>JAKOOJ010000005.1:99027580-101427580 GCA_022577455.1 Arizona elegans
GCTGTTGTCGTTGTGGAAATACATTTTAATTCAAATAATCCAAATTGTGATGATGAGATATCAACCACCACCTCAACACTTACCTTTTCCATTATGTTGTTTGCTGCAGTCTCATTTCTGTAAATGGGTCTGACTTGTTCACTGTGGTTCTTCACCAGCTGCTCATATTCATTGGGGCAAAGCTGCAATAAAAACCCAGCTTCAGCTCTGGTCCTGCACAGACCGGAAGTGGAAGGACCCCAAAGGTTCCCCCTTGTCAGTTCACTAGCTCCCCAAAGCCTTGGAGGTGGCCCCTGACTGTGGACAAATCCATATGGGGTTAAAGCAGTGAGGGAGTCTAGCGAGGAAGAAGATGCAGTGAGAATCCAGGGAGAAGCTGTTCAAATCAGCCTAGACCCACTGAAGAGCACTCCCCCATTCCCTTTAGGTGAGAAAGAAGTCCTAGAATCATAGGGCTGGAAGGAACCTTGGAGGTCTTGTAGTCCAATCCCCTGCTCAAGGCAGGAGACCTTATAGGTCAGCTGGATCTCCAGCATGGGTTTTTCCTTTGATGTATGCGGCCCTCCCGAGCTCGGTTTTCACCGGCAGAGAGTTGCAGGAGGCTGTGGTAGCTGGAAACGGAGCTTGGAAGCCCATTTTCACTGGCAAGAGCACTCGGGCCACCACGGGCGCCCTCGACACGAGTGACATTGAGCAGACCACACCCACTCTGGCCACACCCACTCACGCCCCCTGAGGTCAAACACAACCCTGATGCAGACCCCAATGAAATCAAGTTTGACACCCCTGGCTTAAGCTGTGCCTCTGCTTGGGACTGAACGCCACTGAACTGAAAGCATTTTGCTGCTCTGCGCGCAGGACTTGGATTGGGCCATAATTCTCCTCTTGGTGTGGCTTCAATGAATTGGTCAGAATCTTACGCTAATGTTACACAATTACACAGACCTACTTTGATGCAACTGCTGTGTTGAACGTGAAATGCCAATGAGCCGTGTCCCGGGGACGTACATGTAATTGGTACTGGTCATGTGTAATGAAACAGCAGAAGGAGAAATGAAACACAAAATGCCCCCTTTAATGGTAATCTAACAAGAGACAGTGCATGAGCATCTCACTTGTCTGACACAGCCTGACTAGGTGGCTCAGTGGTTAAGGCACTGAGCTTGTCGATCAGAAAGGCCGGCAGTTCAGCGGTTCGAATCCCCAGTACAGGTCTCCCTGCGTGAGCAGGAGGTTGGACTAGATGACCTCCAACTCTGTTACTGTTACTTGCTGAAATCTCAAGTGAGATGGAGGAGCTGCTACAAGGAAGGCCGAAGTCTTCCTAGCTTGCTACACTTTTCAATCCATTCTGTGTGAGAAAAGAAGTTTTTTGCAACGGCTGATGCCAAACATGTTTCTCTCATGGAGGGTGTGGGGGGGGGGGGAACCAAGATGATATATCTGGATACATTTATGCAACTTTTAGAACCAAGGCTGTGTCTAAGAAAGCAACTAAAAAAGAACCATCCAGTCTAACAAAAACTGGATTGCGCAACTAGAACCATCGCACAAATTGTGGTGCATCATCCCTCTTTCTTGGTGGCATTTATTCAGCCATGGGGCCCATGTCCTTCAAGGTGCATCAAGAGAAGTCAGTGCTGTATCATTGCCTAACCAAAACGATTTTATACCTCAGGCAGAAAACCCAGAAGAAGCTGTTTCTTGAATTCGGGGTACAAAAATACAGTAACCGGTGCCCAAATTGGCCTCCAGGCAACTTGGTTTTCTTTCCCCAAGGAAACAGCTTCCCTCCTTCTCTGTCATGAAACCACGTAAAAAAACCCACAAAACCGGTACCTGGTTTTTAGGCTGAAGTTCCAGAATCCACAATGAGGGCACTATGTTGATGAGATAGACAAAGATTGGCGGTGAAAACCTGAGAAAGGACAAAAAGCGTTGGGTTGAGCACCCTGAGAAACCATTACAGAATTCTCTGTTGAAACATTGAAGGAATAAGCAGGATCAATGATGCCCTGGGGTGGGTGTGGACATTCGTATGCCCACAGCTGGTGCCCACTAGATTTCCCACCACCGAGCTGAATTTTTACAAAGCTTCTCTTGGAAACAGGCAGGCAGCAAAGTGGCAGGAGCAGAGACTGCCTGTAAAATCTTGAGACTTTCCAGAGGACCCACAAGCTTGCTTAGAAAATAAATGGCAGTTCCATGTTTTCTCGGAAGAAAAGGCCACGGTACCCTTGCAGGGAAGAGAGGAAGCTGCAACGGGGCTGGTGGTGGGCTTTTTGAATGGAGCTGTGGGGCCATTTTGTCAGCTGGAAATGTGCTGTGGCAGTCGTGAAATTCATTTTTTTTTTACTACCGGTTCTGTGGGCGTGGCTTGGTGGGCGTAGCTTGGTGGGCGTGGCAGGGGAAGGCTACTGCAAAATCCCCATTCCCACCCCACTCCAGGGGAAGGATACTTCAAAATCTCCATTCCCACCCCATTCTGGGGCCAGCCAGAGGTGGTATTTGCCGGTTCTCCGAACTGCTCAAAATTTCCGCTACCGGTTCTCCAGAATCTGTCAGAACCTGCTGGATTTCACCCCTGGGCCCTGGGTAATTGACCCCCACCTCTTCCACAGCCTGCAATTGAAACCACAAAGACGTTGACCACCCAAACCCTTTGGGGACCATTGGCCTAAGGAACGGAGGGCAGAGAAATTCCACTGCTCCCTCTCCCTGGCTTCTGCATTGCTTCCAAGGTCCTCAACTTCTGCAACAGGAGGCAGAGTTTAGACTGGGCGAATGCCCCCTCACTTGCCTTCCAAAGTAGTAGGCCTGCCCGTTCTTAGAACTCGAGTGAGACAGGATCCTTTCTGGGTCTCCAGAAGACAAGAATCAGAGGAACCAAAAGCAAGTTGGCTCCCTAGTTGCATTGTAGGAAGGGGCTGATCCAAGGGCGGGGGAAAGGCTGCTGAGGAGTGAGAGGCAACATAGGGACTCCCAAGATTGCAACTTGTGGTTTCAAAAGTTTGGGATCCCCTGCCGGAAGGACCCCAGAGCTTTTATTTGTGAGATTCCTCAACCTTCCTCTTTTCTAGAAAAGCAAGAAAGAGGAGAAGACGAAAAGGAGGAGGAGAACTTACAACTCTCTACATCAAAGGTCTTCAAATTCTGGGAGTTGAAGTCCACCAGTCTTAAAGCTGCCAAGTTTGGGGACCCCTGCTCTACACAGAGATTTCCTATCCAGCCTTTTGGTGAGGAAATTGTGGCACAGACATGCTTCCATCTGGCGGCTGGAACATAAGTCAGGTGTGGAATCAGGGAAGATTGTGGAGGTGGTGGGGGAGCAAGCTGCACGAGGGAGGCTGCCCGGCATGCTGAGTCCCACCAGGGTTCCTGCCTCCTCAACTTGGTCCAGCTGGCTGCGAGCGAAGCTGATCTAAACAGGCGTCTTTCACCAACGGGCTTCTCTTCTCTCGTTGCATCTTCGGGGGGGAGGAGGAGGAGGAGGAGGCACCTTGTGAAAACTTTCTTGGCTGAGCTCTGCCTTCCTCCTTCCAGGATCCTCATTAAAAGTGACTGTAATACCACCTCCCAGCCTTTTTATTAAGATATAACATCATCATGGTTGTATTATATTTCTGTGAAGTGCTGAGTGGGGAAGAGGAGGCACGTAGAGCAGAGGTCTTCAAACTTGCTGTGCTGGCTGGAGAATTCTGGGAGTTGATGTCCACAAGTCTTAAAGCTGCCAAGTTTGAAGGCCTCTGATGTAGAGAAACTACATCATCTACTGGCCTTGGGGACCTCAGAGAGCCAAGCAAGACAGTTGGAAGGGGACGTTTCAATAGGGATCTAAAGAAATACCCTGGAAGAAATACCGATCCCAGGAAAACAGCAGGGTGAGGTCCAATGGGATCAGCAGGAATAAACAGAATAATTGAGTTGGAAGGGACCTTGGAGGTCTTCTAGTCCAACCCTCTGCTTAGGAATCAAGGAGCCCCAATGATATGACATCCCTGATTGCACAAATGACATGGCACAATGATGTCATGAAGTCACACGCCTCCCATTGGCCCAGTTTCATGGATACCCATGACTGGTATCAATTGGGACTCCAGGAGGCCACTGTAGGATATAGCAAGCCCAATAATTACCAAGTTAAGTAATTATCAGCTGCTGCAATGATTCCCCTTCCGGTCATGTTTAAAAGTATAATTTAGCAGCAAAGTTAGAGGGTGCAGAGAAGGAAGAAAGGGCCACAAGGAAAAGAGTGGTCCATGATAGAGCGACACCAGTCAGTGATGGAAGGATGAAAGCCAGGCTGCATCCGAAAGGACAGGAATTGCTTTTACAAAAAGAAAGAGAGGGAGAGAGAGGGAGGGAGGGAGGGAGAGAAAGAAAGAAAGAAAAAGAAAGAAAGAAAAAAAGAGAAAGGAAGGAAGGAAGGAAGGAAGGAAGGAAGGAAGGACAAGGATGTTTTCCTAGACTTTTGGGTACACCCTGCTTCCAAGATGGCTGAGATGGGTATGGAAAGAACCTCTTTCTTTGCGTGACAACTGCTGACTGGTGGTCCATATCCAGACCTCTGTGCCTCAGGTGGCCCTTCAGCCATGACTGTAAGTTATACAAAATGGTATTTTGCAGAGAAGATCCAATTCAAAGGCCTCCTCTTGATGTTCAGTCATTGAGTCATTTCTGACTTGGGACTTTGTCAAAACTATTTAACAGCATCCTGAGTGCTTGGGAGCCCCTGCTTGTCCCTAGGCAGACTGTCTGGTCACCTTGTTCTTCCCAGCCTCTTTCTTGACTGCCTCTGAATCCACCAAGCATCTTCGCCAATGATTCTCACCTTTCCATTGTTGTCAGCCTCAACCGTCATCATGCAACACTCAACCAACAGGAGATTTGTTGGAAAAGTCCATGCTGAGAGAACCCTTTTTATCCTCTCTCCACCCAGGATCGGTATTTTTGTTGTTATGTTATTTATTACTAAGACTTTTTAGATTTTTATCAGTGTTATATTGGCTATAGTGTGACATCCTGACCCCCCCTTTGGGGGGAGGAGATGAGTGACTATGTAAATTTGTTTAATAAATAAATACATTGATTGAATGAATGAATAAAATTCTGTGTCCAAAATATCCCAGCTTTAACTTCCACTGAACAGCTTGGCTTTGCACCATCTGGTACTGAACATGGATTCTTCTAGTTGTCCAAGATAATGATTTTTCAAGCATAGTTCAAAGCTACCCATTTAATAGTTGAATACCTGGAAGATGATACTTAAGTACTTAACTGTTTATTGGAACAGATTGAATTTAAACTTCAGAGAAGTCAATCAAGATATGAATCCAAGAACTCTGAACCTTTTCTCAAACAGAAGAGTAAAATACATTGTCAAACAGAAGGAATAGAAGATACTGGTGCAAGTGGTTGGAATTCAAAGGTTTCTTGGTGGGTAGGCAGTTTGATGCTGTGGACTGAAGTTTTGAAATGAACCTGCATGACCAGTGAGAGAAATGGAGAAAAATGCACTGAAGGGTCCATTTTTCATCAGAAGCATGAAGTTCCTGAGATGGGTGACTGAGTTGCTGCTCAAAGGACAGTCACAAAAAGGTTGAGGGCCTCTCTGAAGGCTCCCCATCCTGCTCACACATGGGCCTCTCTCCCTAAAGCAGAGGCACTCGATCTGGGAGGGGGAGAGAAGAAATGGATCCCCTCCATTAAGCAGGGTTGCTCCTTCAGTCTCCTTGATCACAGAGAAGACAGGGGCAGGATTTTACCCAGGAGCTCTATCAGCAGAATCACCATAAGACTTTCTCAACTCTGCTCTTGAATTGGATACTGACAAAACCAAGGAAAACCTGTAGATAACAAGGAACACCTGTTGGAGATGACTTTTGTGCGATGCAGATACAAGGAAAAGGCATGGATACCCTTGGCATGTCTACCCAATGGGCTGGTCTAGAGCACAGGTGGGACAAGTTGGGACAAGTTTATTTATTTATTTATTTATTGGTTCAATTTATATGCCGCCCTTCTCCGGAGACTCAGGGCGGCTTACAATGCGTTAAGCAATAGCCTTCATACTTTTGTATATACCTGCTTAGTAGGGCTTTTGGCCCCCCCTAAGCGGTGTTCTTTTTTATACAAAGTCAGCTTATTACTCCCACAATCTGGGTTCTCATTTTACCTACCTCGAAAGGATGGAAGGCTGAGTCAACCTTGAACCTGGTGAGAGTTGAACTTGCAGTAATTGCAGGCAGCTGGTGTTACTTAACAGCACTTTAGTCTGCTGTGCCACCAAGGCTCAGGTTTAACTAGGCCCGCCCAGGCAAAGTGGGAGAATGTTCAAAACTCTCTTGGCTTTTGCTCCCTGTCCATTCTGCCCAGGCCAAGGGATGGTGGCTGTTCTGCAAAGACGGAGGACCCCTGTGAGATATCAGCTGGAGATAATACATTCAGTTCTCATCCCAACAGAACCCCGTTCATTCATTTTATCTGGCCCAGGGAGGAGGAGATTCATTTATCATTTCACAGTCTTGTAAATGTGGAGAACTCTGGTCTACAGAAATAGCCATTCCGTGTATAAGAGCAGCCTTTCAGTATGAAGAGGTGGATAAGTTTGAAAACAGGAAGCCGTGTAGACCATCTGCCTCCCATCCTGAAAGGACACCTTTGTTCTTCCCCTTGCAGAGACGATGTGGTCCTTTTCCCTGCTGAAAGGTTAAACCAGAGTTTCAGAAGAAGGACAAATCCATCTTGATGCTGATGAGATCAGAAGTCAAGAATCTTCCCCCATTTGGGGGAAAACAGGACACTTTTCAACTGCTCTTTTTCCTCTTCCTGTCCTGGTTTTAGCAGCCCAGTTTTACCATGAATCACCAGACGTGTCGATGTCTCCAGAGTTGGCTTTGCAGCTGTGAATTAAAACTATTTGGTTTTCCTTCTTCTGGACATTGTCAAGAGTGGTCGAAATTGCCTTCAGTACTTAGCCCTGATCTCTCCAAGCTGATGTCCTCTCAGTGCAAAAATGCTGATCAGCAGAAGGTTACAATCTGATCATCTGCCGGGAAATTTGTTTAATAAATGTGTTGTCATTTCTCCTTCGATGGGATCTCGGGCTACGTGTAGTTTGAACTGAGAAATTGACTGAGCCATTGTTCTGTTAGAGGCGTCCAACAAGGCTCCCATTATAATCTGAAATAAGGGTCCTTCATGTGACTCACCAATTCATTCATCCACTCATCCATCCATTTCATCCATCCACCCATCCATTTTTTAAATGCAAGCCAAATAGTGGATGCCTGAAGCCACCTCGCTCCACAGCCCAGTTCTGCTGAAAGGGCATCTCTCTTTTCAGCTCCTGCTGCTTCTCACCATCCCGGGACAAGACAAGTCCAGTCGCAGACTGAGCTTCCACAACCAGAGAGAGGGCTGGAAGCTGCGGGGGGGGGGCAGGGGGGGCTGGTTACCAAAGTCCACCAAGTCATTTTATTCTAAGAGCAAAAGTGGGATCCAACATAAGGACAAGCTGTTAGTCACAAACACAACTTTTTGTCACAGGTTGGTCCCCTCCAGACAGGGTCTTCTCCGAGTTCAGTATACCCAGAGCTGCACCAGGAGCGGTTAAACAAATGGCCCCAGGGGTGTATGGACCATTAAGGAGACTAAGCACGTGCTTGGGGGCACCAGGCCCAAAGGGGGGGCACCACAAAGTTGAGAAAGAAAGAAAACCCAATGAAGATTTGTACAGTATTTATTTATTATTTATTAATTAAATTTCTATACTGCCCTTCTCCAAATAGGACTCAGGGCGGTGCACAGCCAAGGTAAAAACAGAGCATACAAAATTTAAAAACGGTATTAAAATAATTAAATCTTTGGCCGTAAATTCAAACAACCCAATTTAAAATCAATTTAAAATTTAACTCAAGCCAGCCCAGTACGCACAAAGGAGGGGGGCACCGAGATTGGCCAGTGCTTAGGGCACCAGTGAGCCTTAATCCGCCACTGAATGGCCCGAGGGCCTCCTGGAGGCAGAAGTCACCCAAGCGGGCAGAGAAGAGCTGCTCTCTCGGAAACTTATATCGGTTTATATATTTATATGAATTTATATATTTATATATATTTTTTTTTCTCGTACATGTTTGACAGACTAAATAAAGCTAAATAAAACCCCGGAGGGAGGAAAGCGAGAAGAGAAAGAGGGAGGGAGGGAAAGAACTGGAGCCCCGGCGGGACGCGGAGCGCTGGCTCACCATTTGTAGCCCCTTCCCCGCTTCAGCTTGAGCGTGAGCGCCGTTTCCAGGCACAGCAAGAGGTTGAGAAGCGCCAGCAGCCAGTACTTGCGCTCCTTCTTCACCTCCGCCACCCGCCAGACGCCCAGCAGCGCGTGCAGGCCGAAGAGCAGCCGGGTGACCAGCGCGTTCAGCAGCACCATCGCCTCCATCCTCTCGGCCCGCGGAGGGTCCCGCAGAAGAGCCCGGCCTCCTCCTCGCCCCTCCCTCCCGCGGACTTCCTGAAAGGGGACGGGGCGGGGAGGACAAGCTGAGCCAGGCGGCCGGAGGTGGGGGAGAGGCTGGCAGGAGCGGCCGTCTGGCGGGCTGTGGCTCTGCTGGGGAGGGGCGTCGAGGGGACCGCTCTGCTGCCTCCCGCCCAATGCAACGTCCCGGCCGGCCAGGACTCCCTTGGGGGCTTCGCACCTCTTCCAAAAGGGCAACGGGACAGGCAAAACGCTCTTTTGACAGGCAGGAAGGGCATCGCTTTGGCTGGTGCCGAAACCCGAGGTGAATCCGGGGCGGAAGGCCCCTGGCCACTTCCACAGAGGACCAGGGCTTGATAGCCACACTTCCTTCAGTGAAGGTCGGGGAGGGGACCGCTATTGCAGCAGAAGTTTGGAAAAATGCTGTTGAGCCCCAACTGTCAGGGCTGGGCTGCAACTCCCACTTGAAGATTTTCGGAGGATTAAAATTTAATATCCCCAAACTTTTTTTTTTCCCCAAGTCTTCCACTTTCTCTACTATTAGTAGCTGAGTTAATAACACATGTTCCTGGAGGATTACAGTCAATGATCAAGAAAATTAGATGTTGTTTTGAATTTAATTTAGTTATATAAAGCTGCTACAGTAATTTACAACTTGGATATTTAATATTTAATAAGCTGGTTCTTCCAAGAATCCTCTCGGTAATTGTCTTGAAATCCTCCCCCCCAGAAGTCATTTATGTTTTCTAGCTGAAAAACCTGTTTGTCAACTCATCTGGCTTCATAGGAACTGTCTGATGATGACGACAAGTTCGTTTCTTTCTATCCAATGTGTCATGAGATGCTTGAGGAGAACTTTCAGCTAAGATCTCTGGCAAGGGAGAGCCTGCTGGTTTCTTGTTTTTATTGGCTCCTCTTCAGAGGCTTCTGGTTCTTCATCACCCGATGAACATGATTTCATCAGAATTGTCTATTAACTGTCACTTCTTTGCATTCTTGCAAGATTTTGCTGGTGTCATCAGTGATGGTATCTGGTCCTCTGATCTTCAGTCAGCTTCTTTTTCAAGGATCCTCTATTCCTTCAAGCAATAGAAAAAGCAACACCACTTAGATTTATATATACAACTTCGCAGTACTTGACTATGGTTTGCAGAGTCAGCATATTGCTCCCAACAATTGGGGTCCTCATTTTACAGGCCTCGGAAGGATGGAAGGCTGAGTCAACCTTGAGCCAGTGAGGATCAAATTGCTGAACTGCTGTCAGTCGGCAGTCAGCAGAATTAGCCTGCAGTACTTCATTCTAACCACTGGGCCACCACGGCTCTTGCCAAGGACTTTGCATTATGTGACCAAATTAGCTAAGCTTTTGCCTTCATTGTTAGTGCTTCCAGTTGAAAGCCTGGTTTTATTTCTACTAATATTGGATCATTTGTTCTTCTTGTGGTCCAAGGAGTCTCCAAAATGTTCTCCACCATCGCAATTCAGAGGCAATCTGCATACTGTTCTGGGAAAGCTATAAAATCCTTGTCTGAAAAGATCCAGAATCCAGGAGGAAAAGAGAGAGCCAGTCCATAGTTCTTGCTGATTGGTAGCCCCATCTGGAAGCACACTTGCCTTTTGTTTAGGCAGTGTTTCGGAGCTGTGTGTTTTCTCTGGGCACTTATGCATTTGATGCTGGTCTGCACTCCGTGCCTCCTACTTTTGCAGGAGTAGCTCTGGCCAGAGAGGCTAGTAGCTGCAAAATCTTATGAAACTCCCAGCATATTGGAGAAGAAAAGTATCCCTTGGGAAAATATGTGTAAAAGGCCTTTTTTGCAAAGGGTTAGCCAGATGTCATTTCAAGATTATACTCTCTCTCCCCCCCTCTCCCCCCCTCTCTCTCCCTCTCTCCTGCCCCCATTAAACTGTTCTAAACAGAAGCTAAGGGATGCAGTGGCTCAGTGGCTAAGAGGCTGAGCTTGTCAGTCAAAAGGTCAACAGTTCAGCAGTTTGAATCCCTAGTGCCACGTAACAGGGTGAGCTCCCGTTACTTGTCCAAGCTTCTGCCAACCTAGCAATTCGAAAGCACATAAAAAATGCAAGTAGAAATATAGGGACCACCTTTGGTGGGAAGGGAACAGCGTTCCGTGCGCCTTTGGTGTTGAGTCATGCCGACCACATGACCACGGAGACGTCCGGACAGCGCTGGCTCTTCAGCTTTGAAACGGAGATGAGCACCACCCCCTAGAGTCAGGAACGACTAGCACATATGTGCGAGGCTAACCTTTACCTTTACCTTTAAACAGAAGTTGCTTCTAATAACAATCAGAGTGGGATTGCAGAGCATATTATTCTAATAATAACTGGCAATTGTTTTTCTCTAAGAAAAAACTCAAGAGCCATGTATGACTGAATATCAGTCTGCTTGCAGTGAATTTCCATCCCCACTGAATGCAGCAAGAGTAGGGGAGGCTTTAAGGGCCTCCCCTTTGTGCTTGAGAATGTGGCCATCCGGATATAAGCCCCCCACCTTCCCCACCAAGTCCCAGGAAGCAGCACAAAGCCACCACAGCCCAAGGTTACAAAGCTGAGCAATGTGCAAATGTGACGTTGGCTGTAACACTTCCCCTCCAGAAAAAAATAATCCAATAACAGTAAAGGAAGCCCGTTACTTTATATATAATTTATATTGTTTTATAAATCTTTCCTTCTGGGGTATTATTTTCTTGGTAGCGGCAAAGATGTGGCTTCATGGTGGCTTCCCACTTTCCTGTAGATAGGCCCAACCTCCACCCACACCACAGAGCCATGCAGTGCAGGCTGCCAGACAGAAGGATATCAATTACAGTCAGTTCAGGTCCTCTGAAACATACTTCTGGTAGGTTTTCCTGCAACTGATCCAGTGGTGGGTTGCCCCTGGTTCACACCGGTTCTATAGAACTGGTAGTAAAACCGGCGGGAGGCTCTGCCCGATGACATCAAAACACTTCTGCGCATGCACAGAAGAGCACGCACACGGCCCCGCTGTGAACCGGTAGTAAAGGTAAGTAGAACCCACCCCTGGACTGATCCCCATGAAAAGACTGTCCCCGGGACAGTCCTGGATACCATCATTCTCTTAGGAGCATCCAGAGGTGGCAAAGATCAAACCAGGTTTGCCATCATCAGTTCTGACATATAACAGGTCTTCCCATTCCTGCTCAACCGGCTCTTCTTGTAGAGTTGTCAGATAATCCAAGGAAAGTCTCTAAAGGACACCTGATCATGAAGAGTTTCTGACTCAAGTTTCCAAGAATCAGAAGCCCTGAACATCTCCAAAACCACTGCACTAAGGAGAAACGGCTGCTTCAAGGAACTCTGGCAGCAGCCCAGTCCGTGCTCCCATGCTCCCCGAGGCACCTTTGGTGCTGCAAAGCTGTTTTAGTAGAGACCCACCCATCCCAACTCCCTGTCCCTGTTTCACACATGGCTACCTCAGGAGTGTTGAGGTCCTTCTGACCCCCTGAGTAAATGAAGGCAGGCCTGTTGTCTCCCCTCAGGGTGTGAAGACACAGCACTTCGGCAGGATGACTGGGAAGCCAACAGGCTGAGGAAATTTATTTTTTTTATTTTTTTTTTATTTTAATTTGATTTATATACTGCCCTTCTCCAGAGATTCAGGGCGGCTTACAATGCGTTAAGCAATAAACTGGACTTTAAGATTCCTCTCACTTTAAAATCAGCTTAAACTTGAGAGGGAGAAAAGGCAAAAAGTCAAAGCAGGCAAGAAAGCAATTCATGATCAAAGTAGATTTCAGGTTCCTAGCAAGGAGACGAGAGGCCGTCTTCTCCTTCACCTTCATTCTGATCTGCAGAACTGAATTACATGCAATTTGAGAAACTGCCCAATAAAAATATCAGAAGAATACTTGAATTAGATGAAATGATATAATGAAATTACTTGCTTGGGAGGCTTTTTATGCTTAATGTAAGTATTTTCCTTCGGTTACCAAGGAGATAAATTGGCTACAGGTGAAGGAAGAATAAGAGGAAGATGGATCCATTTTGCTTTATAATGTTCCATTTAGAATTCCACATTCAGTTGGAGCACCACTTTAAAGAGAAGACGTCCAACAGGCGGAGCTGATTGCAGGGAAATGAAACTTGAGATCCCCACAGGCCAGGACGGCATCTCTGCTCCTGGGTAGAGGGTTAGGGGACCCCAATAAGGAAAGGCCCGGCTCCCCCTTCCTGAAAGCTTTTGCTCACTTCAGATCAGCGATAAATAATAATTCTAATCACTCCCAAGATATGTGAGGCAGATGCTGCACGTGCAAAAGGGTGAGGCAAGCATTATTTCTGATATTTAGGAGGCTCTTTTTCAACCCTTACCTTGTACAGGTGTTGTGGTGCTTCATTATCCTGAGCAACTTGACCGTGCCCTGTGGGATATTCTGAGGAGGAGATCAAAGGGTTCCTCCTCGGGATCCTTGGTCTCCAAAGCCTTCCCCCAAATGGACGTGTCCCCCCAGAGTTTTGAGGGATGGGAACCTTTGAAACAAGAAGAATGGTGAACCCAGAAATGGCAGGGGTGAGGGGGATGCAGCCTCCCTGGCAGCCGGTAGGGGCTCTTCTGCTCCTCAGGACCAAGGGGTCTCCTGGAAGGGTTATGGGGGGGGCCTCCGGAATAGGGGAACAGCAGCTCCTTGGTATAATTCTTCCATCTTCAGTCAGACTGCCAAAGCAAGTGGCTTTTAGAAGACAAGTCAAAGTATTGTGACAAATGTTTTGCAAATTACCATAAACTACAAGCAGAAGAATGATTTCTGGGAGTTGGCAATTAGGAGTTTGCTCCTGATTAGTGAACTTGTGAAACTTCGACTAATGAATCGTTCCTCCCCCGAAATAGCCAGCACAAAAATGGAAGGCTGTGAATCTGGGAGGTGTGAGAATTATTAGGAGTGACAGGCTGCTGACTCGTTCCATTATTGCCATGACTTTTTGAAAATAAGTATCTATTAAAAGTTTTATGAATGCATAAATTATACTAATGCAAGGACTGTCAGTGAGTATTGGATCCTTATTCAGCTGTAGCTAACTGTTCTCCAGATCTCAGTTGCACTCTACAAAAATAGGATTGTGTAGGATGTGTATTTTTTTTTAAAAAAAATTTTTAAACATGCAACTGATTCAGAGTCTTTTTGTGGATTGTACACACTTAATGGGTATTTAAACATTTGCACTTTCTCTCTGAAGCAAGACAAAAATGTGCCTGTGAGCCTGTTTGTGGTAGGTTATAGCCGAGCCTGGGTTCCAAGAGTAAATTTATACCAGGAACAAAAAGCTAGCTAAAATCCCTGCTCTGCTTTACACAACTGAAGAGGCAGCACAGAAAAACTGAATGACTCAAAGGGCTCCTTTTTTCTTCCCAGCACAAGTTTTAGTGTATTTTGAAAGCTACAGAAATGTTCTTCTCTGCAATAATATTTTCTTTCCTTGAGGATCTTCTCCAAGCTGGCTGGTTGTTCAGGTCTTTGTGGGACAAGCCAACATGTGGGATGGAAGGTGGCAAATTAACAGAATAGAACAGATTAGCAGAGTTGGAAGGGACCTTATAGGTCATCTAGTCCAACCACCCACCCAAGCAGGAGACCCTACACCATTTCTGACAAATGGCAGTCCAGTCTCTTTTTGAAAGTCTCAAGTGATAAAGCTCCCACAACTTCTGAAGGCAACTTCTGTTCCATGGGTTGATTGCTCTCATTGTCAGGAAATTCCTCCTTATTTCCAGGTTGAATCTCTCCTTGGTCAGTGTCTATCCAGCTTGGCCCCAGTGGTGAAATATAAAATTTGTTGCTACCGGTTCTGTGGTGGGTATGGCTTGGTGGGGGGTCATGTGACTGGGTGGGAATGGCCAACTTTTTTTTTTTACTATTTTAAAGCATTTTTTACTACCTATTCGCCAGGAACCGGTAGTAAAAAAAATGCTTTTAAAAAGTAAAAAAAAGGTTCCAATGATTGCTGATTGACAATCAGCTGTGCCGTGCAATCCTCGGAACTTTTTTTTTTTTTGTAAAGCCTTTTTTTACTACCGGTTCTGGTGAATAGGTAGTAAAAAATGCTTTTAAAATTTTTTTTAAAGGTTCCGACAATCACATGGCACAATCAGAACCTTTTTTTTACCTTTTTAAAGCATTTTTTTACTACCAGTTTGCCCAAACTGGTAATTTTCATCACTACCAGTTCGCGTGAACCGATAGCATTTCACCCCTGCTTGACCTCTTCCTCTCTGGGGCAGCCCCTTAAATATTGGAACATTGCTATCCTGTCTCCCCTGGTCCTTCTCTTCACTAGACTAGCCAGACCCAGTTCCTGTAACCGTTCATCGTATGTTTTAGCCTCCAGTCCCCTAATCATCCTGGTTGCTCTCCTCTGCACTTTTTCTAGAGTCTCAACATCTGTTTTATAGTGTGGGGACCAAAACTGGATGCAGTATTCTAGGTGTGGTCTTACTAAGGCTTTGTAGAGTGGTATTACCGGTAGTACCTCACTTGATCTTGATTGTATCCCTCTGTTAATGTAGTTTAGGATTTCATTGGCTTTTTGGCTGCCGCTGTACACTGCTGGCTCATATTTAGCTGGTTGTTCAATAAGACTCCAAGATCCCTCTCACAGTTACTGCTATTAAGCCTGGTTTCCCCCAGTCTATATGTGTACTTTTGGTTTTTCTTGCCTAACAGTAAGACTTTACTTTTCTCTACATTAAATTTCATTTTGTTAGATAGGGCCCAGAGTTTAAATCTATCAAGATCCATCTGAATTTTGAGCCTATCTTTTAGTGTGTTAGCTATTCCTGCCAGTTTTGTATCATCTGCAAATTTAGTAAGTTCCCCTTCTTTTCCCTCATCTAAGTTATTTATGAAGATATTGAAGAATACTGGGCCTAAGACAGAACCTTGTGGTGCCCCACTGCTTACTTCCCTCCATGTAGACATAGACCCATTAAGGACTACTCGTTGAGTATGGTTTGTCAGCCAGTTACGAATCCATCTGGTGGTGATGCTATCTATCCCACTTTTTTCTAGCTTACCAAGAAGTAGGTTGTGGTCTACTTTGTCAAATGCCTTGCTGAAGTCTAAGTATATTATGTCCATAGTATTTTGCTGGTCTACTAATTTGCCACAATGTTGAAGAATGAAATAAGATTGGTTTGGCATGATCTGTTTTTAACAAACCTGTGCTGACTGCTAGTTATTACTTTACTCGTTTCTAAATGTTGGTAGATCTGTTTTTTTATTATCTTTTCCAGTATCTTCCTGGGTATAGATGTTAAGCTGTAGCTTCCTGGGTCTGATTTTTTTCCTTTTTTGAAGATGGGAACCACATCAGCTCTTTTCCAGTCTTCTGGTAGTTCCCCAGTGCTCCAGGATTTTTAAAAGATGTGGTACAGTGGCTCTGAGATGACATCTGCCAGCTCCTTTAGAACTCTAGGATGTAAACTATCAGGTCCCGGTGATTTGTATTCATCAAGATCAGACATCTTTTGGACCTTGGGTGTGTCTGTGATTTCAAAAGGGTGTCATGGATTCTGGCTCACTGCCAGAGGGTGTGGCCAGTCACAAATTGAAAAAAATCAAGGGAGGAACCTGAAAGGGTGCTACAGGACAAGTCCATGGATGCTTTGGCCCACACAGGCATCACATGAGACTTCAGTAGGGGCCCATAGTGAATCAGGAAAGAAGAAATGAAATGTGTGTGCCAAACCTGCCAGAGGTTTTAGACATATCTTTTATCTATTTGTTTATTTTGCTTTTTTAAAAATGTCAATGGTCCAGATAACTTTAAGTGCATTTTTGAAAGGAGTACACATTCCTGTCCCATCTTCCTCCTCCTGCTGCTCTCCTCCCCCTCTTCATGGCTCCAAGGCCGGGGTTTCTAAAGTGAGGGTTGAAAGAAATGGGGTGGGGGGGTCCCTTCACCATGCCCAGCATGGGTCTCCTTCTCTTTGTACCTTTGCAGGACTTGACCTTCTTCCTGTGGTTGCCTCAGAAGAAGAGAGCTGGGGAGCAGCTTGCAAGTCACCAGGCCCATTCCTCTGGCTTCCCAGGCAAAGGTCTGCCCCACCAGTTTTTGACCAAACCCCTAAAGAGGAGTTGCTTGGGGGTTTGCCAGGGTGCAGTTATTACTTTAATTCAGGTAGTCCCTTTCTCTAGGTTAATTAAGCATTGGGAACAAGGACCCCACGCCCGGCTCTCCCAGATGTGGCTGGAATCCCTTTTCCACAATTTAATCAGTACGGTGGTGAAGACGGGCCAATTAAACCAGTCCAAACCTTCTTTTTAGAGGAAAATAATGCATTCAGTTGTCATTACATGGCAAACCATCAATAATAAAAAGCTTTGCCTTGCTCTGTGTGGAAATTCTAATGTGGACCATTAAAAAAACAGCACATTATACAGCCTGCAGCACCATGTAGATACATGCCATTATCTTTCTTTTTTACAATCAACCAGCCCGGGATATATATATATGTGTGTGTGTGTGTGTGTGTGTGTGTGTGTGGTGTGTGTGTGTGTGTGTGTGTGTGTTTTCTTCTAGCCAGGTTTTCCCTAGAAGAAAAACACACATAAACCCTACGAAGAAGTAAGAAAATTGATTATATATATATATATATATATATATATATATATATATATATATATATATATATATTCCTCCATCCTCTTTGTACAGAGAAGACTCTGACCTCCCTTTTCCAATCTTGCATTGTGAATAGGATTAATTCCTCTTCTGCCGCCTCACTGTGAAAGTGAAATGGGTGTCCCTGCCTAGGAGGTGGGGGGTCCATGCGTGTTGTGCCCATTTCCTTCAATGCCGAAAGATCTGCCTTTCCTTCCTTAAGTCAAAAAAGAGATGTCCGTCAAAATCCTCAGTTGCAAGCCTGATGGTGAAATCAACAATTTGGCTGATGCATGCTAGGTTTTGGAGGAAACGGGTCCAAGGATCCTTTTAAAGCCCAGATCCCATTTCCCTGGCCTGAATCATCAAGACCCCCATTCTTCTCTTGTATGCCTTTGGTGGAGAGAGGCAGCCTTGGGGCTTGTGGTCAGAAGTCCAGAAGGGGCAGCTTGATCCAGAAAGCCCTTTCCATCAAAAGAAAACAAGCACAAGGAGGAGACTATGAAAGACACTCCAATAGGATGCTGCTTAGAGCTTTATTTGTGTGCTACACAGTGTAATGTGCTCACCTGTGGTTCAAAGTTGGCACGAGAAGAGGCCAAATCTGGACTCTCACATCCCTCCAAGGATTCATGAAACAAGGATATGTTTGCACCCAATGCTGAGCCACATGTAATCCCAGCCACAGGCCTCGATAAAGCACTTGGTCCAAAGAAATGACTTTTCAGATTTTTCCAGGTAGATTCCTATCAGCAAATTTGTTGGCTGAAGAGAGAGGGGGGAGGGGGAGGGGGGAGGGGAGAGAGATATTAGCTGGACACCCATACTTCACTACAAAACTATGTGATCGTATGTGATAAATTGACACTTAAAGCCTGAAACTTAATGTAGAATGTGTACCTCCGTAGCATCAGAGGATGTTAATATAAGGCAACTGGCAGTTGGAACAGAGGGGGAGGAGGAGGGGAGTAGAATGTCCCAGACCGAGGCCGGATGAGTCACGTGCTGGCCACGCCCATGCCCGGTTTAGCATAGGGGTAGCATTAGAGTATGTTAATATAAGGCAACTGGCAGTTGGAACAGAGTTCTTTTCAAGTGGAGAGGGGGAGTAGAATATCTAGCTCCTTAGCATCAGAGCGCGTGAATCTAATACCCCAGAGGTGGGTTTCAGCAGATTCTGAGCAGTTCTGGAGAACCGGTAGCAGAAATTTTGAGTAGTTCGGAGAACCGGTAATAAAAATTCTGACTGGCCCCACCCCCATCTATTCTCTGCCTCCCGAGTCCCAGCTGATCGGGAGGAAATGGGGATTTTGCATTAACCTTCCCCTGGAGTGGGAAGGGAATGGAGATTTTATAGTATCCTTCCCCTGCCATGCCCACCAAGCCACACCCACCAAGCCATGCCACGCCCACCAACCCACCCCCACAGAACCAGTAGTAAAAAATTTTGAAACCCACCACTGTAATACCCTATATGAAATACTAATGATCTGATGGTCATTTCCAAAAATCCTTTCTTAGCAAGCACCTAGAAGCCAAGAGGAACATACTTGCCAAATTTCAAGCTTGTAGGCTTTACAATTCTGGAGATTTCATGATGACGCGTGACTGGTATTTGGCTTTTATGTATATAGATATCTTCCTCCTAAGTTCTCTGAATATATATAGGTGGTGAAACTGATCCCAAGATACATTTTAGAGTCCCCAATTAAGGGGCTAATTTGCCACCAGCTGAAGAGAATCTTTGCCATCACCTCCCATCCTTGCAGCATCCTCTGATTCCATCTGCGGGCCTTGGTCTCTCGTTCTTTGCCTTAATGGCCCATAGAGAGAAAGGTGACAACCATCCTCTGAGTTATGGGCCTGTCAAGCAGAGCTTGATGTCCCGTATCTGAAGTTTTCTATTTTGCTTTGGTTGATTACCTACCAACCAAAGTGCATTTTCATCCTTGAACAGGGAGTGGCCAGACTTTCAACCAGTGAGTCTCCTCCCCAGTGGCTACAAGATACAAGGGATTCAACCAAACCAATGACTACAAACATGAGTCCTGCAGGTTTTGTTCACCCTGCTACACAAGATGGAAATACAACATAAATTCATTATATACACCATATTAACACTCCTTGTTGGAATGGAACCACACATTAGGAATACCTCCAGGGCTCTTCCGTTATCTCTAAATATCGCACTTATTTATTTTATTTAGTATGGAATTTACACAAAATAAAGGCTGCAGATGCTGAAGGAGCTACCAATCTTTAGATGTACTGCATGTGATGGGCTGCTTGACTGCAGGAGCCCTGAAGCTCAGTGGCACTCAAATGGTGCGAAAAGGAACACGGAGACCGTCCTGGGGGCTGCCTCTCCCTTCTGGGGGCCTCTCCCATTTGGATGCCCTGTTCATGTGCGTCACTAGCATTTCCCTCCACAAACTTCCTCCAGGCCAGACAGAGTGATCTGGGATGTTTATGTAAGATAAGAGAGGAAGTCACTCCAACCGTAGTTTGCAGATGACAACTGTGGAAAAAGGGGGCAAGATCCTGGGGGAGCAGAGTCACCCAAGTCCTAGAGTTCCCTCAGGGAGTGAGCCTGATGCTGGGGAGGCTGAGACACCTGGTGCTCAGGATAGGCACCTGTCCAGTCAAAGTGAAGTTCCTTCATCCAACTCACTTCCTGAACACCTCTATCTTGTGGCAAGAATATAGGAGGAGTTGGTTGATGCTGCCTTCTAGCAAGTCTTGTTCCACTTTCAATGTCATCTGTAGCCCTGGATTTCCCTGGAGGTCTCCCATCCAAGTTCAAGCCTAATCCTGCTTAGCTTCTGACACAGCCAAGGGCAGCCAGGTGCCATCCAAATCTCACCTGGACATACCACCTAATTTACATTAAATTGAGTCTACATTTATATAGAGAGAAAAAGAATATTTCAGAATCAGAAGAAACCCATGGCTACAAGCCACTTCTGGATAAGCGTAGAGAATGAACCAAAGGTATCAGGTTAGCTTTGCCCTGGACAGTAAACAGATTACTCTCATGTAGAACAAATAGTACACATGACATGAATGATCCAGCCATTCCCTCTCTCCTTTCCCAATATCCATCAGATCCAAGAATAAAAACCTTGAGTTCTGACCTTTGTATTAAATTCCTTTTGTTTCCAGAAGCACAGTGCTTGAGAACAAGGGGAATCAAGTTACAGCCCAATGTCAGGGTGGAGAACCACATAAAGATACTGCTTGTATCCACCAACGTGTCTTCTTCATGGGTGAAGGGATTTAACACAGAGATTGGTGCATGTGGGAAGGAGAGTTGGCTCCTTCAGTTGAGGACCACAATTTCTCAGGGACTTTCTGTGGGCATATCTAACTTGTACCTGGGAATGGCAACTGGCTTCTTCTAATACACATCCTGTCTAATACACAGGATGGAGGAGAAGGTCAGACCACCTGGCATTTCAAGAACAAACAGCTGCTGTCATCCACTCCCTTGCATCTGTTACCTGAGGTGTCCATTTCAGGTGAGCTAACCCCAGAAAGCAGGACCAGAAATCACACTCCGACAATCATTCTCTGAACCTGAGTTTCCAGCTGACATAGAAAATGAAAAAGTCAACCATTGCAATGGAATTATAATTTTTTGATGTACTTCTTCTGTACATGAAGATATAAACATGGAGACAAAAGGATGTCACGAGGCTATTTTTCATGCTTGCATGTACAGAGATCTTCAAACTTGGCAACTTTAAGACTTGTGGACTTCAACTCCCAGAATTCTCCAGCCAGCTATGCCAAGTTTGAAGACCTTTGTACTAGAACTTGAGTTGTGCACTGAGGATTTTTAACATCTCCATTTTTCCTGCCCTTGGGTTATTTTCTGAAAACTCTCCATTTTGGCTTGTATGTTCCATTGTGTGTCCATTATGGAGACACACATTAAATCTTTTGGTGTGATCTGCGTACCAGCACAACGGTGAAAGTGCTTGTCTGAAGTGCTTCAGAAAACCTGTTGTGTTTTCAGAATGCCCTTTTTTCCCTCCCCATTTGCACCTTTTTCAAAAACAACATTTATTTGTCAGCAGGAGAAATCATGTGATTAGATATAGTTCTTAATTACATCAGTCCGAGCTACTAGTTTTATTCTTCACTTCAGGATACAATCCCACAGTAAAGAAGCCATGAAATGTAATGTAACTATTAAAGTTGACATTTTAAAAATTCCCTACAATTGCTATTGGGGGTGCTTTTTCCACTTGAGGGGAGCTGCTGGCTCAACTTTACAGCCATGATTTGCACTTAAGACAACCACTTCATTTAATGAGAAAAATATTTGTATTATCATAATACATGTACAGAAAAATGCCCTTCTGGAGTTATAGGATTATACTGAATATTCCAGTACATAATAAATGGAACATCAATTCCTTCCACACACTCTATCTTACAACTTTATCAGTTTCAGCAATATCCAGAAGCATAATTACCATTTTACCAATGATGTCTGAATGCAATTTTTGGCAGGAGATAAAATATTGTACAACAATAATGTTAATCATGCCTTGGAAGCCGTATCTGAAATAATTAAAAAGCTACTTTGCTGCTTCCAAATTTAGCCACGCAATAAATCTGAATGCAAGGATCACCTCACTTTACATTTAGGAAACCTGCTTAATTGGTGTCCTTGATTGATAGCATTCCAGGGTCCTTTAATGGGGCTGAGGGCTGTGCTCTCCTTTCTGAATCCAGCTGGGGTTGCATCTACAGAAGTGAGCAGGGCTTAGGCGAAGAATGATGGGGTCTTTTGTAAGCTTCCCAGTCAGTGAATAATTGGAAAGGAGGTCCCAGCAGGCACAGTAAACCCACCAGGAAGGAGCCAGAGACTAAGGAACAGGGAAAACCAGTGTGAATATTTGGTTTAGGAATCAGTTTGAGGGCAATTGGCTCAACTCCAAATGAATCGGAGTTTTTTTTGTTTTTTTTAAATTTGATTTATATGCCGCCCTTCTCCGGAGACTCAGGGCGGCTTACAATGTGTTAAGCAATAGCCTTCATACTTTTGTATATTTATACAAAGTCAGCTTATTGCCCCCACAAACTGGGTCCTCAATTTACCTACCTTAGAAAGGATGGAAGGCTGAGTCAACCTTGAGCCTGGCGAGATTCGAACCTGCAGTAATTGCAGGCAGCTGGTCTTAATAACAGGGTGCTTTAGACCACTGTACTACCAAGGCTCCTGAAGCAAAGATTGACCTGAAGCAAAGATTCAGTCCAGTTTATTGTCTCAAGCCAGGTGCCTCAAAATCAGTTCAGTACATATTAATTCTGATACCCCTATTATGGACTATACATGTTTGCATCCAAACTGGACCAAATCACATTTGATACTGATTTAGCTCCTCTAGATTGAATCACTTTGGGCATCTGAACAAACCAGATTGATCTTCTGAATTCAAGTAATTATTCTGATTGAATTGAATGCACAGTCCCAATGAACTGGATGATGTGAATGGATTTATGCCTGGCAATTTCCTTCAGTCACAAAGATATTTCGTTGTGGAAAATGGCAGTACTCATTGAAAACAATTGGTCCTTTACAGGGAAAAAAATCAAAACCTAGACAGTGAAAAGAAATCAGTTGCTTCTTGTCTTTTTCTAGTCAAGGTAATCCTATGTCATTTGCTGATACAAAGTGTGGGTGAGTCACAAAGAAAGACAGCCATTTCCAAGGTTGCCTTTGTGGGTGCAAGATTTCTCGTCTGAACCCAAACAAGTTGAACTGAGCAAGGCCTGGAGGATCCAACTGTGTTTCCATTTCATATCAAAAGCTTTCCATTCTGAAAGACAAACTATGTTTCCAAGGCATGTGTGAATGTCTTCATCTGTTCATGAGATCAAACGGTCCTGAAGCTCACCCCAAGTGCCAGATATGTCTTCACTGCCTGCGTGGGGCCCCCTCCAGGCCTTGGTTCTCAGGGCACCCTCCCTTCCCCACCTGGTTCTCCTCTCAGGAAGAAGGCGAATCTGACCGTCTCTGGGCCTGATTGAGAGAAAGTGACCCCAGAGCCTTTTTGGTAGCAGCCCCTGCCATCTGCAGAGCCTTCTAGGAAACCAGGTTCTCCCCTCTCCTTTGAGAAACAAATCTTTCTGGCACCCAGAAGCCTTTTCTCCTGCAAGGTTTTAGGTTCAGAGCCATTGTACCGAAAACAAAGTTTGTCTGGACTATACATTTTTCAAACACTTTAACGGAATCTTACCAGGAAACAGAAAATACAGTAGATGGGTGCAATACTTTTTAAAGTACACAATATTTATTTTTACAGGTTCTATATAATGTTTTGGAACAAATTTACGGCAGTGCAGCTGACCTAAGTGCTGGATGTCACTATATTTTCCTGTGTTGCTGTTAATCAGGATGATAAAGTGCCGGTACAAAAATCGAGGCGCATTATATATTCAGCTGGAAATTATATTGTACTGAAGTTGGTGTCAGATTCAGAATCCATTAAAAAAAAACCCTACAAGAAGCAGGTAATTGGCAAGAAAAATGAATCCTCAGCATTTGGTTGCTCTTCAAAAAGCAAGTGCTTAGTTCTCCTTCAGAAGTTTAGATGGGCATAAATATTTCACTTTAATTCTTCAGAATTCATTGACTTTTGAATTGCATTTATGATTCACAATGATGGATGCTTCTTATGGCTGGGGCAGTATTATTTTTAATCACAGAGGCTGCAATGCTGCACGTAGTCAGGCATAAAAAGTCCATTCAAATCAATTGCAATTTGCAGTTTGTTAGCTTTATTGGGTTACTGTACAATGCTTAATGCAACACATTATTTCAGGACAGAGGTCTTTAAATAATAGTTTGAATATCTTGCCTCATTTGCAGGAAACACTCTTTGTAATTAAACCCTATTTTTTTCTACTTTTGTAGAGTCTTCCATTTCCTTGTTTTAAATATCCTGCAATTGCAGCAGCAAGCATGAATTTTAAGTATCTTCTCAGAAATTGTTTTGGATTTGCTCACATAATTGTGATGGGTGGATTGGATTTCTTCTGTAATGACTTGGAATCAGCTGATTCCAAAAAACGCAGAATGATTAATATTTGCAAACCATTTTGCAACATACACAGATTGCCAACCATTATTATTCCTGTTTTATACACTGGAAAAGAAAGCAAAGAACTTACTTACTCCCTCCCTCCCTCCTTGAATTTAGAGGATGGAGTTACATCTCATTATTTCTTAATTTAAAGTAATCTTATCCTGTTTTTGTAAAAACATTTCTTTTTAATCCCAAATTTATTTATTATACGTCTGCCCAATTTAAGGGAATCCAGGTGGCTCACAACAACAAACTAAGGTTTGCACTAAAGTTCACACTAATGATCTTTAAAAGATCTGCTCAGGTTAAGCAAGAGAACAGAAGCCAACTAAAACCCATAAAATAAAGTAGAAAAGAATGAAACTGCTTGTGGAAGGAAAAATGCTTGGGTTCACTCTAAAGATTTTAGAAATCATGCAAGGTGAGTTGGGTAATTTTCCAGGGATTGTCCTGGATTAGCAATGTTGATGAAATCTCGATTATTCTTCCCAAATTCAGCTTCTGCCCAGATCTGAGCTGGAGAGCTGGAGGACCAAACATTCTCCCTCAGCCATCTTCCCTCCCAGTTCTCCTTCAAATTGCAGAGAGTTTCCATGAAATTACCCTGAGTGGCAGGAAGTGGGGCTCGAGGACATCCCCCTTCTCCCTCTACCCTCCTCTCTCAAGTGGTTCACTTGGCTTAGGGGATGCTTCCATTGGGGTCTTTCGCAACTGCAAAGGGGGAGAAGGAGGACCAGCAAGAGACGGTCACTGTAGCAATGGCAGCCTGCACAAAATGCCAAAATGCCAAGTTCTCAAGCTCTTTGAGAATCTGACAGAAAAACAAAAACCTTCCCAGACTCTGTGTCTGCAATTCAGCCCTCCTCCCCAAAGAGGTACATAAATATCTACCATGGGTTTGCTTGGTAGAATAAGAAAAAACTGGTGAATCCACATCATCCAATTCCCTGGCTAAAATGCCAAAGGCCAAGATGGATCTGCAAGACGAAGGCAGAGCAGGAAGGGAAACTTAACCTGCTAAGCAAGAAGCTCCTGCTAATATTTTAATCATTTACAGTGTGGCACTCAAATCATATTATTGATCTGAGAAAGTCGCCTCTTTTTCATGGTTGCTATTAAAAACCCATTAGGATGATGCCACATAGATCTAGTGAGAATCAACACATCTAGCTGTAAAACTAATGATATATTCCATTATAGGAGATAGGCTACAAAATGCTGCTATTGAATTACACTCACAAAATAGAAAATGAGCTAGAAAAATATCCCTCTAGGAAATAACTCGTCATGACTGAGCAGTTTCCTGTTTATATTTTAGATCAATCATTTCACCCGGGTCTGATGTAGAAGGCTGTATGGGAAAACCAAGGAATTTCTCATTTCTCAGCCGAGATGGCAGAAGAACCTTTTTTAAAATGACTAACACTCTCAAGAAATGGGTAGGTTTGCATTATGCTGCCTAATGGCCTGGAAAGATTACAATTGCAGAGATATTTTCCTCTAGATGAATCCAGTTGTGTTACTGTTGCTGCGGTATTAGCTTTGCTAGAATCCCATCCGATCAGTCAGCTCAGCATCAGTTTCAGCTACCGATTTCTCTCTTCTTGGCTTCAAAGAACTCCCTTAAAAACAGGAAAGGATGCATTTGGGGGTCTGAATTGAAAAAAACGGCTGGGTCCTACAATGGCAGGCAGAGATGGCAAAGGAAAACCTCTTTCTTAGTGTGATCTCCAGTTTTGGACACGGTGGCTCAGTGGCTAAGACACTGAGCTTGTCGATCAAAAGGTTGGCAGTTCGGCAGTTTGAATCCCTGGTGCCGCATAATGGGGTGAGCTCCTGTTACTTATCCCAGCTTCTGCCAACCTAGCAGTTCGAAAGCATGTAACAAATGCAAGTAGAAAAATAGGCACCACCTTTGATGGGAAGGTAACAGCGTTCCGTGCACCTTTGGCGTTTAGTCATGCCAGCCACATGACCACAGAGACGTCTTCAGATAGTGCTGGCTCTTCGGCTTTGAAACGGAGATGAGCACCACCTCCTAGAGTCGGAAACGACTAGCACATATGTGCGAGGGGAACCTTTACCTTTACCAGTTTTGGAGCCAGGTCAGGCATATGATTAAGAACTGTTTTTGAAGAAAGTTCTTAATGTCAGCCAATTTTATCTTCATTTCAAGAAAATTCCTGCGAATGGGACCCTACAAAGCTCCAGAAAGATGGAACTGGTGAGCAGTGGAAACAGACGTCAGCCTTAATAGAAGATGAGCAACAAGAAAAATGATGTTGTCTCTTCTGTGGCTGGCATTCACAAGATTGGTCAATCCATCTACGTGTATTGGGTCTCCAGTCTGATTCCTTCAGTGCAAACATTTGTGCTGACAGTATTTACAAATCTTTCCACACAACCCTTCCTGACAAAACTTTTAAGAATTTTTGTCACATACAAGCTTCTTTGGCAGCAAAATAATGCATTCAAAAATATCTATGGAATATTTCAATTAGCCTGTCTTCTTGGCCTAGAGATGAATTGGATCTCATGGCAAGAATGCACTAAATCAGATCCCAGCCAGACAGGTGTCTGTTTCAAAACGAGGAACGCGTGTTTGGTGCGAGCGATTTCAATCAACACCCGATCAAAATGATTGCTTCCCTCTTCAAAATGAAGCCCATTTTTTTTTTCCTTAAGACAAATCCGTTGTGCTCCTTTATGAACTATCTGCACCATTTACAATCCATCAAAAGACATTTTAATAACAGCATGACAGCACTTTCAATCAGGCAAATGGGGCTGTTTTCCCAGTAATTGCATTTTTGCAACCCAGTTGTTTGCTTGCTTTTCATTTATTTTATTTTATTTTATTTCAATCAGTCTTATGGATTCCTTGAACCGAGAATTGATTCTAAAATTGAAGTTCCCAATGAATTTATTCTAAACTCCATATTTAGTGCCTTGGAAGCTTTTGTGCTTTGAAAAGCAGGATGTTTCTTGCTCCTAAACACAGCACCAGCTTTGGAACAAGCTGAAGCTTCCAGGGTCTCATTCCTTGGCCACCTTCCTCCAGCTGCTGGGGTCCCAGAAAGCTTCTGCAAACCTGGAAAGAGGCTTCTGTGTTGTACTGCAATATGCCCAGGACACATCTGGCTGCAGGGAAGCTGCAGAGCCACAGAAATTGAGTTTTCCACATCACCTCAAATCAAAGCTGCCTTACTTACTCAGACCTTGTCTGCTCGCTTTCTCAAAAGATGTGTAGGGTAAAGATATGGGGCAGTGGTGAGTTGCCCCTGGTTCGCACCGGTTCTATAGAACCAGTAGTAAAACTGGCGGGAGGCTCTGCCCACCAACCCCGATATCATCAAAATGCTTCTGCGCATGGGCAGAAGAATGCATGTGTGAGCGAAGCGAGTGCATGTGTGCAGCCCCATTGCAAACCGGTAGTAAAGGTAAGTAGAACCCACCCCTGATATGGGAACCTTGCTTGTTTTCTACCAAATGGTACATTCCTGCCTTTTATTTTTAAATTTTCCTCTTAAAAGTCTTTGTAGGAGGATCACAGTGAGTCGGGTGGAAGATATCTTTATCATTTTACTCCAGAGAAAGGCTCAAAAACAGGAAAACCTGCTCAAGTGATTGCAGATAATCTGGTATATTTCAGGAAGAAGAAAGGGATTGACAAAAGCTTGAAGGCCATTGGAGGAGATTCTACAAATGTTAATACTGGCTGTGAAGGTGGTGCCATGCACTGGGTAGAGGTCAAGCCAGAGCATTCACTCTGCTGGAGCTGATTGACTGGTCTGAAAGTGTATATGAGAGCAACCTTTGACGTGCAAACTGACTACAGTGGAACTAAAGAAATTCATTGATGAACCAATGCAAGTACCACAGTGACCCTGTCATGCCCAATCAATAGAGAGATGTGTGAAACAGATCACAGAGGCAGCAAGCAGAGTGTAGACACATGAGAAACGTCCTATCAGAGGCCAAGAAGCAAGTTGGCGGCTGATGTCGAAGAACGAATCAAAACAAGACTTGATGAAACTCACTTAAACGTTTTTGTAACGCAGATAACTTGCTTTCTGATGTTAGTTTATGATCGCATGGATTATTTTTTGATTAGCTAGATAAGATTCATGCAGAAAATCATGCAGATTTTTGTAGCACAAGGTTTAATTTTGAGACCATGAAGTTAACAGTATTTGTGGGGGGGGGGTGTATATGATCAGACGTGGATTTACCGTACCAAGCTAAACGTTGTGCAATTACAAAAATAAGAGCAGATTTGAATTCTTGGTGTAAAAACACATATTTTTAGAACCCCTCACTGGAAAAAAATAGCAAAAATATTAATTTTCACCACATTCACCACTCTGGCAGGGCCTGTTCCGACCTAAAGAGTCTATGAAAAGGCATCAGTTTCCCTGGGTTGCAGCTTCCTCAGCCTTCTTCCTCTGGCCCTCCTATCCCAGCCCTTTTCTAAGCGTTAAACCCAAAGCTCAACTTTTACATTTGGAGGGTGGGGTCTCCTTTCCTTCTGCTTCTCAGACCCTCTGCCAGCTCCTCCACAGGCCCAATTTCAACTCCACCCCCACCCCCCTTTGCTGCTTGAGCGCTACGGGATCCTCTGGTGCCTTGAAAAATCAGTTGCAGCATTTTGCTCAATTGTTGGATGGTGCAGCCAAAGCCTTGCAAATGTCTACAAATATATGAATTTCCTGCTACACTTTACAGCGGAGAGCAGCATAGTGGCTGTTATTTCCTCCTCTGCTAAATAGACATCAATTATTGTCAATTAAAGATGCTATTTTAAGCTAGAGACACAGTCCGCTGCGAGACGGAAGAAAAATGGGGAGAATTAAATGGGATTGCTGGGGGGTTTTCTAACATGCTCAGCATTCCTCCTGTAGCTCCTGAACATGGTCTGTTCTTCTGGGAGGCTTTCAGCAAGGCTGTTTTTGGTTTAGTTATTTCTCTTTTACTTGATTTCTAGGCCTCATCTGCATGGTTAACCACCAGCAAGATCGCCTATCAAAAGTCTCCTCCCTCAAAGTCCTAGAGAATTACCCACCTGTCAATCAAACCTAATGCAGTATCAAAATTGTACAGAAAAGAAAAGACACAAAAGCAGGTGTCTTCCAAACTCCAAACCTACCATCACAACTTGCCCTCCTTCTGTGTAAAGAGTTCCCCCTGAATGTTGAGCAGTGATGGCAAATGGCAAATCACAGCCCCACCAGGTGTACAGACGGGATCTGGAGTTCTTCCTCCAGGGCTTGAACTGGGGAGAAAGTGGCCCTTCAGATAACCTGCTCTGGATCCAGGCAGGACCTTAAACGGGGCCACAAATCTCACCAGGAAGCCCATTGCCATCCCACGCAGCTCTGGGAGCAGTGGGGCCACTTGAGTGTCTCAGGATGCAGCTACCACTCTGTGGGCTGCCACATTTTGCACCAAGAATGCTTCCCAAGGTCGGAAGGCTTTGCCCACAGAAGTGGCCGGGGGCACACACACGTGAGGGGAGTGGGTGCAAGAGAGAGGGGGAGAGACAGAAGGCAGAGCTGGCCCAGCTTTGGCCCTCCCTCCCGCCAGGGATCCTAGAGCCGGGGTCTCCAGGCTGGGGAATTCTGAGAGCTGAAGTCCACCAGGCTTAAAGTTGCCAAGGTTGGAGACCCCTGGACTAGAGAGCCCGGGGCATCCCAGGCCGGCTCAGGCGCCGCTCCCGGAGACTTCTCCGCCCGTCCCTCGCTTGGCCCAAGTCCGCCTGTCCAGGCTGCAGGGAGGCGGTAGGGCGGGCGGCGCGAGGGCGGCTCTCCCGCGGGGGCAGCGTGGCCCGGCTGCCCGGCAACCGAGCGGCGGCAGCGGCGGCGGCGACAACATGGCGACCAGGGCAGCGGTGGCGCCTGAGGCGACCAGGGGGAGCGGCCAGTCAGTGCTGCCGGTACGGGCCCCGCTTCCCCGCCAGCCTCCGGGTCAGGGGACGGCGCCGCAGGGCCAGGGCGCTTGGAGGCAGCCGCTCTCCTCGCCCGGGACGGTTCCAAAGCGCCGGGCTGGGATTGTGCGAGTGTGGGTGGGAGAGGCGCTGTCGGGGTCGCCGTTTGGTCCCAGAGTGGCGTTTGGGTTGCTTGCCGTTGAGGACCTTGGCGGGGGACAGAGGCGCTTCTCACTCACATCTCTCGAAGGGCGAGGAGGAGGAGGAGGAGGAGGAAGGGCCGCGTTTTCCACTTGGGGGTGAGGGCTGAAGAAGAAAGCAAAGAAGCAGCAGCTGCACACGGGATCCGGTTCTGGTTGGCCTGGAGCAGCCTTGGAGAAAGGCCGTGTGGCAACCACAGGCTCCTGCCAGGCGGGCATTGTGGCTGTGGCCTAGAAAGGCATAGGCCCCCCTCCCACTTCAGGTATTCTGGGGCATCTTTGAGGACAGCCCTCAAAGGTCTACCTCTGGCTGCCCTGGGCCTTGGCCAATTGGACTTGTGCACAGATTTGTGTGGGTGAGGATGGATGGGTGGATAATTAATAAATAATTTTATAAAGAAGTAAATAAATAATAATTAGTTAATAATTAATTATAATTATAAATAATTATAAATAATAATAATTAATTAATAATTAATTATAATACATACATACATACATACTTACATACATACATATATACATACCTGCTGCAAAACCACGTCCCTGTTTTTGATTCTGATATGTTGAGAGGAACGGATAGAATTTTCCTAAAAGTTACCAAAACTGGTGCCAAAACTACAATAACAGAGCGCTTGCCTTTCTGAAATTTGAGCCCTTTTTTGTAATTTCTCACGTAGCCCTTTCCAGCCCCGTTTGCTGATTGCAGGAGGAACAACAGCTGTTGCCAAAGGTCTGGCCGAGGCCTGCAGGGTGTGTTTGAAATTTGCTCAAGGGCCAGTGGTGATCTAGCAAAAATAAGAATTTCTGCTTTGCTGCATTGAATTGTCTTTTTAAAAAATTCATTTGCAAATGGAAGGCCAATTATTCTTCTCTTATCTAGTCTGTTCCTGCTCCTGTTGTAAATCAGCTAAATTGGTGTTGACAGTTGCCATTGTTTTTCTTTATGCACTAATTTTTTTTAAAAAAATCCTTGAGATTGTACTGGATGCTATTGTACTGATGCTATTCATTGTTTTGCTGTAGGATGAAGACAAATTTAATAAAGATGAAGAAGTAATGGCTTGGAGATTTCTATCGTTTGCTGAGGTTAGCATTATGTTGGAACAAGATGTCGCAGGAGTTGAGAAGTAAGTTTGATGGGACATCGACAGATCTTGCCCTTGCCATCATCTGTCGAGGCAGCAACCAATTGGTTTGTGGATGGAGTGTATCTGTGTGTGAGGGGAACCCCATAGCCTGGGCTCCTGTGATGTGTATCTTCTTCCCTTTTAAAGAGAGACAGCGTTTCTGTGGGTGGTCGCAGTGTCATTCTTCACTCCTGGTCCAGGGACAAAGTCACATTCCTCAACATGCCACCGACTGTGGCCCTCCCCATGCAGTTGTAGACATTGACTCTGCCTAGCTGTGGTATTAAAATATTTTCAAAATTTCAGGTTTTTGTTTGTACGAAAATCCATGTGGAGAAATCTGGTCCTCCAGAACAGGGGTCTCCAACCATGGCAACTTTAAGACTTGTGGACTTCAACTTTCAGAGTTCCTCAGCCAACTTTGCTGGCTGAGGAACTCTGGGAGTTGAAGTTCACAAGTCTTAAAGTTATCATGGTTGGAGACTCCTGCTCCAGAAGCAGCTTAAACTTAAATGGTTCAGTTTCTGGCACTAGTTTTGGTCCAAAGTTTGGAGACCGATTTCCGCTCATTCCTGGGTTTGCAAAGTAAATTGGCACAATTTCACAGACAGGTGTGTTTTTGTGTTCTGATATTCCGATATTTTTCAACTACAGGAGTTTGGAAGAGTTTCTGAATCTCACGCATCGACTGACATCTTTGAAAGAAGCTGCATTACTGGATTATTATGTCTCTGGATTCTGGTGGGCCAAAGGATTAGAATTTTCATCTGTGCAGGTTGGGGGGTTCCTGACTCTCCTCAATTTACTGCTGGATAATCTGGAGAGTAAGTTCAGCAGCATTTTATGAATGTACCCATACTCCATTGGATTACTGTATATAAGAATATTAGAACATAAAATAAACGAGTTGGAAGGGACCTTGGAGATCTTCTAGTCCAACTCCCTGCTCGGGCAGGAAACCCTACACCACTTCAGGCAAATGGTTATCCAACATCTTCTTAAAAACTTCCAGTGTTGGAGCATTCACAACTTCTGGAAGCAAGTTCTCCCACTGATTAATTGTTCTAACTGTCAGGAAATTTCTCCTTAGTTCTAAGTTGCTTCTCTCCTTGATTAGTTTCCATCCATTGCTTCTTGTCCTGCCCTCAGGTGCTTTGGAGAATAGCTTGACTCCCTCTTCTTTGTGGCAGCCCCTGAGATATTGGAACACTGCTATCATGTTTAATCATCTTTGTTGCTCTTCTCTGCACTCTTTTGATTAGGGGCAGAGTTATTTGGGAATGTCCCTGGCCCCTCTAAATTGTGATTTTACCCTGAATTCACTGGCTGCTCTTATTGAAAGGACAATATGTTTATTTATTCCTGGTATTTGTATACCGTTCTCTATGCCAAGACATTTCAAAGCTGTTTATGGCAACAAATCCTAGAAATGGATTGTGGGTCTTGGGCACTATTTTCCCTGTGATGGCTGGATGTAGCGGAAGTTCCCACCCTGACTCCCCTTTTTGTATTTGTATCAATGGGAGTGGTCTACAACCACACTAAATAAATAGTAGGCCTCATAGCACGCCTCCTCCAGTGCCCCCACTCCCACCCCCGGAAGTGGGGAATTTAAATAGGAGCCTGGATAGCTCTGCAGACTGAGCACTGTAATTTAACACCAGCTGTCTGCAATTAAAGTAAGTTCGAATCTTGCCAGGCTCAAGGTTGACTCAGCCTTCCATCCTTTCTAAGGTAGGTAAATTGAGGACCCAGTTTGTGGGGGCAATAAGATGACTTTGTATAAAATATACAAAAGTATGAAGGCTATTGCTTAATGCCTTGTAAGCCGCCCTGAGTCTCAGGAGAAGGGCAGCATATAAATCAAATTAAAAAAAAAAAAAATAGGAGCCTTTTGAGTCCTCAGAACTTGCTTGCATCTATGCCAAATAATGATTTAACATCTAAACCTGGCCACAAATATGGTTTGATTAGAGCTGGCATTCCAGCACGCTGACCCAATTAACATGGAATTGCAACCCACAGTTAGTGCTGGCCTTAATTTGCTCTGGTGTCTTAAATTATCTTGCCACAAAAATGCCAGAAGAAGAGAGATGGATCTAACCAGATTTCTATTGAGATATTTCACAGCTCAAACAGCTTATGGGAGGTAAGTTCAGCCCATGGAGCCATGCAGCTTCTGAAGCCACGGAGCGCCCTCCCTGGACCCCCTCACCTGCCCAGGAGAGCAATACCTGCCCATCAGCAAGTGCTCTGTTTGCACTCAGGCTTGGCAAATGCCAGGTGTGTTGATTTCTCTCCTGGGATTTGAGCAAAAACAAAGCTAGAATTGCATGACAGGAATCAGCCATCCTTTTGACAAAGGCGGCTTGGCGTCGCTTTATAGGGAAAACCAATATTTCTCCTAAAAGAGAGTTATCTAGTTTATGAAGAAATTTGTGACGAGGGACTCTGGCGCTTGAACTGAAAACTCTCTAGCATTTTAGGGTTTATCTGGAGTGTTTACCTCTTGCAAAAAAGCCCATCTGGAACTATGGGTGGAAAATCAAAATCACTCTAGTTGTTTTCCAAAAAGGGTTTTATTACAGTCTATATTACCTATATTTTAAAAGTGGCATTTGTATAACTTTGTTAATATATGAATCTCAGCCTTATCTGTAACGTAATGGAAAGTGTCAGAGCATCTGCAACAGAGCAAGAAGGGAAAGGGTGTTGTGGCTGTATCATATTTCATCTTCCAATGTATCTGACAAACCAGGAGGGATTAAAACATCTTTCAGTGGCTGCTGAACGCTTAAATTTAAAAGAAGATCACTGTGTGCCCATTAGAGTAAAGAACTTGGAGCATCTCTGGTTGTGCACATCTGCTTTATATCCTGAGAACTTACTTTAAAATTGATTTACTAAAACATCATCTTACATCGCCATTGTATATATCCATTTAAACTGAATGAACCAATCCAAGCAATTAAAGATTGGCTTCTCAACTCTTGGCTGAGGTCAGGCTGCTGCGTTAGATCTAACATCTCCTGGCCTACTTGGAGATGGGCCAGGGCAGGCCAGCCCCCTTCACCCCGCAGCCCACACAGAGGATAACTGGTCTTTCCGATGGGCAAAAGAAAAGGGCCCCTTTCAGGCCCTTTGCCACCAAAGCCTCCCTGACTGGCCCTCCATTAGGCCAGCATCAATGCTGGGTTGCTCCCAGTTTGCCCTGGTTTTGACGAACATGTAGTGGCGGAAGTGGGAGGCTCCACCCACCCACCCAGACATCATAAAAAACGCTCTGTGCATGCGCAGAAGTGCCGCGCGCCCACGCACTACCTAGCAAAGCGGTAGCGCCAGGATTTGAAACCCACTACTGGCCAGCACAGCAGATTGACTATCTTGAGAACATTTGGCATCCAGAGCATCTCACCTATGGAGATACCAAGGACTGAGAAGTACTATGAAATCTGGAAGGAGGTGCAATCAAAGATTAAATTTCCTTGTGTAGACTTATCCACATCATAGAACCTTGGGGTTGGAAGAGGTCTTGGAAGTTCTCCAGTCCATCCCGCTCCCTAGTGCAGGGATCAACCCAAAAAAACGGTGGTTCAATATTTTCTTGGAAACTGGTTTGAGTCCAATAACATTTTGACTTCTAGGGGCCTGTGTGGTTTCAGCGGAACTCTTGTGCTGAGCCCACCACCACAATCTTCATCAGTGAAGATCTGCAGAGCTTAAATCTTGAGTCCCCGTCCATTAACTCAGTTCAGAGTTAGGCGACAGGCAGTTAGTTCAGAGGCAGGGCAATTCATAGACCTCCTGACCAGCACAGCCTCTCCAGTCTGCTGAAAATAGGCTTCCCCTGGTTCCAGCTTTGCCAAGGTCTGCTCCTACTTTTCCAAGGAGCTGATTCACCCCTTGGAGCCTCAGTCGAGGAAAACACATGGGGGGTAACCATAGGGATGTCCCAGCATGCTTTGGGAGCATTTCCCTGATAAGCCATACCCTCCTCTGTCACTCTATGTTTGTGATATGTGTGCAAAGGCTTTTCTTCAATGCACGCGTTAGTTTTCACATGATCCAGAATATGGAAGCCAATGGCTGTGTGAAGGCATCTCTTTGGAGTGGGTTTGCTAGAGAACTCTTTGCGCATTGCAGCCACATAGAACCACAGGTGGTGGGATTCAAATTTTTTTACTACCGGTTTACTTGGTGGGCGTGGCATGGCTTGGTGGGCGTGGCTTGGTGGGTGTGGCAGGGGAAGGATATTGTAAAATCCCCATTTCCTCCCGATCAGCTGGGACTCGGGAGGCAGAGAATAGATGGGGGTGGAGCCAATCAGATGTGGTATTTATTGGTTCTCCAAACTACTCAAAATTTCTGCTACCAGATCTCCAGAACTGGTCAGAACCTGCTGAAACCCACCTGTGGTCCTCACTCTCCTTCCCTTGGCATTGCAGCCTATCACATGACCCTGGAAGAGAACATCCAGGAACTTGCGAGCACCATGGCTGGCATCGGGCTGAGCAATTCAGAGATAAGCGGCGGGTTTGAGTTCTTCACCGTAGATCAAGCCAAAGCCATCATCAATTACGTGAAGAGCAGGTAGACCTTCCTCATCCTTCAGCACTTGCTAGGAGGAAGCGGCCATTCAGTGCTTGTTGGGCATTGAGAAGTTGGTGCGGGGTCCCTTGTGTTGCTTTCATGAATGAGTCAGGTTTGGGTTTTGACTGTTGGTGGCACTTTGAACCCCCCAGTAATTACACTAGCAAAAAAAAAAATGATTATCAGTTGCTAAGTTGATGGCACTAATTCTCGTAATATGAAACTAGAGAGCCTTCACTGGGTAATGGATTAATTAGTCAATTAATCATTAGGGTTTTAATAAATTGAGTACATGATTAAATGTTTGTATGTCTTACCCTAACATTTCTCATGGAAACATGACATCTTCTAGCAAGATATTTTGAGGGAGCACGTTTGGATTTATATTGCAAAACTAATGCCTTTAATTTGCCTAGAGAAGGAAGAAAGCCCCTTTTATTTCTCCTCCTCGAGGGGGGAGGGGGGATCAGCTAGCTCAGGGTTCTCCAACCTTGGCAACTTTAAGCCTTGGCAGACTTCAACTCCCAGAATTCCCCAGCCAGCTTTGGGAGTTGGCTTTGGGAGTTGAATTTGAGAATTCTGGGAGTTGAAGCCCCCCTCATTTGTGATCTTATTTGTGAGGGGGCAGCGGACCTGGCGGGTATTACGGAGACCTGGTTGGGCCAGGAGGGGGGGTCCCCCTCGTCGAGATGTGCCCACCAGGTTTCCTCGCATTCCATCAGCCGAGGTTACAGGGCAGGGGCGGCGGAGTAGCGGTTATTATTAAAGAAGGTCTGAGACCGAGGGAGGCCACTGTTCCTCAGACGGCCGGCTGTGAGTCCCTCCTCGTGAAGTGGGGTCATGGGGTTCAGATGGGTTTGCTGATCATGTACCTGGCTCCCTGCCATGTGGAAACAGCCCTGCCCGAGCTACTCAACGTCATCGCCGCGGTGGCGCTTGATACCCCCAGGCTTATGGTCATGGGGGATTTCAACCTGCCATCCATGGGTGAGGTGTCTGAGGTGGCTCGGGAGTTCATGACTTCCATGACAGCCATGGACCTGACCCAGTTAATTCATGGCCCTACCCACACGGGGGGAAACACGCTGGATCTGGTTTTTGTTTCTGGACAGTGGTTGAGTGATCTTGAGATAGGGGATATAGTTACCGAGCCCTTGTCATGGTCAGATCACTCTCTCCTTCGTCTCGACCTTCAAACCACTGCACCCCGCCGCAGGAAGGCGGAGCCGGTAAGATGGTTCCGCCCCAGGCGCCTGATGGAACCTGATAGGTTCCAGATGGAGCTTGGGCCATTTCCCGAGGCACTGGCACACGCCTCGACTGGAGACCTAGTGGCCACCTGGGATAGGGCGGCCGCTGGAGCTCTGGATCGGGTCTTGCCTTTGCGGCCTCTGACCTGGCACTGATCTCATTTGGCTCCTTGGTTCACTGAGGAGCTGAGGGAGTTGAAGCGCCGGAAAAGATGCCTAGAGAGTAGATGGAGGGCCAGTCTTTCTGAATCGGACCGGACACTGGTAAGATCCCATATTAGGAATTAACTAGTGGCGAAAAAGCAGCGAAATGTAGTTATTTTCCTGTTCTCATTGCGTCATCAGATAACCACCCGGCCACCCTGTTTAGGGTGACCCGCTCCCTGCTCCACCAGGAAGCGCGGGAGGACCCCTTGGAGGGTAGAGCCGAGGATTTTGTTCAGTATCTGTATGACAAAATCACTCAGATCCGGGAAGATCTGGACTCCGACTGGGTAGTCTCAGGGGGAGGGACTAGGGCAGGTCTTGAGAATGTTATCTGGGATGAGTTTGATCCTGTGACCCCTGAGGACATGGACAGGATTCTGGGCAGACTGAACGCGACCACTTGTTTATTGGACCTGTGTCCCTCCTGGTTAGTGCTGGCTTCCCGGGAGGTGACGCGAGGCTGGCTCCAGGGGATTATAAATGCTTCATTGGGTGAGGGTGACTTCCCTGCCACCTTGAAAGAGGCGGTGGTGAGGCCTCTCCTCAAGAAGCCTTCCCTAGACCCGGCAATGTTGGTTAATTATCATCCGGTCTCCAACCTTCGTTTTGTGGCGAAGGTTGTTGAGAGTGTGGTTGCGCAACAGCTTCCCCAGCACCTGGATGAGACGACGTATCTGGATCCGTTCCAGTCGGGTTTCAGACCCGGGTACAGCATGGAAACGGCATTGGTCGCGTTGGTTGATGATCTCTGGAGGTCTCGGGACAGGGGGTGCTCCTCTGTCCTTGTCCTGTTAAACCTCTCAGCGGCTTTTGATACCATCGACCATGGTATCATGCTGCACCGGTTGGAAGAGTTAGGGGTGGGAGGCACTGTACTACAGTGGTTCTCCTCCTTTCTCTCCGGCCGGTTGCAGTCTGTGTTGGCAGGGGGGCAGAGGTCGACCCCGAGGCCCCTCATATGTGGGGTGCCACAAGGGTCGGTCCTCTCGCCCCTTTTGTTCAGCATTTATGTAAAGCCGCTGGGCGAGATCATCCATGGTTTCGGGCTGAAGTACCACCAATACGCTGATGACACCCAGCTGTACATCTCCACCCCGGACCACCCCAATGATTCCCTTGAAGTGATGTCTCGGTGTCTGGAAGCCGTGCGGATCTGGATGGAGAGGAACAGGCTCAGGCTCAACCCATCCAAGACCGAGTGGCTGTGGTTTCCAACGTCCCGATATAGTCAGTTGACGCCATCGCTGACTATTAGGGGTGAATCGCTGGCCCCCACGGAGAGGGCTCGCAACTTGGGCATCCTCCTGGACTCATGGCCATCTTTAGAAGCGCACTTGACGGCCGTGACCGGGAGGATCTTTCATCAGGTTCGCCTGATTCGCCAGTTGCGTCCCTTTCTGGATCGGGACTCCCTACACACAGTCACTCATGCCCTCGTTACCTCCCTCCTGGACTATTGTAATGCTCTCTACATGGGGCTCCCCTTAAGGAGCACCCGGAGGCTCCAACTGGCACAGAGTGCGGCCGCGCGGGTGGTTATGGGAGCAACATGGCGCTCCCTTGTGACACCTCTCCTGCGTGAGCTGCACTGGCTCCCAGTGGTCTTCCGGGTGCGCTTCAAGGTTTTGGTTACCACCTTTAGAGCGCTCCATGGCTTAGGACCTGGCTACTTACGGGACCGCCTACTACCACAAATAGCCTCCCACTGGCAGGTACGCTCTCATAGAGAGGGGCTCCTCCAGGTGCCGTCAGCCAAACAATGTCGACTGACAGCCCCTAGCGGGAGGGCCTTCTCTGTGGGGGCACCTACTATCTGGAACGAGCTCCCCCCGGAGATACGGAGGATCCCAGATCTGCGCACTTTCCGCCGTGCTTTGAAGACACTCCTATTCCAGCAGGCTGGCCTGGCCTAATTTTTTCCCCTTCTTTTAAATTTTTAAACTGAAATTTTAATTCGTTTTAAATTATTGGGAGTTTTAAATTGTCTCGGGCAAAAATTATTTAATTGGGTTTTAATCATGTTTTAACTTTTGTATTTATGTGTTTTATTTTGTGCCTGTTCACCGCCCTGAGTCCTTCGGGAGTAGGGCGGTATACAAATTTAATAAAATGGGGAAAAAAATGAAAAATGAAGTCCACCAAGGCTTAAAGTTGCCAAGGTTGGAGACCCCTGAGCTAGATGGCCCAAGTTGGATGCTTCCTGGAAGACCCCAACAGAAGGCCCTTCCTTGCCCTTTGCCTTTGATACATGGAAATGTTTATTGGCTTTGAAATAGTAGAAGAAGCCTGGATCTGTGGAATTTTCAACTAATTTTCAGAGCAGAAGCCAATTTCAGAAAATGAAATGAAATGAACCTGCTTCTCAACCTCTGAGAGCTTTGAAAATGGAGCTTGCCTGGGTCCTTCCACTCTTAGCACAGGTCTTTGGTAGAATAAATAGATAGATTTCTCGACAGAAATATTTCTTGATCTGTTTCCAGTGATGGAGTTGGTGGGTTTTTTCCCCCCCAAGAATATTCACAATTTCTTCCTCCCTCTAGTTTTGGTGGAGATTTTTTATTTATTTATTTTTTTTGCAAGGAGAAAAGAGAGAAATGCCCAGTTTCCAGGGCAGGTGATTGGTAACTGTCCCCCTCCTCTCCCACCCAGTTCCCTTTGTATCACCAACTCCAACATCGGCCTCTTTGATGACATTTTCCTACAGAAAGGAGTCAAAGGAGGAATGTCCGTCTGCATTAATCACTTTCAGATGCTTACATGGCTGTCATGGAAAAGCCTGCCTTGTTGTTTTGTTCACATCTGTAATCCTTTGTCATGTTATGCCAAAACTCTCTCCCTCAATAGCAGCCAGAATGCACGTCAAGTGCATTCCATGTCTGATACAAAAAAGGAAAATCTGTTCAGACCAGGAGAAACCCAGGGGTTGCCCAAGCTGCCTCGTTTCTTAGCTGGGTGATGAGCCTGGGTTCAGAGGGAAGAAGGGCAGTCGTCAGTTGGCAGACACATTCTTCTCCCCTCCCCCTCCCCAGGCAGAAAGCCCAGATCCCAAGGCCATCCTGAAGGGATCAACCCGGATTCACCATGGTCAGCAAAACCTGACTGACAAAAGAAGGTGAAGTTACTTTGCAAATGACCCTGCTCCCTTCCAGAATAGGCTCAGCGGCTAAGACATTGAGCTTGTTGATCAGAGAGGTCGGCAGTTTGGCAGTTCGAATCCCTAGTACAGGTCACCTGAGTGATCAGGAGGTTGGACTAGATGACCTCCAAGGTTTCTTCCAACTCTGTTAGAGTTTTCACAGTTTTTCACCACAATGCATTTATTCTTCTTCCTTCCCTCCAAGGTGATGGGACGTCTTGCTTTCCACCTTCACAACAGCTTTGTGAAGCAGATCAGAAATCACAGCTATACAATTTTGCTGCAAACTTAGTTCTGCATTTAGTGAGAATTATTACCTCACTGCAGGATTTTATAACAGTGAACAAGAGAGAGGAACAGGGTTTGGGGTTATGAAATTTAGCTAGAGAAGGTGTGAGCAACCTGTGGCTCCAGAGCCACATGTGGCTCTTTGGGCCCTCTGCTGTGGCTCCATGTCAAGTGATTCCACCACTGGCTGGCCCCACCCCTCTCCCTCCCCTCCCAGTCACTCCTCGCCTGGCCTGAGAAGGTAAGGGTGACGGTGGGGGATGGAGAAGCAGCCAGGGCAGAAACAGAGAGAGAGGGAGAGAGACAGACATAGAGAGAGGGGGGGGAGGGAGGGGGGGAGAGATGTCAAAAGGGTTTTGTGATTCCTGGTGTTTTTTAACAACTGGTTTTCTGTCCTAATGACTGGCTGGGTAGGCGTGGCTAGGGGGTCATGTGACTGGTGGAAGGGAGTGACGTCGAGTTGGCCATGCCCACCCAAGTTTTGTGGCTCCCGGTGTTTTCTTTTCTGTGGGAAATGGCTCCAAATGGCTCTTTGAGTGTTTAAGGTTGCAGACCCCTGAGCTAGAGCTTTAGGGTCTTGGGCTGTGTGGTGAAAGAGCCCCTTTTTAGAAGCAACATGGACCCTGTATGCTGTCAGGGTTCCAAGGAACACCCCCAACGAATGTGGCAGTTAGGAGGCAAAAAGGAAAACTGTCTTCCAAAACTGACATATGCTCCTAAAAACAAAAATTGTTCACTTTCTTGTCTTTCAGTTTATTCCAACATTATACACTGTACGAATATCTTTTCCACAGTCCCAGGGAAGAAGTTGTGATTGGAGATGAGGTAAGTAATTCATAGGGCTGGAAATGATTAAGTGGGATGTTTTAATGCATATTCTCTGGCATCTGTTTTCTATAGCTCAAAGCAACTTTATGTCAAAAATGCTCAAGGGTTAAAAGCATAGAATAGCGGATAAAAGAATAAAAGGGAATATAGTAAGTATATTTGCCTGTCTCCTCTGGAATTTGAAATTAACAACAATAAATGGTGCCATTGTTGCTTTGGCTGATGGCTGTAGTGTTAAGAATGTATTTGCTGACAGTGAGAGCAACACCCCCTGTTGCCAGGGCTTGTTACTGCAGCTAAGGAGGAATGGGGCCAAGCAGTGCTCTTTGCCTTGCCTGGAGGCCCCAACCCAAGGGACAAGGAAGGGGGTGCTCAGAGCAGTGGGCTGTGCATTGCTGGGGCGGTACAGGCGGAGGGGGAGACACACTGATGGCCATGCCAAAAAGCCATTCCTCTAGAAGGGAGCTTCCTGCTGAGGACTTCCTAGCATGAAGGGTCCTTGGTGCTCTCTGAGATTGGTGGTTGTTGTTGTTGTTATTTGCAGACCCAACTAGATAACATCATCAGAGCTTCCCACAAGGAGAATGCAGCAGGCGTTTTGCAAACCATTGCTGAACTTCTGCTTCTCTCCAACCCTCTGCTCTTTACTGAGTTTTTCATGTAGGATCTGATGTTTTATTTTGATCTTTGTAGGAAATCTGTTGTAGGCATTAGCCCAGTGGATTGTTGACTTGGGCTGGGATTCTAACCATAATATAGTTCTTATTTCTGTGCAATTACACACAAAAATTGTGCTGCATTACAATGATATAACAGAAATGTTCTTAACTCAGCTGTGTGAAGCTTTGCAATCAGTGATCAGCTGATTTAATTTATCATTTTTACGGGGTTGCAGTTTATGTATTGGGGAGCTGAAGTGGGATTCACGAATTCAGCAGAACTGAATACAGCAAAATATCACACCCAGGAATGACTCTTCCCCTCACTTAGTCAATAGCTGCATAGAAGCTTTCGTGATTATCAGCCATGTTGGCAGGTGGAGGGGGTCCTAATCTATTTTAATGATGGTGATGTATTATTGTCTGCCTTTTATAGAGCTGGGGGGGGGGACACACTTGGAAATGTGATTTTGAGGGTGATGCGGTCCCACAGTTCTTTGAGGAAACAAGGCGAAAGTGTTTGGACCGATTCTTGCTTTGAAACAAGTCTTAATAACATGGCATGATTGGCAAATGTAGTTTTATCCCTCTGGGCTTCCATCACCATGATGGAATAATCTGTGTTTGATGACCCAGCTGACTGGTTCAGTGACCCAGCTGTGAGACCTCTGGTTCAGCCCCTGCTGGAGGAATTTAAAGGCCTCTCAAAGCTTCCCAGAGCATTATACTCTGGGTTTGGACATGGTGTAGATTCTGCTTCTGCGCTCCCTCTCTCTCTCTCTCCCTCTCCCTCCCCATCACACGCTCGTGCGTGCACCCGCACACACACACACAAAAGTGTATTATTAAAAGTGCTCTGCCATAAAATTTACAGTCATCCAATATCATCTGTTGGAGTTCAGTTTGCAAAACAGAAACTATTTACATTAACTTAATGCTCTCCTCAGTGTTCACATACTTGGGCTGCTTCCAAATTGGTCTTCGTTTCCTTTGGATAGAGCGACTCATTTGTGATGGGGGGGGAAGGGGGCTTTTCCCCCTCTCTTCCTGGCAGCACCGAGGGGGCAGAATTGTTAAAGGAAAAGCTCATTTTAAAATTATGGAATTTGGTTTCATGTGAGAATTTTGCTGCTGGTACCAGCACCACCACCAAGTGTTCCTTTCCTTCCTTTCTGGCTTGTGCACAATTTTAATTCAGTTTTTCAAATGTCTGTTACCAAAGTCGCACTTTGCTGAATTAAATAATCTCATTTTTAGAGCCAATTTTTAGAGTTTGGAAGAATTATCTGCTTACAAAACAGTTCTTTCTGGTTTTCTTTCTTCTTCCTCTTTGGAGAAACATAATAATATTAGTAACGTAACCTATAAACAGAAATATAATTGTTGAATTCTTTTTTCCAATATCTTATGAATGCTAATTCAAGCAATATGGTTTCAATTAACAGTGTTAAAAGTTCACCTATAGTTTAACATTAAAGAAAAATGAAATAAGAGAGAAATATGCTTGGGATTTTGCTCCTTAAGTAAAACATCTCCAGAAAACTTGACAGGATTGCTCAAAAGCCCTTTTCTTGAACCCTCTATTGAAAAAAGAATTATTCAGATGTTGATAAACAGTCAAGTTTCTCTTCTTGTTGTGTCATAATTATTTGAGCTCACTTTGATCATGACACCATGATAAACGCCAAACATTCAGGATGTGACCCAGAAAAAAACGGTTGTTTTTCTGCATCAGTTGCTATCCTCACTGTGATCCATAAAAAGAAAGAAACTAGCCAACCCAGGTCCTCAGTAGTTCACACAGAGGTGCAACAGGCAACCTCTCCCAAAGGCAGATGAATTTGCTTCATCAGATCCGACAGTTTTAAGCACTAGTGGCTGGCCAAGAAGGCAGGTCCGGCCAGCAAGGAGACAAAGCTGAGGGGATCCTGGGGCTGCAGGCCTGAGAGCCTTGTGAATGCTTGGCTGGAAAAGCTATTGAAGCAGTCATGAATGGAGGGAAGCTGAAGGAGATATCAAGAATCTGGTGCGGAAGCAGATAAATTGACTAAAAAATTAAAAGATAAAGATCAAACACAAACATATTTATCCTGGGAAACATTATATACTTGGCTAGCGAAGAGAAAACCACAACCCAATTGAAAAGAGAAAAGGTATTAACTGAGAAATCTATATTATACTAATAAAGTGAGGTCGGATAGACCTAATTGATGTATAAAGAGATATAAGTTGTTCTGTCTCCCTCGGAACATAATATACTTGCAGATATGTTTGTTATTTGTTATGTTGTCTTGTATGTTATTTATATGGTGTGTTGTTATTTTTTGGTTTTTTTTTAATGAAAAATGTAAATAAAGATTATTTTTTTTTAAAAAAAAGAATCTGGTCGAGTCGTTCTGGCCCCTGAGTCCAAAAAAATCATTCAAATGCTGCTCTTCTTCCTGAAGATGAAATACAATATAAAAACACATATTTCCCAGTTACTTTATGGTGCTCCTGAGTAGTAATGGAATCAGTCTGGCATCCTTTGAAGAAACATTCTGATTGGCCACCTGGCCCAGTCTCTGAGATGAAACAAAATAAGACGAAGAATTAAAACAGGAAAAACTCTGCATCACAGCAGAGTGAAAAAAACAAACTGTGGACACCCATCTTGGCATCTCCAAGAGAAACTAGTCAATATTAGGACCACCTGAATCTCAGCTCCAATCACAACGGAAGGAGAAGTTGGACTCTTTTGATGGGGTTTCAAGAGCCAGTTAACATAGTACCAAATTAATGAGAGGAGCCTGGAAGAAAAACTGCTTCTGATATTATGGGAGAAAGACCCATTAAGAGCATTCGGCCAAGAAAATCCAGTGTTGGTCATAAATATCATCACTGTCCATTGCCTAAGTGATGGTCCTGTGCATAGATAGCCCTGGACAGATCACACTGAAATCAGACTGACCATTTGGGGGCCTGGGGGCCAAATGCAGCCCATGGGGTACTTAGACCTGGCCCCCGGGGCTGCCTTCGAAACAGTGAAGGACCTGCCAGCAAAAACAGGCTCCCAAGCTCCGTTTCCAGCTGTCACAGCCTCCTGCAACTATCTGCCAGGGAAAACAGAGCTTGGGAGCCCGTTTTCACTGGCAGAGCACTCGGGCCACCACAGGTGCCTCAGACAGGAATGACATCGAGCTGGCCATGCCTACCCTGGCCACGCCACCATGCCCCCCTCCCCGAGGTCAAACACAACCCTGATGCGGCCCTCAATGAAATCAAATTTGATACCCCTGCTCTATTTAGTCAAACAATAGAAGTCCGGAGGCTGCCTTTGGCTCAGATCACAAACACCTTCTGGAAAAAAATATACTGGAACAAAGAAAAGGAAATCACTCGATCAGCAAGTTCTGACCTTTACAGAATTCACAATGATAATGCGGAGCTGAAAAGTAGATTTACCAGGTTAGATCGGTTAAATGGGATCCCTGGAGAATTGTGGGCAGCAACATCACAACATCACGTTGACCGAGAGGAAGCAAAGAGAAGCGTTGCCAGATGTGGAGGGGTAAAAGGCACTATGGCGAAGGCAAACTTCCCGAGTAAACACTGATTTCCCAGAACTAGAAGGTAGCAGAAATCCTTCCTATATAAGTTACACAAAGCAACGGAGGCGAACAATCAAATGGGAAGGACAAGAGGAGAAAAAAAATGAAATAATCTACCGTATTCATGGACTTTTGAGCACAACAAAATACCTACAAATTTTTGATCACTGATCTAGAGCCAGACATTCTGGAAAGTGAAGGATCCTAGGAAATATTGCTGAAAACATCACTACATGACAAAGTAATAACTGTACTAGTTAGAATGTTGACGTAGCTGATGCATTTCAAGTGGTAAATGAATTTGATAAGCCAGTGATTTGATAAACAGTGGCTAACAGACTGCAAGAGACCAATTTGTATTGATTGGCTTGTAAGCATCAAAGCACCCTGCTAAAGGAGGCTCCAGCTGCAACCATTGCTCCTATCAGACCTGCTGGGGGGGTGGGGGATTCTGCAGCGCAGGCATGGCCAGTCCACGGATGGAGAACCTGCCAGATGGGCAAGCTGGACTTGGAGCTCAGAGGAGCTTCACCCATGATCCCTCTGGCAGAAAATGGGAGAGGCAAGATTGCGCCCCAAAGACAGCTGCTTCTCCTTTATTGATTACACAAGACCTTTGGCTGCAACAAAGTGTGCATCACTCTTAAAAGTAGGGACTTGTAATGGGCCACTCATCTCTCTTGAAGAATTTGTGGGATGACCAGAAAGGAAGAGTTTACACAAAAAATGAAGAAACCAAAATAGTTCAAATCTGGGAAAGGAGTGATCCAAGGTCATACAACGGCCCTTTATTTGTTTACTCCTTTTTTTCCAGAATATATTGAGAAATGCTGGGCTTCAGTTTTGGGGCTTCCCTTCGCTTCCGGGATCCTGGGCTGCTCCCTGTTGTGAAGACAGCTGGTTCTCTCAGGCTGGGAGTCCCGCCTTGCCAACTTCATCCCCTTCTGATGCCCCCAGAGTTTAGGGCCCCCCTAACAAAACTGCATTGTGTGTGAGACAATGCAAACATAAGCTATGTGATATTGTGTTAATGCAGACCATTTGCAACCTGCTGAATACCTTACCTGCAAAAACATGCATTCAATTTGGAGGGAGGGAACTTGCTAAATAGAGGGGTGCTGCTGCTTGTGGGTTTTCATTTTATAATTGTTATTAAAGGTTTTCATATACTATAAGATAAGCATGAAATTTTATAGAGTGACATTAAAAAAGAAAAATAAGAAAGAAGTAGAAAAGGCTGAAGAAAAGAAAAGAAAAAAGATCTTTACAACAAATTCATGATCTTTCCTTCCACTTTAAAGTTGCAACATGTCCCCATAGTCAACCCTTTTAGATCAACAAATCCATAAATCAATTCATTTTTTCCCATCCTCAGCAAAAAAAAAAAGCTCCATAGGAGATTTCCATGGTCGTGTGAAACTGCACTTTACCACTGTGGGTGATTCGCTTGATGACCTTAAATGGAACTGACCTCATAAGTGTGACCCAGTCATCTGATGTTTCACTTAACAATTGCATCACTTAACAATGAAGTTGCCAATCCAAAATGCAGTCATTAAGTGAGGACTTCAGTCAATTGAAATTATTCTAGCAGCAATTAGAGTACCCAAATACCTATCAAATAACTTTTAGACATATAGATCTCTGAAGCTTTATCAAAGTATGTTTTTTTTAAATATTTCAGTAAAAAATCTATAGCAACATATATGATATGAACACTAACTGTTAAGCGGAACCCTTGAAAGAAATGCTTCTTCAGAGTTAAATATTTGTGGTTTGTTAATCCTGGGTGGTTTTTGACTGGCTGGATTATCAAAACATAAGTCAATGGGAATGCTTAGGAATGTGAGGAGGAGGAAGATCGACATGCAGTTTTAAGTTCTCATTAAATATGTTTTGACTTTTAGAGCAGCAAATCTCTCCTCTCTTCTCTAATTAAGGAAATTCATGGGATTCACGGAAGGCCAGCAGTGCAGAATTCAGCCTGATGCTTTTTTTTCTGCAACTGGCCCATTTATTTATTTAATTATTAGTCAAACATGTCTTGTCAAACATGTACAACATAACAAGTATAGGTATGAACATAAACATAAACAAAGGAAGTAAATACAAATAAATGGGGACAGTAGGACAGGGACGGTAGGCCCGCTGGTGCACTTATGCACGCCCCCTTTACGGACCTCTTAGGAATGGGGTGAGGTCCACGGTAGACAGTTTGAGGTTGAAGCTGTGAGGGTTTGAGGATGTAACAATGGAGTCGGGTAGAGCATTCCAGGGGTTGACCATTCTGTTGCTGAAGTCGTATTTCCTGCAGTCAAGTTTGGAGTGGTTTATCTTGAGTTTGTATTGATTGTTTGCCCATGTAATTATTGTGGTTAAAGCTGAAGAAGTCATTGACAGGCAAGACGTAGCAAACAATTTTGTGTACTATGCTTAGATTGGATTGCAGGCGGCGCAGTTCCAGATTATCCAAACCCAAATTTCTGTGCTGGGAAAGGTGGTTTTGGGGGGTGGGGGTGGGGTAGAGGAGTTTGAAACTTCCCTGTTCATCCTCAGATGAGAAAGAGACTTCCTGATGTCACATAATAGTGACTTTAGAAGACCATGAGACGAATTTGATAGACTATGAAGAAGATGGACCCATGAGGACTGCAGACTGTCTTCTTCAGGAAGGCAAAGGTGTCTTCTCTTCGACACAAAGCTGAAGCACTTGGTCACTGGTTAATATTCTCTTCATAATGTTCTTAGGTTGTTTCTGTCTCTGGATTATTTATGGTGTCCTTTGTCAAGTCCATTCCTGGCTGTGATGCCTCCTGGCTTGAGGGCATCTTAACTCATTATTGTCTTTCATTGTTCCAAGAGTAACGGCTTGTTGGCAGAGTTTTTGGACCCCCTTGCAAAGAGAGGGAAGACTAAATTAACCAATCCTAATCCCTCTTCAGAGAGCACATTTCACAGGATTGTTCTTCCACCTGCATCTGTTATTAGAGAACTGTAGAGGTATGAGTTTCCTCCTTGGGTATTTTAAAATTAAATAATTCAGAAAACTAGAAAATAATGTGCAGAGGCTACTTTGTTCTGCAAAAATTGCCTAACCGGAGGACCCTTGAGTGCCCTCTTGTGGGGGTCTCAGAAAGTTCTGTATGATGTCTCTTCTCCTCCGGAGGTTTCCTGCTAGGTCGCGAGCCCCAAGACCCGTGCTGTGCCTGTGGGGGTGCATCTCTGTGGGGTGGGGGGGTTGCGTGTATAATATTTAGAAATCCTGACTTTTGGAGATCAAAAGGAGATCAAGATACAACTTTTTCTTAAAAACCCATTTCTTCAAACAGTCTTGTCTTTTGTGTCCTTACTCCCAAATCTGACTATCTTTCTAAAATTAGACAATCTGCTTGCTTTCAAAGAAGCCCAGAATAAATGTAATTGCGCAGTGGGAATAGTATGGGCACAATCTGGCCTTATCTCTGCATTTCCTACTAGCTACAGGGAATCTAACTCCAGGCATTAAAATGCCATAGAAAAGACATTTGAATAGTGTGATTATTATTTCAAATGAAGAATAGAATAGAATAAAATTAGAATAGAATAGAATAGAATAGAATAGAATAGAATAGAATAGAATAGAATAGAATTCTTTATTGGCCAAGTGTCCTTGAGGACCACTCGGAGGCTTCAGCTGGTGCAGAATGCGGCCGTGCGGGTTGTGATGGGAGGGTCCTGATATTCCCATGTAACACTTCTCCTGCACGACTTGCATTAGCTCCCGGTTGCCCTCTGGGCGAGATTCAAGGTGCTGGTGATGACCTATAAAGCCCTACATGGCTTAGGCACAGGATATCTGTCGGACCATCTGCAACCAGCAACAGCTTCCCATCACCCGGTGCGTTCTCACAGGGAGGGCCTTCTCCGGGTGCCATCGGCTAGACAATGTCGGCTGGCAGCCCCCAGGGGTAGAGCTTTCTCTGTGGGCACCCCCACTCTTTGGAATCAACTCCCCCTGGGGCTTCGGTTGGCTCCTGACCTTCGCACCTTCTGCCGCAAATTAAAAACATGGCTGTTCACATCGCCCAGCCTGGACTGAGGTTTTTTTTTTTATTATTTTAATGGGTTTTAATATATATTTTTAAATTATATATTTATGCATTTATGCATTTTATGTATGCATATTTATGTATTTTATGTTTTATTGGGTTTGTTTTATTTGTTGTGAGCCGCCCTGAGTCCTACGGAGATAGGGAGGCATAGAAATTATATTAAATAAATATTAAATAAATAAAATGTGATTGGACACACAAGGAATTGTCTCCGGTGCATAAGCTCTCAGTATATATACAAGCAGCAGGTGATAAATCATTATCATAATCATAAAATACAATAATCATAAATCATAAGTTACAACACTAAGTGATAGTCATAGGATACTAAATAAAAGCAATCAACATAAGATACAAACAAGAAAGTTATAGCCATCTCTGTTGTTTGAGAATAATATTTAAACAGGTACATCATAAAGTAGGTAAAATTTTAAAATTTATTAAAATGAAGCTTTGGAATATTACACTTTGGGGCAATAGTGGCAAAACGACTATGGACATACAGACAGCTGAAGCATTTGGGCGCTTGATCTGAGCCTGGCTAGGTGGCTCAGTGGCTAAGATGCTGAGCTTGTTGATCAGAAAGGTTGGCAGTTCAGCAGTTTGAATCCCTAGTATAGGTCTCCTGCATGAGCAGGGGGTTGGACTAGATGACCTCCAAGGTCCCTTCCAACTCTGTTGCTCTTACTGATCTGCTGTACCTGTTTCATTGGCTTTTCACACGGATGGCAAGAGATTGCTTCTTCTCAGCCAGCTTGGCAGTGAGTCCTTTTCTGTAGGTAGAGCTAAATAACACAAAGATTCAGGTCAAGAAAGGAAATGGGGCACTCTTTTTTTTTTTATCAGTATCATGCTTTAATCCAAAGCATGAACTAAATTGTGGCAGGTCATTTATTTAAGCTCTCCAATAAAACTTTCACATGAATCATCACTCTTATTTATTTGTTTCCCATTATTATATTCCATCAAAATTACAAAATCTCTCAGGAATTCATAGAGCCAAGTCATTAAAAAAAAACAACCAGTGAAGACCATAAAAGTGTTGCAAAAACAAGCAACACATTTTCAAATCATTAAAGCAACTGTAACTTAAAATATGTTCCTGGGTGTCTCTGCCTGTTTCTGCTGTCCAGGCAGTTGGCAGGAAGTAGAATCAGAAAGTCAAGCTCTCTTCAGAAAACTGCCTGCCTTTTTCGTGTCTGTGGTGCTGCAGCCATGACCCCTGTGGTTGTGGACATCTGTGGAAACGCTCTTGAATGGCTCACGAGCCACCAACTCTGAGGCAGGAACTGGCCAGTCCAACTGGAATCACACCTGTCCCCAGAACTCAGTGTTCCTGTTCATCTCATTGTATGTCACAAAATGCAGAATTACTCTATCTGAGAGGGTACAGTATAATCTGTCCTTTTCTGTAAAGATAATGAGAGGAAAGAGACGGAGGATACATGTTATAAATATAGACTTGATCCATACACATCCAACTTGACATGTCTCTGCTTTATAAGACAATTCATGTTTTCATTCATGACCTCCTTTACTCTCAAAATCTTCCTTGCGACCCAGTTCTTTTGACTAAATGCTCCTCTCCTTCCACAGATGTCTGTCGATTTTATGTCAAATTCACCCAACTTGGTCACTAGATGGAGGCAAAGCAATCTCCCTTTATGCAATGAAATATTTAGAGATGACAATCAGATCCACAGCTGCTCTGCTATCTCGTGTCCTTTAGGCCATTTGTCAGAATTATTGGCAGTGTCTTCACTTGGGACAATTTGATGGAGATTGTGTGTGACTAGGGTGATTTTGTTTTGCATAGCGGTAACGTTATGAGGCCGGGGATTTTTAAGGTAAAGGCGATCCAAAGAACGTATCATAATAAACACTGCTTGCCTGGTTCTCATTTAAAGACCCACATGAAGGTCTCAAAGAGGTCAGGATGGAAAGGTGGAGGCCACTGTCACTTGTCTTATTTTTATGAAGCCTCATCAAGCTGAAAGGTGGGAGAATGTCTGGTGCAAATAACCAGGAACAAGAGTTAAGTTCAAAACACAGAAGCGTTTATTATTGCTACTTGTACACAAGAATCTAGTCAACTAAGGGTAAAATCTAAATTGGCACTAGATGAGGGTCAACAGAATTCAAGGGGGGCTGGCCTTGGGTCGCTTATGGCAACGCAATGACTCCAAACTGATGACATTTTTAACTCCACCTTTCAGCTCTGACAGAGAAGAACGAAACAAAACATATGCTTCTTAAAATTATCCATGTTTAATTGGTAACCTTTTGTTGGAGGGTCTTGAGTTCAAACATACGTTGAAATCCACCTGCCATCAACATTCCCCTGGGAGCCAAGGATGGTTGCCTTAGCTGAGTTGCAGGTCAGGAGCTGTCGCTTTGCATCGCTTAGAGGCTTTGGAGGTATCCTAGGCTCAGTTTCTCCATCCAGGGTTATGTGCAGGACGGGAATTAGTTGCAGGAGAGGTTGAGCAATATAATTATGGTCCGATTGCCATGATGCATCAAAGAAAACAAAGATTATACATTCTTGAAAAGGGGGAAGGTTTTTCTTTCATCTTACATGGAAGTCAGCAAGGCGCTTGGAAGTCTTATAGCCATATCAGACCTGAAATGATTGCCCTGAATGGCTTTCTCGGGGAATCCGAGGCTCTGATGCAGCGTATTGTGAATCTAATCGGTGCACCTTCCATTTTAAACAAGTTCAATAAGATCCAATAAAACCAACCCAAGAATCAGCCTGGTGCGAAGCATGGCCAATGGTGGCCAATGGGTCAAATCATCTCCCCACACAAAATAAAGTTTTAGAATTTATTTGTTCCGAATGAGCAAGATGACAAAGCTGCGATAGCTAACTAACCTGGAGGTTTATTTTGTTTATCCCCCTGTAATAACCTCATACTCCGTGTTTGGCTGGAAGGAATGTACTTACTTGATGCAACCATCTGTTTATCAGAGGAGTGGAATTATAGCAGAATAGCAGGGATATGACATGCCGGGAAGGGGGGGGGCACTGTGGCTCCGCCATTGCTGTTGTGTGAACAGCTGCACCAGACAGGTCATTTTCTGGCTTCACTTTTCTTGCACACTTTTTATTTCTTGCACTGAAGTGGACTGCAGGGAGACCATCCAGGAGCTGTGGAAGGAACAACTGGAGAAAGTGAAAGCAGCCATATTTCCTAAGCTGGCAGTAACATGGGAGAATAGGATGGAGTTTTCCAGATGTAGCTCCAGACAGGTACACCTCACAAAGGTTTTGCCTGGCCCTGCCTGTCACCTAGGATAAGTTTATTTGTGAGGCAGATGCCTTGGGAAGAGCCCAGGCGAGTGGGTGATGGTTCCCCTTACTCTGACTGAAGTTTGGAGATACTTGAAAGTAAAGTGGAAGGCTCCCAAACTGGAGGGTTATTATGACACCACTTGCCCACTTTTAGGAAGCTTTGTGGTCTCCACCTTGATCAGAGACAAACTCAACTAGGCATGGTCCTCCCAGGAAAGTTCTGAGTTCTTCTTTCCCCTCACAGGTGTCCACAGGATTCATTCATTTTGGTCAGAGAGAGGTGACGGAAGCTGTGCTTGTTTTCTAGGCATGAGCTTCAGTCATTACTGTCTGGTTCTATCTTGACTTTCGTCACCATACCCTGTGGACACCCTTGACTGTCCTTCTCCATGACTTCAGGGGAACTAAGTGGGCACATGGCATCTTTTGGATTTTAAAGGACTTTAGAATAAAGGGTACTGAAACACTTGTCAGAGGGGGGCTTCTCATGACTGAATGTGCTCAGTGAATCTTCAAGGGAAGGAGAATCTGGGAGTTGCAAGGTACAAAAATGTCCCTATTGGGACCATTCAGATCCTTCAGATTTTATCCAGGGAAAAAATCCGGAAACATCTAAAATTTCAGTCTCTTCCCACTGATTGCAGGAGAAGGAAGTGCACATTAATAACTTAATTTTAGCAATTCAAACGTGAAAAATGGAAGTCTCTCAAATCACCACTAGTCAGTTTTCTGATAAAATGAATTTTGTATTTTCCCGTTTGGATTAAAGTGGGCTATGGCATGAGTTTTATTTTTAAGTTGGTGTTAATTAGAAATATGGAAATAAGTTGAGATTCATTGCTCTTCACAGGGAAGGAATATTCACAACCAATTTCTTCACACAATCACATCTATTTTGGAATGTTTAAAAAAAAAACACCCAGAATTGCATATCCTTGCATTTTCTGGTTTCTGTAGCTGGGTTGGATTGGTATAAAGTCAGTAATTGAATTTGCAGCCTGAAGAAAGATGGTTGTTTTAACAGAAAGTGAGACGCTGTGCAGAAAAGTCCGGAGCCCTTTGCCCATCGTATCTGCTCTCACACGGCATCTCATTATAGTCTTTAAATCTTTTTGTTGAGCACACATTTAGCTAAAAGCATAATATTTATAAAATAAACTCTAACATGCAGTTTCTGTAATTTTGAAGAATTTATGTCCTGCTACTTCTAATTTTAAGATTCCTAAAAGTTTATTTTCCTACACTGGTTTCTTTCAGCTAAAGAGCTAGAAATGCTTCATGTTTTTGCTGGGAAGGAGCTGCCTTTGGGCACCTGAGATCAGGGGTCTCCAAACTTGGCAACTTTAAGACTTGTGGACTTCAACTCCCAGAGATCCTCAGCCAGCAAAGCAGGGGTCTCCAACTTTGGCAACTTTAAGACTTGTGGACTTCAACACCCAGAGTTCCTCAGCCAGCTTTGCTCTGAGGAGTTGAAGTCTACAAGTCTTAAAGTTGCCAAGGTTGGAGACCCCTGCCTTAGATGGTACCGGTGAGGACTCAGAAGTCCAGAACAAACTTTGAAAGGTCAACCTCAGCATTTCCCATCCTGGGCCCCTTCCAGATGTGTGGGGCTGCATCTTCCAGGATCCCCATCAGAGGCCAGGCCAACTGGAGCAGGAATGGTGGCAGCTGACCAAGTTGTCTGACCTCTTTAATGCTGGTCCAATTGTGGTCCTTGGAAGATCCAGATGCAGAATATGCCAGTTGGAAAGAGGGAGATAAATCTGTCAGGGACAGTATCAGAGCAGAGGTGGGGCTGTCAGTATGACCCAATCTGGATCAAGCATCGAGGGGGGAAGCTAAGGAAGCTCCGTCCTTCTGTGGAGAAGGATAAATCTATAGGGTGAAGGAAGATTCTTTAGTTGGACAGTGGAGGAGGAGGAGAAGACACAGTACAGAAAGGGCATTTGGGCAGGGGAAGAACATTTCAAAGCTATTTAATATCTTAAATCTCAGGGAAAGTACTGTCACATTGATGATGTTTTTTATGGCAGTAATTAATGGGTTAAATATGGAGGGGAGGAAACAGAAACCATAGATGATTGAGCTGATGGTGAACATCTCTTAAAATTGAATGTTGATACTCACTTTTTTTTTTTTAATTTGATTTATATGCCGCCCTTCTCCGAAGACTCAGGGCGGCTTACAATGCGTTAAGCAATAGCCTTCATCCTTTTGTATATTTATACAAAGTCAGCTTATTGCCCCCACAACTGGGTCCTCATTTCACCTACCTTAGAAAGGATGGAAGGCTGAGTCAACCTTGAGCCTTGGCGAGATTCGAACCCTGCAGTAATTGCAGGCAGCTGGTCTTAATAACCAGCTTAATAACAGGGTGCCTTAAACCCCTGTACTACCAAGGCTCTTTAATAGAGATGTTTAATAGACTCACTAATAGAGATGTTTGCACTTTCAGTGATTCTTTGTCTCTTCGGAACCAGCAGATGCAAAAAAAATTTGCAATGTGAATACAATTCCATAATTAAAATACAGGAGATATGTGATTCTTAATGTTTGATAACATTAAAATTCCTTTGTGCTGATCATGGTCTTTAGGAGACCAGAAAAAAAATAAGTGGTGCTTTATGTATCTGTAATTTTAAAAATGGAGGAGCAACAGAAGCTGTGTACATAGAATAATTCCTAAACATATATGTGTGGCCACAGGCTATTTTCAAGCTCTCATTCCATTTTGAAAAAGTTTCTAGCCCTCATTGTTTTGAAACCAAGCTTCAGAATACAATGGTGTCTATCTAGAAGGCCGAGAATGGGCCAAGATATTCCATCTGGACTTTGTGAGTGGGAGGCAAACATGAATCTGAATTGCAGCAGAGAGAATAAAATGCTTGCTAACTGCAGATCAGGAGCAGATTTTAATATTACATAAATATCTCCTTGATAACTTATGAGTCACAGCACTTTATTGTATTCATCCTTTGAACGAGCCCAGACGTGTCTGGATCCTCTTTTACTCTCCCCAAACAGAAATGTGTTGTTAGCACATAGAGCTTGCAAATAATTGAGCAAGCTTGGCAAAAACTATCCTCATCCAGACTAAATGATTTAGTTTATATTCTCACTTCTTAGAAATCAGTGGCTTTTTAAATAATCATTTAAGCTTTTAACAGATTTTTTTCAGAAACTTAAAGGCACAAAGCGCAAGTATGAAAAAGCAAGTATATATATAAAAAGCCTTTCCTTTCCAATCGTTTCCCAGCCACAAACCTAAATATTTGTACTCTGCCCTGAACATTGCGGGTTGTTGCGTGTATTTATTTCATTTGCTGCTTTTGATTCTTCTCCAGAGCTCTTTTTTCTTGAAATCACATTCTGGGCATCCCTGTTTTCTCGGCTGTGCGCTGCTCCAAGCAGGCTCCAGGATGGCCACCATCCTCTGCAAATAGCACAGCCCCCCTGGAAGATGGGAGATGCTGCAATTTCATTACGACCATGAGACTGTGAGGGGATTCTAAATAAAGAAAAAATAAAATATATTCATCAAGAATCATAAGATACAAGACTTAGTGATAGTCAAGGTTACTAATAAGCTATCAAATCGTACTAGGAAACAAATAAAAACAATATAATTGAAAGATACAAGCAACATGGATATAGCCATAAGTGGGAAGAGATAGGTAACAGGAAGGGAGAGAAGAAGAATAGTAATTCAGTCTTAGTAAATAGTTTGACAGTGTTGTGGGAATTAGTTGTTTAAGCAGAGTGATGATGGCATTCGGGGGAAAACTGTCCTTGTGTCTTGTTGTTCTGGTGTGCAGTGCTCTAGCGTCATTTTGAGGGTAGAAGTTGAAACAATTTGTTACAAAGAAAGAAAAAAATTAATAAGAATACTTGGCTAGACTGGTTTCCTATTTCTGCCCAAAGCGTCAGATATCCAAAGCAAAAGGTTCTTCTCTGCCTCATTCATCTGGATTTCCCCTGGAGTTTAGGGGGAGCTTCTACTAGGATTAGATGCATTGCTGCTGAAACGCTCACCTTGACTTACAGACTTCTGCCTCCAAAGGATCCAATCGCTCTGCATATTTGCTTGATTGACATTAGGCCTTTCTGAGAACCCAAGCTACAAGGGTTTCCTTTTCACCCTGCAGGCTGATCACAGCTCCTGTCTTGGGTCCTTGCAAGGGTGGCTGAAGGCAAGGCAGGTCAAAGGCCAAAACGGGCAAAGGCCAATATGTAGCTTTTGAGGGTGAAGAGGAGCCAAGAAACTCCCTGATTCCCCAGAGAAGCTATTCCAAAATCCCTGGGATGTTTCCACCCCTAAGGGAATACCAATGGGTGGAAAACCCATGGCTGTCCAGTCCACAAAGGCTCTCCTGCAGGTATACGGTGTACTAGAATTTGGAATTCAGGGCAGCCAGTGACTTAAAGATTCTCAAACCGAGGAAGCAAAAAGAGGGATGAAATTGCTTTGCTAATATTGAGATGTGTCGGTTGGGAGGGAGGGGGGACTTCAACTCCCAGGATTCCCCAACCAGCCATGCCTTAACCTGTTGGTGTAAATCAGTTTTCTTCAAACATGGCAACATGGCAACCGGGTGAGTTGAAGTCCACCCATCTTAAACTTGCTGAGATTGAGACACGTGGTCTAGGCTAATATCTGCAGTGAAAATTGCTAAAAGGGCTTTCTGGAGCTGTGTGGCAGCTTCTTTGTTGCTGCTGTTGGAACACGGAGGTCGGTCTGGGGTTGGCCAAAGAGGGAGATCTGCAGAATCCACTGATCCAGCATCGGTTCTCTTCTGTTTGAAATGTGATGGGTGACAAATGGCCAAGGGAGGGGAAAAGCATTCAGCAAATGGGGTGGGTGGGTGCCTGTGTTTCAGCCATTAAATAAATTAACAGGATGGATTTTCTTAGAATGTTATATGTGAGCTTCATTCCCTCAAAGCCCTTTCCATGCTGAACAAACAATAAATTTCTATTTGGGGGGAAAAAAGAGTAACTTTAAAATAAAAACAGGATTGTAATGCTGACCTTGTCTCCTCAGTTTTAAATAGTTTTCACGATATAATCAATGGTAATGGTATACATGAGGTTTTGTTTAAAGGAAATACAACGCCTTAATTGTACTGCTTAAAGAAAAGCATTGCATCAGAAAGATTTATTTAAATACGTTTGGCTCGAGGCTCTCTTCACAATTCATTCATGCTGATTTTCTCTTGGACTTGTTAGGAATGCAGAATATAAAAAGAAATCAGCCTTGCCGGATCACAACATTCTGTCCCCAAAGCTTAGTTTTATTCAGAAATCTCTGCTGCCAACAAAAGGCTTCCTTTTTATTGTAAATTGCAACTACAAGTGTATTTAAAACCTGGCCGAATGTTGCAGAGATTAACAAAACATGCTCCTTGTTTGAATGAGGAGCTGACGGAGGAGATCGACCCACGCCAGGAAAATTCTGTGCACAGAATCATTGGGACCCACCAATCCATCTGTGTAAAGGCACATGTGGAGGGCAGATACAAGCCATGTTTGGGACTGAATTGCTAGACTTTCTGAGTGGCAACTGAATTCAGCTGCCAAACCAAAACAATGGAGAAGCCATTGGGAAGAAGCAAAAATTGTGGGGCAGCACTTGAGAGACCCACGCAAGCAAGGGAAAAGGCAGGGACTCTTGTGTTTAAAGAAGGATGGAGGCCACTGGGGGATTTATGGACCAGCTGTATCCTTTCTCCCAGCATCACCTATGTTCAGTCATTTGCCCTTTCAACAAAGGTCTCTCCTTTGCCACAAGTTTTGAATAGTTGCATTTGGTTTCATATTTTGAGACACAGACGGTTGAACCTGAGTGCTCTCTCTTCTTTCAGGCCCCACAGACTAGGTTTTGCCAGATCGCCTAGAGAGAAGAACTGATCTCTCTGACGTTTCCCACTGTCTCTTTGGGGGGGGGGCTTGAGGGGGTCTTTGGGCGCAGGGCAACCTCAGATGAGGCTTCTCAGAGGGTTACAATCCTTTGCCTTCCAGCCCCTCTCCTTCCTTCACCTTGGCAGTTCAGAATACAAATAGCCCTCGAATTATGACCACACTTGGGCATGGGATGCTAAGCGTTGCGGTTGTTGAGTCATGCCTGATTTTACAACCTATTCTGCTGTGGTGGTTGAGCGAATCCGGCTTTCCCCTCTGACAAAACGGTTGTTAGTTACCAATCCTGGAGAGCAGATCTGAGAAGGGCTTCAGGGAGGCTTCCAGCACTTGGGAGAGTAACAAAAGAGGCGGCATGGTCTGCTGGGCGCCTGGGCCTTTGACTTCCTTTCTTGAAAAAGCCATCAGCAAATTGTGCACCATTGGTGGCATTGTTCTTCTCTAACCTCTCGTGCTTTTTTCCCCATTTTATTTCTTCTTAACAGAAAGTGGTAGAACTAGTCAAGCCCTCAAAGATGCCCTTTCCTGCCCCCTTGGAAGAAGGCTTACCTAGCGACATCTATTTCAAGTTCGTAGCTCTGACTGCAGGGGAGGAAGAGGAGGAGGAGGAGGAGGAGGAGGAGGCCAAGGTAAGTGGAGGTCTCTGGGGAAGAAAGCAAAATGCCATCTTGCCATCACTGAACTCTTCCATTCCTCGGCTTGCGTTCCCAGGAGACGGTATTGGTGGCCTTAACTGAGAGGCTGCCCTCATCAGCTCTTTCCCCTATGAAGCTTGGAGGCCTCTGAGTAACCAAAAGAGGACCTTGCCCCAGCCTGGGCATCTTCTCAGCCTCCCAAAATCTCCCACCTCTTCCTGGCTTAAAGGACGTAGTAGCAACATTGGGTTCCCTGTACCCTTTCACTCACTCTCACTCTCACACTCATTCTCTCTCTCTCTCTCTCTCTCTCTCTCTCCCTCCCTCCCTCCCTCCCTCTCCCTCCCTCCCTCTCTTTCTCTCTCACACATACACTCTCTCACACATACACAGCCCTCATCTTTCCTGCTTCTGCCAAAAACTGGACAAAGGTAGAGAATTTGGGAGGGTTTCCTGCCATGAGTGACAGCAGGAAACCTGTTAGTGGCCAAGGTGTGGGGGGCACAAGTGACTCCACCTGCTCTAGCAGGCCATTCGCCCTTGTGATGAAAGGGGTCACTTGGTGAGCATCTGCCTGTCCTCTTTTAGGAGCCAGAAGGCGTTCTTGCAGAAGTGCCAGCTGAAGAGCAAGTGACCGTGGATCCTTTGATGGGCTACACCATCGAGGACGTTCGCTCGCTTCTGGGCCAGCTCACCAACGACCTCATCAGCAACATTCAGGTAGAGTTGCAAGAAGCAGCTTGGCTTAATTCTGCTTTCACGCTGTGCCCCACAGCGGGATGAACTGAGCTTGGTTGACCACAGCAGAGTTGTTCCTCCCAAAAGTGAGTTTCGTTACCCCAGAGGGAATTGAAGAATGCCTCTGCAATGGCATCCGCATGGAAACCCACTCCGGTGCAGTTGAGGCAGCAAAGGAGCCCTTTGCGGATCATTCCTCCGCCTGAGCCAGCGCGTCCCTTTAGGCGACAGCCCCAATGGGAAGGCACAGCAAGTGGGGTATAGCAGAGGGTTTCCCCTGTCTTCACCCTGCACCTGCAGTGCCCTCTTAGGCCAGGGTCCTTGCCTAGGGACTCCCCACGAGTATGTGGTCTGAGCAAAGATCGTTTCCGTTCAATTAACGTTTCATTTTTGCAGATTTTGGTTGTTCTGATACATCTCGTGGATTATATCTGGAAATCCATGTGGAATGACCTGTTAACAACCCCGTGAAAATACCACTTCCGGCAGGGAAGGAATGCTGGTTTAGTTCCCTTTTACTGTGCCTTTTTATTGCAAATTGAGCTGTTTAACAATAAAAAAATGAAAAGAGAAATGAAAGAAGAAAAACTTAGCGCTGAGAGCCTTTCCCACTTGGGAGAGCTGAAATATTTAAGAGTGATTAAATGGGGGCATTAAAGAATCCTGGGAAAGTTTACATTCTGCGCAAGGGTCCCTATTGCTTTTGCTAACCTGCCACTATGGACGGGCAAATGCCTTCCTTGCAGTTTCTCATATTTTCCATTTAACCTATTCCCACAGAACTTCAGGAGTATTTGTTAAGCTTACAGTACAATTTGTGGGTTTGTGCACATTCCTCCAAAAGAAACATTATTTCATTCATAATTTTCCTTAATGGACATATTTCTTGCAGTTTTCTTCCAATCGGTCCTTTGAATTAGACAGCTGCATAACTCCTTGCAGGGAAGAATGGATTCCAGAAGGCAGCCAGGTGTCCAGATAGTAGGGAACTGGAGAGCCCCCTTTCTAAGGCCAGCAGCTACCTTCTCCCCACCCCAGGTGCCCTCTCTGCCTGTGCACGCAACCCTGGGCATTTTTAGGCCACAAAGCTCCAGAAGCCCACTCTATTAGCTCTGCTGACCCATATGTGAGCAGCATCACAGTGAAATTAAGCTCTGCATTCTGATACTTCTTTCTAGGATGTTTACTAGCAATGACGCTTTAGTTAACCCACTTTTTCTCCTGGAGTTTCATTTCACTTCCAGTTGGATTTTCCAGAATGCAATAGGGTTTTTCCCCCCCACAAAATGAAACTCCACAACAAAGGAAATAGAATAGAACAAACCTGTAGTATATTGAATGATATCAGCCTCCCCAGCTTAGTGACTCCAGATCTATTGGAGCGAGGCTTTGGCAACTGTGTGCTGGGAAGGAAAGACAGGAATTTTATCCAACATATCTGTACAGTCTCCATTTCAGAAAGGTCCGACCATCTGCCCCCTCCCCAGGAAGACGCCTCGTGTTCTGCAAGCACAGGTTGAGTTGTTCAAACATCAGGAAGCCAGGAGGCATTTGCTGTCCTGTAGTTCAGGGGTCTCCAACCTTGGACACCAACCAGCAGGCTGGGGAATTCTGGGAGTTGAAGTCCTCCAGGCTTAAAGTGGCCAAGGTTGGAGACCGCTGCTATAGTTCAAAAACAGCTGAGCCCCACTTTGGGTTGGGGCAAAGGGAGCTTGGATGGCCACAGAAGAAGAGAGTTTATGGGGTGCTGCCCTATCCCGATGAAGCTGCAGGGCTTCCCAAAGAGGGAGAGCAATCTGTGGACTAACCAATGTCAGCTAACACTATACAGTCTGTAGTATGTTTTGGATGTAATGCATACAAGATAAAAGAGACAGAAGATTACAGACTTGTCAACACTCTTCTTTGTAGTCTGAGATCTACGAGAAGCTCCAAATGCAAGAAGACACCTATTCAATGAAAATAGAGAAGCTGAAGAAAGCCTGAAGCCACCAGAGGAGTGGAGCAAACAAGGTAGGATTTTACACAGAGCAATTCATTAGGTTTTGTTGGTAAGAGAAGCATAATTTAGGCAGGATCCACTGACTGGGAATTGATGCATTTCTTCTTTTAGAGCTGGACTGGGTAGCAAAATCTTGAAGGGTAGAGAGCAGGGAGACCTCCTTTAAAACCATCCCTAATTTTCATACGTCTTTTCTAAGCTGAGCCACATCAGATCTGTGAAGCTTCTCCTTCTGTGTAGGTTGCTGGAAGCTATTTGGAGGATTCAAGTATCTTATTGTAGGGACAGTAAGTAAACTTGTCTTTGGTTGTTAAAGGTGACAGGCCTGAAGCCTCATGTCTCAAAGGTTTATAAACAAAAGGTTTATCTCCTTCCTATGAATTCTTCTGCTCTTCTCAAGCTACCCAAACCTGAGGTGGTTCCCCGGACCTCTGCATGGAGAGAGGAGCAGAAGACAGGAGACGTTCTCTGAGGATCAGGGCCTAAGTGCTTCTGCTTGTCCCCTGTGCTGAATGATGAGAATGATCATCCTTTGGGAAAGTGTCAGAGCCCTTGCTTCTGGGCACTGTTTCTGTGCTTCTTCCCTAGAATTTCTCCCACTCCTCCTTTACGTGTGACTGACTCAAATGGAAAGAGGGTTTTGACCTAGGCTTCCTGATATAGTAAAAAGCACACAATTAGTCCCCAACCTCCCCCCCTTTTTTTAAAATTTTATTTTAATGGCTGTGAATTCCTTTCATTCACAGCACGTGGTGAATCACCCAGAGTTTATAAATAGTCCAACAGAAGTTTGCCACAGTCCTTTGGATAAGGCTGGTAAACACCCACCTTTATCTTCTTTGACACACTGACAAAGACCTAATTGGCAATTATCTTGGCAAGGCCACACCACAACACAGAGTCAAAACCGGAGCTTCAAAGTACAAACCGACACCAACAACAACGTTGCTTCCTGCAAAGGCCTATGTGCCTTTGCTTTTCCTTTATGTCTTATGGGAGAGGCCAATCATCTCCAAGCCTTACTCCTGAGTTGTCCCTTTTGTTTTAACTGTTCTTACCTTCTGGCAGCTCTGCGCATGCGCGCACTAGGAACAGGCTCCCCTTGTTCCTTGGCCCCTCTGCTGTCCGACTCCGGAGGCTCCGGAGTCTGCACATAACTCCCAGATGGCTCTGGCTCCATCTCTGCCTCTGACGCAGAGCCCTCATCTGAGCTTTTCCCAGACTCCTCACTGTCTGACTCTGCTGCCAGCTTCACAGGCTGCTGGCAGATTATAACAAAGAGCCACAAGTACAGGCTAGCTCTGCAGATGGGGTTGAAGGGAGAGACTGAGTTTCTGTGAGGTGGCCTGACTTATTTCATTGATGGACAACTAGCCTGAGATGGGTTCAACTTCACAAAGAGGAGGAAAATGGGTTTGGCAAAACATGGCCTTTGACCAAATTCTTTGGGGTTGCTGTAGGGGTGGTATATAGAAGGAAGTACAGTGGGAGCCCTCTTAAACCAGTCAGTGAAAAATCTAATGAAAGTACATCGGCTCATAAATTTCATCGTCTTCCCTGTTTGGGATTGTAATCCAAATGGCAGAGGATGAGGAACCATTGTATACTTTAAAAGTGTCCATTCTTGCTCAGAATTAATTTGACAGTGCTCTGGAGAGCATCCAGATTAAAGTAAACATGGCAATGAATAAAAGTAATTCTGTTGCTGCTGCTCATCAAACCAAGGAGAAGACACGCAACATTCTTTATTTATGAAACAGAAATGAAGTGCAGGGCCATAGGATGGAAAAATCTGTTTTGGTACCATATTTGTGGAATAAGTCTTCAGAAAGAAATTCCATAATATCCTAATCATTTGGATATTTCTTTTCCTCATCTCCCAAGCGTATCCACACTTCTCATTACAATATTCTTCCTGGAACTGGGAGAATTTAGATTGTTCTCTATAGGGTTTGAGCGTCCATATTTGAGCATCAAAAAGAATTCCATGTATAAAAATAATTGATTGACTAAATTGGATCACAAAGAGGAAAGGGGCACACAGAGCAAAAGCTAATTTTCAAAACATCTAGAATAATTCAAAAATAATATGCACCACATTTTGTTAACTCAGGAAAATAAAATGGACACATAAACTACAATGAAAGGGATGTGGTGGCTAAGATGCTGAGCTTATCGATCGAAAGTTCAGCGGTTCAAATCCCTAGTGCCGCATAATGGGGTGAGCTCCCGTTACTTGTGTCAGCTTCTACCAACCTAGCAATTCGAAAGAACGTAAAAAATGCAAGTAGAAAAATAGGGATCCCCTTTGGTGGGAAGGTAACAGTGTTCCATGCACCTTTGGCATTTAGTCATGCCGGCCACATGACTATGGAGACGTCTTCGGACAGCACTGGCCCTTCGGCTTTGAAATGGCGATGAGAACCAGCCCCTAGAGTCAGGAATGACTAGCACATACGTGCGAGGGAACCTTTACCTTTTAAAGTACAATGAAGAGGCATACTGACCATCAGGTTCTGTCAATGTATTTTACATTAGCATGCCTAATCAATAACCCTTTCATTTAAATGTTCCTCAATTTTGCTGATTGTCTCAGCAAAATCTCAAAATCTCAGATGTTCAGAAAATGCCTTGAGCTTCTCTGGGTGATGTAAATATGGTTGACCTGGAGCTTGGCTGGGGCAAAGCTTCTTCTGATGTCCATGTTGCAGAAGGTCTCAAGAACTTGTCCAACTACTGAGATTGACCAATTATCAACGTGTCCAATTTGATTCCAGAGCCTGGGGAGGAGCTTAGAGGATGACATTCTGTGTTTGGAACTCTCTGGAGGTTTTTCTCACCATTTCTTCTACTTCTTTCCTAGGAAAAGCATCTGCGATTAAGGGAAATTTTGCAAGGCCTTTTGAAGGCCATCTGCTCATTGCCCTGCAAGTCAACAGAAGAGAAGAAACTTTTCAAAGCAAGGAGCAGACCTGACTTTTTTTTTTCCCTGCCCCATTTTGTCATTTGACTGAGTACAATAAAGAAGTGTTGTTCTCGTAGATCTTTACCTAGGTTAGTAAGGCAAATAACACTGACATATAGTAACTACGAGACAATAACTTTTTATTTTATACTTCTGAAAGCTTCTCTGTGCTTGTAGTTATATCCAAATGTTTCAGTCCCGCCTTGTAATCCTCCCTTTTGTTCTGGCTGCTAGATATCAGCTCCAAATGTTCCGTTCTGTGTTATGGTTAGATTCGTGATCTTCCCTAGAGTATAATATTTAAGTCAAGCTTTATCAGGCTACTTATAGAGAAGAATTTGGTCCCTTGATTTTGTTCCAGGGAAATGTTTTCAATTCCTTCTGCTGCCAGACACATGAAGTGGATCATACTAACCATTTTTCCCAAGCCTCCTTGACCCCCTCCCCCCTCGCCATAATAAACTCATTTGCACAAGGGTGGTGGGGAATTTGGCAGTTGTCTGCAGAGGAAGGGTCTCTCGCAGATACGGACCAAATACCAGGCAGAACATTGCTCCGTGCAAGATGCAATCCAAGCAGGGCTGTTCACAGCACCTCCTTTCACCACTGCTGCCATGTTGACAATTCAGCTGAACATTTTTTTGAAAAGAAATTCAGGCGAGAGCCAAAAAATGATGAGCTGGTCAGCTGAATGCCTGTTCCAGGCAGATTGATAGAAATGATGATCAAAGGAAAAGGAAGCCATGCCAGAAAATTAGCATGGATTCCTCAAAAGGAAATTCTGCCTGTCTGGAGGATTTTTATTTTATTTTTTTTATGGTGCCAGTGGACACGTGTTGAAGGTGCCTACTTGACTCTGATTACCTGATTTTTTTTAAAAAAAAATCTTTACTTAAAGTTTGCCACCAAGACTTCCAGTTATGAGGAAAGGAGCCTGTCATTTTAATGGTTGCTAATTGGTTAAAAAAAAATCCCAAAAGAAAACAGTGGGAATAAATGTGCAATTTTCCGCTTGGAGGGATTGCTGCCTTTAAACTTGTTCATAATGATCTTGACTGGGGTAAGAATGAGCTGACCAAATTTGGGGATGACACAAAATTATTCAGTGACCAGGCATGAAGAAGCATCTCTTAAGCTGAGTCAATGCTCAACCAAATGACAAACGTAAAATGATGGGCTTTGGGACAGAAAACCCTAATTTCACATATAGCCTGATGGGAGCTGAGTAGACTGCGATTAACCAAATATTGTTGAGTCCTGTTAGGAGGCCCAGTGGCGCTATCAGGCTGTTTCCTTTCCCAGCTGTGACAAATTCTATGCTAGAGAACATTTGGAAAGATAATGAAAATAAAGCTTCCGGCTCTGTAATGCCACATCCTTCTGTGAAATATTGTGTACAGTTCTGGTCATCACAGGTGAAAAGGGAATATATAATGACAACGCAGGGGGAAATATGGAAGAAGACAATCACAATGGTCATCAAATTAAAACTTCTTCCATACCAGAAATATTGAGAAGAGCAAGAGCACTTAGACTTATATACCGCTTCACAGTGCTTTTACAGCCCTCTCTAAGCGGTTTACAGAGTCAGTCTCTTGCCCCCAACAATCTGGCTCCTCATTTTATCTGCCTCGGAAGGATGGAAGGCTGAGTCAACCTTGAGCCAGTGAGATTCAAACTGCTGAACTGAATGGTGGAATCTGTAGCTTGGAAGAATGGAGACGGGAGGGGTATGGCCAAGCTCTGCAAAATCATGGAGATATTTTTCTCCCGTACTCCACTGAGGATCAGGGTTCATTTGTTTGGCAAATCCTGGTCTCCATCAAGGCAAATCCTGGGTCCTTCCTTAGCCTATTAGTCTTTGAAAGTTGGCCGTGATATTGGATAGCTGAGGTGAGTCAACCCTGATGTTAACTGGCTCTTCCTGGTTTTCAGTTTGTGCTGAATGGTTTAAACCAGGGGTGAAATGCTACCGGTTCGGACCGGATGGCCCGATCCGGTAGTGATGGGGCGGGTGGTTCGGAGAACTGGTAGCAAAAATCCCTGTGCCCCCACCCCATGCCCAGCTGAGCCGCACGATCTTCAGAGGCTTTTTTTTTTTACTTTTCAAAGCATTTTTTCTACAACCTCTTCCAACGAAAATATGCTTTTAAAAGTAAAAAAAAAAAGCCTCTGATGATCATGCGGCTCAGCTGGGATCATCAGAGGCTTTTCAAAGCATTTTTTTCTGCAACCTCTTGGCTGAAGAGGTGGTAAAAAGATGCTTTGAAAAGTCTCTTTTCAAGTTGAGTTGCCTGATCAGCAGAGAGGTATTTTTTAAAAAGCCTCTCTGACGATCCCAGCTGAGTTGCCTGATCGTCAGAGGCTTTTCAAAGCATTAGAAAAAATGCTTTGAAAAGTTAAAAAAAAAAAAAGTTGACCATGGCCACCCAATCACATTACGCCCCCCCCCCACCAAGCCACACCCACAGAACCAGTAGTAACAAATTTTACATTTCAACCCTGGTTTAAACCTGCATAATATTTACATCAGGTACAGAAATCTTGGATACGTTCATAGCCTATTTAGAGCCAGGACAAAGGCCCCTCCTATGTGCCAACGGTGGGAAGTGGGGCAGCTTATCTCCTGATATGAACATCTGGACTCGCCATTTTTAAGAGAATGCACTTGTCTTTCCTTGCAAGAAGCTGCAAGAAGCTGGCTTTGGCGAGAATGACTTCATGGAGAGGCCTGAAACAGGAAGGGGGGACTAAAGAAGGCCAGGAGTGTCCCCTCACCCCCCTCCCCATCTCTCTTCTCTTTGTGTATGTCTGCTGTGATGGGGAGCAGGGAGTCACCCCAGGGCTCTCCTCTGAAGCAAAACAGGTTCTGGAGCACAAGGGCTTCTTGAGTACTGATGAAGTGTAGATGCTGAGCTTGATTGCTCATGGTTTATTCAGTACTTTTGAAGAATCCTGAAAAGGTTTCCTTTGGTGTAAATATCTCCTGAATTACTCCATTGATGTTTTCCCCCTTGGGGATCCAACTGGAAACTGTACCACTCCACCACCTATTTACCAGCATCCGGCTTCTTGGAACACGTTCAATCAGGGGTTTTTTTTCCCCCTGAATATGAGAGGCGTTATTCGAAATACTATATTAATAATTGGCCTTTGAGCCTGGATTGATTTATTTGGAAGTGTAATCAATTTACAAAAGCTTTAAACTGATGCTTAAGAATGTGTGCGTTTGACTGTGTGTGTGTGTGTCTCTTGTGTGCTTCAGTTCAAGTTATTCTTTTAAGAAGGCAGTAGGAACAGTGTCTTTCAATGCCAGCATGACGGCTACTCCTGGTGTGTTTTAGCCAAAGTTTTCTCATCAAGACGAAATGCAAGAGAACTTCCCCAGCAACTGCAGACCCAGCCATTAAAGAGTGTAAAGGGGGGGGGGGGCTAAATACATCTATCGATCAGGGGTGAGTTCTACTTACCTTTACTACCGGTTTGCAGCGGGGCCGCACGTATGCTCATAAGCTTCCTGATGATGTTGGGGTTGGTGGGCGGAGCCTCCTGCCGGTGTTACTACCGGTTCTATAGAACCGGTCCGAACCGGGGTCAACTCACCACTGCTATCGATATGATCCCAATGTTTCTGCAATGTATCAAGGATTGTCATGGCAGATCTCTTTCACACACACACACAGTGTTGATGATTTACCAGGATCTGTTACTTATCTCAGATGCTTCTGGTTAGAAGCTTCTACTTTCTGTATTGCATTTTTAACTCCACATGTTGTATTCTTCTACCTGCATTTCAGTGGTGGGATTTAAATTTTTTTACTACCGGTTCTGTGGGCGTGACTTGGTGGGCGTGGCATGGCTTGGTGGGCGTGGCAGGGGAAGGATACTGCAAAATCTCCAGTCCCTCCCCACTCCAGGGGAAGGTTACTGCAAAATCCCCATTTCCTCCCAATCAGCTGGGACTCAGGATGCAGAGAATAGATGGGGACGGGGCCAATCAGAGGTGGTATTTACCGGTTCTCCGAACTACTCAAAATTTCCGCTACCGGTTCTCCAGAACTGGTCAGAACCTGCTGAAACCCACCTCTGTTGCAGTTCCCCACTGTTTTATCCCTATATCTTAGTTCTTGCCAGAGGGAAAAGGATTAAGGTCAGAAGGAAACATTTGGAGTGAAGGGTTAAGAATACTGTCCTGAGTCTTGCCTAAGCTTACCTGTCGCCCCCATCCCAGGCCCTCCAACGCATTCACCAGGAGACAAAGATGGTGGTCCAGTTCAGGGGGTCCTGCAGCAGATTCCCAGGGCGAGAGCTGCACCCTCAGAGACTCAGGCAGCCTCTGCATTTCCCCCTGGAGCTGTCCAGGCCTGACCGTGTGTCTTCGGGTGTCCTTCAGGCTCCAGAGTCAGAAAGGGAACTGCAGCCCCCTTCCCCCTTCGCTTCAGGGTGCAGCTGGGTGCAACTGACCGTCCGTCTGCTTCCAGAGAAAACCGCAGGATCTTCCTTGGGTTGAGCTTGTTAGTCCAAGAAGAGCCCACTTTGAAGGAGGGCAGATTCAGTTCGCATTTGACGGTGTGGATATTCGTATTTTATTTCTATCGACAAGCATACTTTGAGCTTATTTTCAGATGTGGTGCCAAGGAGGCTTTGTCATGTTTAAAAGTATACTTTAATTCTGGCAGTTGTATGATGCCTTTATGTTTTGCGTAGACCCAGCCTCTCATTGGCTCCCCTCTTGCTATTGTTACAGACCACACAATGGCCTTTCTTTCGTTTGAATGCTGGAACCTTGTAAAGAAACCATTTCACAGGTGAGAAGTCGAGGAGAGCTTTATACAAATCTTTTAACAAAGATCAGACTCCTCTTTTGAACGTTGCCAGTTGAATTGAGAGACGGAACAGCTGAGATGGATATGGTGAAAGGCTGGAGTTTTCTTTTTTTTCTTCCTGTCTTGCTGAAAACACCCACCCTCCACCCTTCTCCAAGCCCTGGGTATAGAGGACGTTCATAAAAGAGGCTGAGATGAGAAAAGGCAGCTTAGTTTTAGAGATGAGAACAAAGGTTTTTATTATTATTATTTATATGGTACTTTTCTAATGTGCAGCATTTTTTTTCTGTCTTCTTACGGTCCCTAATTTAGATGCTCAGTGATTCTGAAACACTGGGTGGCTGCTCTTCCAGCAGGCACAGGGTCCCAAGCAGTGGTGGGATTCAATTTTTTTAACAACAGGTTCTGTGGGCGTGGCTTAGTTGGGGGTGTGGCTTGGCAATCATATGACTGGGTGGGCGTGGCTAGCTGGTCACGTGACTGTGTAGGCATGGCTAGCTCGTCATGTGACCGGGTGGGCATGGCTATGTGCATAGGGACTACTCAGAGGGCTGAAAAAAGTCATTTCTGACTGGTCCTCACACTTTTGACTGGTCCTCACACTTACGACCATCCTCACATTTATGCCCGTGCAGCATTCTTAACAACCATGTCACTCATTTCACAACTGCTTCTCTTCACCATGGTGACAAGATAGGGCAAAAATGTAAAATGTGAGGACAGTCGTAAGATCGAGGACTGGTCAAAAGTGTGAGGACCAGTCAGAAATAACTTTTTCAGCCCTCTGAGTAGTCCATATGCATAAAAGGATACAGCAATAGAGAGGGATGAAGGAAGGGAAGGGAAATTAGAGTAGGAGGGAAGGGTAAGAGAGGGAGGAAGAGAGGAGGAGAAGGAGAAAGGAAGAGGAAGTAGGGAGGAGAAGAAGAGGGGAAGGAAGAGAAAGTAAGAAGGAAAAAAAAGAGAGAGGTGGTAGGTTTGAGGAGAAAGATTGCTGTACAATAAAAAAGATGAAAGGGAAGAAAGCCAACCCCAAACAAATATAAAGATATTAAGATAAAAAATGAATGGTTAAACTTTAAAGAATAAAAGAGAACAAATATGAATAAATAACAATAATTAGAAACACACATACAAACATACAATGTATTTTCTTTGAACAGAGTTTAGTCATTTCAATTAACACTTTAAACAGTGTTTAGTCATTTCAATTAAATTTACAATTTCTATATTTCCTTTTTGCCATATTTATTCCTCATCTATTTTTGTAAAAAACAAATATTACCCTTCATCCTCATCTCTAATCTTAATCAAATTCAATTTTTCCCTTCTATTCAATATTATACCCCTTCCCATTGTCATCTATTTTTATATCCATCCTCACATTGGTTAATTATGTAATATTAGTTGTTTAATATAAATTCAACATTTTAATATAAATCAATTAGTTATATAACTACCTTTTTTGTATATTAATCAATATGAACATGAATATTCCAATTATTTCCATGCAATCCAATTTCTTACAAATCAATTAATTATATTTACCAATAATAATAAACCAAATAATTTCCCCCATATATTCCTCCAAACCACAACTTAACCATTTCTGCTTTCAGAAATATACAATTAATAGTATCTCAATTATTACAATTCCCTAGTTAAATAGAGCTTTTTTTCTTTTGTGTTTTAAAATCTTGAACTCTCCTCTTTTTCCCTGAATTTCCCATTGTTTGCACCTACCTTTTTTGGTGAGGAAAAAGAAAAGAATTCTGCCTGCCTAATTTTCCAACATTGCAGCCACAGCAAAGCAGTTTCAGTTTCGTGTTTCAGCAGAGCTAAGGGGAAAAAAATCTGCTCCAGGACTCTTTGCAAGGAAGCAGCAGAGCCCTGAGCAAAACAGCTGAGACAAATCAGCTGAGAGCCAGAAGGCCGATAGAATCAAGGGGCTAATTAGCCTATGCTGAAGCTCCGTGGGCCAATAAAATTTAAAAAAAAAACACTGAACCATTTGTTAAATTGCTGGCTCGCCCGCCCCTCGCCCACCACTATTTATTGGCAATAAATAGTGGTGCAGAGGGGTGGGGCAAGCCAGCAATTTAACAAACGGTTCGGCTGCACCACTGGCTATAGGGCGGCCCTTTGAAGCCCCGCGGCAAGAATTTAAGCAGTTTTTTTTCCCTCTAGCCATCAGCTGGGACTCCGGAGTGGGCAGGGTAAGCGAACAGCCGGCGATCCAACAGAGCAGAGAGTGAGGGTGAGTGAAGGCGTGGAAGCTGCTTTCTCCATCCTGCTCTCTTGCGTCCGGAGCCGGTGGGGAACTACGTGGCAGCCCATGTGGATCCCAGGCAGCGGAACTCAGGCTAGGGAAGGGATGGGCAATTGTGGCTCTTTTACAACCTGTGGCCTTCAACTCCCAGAATTCCTGAGACAGCCAAGCTGTCTCAGGAATTCTGGAAATTGAAGTCCACAGGTTGTAAAAGAACCACAATTGCCTACCCCTGGCTAGGGTAGGCTGGCGCCGCGTGGATGGGAGGCGGGGCGAGGGGCGGGCGAACCAGCAATTTAACAAACGGTTCGGTGTGCTGCGGGGCCAATAAATTACAAAAAAACACCGAACCGTTTGTTAAATTGCTGGTTCTCTTGCCCCATTTATTGGGAATAAATAGTAGTGCGGAGGGGCGGGGCAAGGGGCGGGGCGAGCCAGCAATTTAACAAAGGGTTCGGCCGAACCCCCTAGAACCCCCAGAATCCCACCACTGGTCCCAAGATCTTCTTGGGCTTCCCTTCCCCTCCCTTGACCTGCGCAATAACCTGGGCAGGGGAACTACCCAGGTCTACAGAGTCTACCAATATCTGAACTGACCTGGGCTGATTGACAGATATAATACAAGCAGTGGTGGGATTCAAATAATTTAACAACCAGTTCTCTGCCCTAATGACTGGCTGGATGAACGTGACCAGGGGGTGTGACAGGTAGCACTTGGCTTCATGCATCCTCCTGGGAGAAAAAATGGGCCACGGGGGGGGGGGGGGGGGGGGCACGCCGCTCCCCCCGTGCCCTGTTTTGGGCCTAGTAGGCCTCCCTGAAGCCTCCTGGGAGCAAAAACAGGTCACGGGACCTGCGCTGCACCCCACCCCACCTCATGCCCCATTTGGTCCTAGTAGGCCTCCCTGAAGCCTCCTGGGAGTGAAAACAGGCTGGGGGGGGGCTCCCACCTCCCTGTGCCCCAATTTGGCCCTAGTAGGCCTCCCTGAAGCCTCCTGGGAGCAAAAACAGGTCACAGGGGAGCTGCGCCGCACCCCACCCCACCCCATGCCCCGTTTGGTCCTAGTAGGCCTCCCTGCAGCCTCCTGGGAATGAAAACAGGCCACGTGAGGAGGGGGCGCCCCACCTCCCCGTGCCCCAATTTGGGCCTAGTAGGGCTCCCTGCAGCCTCCTGGGAGCGAAAATGGGGCACGTGGGGACTTTTGGAAGGGGCGGTGTAGGGAGGGGAGGGGCCTGCCAGCAATTTAACTACTGATTCGTCTGAATTGGCCCAAACCAGCTGAATCCCACCACTGAATACAAAACTACACTTTGATGCAACTGAGGAGCCTGAACTCAGAGGCCTGTTTCCTGGATTGTAGGGTTCAGCAAGGCCTGTAGAAACTGCGGTTCATCAGAAAACAAAATGAAAGCTGGCCAATGTTAGCCCTTGGCCAGGGTGAAAGAGGTAGAGGAAGAATGGAAGATCAGCTCAAGGCTTGCCAGGTGTCCACTATTTGAGCAGACAGTCCGCTTTTTTCACATTATGTTCACTATTTTTTTTTCACAAAATAGTGGACATTTTTTTTTATTCAAAAGCTTTATGATGAAATGGTACGTAATCTAAAGCTGTACAGTCTAAGAGAATAAGGATAGGAGAATCACATTTTCTCTTTTTTTTCATAAGTTAGAATGAGACAAAGATCGAATATCCATTGAACTCGATTCGCCGAAAAAAATAATGATGAGATTAAAATAAAAATATATTATAAAATTACGTACAGTTCACATTTTTAAAATGTATTGTAGCTTGTGTCGACTGATCTAAAATGGCATCAAGTGATGAGAGTGACAGCGGCAAGATTTCGAATTCTTTAAAACGAAAGAGAGGAGTGTACAAATACACCAAAGTTTATGTTCATCTGCAGGGTGATTCATCCCTTGATAAGTGGACGCACTTTTTCAAGAAAGAGCCGGCTCCGAATTTACTGAAACTGTTCCAGTATTGTGCATCAAATCCGGTATCAAATGCAAACGTTGAACGAATTGTCAGCGTCATGGGAAATTTGTGGACTGACGAACGTAACCGACTGCTTGTACCATCAGTTCAAAGTGAACTTTGTATATTTTTTAATATTTCTCAATGTTGTACTGAAATTAAATAATTATTCCTTAAACACAAAGAATTGATCAAAGCTGCACAGTCAAATAAAAAATACACACGACACAAAGTAAAATGTAATTTAATATTTTACATGTTATTATAATATATTTGATGTTTTGAATTTTAAGTAAAGTTTTGAAGTGATTATTTTAATACGTGTTAAAATGTTTGTAAGAAAATATATAATTTAATTGTATTTTTTTTTATTACTTAATTCTCCCCCCCCCCCCCCGCCCCGCTTGTCCACTATTTTTTGGAAGCAGACCTGGCAACCCTAGCTCAAACTCCAATTAGTTTCCCCAGATTTATTGAAAAAAGCAAATATCTCAGAAGCTTTACTTTACTTAGAATCCCAATTTAGTTCTTGTAGTGGAGACTTTTTCTTTTGGGAGGGGGCTGTTCTCTTACTTGCTCAGTGAGGAATGCCCAGGGCAGAGGTGTGTCTGTCTCAGGCTTTGACACACCATGAAGATCCTTCTCTGAATCAGTTGGCATTGGGCCCAAGATATCTCAGATTGAGGGGGGGCTTGCAGACCCCATCAAATCTCAGAATCACCAGAATCAAATCTTTCCACAGTGATTTGAGGGTACCTGAACTGATCTGAAGTCTCTGTGGCTCATTTTCTTAAGAAAAGAAAAGGAAAGAAACAGAATGCTTACAGGAAGAGCTACGAGGGTTTTTTTTTTGTTTTCCCCCCAAAAAATAGTAAGAAAATATGCAAGACCCCAGCAAAGTTACATGTGTAAACAGGATAAGAACAACTTTGTCTCTAAATAGTCCAATGTAAGTTGTTTCAGATGTTTAATTAAATATCCACAAAAATGCTGGAACCTTTTCTTTAAAAAAAGAGGCAGATTTATTTAGCTAAGTTAGGATGGATTGATCCTTTTTTATTATTTTAACCAACAAAAAAAGAGCAAGTAATAACATCATGTACCAAATGTTTAGATCTTGGTGAAGATATTGCTGAGAATTATTGTTGGCTATTATTCCCTACTCTACGCCTGCGTCCTTTGTTTTTCAGCTCTAAAAGTGAAGATGGCTTGGCATGAAAAGGGCCTGAGATAATGTCGAGGGCGATTGGGGCGGGGCCTGCTGATGTGGTCCTCGTGGTGGTGGTGGGGCCTGGGCGGGTTTGTCCACAGATGTGATTGCAAATCCTGTGTTTGCAGGGAGAACACCTGGGTGCCCTCTCTCTTTTCAGTTCTTGCTCTGCTGGTTCAGGAAAAGGAGGCTTTCAAGCTTTAGTGTCTTTTACTGATTTCATCGAGTCTTTACTCCTAATTTATGATGCATGGAGAATTGAGCAGAAATGATTGAAATCTCTTTTTTTTCCACCCATTTTAAAATGGCAAAGGTCTTCTGGAAAAGGGAAAGCAGCCAATCAGTGGTTTCATAGAGAAAATGATCAACTTTCCCTGCAAAAGATTAATTATAGATGTCAATTGGTGCCAATTTTTTGAAGATATCTATAACAATTATTGGAAAAATACATTTACTCACATATTTATTGGCTCTCCACTCATGTAAATTAGGGAGTGACCCCTAACAGTTTGAGATCATGTATTTTCATAACAGGGAAGTTATAATTCATGATTAATGTCAGTATTATTTTTAATTTATTGTATTGCTGGTCGATGGCTGTAATAAAGTATTTATTCTATTCTATTCTATTCTGCAAAAGATTGTGAACTAGTAGCCCCTCAATACCTTCCAAATGGCAGGGGTCACACATGAATTAGGAGTTTACCCTTTAGTGCCACCAAGGGCCCATGCTCTGCCCACGCTTTTATAAGTGTCACGCAGCTGGCTGCGCTGAGGTCCACAGCCCCATCCTGGAGGAGCACACTGACAGGTTCCCTCAAGGGGCCCCAGATCCCAGGGGGAGGGCAGGTGGAACCCCTTCAGCCATGGGGGGAGTCAGGGAGGGGGAGCCATGGCAAAACAAGGGTTTGCCCATATTTTACCATTCATATTATATCAATTCATAGAGGAGACAGAACTTTAAAAAAAAAACAGGCCAGTGCTCTCTAAAATGCAGCCTGATGATTCAAATTAATTAACTAAATCAATTAAAATTAAAACAGTGTCATCCCTAGGGACCTGGAGTGGCACCTGCCCTCTGGAATGAAGTCACCCCTAGTTTTGTGCAGCTCTTGCCCTAATGACAGTCCAAAAAGACCCGGCTATTTACCCAGACCATGGTTTAGGGTAGAAGGGACTCCTCGTTTGTGATATTTGTGTTTCTATTGTTATTAGGTTGCCATCTGGTGATCGTTTTGTGTCTATTTTTGTATTTGTTATGGTTAATGTGTATTTTATGTTTTTCTGTTATTTATGGTTGTGAGCCACCTAGAAACAGTTAGAGTCAAATGACATCCAAATTGAAGGGATTTTCAAAAACCGAATGTGCAAACACAAGCTAATTAACTTCACCTTGATCTATCTGTTGATCATCAGTGAAAAGAACTTGCTTTCTGAGCTACCAAATTTGAACTGTAAAACTCTAAGCGGCCACCAGAGGGCAGCAAAGACTTGGCGTTTTCAGTATCCCTTTGCTGCCCTCCAGTGAGGATGTGGTTGCTGGGGCCCTGGTGTGGAGTCTCGATTATTCCCTGATAATTGTGCTGTAATCCTATATACACTTTGGACCGAAGAGTGTTTACTTCTAGACCAGCTCAACTTGCTTCCTTCTGTGAATATTGCCAGAGAATGAAAAGCAAAACCCTGCCTTCACTGGATCAGGTGTAAATTAAGTAGCTTGTGTAACTGTTCTGAAGGGGGAGGGGAGTTTATATAAGGTCAAAAGAATATTAAAGTTTCATTTTGGAAGAAAATATAGCAACTGCCAAGGCTGATTAGTCATAAAATCCACCGTATGATCAAGAGCCATCAATACCCTTTCTTTTAATGACTAATCTAACAAGAAAGACATCAAAGATCTCTCTTAAACATGCACAGCCTGAGTAAACTGAAATATTTGGCTAAGCCAGTAAGCATTAAATAAAACACGTTTTTGAAATTGCACTTTTTGTTTTGTTCTAAAGTTCACAAAGGTTAGGACTACACTTTATTATATTAACTGCTTAGTTTTTAATGCATTCCTAAATTGCCATGTAATCCAAAACCTTGTTGTCAGTTGCTTGCTATTGGAAAGTCCCTTGAAACGGGTAGGCTGATTATAGAGCAGGCTCCAGAACAAAACATGTTTGTATGATTGCAAAAATATAGTTCTAATCTACACTATCTCCTTGCCAGAAAAAGAATAAGAAAGAACCTGGGATCCAAGTTATTTTTCCTTTAAGCCTTTCCTTCCCTCCAAGCCTTCTTCCTCCTCCTCCTCCTCCCTCGGATACTCCTGACAAAGGATTTCATTGCAGGCCTTTTAAAAATACTCAAGATACTGTACAAGACAGCTTGGTGTAAAATTCTGTTGTTTTCCTTCCTGTGGGGACTTGGCTGTAAATTGCTAAGCCAAAGTTAGCTACAGAGATTTCATTGTCGTATGTACTTACATCATCTTAATGAGATTTTATTTTACTTTGTCAAAGTCCTATTAATGGAAATGTGTTCTTGATTTCAAACAGGCCACTTTTTTATGCAAAACAGGATTCAGCTGACTCTAATAAAAACAGCCTGCACTTCTCTAAGCCCTCACCATAATGGATTGATAGAGTGTGTGTGTGTGTGTGTGTGTGTGTGTTGTATGTTTTACTTCCCAAGACAAGACTGTATCAAAGAACACTATAAGCAGATTTCTCTTTTTCTTTGCAGAATAATTGCATGGGTTGGGTTACATTATGATCTCCAAATGAATAATATCGCTTAGAACAAACACTTCTATCTTTTATCTTCCCCTTGCATACAGGGCTAAGCTTTTCTTTTGAAAAACACCAAAGCTACTTTTCCAGATAAGTCATTAAAATGTTTCCAAAGTATTTTAACTGCCAGATTAACTAAATCTGGAAAACAAAGAAAGATTGCTTACATTCTTGCAGCAGAAAGCTTGCCAATGTGTAATAACAAGCAACAAATTAATTTCTTTTGCAACTTCAGCCCAGCAGCACATGATCTGGAGAGATCCTCCTTCCCAAAGGACTTGGGAGTGGAAGAGAGGAGACCTTTCTTAGCCGGGCTGCTCTTTCAGCCCAGAATTTTCCTGGGGTTCCTTTGAAAAGGACTTCTGGGAACCCCAAACCTTGCCTACCCACCCCCCACCCCCTAGCCTTTCCATGCCAGGTGCATTATGCCGGGTGGGGGAGATTGGTGACCCTCTCCAGACATGGCAGGTCCACAAGGAGGTCCTGCAGGACTTCCCAGAATGCTTTGCACTGAACCAGGGCTCCTGGCCCAAACAAAGCCAGCTTAAAGTGCACCCAGCCTGGGCAACAGCAAACACAGGATTGCATCTACTTCCCCCTTAAAAATTTCCGCTCTGGTGCAGTCAATTAAGGGTCGCCATGACCTTATGGCATTTTTTTCCCCTTAAATCTAAGAAGCCTCTTCCCTCTCCTCTCCCCACCCCCACTCTCCTCTAATTCTGCCTCCCCACAGAGTCTAATATAATCTGCTTCGGATCAAAGATTGTTTATGTCAGCAGTGTTCATGCTACATAATTCTAAGATGCTTTAATAAATTTATCAACTGGAAAATATTGCAAACATTTCATTTCCTTTGATACAGACTGAGGGCCTCTCCTCCCTTGTCCTCCCCCCTCCCAAGCCTGTATTTCATTGCAAATTCCTGCTTCGATGAATCACCCGTCATATTTGCTTTAACTTTCCTGTGGTTCTACAAACAGACTTTATATGGCCGGACTTCAAAGATGGTTGAAATAAAGGTTGGAAATGTGATAGCCATCATCTATTATTAGGCACTAAATGCTAAACCACTTTGCATTTGAGGCCTTAAAACATGAATAATCTTTTTTAAAATGTACGTTTTCACCCCCATCTGCATTTATCACAGAGGACTGTTTAGAACACTAATACTTTCCATAAACCACAATTGGTTCTGATTTCCCCCACCCCCATCCCTAGTATTTTAAAAAACTTGTAGCATTATAACAGGCTTCTCGTATGCCAAACCAAAATACTCTACATGATGCTTCTCACAACCTAAAATTAATGTGTTACCGAGATGTTGACCCAGAGGCATTTCTGGGAGGGGGGGGCAGATAAGATCTAAATTTTGAGAAGGAAGTCAAAGAGCGACTCTGGGGAATGTTACAGTCCACAATCAACATTAAATGATTAGAAAAAATAAGCTGCATGTGAGCTTGGAAGAATTTATTAGCTTCATCCCAGAGTTGCATACATGGCAGGAATGTTAATTGTAAAAATCTGCAAAGTAGCATTTCTGGTAAACAGGCGAGCTGTATGAAACAAAAGACCATCTTTGCCCCCCACCCCCACTCCTTATTATATTGGATTCTGAATTTCTTGTGCACTTGGAAACCTCTGTGAGGCTTTCGACCATCAAAGTGTTTGGATATTAGCAGCAGCTCTTTACAAATTTAGGAAGGAGTTTGATGCCTTCCTCCAGGAACACAACTGAACCCTGGTAACATTTTGTTCTTAGGTTTGCTAAAAGTTCCTGAAAACGTATTAGAGTCAACCAGGTTTTTTAAAACAAGGGTTTCAAAACCCAGAACCTAAATCTTGAGACTGCTTAGGGGAAGAGACTGCCCTTCTCTTTGCCTCCACATATGCCTGCTAGGAGCCATCTCAAAAGCTGCTGCCTTGTAACCTTCTCTCAGGGTTGGTAGAAGCAAAGTCCCAGTTGCAGCAAAAAATGGATTACTTGGAAGCATAACTGATCAGCGAAAATGGAGGGCTATAATTGATCTTCATAAGGTGTTTCTGCAGATTCTCCCTTCAATCCTTTCTTGGAAGAAATCATCCCAGGGGTGTCCAAGCTCCTTCTCACTCGGGTGCAGAAAAGACACACTCGGGGGTAGGGTCATCTTCCTCGCAGGTCTCACCCTGACGTGGTGAATCCTCACAGCCTTCCGCTGATGAGTTGGCAACTCCCGTTTGGGCGAAGGTGAAGAGACCCACCTGGTCACCCCTGGACTCGGGGGCTTGGACAGGGCCCTAGCTCCTCCTCCAGTGGGGCCACCACTGACTTGGGGGGGGGGTTTAAACAGGGCGTGGAGTGGTTGGCCTGAAGGGGAAGAAGAGGCACATGGGCAGTGACATCGCAGGGTGCAGCCCTGAGCATTGGCACATTTGAGGGACAGTAGCAGCTGCCATGGATCTGAGTTCCAATTTCGCCAAGCTCTCTGTTCAGTTTCAGGTCTACTTCCAACCCTTCATGTTATGGCACAGAAATATGTCTAAACAATAATAACAGTTCAGTATATGCAGTGGCCTTGATAAATTATTATTTAGTGTGAACTGAAGCTAGATATTTTCTTGTTTCAAAATGGGGTTTCCTCTAGGAGTCACTCCGGCCTCTTCTGCTTCCCGAGCAGAGCGACATGGGCAGCCTCCCCCACCCCCACCCCCAATTTCACAGGGTTGCAGGATCATTTCCTCTCCACCCAGATTTCTGTCCAGGGGAGGCCACTTAATTGCTTCCTTGTTGAAAGGTGGCCTGTCCTCGGTGCACAGGGACCCGGGTGTCTATGCATCCCTCTCCCGGCCTCCATTTTTGCTCAAGGTGTAACAGGCGCCACTCAGCGAATTGCTTGCAGACGCAGCTCGGAAGGACATTAATGCTCCTGGGGGAGGGAGCAGAGCTCGGAATTGAAATTGTTCATTCAGAGGCATGCTGCGCTGAAGAACATAATAGTTTCTGGGCAACAAGTACTAGTAACTAATTTGCCAAGTCCGGGTCTTATATAACCTTAATTCACTCTATAAATTAGGTTACTCAAAGGAAGTGTAAACATCAAACAACATTCCCAAGTGAGCTATTAAACATTAACTTTTTGCAGATTTTTCTTTTTTAAAAATCTGTCTTACTGTCTTGCACAATGTCACGTGAGGAACAGAATATTGTTAAGAGTAATTGATGCAACAAGAATAGGGAAAAGGGAAGGGAAGGGAAGGGAAGGGAAAGGAGGAAAGGAAAGGAGGAAGGGAAAGGAAGGAAAGGGAAGGGAAGGGAAGGGAAGGAAAGGAAAGGAAGAGAAGGGAAGGGAAGGAAGGGAAGGGAAGGGAAGGGAAGGGAAGGGAAGGGAAGGGAAGGGAAAGGAGGAAAGGAAAGGAGGAAGGGAAAGGAAGGAAAGGAAAGGAAAGGAAAGGAAAGGAAAGGAAAGGAAAGGAAAGGAAAGGAAAGGAAGGGAAGGGAAGGAAGGGAAGGGAAGGGAAGGGAAGGGAAGGGAAGGGAAGGGAAGGGAAGGTGTGTGCCAACCAGACTTGGCTTATTCACAAAGATAATAGCAATCTATAATGTTACTATTTCTATGCTACTCCATACCTTCCTAGCAGGAGGAATTATATTAGTACTGTAAATGGAATCAGTTAAAACTAAAAAGAGAAACTGTTGAATTCCTCTCTGTGTGAACAGATGAATATTTTCAGAGAACTGATATGACAGATTGTTACGGTAAGTTAAGATCTAATGACAGAACAACCAGAACATCTGACCTGTGGACTGGGCAGTTTAGGAGCAGTTCTACTCATCAGCCTAACTTCTGACTGGCATTTCTCTGTTGGGTTGATCTGAACACGTGTGCCCAAAGCAGGATTTGCTGAAGAGACTGAGCGCCTTCCCTTTCCATCTCCATTACACCCCAGATCCTCCCAGCAATTGCAACTGCCTGATAATGGGTGTTACCTGCTGAGATGAGTAAAAGAGTAGCTTGCTCTAACCATTAGCCAGCTGCTCTCCTTTCATACTTGCTGCATGAAAAAGCATGAGCACCCCAGACACAGCCAGGCCTTGAGGGACTTCTGGAGCATCAAGAGAGATGGAGCTAACCTATTTTGGGGATGGAGGAGGGAGAGGGTAAATGTAATGCAAGTAGTGCTGAGAACATCTAACTTCAGCGGGAGCTTCTTCTCTTGATGCTATGCAATCATAAAGTCTTACATCAATCGTTGAAATATGGAGGTCAAGGGCTGCTATATCTGGGCTGCAGTATCCAGGACAGCCAGCGGCTGGCAGCAAATAGGCACAGAAAACTGGGCATCTTGTTGTCATCAGAACTTTCCTCGTGCAGCCCTGGCACAGGCCCTCTTTGCCAAGAGAGTTTGCCTTGCCAACTGGTTTATAGAAAGCAACAGCTACCACAACAAAGGGTTGCATCCCACACACTTTGCAATTTTGTTTCTGCCTGAACCCGGCTCCTCTGGCTGAGCAACCATTGCACTCACCTTTGTGTTTCAGGTAATTGAACTTTCAACATCAATTAGCAGAGACGTAAATAACGTATCTGCGGAATGAAGCAGTAATTATATACGTGCAAACATGAAAGCTTCTGTTTCTCCGGGAACAGCTGTGAGCCTTAGTTTTTAAAGTTAATTTTGTTAGCCGGGAGCTAAAGGCAAAATCCCCTGCACTTTTCAGACCTTTTAATGGCATCCTCAGATGCGCTGCCGAGAAGTTCTTTTCTCACCACTGACTCACCTTTCTCAAGCATTGCAACAATTCCAGTTAAAGTTCATAATTCAATCCAGTAGAAGTTTTTGCGGTTGTTGTTGTTGTTTTCCAATTCCCAGCCTTGCCCAGGATTCTGGGAGCTTTAAGTGGTCCTCCTTCAAGATTCAGCCAAGGCTGACCCTGCTTAGCTTCTGAGCTATGTCAAGGCTGGCCAAGGGGCTCCCAGCAGCCAGGACAGATCCTGGAGCTCTATGGCTCCAAGATGGAGAAATCCGTTTTTTTAAAAAAGCAGATTATAGTTTGAGCTATACCTGCCCATTGATTTTACAAGCCTAATTCTTTATCAGTTTAAGTGACTCTCACACACACTCACACATACACTCTGAAAAAAAGGACATAATGGCACAAAATGTGTATGTACTGGTGTAGGAAGTTAGCACCCACCCCTCTCCTAGAAGAATGAAATATTTTAGGAAATATTAAAAAGGCAGAATATTATATTCCCCTGGATGAGAAATGGAGAAACATGTTTTAAAGACAAAGCAGCTTTCTGCCTTCCCCCACCTTTGTCAATGGGCCATTAAGGCCTCAGCCAAGCTCACTCTTTCCCCCCACCTTTGTCAATGGACCATCATCTGCAACACAATAGGACCCATCTAGCAACAGAAACTCACCACATGGCACCTGGGAAGATTACATCAGCCAGCAAGGCTAGTTAAGACCCCCACCCCCTGGGAGTCTGACAACCAATCAGGATACTCTTCCTGTGCCCCAGGAAGTTGAAAGCTCAGAGAGGGCATAAAACCAAGGCACGCTCAGCATCTCAGCCTCTTTTCTGCTCAGGAACTCAAACCATGTGACCCTGTCCACCATTAAACCATCTTTCCAAGCAGTCTCCATGTTTCCAGTGTCTTTTTCCCCACTTGGAACTGAACCCAGAAGGATATTTCTTCCAACACTGTTTATTCATAAACATGCAAAATTAGACATAATGTCAGTGGAAATTGCACTCTAGTGGAGAGAGCTGTGGCTAGATTTATGATGGGCCCCCAAGCCACGTTGGGCTCACCTCCTCCTTCTTTTTTTAATCTTTGCACCAGACTTGGAAAAGCCCAGCCGCTTAAATAATGTCAAATATCCTTCTCTGAATGCAGGTCTGCACAAGGGAAGGCAGAAGGCTGTGATTTCTGCCAATTATGCAAGTGTTTTCTTTCTTCTTTTCCTTGTTTGCAGAGCAAGTCTACACACGTTCATGCAGAAATTGGGTTCGTGGGATTTATTCCAAGTATGCAAACCTATAGGAAGAGGCTATTCAGCTCCATTAGGGCAGCGTCCTTTTCTTGGAAAATGAACCTTTTCTAACACCTCCAGGTATGGTCTGTGGAGAGAGAGAGGGAGGGAGGTGTTTAAGAGCTGTTGCCCTGACTTTGTGCGATTGTTGGGCTTCTGGGGTTAATTAATTTGGCAGAAAGAGCCCATAATCCTGCTGAATATGTCAGCGTCTGATAGGAATTGCACTGATTAAATTTAAGTGAGGTAACCGCTCATTAAAAATGGAAATATCAAAGAAATTTAAGGGTAAGATGAGACTTCCAAAGTTAATGAAAATTGTCTCCTCGATTCATAGTTTAGCTTGCTCAAAATACAAGAGACTGTTAGAATCCTTCCCTCCTGATACATTTATTTTATTTACTTCTACATCATCTAAGGGCCTCTCAGGGGAACAAAAATATTTAGAAGCAGTTTTATGAATTTATTAGAAGCCACAGAATCTGTTAAAGTGTGTGCTCTGAAGTTGGATGAAGAAGAAAAAAAAACCTTTCCGAATTTCTCATTTCCTCTTTTGGCATCTGGAGAGAAAAAAACTATGGAAGATTTGCGCCTACAAGAACCACGATTGAGAAGGGAGATTGGGCAATTTTACAATGGAGGGCAGGAACTGTCTGTCTTGGCTTATTGGTCAGAATTGGCCAGTTCCAGAGTCCCAAATAGAAAATGGGTAATTATGAATAAAAGAACACAAAGCAAGATTTTGTTTTTCTTGACTTCCTATCGTAGTTTCAGGGAGCCTGGAATGACTTCCATGGGGCAACCAATCAATTGTCCTTCTTGGTCTCTGAGATCCCAAGAGAGTTTGTTCACATGATTCTTTGGAGCATGTTTTCATTTGAAATGTTGCTTTATTTTGATTCCTGTTGTCAGCTTTATTATAGTTTTAGTTATGCGCTGTTTTTCTTCATATTTTACTGATGTGCTTTATCATCTTTGCTCTGTGTTCTGTGTCCACATAAGTGAGAACTTAGTGGGTGGCCAAAGAAATCAACATAATAAATCCATGCATATCAGAACCATCTGAATCATTGTCTTTGAGACTAAGAAGTCCACCCACATGAATTGAAGATAACTAGAAGGAAGAGATCAACCTCTGAAGTGCTCTACAGTGTGTTAGATACCTTTTGTTGGAACCAATCTGATCTCAGTTGATCTAGGAAGCCATGGATTGCACCTGGATGAGGACAATTTGGGAAGTCTAGGGCTAGAGCTAAGAGAGAAATCCCGTCTGTCCATCCCCCAAATAAGGTCATAGCAAACAACATAGCTTAGATGTGTCCATGAAAATTATCAGGAGAGGAGTGGCAGGGTGGAATACGTTTAATTTTCTTTCTTTCTTTCTTTCTTTCTTTCTTTCTTTCTTTCTTTCTTTCTTTCTTTCTTTCTTTCTTTCTTAAGTCACTAAAAATATTAAATGTATTCCATCCTGCCAGCTCCCACTCCTCTCCTGATAATTTTCATGGATGCCGCCTGAGTAGATCCCAACAATCTACTATAGTCTGTTTATGAAGCATGGACACATTAAATTTAGCCTTCAGCCTGATCAACAGGGAAATTCTTCTGTCCATTAGCATGTTTAAGCATACCCTTATTTAATTAAATGAAGCTTTCATAGTTTTGATGAAGAAGAATCATTAGAAATTCAAATTTACCAAATAAATTCATAGACAGCACTTAGAAAAACTTACCATTTAAGATGCTCATTATATTTGCATATTTCAAGAAGATTGGAATTTAAAAGGCCAATATTTATTCCTTTAAAAGTTGGAGAAACAATTACTGAGATTTTACAGATGTTCTTTCAGTTCCACTCAGAAAAAAACAGAGATTTGAGACTTGTGATATCCATTGTCCAAAAAATAAAGATCAATTATAGTGTGTTTTTTTTTAATTTGATTTATATGCCGCCCTTCTCCAGAGACTCAGGGCGGCTTACAATGCATTAAGCAATAGCCTTCATACTTTTGTATATTTATACAAAGTCAGCTTATTGCCCCCACAAACTGGGTCCTCAATTTACCTACCTTAGAAAGGATGGAAGGCTGAGTCAACCTTGAGCCTGGCGAGATTTGAATTTACAGTAATCGCAGACAGCTGGTGTTAATCACAATGCTATCAGTCTGCTGAGCCACCAGGCCCTGTTTGGAGATCTTCATGGAAAGCAAATCCTTTCTATATCCAACAGAGAATACCAGTAAAATAATTGAGCCATTAACAGTAACAGAACAGGCTAAAAATGATGCAGAATATCAATATCATGTCAGTCAGTACTTTTTTCTTCATAAACCAACCTAATGATGGACATACTATGGATCAAATTATTTCCAACAAATATTGATAGACTGAATAGTCAAAATTCTAACATTTTGAAATTTTTAAAAACACATTTATATGTCTTCAGAAGACCCTTTAAAAAGGGGGGGAGGCTAGAATATAAATGTCTCAAACAAAAATGTATGACGGTGGGGAAATGGAGAAAAAATGGATGAATCATATTATATATTAGGCGTGTACCATGGAACTTGGTAAAACCAATTCAAGATGGAAAGGAATATTTAATTTATTAATACTGAGACCATAATATTAAGAATTTCAAACCGGACATCACCATTGGTAGAAAAGGACCTCTGTCAGTGGAAGAGTTTCCTAATCTTTGGGGCTAATGAAAATGCCCTTGTAGATGGATATACAACCACACACACCAGCTGCCCAGTTGTGACAAAGATAGGTAGAGTAAATTCAGATTGACTTTGGGTGTTTTCATGGACGTATCCAGGTTGTTTTCTTGGCAGCAAGGCAGCCATAGTTCTGCCATCTTGGGGAAGGGGGGGGGGTGATGACCTTCCCATGTAGCCTACAACCTTGAGATTTCCTTGCATCTCTCATCCCAGAGGTCTCCAACCTTGGCAACTTTAAGCCTGGTGGACTTCAACTCCCAGAAGCCTTATCCAGTTCTAATTAGGATCAGCCCAGCTTACTTTTTCAAGATCAGCTCCAGTCAGCTGGGCATTTCAAACATTTTATATTTGCCCTAATATCACACGTTTATTTTTTATTCTTACTATGAGCTTTTTTTAAAAAAAAAATTAAAATGAAATATTCTTCTGGCTTGCATAAGCCTTGACCCCCTCCCTGCATTTGAATCTCTGCCCCGCCCCGCCCCCGTGCAGTGGAGTTGAGTTGTGTGAGAACACTGCCGAAGAGAGAAGTGTGAGAACACTGGCGAAAGTACCAGGGAGGATCCAAAGGGGCCAGAAGTCCCTTGCTTAGTCCTTCTCTCCCTCTCCCTCCCTCCCCCCCTCCCTCTCTCCCATCTTCCTTTCGCTCAAGTCATCATGTTTGTCTCAAGGAACAATTGGAAGTGAGTTATTTGATATGGAATAAACATGAAACAGGCTACGGTGCTTAATTACCTGCACATTATTTGGAAAAATGAAGTGACCTTTGGATGTAACAGTAACCGAGTTGGAAGGGACCTTGGAGGTCATCTAGTGCAACCCCCTTCACGCAGGAGACCTATATGCGGGATTCGAACCACTGACCTTTCTGATCTGCAAGTTCAGCGTCTTAGCCACTGAGCCACTTAGGGAGCTGCCTAAGAGGTGTCCATCCTTCCTCAGAGCTCTGAATAAAAGCTTTGTGTTGCCTCATGTTGCTATTTCCGTAAAATGGATTTCATTAGTCATCACTGGGTCTTTTAAAGAAAATAATAAAATAAAGGGAATAATTTTTCAGCAAAGGAAGTTAACACAGTCCCGTCCCCCCCCACCCAAGGACAGCTAGACAGAAAACAGATGGTTCTAGGCACCGTTGGGGTTCCAGCTGTGAAATAATTATCTGGAGGCAAAAGGCCCCTCCATTCTCCTCCATCCCAATGAGTCTTTCTCAACCAGGTGAAACTCGAAAAATTAGAATATTGTGCAAAAGTTCATTTATTTCAGTAATGCAACTTAAAAGGTGAAACTAATATATGAGATAGACTCATTACATGCAAAGCGAGATAGTCCAAGCCTTGATTTGTCATACTTTTGATGATTATGGCTTACAGCTCATGAAAACCCCAAATTCACAATCTCAGAAAATTAGAATATTACATGAAATCAATAAAACAAGGATTGTACATAGAATAATATCGGACCTCTGAAAAGTATAAGCATGCATATGTACCCAGTACTTGGTTTGGGCCCTTTAGCATCAATTACTGCCTCAATGCGGCGTGGCATGGATGCTATCAGCCTGTGGCACTGCTGAGGTGTTATGGAAGACCAGGATGCTTCAATAGCGGCCTTCAGCTCTTCTGCACTGCTCGGTCTCATGTCTCTCATCTTTCTCTTGGCAATGCCCCATAGATTCTGTATGGGGTTCAGGTCAGGCGAGTTTGCTGGACAATCAAGCACAGTAATCCCACAGTGAACCAGGTTTTGGTATTTTTGGCAGTGTGGGCAGGTGCCAAGTGCTGTTGGAAAATGAAGTCAGCATCCCCATCAAGCTCATCTGCGGAAGGAAGCATGACGTGCTCCAAAATCTTCAGTTGACAGCTGCATGGACCCTGGACTTAATGAAGCACAGTGGACCAGCACCAGCAGATGACATGGCTCCCCAAATCAACACAGACTGTGGAAACTTCACACTGGACTTCAAGCATCTTGTAGTGTGTGCCTCTCCATTCTTCCTCCAGACTCTGGGTCCTTGGTTTCCAAATGAGATGCAAAAGTTGCTCTCATCAGAAAAGAGGACTTTGGACCACTGAGCAACAGACCAGTTCTTTTTGTCTTTAGCCCAGGTAAGACGCTTCTGACGTTGTTTGTTGTTCAGGAGCGGCTTGACAAGAGGAATACGACATTTGAAGCCCATGTCCAGGATCCGTCTGTGTGTGGTGGCTCTTGATGCACTGACTCCAGCCTTAGTCCACACTTTTGAAGGGCCTTTTCCTGACAATCCTCTCCAGGCTGCAGTCATCCCTGCTGCTTGTGCACCTTTTTCTTCCACACTTTTCCCTTCCACATAACTTTCTATTAATGTGCTTTGAGACAGCACTTTGGGAACATCCAACTTCTTTTGCAATTACCTTTTGAGGCTTTCCCTCCTTATGGAGGGTGTCAATGATGGTTTTCTGCACAACTGTCAGGTCAGCAGTTTTTCCCATGATTGTGACTCCTACTGAACCAGATTGAGAGACCATTTAAAGGCTCAGGAACCCTTTGCAGGTATTATGCCTTAATTAGCTGATTGGGGCACTTTGAGCCTAGAATATTGAACCTTTTCACAATATTCTAATTTTCTGAGATTGTGAATTTGGGGTTTTTATGAGCTGTAAGCCATAATCATCAAAGGTATGACAAATCAAGGCTTGAACTATCTTGCTTTGCATGTAATGAGTCTATCTCATATATTAGTTTCACCTTTTAAATTGCATTACTGAAATAAATGAACTTTTGCACGATATTCTAATTTTTTGAGTTTCACCTGTACTTCCAATTAAGAAGCATCAGCAAGCATAATTTCACACAACCAGCCTCTTCATCCTCTTTTTTGTCCTGGCATCTTGGAAGCCCAACTGCTTTTGAGGACCAGTCCTCACCACCATCACTCCCACCACCTTCCCAATTCCATAGAAAAGGCCCTCTGCCCACGGGAAAGCTCAAAGGACCTGGGTTGAAGTTTCAGGCTGCCTGCAGGTTTGATTAAACAAAGGGTCTCTTTGTTTGGTTCAACAGTGTGAAAAGCGCAAATGCAGAAGTCCTAAGAAAAGGTTGGTGGGAAACATTTTGCACGTGGAACCTGAATCAGAACTCAGACCTGGAGCGGAGTCTTGCTGCAAGGGTGCACGATGATGCAAAGATGCCTGGCTACACTAAGAAATTCCATCTGGCAGTTGTAAAGCCACATCTGAAAACTGTCGAGGGCCCCTATCAGAGTCATCTGACAGGTCCCACTGCTGGGGGGGGGGAGCCTTAAGCAGGTCCGGTTTTCCAAATGTTGGCATCAGCAGAGAGATTGGCAGGTCCATCAAGCCAAGAGAACTAGAGAGCAATTGGGCTCCTCGTGCCAGAATTGAAGGCTGGCACAAAGTGAATGTGTCCCTCTGGACTATCCACACACCTTCTCGGATTTGAAGGTTTTGTGCCAGCTGCCACGTGCCAGCCGCTGTTCCCTTCCGTTTAACTGGTCTCCTCTCCCCTAAATGTTTGTAATGGTAGATGCTTTTCAGCCTAAGCCATGAAGCTTATTTGGCTTAATAAATTAATGCTGCTTGGGGAACAGCAGGAGATTCTGAGTTTTTAAAAAGGCCCAATTGCTTTATGGGTTTATTAAACTGCCACATTTTCTCTTTCTTTTCTGAAAATAGCATTTTATTAGAAGCTTAACTCTGGAATGTTCAAAAGGAAAGCACAGAACCATTACAACATTATCTAAATTTCTTTCACCCCACCTCTCCTCCCCCCCCCAAGGTATTCATACCCAGAATCACAACCAGGCTCTGCAGGATAAAAACCAACTTATGATTAAATTGGAATTTAAATCCTTGTGTTGTTGTTGTTTTCCCAGGTAGCACGGAGAGGGGAGGACGTGATGTTGCCAGAGGAACCGTGAATCATATATTCTTGCAAATTGCCCATTATGTGCAATAATGTCTCTGCATTTTGAGATGGAGATACATTCTCAGCTGGGCAGGAGAGACAGCAGGGTGCAAAGATTCTCTTGCTGAGCCCTAATTCGGGGCCATGCCACTTCTCAACCCTAAAAGTGAGGTGCTGCTATTGACTGCAAAAGGAAGTCTCACTGACCTCTTAGGGCCCCAACCAGCATGGCCCAGTGGCAAGGCACAGAATACCTGGGCTGCAGAGTGGACAGCCAAAGGGAGAGAGGCTTAAAAGCAGGATTTAAAGGGAAAGGTCCAGGGGGAGTTACTAGAGAGTCCATTTCTAGAAAAAATCTGGCATTGAGGGGATGTGTTTGCCGATGATCCCGCTCCAGTTAGAGTAGGGAAAGAATGGGCTGTAAATGGTTCTCTCCAAGGCTCAAAATGGCAAATGCCAATCCAGATGAATAAGGCCAAATGGTGCCCACTGGCACAAAGACACACACACCCTTTCATTGAGATGGTGGTGATCACCAGGAAAGAGGTCTCGGAAGGCCGGGCTGCTGTCAGAAGCTTCCAAGCTTGGGATTCAAAGCAAAGGGCCAGTCCTGAGATCAAGGTTGCGATGACCGCCATTGGGATGCTGTGAATGAGGGTCTTCTCAACGTCCCCAGAGAAGGAGGCCTTAGAGATGGAAAAGCTGCTGTTAGAGCTTGGCTTAGGGTTCAGCCTCAGTGCAGAGCCTTTCAGGACCAATAGAAAGAACCGCTTTTAAGTTGTGGAATTTCCTGCCATCTGTTGGGCTGATGAAGATCACCAACCCAGGTGGTTTTAAAGGGTCTGAATATCCCGGCGATGAATCTGACTGGCTCTTTGCCCTTGAGAGGCAGGTATGACCCTCCTCTGGCTGTAGATGAGCTCTCCTGATGCTCCTCCTTGGCTGAGGTGTAAGCCAGGATCCTAAACCTGAGGGCCCCTGCTGGCCTTATCCAAGAGATGCTCTTGCATTCTGTGATCTTGGCTTGCAGCTGCAGAAAATCTATTCTCAGGGTGAGTGACAAGAAGCATGCAGCTCCCAGGGCTGAGGGCTGCTGGCCAAGCCAGGCTCTGGTCTCCAACTTTCTGGTGCACTGGAGATGATCACTTCAAGACTCTCGGGAAATGGCTCTTTGATGTGTCTTCCCAGCTCTCTGGCAGCCTCTCCTGCAACCAAGAAGTGGAGAGCAGGCGACTGAGCTGCAGAGAAGCCAGGCTTGGGATGTGCAAGCAGTCATTGGGCAGGGAAGGGAGAAGGGGTCACTGCATGGTTACTTTTCCAACCGGACATTCAGAGGAGGGTCAGGCTGGGAAAAGGGGAGGCACTAAGGCATTATATTCTGGGGCTCAAAAATCCCCTTGACTACTAGGTGGCAACAGTGAGATATCTTATTTATTTATTTACTAAATGTACAAGCCACCCATCTTGCTAGTAAAGCGACTCTGGGCTCTTTGCTCCCATCTGCGGTTTTGCAGCCCGAGTATCTCCCTTGAAGATTCCTGGCAAGAGGTGATGTGAGTGGGAAAAAGGCCAGAAACCTTCCATCTTTCCCAGTTTCGATAGACAAATCCTTGTGCTGGAATTCTTGAAAAGTGAAGTCCAACTTTCCCACCATTTAAAGTGCATTGTAGGTTTTTCTCAGAAGGGGAAAAACCTACAAAACCTACAGTCTCCTTGCTGGCCAGGGACGTCACCTTCATTCCCTCTTGTGGCAACCACTGCTCCAAAGGCAACACAAATGTCACACCCACATCACAGAAAGAGGAGGTATGACCACAGAGCTTCTGTGGCAGGGGTGAAATGCTACCGGTTCACACCAGTTCAGCTGAACCAGTAGCGGCAGCAGCACGAGGCTCCACCCACCCACCTGGATGTCATTACAGTAACCTGTTTTTGACCCTCTGCGCATGTATTAGAAGGCTTTGCGCATGCGCAGAGGGTCCAAAATTGCACATGACGCGCCCGGAACGTGCACTTCCAAACCAGTAGGGAAGATAAGTAGATTTCACCCCTGTTCTGCGGGGTATCTTTTTGATACAACAAGCAACTACAATCCCCTTCCCTCTTCCCATTTGGGATTTAACCCACAGCCAGACTTGGAGCTTCACTTTTTAAAAAAGGAATATAATGCTACTTGCTTATCTGTGATTATTTTGCAGTGGGAGAGACTCAGGAGTTGGTTGGTGGTTGGATTTCCTTGGTTTGGAGAAAGTGTTTTTTTGCAAAAAAATAAAGCAGCGAAGAAAAATCTATTTATATCAAATGCTCAACAACAGCAACAGCAACAAAACTGGGGAAGGAGAGAGCAGAAGGCCTGTGGTCTTCCAAGTGTTCCAGAAACCATCTTCTCCAGAAGGCAAGAGAAGAGGCAACTAATCAAGGAGAGAAGCAACCTGGAATTCAGGAGAAACTACCTAACAGTGAGGACAATGAACCAGTGGAACAGCCTGCCACAAGAAGTTGTGGATGCTCCATCACTGGAAGTCTGGAAGAAGAGACTGGACAGCCACTTGTCTGGAATGGTATAGGGGAGGGGTCGGCAACCTTAAAAACTCAAAGAGCTACAAAGGTCTTAACCGGAAGCCCCCCCCCTTCAATTCTGGAGCCGACTAGAAGTCCGATTCCCTACACCATAGAGTCTCCTCCTAGTGCAGCATCCTTTTTCCTCTACCTGTCCTAACTGAAAGTCCTATTAGTTGTGACTGGAAAACCTGCATCTTGCCATAGAATCTCTTCCTTGCTTTTCCTCCCCATAACCGGAAGGTCCTCTCAAAATTGTGGCGGCGACAGGGAGCCGCAGCAGAGGGATGAAAGAGCCACATGTGGCTCCAGAGTCGCGGGTTGCTGACCCCTGGTATAGGGTCTCCTGCTTGAACAGGGGGCTGGACTAGAAGACCTCCAAGGTCCCTTCCAGCTCCATTCCGATTGATTGAATGATTCTCAGCCCTCTGGCCAAGGGTGAGGACAGTGGGAGTTGGGATGATCAAACCGGCCAGCTCAGAGAGCCTCCCCTGAGGATTCCCCCTTCAGCCCTGAGATTCTGCGGAAATTCTCTTCTAGGGAGAGTTGTATAGCTCACTTTCCCATCAGGTGGGACAAACCTTTTGCATCCCGGCCAAGGATGAAACTCATCATGAGTCCCAGTCAGTCTGAAACTATCCAGAGACGATGCTTCTCCTCTGGGCATGAAAAACTCGGCACCTGCTGAGTCAGGAGGGGGGAACTGGGGGTGTGGGACGGGTGTCCAAAGAGCCCCTGATCACAGCGCAGCCAAGCAGGGATGAGGCAGAAGCCAGGGACTTCCCGACAAAGACAGCAAGAAGGAGGGGCGGGGCTCCCCAAATACACCCCGAGGTTTTCCTAGGTATCTTCTCCCCTTAACCGCAACAAAGGCATCTCGTTGGCCGGCTCCAGCCCTTCCCGTCTGCCGAAGGGCCAAGTGGCAGCCGGAGCGCTACCCGTCGCCAAGGACCCAGAGTGCTGTCTCGGGACCTTTGGGCAAGGCGAAGCTCGCCGATCTGCTGCCCCTCGCCCCGAATCCTTCCCAGCCGCAGCCACAACGCCAGGCTGCTGACGGTCCGACCGCTGGCTTCGGGGCACCGCAACCAGACGCCGGGAGCTCCCCGTTCATTGCCCCGCTCCTTTCCTTCCATCTGGATCTCGGTGGAGGCGACGCTCAGCCATGCTGCAGGTGGCAGAGCGGGCACTGCGCAAGCTACCCTTCCAAACGCCCCGGCTGGCCGGGAGCCCCAGGAAAAGGCCTGTCCCAAACAGTGACGCGCCCCATCGGCTCGCCCAAGGGGTTCTCGCTCGGTCAGCCAGGCCGGGATGCCTGAAAAGGTGCCCCGGTCCGCAGGCAGAAAGAATCAGGAGTCTTGGGCCGCTGCCCGCCGAAGCGTCTTCCTCATTCAGCTGTCCTGGTGCCCCGGGCCTTGCTCTCCCCGAGCTCCGGCAGGGCGCGCGGCGCGACGGGGGCGACCGCGAGCTCTGCAGCCGGACTCATCCCGGCGCCGCGCCGTTTCTTCCAGCCTCCCGGGACCACGGCAGGGAAGGCAGGAAGGGGCGCGAGGAGACGCGCGACGATCCTCGCTCCGGACGCTCCGGGCCCCTTGTCCAGACCGGCTGCCCCGGCGACGGCTGCTGCGCTGGCGCTTCTGCGTTCCCGGGCGGCCGAAGCGCTCTGCCCCCTCGCGCGGCGGAGTGAGCGGCCGCGGGCTGCGGGCGAGGGGGAGCGCAGCCCGAGCCGAGCCCGGCCTGCGGGGGCTCCTCCCTAGGGAGGGCGGTGCTGGTCCCGTCCACCCGAGGTCTTGCTCGGAGGGTCCCTCCTCCTCTTCTCGCTCCAACCGGAATCTCGGCTGCGCTGCTGGCCGCGACCTCCGGCGGGTCTTGTAGGGGCAACTCTCCGATCGTTACTCCGCAGCCCCGAATCTCTGCCCCCGGCCCGAGAGAGCTTTGCACGCGGAGCCAGCCCGGCCCCGGCCCCAAGCGCCTCGCAGCCTGTTCGGCAGCCCTGCCTGGCCCCTCTTCGCTGGACCGCGAGCAGTGCTGAAATCCGGCCGGGTCAGCGGCAACCCGTCCAAGTCCCGGCGCTGCCCTGGTGGACCGCGAGGCCAAGAGCAGCCTCTCCCCCGCCTCCCTCGCGCGCCAGACGAAGCTCCCGCCTAAGGCCGTCTAACTGAACCCGGGGCCGTGCTGGGGACGGGGGCTCCCGGGTCCCACTGGCGGAAAGAGGGCTGATTTCGGGGCGCCTCCCTCCCCCCCCACCTTCCCCGTCAGTGGCTGGAGCCTCCCAGCCGGCGGGGCGGTCGGTGGCTCTCCCTCTCCGGCAGGCAGAAAGCAAGCAGGCTCTGAACGGCGGGACTTCCAACGGGGCCGCCCGCAGAGCCACCTGCTTCTCTTAAGGGGGGAGGGAGGTCACCGAGAGGTCTGCGCTGCGGCGACTTCACCGGGGGCGGGGCGAGAGGGAAGCGGGGGGGGGCTCTTCTTTGGGGAGTCGGAGGAGTCGGGGCTGGGGGAACCGGGCAGCTGCTCCGAAGTTTCCCCTGCAGTTGCCGGTATTCGGAGCAAGCAAGCGGACGGAGGGGGCCCCTCCCAGGCGATTCCCTCGCAGCGGCCCGCGAACAAAGGCCCCCGAGGGAGGGGGGCGGCGAGCCCAGCCTCTCGGGGCCCCGGGATCTTGCCCGGGAAACGGCAGCGCCCCTCGGCCTTCGGAGCGCCCGGTGGTGGGGTTGGGGGCGCTTTCGCTCCTGCTCCATTGCTAGGGGCGCGGGGAGGGGCGGCTCACGCGGAGACCCGCTGGGATACACGATCCAGGGCCCGGAGCTTCTCGCAAGCGGCCCAAAGCCCCGGGAGAGCCCGGATCGGTCAAGGAGGGGCGGGGGCTTCCCGCCTAGGCTGAGAAATCAAGGGAGAGAAAGGCGTTGCAGCCGAGGAGGGAGAGCCTGGATTACTCTCGAGGAAGCCCAGCTTGAGCCTCCTTTCCGATTTGGCCTCGGAGGGGCTTCCCCGTCGGCGCAGCGGATTAAGCGGAGGATGGAGGGCGGCCGAGCGCCCTCTTCGCCTCGCCTGCCGCGGCGGGACCGGCTGGCCCGCGAAATTAGCGGCGGAGTTTTGGGCGTCCGGCCCCTCTGGCGAAGCCTCCCGCTTGCCCTCTCCGCCGCCGCCCGGGCTCAACGGCGCCGATGCGGGGGGGGGGGTTCCGGGAGGGAGGAGGCCGAAGCCCCCCGCGATTGATTTCGGCAGTCCCGTGGCCCCGTTTCCCTCCTCCGTCGCCCTCTCTCCGGGGCTGGGGGGGGGGGCTTCGAGGTGAAACGATGCGGAAGCGTCCAAAGAGCCCTCGGGGCCTTTCGACCTCCGGCCATTTAATCAGGGCTCGGGTTACAACTGTCATCTGCGGTGGAGGCATTTCCTTCCCTGTACAAGCACATCGCGGGGATGCGTTGCCCCCCCCTCCCTCCCTCCCTCTGGCCCTTCGACGGGGGCGGGGGAGAAGAGCGAGCCGGGCCGCTCCGGGCGCCGAAGGCAACTGCGCCAGTTTCGAAGCCAGCGAGCGCGGCGTCTTCCAGGGGTCGCGGCTCTCAAGTTTCTGCTTAATGCCGGTGCCCGCAGCGGGGTCCGCAAGAGCAGCCACAGCCGCCGACGCAGCAGCAGCAGCAGAAGCCGGCGGGCGTCTGACTCTCCACTGCCCCCCCTCCGCGTCCCGCGTCCCGCTCGGCTTGAATGTCGGGGGGGGCATCGAGCGGGCCTCCCAGCAGAGCCGCCTGCCCCCCCCCCGGCCCCCCTGCGCTTTGCGCACCGCTTGGAGAGCCGAACCTGCGAGCGGCGGCGGCGGCGGGTCCCTGCCGGAAATGCGCATTGGACCCACGTAGCTGTGTGTACGTGTGTGCCCAGGACTTCCCGAGGAAAAGAAGGGGGGCCCCGAGCGCTGCCCCAATGTTGATTTATTCTTCGATCCGCTCCTCGAGATCGCTGGCAAGATCCCGTGATCGCTGCGCTTCCCTGGGTCTTCGCTCACCACGCCTCTGGGCTTCTGGGCCGGGTGTGCGTGCGTGTGTGTGTGTGTGCGCGTGTGCGCAAAAGCAAACAAATGCATTAATATTTATATGTTTATATAATCGATCACCCCCCTCCCCCCCCGTCTAGATCTGGCCATATCAGCGCCAGGCAGCTAAGGCAGGCGATCAAATTCCGGCGCGGGAGGGAGGGCGGGAGGCGGGAGGGCGGGGGTCCGCGGAATATGGCACCAAGGAAACGTAATTTAACTATCAGCCCGATCTACATGTCTAATAAAAGCCAATCTGCTCGGGAGAATTAGAAAGAAGAACAGCGCCTCCGACTCCCGGCAGGAAATGTTCTTTATATTAGAGATATACAAGCAGGTCCTGTCAGATGAAGACTTCACCAGACCGCCTTTCGGCTCGGCAAAATGGAGCGGCGCTTCGCTCGGGCGCTCGGGGGGCCGGCGGGCAGCTCAGGGGAGCCGGCACCTCGGGGGATTCGGGCAGCCTGAGATTTTAAGGCACGAGCCCGTGCCCGAGTCCGCTTCCAGCCGCTCGCCTCCCCGCAGTGCCGGGCTGGCGCCTTGAACCGCATCGCCGGGGCGGGCGGACGGCAAGCGGCGCGGAGGGCCCGGATCGCGCCCCGGCGGGGAAATGGGGAGGCGGCGAGAGGTGCCGCGGGGCGTTGCGGGCTCTCCGAGGCGGCCCCGGGCCCGGGGATTCGGCGTTGGCAGCGAGGCTGGCCGGCGGCGGCGGGGAGAGCCCGCTTTTCCCTGCCAGGACCTGATGCGATCCATTCAAGCCAACAAGTTTGGAGAATGTTGAGTTCAATCAATTCAGAGCGTCGAGATGGAGCCCAATTCAGTCCAGGTATTCGGCTCTCCTGCGCCCCGCGCCCCGCCGCCCCCCGCCCCCCCCAACTTTCCCGGAACTTTCCCCGGGAACTGCCCGTCCCCTGGCGGGGCTCCCCGAATGGGGACAGGATGGGGGTGCCTGGCCGGGTCCCTGCCCGCCGGACAGAGGGCAGCCGGCCAGCCCGCAGCCCCCGCCCCGCCTGGCCCCCAGCCGCCTCTCCCGAGACCCGACCCGACCCGGCGGCCGGGGGAGGGAGGGACGGCGGGGAGGAGGGAGGGGGAGGGAGCGTGTTTTGGCGATGGCTCTGCGGGGGCTGATGCTTCTCTCTCTCCCTCCCCCACCCCTCCCCTCCCCCCTGCAGTGGGTCGGCTCGCCTTGCGGACTGCACGGACCGTACATTTTCTACAAGGCGTTTCAGCTGCACCTGGACGGCCGGGCGCGGATCCTCTCCCTGGGCGATTTCTTCTTTGTACGGTGCCGGCCCGAAGAGCCCCTTTGCATAGCGGAGCTGCAGCTGCTCTGGGAGGAACGGAGCTCCCGGCAACTTTTATCCAGCTCCAAACTTTATTTCCTCCCGGAGGACACGCCGCAGGGCCGGAGGAGCCAGCACGGCGAGGTGGGACCGCCGCGTCTTCCCGGGGGGAGCGGGGGGGGGAGGCGGGGGAGGGATTTTTCGGCCGGGCGCCGGAGAGAGCGCGCTTCGCCCGGGACGGTCTGCATCACCAGCCCCAGCCCCGCGACTGCAGCCTTCAGTCAAGCGCGGGCGTGAGACGGGCTCCCGGCGGCCGGGGAGGCTGCAGCAGGTTGGCCGCCCATCCAGCCCGCCTGGCAGCCGGGAGGGCGAGTGGCCGGGGGGGGAGGGGGGCCTGGGCTCCGCCTGGCTGAAGGTGATCTTTGCTGCCACCAGCTTCCCTGCCGCCCCCGCCCCGCTCCGGCCTCCTCGTCACAGGCGCGCCGCTCCCCTCCATCTCGGGGGGGGGGGAGGGAGGCAGCGGGGCCCGCCCCCCTTGGCCGTCAGCGGAGGCCCGTCTTCACCTGGGCCGCCTCGGACGGCTGCAGAGGCGCTGGCGGCCTTGGGCTCCGCGGGACGGAAGGCGGAAATTACGACACGCAGGCCGGGCAGCGCGGGCGAAAGCGCCGGGCAGGGTCGGCCGGCAGGACCGAGTGCGGGATGACAGGTACCGGCCCGGCGGTCTCTCCCGCCTCCTGGACGGCTGGCAGCCCCGGGCACGAACCTGGGCCCGCCACGCCTCCCGCGCCCCTGCCCGCTTGCCGGGCTGCCCAGCGAGGGGGGCTGCGGAGGCGGCGGCAGGTCGCGCCTTGAGCCGGCGGCTGGGTCCGAGGCGAGGGTCGCTGGGGCTTCCTTGGCAGACGGCGCGGCTGGGCTTTGCGTCCCTGGCCAGGCCGGGAGGGGAGAGCTCGGCAGGCAGGCAGGCAGGCAGGCCGCCTCTCCTTCGGCGTCTCCGCGCGGGAGCTCCGGCGACCTGCGACCGGGCGGCAGGAAGAGGCCGCGCTGGGTCTGTCCTTGCCGGGCAAGGCAAGCCGGGCACCGGAGCTTCGAGGCCCCTTTTCCGCTCCGCGGCGCTTCCCCTGGAGCGGCGTGTGGGCGGAAGGGGGCGTGTAGGGCCCTCCGCCGCCCCTCCGCTTTCGCCGCCCGGGAGTCCCCCGGGGCCCAGTGCAGCGCTCTCCCGGCCTCTCCCCAGGGACAGGTCGCTTGAGGAAGTGGTTCCTTCCACTTGGGGGGTGATAAGGCAGAGGGGCAGAAGAGGGCCCGCTCTTTGGTCTCCCTGGGCCTGAATCGCTTCCTGTAGCATCTTTAGACTCACCTGCATGTAGGAAGGTATGTCAGATTCCAGGTATTGGCCTGTCCCCCCCACCCCCGAAAGAGGACAGCCTCCCAAGCCCACTGGCCCTGCTCATTTAACTGCCTCAGAATGGAACACCCCCCCCTTCAGGGGGTGCAGAGGACATGGGGAGGATCCTTGGGGGGGGTGACAACTGTGGCCAAGAAAGTCGTCTTCTCCCTCTGGGAGATCAGATAATGGAGCCCTGCAAGTGATGAGCTGAAATTTTAGATAGCTAGATAAAGATGAAATTCCTTGCAATGAATATTTATAACCCAATCCAGCCTTGTCTTAATGAAAGGATGGGAAGTAGACCACAAATCATTTTAATATGCCTTAATGATCATCTCGCATTATATGGTATGAACATGGCTGAAAATTAATCCAATATTATGGGCTGGGATGTTCTCCTGTACAAGGGATCTCCTCTGTGTTCCCCACAGGCCCAGAAGGAGAACAGCCAGCTCGTTGGTAGGGATCCGCTGGTGTCTTTGGCTGGGACCTTTAATTGATGTGCCTGAAATATTGACGTTATGAACCCTTTTTTATCCTGGACACCAAGCAGGCAGAGGGTGTTCCTGGCACCCCTTTCATTCCCTGGCTGCCCTCTGCAGTTTTGAGAAGATGCCAAAGAGAGTGATGGGGCTGGGCCAGAGGCCTAAGGAGGCATCGTTACCCCCTTGAAGAAGCCTCCTTGCTCTCCACTTCCTCTGACATCTTGCCGAAATGATTTGATCATCTTTGATTTTATGTTGTTTGGGAAGAAACATCCCATTGAGAAAAAAGTGCAGAGCCAAAGCAAAGCCAAAAAAGCAGTTTAGCTTCTTTCTCAGGACACGAGGCAGTTATTTCGAGTTACTTAACCACAGTGATAATTCTTTTATGTAAATGGCATTAACAGCTATTTCCAAAGCAGAGAGATGGAGCCATTTTAAGTGGAGAAGCCTCCTGTAACCCTTTCTAAGACTGGGAGTATGAAAATTATTCTGGGGATAATTCATAGAAAAAAAATAACAGACAGGGCTTGGAACAAGAGTACTGTAATAAAAAGGGATGATATGTTCAGCTAGTGCATAAAGTATGGCCGAAGTCCCTGCCCACCTTCCATTTCCTAAGGTGGATGATAAATCTCTCAAGTCAGGGCCTTTCTGGGTGGTCAAAGGTCAGCAGGGAGCTTATGCTGTGCTTGGCACATGACTGTGTGGGGGTCCTTATCACAGGTAGCCAGAGATTCAATTGGGGGCTTCTAGTAGGCATCTCTGTGGGTCTGGAAAGGGATAGTGAACTGATTTCTTGGAACGTCAGGCTGGGATTTCTTCCACGCCAAAGAAGTATGCAGATGTGTTAGGTAAGGCAAACCAGGCCTCCAATTTTTGAGTGATGGTGACCATCGTTGGTGGCCAGTGAAGAACTGACACAGCATGGCTTCCTCCCACAGGACGGGTTCCACAGGAGTTGTCCATGGGAGCTCGGAGGGTGTGAAGCGACCCAAGTAGCCAATTTGTTAGATCAGCTCCTGATTTTCAAAACATACCAGGAGACAGGACCCCCTCCTAGAGCTTCATCCCTGATTACTCGGGTGCAGCTCCACTGCTTGATGTAGTTGGTTTCCAGATGACTATGCAGAGCCCTTCAGAGGAAGGTGCTTTGGCTGCATCTTCCAGAGATTTCCTGGCTGTTGGAATTGCATCCCTGGAGGTTGACTCATTCTGGGGCCATTTTCTTGAGCTTGAGAGGCTTTGTCAAAGGCTGCAACATAATACACTCGCATTTGAGCATGGGAGCCACAGGCCAGCAATAAATGTTGCATGCAGGAAATAAGCCTCTGAGAGGTGTTTTCCAGCAGAAATGTTTGGAACTGCATGGAGAAACCTGGAGTTGGGAAAAAAAAGCCCTGGAGCAATAGCTTTCAGCACAAAAATCAAGAAATGGGAAATATGGTCCTGAAAACGTTTAAACTCTGCATCGTGGGGGCTTCTGGTTTTACAATGAAGTCAGGACTTTTTGGGGTCATAAAAAAGGGCCTGAAGCTGCAGGTTGCAAAAGTGACTAGGTGGACAACAACACCAGCAGTTTGCAGCTGTATAAGATACATTTCTTAGCAGAAACAGGATAATAAGTTGTAGCTGGAAGATCTAGCCAAGATTGGTTGAAGCTGCCGCTATCATTAGTCCAATATGTTGGCCTTTGCACTGATAGGACCCTGTGGCACCTCTCCAACCTTGGTTTGCCAGTTTGACATCCTAGATGGGCAGCACTGCGGCCATGGGCCAGGCACATAACCTAGGGAGAGGCCTGGGTGATTATGGCCTTTGGTACCATCTCCAGAGGTTTGTGAGATGCCCCCTAAAGAGTAGAAGCTCTGCCCTCCCTCCAAGAGGTGACTAAGAAGAATGTGACTGTGTGCCTTGAGCCCAGAGGTCTAGCCAGTCTCTTCTCTGCAAGTGAAGTGGTAGTGATGTGGCTTGCTTGGAGAGGGACGTGTGATCCAGGAAGCAGGCAGTGATTGGCCCCCCAATGCAGTGAAAGAAGTTCCTGCTCTTTTATCTTTGGGAATTGTGTGCCATGAGTTGTGGAGAACTCTACACAGCTCAGAACTTTGTCGAAGCCTAGTTTGTGGCAGTTGTGCCGCATTTTAATTATGTTATTTTGGCCTGTTAGTCTTGAGCTAGTTTTGTCCTTTGGAGTTGTTCTATGTCCAGCAGGTTGTGCAAATCTTTAAGCAGGCAACTATTGCCCTAAACTTCCTGCGTACCTGCCAGGGCTGGTTTGGTCCAGGCCAGGCTGTGTAGCAGAGACTGAATTCCTGGGCTGAAGTTGTGCCTGTACTGTGGGTATTCTGGGTATGCTCACCCCCCCCCCTTCAGTCTTCTTACCAGCAACCATGGGTTGTTCTATGGGGAGAAACCATTGAGGCTCTTCAAACTCACAGAAATACAGATGCACAGGTGGTCTGGACTTACAACAGTTTATTTAATAACCATTCAAAGTTACAACGCCACTGAAAAATGTGACTTATGACCACTTTTCACAGTTATAGCCTTTGTAGCACCCCCATGATCATGTGATCAAACTTCAGATGCTTGGCAACTGGTTCACACTTATGGCCATTGCTGTCTCCTAGGGTCATGTGATCACTTTTTGCAACCATTTTTGCAGCAAAATCAATGGAGAAGTCAGATTCACTTAACAATCGTGTTTCTAATTTAACAACTCCAGTGATTCATTTAACAACTATGACAAGAAAGGTTGTAAAATGGGGCAAAACTCTCTTAACAAATGTCTCACTTAACAACAGAAATTTTGAGCTGGTATGTACACTGTGTTGAAGCCTAGCAACACAACCTTATATACATAGTGAGTGACCAAGGAAGCAGGCCATGTAAAATCAACAAGATCCAGAATCATGCTGGATTCTTGGTGCCTTCATGGACACATCCATACAGTTTTCCTGACAATTCAGTGGCAGAGATTAAAACTGCATGAGAAATTAGTTTGAAGCTTTAAAAAAATCCTCAGCTCCTTTACTTTTGATCTGAGTTATTCTCTGCATTTTGAAACTAACTTTTAAATATTGCCCCATTCCTCCAAAGAGATAGTCATTTTAGAAGGTCAAGTTCCTGTCACTCTGCAAGGTATTCTTGATGCTGAGACCAATTCAGCATCGATTGCTCCCTCCCAGGTGGCCTTCCTTTGAAGCACCAAGATGGACTCCCGAATGCCTGTCCAGATAGATTGTGGAGCTGCTGCTGAGTGAACTTGAGATGCTGGTGCATTCAAATGCAGACTTTCCTGCTAGGCTTGGTTGCTTATGGGGCTCTAATAGCGGGAAGCTCTGGCTGATCTGCTGCCCACTACAAGCAACCAAAGCCACGGCTTTCATTTATCCCTCTGAAACCATAGTTTCGTAATTAAAGTTGAGAAGGTGTGGCATGGTTTCCATAAATCTCGTGGAGTACTGTGGATCTTGATCTCCAAAATTCTTTTGTAGGAGAAAGAAAGTTCCCATCAGGCCTAACAGCCGGACTCTGGTAGGGGAGAATTCCCCCCTACCCCACTGACACTTTCCTGATTTGGAGCTGCAGGTCAGCGATTCTTGAGCATTAAATTCTTGCTGTGGTGAATAAAAGCCTCTGCACATCGCACCTCAAACATATCAAGATCCTGAGCAAGATGGAAAGTGTTTTTTAAAAACGTTTTAATTGAATGTTTTAAATAAGCAAAGGGGCAAATTAATTTTGGGTATACTTTACTTTTAGTTGCCTAGTTACGCTCTAGCATATTCCTAAGCACAAGTGAAATAAATTGACTCTCCTTTTTGTGCTCTTAATCATGCTTACCAAATTGCCTTGGGGCAAAAGTACCCAGGCTTGTTCAGGGCTTCTCATGGGTGTGTGGCAAATGCTGAGGAAGAAGAGATATTGGTCTTGCTGGCACTTGGGGTTTTCTATGTTGAAGGGGAGCTACCAACAGCACTTAAAGATGGTTCTCCAAGGCGTGCAACTTCCCAAGCTCAAAGAGCTACTCACAGACATTTTCTTCATCTTCAGGGTGGTTTTATGGCAGCCCCACCCAGCTTGAACCCTATAGAAGCTGGTCTGGGTCCAACTGGGCATTTCTGGTCTCTGATTCAGAGCTTTTGAGGCCGGGGTATGTGAGAACTTGGGGATCCATGAAAGCTGAAAGGCAAAAATAAAAAAACAAAAAGTTCAAACAAATGAAGCCAATTTCCTACCTTTGTCTCCTGTTTAGGGGTTCTGGGAATTTAAAAGAAAAATAACCTGGCCTGAAAAAGTTTGAAATCTCCTATTCTAGGCCATGACTACATTGTAAGACGTTCCAGGAGAGATCAGCTTTTGGTGGCCTTCATCTACTGGCAGGGATGCTGGATTTGCAGAATTAGATGCAAAGGGTGCTGCTGATGTTGCATGGCAGTTTATGTGCAGCAACCCAATGTAACATACAGATGTGGCTGGGGAATTCTGGGAGTTGAAGTTCACTCATCTCCAGGTTGAGAAACACTGCAATAAATAGTATAAATATTCCTGAGATTATATGCATGTGATTCTGTACAAAAATGTCACTAATTGTTGGACTCGTTAGCTTAATCCACTAACACTTCCACTGAATAATTGTTAGGGATAGTTTTATTCTCTAAGGACAAATCTAAATTAGTGATCTAATTATTTGGGGATATTTTGGTTTCTTTTTTTCAAAATTATTTGAATATTACTGTGCCCTTTTCATAAAACCAATTCATTTCCTTTGCCTGGGGCCTGTTAGAGTGACAGAGTTTAAATCTTGGGTTCCTTCTGCACATTTTAATGTTGATGGTGAATAATGTCCTGATTGATTGTGATATCACACAATGGAAGATTATGCAAAGACCCAGCCGCACATGCTCAATCGAATTATGTGAAAACTGCCCCATTGTTCTGTTGTACCCAGAAACAAGTAAATTATTTACAGATATTTGCTAATTAAAGCACATATTGTTTTCCCCAGCACAATGGGACACAATGCAAACAAAAGCCAAAAAAGAAATCCACATGCATAATTTCACTGGGCGAATGCAGAGGGCAACACTTCTTGCTAAGAAAAATATGTCTGTCGTCTGCCCAGAAAGGACTCTTCTCAGAGCCCGCTGGGTGTCCAAGAGCCTGGACCTCCATGATTCCCCACACTTCAGTGGCACCTTGTTGTTTGTCTCGGTCACCAGTACATGCCAGCCTGTTAGTGAAATGATGTTGAAGCATTTTGAGATTTGATCTCACCCTCCTGAAAGGCAGATGCCATAACAGCCACTTGAAGGCAACCGTCCTGTTTGAGACCAGCAGCGTGGAGAGCTCAGGCAGCTCATCCTAGAAGCCTTCCTAGGTGAAGCTGGGCTTCTGCTGACCGAAGGAGGTCCAGGATGGACCGTCCGCCATCCACAGACTCATCACGGGAATGGAGCAGGACTGGGGCTAGTGGGAGAAAGGGAAGGCCCTTCACTTCCCAGCAAGCATGAGAAGGTTGCCCTGTAGCAGACCAAGGCATCCACAACTCTTGTACAGTCTTGCTTGGCCCACAGCTCCGTTCCCCTATCCCTTGCAAAGTGAGCTTGTGTTGATTTGAGGTAACTCAGGAGCCCTAGATTCTCTCCCAAGGAAGGGTGCCTAAGGGGTAGCATAGCCCAACATGGCTAAGTCCTTTTATTTCAGATTCACATTATTGTGATACAGGATGGATCATTGGGAAGTGGAGTTTAAGAGTGTGCACGGCTCTTCCGGTACAATCAGAGTTGAGACACGGGACAGAAATCCACGTGTGGTGGTACTAAACTGTCTGTGCCTGTGGATCATGTCACATTGTTGAATGCCTGGATCCAACCCGTTAAGTCAGGCATCATATTCCAGCAGTAGAATGAAACCAGACTTTAGAGCAATCGATGTGAAGGGTGTTGAATAGTGAAAGGTGCTGTACAAATGCTGATGACAATTATCTGAAACTGTGTAAGTTGCACAGTCATATTCCACAGATGGGGGAACCTGCTGTCTGTCTTCCAGAATGCCATATGTGCCATTTCTGTGCAAAACTACAAATGGCAATTCTTTATAACTCAGAAACAATTGTCAGTTAATTAAGCCTCCAATTTGCATGTGTTCAGGTTCTGTAATCGTAGCGTTCTTGTGTGTCTGTGTGGTTTTTAATGCCAAACTTCTGTTGGCTGAATTTGAGATCATTCCTCCTGCTAGAAAAGCTGCCACTCATCTGGGATGAGAGATGGGCCTTTGAGGAACAATCCGAATGTTCAGCCAAAATGCGCTCTTCAAAATGGAAGCGTTGGCTGAACCTGAAAGATTTGGAAACTCAGCATTGCCCATGATCTCTTCCTGGGATTCGCCTTCTTGGTGCCCTCGGAGGTGACCAAGGAGCACATCTGAAGATGGGAAGAGGTTCAAGCTTTGCTTTCCGCTGGTTTTAGTAGATCTGAGAATGGGAATAATTTTTCTCTGGAGGTGATAAAAGTCTTCTCCTAAAGGTTACTCCCTAGAAAAAGGAAGCATTGAGGGTTACCAGCAGCTCCCTTGAAGGAATCCTCCAGCTGTGTCAAATAGACAGATGCAGTCAAGGAAGTCTCCCATCAGTTAGTAGGAGCTTCCCATAAAGCTGAACTGGTTTTGGAGAAGTTTTCAAGAGGGTTGCACCTCTTCCCTTCTGAAGAACGCTGCCTCAGTATCCCTCTTCTCTTGAATATGGCCAACAGATAGTCTTCTGGCGTGTAATTTGGGCAATGCTGTGCCACAATGTTGTGTGAAAGATTAGGAGCAAGGAGGAAATGAGAAGCTGACATGAGATCCTGATGTTAGCCAAGCCTGAAGGATCCTGGAATGTGATCAAGAGATGAATTTTGCGAGTGGGGGATCAACTTCCAAGCCACTGACCTATAATTTGTTTGACATGAGTGGTTGCATGGCACAAAAAGCTGAGCACGTGTAAATAACTAAATATTTAATCTGTGTTCAGTGTTGTTGCTATTTTAACCATATACAGCAAAGGGTGCAGCCTAGGTGGTTTATGTATGCATCAAGAAATAACAGGTGACATCAGTGGACTACAGCACACTCTTTTAATTTCCTAAAAAACTGGGTAAATTATCTGTAGCCGAATCTCAAGTTCCTGTTTGTGTTTTCCTCATTCTTTAAATCTCACTCCTGCTTTGTTTGTTTGTGTGTTTAAAGGGAGCTGTGGCAGAGACAGAGTTGCCAGCTTTCCTTCCAAACGGATTGCTGTTCTGAGTTCTTAATTCTAGGGGTAGAAGCAGACAAAATGTAGTAGAGGAGCCCAGGGAGAATTAGGAAAAAATCTGGAGCCATAGCAGCGGGGTCCTGATTCAGTATACTTCAGGATGGAGCGTGGGCAGCCCCGGATAGCAAATGGTGGCCATCTTTGAATGCCTAACCTAGTTTTTATGATCAATAAAATGTTGATCCTGGGGGTCAGCACATTAGGAATTCCAGCTCTTCCCTACCCCTTGGTGAACATAAATGTCTGCATGTTATTTAAAAGTGGAGAAGACCATCAGTGGCTGCTAATGATCTGAATGTAAGTTAAGGACGTGCAAATCTTAGCAGAGAACCTGCTTTTCTCTGTCTCCAGTGCATTTGGATTCCCACAAAAGAAGCTCTGACTTAAATTCACGTTGGTTCATCATTACTCCTCCTGGAGAGGCCCTTCCCTCTGGCCACAGGTGTGACCGAGCTGAAAGCTGACCATTGTCCATAGACCAGGGTCTTTCTCAGAAGAGCAGCTATTCTGGCAGGTTCCCTCACAGCCAGCCATTCATATCTGAAGATGAAGGTTTCTCTTCACAAGTTTTTCTACAGCCATATAAACACCTTTGGTTTTTGGGGAGCTGGGGATGAGGAAGTGGAGAGCATCCTTCTAGCAAAGGTCTCAGCTGTAGCTGACCCTTATTTTTATTTTCTCAAAAAGCCTTTGGGGATCTGTTTAGGGCCATGGAACTGCTGTCACCTATCCATTTAATTCTTTTTTAATCAAAGGAATCTAAATTAAACAAATCAGGCGGGCCCCTCCTGTTTAACATTGATGTGAAGCCGCTGGGCGAGATCATCCGTGGCTTTGGGGTGAAGTGTCAACTGTATGCCGATGACACACAGTGTACATTTCAACCACAGCCACCCCAGTGATGCCCTTGACGTGATGTCCCGTTGCCTGGAGGCCGTGCAGATCTAGATGGGGAGGAACAGGCTCAGACTCAACCCCTCCAAGACTGAGTGGCTGTGGTTTCTGACGTCCCGATATAGCCAGCTAACACCATCATTGGCTATTGGGGATGAGATCTTACTCCCCTCAGAGAGGGCTCGCAACTTGGGCGTCCTCCTGGATTCACGGCTGTCTTTAGACGATCATATGACGGCAGTGGCCAGGGGGGCTTTTTATCAGGTTCGCCTGATTTCCCAGTTGCGTCCCTTTCTGGATCGGGACACCTTGCGCGCAGTCACTCACGCCCTCGTCATTTCCCGTCTGGACTATTGTAATGCTCTCTACATGGGGCTCCATTTGAGGAGCACCCGGAGGCTTCACCTGGTCCAGAATGTGGCCCCGCGAGTGATAATGGGGGTGACTCGTCGCTCCCATGTAACACCCCTCTTGCACGAGCTGCAGTGGCTCCCGGTGGTCTTCCGGGTGCGATTCAAGGTGTTGGTTACCACCTTTAAAGCGCTCCATGGCTTAGGGCCTGGTTACTTACAAGACCGCATTCTGCCACCGTTTTCCTCCCACCGACCAACACGCCCCCACAGAAAGGGCCTCCTCAGGGTGCCGTTGGCCAAACAATGTCGACTGGCGACCCCCAGGGGGAGAGCCTTCTCTGTGGGGGCTCCTGCCCTATGGAATGAATTGCCCCCGGATATACGAAGGATCCCCGACCTCCGGGCCTTCTGTCGTGCTCTGAAGACCCTATTATTTCAGCAAGCCGGTCTGACGGGATAAATGATTTTAAATTGGGTTTTAAAAGTGGTTTTTAATTGGAAGTTTTAATTTTGGCCAAAGATTGAATTGTTTTAATGTGTTTTTTAAATTTTGTCTTGTATGTTGTTTTATCATGGCTGTTTACCGCCCTGAGTCCTTCGGGAGAAGGGCGGTATACAAATATAATAAAAACTTAAAACAAAACAAAACATGCAGCTTAGTGAGTGCCAAACTCATCGGCTTCCAAGGGAGCCATGTTGAAGTTTGAGACCCAAAGTCTGAAGGGTTGGATCTCTCCCAAATTGGTTTTGCTGATTCCATTTGGGTCTTTAGCTCTATCAATCTGGGTCAGTGATGGTTAACCTTTTCAGCACCAAGTGCCAAAACTGGAGTGAATGCACTGGAGCCTGGAAGAGCAGCTGGCGACGGCGCTTGTGCCCACAGAAAGGGCTCTGTGTGCCACCTCTGGCACGCGTGCCATAAATTCGCCATCATGGATCTAGGATAATCCCAGCGGTCTCTTGATGCTCGTGCTTCAGGTGGACCTAGGATGAGAGTGGGACCACTTGGACAAATAAGGAGACCTTAAACTACCTGAGTGTCAACCCACTTTACCTATAATTTCAGAGTAGTTACAGTTTTTAATGACCTCATTTTCTGTAGTCTTCCGCTTCACTGGTTTGTTTGGAGCATTGACACTTTGCCAAAAATAAATAATATACAGGTAGTCCTTGACTTAACAACAATTCGTTTAGTGACTATTCAAAGTTACAACAATATTGAAAAAGTGACTTACGGCCATTTTTCATGCTTATGACCATGGCAGCATCCCTATGATTGCAGTGTCCCAAGGTCACGCGATCCCCTTTTGTGACCATCTGGCAAGCAGAGTCACTGGGAGAGCCAGATTCACTTAACAACCGTGTTACTAATTTAACAACTTCAGCGGTTCACTTAGCAAATGTGGAATGAAAATTTGTAAAATGGGGCAAAACTCACTTAACAACATACATTTGGGGCTCAGTTGTGGTCTTCAGTTGAGGACTACCTGTGCAGCATTTCAGATTGATGGGTTTTAGACATAAAATGAAAATGGAGATTTGTCTGACCTCAGGGGCTGGGTCACTGAAAGGCCATGGCTGGGAGGGAAGAGAGGCTGGAAAGGAGGGCCAAAGAGGGCAGGGTTATTCCACCCCCCCAACTCCTTGCACCCCCCTCCCCCCCTCATGCGAGGGCCTAGAAAGGCATCGGAGCAGTTGGGCTGTGAGGGAGGACGTGGAGGGAAATGAGAGAAACAACTTTCAGTGCTTGCAATTTCACTTACGAATCATTCTAAGTAGCCCTCAGGAAGCATGTTTTGTGCGTATTTAAATAGTTTGTTTAAAATAGCACGTGAATGTAAAATAATTCGGGGCGGAGGAAATGAACCAGGGCAGCCTCGTCTTGGGCCTGTTTGAAAGCTGCGGCTCCCATTAATCACGCCTCCCAAGTCTTACACTGGGGCTGACAGTCACTAAAACTTGTCTAAACAAATCAGCTGTACAACTTACGATGTGGAATTGGCTTGTTCAAAGCAAGCCACAGTTTATTATCTACGCTCAAGAGGTCCTCCTCAAGTAAAGATTACACGACAAGCTGTGCTGAAGGGAAAACAGATAGGCAAGCCTGCAGCCAGAGCTTCCTAAGCGCCAAATAGCACTTTGCTTTAGATGGCTGAGATGTGGCGTGAAATCTGAATTCTCACTTAACTTTCAGAGTGGGGCAACTTGTCCAGACCCAGCAGCAATTTCACAAACATGGCTTTATATTTAATTCATGCCCACCCCTCTTGAGTACAAATTTAGATATAAATTATTGCCACTGCTTGAATGGCACATCAGTTGTCAAAACAGGTACTGTCTGAAACAAAAATATAATTCTATGCAGAAACTCATTTTTATTCCAGGAGTTCTCCCTAACAGTGACGATTTTAATTTCTCCCATTTTAACATGTGCTTCTTAATTCCATGCCTTATCTTAATAGCTTTAAATAACATGCAATTCATGTATAATACTCAAGCATTTTACATTTTTCTCAATCTTAAAACAAGTTTTCTCCATCAGATGTGGAGTAGGATATCTCCCTTTGGGAGTGTCAAAGGGTCTCTCGATCGCTTGTCCCAGCAGAACCTCTAAAGATGCAGGCATTCTTGCCGCTTTCTACTACACAACCAAGGCAAAGTCTGGCCTCAGGTTGATAATCTTCCGGGCTCTTCCTGATAAGCAGCAAGAATCCCACCCACCCCACATAAGTTTTGACTCCAAGCCGAAGATGAGCTGAGTAGCAAAGACAACCATCAAGAGCATAGCTATGCTGGCTGGATAATTTTGGGAGTTGAAGTCCACAAGTCTTAAAGCTGCCAAGTTTGAAGACCTCTGATCAAGAGGATGGGATGCTTTTAAGATCTGCAAAAGGTTTCACTTCTTGCCTTTAGGCGAGAGACCATGCCACAGGAGGTCCAATTCAATGGGTGTTGAGCCAAGAAATTCACCAAGAGATGCAGGATGTCTATTTAATGTTTGCTCATTATGGCTAATAGAGATTGTTTACTTGTTCTTCATTTGCAACAGAGTGTAATCTCTCTCAACTTTCAATACAAGATTAGTAGCTGTCCAGCAAGCAGCTCAGCGGTGTTTTCCTTGGACAATTTTTATTTGAGGGATTGCTTTGTTTTTTTCCTCTTTTTTTTTGACACGGGAGCCCTTTCCTCCTTTGTTTACTGGAGCTGAAACTAAATTACTTTGAGCTGTCTCTTTATGTTTGTTTTAATGACTTGTGGATGTTTATTTATTTTTTAAATTTTATTAATTCAGTTTCAGTCTGCCCAACTCTTCAATGACACTGGATGGATTACAATAGGAAAAAAGTTCCAACAAATATCAGCCAACCAGAAGGCTAACTCACTATGACAAAAGGCCAAACCAAAACCTTAATGGCTTCTCAGTCATCCTAAGCCAAGGGATGTTAACTAGATTTTTAATAGTTTTTGGAAAGTTTTTGAAAAGTCATTAATGTGGCAGCAATGTGGACCTCTGAACAGATAACATGTCAGATGGACCTCTGAAGAGATAACATGCCATTCATGAAGAGGCACAATTTCTGGGTTCTGCAAAATGACATTGTTTTATCAATAAGACCCCAAATGTGCCCAGTCTGTCTGGACAGTGGGCATGACCTCCCCGCCCTGTCCACGCCGATTAAAAGTGGCCACCGAAAAAGAAGGAGAACTTCCACAAGAGACACCAAAGCTGGTCCAAAAGGATACCATGGTCAATGAAGGCTGGTGGGAGATCAAGGAGCCCCAGGATGGACTCACCATCTTCATTCCAGATCTGCTCAGGTTTATTGACTGGCACAGCGACCTCTCTACTGATCCCTGGCCTGAAATTTGACTGAAGGTCTCCGACTCTAGACGATCCATTTTCTCCAGCCTGATCAACTCTCCAGCCCACTTCTTCCCAAAGGTTGAAGACTAGATGGAAGTAGTTAGAATAATTGGGATTTAGAGGAATTTTATTTCCCAACATTCAAACAGAGGCACATGGTTTCACTTCATATAAAATTAAATGGGGAGGGGAGGAATCGCTCCCTTTGAGAGTCCCAGCTGATCAGTTTGTAAGTCTGTAGAACCCAAATAAAAATCCTTGAGAGAGATCCACTACGGTTCTCCTGCCTTACTCGCAATTGTCCCACTGAGGCTTGAGGCCTGTGCTAAAGCAGTCAGTCACATATGCTTCTTCCTAAAAGCTCAGATTCTCAGAACCAAACAGATTACGTGAATTGGGAATCCCAGCATGATTGTACAAATATACCTGGAAATTTTCAATGGCAAACTGGGGTTTTGTGTGACTATGGGAATATTTATAATAGCATGAAGGATTAATTTATCCCAATAGGAAGGGCAGATATTAAAACCAACATTCTTTAACACACCTCTGGTTCCTCCTTTGTGGCTGTGTTGTCAAATCCAAGAAGAAGCACATTCTGTTGTCAATGTATAAATGTTACAAATGCAATTGGGATTCAGGGAATGGTTCCTCATGTCCTCCAGTGTTGGGGTGGACCTGAGACTCCTGAGCTCCCGGGAAGGATGGTGTTAATTGCTTCAAATTTAGATTGGAGGTTTGTTTTGATACCTCAGTTAATGTATTGCGGTTGTTTTTAAACTTCATTTTCATGCTGGTGTTTTTATGCATTCTAGGGGAATTATTGTTAGCCACCAAGGTTGTGAATGGCCACATACGTTTTCTAAGTAGATCAATGGCCTTTTTAGGATGGTCTGCCAATACCCAGGTGGCAGTGGAACTGAGGTTGTCACTGTGTTGTGTGCGTGTGAGAGGGATTGGTACAGGCCATCTGATTTACTCCAACAGGAGCCACTGTGTGAGGATGAAATGGAATCAGACTGAGGATGCTCCTTTCAGCTCCTTGAAAGTGTGGGTTGAAATGGGCCCTTCTGGATAGAAATATTGACCCAACAACAGGAACGTAGCCATACAGGGCTGTTCTTATGAGACAGAAACTGCATGTGAAAATGTGCTTCTGGGTTGGCTGGCAGCTGGGCTGCTTCACTAGGCTCCTGTCCTTTTTCTCATGGTTCATTACCTTATAACCTCTGTTATAAGCACAGCTGGTTGGAGAATTCTGGGAGTTGAAGTCCACAAGTCTTAAAGCTGCCAGATTTGGGGACTCCTGCCTTATAGGGTGGAAATTACAAAATGGGGAGGGGGAAACAGATGTTTATTAGGAAGCCCATATTGTAGGTAAACCCATAGGCACATATTTAGCACAATATAAATTATTGGAGTTTACCAGAAGTAGAAAAAAAAATAGCTGGTCTGTGGCCGGGGTTCATCTACTTAATGAGGAAGGATGTCTAAAAGCCCTTGCTTTCCCACATTCACACAGAGGTTGAACCAGGCTGGGCAACAAACAGAGGTCATCTCTGCGGCGGCTTCGTCCCTTAAATGTTGCAGTTGGCGGTCAAGCCGTTGCCTCTGGTCTCTTCTGGGACAGCTCTGAGTCTCCTTGGAATAGGCTCTGAGTATATTCAGAGAGGGAGAAAAAAAGGGCGAGAGCGAGAGATGTTACATTATCAGCGGGAAAGTGTATTTCTCATAACTGATGATAATTAGCACCATAATCTTCAGTCCAAATAGACAATTAGACAAAATAATTATGTCTCTACAAGATGTCTGTATAATGTTAGTAACTTAGTATGTTTTAGCAACCTAAATTATTCTGTTCTTCTATTAAATTGACTATGTTTTTCCCCTAGAATTCAATTAATCTCCCCATTCTAAGTATTGATTAAAACTTGGGGAGCTTCAATACTCATATTTTTTCACATGTATAGACAAGACTGAGGGGTTGTGATCTGGTCATGCATGAGCAAGTCTGATACTCATAAACAATTATGGCTCTTATTTTCTCATACAAAGCAGCAACTCAAGCTCTTTTCAAAGTGTAGTCACAATGCACTTTTCAAAAAGAGACACACACACACACCCCATCAAAATCCCTGTTTACTCTCTGCGACTCCTGCAGCTTCTCACGTTTCCTTTGGACTGCCTCCCAAAATTGTGTGCAGACTTTGCCTACCAAAGGGTCTCCTTGATCTCACTGATGCTTTTCTGCCACATCCTGGTTCAGGATTATGCAAGGGAAGAGTCAGCTTGTCTAGATCAGGGGTCTCCAACCTTGGCAACTTTAAGACTTGTGGATTTCAACACCGAGAATTCCTCAGTCAGCAAAGCAAAGCTGGCTGAGGAATTCTGGGAGTTGAAGTCCAAAAGTCTTAAAGTTGCCAAGGTTGGAGACCCCTGCTCTAGAGGGCATTAGCCCATCAAAGGCAGGGATACTCACGCAGCCCAATATTTATCATCTCAGCATTGCTTTCAAAAGTATATATTTTTCAAGTTTATTTGCCAACTGTCACATATTAATCAAAATAAGTTCACAATCTTAAACCTGGAGATGGTAAAGGCGCTTTACAGTGGCCTTGAGTAGACAGAAATTAGGAATAGAGAATTATAATTGGAACTGAAGGAACGTAATTTGTTCAAAAGGAAGTGAAGTGGTAAAAATGGGGAAGAAGCTGCATTTTGAGTCAAAAGTAGCCACTTCTGCTCAGAAATTTGGGAATAAAATCTGGTAGTGCAGCAAAGAGCATCTGAGTTAGAAAATGTGGGGTGGGGTGGGGGACCCTATCAAATTGATGCAATAGTTAGGGCCGATAATTGCCTGCCCATCGCAATAAATGTAGGCGGTGCTTCCTACAAGCAAGTTGCAGCTCTTTCAAAGTTGTAGTGATGGGAACATTCATTAAAGAGATATTGGACCAAAGAAAAAGTGCAGAGAAGAGCAACAAAGAAGATTAGGGGACTGGAGGCTAAAATATATGAAGAACTGTTGCAGGAATTGAATATGTCTAGTTTAATGAAAAGAAGGACCAGGGGAGACATGATAGCAGTCTTCCAATAGCTATGGGGTTGCCATAAAGAAGAAGGGGGTCAAGCAGAGCCAGGTCACCATCTGCCTGGATGCTTTCATTTGGATTCCTCTGCTGGGCAAGAGATTAGACTGGATGATCTCCAAGGCCCCTTCCAGTTCTAGGATGGCTGTTGCTAGGAACAAGCACATCCTTTCAGCGTCTCAGTGGAGGAGAAGAAACTCTACCCAGAAGAACCTCCAACTCAGGAGGAGAAGAAAGCAGCACACCATAGGTCCTGCTTATGTTACCTGGATCTAGAGGGGTCTGCGCAGCTAGGCCTTTCTGTGCACCAAATTACGCCATTAGCTGCCACAGTCTTAATGCAGTTGGGGCTGGATTCAGCCAGAGTGGAAGGATTTCCCAGCCCAGAGGCCAGAAATACAAATACCCGAGCATTTTCAATTCTCCCATCAAAGGTGCTTTAGTTGAATTGTATGTATTATTAATATTGTCACATGTCATTTTGCTGCAGAGATCCTTTGTTCTGGTCCTGTATATTGATAGAAATGATGATAATTATAACAAGGTTAGATTATGGTGATTACCGCTGTGTTACAGGCGTGCTGCTGTAACCTGTGGCATTTTATAGTTACTGTTTAATAATAGCATCACAGTAAGTTCCTCCAGGTGTCATATAAACTAAACACTCTATTTGTAAATGGAATCAAATCCACACTACAAGCATTTGCATGAAAGAGTCAAGACAGCTGTTTTGGTCACCTGAAAAATCCCCAGCTCCACAATGGAGCCATTTTGTCAGGTTTCGATGCTATCTCAAAATACGTCTTTTGGGCTAAATCAAGTCGCAAGACAGAAAGCAAAGTTCACGCTCACTTTCCATCAATGGAACAAGAGATTCCACTCCAACAAGGAGTTTCCACTTGTGGAGAGAGACAGCAGGGCCAAAGGAGAATGGGATAAGATCTGTTTTCATTTGAATCAGATTTTAGTGGCCAAATAGAACTGACGGTCCATGAGTCGTGAATTGAGCTTCATTTGCTTGTGAGATGGAATTGTTGGTTTCTGGCAGTACAGAATGTATAGTCTTTCTGCAGGTGCCTTGGGTGGCTTGACCGCTGGGCCTGGATCCTCAATAACCGGATTATTCATTTCTGATGGAGTCATGATTAGGCTCATTTTTAAGTTATTCAATGGACACCTTTGTTCACTTGGGATGCCAACAAAAGGTTAGCCATGGCAGTTCCTGAAAAGGAGGAGGTGAGCGCCTGGCAATGGAAGTGCTAATCCTTTGCCCCTTTAGAAGCAGCCCTGTGTCGCCTGGTCTGGCACCCAGATCCTTCTGAAAACAGGAACCTTGGCCTGGCTGAGCCCTGGGGAAGAATGCATTGGGCTAAGAGTCATGGTTCCTGGGAAGATCACGTTTGTGTAAGGCTCTTTAAAAGTGCCAGGCAAGATTTATGGAATGTTGGCACATTACATGGCTTTCAGCATTTTTCCTGCTGGGATCTGTTGGACAGCAAGTCCCATGATTCCCAGCCAGAATTAAGTCGTAATTGCTTTGTATGATGTGTGAAGCCACCCATCTTGGCCCTTGATATCCATAATTCCCATACTGGTTGAGAATATGAGAGTTGGTGTCTAAGGTACCTGGAAGACATTGAATGGGGTATTTAAAAATAGCTGAAATCTTCTGAAATGTTGGCTCTTGTCCATTAAAAGTAATAGCAATTTCGCTTCCAGTGATCTGGAAGGGTCCCTTTTGCAAGGATGACGGTTGGCCCTGTGATGCTGCTACCCGCTGTGCTCCTGGCAAGGGTGTAAAACAAACTTCAGTCAACAGACTTGATTAAATAGGCGTTCTATAAAGGACAATTCTCTAAAGTAATACTGGTAGTCCTCAATTTACGACTGCAATTGAGCCCAAAATTTGTGTTGCTAAATGAGACATTTGTTAAGTGAGTTTTGCTCCATTTTACGACTTTTCTTGCCCTATTCGTTAAGTGAATCACTGCAGTTGTTAAAGTTAGGAACACGGTTGTTAAGTGAATCTGGCTTCCCCATTGACTTTGCTTGCCAGAAGGTTGGAAAAGGGGATCACGTGATCCCGAAACACTGCGACCATCATAAATACGAACCAGTTGCCAAGCATCCAAATTTTGATCACGTGACTGTGGGGATGCTGCAACAGTTGTAAGTGTGAAAAACAGTCATAAGTCACTTTTTTCAGTGGTGGTGTAACAAGGACTACTTGTTACTTTAAGGAAACTTGGGAAAAAAGGAGGAATTAAAACTAATTGCCTGGAAACGTGCAGGAAATCAGAGCATTGCCCATTATCTTGTTTTGCAGGAGACTTGCAGAATTTTTGTAATATTTCTTGGGTGATTAGGTCAAACGTTTCATGTAACTTTTAGAACAAAAGTTTACTTTAATATTTGTATATTAGGCAAGGAAATTGTATCATAAACAGGAATTTTCTAGTGACTCAGAGTTCCAGGAACCCCATTTATAGTTAGATCATTTGTGCAAATAAGAACAAGTTAGAACCATTACTCATCATGCTATGCATTTTTGCCTCTGGAGATTAATTGCATTTTTCAGAAAGGGGCCCTTGCTCAATCCCTGGCATTGCGGAACACATACACACGTCTCTGGTTTCTAATTATTTAGAAGTAAATTCTATTTCATGTTCTTGGAAATATGTATAAAAAGTTGATTTAAATAACATTAACAATCATAACGTGTACAATGTGATGTGAACAAGAAAGACCAGCCTAATGAGGGATGTCCCTTTGCACTCCCACAAAAGGGCATATGTTCATGTGACATCTTCATGGGTTATTCATTTCTGTACAGGCTATAAAGGCAAAGCGCAAATCCTCGAGACTTGTGGAATTGCCCTCTTTGGGGATGAGATGTAGACTCCTCGGTCTAACCTACTGGAAATCCTGGCCTTTTCCAGTGGTCTGAACCTACTTAGTGTATTTTAACATCAGCTGCAATGGTCTCGGTGCCAAGTACTGCAGCCAAGTCACCCTTTTAGAAAAGAGGGTTTTCTATCCATAGGGGTTTGGCTCCCCCTTGTGCTGGTGCCCTGCGGGGTGGGAGAGCAGCCTCCCAGAACAAGAGCAGACACCAAAAGGTGTCCTGATTTGTCTTCGTGAAGTGAGCTCCATGGATAGTGGTGGAGCAGAGTAAAAGACCAATTCCTTTGGATCTGCTCCTTCTTAAATTTTTTAGAACCAATCCAAACATTTGAACAGTCAGCATGCCCTACTTTGGAACTGCTGGTAATGAAAGTAGGGTTTTTAAAAAATGGGAAGGGTTAAGGGAAAGGCGAAGGAGTGGGAAGACGCAATGTTTTGGGTGGATGGAAATTATGGGAGATGATCATGCTGCACACCCCTGGGATGGCTGCATGGGGGAGAAACACCATAGGGAGGCCCTCTCAGCCTTAACCTTAATCCTAACCAGAATCCTCAGGCTGCTTTTAAGGCAGTGCTGTGCTGGGACAAGTGGGAGATCAGAAGATGATCTCCAGCTCATTTGGTGAGAAAAGCCTGTTGTAATTTGGTGACGATACAAGTCAGGAGCCAAAATAACCTTTTCCCCTTTGGCTCTTCCAGGATGAAGTCATTGCTGCTTCAGAAAAAGTAACTGTGAAGCTTGAAGACTTGGCCCAATGGGCCCGGACAGATATTTCCAAGTGGAAACGTGGCGTCCAGGATGAAGCCCTCACACCTCTGGAACTGAGGAAAGATGGGCAGAGGGAAGCCCTAAGCAGGTTCCGGCAATCCACGCACAACAGTGGCCTCAATTTCAAGGATATTTTGAAGGAAAAGGCCGACTTGGGTGAGTGCTCCTTTGGTTCTTGTGTGAGATTATGGCTTCTGTGATTATTGAGGGGACCAATTTTCTTGGGCTTTTCTTGACTGAAAGGAGAAGGGGTGTGTGGCAGAGACTTCTAAGGCAGGGCTCTCCAACTTTGGCAACTTTAAGACTTGTGGATTTCAACTCCCAGAATTCCCAGCATAGCTATGCTGGCTGGAGAATTCTGGGAGTTGAAGTCCACAAGTCTTAAAGTTGCCAAGGTTGGAGACCCCTGTTCTAAGGTGATTATAAAATGAAGGAACATTCCAATGTCTGTTGGGCTGCAGAGGATAAAGCGTATTGAAAATTCACTGGAGGGCAAGGATAAAGTGTGAACGATATTTGCGCAAAATAGACGCATCAGAGTCAATGCAAACTGCCAGAATTTAGAAGGAGGGCCACTGCCAAGGCCACTGTAGGGACCTTTTCTGTCCTCCCTATGGGTCTTGTGTAAAATGGTCAAGAGAGTTTTTTTCCCCTTGTATGTGGCTTTCATTGGGCCCCCTTACTCATTTCAGTGGGGCTTTCTGATGGACTAGGTGTTTTGCTTCTGTCTTTATAAAGCCTAAAGCTTAATATGGTTGCTTGTTCCCTGGACATTTCGTTGCCCAGTGGCTGAGCCCCTGAAAGATTCCGTTTCTGGGTTTGGAAGACATGAAGCTGGCTCAGCCTCTCTCCCCCTCTGGCATCTGCGCCCCACCAATCCTGCCACCACCATCTAAGCTGGTGAGAGTTCAGTCTCACTCAGATCAAAACTCTTTTAGAGGCCTGGATGTTAAACATTGCCCACCTTCGTGTTAGTTAGAAGGTTAAGGGGATCACATCCCCAGCTGCCCTGTTAATGCTTTCCATGTTTTAGTTATTTTTCTACAAGCTGTTGGGCTTCTCAGAGACAGAGCCTTTTTAAAGACTATCTTCTGTTTTGTAAGCTTCTAATAAACTGCATACATATACTCATGTATCTAAACAGAAACTAGCAAGTTTATCCAGAAACCAAAATAATTAAAATAAATCTTCAGAGACTTCTTTACAAGATCTCGCCTTTATATACTTTGCCCAAGAATTTGAGTGGCACAATCAATACATAATCCAAAGGATTTAAGGAAATCATGTTGTCTGGCAGGGCCATGTAAGAAAAAAAAATCCTGTATCCAATCGGATTGTATCAGTTGAAGTTTTTCCAACAGACATGTTTTCCTTTCAGAAAAGTGTAATTTCATGCTCTGTTCTGGGATGCGAAAGCCCAAAATGCAGGGAACTCTGCAAGTTTCCAATCTCCTTGTAGAAGCCCCATGAAAGTTCTGACTGAGGGCTGGAGGCCTTGACTTATCATGGTTTCTTTATTCAATGCTTCAGGGAACCAGAAGATGACCTCCTTATTTTTGGGAGGTACATATGGACATAATCTTTCATCTTTGTTTCATTGCTGCTGGGTCTTGGGACCCTTTGGGCTTTCCATCTCGTTCTTAAGTAGACAGAAGTAGATTTTTTATTTCTGGGAGAGCCTCTCTGCCTGGCAGAGTTGAGGTTTTATTTCAATCAAAAGATGGGGTTCCCAAGGTGGTGGAAGATTGGGAAAGATTTCTGATGTGTGGCAGGACAGAGTTTTTACTTCTTTATCCCATTTATTCTTTTTAAAAAATCCTTTTCTTTAATTTAAAAGTATGGTTTGGATATTAGTCTTTTTAAAAAGCCCTGATGATAGTTTGGTACTAGTAACTAGAGTATTTAAAAAGTTTCTGATCTGATTGTGGATAAAATGTTAGACTACATTAGCAGAGGTTGTTTATTCAGATTTTTCACAATCATTATTTGCCAAATAATGGCTTATAATCGTGTAATCCTGAACTTTTCCTTGGTAAAACAGACCAGTAGTCACAACCCTTTGAGAAGGAATCCAAGTTGACATAGTGCCAGTGTACAAGCAGAGTCCAACTTGGCTCGTCTTGCGCAAGCAGGTCAGTGGGCCAGATGTGTAGCTTGTAGTTATTTCTAAGCCCAGGATAACTGTGAATTATTCTTTACACATCTCGTTGTGTCACGTGATGCAAGTATAATTCTTGCTTGTTTGGGATTGGGAAGTTTATGGGTCAGTGTGTCAATTTTGTGTGTCAGCCTAGGAAACAACTTTGTTTTGTTATCCCAGGATTAGGGTATAATGTAGTGTGTGAGCCAGCAATAGTGTCTGAGGCCAAAATGACAGGGAAAAGCTTTCCCCAGAATCCCCATAATAAAACTGTCCTCTCCAGAATATTTGACAACATGAAACTGACTAAATAGATCAACCCAGCTGGAGGCTGGGATATAAAAATGCTTCGGGTAACAAACCACTAGAGAAAGCAACTAAGGGCTTCACACCTCCCTCTGTTGCTGGCCTGGCTGTGCAACCTGTGCCAGAGTCATTCTGGCCAAGGAAAACAGTATTTGAAAGATGCTGGGATCAGAGAATTGGGCTGGCCCTGGAAAGAGAAAGGAACTGGATGGGTTGACTTCTGGTTCAGTTCCAAGCAATGGACATTGAGCTGGTTCTACCTGGTCCAGTGCATCTAAGAAAGATTTTACAGAAGTAAGATTACAGAGGTAAACCCCAAAACTCCAAAGGCATCTGAAGGTAACTGCTCTATTGAGATGGATGGGTGCAAACGACAAACTGATGTGAAAAAATCGGTTACGTTCCTGGGACTCCTAATGTTATCCTTGATTTTATCCCACTGGCTAAAACTAATGGGGATCGGATGCCGAAGCCCCTGGCAGCCCTTTGCTCTTTGCAGTGCTCAGAGCAGCTCAGCAGCAGAAGAGCAGGGGACGGTTGAGGACCTCTGTGGGTCTCCTGGAGGAAAGTCTCAAGTCCAAGGTGCTCCTAGTCAGCAGGAGAGCAGCAATTGCAACCATCACTTGATTTATATCAGGAATGCTGTTTCTTTTAGACATTTATCAAAATAACAGAAGTTCAGCCTTACCCTATAGATAATAATAGAACTGGTTGTGGAATGTGTTATTCACATTAAGTATGTCAACCTGTTTTTCAAGATAAATTCATTTGATTAAATCATTTATTTGATCCTCCTCTGCCACTTCTTCTTCCTCCTTCAGATTTATGATATTTTTAGTTGACTTGCATATCCAATATTTGATAAATCAGCATAGTTGAATGAGGGTTTGTTTATTTCACAGGCTTTGAGCAAAGCAAGCCACTTGAAGGTGGGGGAATGCATATCTTCATTCATGTATTCATTGGTCTACCTATTTTTCAAGAAAAGAAGTCAAATTATTCTATATAATGCTGCTTCTTACAGAGTTCCTTTAAATGAAGTATGAAAGCTTCTTTTTAGGTTTTATTGCCCCATAAAGGTGTCATTATAGGTGCACTCTGGTTATATGCATTGAATTGGTGTTTATGCAGGAAACTATGTCACTACAGGTTGATTTTTTTCTTATTGCCACCCTTTGAGGCATACCGTAGAAAGTGTCTTAGGATAAGGTTAGTAAAACAGCATTCTCGGGTTTGCAGTGAGTTTATTGTCAATTACGCAGCCACAGACTCTGAGGACAGGCAGTTATAAATGGCTTCATCTCCAAATGTGCCATTGGAAAAAGACTGGACAGTCAGAGCTGGGCTTGCATGGAAATGGGAAGAAGGAAAGACGGACTCAACGTTTAGTAGAGGGGACTCCATTTATTGGGGTCGCTGCCCTACTTCTTCCTTTCTTATTATCGGGTTGCTCTGGCTTTATTGGATGAATCAGGTGGAAATTGTGCCTGACTTTATACCTCACCCTCAGTCTTCCTTGAGAACTGAACAAGTTTATGCAGCGTGTTAAGACATAAACAGTGGTTCATAAACTGTCCACAATTCCAAATCTTGCTTGTTTCCCCTGGGTTATGATGTTGCATGAATCTAGCAGCACTGTATCTCTGGGCTCGGATTTATGCCAGGCCAGTTGCTAAGCTGATGGCTGAGTCTGGTTTTAGGTAATGAATGCATGAAGTTTTCTGTGGAAGCCAAAACTTCTTTTTTCCTGAGGTTATCCTGGACTCTTTTCATAAACCACCACCAGGGCTGACTGTGGTTTGCAACCACCATCTGTGGTTTGCAGAGTGCAAAGAAATGAACAAATTGATTTAGTGACAGAGCAGACAACTTGTGACCCCTCAGACTGGGTGAAATTCCACTCCATGCCAGCCAGTCCCGTCAATGGTGAGGGCAGGGGGCATCTGCCAACCAACAAGCTTTGAAGGGCATATCTTGGTTAGTGTCCTGTCACACTAACTAGCTTTGCTCCCTCCCATGGACCTTCCATCATTTACCTGCCAATTTGTGCTTGCTGAATTTGATGTTGTGGGAAAATCAATGAAATGGGGGAAGAGGTTACTCAAGTTCCCATACTGAATTATGGTTTGTTTCTCCTGTTCAATCAGTCCATGAGGATTACAGAGGTGGTTAGGACCACTTCACTCAGTTAGAAACTCTCTCTCTCTCTCTCTCTCTCTCTCTCTCTCTCTCTCTCTCTCTCTCTCTCTCTGTGTGTGTGTGTGTGTGTGTGTGTGTGTGTGTGAAGGATGGAGAAGTTTGGCGTGGGGGGGGTCATGCCTTGAACTGCGCACAAGGCATTAGAAGGTAGCTATTTTTTATCTTGTCTTTTATTTAGCATGGTAAGAACAAGATACATTTTTTGTAGATGATGAACGTCTGGAATTAGTATGACTGTCACAAATTACAACACACATGTTCTGTCTTTCAATAATTACTTTGTGGCATAGATTGTTTCACAGTTTCTTTCATTAAAATGTGAAATATGAATTAAATATGAATGCTTGGAGCAATACTATTTTTGGTGAAGTCATCTGGAAAAGGTTGGATGTGCTGGTGGTGTTATTTCCTCTCCCCACCCCTTGAGTAAGAAATTTAAGCTGATTTTTCAGAAATGAGTGGCCGGAATATCTTGTATGTAAACTGAGAATTCCTAGGCAATCTAAACAGAGACAAAAGGAACATAGTCAAGGAACATGTTGCACTTGTTTAATTGCTTAATTGCTTAGAAGCGGAGCTGTTAAATCGATCTAATAGTTAACTTCCATAGTTTAACAAGCTGGCTGCCCTTTATTTTGTAGACCGGAGGCGGCTTCTTTAATTACACTTTTAATATTCTAGGTAAATGATACTTGTACGTGTTTGTTTTATTTGTCACATTTTGTGGCCATGGCATGGATCTGCATTAATCCAGTCATTATTTTTAGCCAAGTATGTATGTGCAGTTATTGTTGTGTGTGGAGGTGCTCTATATATGGCCATGGAGGGTCTCCAATGGAGACATAAAGATGTCCAGATCGACACTTTCTTCTGGTTGGATGCTGTTTCTCCAGCCAAGAGCCATTTTCGTTTGAGTCTACGTATAGGTTTGCTACAATCCAAGACTCTAATAAAGTCCTGGATTGTGTGAAGAACTATGTTCAGGTTCAAGAAAGTGGAAGTCTGCTTTCCCTTCAAATCTTAAAACTTATGGACTTGTAAAATCATCCTGTTACCTGGGCGGCCACTGGCTCAGGGACTCCATCCAGCCCAACTCTCAATGTTTACCTTTCCCAACAGGTCGTTGAGCATATTTGTGTCTGATTAGGAGCCAGAAATATTGACATTTATTTTTCTTCCTGTTGTCTCTAGGACTTAACACTGATTATTTCATTTCTACTTTATCACATTCCTTTGTCAGCCTAAATGTTGTGGTTTAATTCAATACACTGATTTTCTGCTCAGCTGAATGTCTCCCATGGAGCCCAGCAATTTCTCTGAATGAGTCATGGGCAACTCATCCATTTTAAAATCACTTTTTCTCCTCCTCCCTTTTAGCATCAATCCCCAAAGCCTTTTGTTGTTGTTGTTGTTGTTGTTATTCTTATTAAAATCCACCTAGGTCTTGGGGAGCCTTTCTTTCATCTGCTGTTTTGGAAAGTGTCAAGTAAAAGAGAGGACTAATTATAATAGTATTAATTATTAATTATTTCTTTCGTTTGTAAGCTGCATACATTCATTGTTTTTGTCTGAAATGGCATAAAAACATTAGTAATAAAATAAATGAATGCATGTTTCTGTTATGCATGGAATCTTATCTACGTTTTTGTGGTTCCATTTTAAATTTCTTCCTGTTTCTCTTGTATATTTCTTTTTGTCTCATTCTGGTGGTAAAGAGCTGGGAGATGCAAGCCCATTCAGGTGTGGGTGGGTCATTCAGCACAACTGTACAGGAGAGGAAATAGTCAGCATCACAGACACAGACACACACACAGACACACACAGACACACACACGCATGGGATCAGGGGTTCACCTTGTCCAGATGTGTCAGAATGGCATCTCCAGGGAATTGTCCAGGGCACCTGAATAGGGTGAAATCCATTGCTTTATACTTTTGGATCCAGGGGAAAAAATGGCAATAATAATTGTGTTAACGTGCCATATCAGTAGTTGCGGAACTTCTTGGAAGTTTTGTGAATTGTTGTTTTTCTCTTTTGGTCATAGTCTTTGCAAAATTGGGTATAAGATTATATTATGCTGCATCCTGCTGAGTCTCTGCTGTTGAGCCTTTTTATTTTTTTGTACGCTTTCTGCTCCATGAAATGTTGAGAAGTTCTATCTAGATCCTGTCAAAATAGGACTGGTTTGGTATGGAGAGAGAAGTCTACACCGCAAACAGAAAAATCATATTCAAACATGGGCTGAATCCACAGGGACAAATATTTCTGAAATATTTGCCAGTTTTTGAAGATGTTCCATCCGAAGACCCTCCCTTCTGTGCAGGAGACCCTGGAAGAAGCTCATGGCCAAGGGGTAGAAAGTTGTGTTGGCTTTTCCTACCTTTTCAATTTTTATTTCTTCCCTTTTTCTCTGACTTTCTGTTCCTTCCCCAGCTGTAGCTGCAGCCACTGAGCGGGCTCACTGTCAGTCTTTTTTGACCCCTTGCTCTTTGAACCAGTTCAGTTGTTTAATGAACACTTGGATGATTCAAGTACACTTTTCTCCAGGGTTGTCATATTTCATTAGCTTTAGCACTTTTGGCAGTTTCAGTATATTTCAACCTGCTGAAAACCCTGTTCTGGATGGGCTAAAGAGACCTGTTTATCTTACTCACTTGATCCCTGTCTTCGGCTGGTCTAGCAGGGGAGATCATCGACTGCCCCATGTAATTCATCAAGCAGAGCTTGTGGGTTTGGGGCTTCCAAAATGAAGGCTCCTGGCCCTAGCAATCAGAAGCTGGGCCTCCCTTCTTCTCAGTTTGCCTTCTTCACCACTTTCCTTTCTGGAAATAAAATAAAAACACAAAAGTAGGACAATGTCATTTGGACCTCTGGTCAAATTCCAGAAATGAGTCAGCATTCTTGTACAATAAAATGGCTTTAAGATTTTCTCTTCTGGAAGCAAAGTCTAAGTTGACTTTTTTCCAAACTATTCTACTTTACAGCTTACAGGACATGAATGAACCATGTATCAATATCATTTTTTTGGTATCATCATAAATCATGATTTAAAATCCTTATGATACTACTTGAACCCAAAATTAAACAACAACAACACTGTCAGAAAAATGTCAAAGCTCAAACCAGAACAGTAGGGTCTACTAGAGATAGACATGAGCCTGTTGGCCAAGGGTCCTTTCCTCCTTGGAGGAATCTCACGGGCATTTTGTGGGCAATCAAAGGCTCCAAAATGGAGTGCTGAGGCAGAGAGAATATGACAAAGCCATAACTGTGGCACCATCTGCAGAAATGGAGGACTCTGAATTTTAGATTGGACCTCTACAGAATTCTACATGCATTAGTATGTAGAACACCAATAATTATCGGTGTTTCAATTTAAGCAAATAAAAGGTATGCATAATTAATCAATTTGAATTTTCTTAATCCTTTAAGAAATGAGTCATCACTTGATTATTTGTGTTACAGCAACTTTGCATTTTATTATTTAAAACCACCCAATAAGCTTTACATCTGTATTAATCTCTGTAATAGGGAAAAACCTTGGGAATTGGGGCAAAGAGATACCGACTAGGGAACAGTCAGCAATCAAGAGAAAGTCCAGACCGCAGCTACATAATGGACGAAGCAAGAAGCTCAGAAGGAATCCTCCTCAAATATCAGGCTGTAAAGATGATAGAGGGAGGATTATACTTTCAGACTTGCAAGATTCTGTTAATGGCAATTTACAGTAAACTAGAATTAATTTATTTGGTCGTTTCTCCTGTATGGGCTACCTGGTAAGGCTGTCAATATCTTCCAGAGAGATTTAACTTTAAAAGGCATAGACATACATACAAGTGCACATGCACCCAAAAATACACTGAACCCCTCTGATGATTCAAGAAATGTAAAAAGAAACCTGAACAAGTTATTCTGACTTCTATCAACTGGGATTCTGCTCTCAGTCCTAGTAGCTGCTGTACCACAGCTGCCTTTCGTCATAATTCTGGGTTGCGTCCCTTGAAATGGACCCACTTGCCAGAAAGAATTTCCTTTTCTCTTGTAGTGTGTTGCATATCATACTGTTTCTCATTTCTCACCTGTCAAGTTTTTTTAATCTTGATATATATTTTGTAACACACATATATTTTTTTCAGTGCATTTGGCTAAGTATAGTATATGTTTCTGTAAATTATTTTCATGACTATATACATTTTTGTACCCATATTCTTCTAATTGCATTGAAAATTTCATAATAATATGTGCTTTAATTTTGATTCGCAAATGCAAATTTAAAATGGAGATTTAGATTCATTTGCATTTTACATGTGAAATTAAATAATTACTCTGCCTCTTTATGATGAGTCTCCAGGATCTGCTCTGCAGCAAAGGGACGAGAGTTGAACAGGTACCTTGGAGAAGAGAAAAGAAACTTTGGGCTAGAACAGTATAATCCTTCCTTCTTCTTTCCTTTCCTTTCCTTTCCTTTCCTTTCCTTTCCTTTCCTTTCCTTTCCTTTCCTTTCCTTTCCTTCCGCTACCCACTCATGCAATTCTTGTAATGAGCAGATAGGCAATATTTGCAATACACAGCTTGTCCTACTTCCTTTTCTGGTTTCTGCTATCCTGCAAGTTGGCCCCCTATCCTAGGCTAGCCTTTTGCAGGCTGACATACAGGAATCCAGAATGTTATGTGCTTGTCGGCACAGCAATAGGGATTATGTTCCTATATATCTGTATATTTTGATTTAACAGTGCTTTTCATTTAAATCATTGTGCAAACCTGGCCTTATGGAGATTTCCAGTAGTAAATAGTCTTGCTATGATTTCTGTCACTGATAAATTGTTATACCCAAGAATGGAATTTTCAGACTTCTTATCTGAGCCATTAGCAATATCATTTCAGTTGCTGTCTCATTCTCCTGTTCTTTGGAAGCAAGGCCTTTTGCAGTGAAATGGAAACTAGCATGTAGTTCCCTATGTTTGATGAATATCATTGATGAATATCATTATGTAGCTGCGGTCTGGACTCTTCAATGTCTATTGATAGTTCATTAGTGTTTGGCGATTGCTAGCTTGGAGGCAGCTGAGAGCCAGAGGGTTAGATGGGGCTGGAGGAGGACGTCTGCACCTGCTGGGAAAGGATCCTCCTTGTTCGGATAGCTACCTTCATGGGGCTGTCCTCAACTACCCGATGAGGGGATAGAGACAGATGATTGAAACAGGGCACTGTGCAGTTGGCTGGGAGCCTATACATAAATGGATTCATTAAGAGGACATTAGCATGGAATCTCTGATGAAGGATCCCCAGGAACGTAGCCTACATTGGAACCAATGGCCAATTTCTCAGCAGTATCACAATACATGAAACAACAATCTCTGGGGAAGTTTAAAATGTGAAGATATGAGAGGAAAAAATGGATTGGCCACATATATAAATGGTAGAAGTTGGTTTTTAGCCACAGAGTGGAAAAGTCTTAATACTGATCTGTATCGCAAAGGTGCTTTTCAAAAGGCAACTAGACTTTGTTTTTCCTTGAAGACGTTTCACTTCTCATCCAAGAAGCTTCTTCAGTTCTTAGATGAGAAACAAAACGTCTTCAAAGAAAAACAAAGTCCAGTTGCCTTTTGAAAAAGCACATTTGGGACAACCATGACCTGGATGACTATGGAGAATCTCCACAGACGTTTACCTGTAGCTGGAAATACAGCTGTCACTTAATTGTAAAGTGTATGAGCATTTTTATTTTTGTATTAAATTTATATGCTCACTCATCTCAAGTACATGGCTCTGGGCTGTTAACAATAACTGAAAACAGAATAAGAACAGCATAACAAAATTGTAAACAACATAACTAGCAGTTGAGAAAAACAACCTACAACAATACTAATAATCAATCGTAACAGTTAATGCAATCAAGAGTTTCAGCATTTAATTTAGTGCTGCACTATCTTTTCACACTCTATTATGGAAAAAGAGAACAGGAAAAACCTGAATTTTCCAGTCATTATTTTCCTTCAAGTACCAATTAACATGTTTGAAATAAAAACATGTTTTGGAATTTTTACAGAAAAGCATTGTAGGAGGAGAGCTGTATTAGTCTATGGAAGCCAAAATCGGGGGAGTCTTGAACACTAACAGATTTTATTCAAAGGCATCAGTTTTCATGAATGACAGCTCATTTCATCAGAAGCGTGCATTTACAGAAAAGCAGTAGGCTTTTTCAACTACTAGGGTGTTTTTGTAGAACTCTTTGTCAAGAACAGGTCGATGCACATAGGAAAAGAAGGGTTAGTGATATACTGAAGTCTTGAGCAAGATCTGAGGTGTGCATGATATGGATTAAATTAATACAGGGCAATTGTGCGCAGAAAAAGGAAAAGGACTTGGGAGACAGAGGGGAATAGGAAGTGATGCTGAGAGAGCTTCACCTCAGGTGGTCACGCTCCAGAGTGGAACAGCAGAAATGATGATTTCCCCAAAGTAAGAGAACCAACCATAAGACGATGCCTCATGTTCCGAGATGCCCTGCATCTCTACTGTAGCCTCGATCTGCCTGGGCCAGGAGGTTCAGGCCCTGGAGCAAAAGGAACATGGAATGCAGAGACATGGGCTTTTTGGTGCCGGGGGAGGGGGGGAGAGTCCTTCTTCTGTGCAAGGCTGCAGAGTCATCTTCGATAAGGACCTTACAGGGGACTGAGGACTGCAGATGGTGAGATGGTGTTAGAGACCTCTGACTCTTATCTGAGCACACTTTTCTGCTGGCATCCAAACAGCTGCTGTGCCTAAACTGAAGGATTAGGGGAAGCTGTTGATTTAACCCCTTCCTTTCAACAGCAGACTATTAGCATATCAGGAACTGCTTTTTCCATCCCATTAAAACTTGCATAAGGGTTGTGTAGAAGGACATTCATGGTGTCCCTAGCACATTCCGATTATCCTGGGTTGGATCCGGGGTGAAATGCTCCCAGTTTGGACCAGATCGCCTGATCTGGTAGCAATGGCAGCGGGTGGTTCAGAGAACCGGTAGCAAAAATTCCTGCCCCCCCACATGCCCAGCTGAGCAGCGCGATCGTCAGAGGCTTTTTTTTAACTTTTAAAAGCAATGCTTTTAAAAGTAAAAAAAACGATTGCGCACCACAACTGATTACCCCCCCCCACGCGCTGTTCTATTTACTGCATGCCTCCTTTTGACGTGCACTGTGCGTGTGCACCTTGCATTTGGTGCATGGTGCTCACTGCGCATGCGAGCCAGCGAACCGGTAGTAAACCGGTTCAGATTTCACCACTGGTTGGATCTGCTAGTCCCAATACCTCTAGGAACCTGAGTAGCCATTCAAACTGCCTGTGTTGCCTTGGAGATCTCAGGTAGCATTATTCTTGGGCACGGAAGGCACATTAAAATGATGGCTTGCCCCATGCCTGCTGATGGGCCAGCAGCTATAGGGCTAATGGACATCGTTGGGTACCACGTGTGTGGAAAGGTGTCCACGCCAGAGGTGGGTTTCAGCAGGTTATGACCAGTTCTGGAGAACCGGTAGCAGAAATTTTGAGTAGTTCGGAGAACCGGTAGTAAAAATTCTGACTGGCCCCGCCCCCATCTATTCTCTGCCTCCCCAGTCCCAGCTGATTGGGAGGAAATGGGGATTTTGCGGTATCCTTCCCCTGGATTGGGGAGGGAATGGAGATTTTAGAGTGTCCTTCCCCTGGAGTGGGGTGGGAATGGAGATTTTATAGTATCCTTCCCCTGCCACGCCCACCAAGCCATGCCCACTAAGCCACACCCACAGAACCGGTAGTAAAAATATTTGAAACCTACCACCGGTCCAGGCCAGTTAATTTGCCAAATACCTTTCCTTGTGTTGAACTGATTCAGCTTTTAAAAGGGGGGGGACTTAGAGTGGGGATGAATCTTGGTCTGGTGCCCTGAAGAGCACCAATTGTCTGGTGTTATTAGAAGGACTCTAGTCATTTGTTTGTTCAAACACAGACACTATAAATACTTTATTCTGCAATGCGAGCATAGTTTCATATTTATACTAGCATCTGGCCTAGGGAACCAAATCCTCCATTCTTTAAATAGCTTTGCTCAAATGCTTAAATACTTTCGGAGCAGAACATTGCCCTGCAGCCATACACCTTGTTTACATATTCGGAGAACAAGGCAGGAAGAAAACTGGATCTTTCTCCAGAATGGCCGAGTCAGAATGTGGCGAGGAGGTTTTTAAATTAAAAAAAGAACACTTGTTAAGCTGAGAGGGATGTCTTGAATTTTCCTTTTATTTGTTCCATTTATGACTTTCGTTGCAATGAATACTTTTGTTTCAGGAAAGAAGGAAACTCTTTCAATAAACAAAGCGCAGGAATCCAAACCATCAGGTGCTTTCCCTTGGCCAATGGGGAGGAGGAGGAGGGAAATCCATTTTGCCATTCATTCACAGGCTCCCGAGCTCCGTTTTCGGCTGGAATGGCCTCCTGCAACCCTCTGCCAGTGAAAATGGAGCTCCGGAGGGCCGCACGCGGGAGCCCTCCGGAGCTCGGGAGTCCATTTTCACTGGCAGAGCGCTCGGGCCGCCGCAGGTGCCCTCGACAGGAGTGACATCAAGCTGACCACGCCCCCGCCAGCCCCCTGAGGTCAAACACAACCCTCATGCAACCCTCAATGAAATCGAGTTTGACACCCCTGCAGTAAATGGATAAACACTAAAAATGTGTTTAATGGCTAATGATTAGCTGTTTCAGCCACAAAAGAACAAAGTACCTCTTTTCTTTTATTTTGTTTTTTAAATGCACCTTCTTCTCATACTCATAGTTTTCAGGTAATGTTTTTGGCACCCCCAACCTGTTTAGAAGTGCTAAGTAGAGGCTTTTCCCAGCTGAATCAGCTCTTTCCATCAGGCCCTTGAAGCTGTGATCCAGTGCTTGATGCATGCCAGGTTGCAGAATATTAAACTGAACTGTTAACAGACTCAGTTGTTTCGTGAAATGTTTAGTTAAACAGTTAACGCATTAACTTAATTATGAGGTTTTTTTAAACAGAACGGTTTAAATTTTAATTTTAAATTACGGTCAAATTTTAATCAGAATTGCCCTTGATCTATCTAAAAGATGCTTGCTGACAGCACAAGCTCTAAGAGGCCCCAGATAGCAGGCAAGGAGTTGTGGTTGAAGATCAAAGGGTCTGATCAAAGATCAAACAGGTGGTCAGAGGTGGTCTCATTGCACAGAGACCTGAAATAGCTCTAGGACCTCACTGAGGATGGGCCTAACATGAAACATGGTAGGAAAGATTCAGAACTAAAATAAATGTGCCCTATTGGGAACATGGCCAAACAATAGAGTGGTAAATTGCAATTATTAATAAAAATACAGGCAAAACATTGCTCAAGTTGTTTTTTTCTGTTTTACAGTTCCTTCTGTCTATATCTGGTATTCTGCTGACATTTAGATCTGAGATTTCCCTTCCCTGATTGTGCTTCCTGACCCTCATCTTGTGTTGTCAGTTGGAGCTAATAGTTTTCCTTTTAACATGTCATCGTTTTAATTTTTCTAAACAATTTAAATTAATAAAATATGAAAGGTTTATAATGGAAACATTTTCCAAAGAGAGGAAGGAACTTCTTTACAATTATCATTTTCCCATCTTGGGATATTTTCATAAGTTGCTTTGTTAGTTCGGTATGATAAGGACTTCTGACAATGAGCAAGGGGGCAGCCTTGGCCACTCAACAGCCCTTCCAATAAGGGAGGCAAACTTTGCTATTTCAATATTGCAGCATTCCCTGTTCAGGGGCAGTAGTGAAGGAACAAAAGGCCATCTAGTCCAGGGGTCTCCAACCTTGACAACTTTAAGACTTGTGGACTTCAACTCTGGGAGTTGAAATCCACAAGTCATAAAGTTGTCAAGGTTGGAGACCCCTGATTTCTAGTCCACCCTTCTGCATTAAAGCCAATCAAGCCATCCTTAAGTGGGGTCCCCCTGCCACTTCTTAAAATCCCCCAGAGGTGGAGGAGCTACGACCTCCGCAGACAGGATGCTCCCCTGCTGTACCAGTCTTACTGCCACTGATACTTTTCCAATATAGAGGAGGTAGAAATCTCCACAAATCAAATCTGGAAAGAGCTGGAGCAAAAGTAGCTTGTCTTTCAGTCACACACAGACTCCAGCTGCATCCTGCCTTCTTTGAACTGCAGATCTCGAACTTAAGAGAGTCAGCCCTGCTGCTGGTTTCTCTCCAAGTCCAGTTCTTGCCCCGAAATGATTAAGAGATCAATTGCATGTGTGTCATAACACACTTTGGCTTCCTGGGCCAAGACTTTCTGTTCCAGTGCCCTTTCCCAGGGCAGCTCTGCCTTCTTCGGACGGAAGCAAGGAGAACCAATTTTTGCAAACAAATCCACCCTGCCGTCTTTCTAGGAAAAGCGGACAATTAATTTGCCTTGAAAAAATGGCCGATAGAAAGAACAGCTACAGCCCTAGAACTCTCTGGTGACTCCAAGTATGCCGTGTCCTGAGCAGGCATGTCTACATACTTGATCTGGCAGCAGATAGAGTAACTGTACCAAGTATTTAAAAGTAATCTAGGCAGCTGGAGTTTGGGGGGGGGGGGGGGGTTGGGGCACATACAGTGCATTGTTCCAAGTATCTGACTGGGGAAGAAATTATTTAGAAAGCATTTTTTGTCCTTTATATCATTTCGCCTAATAAGACTCTTCACTTGGAGAAGTTGGCTGTTCATAGACCTGTATTTTCATAAATAATAGCCACTGTGGAGCCCAGGCTACAAAGAGCCAGATTCCTCATCTTTGGCACGTGATACTTTTGTAAGAAGCCCTTGGAAGGATTTCATAGAGCAGATCTGGCTGTCGAGTTGCAAGGCATCATCCTTCCTGTCTAATTTAAGATTTCTCTAAAGGAAACGTTTCCTGACATTAGGGGAATTATAATCCTTGCCCTTATCGGCATGAGAATGATCAATCCCAGGGGTCTTCTCCATCACAGGGCACAGCTTTGTGCCAGGTCAGAGAGTATTTGGACTGGGGACCTCCACTGCCTCCTGGCAAGACATCCTGTCACGTTGACATGTTTTTATTTATTCATCACATTTCTACGTTGCCCATCCCACCTAAGTGATTCTTAATGTTTCTGTACTCAGTTTGATTTCAAGGGCTCAGGTAGAGAGTTTTGGGATGAAGCAATCAGAGAAAGTTGTTGGAGAACCCAACAGGTCATTGTCCTTCACTTGTCAAGTGTGAGAATTCTGTCAGGGTCATGACCAAGGTCAGTTTTTTAGCTTTACAAATAATATTTAGTGAGTAGTGAATAACAGGATCAGAGTTGGTTTTGTGAATCCATCCACTGAATCGGCTCCTCTAACAGGCTGAATAATCACCATGGTTCAGTCTGTCTGTAGGAGATTTCCCTATAGGTAGGGTGAGGGTCCCTGTGGGCTTGGCTAGACAGGTAGAGGGCCTAGTGCATTGCCCAGCAGGGAACACCATCCCTGCAGAGAAGCAGAGGTGTTTTGGGCAATCACCTTGGAAGGATGGGATTGTCCGTAGAGGTAGAATTTCCTGTTGCTGCTTTTCCCACAAATGGAAAAAAAAGACTCAGTTGGGTCATTTTAAATGGCCTAGTTCCCCAAACTTTATTTCAGGAAAGAAAAGAAAAAAAGTTGAACTAGCCCAATCTAGACAAAGGAAATGTTATTTTAGTGTAGATTAAATTTATGTCTGAGAAATAGAGAGATTATTGTGTCTGCTTCAGATGTAATTTCATGCCTAAGAATTTACATTGTAGGAAAACAGGTCTGGATTACATTAGGCAGGGCCTGTCCTACTGTCAGTTTAATTAAATAGAAACTCTGGCAAGGAGAGGCGATGGCTTTATGGAAGCCCTGCTGTTCTGCAGGTGGAGGAGAGAAAACAAGAGAGCCCTTCCATAGATCTCCTCATTCAAAAGTTATCCAGAAACAAAAGCTGTGATTCATCCTTGTTTACATGGTCTTGGGGATTTCAAGCTGAGGTTGCTCATTTAATCGACAGAATGGTTTGACTCCCAGGTTTTGAACCTCTTGACCCCTGACAAGGAGATTATTATGAAACAAAGGTGGTTTTTCCCCCCATAAAGAACGTTGATCCTCCCAAGAATGGCCTTTTCCTTCATGGTCCAGGGTGAACGCAGTCTGACGGCCACCTTTTTTCATTGCAAATTTTGTTGTCAAGCTCATGAAGATGAACCAAGTCCCTTGTCCTGAAATTAGGCAGTGGAAGAGGGTAGAGGCGAGAGGAATACCTAGATTAAACATCCAAGAAGTAGATTTAAGAAAGGAATATGGGAGACAAATTAAAAAAAAAAGCATAGCAATTAAAATTCTGAGGTGGGCAAAGGACGATGGAGGATGATATTCTTTTTATTTTTATATTGTTGTTTTGATTTACTTTTCTTCTTTCCTATTTTTCTTGTAAAGCATAGCAAAGAAAATACTGAAGCGGACGAGGAATGTATCTTTTGTTGTTCTGAGTTACTTTTTCTTTTCTCTCGCTCTTTTCTTTCTTTTCCTTCTTTCATTTTTAAGTAGGTGACATGATTAGAAGTTAGATAAGAAAGAAAGGGAAAAGTTTTTTAAATAAAGGGTGATATGATCAAAAGCTAGAATAAGAGAGAGAAACAAGAAAAGGGGGAATATTAGCGTAGACCGTTTATATAACAAAATGAAAGTAATAAGAGAAAGTGCAGAATAATTGAATAATGAGACTATAAATTAATATAAGTATGCATTATTATTAGAAATATATAAATGGATTGAATGCAAGGATTATGATTAACTTGATTAGCTTTATTTGTATTAGAATGTATGACTATCAGGTGCCATACTGTTCACGCATTGATTTGCTATTTTGATCTTAAAAAAACTTGAATAAAAAAAGAACAGTGATTTATCTGTTGACTGAATTTGGCGCACCTTTCTTTGGCTATGGTGTTTGAGAGAAAAGCAAAGGAGGCAAGAGAGAAGAGCCTCCATTTTTTGCCTCCCTCCCTCCCTCTTTGTTTTTGTTTTATTGTTAACAACATTTTGTAATTTTATGTTCTGCAGCATTTCTGCACCTGAGTGAAGGATGGGGATCGGCTGCACTTTCAGATCTTGCTCTTCACTGTCTGTGACTCAAAAGAGGGACAGAAAGTGAATGTTTCTGTCTTTTAATAGCAGCCATAACCCTAAATTACATCAACAATTTTATGTTCCAATCTTGTTTACAGAACTGGTGTGTGTGTGTGTGTGTGTGTGTGAGAGAGAGAGAGAGAGAGAGAGAGAGAGAGAGAGAGAGAGAGAGAGAGAGAGAGAAGGGGGGGATGATTTCAGGAAAACTTAAGAACTTGGAGGTGACCCAAAAAACAAGCATTTGAGCCGCCCCAGTTCCATTTCCTTAAATTGAAACAAATTGATTCTACTCATATATACCACTCATTGTTCATCACATAGATATCTTTCTGTGTATTAGCTGGTGAATGCAATATTGTGAACGTGGAAGTCAAGAGAGTGAAAGCAGTGTGTCCCTAGCAAAAATGGAACATGCACTTTTATTTCCTTTTATTATTTTAAAAAGCCCTTGTTCCCTCCAACCAGGACTCTCTTGTCAAAGCTGCATTGGAAGCCGGGCCAATGAGGTGAAGTAGTGGGGCTTTACCACTCCACCAGAGTCTGGTCATCCTGAGGGATTTGGCAATCCAGAGAAAAAGGGCAGGGCTGCCCCTGTGCAACAGGCCCATTGTGTTGCTGACCACTATCAGTTCTGCACATCTAGAAGGGCTGCAAAACCAAATCCTCCCCTATTCCCTCCCATTGGAAGGTCTGATTCCCCCATTCCCTCTTCCCTTTCCTTTCATGCTGCGTGGAGCAAGGTCATTCCAATGTTTTGGATAGCAGTCTTATCCTAAAGCTACAACAGCAACAGATTTGCGAGGTATCTGGGGAATTCCGAGGGTTCCTTGCTTGGAGTTGTGCTTACCCTCACCTTCCACCGGTTGTTTCAGGAGCCATCTTGGTCCCAGCTTGACCTCAGGACTATGCTCCAAAATGCAGATGAGCTCAGATGAGCTAAAAACTGGCAGTTTGGGATATGCGTTGGTTGATTGATTGATTGATTTTCCTTCTTATATCTCCCGATGACTTTAATAGTTTTCTTTTTCTGTCCTCTTAAAAATTGCTGCTGGGTGGCAAATCTTCGAACGAGCTGAGCCCAAGGTGGAATTGGGCTGTACAATGCTGCATACAGGTTTATCAGGGAGCAGATCCAGGTGAATTAAATAGAAGTTCCCTTGGAGCACTAAAACAGCAAGCTGTCGATTACTTGTTCATATTCACTCCAATCCTAAAGATCTCCTGAGTGGTTTATACAACAATAAAATACAGATAGAGAACCATAAAACCCCAGAATGAAATACGGAAGAGCTTCTTCCCCCTGCCCCCATCATGGCGAGCCATTTGGGGCCAAAAGCTCACCCCTTTGATAGACAGAGATTCAAGGCCCAAAGGGGGTGGGGTGAGACTTGACTTTTGGACAGGGGGAAGGATGTGGGGCTCACCCGCCCTTTAGGACCAAGGCTTAGGACCAAGGCTTTCTGCCATCTTTTAAGTTGCAGAAATCAGGAGTGTTTCTGATCTCCCACATTTTTGCTGCTGCTCATCTTCACCTTCATCCCATTTCCTCCTTTCATGGTCTCCAATAGTCCTTGCATGAAAGAGATATAGTGTCTCTACCTGAACAAAAATCTGGAAATGCCGCATATCAAGATAAATATATTTTTTGGGGGGAGAAGGAAATTATGGCTTGTGAAGATGATTTCCTCCATCCACAGGGCTCTATTATCCAAACATTCTCAAATATGTAGTGGGTTTGACCCCCAAATAACACATATGGTTGGTCACATTTGGACACCAGGCAGTCGGAAATAGGCTAAGATTCTGGAGAACTTTCAGGGTCGTGTTTCCCCCAGAAATTTTCTTGTATGACATGACAGCCTTTTCATGGTGAAAAAGTTCTTTCAAACCACCTTGAAGCAGATCCTAAACTTTTCTTCTGAAAGCACGTTGGAGATGAGACAGAAACACACACAGTGTGGTTATCTATCTTTTTTCTTGAACAGTAGGATTCTTTTTTATTCCTGGCCTTAAAATATTTTTTCCCCAAGTATTAAATGCTTTACCCAGAAAGGAGAAACAAGTTCTTAGCCAATAAAATGATTTAGTTTCTGGACAGTAGTTTTGTTCATCTAGCTTATTTTAATTATTGTATTGTTGTTTCCCACTTCATAACAGCAGCATTTTAGATACTGAGCTACAAATTTCAAAGCCAAGAAATGTGAAAATAGGACATGATCAATATATTCTTTCTGACTTAGTCCATTAATTTTAAAGGAGCTGAACTAATACAGATTCTTTCTGCCACCATATTCAGTTCCCAAATTGGTTCGCTTCTGCTTAAAATAAGATACAGACTTGAATGGATAATCAAAGAGAGAAAGATAAGTGTGATAAGAATATAATGAATCAAGAGGGACCTGTCAAAACACTCGTTCCATGTCGTGAGTAAATATACAGTAAATTTAAATCTTTCATATTAAAATAAGAGGAGCTCTTGAGGGCTGGATCGTTTGTGGAGTAATTATTTTCTCCAAAACTCAGATTCCCCAAATATTTGTACCATATTCTATATTTTAACACCTTGACTGGATCTGTTCTTGAGATTGTATCACAATTACCAATTAAGATAAAATTTTAAAATATAAAGTATTTTGGCATAGATTTACTGACCTCAGTGGAGAACCACTGAAAAGGAACTAGAATTTTATTCAAAAGACCCTGATGGGTTGCCATTTATTAAACCTTAGAATTTTTGAAATTGCTGTTCTGGTGTATCACCTAATAAAAAGATTTTCAGCCTCAACACACGGTAAGCTAAACCATTAGCAACTGTGCATACATTAGCGCACACACACACCCCGCTTACAGTTTATTATTATGCCGACAGAATAAACCGATGACAACCACTGGATTGTTGCTAGGCTGTCTGTATCATGAACATTCATTTTGACGGTTATCTGTTTATTAAACGTTTCTGATGTATTTCTGGAAAAGAAACAGAAGCACTATTGCTCTGCATACATAAGCCCTGACCTTCTTTGGAAAAAATTGCTTCTTTCTGATAACATGCTATAAAACATTTCTTTGTGCCTGTGAGTGTATTTCAATTTCATGAGCCAGCCACTTCAATGTTTCACATAAGCATGATGAGGAATGACTGCTAAAAATAGGAACTCTGACGCCAGTTGGATATTGTGCTTTTCCTTAACGCGTTGTTTGGAAAAGAGTTTATTTAGGATAAATTGTGACCATCTTCCAGAACTTTTTTTTTAAAAAAGAAAAAAACTCTTTTTTTCTTTCTTTCTTCCCCCACCCTCCCTCTGGCTTGCTCAGATTAAAAGTGCAGCTTTCAGATTTTTTTCCTAAAATAAATTTCAGGCATCCTCATTTATAGTCAGACTGCCCTGATTACTTGCAGACCTACTGGAAATTTACATGCGCTTTTCTCCATTATAAAACACTGATCTGTTCATATCATTAGCTCCCTCGTGACTGCAGGCTGGGAGGGAGCCAAGGGCAGTCTAAATCTGTCGCTGTAAATCGTGAGTTGAAATAGCAGAAAGAGGGTTTGTAACTTTAAAAGTGTAAACAGTTTGGAAAACGAAGTAATTTTAGCCTGTGATTGATTGCCTTGTGCTGCTACTTTAAATTAGCCGAGGGGCTCCGATGAAAATATATGCTTATTATACATTTTTTTCTTTCAATTTTATTTTCTGCCGGAATAATAGCCTAATAGCCAGGGAGAAACAGGCGTCTGAACAATGTATGGTTCTCCTAGGGCGACCTTTGGGGAAAAGAATAGTTTTATTGTGTGTCCGTTATGTTGCCTGAAACAACATTCTGCAGTTATTAAATTGACTTCTTCTGTGTATAAATAAAAGGCTAGGAATTCAAAACAGATGCACTGAACTGCATCACATTATTGACTCAAAGCACAGCATCCATTCCTCTTGATCCACAGTGAAACTGCCCAGTGTTAGGTTTGGTATCCTGTCAATCTGGGGAGCAGAGTGGCACCTTCACCCAATGGCACCCATTGTCCCCGGCCAAGGGGGTTTCTGCGCCTTGACAGGAGGAGTGGGGAGTGCCTAGAGTCCATCGTCTGAGCCCCCATGATTTCTCCAGGCAATTCCAACTGTAATTTCACATGGCAGTTTGCTCTTTCTAAAACTGAGTCTTGTGGTGTGTCAAACCTAGTTACCTTTAAGGCATCACAGTCAAATCCACACACGCATGTCCGGAGAAAGAAGTGTGTGTGAATATGTGTGGAGAGAGGGGCCAAACTCATGCTTACACACGGACACAAAGCCATCTTGACAGGATGGGCAAAGGGGAAAAGAGGCGAATTTAGAGTCAGAATTGTCTACAATGACAGCCATGATCAAAACAGGACATTCTTGATCTGAAGGGCTGATTATTTTGGAGCGGAGGGCAGAATGTAATTGCATGGATAGGAACTCCAAGGAGCTCTTTTGTTATGTGATGTTGATCATCTTCATAATTTTTTTCTACTGGGGAGATTCTAATGATTTGGACATCGATCTATGGGAAACATATCCCTGGCACACAGCATTAGATAAGGTAACCTTGATTGTAATTTTTTATTGTGAACACACTGGCCCACATTACACACACACATACATATACATTTATACATACATACATACAAACACACACATATCACTGTCCATTTTGAATACATAGCGGAAAGAGGAAGCTTGAGAGTTCACAAGGTTGATGCTATATGGAACAAAGCTGTGACTGAATCTGCTTTGGGTACCACAAAGCCTCTCCTCCCAGGAGGTAACAAAGAAAACAGGTCCTGAAGAGGATGGGTAGTGTCCCAGGCAATCCTGCAGACCCTGCTCCAGCTTCGCTTATATGCTATGTCCTGGATAGCAGAAAGTGAATTACCCATCATCTTTTCTGCATTCAGGCCCCTTCTTGGTGAAGAGTTTCCTAGTGGGGTAGTTTGATCCTTCAGCTTCTTCCTTCACCTCCTGGGCTTGCTCTGCTGAAGAGGTAATATTCTGATTCAACTGATTGGAGGAAGCTTTAAAGGACCTGGTCCCTTCAAGTCCAGAGATCTCTCACTGCCACCACCTCCTTTCAGGGGCTTTTGGCTGCTTCTTCAGAGGTTTAGGATCAGGTCTTTTTAAAGTTGCTGGCAGACAGCCTGGATGCTGCCATGAGGTTTGATGGTTGCTGCTGTTGAGATTTCTAATCTTATGGCCCCAAAAATGCTGCATAGCTTTCCTTCCCCTTTTCTATACAGCCTGAAAAATAAAGATTCACGTCAGTTGGGCAAATGCTGTTAGTTCATAAGATTTTCTCCTTCTTTCAGAGGGTGAGACCAGGGCAATAATGAGAAACAGCCAGAAAAGGGAGCTGCCTTCCAGATGCAAATTTCTTTGGACCAGTCAAGTTACTTTAACACCTAAGAGAGAAAAATACCACCTTTTCCACCAGTAAAAATACAAGCACAGTAAATTTAATAATCACTCACCTACTGCATAGCATTTGTGACATCCAAAATCTAGTGTCAAAATTGGCTGCTTTATTCTTTAATGACTACATAGAAAGGGATGGCGGGACGGGGAATACCTTAAACAACCACAGTGGATATTTTCTCTTTATTCCGGGAATAATTAATGCTAATTTAGCATTGATGGAAAAGTCACCAGCCTGGCCTGGTCTGAACTGTAAGTATTCAGTCTTTGCCTAGAATGCTTTAGGCTCTGAATCTTACTGGCATTCTGGATTATAGTATTACAGTAGGGAAATGATGTCTTATTTCATAAATGCATTAAAATTCATGGGTAAGGCATTCTGAGGCTAGGAAATTAGAGCGTCTCTTGAAGGAGTAATGAGCACCTATCAAAATAAGCATAGGTCTGTACTCAATGCCAACCCAAAGAAGGGATGATAGCTGCACTGGTTCTTCTCGTGCAGTTTCTGAGCTAGATCTTCAGATTGGCTGTGGAATTGCTGCTGCTTTTCTGCTTCAAGAGACACCAGGAACAGAGTTGTACTCCTTCCACATTTCCCCATTGGGTTCCAGTCTTTGTGGAATCCCATCTCAGGAGATGCAGCCTCCAAATTAATCAGGGCCTCTGGTCAGGAAAAAGTGCTTCTGTCCTAGCTACTTATTCATTCCTAAAGCATCCAGGAATCCTTGCACAAGGCCACCCTCATGTGACTCACTGGCTCTGCACCAGCCTTCCCTCACCTGGGCCTTCCAGATGTGTTGGGTTTATCATGGCCTGAAGCTCTTGAGGTGGCCTCCCAAAGCTCCTGCAGTTGATGTTCCTGGAAGTTTGGTGTTTTAGTGAGGTCTGATGTGGGGACCAGGTACCTTCAGTTCAAAAGAAAATGGGGTACTAATAAACAGGGCTTTCCTGCTTTGGCTGCTTTTTTTTTCCCCACAGGAAATAAAAAGGGAAACACATTTAAAAAATACATTATTCTCCAATGTGGAGATTAAAGTGCATTGAAATTAACAGGACTAAAAACTTTTGATTCTGATCTGAGGAGCTTTTCCTGTCTCCCAGTGTGTGATTGAAAGACTCCACTGAATGAGGAATGAGTTTAGCCCATCAACGTCCATCTTGGTCTGTTGGGTACTTGTTGCAATCTCAGTCTCTCTGTGGCCAGTGTGGGGCTCATGGGTGTTTGGAGATTTGATGGAAGGGCTTCAGGGGCCCTTGGGGCCTTCTCAGGGCTGTCCCCGAGGGGTCCCCCAAATACCATTCATTTATATTCCTTATGACAGAAAGGAGGGAGGAGTGCATATTTTAGTATTAATTATTTACAATTAAATCAGATCAATAATTCACACTGATATTTCATCAAATTTTGTTTTCATTCTGCTCTGCCCATCTTCAGAGAATGGCTTCTGGCACATAAATCAAAGGCTGAGTGCAGCTCTTGAACTAAAAAATGAATGCACATTTCTTCATTATTGAGTCTGGATAGGACTGGCATTTATTTAAGCAGAATGTAGACTTTTGAAAAATCTGCAAAGAGGAAGAGGGGAGTCTTCAATCCAACCAGCCTAGGTGCAAAATTGGAAAGGAAGAGGCATGTTAGGAGGGCTCACCTGGCACCCTTCTGAGATGCCAAGCCAGAGTTGCCAGCCAGGAAGAGAAAAAAGGCCAATTAGGATAGGGAGGCAGGCTTGGGGGCAGAACAGCACACACTGGACTTGCTGTAGGGCTGTGGGGTCAGTGGCAGGAGGAAAACCGATTCAGGCCTTCAGCTGATGCGTAGGAACAAGATACTGCCAGCCTGTAATTATCTCTTTAAGAGAAGAGAATTATTTGGAAAGTGAGTAGATGAAGTTTATCTGTAAAAAGTGTTTTCAGCAGAGATTATCTTTTTCTTGCTGGCTTTTATCTCTTTTCCTTCTCTCCCTAATGATTCTTTTATAGGCCTCCAAAACAGTTATTAAAATGTTGCAGAACAAATAAGGTAATGCTGGAGCTTATTAAAAATTGGTTCTTTTGTTCCTATCTGGCAGCTGACAAATTGCCTTGTGCTGCATCTTACCTGCTCCATTGTGCGAGGTTAGCCAGAAAATGGCTGCAAATAAATTATTATTGAATGCTGTTGAAAATTAACCCTAACACTTTTCTCTGTTATGGCTCCCATTCAAGCCTTTCTTTGCCTGTCCCTCTCGGTGTGTTGTTTTACACTTGTCTCTTGCATTATGTTGGGCACACAAGGAAATATTAACAAGAAAAGAAACACCCGGGCAACCTGTGCCCAGACTCTATTATCCGGCTGTCAAATGCCCACATGAGAGAGCTCTAATTTTGATTCATATTGATGGTGCTTTCCCTAACAATCACTACAGAGGGCTGCTGCTGGAACGTGCAGCCTCCGAAAGAATCTCTTTCTCAAAATCGAGGGTTGCTAAACAGAATGAGAAGGTTTCTCATTGGGGGGAAGGCTGGCCTAATAGCCAAAGGACTTCTTTTTCAGAGGCATTGAGATAGGGCCGCTAGTACACTATTGGCTTTAAACAATATATATTTCAGTCATGCTCACATACCCCACTTCTTTAACATGTAAACTATACAAAGTATACATTGCAAGAACTAACAAGGCCGTTATTTCGTTAAGGGTTTCAAAAAAAAAGGCATAAATGTCAAGAGCAGGTCTTAAATGCTTAAATCCTCACCAGATGCCATTATGAAGGAACCCACAGCTGCTTCTTAACAGCAGAGACCAAGCTCTGCTGAATTTCTTAGCTAATAATGAAGAGACATTGCACGAAACCAAGATCAAGCATCCAGGTCATAAATGCGAGCCGGTTGCCAAGTGCCCGTATTGCAATCACAAGACAGTTGTGGGGATGCAACGATTCTAAGTGTGAATGTAGGTTGTAACTCACTTTTTTGAAGGCTGTCATAATTTCGAACTGTCATTAAACGAATGGTCGTACCGTGTTTCCCTGAAAATAAGACCCTGTCTTATATTTTTTTGAACCCTGAAATAAGCGCTTGGCCTTATTGCCATGTGCTCAAAAGCCTGATTGGGTTTTATTATCAGGGGATGTCTTATTTTGGGGGAAACAGGGTACCTATAGACCTGTTGAGGATAAATACATTTTTCTTATTAAAATTAAATTCATGGGGTATTAAAAACAAGCCAGCAATCCCATAGATATAGAATTTTAGCAATTTTAAACATGTTCTATCCATTCAGGCACTGCTGAATTAATTCCCCTTCATAATCTTTTTTGTTTGTTGTTGTTACGTTTTCTCTTTTAAGGAAATGTCAAAGGTTTTTCTTTTATTCTGATTCAGTATAGGACTCTATACTACATTGCATTAAACATTATATCAGGACCTAAACTAGCATTCCATAAGGAACAGTATAAATCGTTGAATTGCAGTTTAAAAGAATTGGTCTTTTACTTACTTCCCACTATGTTCTCTAAATTTCTCTTAACTTTTTGATGGACAGGTTGGATGCTTTATTTATGAAATAGATTCGTTTTTCTGAATTTTTAATGAAAGGAATAGGGCTTGTCAAGTTTGGGGAATCCCAAATTATTTTCTGGATACATTTTATCATTAAAAAATCATAACCCCAGAGTATGCGTATCACATGAATTAATGCAAAATATTCTGCAGGTTTGCTTTAAACAAGGTTCTGGAAAGTTAACACCTCCTTATCTCCTGCAATGGACTAAAGGAACCATTGTGTGTTCGAAGGTTTGATGCTTTCACCATCTTCCATTTAATGATGGTACTTCTCTGGGCCAGTGATTGGAAACCATCACTACCAACTGGTGGCCATGGGGATTGACCCGGAATGTTCTCCTGGATCCCAGCAGATTGGGGGCTCTGGAGGAAACCCTTGCGTGGAGAGGGAGGCAGGGATTTTAAAAACTCCTAAAAGTGGGATTAGCGAGGACTGCATCAAGGAGGGAGATTACATATTTTTGGCAGGTCTGTTTTTTCTTACCAAGACAGATTATGAGATTCTTAGGACATTGAAACTGGAGGGTCAAAGTACAAGATGAGGACCTGGTTTGCTCAGCCAAGGTCTGACTTGGAACCCACCCAGTGGCAAACAGGGACCTGCAAGTCCCTCACCTGCTCTACACAGAGAGGAGAAGAAACATCTCCTCAGCAGAAGGGAGTCCTCTGGTCCAAGGTATCTGACCCGGATGCGGAGGAAAGATGACCACAAGAAGAGCTGGACTGCTATCCTTGTTTCAGGGCGCTTAAATATCCATCTGAAATTGGCACAACTGACAGTATATCAAAAATAAGCCTCTCTCTGATCATCAGGAGCCATTTTTCCATGAGGGATATTTCTCTTTGATTACCGGGACTTTCAAACGTTGAGGTGCTCCATGAAACACCGGAGACATTTTTCCTTTAAAGTTCTATCAACAAAGCAGACTCCCGTTGTGTGGATAATTCATAAAAAATTGTTCAAACCTCGACAAAACAAAAAACTAGAGGTTCGCCTATTGGGATTAGTTAATTATTTGATTTGCATTTCCTTAATGTGGTAAGTCAGCCATTAATATTTAAAAAGTGTTGCTGTTAATTAGATACTGAAACTGTGCAAGAACAAGTGGGGGGAGCAGAGAAAGGAAATGGTTGGAGTCATCAATACAAAAGGCTCCCATGTCTGGTGTGGAGACCACAAGGTGATCCTTCTGTGGCCAGTTAACATCCTGGAGACACCTTGACCAGGAGATGTGTGGAGAAGGAAAGGGAGCAGCAAGTTTGCCCACAGGGTCAAGCGAAATTGTTTGCTGAGAAACTTTGAGGAATATTTGGCTAATTAAACAACAAAATTGGACACTCGGTTTGGTCTTTTTTGTAACTTTTTAGGCAGCGTGGGCATAGGATGATTCATTAAATCCACCTTCAAGATTTTTGCATAAGGGGTGTGTTTGTAACCCATATTAGCTGCTAGAACTATTTTCATTAACAGCCAGATTTTGTGCACTCATTGCCTTAATTGTACACTATGAATTTACAGTTGGTGCCAGTTGATTTATTAATACATGTTTAAGCACCTTCACATAAATATTTCCTTTGTTGCGCGGGTTGTGTGCTCCCTGTGATCCTGGGTGCCAGTGAGAGTTTTGGGCCCTAAAGTGCTGCTTCTCATTTGGCCTTTCTGTTTACTGGAAATGCAAGGATCCCTGGGACAAATGCCTTGGGACATTTCTCTGAGCACATCTTGAACCCAGTTTCTCTAGCCATCTTTATAAAGCAAATTCTGACTGCTTACAGTGACACATTCGTCAGCCTTTCCAAAGTTTCCCATAGAACTGTCTGCCACTTTGCTGTGGGAAGGAGAAACAAAGGGAGCCATGGACCACAAGGAAAACTGCACTCTCACGCCCCATTCCAGCATATTCCCAAGGTCCCCCTCCTTCTGAGGCAGAAGACAGCTCACCTGTTGACTGCTGATGCCCCCAGCCAGCCCTAACATGCCAGCAGGCACCTGAGTTGCTCATCCATCCTTCCTTTGCCGCCCATTAAGAGATTTCAGATTTTGGCCTCAGTTTCACAGCAACCAATTGGTGCTCACCCATCAGGCTTTGCTGAGAGCCAATTGGGCACAGGAGCCAGAGGGAGCAGGAAAAGGGATGGGGATACAGCCACAATAATTATGTTGCTGCAGTGTGGCAGCATTGGCAACATGGTGGTGCTAAAACAACCACAAATTGGAGGAAGAGGGAGTAGTGGGAGGATACTTCCCTGTATCTGTGAGTCAGAATAAAACGATCACCTAGTCTGGTTTAATCACAGTTCTGCTACTGCAATGAGCAATGAGTAAACAGGTAGCCTCAACCAGAGTCTAAGGCAGTTCCAAATGGGATGCCTAAAAGAGGCTGGTGAGACAAGGAAAGGGATGGATGAAGGGAAGCTGAGTCTCATGAGGGATGAGACGTGTTGGTTTTGGAAGGAAAGGAAGACAGAGCTTCATGTGAGTGATTGTGTATCTGATGGAGACAACTAGATGATTGTCCTAGGACAAGGTGTGGAAGAAGAAGGAATCTCCAGAGGAAAGCCAGTCAATCTAAGGCAGTTTGACCTTGTTTTCTGCCATCAAAAGAAACATCTTTTGAGTGTTTTCATTAGTCTATAGACTCACTATTCACTATTCACAGCCCACTTCTGTTGATTTCTTTGTAAATAATTATAAAATCTTCAAGGGTGTGGCTTTGGGAGGTAATTTAAGAACTTGTGATTTTCAAAATAACCACAGCAGTGCAATAGCAACACAAAAGTGATAATGCTGTGTTTGTTTTATTTTGGTTTGCTTTGCTGTTACAAAATAATGGAAACAGACATTTCTTTGCATTTTATGAAGTCTCTTTCTATTCCCCTTCTGTTTTAGCCTGTCTTTCTTTTCTCCCCTCCCTTCATATTTTCCTTGCCCCTTTCCTAAAAAATGAAACAGGTGTTTTTCTTTTGAATATTTTCCATTTGTCTTGATTTGTTTAACCACCAACAATAGTTGGAGCAGAAGGGGGGAGGATACAGCTATCCTCTTGTCCAGGTGTTTAGCTGCATGTTTACCTACAAGTGTTTATTTCTTTCCTGAATGCATACATTTGTGCTAATTTAACTGCCTTGGGAGAGAGTTCAGGTAGAATAAATATGCTAAAATCAGAGGACTGATAAAGTTGATGCACAGTTTTAGAATGTTAAGCATTGGTAACCAATTCACTTAGATTTAGACACATTTTATTTCTACAAATGTCATACTGTATAATGTCGTGTAATTAGAACAGGAAATCATTGAGTAAGTGAGGAATGAATAAGAGTACTTAGGCTGAAAGGAAAATTACCTTCTGAGAAATTATATTCACACTCCAACCCCCCCCCCCACACCCCTATTCTTGCTTCACATGATAACATTGGTAGTGATAGAAACTGATGTAAATTTTCCTATCTGTAGAACATTGTTCTGCTAGGTTCTTCACATCGCCGCCCCCCCCCCCCCTTTTTTTAAAATCATTTTTCAAAAAATGAATGCACAGAATTTACAAAGTGCCTAATTAGAAGCTGGAATTGTGTCTTGCAGCAGAATAACAACGACATGGAGACATCAACTTAATTATTGGTATCTCTGAAAGCTGGAGCTGTGCCAAATATTGGAAGCTTTTCCACTTTGGTTGCTAGCATGTGATCAGGCCAGAGCAAAGTTTGGAAAAATACACAGTAAAACATCAAAAGATTATACAAACCTCCTCTAGAATTGAGCTGCCTTAGACCAATCTTAGATTGGATGCTCTTCAGATCTACACTGCGTAGAACTAATTAATATTAAACCTCCAATGAAGTGACTAAGTAAACAGCGCCTCTCTCTCTAAAGTGGTGGAGTTGAGAGGTGATGCCCCACCAGCAGACAGAAGGGACTCCCAGAAGCACAAAAGCAGAGGAAGATGCCCTCATGAACTCTCCCCTTCCATCAACTTCTTTCCCAGTTGTCGCACAAGAGTTTCTTGCAGGCCCACCTGGAAATGTTTGAGAACTTCTATATACGACCTCGGTGGGCAACTGCTACCAGCCCTCCTCAGCCCTTCCGTTCGGTCATATCTGCGGTGAAGGAAATACCATAAATGAAAACAATAAACACACACCCAGAGCCCCACAAGCATGATAAGAAAGCAAGAACACACCTCTGTCTTTTCTTCTCAGAAAAGGGGAGATGATGTTTCAAAAATAGCCCTTCTAATACAGATTTGGAGTCAGTTAAACAAAAAAGTGTTTCTCCTGGCATTGGAATGCGTTTGGACTAATGCGATTAAGAGAACTAAAGGGCAAAATTCTTGGCAGATTTCTGCAGCTGGGTAATTAGGTACAGGAAGGGACATGTATAGTTTTCCATCCAGCTCTACAAAATCCCGGTGCGAAGATTATTTTTTATGTGTGTTTTTGAAAAGGGGAAAAGCTCAGTGATGTTAAAATGGATTTGGTAGTTAGCAATAATCATTGGAGTGTGGTGTTTCTGAAACCCAGCAGGAGAAGATCCCTTTATGTGTTTCTCTGTTTAGCTGAAAGACTTTTTGATATTGAAAGTCAGTTTGAGCCTTAATTGTGAGGGTTGGACTTTGACCTGAAAATTCACTTTCTGCTTCCAGGGGCGACTAGTATAAACCATTGTTCCCTCATGGTGATCAAAATCGAGAAAAGGTAGTTGTCCACATAGCCAGGGTGCCAAGCATCCGAGATGGAACCACAAAATGTTTTCCTTCAGAAGTTATTTGGAGTAGAAAGAAAAATACAAAGAACTCAATGTGTCTGCTCTTTAAAATGGTCCCATCAAAAGGTCCACCTTGGTTACGCGCCAGCTCCAGTTCCAGGGCTTGTCCAGCATGGAGAGGTTTGGGCTCTGTCCCGATGTCCTTCGTGATTCCAGGCTCATCTACAACTGATAGTCCATTGTGAAATGATCACGCCTGAGAAGACGCCGCAGAATGGCAGGGCTTTTTCCTAAGCCCAGCAGCCCAGCCAAATGAGGGGAGGGGGGTAATCGAATAAATGCAGCCCAGGGAGAAGGAGCTGAGAGCTGACTGGGCATCTCTCTTTCCACAGAGAAAATGAGGATTGTGCTCGTGCTCAAAGCAGATTATCTTCAGATGTTTCATTCTGACACAGTGCTATAATTTTAACATATAACCATAGTAACATTTACTAAATTCTATTGAAAGTAATCAAAGGTTTTTCTCCTCCCTCTCAGAGATAGAGAGACCTTTGGTTGTTGTTTTTTCTCGCATTGGTGTGGTGGAAATAATATATTTGTTCCAGGAATCGTTTGTTTGTCTTTGCTTAAACAAATGGAAATGCTTTTTTTCCTCTTTATCTTTTGGTTGGACTTTTTGCAAAAGGTGTGCGGGGGGGGGGGGGATGGGGGGTTAATGCCATGCAGCACTCTTGTTGAGCTCCTATTGCTCTTTCATTTTTCTTTTCGTTATTGCTTTTGCAGCTTTGAGTTAAAATCTAGTAAATGTAAAGAGAGTAGAAGATCAGGGTAAAAAATATAACCTTAGTGATGAGTTGGCTTTAAAATATCCCTTTAAAATAATCCTGAATAGTATTACAGTCATTTTAGTAATGTGCTTTACTGTGAATATACTGTTTGTAAAATGGTTAAAGACGAGAGAGCGAGGAGGGGAGGGAAGGGAAGAGAGAGAGAGACCGTGGCAAAAACAAACCAACAATCCTCAAGTAATACCAAAACACTGATACACAATCCTGAACAGGATTCACACCTCACCTCCAGGACTATCTATATAAATCGGGCATAGCATCTTCCCCTCGGTGTGACTGCAGGGTCCCACATTAAACTTTAGATCACATCATGATTGGCTGTAAGCTGAGGACATATACCAGACCAGTATCTGATTTTTAAAAAAATATTAACGATGCTATGCTTCAATGGTTAGATGGCCTAGACATTGGTATTTGAACACAGATCTCTTTAACATTTATATTTTATTGTGCTTTACTAATCTAGATGAAATGTTAATATATATTACTAGTCCATGTATAATATGCCATATGTTAAATGAATAACCTGTCACACATAAATGCAGCTTGAGTACATCCTGGTATATTGGGGAAATGTGGCCTTAAATCTATGATTGAAGACAGCAGGTCTTGTGAAAAGATTTGGCTACAACATTATGATTAAAAGTGCCATAAACCCACCCTAAAAATGTGGCCTTTGGGAACCTGTAGCTGATGGACAGGACAGACAAAAGGTTTCAAGAGGAGCCTTTGACTGAAGTGCCTCTGCTTCACATTTCTGAGAAAATAGGGCAGACCAGAAATTCTTCCCAAGCTAATATATCTGATTCATTGCCCTGAAAGCGGGGAGTTCAGCAAAGGCAGAGGGTCCATGGGCTCTTGAGAGCTTCTGCAGGTAGGAAGGAGGTGCTGTCTGCCCTGCTTGCTTCATGCTGCATCCATAGATGCATTGCACACCCATACCCACATGGCTGGCTTTGCTGTTCCTTGGCATCTTATAGAATAAGAAATGGTGGAGTCTGGGCAACGTTCACAAGCCAAACAAGCCATATTATGGCCTTGTTCAGGATGTGATGTACCAGCTTATTATGAGGGTCAGGATTCAGCAACGTCTTTCCCTATATAAGCAGTTTCTGTTCACAGGATGGGGAAAATCTTCATACGGTTCTGGTGATCTCTGTTTTTAAAATGCTGGGTGTCTTTTTCAGATTGGTTGGAGCTTAGCCACATCTAAAAGATTTAATTTGTGTAGAAGAATTCTATAGAAATTCAGACTTGGCTTTCTTTGGGGTTTTGCCAGTATGGCGAGTTCAGATTAATAATTAAATTACCATTATTGTTCAAGTGTAATATTATAATTTCATATCCACATTCAAGGACCCTATTATTAAGAGATTGCTTATGCATTATTTATCTATTCTATTTATCATTAAAGAGAGAGGCTTACAGCAATTCAAAAGAAAAATAAAAAATTAAAATGCTCTTAATAAGCAGTGGAATATAACTATTCCATCAAAATTTCAAAAATGGTAAAATTAATTAGTCACCAAATGCTTAAAGTACTGAAATTTTTATTCCAAAGTAGCTGATGGTTTCCTGGCAAATAGACGGGGAAGAAATGGAGGCAGTGACAGATTTTATTTTCCTGGGCTCCAAGATTACCGCAGATGGAGACTGCAGCCAAGAAATTAAAAGACACTTGCTCCTGGGGAGGAAAGCTATGGCAAATCTAGACAGCATACTAAGAAGCAGAGACATCACCCTGAGAATAAAAGTATGTATAGTCAAGGCTATGGTTTTCCCAGTTGCAATGGGTGACTGTGAAAGGTGGACCATGAGAAAGGCTGAGCGCCAAAGAATGGCCTTTGAACTCTGGTGCTGGAGAAGACTCCTGCGGGTCCCTTGGACTGCAAGGCGATCAAACCGGTCAGTCCTAGAGGAGATCAACCCTGACTGCTCTTTAGAAGGCCAGATCCTGAAGATGAAACCCAAATACTTTGGCCATCTAATGAGAAGGAAGGACTCACTGGAGAAGAGCCTAATGCTGGGAACGATGGAGGGCAAAAGAAGAATGGGACGAAAGAGAACAAGGTGGATGGATGGAGTCACTGAAGCAGTCGGCGTGAGCTTCAATGGACTCCAGAGGATGGTAGAGGACAGGAAGGCCTGGAGGAGTGTTGTCCATGGGGTCGCGATGGGTCAGACACAACTTCGCAACTAACAACAAAAGCTGATGGTTGGTTGGTTGGTTGGTTGGTTCTCTGTCTGGGGACTCAGTAACGCTCTGCTCCCTCTTTCTTTCTCAGGTGAGGAGGAAGAAGATGTCAATGTGCTGATCCTCAGCTACCCCCAATACTGCCGCTATCGCTCTATGCGGAAACGGATCCAGGGCAAGCCATCCTCGGTGCAAGCAGACCAGTTCGTCTTAGCCCTGGGAGGTGTTGCAGCCATCAGTCAAAGGTCTCAAATCCTCTACTGTCGAGACACGTTTGAGCATCCCACACTCATCGAAAATGAGAGTGTATGTGATGAATTTGGTAAGTCCCTTCACCTTTCCTTCTGTCTCAGGTTAAAAGGGTTTTCTGCAATTGCTCCCCATTTTGGAAGTGCGATTTAGTCACAATGGCTGGTGAAAAGCATTATTTTATTTTACTGAGAAGCCAAGGAGGTGCCCAGAACTAACAGTCCGTATAGTTAGGCATCTGCATTCACCGGCAAAATGCTCTTAGAAAAGCAGCATCTTTGTTGGAGGATGGAGATGATGTTGAAGAGAGCTTTGAAGGCATCATGGTGTATTTGGTTCTTAGGCACAACTGCGCTGGGCCTCATTCTTCCATGTTTGCTTATTCTTTGGGGTTTGCTGCACCTCCTTTATTCTTCAATTGATGCTGAGATGTTTTCTAGCTCGAGATGGCTCTGGCTTATTATCAGAATGTCAGTCCTTGGTTTTAGAGCTTTTAGTAATATGCTGAAGCCATTAAGCGCTAAACTGCTTACTCTGAAGGAGACTCACGAGCTCCAGTGTCAGATGTGTTCATGGGTGCTGTAGAGTGAATGGCTCGTTGTGGAGCTCAGTTCTAGCAGAGACCACATTGTTAATACGGGATCGGTGTTAGCTTCATCAGGTTCTACAGTTTGCAGTCCCCAAATGTGCAGTGTAGAGTTTAGCTGGGCTGCACAAAGAGATGTTTTCAGAGCATGTCTGTGAGATCTCCCTACACAACATTAGAGCAGCAACATCCTTTGCGAGATTCGCTTGGCTGCTTGGAAGGCTATCCTCAGCGGTCTCCAAGTGTGTTCAGAAATGGGAGGGGTGCAGGCACCGTTCACCATGAACAAAACAGAGGAAGAGCCCTCCCGGCTGGACTACTGTAATGCTCTCTATGTGGGACTCCCCTTGAAGAGCACTCGGAGGCTCCAACTGGTCCAGAATGCGGCCGTGCGGGTAATTATGGGTGCAACTCATTGCGCCCATGTAACACCTCTCCTGCACGAGCTGCATTGGCTCCCAGTAGTCTTCCGGGTGCGACTCAAGGTGTTGGTTACCACCTTTAAAGCGCTCCATGGCTCAGGACCTGGGTACATATGAGACCGCCTTCTGCCACCTATAGCCTCCCACCGACCAGTTCGCTCCCACAGAGAAGGACTCCTCAGGGTGCCATCGGCCAAATTATGTCAGCTGGCGACACCCAGGGGGAGAGCCTTCTCTGTGGGAGTCCCTACCCTTTGGAATGAATTGCCCCCAGACATACGCAAGATCTCTGACCTCTGAGCTTTCCGCTGTGCTCTTAAGACCCTGCTCTTCCGACAGGCAGGGCTAGCTTCATAATTGAGTTTTAAATTTGGAATTCTTAAATTTTTGGGTTTTTTAGCTAATTGGCCTTAAATGTAATACTTTTAATAATTTTTAAATTTAAATTGTGATATTTGTATTGTGTTTTTACCTGGCTGCACACCGCCCCGAGTCCTTCGGGAGAGGGGCGGTATAGAAATAAAATTATCTTTATCCTTATCCTTGGAGCACTGGATGAGTTTGGCTAAGGATGCAGCTGCTTTCGCATTTCCAAGGGAGTCCCTTAACTTCCTTTGTGAAGGTCCTCTTTGGCACACTTTGCACAACCGACCCTTAAAGCCTTGTCCTCGTGAGTAGAAATGCTTTATGGAGGTTGACAAAAATGGTGGAGAGGCTTCCATCCCTTGTCTTTCAAAGTTTTGTCTCTGAGCCCTGCACAAGTTTAATTATTGGGATAGGCTGATTTTCTGAGTTATTTTACCTGCACTGTGTAAATCAGTATTTATTTACCATATCACTTTACAAATTAGATGACATTCATAAATCTTTATAATGTGAAACCATTTTTTATATGTTGGTGAAGACAAGGAAAAAATATATTTCTTATTCTGCTACCCGCTGCCCTGCTACTTATTTGAAAAGAATGGCTTTCCCATGGCTCAGGATAAACGATGATTTTAAAAAGAGAATATTTTGGAAGACAGTGAGAAAGTAAAGATACCGGGATCAGTTCAGATTCAGAAGGAAAACTGTTCAGTCAGTTATGGGAGCTACAGAGTTCAGATACCTTCATGCAAGGAAGTCTGTCTTGGCTTTGGTAGAAAGGAAGAGCTCAGGGCTGAACTGGGGGGGGGTGTCCTTGGTGCTCTCTGAACTTGGTGGTTTTCGTGCAAACATTTCATAACCCAACTAGGGAACCTCATCAGTAAATGTGGTGTTTCTTGCTGGTTTATTTTGACTTAGATGGTGCCCACAGTCCAAAAGTTATAAAGCCAGCATGAAACCTGTGATTTAATTTAAAGATAAATTAATTTTAACTAAAATGAAATATCATTTTCACCTATGCAGGTAGTAACTTCCCCATACAGCACATTAAAAATTCCAGTTTGGTAATGACGTTTGGGCAGATTTCAGTTGAGATGGAGGGACCAGATTCCTGCAAAAGGTTGTTCCCCAAAGACAAGACAGAACCCTATTCCTTCATAACCAGGAACCCAGGACAAAACTATGATCGAAGAGCTCTGGTGCCAGGGACAAACTGTATAATGGAAGGATGGCCAGAAAGTGGCTCTAACCTGGCTTCTGTTTTCTCCCCTGCTTAATGCTGACTTCCTGAGCCAGAATATCTCTCCCAAATAATTGCCAATTCATACTTGGAATCCTCCAGAAAGACCCATCGTGACCCATCTCTTCTGAAGATGTTTCTCCTTGAGTCATTTGTAATTTGAAAAAGGGACAAGGCTCAGATGCCAAGTTATCCTCCTCCTTACATCACTCACAAGGGTTGGCTGTGCTTTGGCAGTGGGGAGGATTTACACCAGGGGTGAAATCTACTTACCTTCCCAACCGGTTCAGAAGTGCACACTTTGCTCGCGTGTGTGTGCGTGTCATATGCATGTGTGGACCCTCTACGCCTGCGCAAACCCTTCTGTGGATGCACAGAGGGTAAAAAACTGGTTACTTCCTGGTTAGAACCAGGAAGTAATGACGACCAGGTGGGTGGGCGGCGCCTCATGCCGCCATCACTACCGGTTCTCCGAACCACCAGCTGCCATCATTACCGATTCAGCCGAACCGGTCTGAACCGGGAGCATTTCACCCCTGATTTGCACTGACATAACTGGTATCAAATACACAATTTAGTGGTAGTTGGCTGACCTGTTTATTGGCTAATTGTGCAAACTCTACCTCTAAATTAGCTCACTTACTCGGGGCTTTTGTAAATAGCAATGTCTTTTTTTTTTCTCTGAGGTTACAGTACAAAGACACATGTAAGCATCATGTTCAATTCCCGCTTCCAGAACTATGGCAGAAAGTCAGAAATATTTAGGTAGCATCGAACTATATATGCAACAAATTAACATACATTATTCAATATTAGTAGGATCACAATCATTCCTTCTGCCTCTGATAATTAACATTAATAATGGTTCCACAAACCCCTTTTCTATCTTGCAGTGATTGTCACCAAGTATTACTTGGTTAACTGCTTTATGCAAAAATGATACCAAAGTGGGTCTGTAGGCCCCAGGGTATTTTTTAAAAAAATAATTAAATAAAAGGTATTCATCGTGCTGCTAAGTTTTCAGCTTGGGTTTTGCAAGTGCAGGGTTGTATCCAGAGAACTATTTCAGCCATGGCTTCTTTCCATGCTGTGACTCTTTGCCGTCTCTGTCAATGCAAGTTATCCAACCTCAGGATTAGAGAAAGTAGATCCACGCATGCTTTGAAAAAAACTCAGAGGAAGGGCTTGAGTTCACGGATGGGCACAGACGCGGCATTTTCCTGCTGGTCATTAAAGCAGCCTGACATTTTTCACATTTCTGGTGAGTTTGAAAAGAAGTTGCAGTGGCATTAAGGAGCCAATTTATAAAGTCCAATGTGACTTTTTCTTCCAGATTCAACTGGGAGCCTAGAATGAAGTGTGTCTTTGCACATGCAGCTGCATTTAGGGGAGATGTGAAGGATAAAATCATTTGTGAAATCAACACAGCCCTGGTATCTAGTTAGGGTGGCATCAAGGATTTGCTCTGAAACCAAAGACCACTTTGTGGGCAGAAGCCGCCATTGACCTAAGCTATACTTCTGCTATCCTAGACCTCCAGGGCCGAGGAGTACGTGAGAGAGAGATGGCAGGTTGCCCCTTCCTCTATAATTCCATCTACTACAATATAACCTGTATGCATTGTTAGTTTACATTAATTCCATATAGATGATGGTGACATATACAAAATCATGGCAGGTAAATATAAACCTAAGAATGGTGGTATAACAGAGAAGCCGTGTACTTTGAGGGGCCGGTTTCTTTTCAGTCTGATGTACAAAGAAAAGAGCAATTTACAGGGGTGCAAGGAACTGTCACATTTTTTAAAAAAGAGCTTCAGTGCTGCTCTTTTTCAGAACAATAACAATAATGATAACATATTAAATGTCTATGCCATCTCTATGACTTTGAGCAGCCAGACAATATTCAGTAGACTCCTTTAGAGAAGCAAAAGCAGTTCAAGAAGAGATGCTGACAGAGAGATAGATTTGACAGGAAGGGAATGCAAGATCAATCAAGATCCAGATTTTTTAAAAAAATTAAAACTACATATTATTAAACTAAATATTATAATATTTCTATTTAAAGCATCCTGCTCTGTGATGCAAAAATGTGCCAGTACTGAAATACTACTAGGTAAAACGTCAATGTGGGCCTCTAATTCCTGAAGACTGTATTTAATGATTAACGTATGGCACCACTTTATCTTCTGCAGACTCCGAATAGTAGATACTGTATTATTCAGTATTAAAGTGGGGGGGGGGGGGGGACTGTTTTGACCAAGAATAAAAACCTTTATAGGACATATCAACTTCATGTATTTGTTAGAAAGTTTCAACCAAAATAGATGATGTTTCCATGAAGCTTTTGTTTTTGTTTTCCTTTTCCCTTTTCAATTAGACATTTTAACAAAAGCAGCGATCTCGTCTCTCTTCTAAACTGGGGAAGAGTAAAGCCATCTTAAATATGGCAAGGGAATTTTGGTTGCCTTCTTTAAAAAAGCAACACCTTTAAGCCGTGAGCCTTAATCCTCCACAACATTATTACCATTAATCTAATGTAACCATTAATCTCATATGGGCAATATTGATATTGCAATGAGTGAAAAAGCAACTTCTCTCTTTGTGGCCCTCCTTATCTCAGTCAAAGAGATAAGCATTCAGGACATGCAAATGTGTCAAGTCACAACTGGGAGGAGCAGCTCTGCTCTTTGTGCTGTTGCTTCAAGCACGCTCACCAGCTCTGTGGTTGCCACCACACACCTTGTCTTCACAGTGGCAGCCCAGAGAATAATACTCTCTGCCCTGTGGATGGGCCAGTTGGATTGTCAGCCATGCGCAATGCAGAGCCTTCTCACCTTCACTCAATGCAAATCCACCCAGCCATCTCCTGCGGTTGTGCTTATGGGGAAGATTAGGTGCCATCCTCCTCTTCGTCAACCAGAGGCTTCTGCTGTATTTAGCACTTAGACTTAGACTTATATACCGCTTCATAGTGCTTTTACAGCCCTCTCTAAGCGGTTTACAGAGTCAGCCTCTTGCCCCCAACAATCTGGGTCCTCATTTTACTGACCTCGGAAGGATGGAAGGCTGAGTCAACCTTGAGCCGGCGAGATTTGAACTGCCAAACTGCAGTTAGTAGTCAGCTGAAGTAGCCTGCAGTGCTGTACTCTAACCACTGTGCTACCTCGGCCCTGTATTTCCCAGGAAGACCAGGCTACTCGCCCAGAATCCGCCTTGAATTTATAGTGACATGTTTTCCAGTGTGTGTGTGTGTGTGTGTGTGTGTGTGTGTGTCTAGGATTGACTGCTCCACTTCTATAGTTCTTTGTGGCCTGGTTTCCTCATTATGCAAATGATTTGTTTATGCTAATTATGAGTCATTTCGTTCAAGTACACCTTCAGCTAGCATGTGAAATAAGGCCTCTGTTGAGGTGAACTGGATTCCTGGTAAGCACATGCTCACTTCCACGTGGTTATCTTGGGGAAATTATCAAATGGGTTTATTGTTGCCTTTTCTGATTTTAACCCACCTGATGTTTCCAAGGATCTTCTGCCAAGAAATACCATGGACCTGACCCTGTGTGGCCTTTTGGGATTGGCCAAGGCACCATTGGTCTAATCTGTGCTCTTCCTACATGACGTTGCTGAAAAAAATGAATGAAGTCAGGAAAGAATTTTCTTCTTAAAGATATTTTGTAAAATTGCACATCCACCGGTATTCCATAGTGCCTATTAAGAACCATCTCCTTTCCACCTGGACAGATCCATAAGTAGCAGGGAAGTCTAGAGTCACTACTGGAACATGGATGAACTATCTACCTATCTGCCTTTCCGCCCAAATCTTTACTGGACAATGGGTCCGCAGGTTTCAGTGGTAAAGCAGAAACATACATCTAAATCCTAAAGCCAGTGCATGTTAATATTTATTTCTCATCTTTACAATATGTTTCAATGTGGATGGATTCTGAGCCTCTTTAAATATACAGTAGTTCACTGCAGTTTCTTACCAGTCTAAAAAAAGATAGATTTCAGAAACCATGGTTAGAGTGCCTTAATTAAATATAGCAATTCCTACTTTTTTTTTTAGAAAAATAAATAAAGCAAATGGGGCACTGAGAACTGTTATTAGTGAGCAGTAACCATAATGTTATTTCCATTTAGGTATGTGTAAAATAAAAGTGCTTTCCCATCATTTAGCATAAATCTGAAATGTTTGAAAATGAGAAATCTGGAAATGTTTTGAATTCCTGGTCAAACCTTTCTTTTTTAAAAAAATAAGAATGGAGAAATAAACTATTAATGGTCTCCAGATGTTGCTTATAGTGACTGATTTTCAGTTGTAAAATAATACCTATTTAAAACAACACCAACAGCGATACAACATTCAGTTCTAGCATCCCCTAGAATAATGTTTGAAAAAAACATGTTGAACAGAGGAACTTATATAGCTTGCAGAATTTCTTGTGTTAAATTATTTCTTCCTGCTAAATGTTTAGCTTTAATTGCTTCCCGCTTTTCATAATCTCAGAATAAATATTAGCACATTTTGTCTTTCCTTGTATGCGTAAAATAGTTGCATTCACTAAACATAAAAGTCCCAGATAATAATAAGGTCAAAGTCTGCTTCCCTCCTGCAATGCGGCTATAATTTAATCCATATTCATGTTGTCCTAAACTGACACTACACAGACTGATGGTTGGACAGATTCCCCCGTAAGGTTTCTAGTGCAGATAAAAACTTGTAATGACTTATTTTTGTCTTTATATGTTGCTGTTTTCATCTGACTAAGAAGCTTTGAGAATTAGGGAAAATATTCCTTTGGTCCTACTATGTATACTGTTGGCTGGTCTCTCGGGATACTCACACATAACTGAAGTTTCAGTGACCATTTGAATGAGCAGTGAGGCCAGGAGCTAAAAGAGACGGGCTCCATCCATCACATGACTCAATCCAGGTTGTCCTTTGTGTCTGGCCAGGACCACCGGCAGAAAATGGCAGCTGATGCCCTCTGATCAAGGCCTCCTAAGCACTGAGTTGGCAATACGCAAAGGCACTGTGGTCCCAGTTCCATCCTCCAAAGCTCTTTGGAGCTTCAAGTTGGGTGTTTTGGCCCGTGAGTCCAACCCTGTTTTCCAGGATGTTCCAAACATCTGCTCCAACTCTTTTGCACTTTTGTAAAGGTAATAGAAAGAATTTCCTCTGACAGGCCATTCTGTAGGGGAGGAAACAAGGTGATCTTGCACTGGAGGGATTCTGCCAACTGGAAGGCCAAGCTGGACTTCTTCTCTCATGTCAAGGTTGTCCTTCGAATGTGGGCCTAGCCACCTGCAAACCCTGAAACGTCATCACTCAAACCCTGAAAGGGTCTCTCCAGGAAGTGCTGGGGAGTGGGGGGTGGGGTGGGGTTGTAGAACAAAAGGATGCTGGCCAGGGCCTGCTTGTGGCCAGGAGTCCTTTCGTTTGCCCTAATGCTGTGCGGGGTCAGGCACCCACTGCAAGGGCAGCTACAGCTGGAGCAATGTGGAACCCATGAGCTACTCCCAGGTATACTGGACTCGGCCGGGGGGTGAAGCTTGCACACCAAGAGCCCCTCGATCCAATGCAGGACATTTACTTTTGCTTGTCAGTGATCATAGTTAGGGAAATAATGGCTGAGGAGGGAAATGGATGGAAAGGGCGAGAATGCATTCTGAAAGGTGATTCTGTTTCCCACCAACTGGACATTGCAAATATTAAATATTCATCTTAACAATGTTAATGCTCCATTACTATAAAACCTGCTTCCTTGTACCACTGCATGTAATGAACATTGATCAGAACTGACAAGGCTTAACTCTGTCTCTTGTGATAAGGTCCTTTCATGGCTTGAGTTCAGCATACGGTGTAAGTGCAGCTTTTTCCCTCCCTGCCACCTTTTCCCTCCCTCCCTCCTTCCCTCCTTGCCACCTAAATATACCACACAGGAAAAATGTGGACATCCAGCTCTCTGAGGCTGTTTTTTCGCCCCACAACCACAGAACCTGCCTGCTATCTCCTTTGCAAAATGCTGGCTGTGGTTTCCTAGCTTCCAGCTGCGTGGCCCAGAGACAGTTGGGGAACTGAACAGAACCTCAGTTTATCCAGAGTTATCATACCAGACAATACATTAAAAACAACACACAATTAAAACATTCTGTTTCTTTGAAAAGCAACATCCTGCTACTTCAATGGCATGATGGAATGAAGTTGCTTTAGGTCAGGAGGGTGGGTATGCATGGACCGTGGGGAGAGGGGGGCTCTACGAGGGAGATGAATGGTTAAGAAGTTTTTTATTTATATATAAAAAGAGTGGGGAGGGAGGGAGGGGGAGGGGAGGCTCTGGTTTGGTCTTTTGGAAGAAAAGGGGTCCCAGTAGTCTCAGAGACCCCACCTTAAGGAATTCATGGATAATTTATGGAGTGCTAGAATTGGAATTTGGGCTTGTCAGTTTCCAAGATCCTGTACATTAGTTCCTTCCCTCTTGACAATAAACCTAACAAATGAGACTTTTTGTGAATCCGTTTTCTGGGCTGTACAGATAGTCCTCAACTTACAATCGCAATTGAGCTCAACATTTCTGTTGTTAAGTGAGACATTTGTTAAGTGAGTTTTTCCCTAGTTTACAACCTTTCTTGACACAGTTGTTAAGTGAATCACTCAGTTGATAAGTTGATGTTAAGTGAATCTGGCTTCGTCATTATCTTTGCTTCTCAGAAGGTCAAAAAGGGGATCACATGACCCCGGGATACTGCAACGGTCATAAGTAGGAACCAGTTGCCAACCATCTGAATTTTGGTCACATGATTGTAGGGATGCTGCAAAGGTTGTAAGTTGACTGTAAAAAATGGCCATAAGTCACATTTTTCAGTGCCTTAGTAACTTTGAACAGTCACTAAATAAACTATCTGTACTCTACTCCTGGGGCTTAGTGTTTCTTTTGGACAAATGCAAGAAACTTGGTCCAGGAGGGTTGCTTGCTGGACAGATGACAGATGGTCATTGATCAGAGGTCCACTAAGCAGGGGACGACCTCCAAGGTCTAGTCCATGATGGTTTGATTCTGTGGATCCATTTCAATCAGAGCTCTGTATAGTTGGAAAAAACCTGAATTAGCAGACTATATTTAGGATCTTCCACTGTTGCCTTTTCAGTAATTGGGGTTCTAGTGAATCAAATCCCATACAGAGAGGAGTTATTTTAAGCCATTTAAGCTATTAAGTAATTTATGTTCTCTTCAGACAAACATCCTGGTTCACACATTATTATCCCCACATTCTGTCCTCTGCTTGGACCACCCTGGATGCCTTTTGTGTCTCCTGCTGGAAGCTTTTTGCATTGTGTGTTCAGAAGAGTTTTCATCCATCACACTATCAAATTTACATTGTTAAATTCCCTGAGGTCTGGGAGATCAGTAATTATTATGAACAGAAGAGAACCTTAAAAAAATAAATCTATCATGTAAGTGCCAACATTCCTGAAAGTAACACAATGAACAAAGGAATAAGTGATCTATGTCAGAATATGGACTCATTCTTCAGAATAAACCTGCTTTAAACAGCAGCGAGAGAGACAACAATGTAATATTTTCCAGTGACTGTTTATCATGAATTACGTCAGCTTTCATTTAAATGTGTTTATTCTCTTTAATGCTTCTTGGTGCATAATTTGCAATGTGTGGCAGCTGAGGGGCGATGAAATAACAACTCGCAGGCCCCCTGCAGGAATAAAAAACAGGGCACAGGGTTGGGTTCGCTCCCCCCACCCCCAGCTAATTATTGCACAACTCCTTCCTTTTCTTTTTCTTTTTTTAAGATAAAGTGGCGTAAGACATTGTAGAGGTATTTCTGGCTAAATCTACTCTTACATGGCTCTGTTTTGCTCCTGGCTAGTTCTTAGCTAAAGCAGTCATTTGCGGTAATTTTGCTTTGGGAGATATTATGTCAAGGCTGGTTTAAGAGTATGATTATGTTTCACGTGACCTGCGGTTACATGTCAGCACTTGAAGTTTCTCCCACTGAAATCCAGAACAATTTTAGCTAATGCTTCTTTGCAAGGAGGCCATTGTGGGCATACCTGAAATCATGGGGGCGTGGGGGCGGGGCAGGGAGGCAGAGAATCTTCCAGCCAAAAGTCAACCAGAAGAAGGAAAGGAAAGTGACTGTCCTAAGGCTTAATGCAGAGGTCTTCAAACTTGGCAACTTTAAGCCTTGTGGACTTCAACTCCCAGAATGCTATACTGGCTGGAGAATTCTGGGAGTTGAAGTCCACAAGTCTTAAAGCTGCCAAGTTTGAAGACCTCTGACTTAATGGGATCAGGTCTACAGACTCGTTTCCCAGGGTTTAGGAACTGATTTACTGGATCTAGGGAATCCAGTTGAGTAGTGGGAGATACTCTGTGCAATCCTGAGGTGTGACACGTGAAATCCCTGGCTCCACAAATTCCCCTTGGCAGTGAACTTCTGAGTTGGCCATCATCCACCCCACTCTTGTGATAGTTACAATTACGAATATTGACTGACCCAGAGAGCTCAGGTTGTTCCCTTCCTCTCTGGCTCCAGTGGATAATTCTCTGAGGACTGAAAAGGGAAGCGTTACTGACGCTCCTGCCATCAAACAGAGGATGCAAAGGTTTGTCTTGCAAACCTTTCCACCATTTGTAGAACAAACAAACCCCTATAATACAAGCTTGCATCCAAATCTATGCATTACTTAAGAAAGCTGCCATTGGAGGCAGGCGGGACATTCAGATTCTTAAAAAATGGATGTACAGCTCTTGCGAATGCTTTTGCCATTTCAGCGCAAAAGCATCAGTGAAATTGGTGGATTTGGGGTTTTTGCCAGCAAGGTAAAAAAAAAGGTGAAAAGGGTAGCCCAGGAGGGACTTAGTTTGTGGAACATGCCTTCTTCTGACCTGGGCAGGGAGCAGATCCTCAGCTCTCACCTTCCAGGGCTTCAGTACAGAAGAGCAGGAGCAGCCTAGGATCCCTTCGTTCCAAATGCTCAGCATATTTTCCAGTGCATGCAGTATTTCTTTGAAGAAGAAAGGAAGCATGCAGGGTGTGCCAGAAAATGGAACAAAGAACAAAAACACAGCTAGTGACTCACTATGAACATTGTTTAATTCTTCTCAACACGCAATTAGTTAATTACTCTTAGCCAAATTAATTTGCATTTGTCTTTTTTAACCTTCTCTTTGTCAGAGCAACGTAAAGGCAGCAAAAGCTTTGATTTCTCGCTTTCAAGGTAAATTTTATTTCCTTATAACTGGCACATCTAGGTGGGACTGCTGCAAAGGGGCATTTTGATCTGGGCTGAAGAAAGGAAGAAAACAGATCTCTTCCTAGGATAAATGGCCACAAATTCCAGCCTTACACTAGGATTTCTAATTTTAACACAAAGTGTGCATGTGTGTCTGTGTGTGTGTGGGCGTGTAGCACACATACAAATGTTATTTTGATAAAATGCAAGAAGGCAAATGTGATTATTATGGAACGTGAATAAATATGCAGGGATCTTGTAGATTTTTCAAAAGGAGACAGTTTGCCCAAATGCTTTGCAAATGAGTCTGCAAACCACATTTAGAATTGTTCCAGATTTTTAATTAAAGGCATTTCACAAGCCATTGCAAGTGAAAAGATTATAGAATGTAGCAACACCTATTCTGGGTTAATGAGGAAATATTCAGTATTTGTTGTGAAGCAGATAAATGTGGATGAGGTTTTATAGAAGGATTTTTAATAACGGTTCGTGCTGGTTGTAGATTGGGACAAAGTTCAGTTTGGAGAAAGCCTCCATTTGGAAAGACTTTGAAAAGCTTCCAACCTTGGTCGGGGCTGATGTGGGGCCACCTGAGATGTTCCAGGGGAGCTACCTGGACATCCAGGGGCAGCTGGGTTGTTTTATGGGGGAATCTCCATGGGGGAGTCCTCTCCAGGAAGCAGAGAAGCTCCATGGAGCAATATTTCCATCCAATTGTGGGTGGTGATGTCGAGACCTTCATTGTCCTCCCCCCCTCTCCTCCTGCACTAGAAGGGAAGGGGAAATTTTCCATAGGCAGCAGGAGGGGGGAAATTGTGCGGCACTAACCATTGTGCTGTTCTGCTCCCAACTGCGACTTTGAATGCTTGTTTTCAACAGCTTGGGAAAAATTACTACAAGATTAGAGGAGCTTTATTTTAACAGCTTTGATTCCTTGTGCTAATATCAAACATTGGAAGAGCTGAACAATTAAAAGGGGGAAGAGGTAAAGCCAGCTTGCTTCCTTGGATGGGAAGCAGGGTTCTCCCTCTCCTCCCAACCCCAGTATAAAGCTGAAGGCAGATAGTAAGAAAGGTGTCATTGCAAAAAAAAAAAAAAGATTCAGCAAAATGTGGTCTTGTTTCAAAACCCTGAAGATCTGTGGGACCAAAGAAACACTTAAGTTAAAACACTTCCAATTTCCTTAATAACTTTTATCTGTCTTTTAAGTCCTGGAGGTGGTTGCAAAGCAAACTAGGTTCAAATCTAATTGAACCCTGTAGATACTTATATATAGTTATTTGAAATAGTTTTTCACTACAGATGTTACGCCATTTTAGAACTTTAGACTAAATAATGTCAGTTCTTGTTTGCTTTCTTAGTATGTTATTCATTTATTGGGAAATTCAAAATGTAAAACATCTGGAAGGAGGCTTCATGCTTGCAAAGCCGTCTTTGAAATGTGTACATTTTAGACTTTCTCTTTAATGGCTGTTTAGAAGGAGGGAACAGGCTGGTGGGCTGCAGTTTGTAATGTTCTGCTAATGTCCTCCAGCAAGGCTAAAAATGACAGAGCATCAAATTGGAAAAGATTGGGATGGCGTATAAGTTCATTAAGCCCTTTGCTCAACAGTCCAAGTAGATTTTGGAGTCAAAAACTGTGACCTTTCGGGTTCTCTGTAAACGCTCCACAGCAATTTTACTCAGTGGATGCCCTCCAGATGTGTGGAGCTCCCATTATCTCAGCCAACACATCTGGAAAGCCCAGGAAAAGATGGCACACACTGTGAAAAATATTTCTGAAGAAATTATTCAGTGTCTATGGCAATCCTCTGAAAACATCAAAATAGAAGAATTAAGCTATTTTACCTCTCATGTGTGAAGTTAGAGCCACAGACAACTAGTCATCTAGAAAAGAATTGGCATCTATTGGAAGTGCTGGTGTATTACTGTTTTAATGGCCTCACAATTTCGTTTCCACAATTATGTGCATTTGATGACCATTTCTTTAAAGAATCAACACACTCAGCAGAAAATTGGGGCAATTGGGAGATGACACACTACAGGAAACAGAAGAGAAAAAATTGATAACAAACAGTTTTAATTTTCCTTTTTATGTTGCAATAATATTCCCTGAATGGTTATGTTTCCTTTCTTTCAATTATGCCTCTTAAACACACATGCTAGAAAAAAGGCTGTGCCTCAGAACACAGCATGTGCCCCCCCCTTCCCCCAATATATGGGATGCAGGCAAATTTAGTGCACAATAGCAGGATAATGTTTGAGGCAGAACTGGGGCCTGATCATATTTGTGGTTCTCTGGCCAGACTGACCAGTGGTATACCCACAGTTGGCGAGGAACAGCACACGTGTCCAGACTTTGACCAGGGCTGATAATCTAGGTTACTATTTCCATCTGTAAAAGAAAACATTATTATATGTTTACATGAGAAAAATAATTATGTATCTCAGGCAAAAACCCTAGAGCGAGTAAGTGACTTGTGTGCCTTGGTTGAATGGTTACTAAAGACGAGAAACTGGATGGATAAACATTAAATAGGGCAAAATAAAGCTGAAAATATGTGGATGGGGCAAATTGTGAACAAACCATTTGGATAATATCACTCCTCTTACCCACCCCTGATTTGTTTAAGTATATTTTGGTTTCTTTTTTTTTCCATTTCGGTTGGCATCTCAGAAATCGTAATGGAGGAGTAAAAGCATTGTCTGAATCTGGATGGTCTCCTCTCCAGTTGAGAGATATCTGCCCAGGTTTTGTTTTGGGGTTTTTTTATACAGTTCGGTCTATATAATTATTTCAAACAACATGTGCGCTGCTGCACAATGTTTGCTGTACTAGGTCCAAAATGGGGGAAGGAGTCTTATTTCCATGGGGTGTCATCATTTAACCCAGTGTTTCCCAAACTTGGGAACTTCAAGATGTATGGACTTCAACTCCCAAAATCCCACAGCCAGCCATGCTGGATGGGGAATTCTGGGAGTTGAAGTCCACACTTCTTAAAGTTCCCAAGTTTGGGAAACACTGATTTAACCCAACATAGACAGCTCGGCCCTTCAGAGGAAGAAGCCCTGTAGTCAGAGGGAGGCTCAGCAGAGGCAGTGGGGGAATGACCCCCCACCCACATTTCAGCTGCTCAGCTGCTGAAATTGCTCCGCAGTTTCCTACCACTGTGAAGATAAATACAAAACCTATACCCAGCAATCTTAACACTGTTAAAAATGGTTTTGTTTTTTAATAATAATAATAATACCACCAAAGGGCTGCCTTGATACATAGACATTTTGAAATTATTAGACCTGAATATCCCAACTTTGCAAAAAAATACCCTACTCGGAATTGCTACCTTAACTGCTCTTAGGTCCTTGGTTAGGACTTGAATGGTTACTTTTTTATCAGTCCCAGATTATGAATCAAATTGAAGATTAAATCTATAACAATAACAATTCCTTTGAAATAATAATAATAATTCTTGAAAATGAGCAAGTCAAGATCCTGTGGGATTTTCGGATCCAAACAGACCAGACATCTGGCCCACAACACGCATAACATCCCTAATGTGGAAAAGAAAAAAGTCTGGTTCATTGATACTGCAGTACCAGGTGATGCACAAATTGAAGAGAAACAGCTAGAAAAAATAACCAAATATCGTGATTTACAAATTGAAGTTGAGCGACTATAGAGGAAGAAATCAATAGTTGTACCAATAGTAATAGGAACACTTGGAGCAATACTCAAAGGGCTGCCTAGATACATGGAAATTTTGAACTTATTAGATCTGAATCTCCTGACTTTGCAAAAAAACACCCTATTCAGAACTGCCTATATACTCAGATACTAAGTATATACTCTGTTTCCCCGAAATAGGACCCAACCGGAAAATAAGCCCTAGCACAATTTTCCAGGATGCTCATAATATAAGCCCTACACCCCCCCCAAAATAAGCCCCAGTTAAGATTGTCAGGCAGATAGATGCATTTAGTACTGTATTTCCTGCAAAATAAGACCTAACCAGAAAATAAACCCTAATGCATATTTTGGAGCAAAAATTAATATAAGACCCGGTTTTATTTTCAGGGAAACATGGTACTAAGAGCTCTTAGGTTAAGAGCTCTTATCAGCTCTTAGGTCCTTGGTTAGGATTTGAACTGCTAAGTTTTTATCAGTCCCAGTCTGTGAATTGAATAATGAGGATGAGGAGGAGGATGAGGAGGAGGAGGAGGAGGAGGAGGAGGAGGAGGAGGAGGAGGAGGCGACACTAAAGGACACTAATTCATTAAAGGAGAAGAACTCATCAACTCATAAATTTGACTTAAAAGTACAGAGTTATACAATTAAACATATCAAGGCATATTTTTAAAGAGTGAACTCAGAAGTTACTTTTAATAGTGTCAACAGAGACATCAGCCTCTATGGAGGGACTTGTATCTAAAAGATATTATGGAAGAGGAACAAGTTCTACCTGACAAGACCAAGACTGAATTAAAAGTTGATTTGAAAATGATAGGCTATAAGAAAGACATGGAAAAAGATGTTTTTTCACTTAGCCATATTTTTAAAAAGCCCAGCTGCTGTCTTAATAATTAAAAGGGATATACAAACAATAAACCAACCTGCAGAGTTTTCCTATATCAGATTTACAAAAGAAGCTTGTTAAAGTTTTTAAAAAATCTCAAAATACAAAGAAAAAAATGAAAAGAAATCATTACAACGTTATTTGAATGGACTAAAGATTTAAAATTGTTAGAAATAAAAGGAAGGAATATAAAGTTGGTTCTGATCAGAATTAAATTAGGGTTTATTATTATTATAAATGAGTTTGTTGCCATTTTGTCAGGCTTGCCTCACTCAGGTCCTTAGAAAGACCCTCGACTCTTTGGCTGAAGTGATAGGTTCTTTAACTAGAATTAAGTGGTTGCAGTGAAAGAAAGGCTAGATCTGAAGATTCCTGTGCAAAAGTTTACACTTTTCCCTTTTTCTTGGCCCTCCCCACTTGACCAGTTCATCAGTGTCCAATGCTATGCTGTTTGGGGAATGGCTTGGATGTTTGTCACCACTCCATGAAATTTTGCAATCCTTTCTCAGGCCAGGTGTCCTTGAAAACTAGTGTATTCCTGTTCTGGCAACTCTGGTTTCCATCAAGGCACCCCTCCCACCATTTGTCTTTAGATTCCCATTCCCATCTCTACCTTCTACATTACATTGCCTGCTCTTACCCCCTTGCATTTTATGACAAGATGCCAGCAAAGTGTAGAAGTTGAAGATCTGACACATTTGGACATAACCTTGATTGGCAGCAGGGGTCTATGACCTCAGAAACAAGAAGGGGTGGGCTGCCTATGTGAAAGTGGCCTTCCTCGTTGAAGCACGGGTGGGAAATTTCTCCAAGTCAGGGCTGTTCAGGGGAATCAGGCCACCCCTTCATTTGATGATAATCAAATGCAGGCCCTCAAGTAATGTGCAAACTGCCTCAGGAGTTTCTCCACTGGTGCCTTCAGTTTACCCAGCTGCTTCCATGAGATCCCCGAGTCTGCTGGGGATCCAAAAGGCCCCAGCTGTAGTGATCTCCCCTTTTGTATATTCAGCATCTGGGATCAGACAATATCTTTGCATGTACAGGAGTTGTGCAATTCTGGTGTTTGGACTGAAGTACCAGTAAGCTATTAATTTCAGCAGAATATTCAGCAGAAGAGCCTCATTACAGAGACTGAGAAATACGTTTATTTTGTTATTGGGGTGAGTTAAACTAGAAAATATTACTTGATTATAGCATTCATTTGGCTAAAAAACATTGACTAATACAAACTCAAAAATCAAGATGCACCACAGGAGCTTTAAGTAGGCCTTTCAAATTGCCTCCCTAGCTCATGGTTGATTTACCTGGATTATTTTGTATAACAGTCTTAATGAGCACATTGATTAAAATATGCTAGCAGCCAGTGAGCCAAAAAGGAGATGGAAGATGCCTCTGAACAGCTTTTAACTTGGAAGCCAGGCCTTGAGAAGCAGAAATGGCCAAGTCATGAGCCTCAGCAAGGTGGATAGCTTAAAAACCTACTGGGGTTTGTGGCACAATTGTATGGAGATACCTATATTTATCCTACCTGTATAAGATCCTCAACATTGAGCCTGGGGGTGCCCTGATCTCCTGGTGCCATCAGCCATGATCTGGGAAGCTTCTGATACAAGAGCAGAATAACAGAATGACTGAGTTGGAAGGGAACTTAGAGGTCTTCTAGTACAATCCCCTGCTCATTTTAGAAAAATGATTGTCTGAAACCATTTCGGGCAAATGGTTGTCCAGTCTCTTCCAGTGTTAGAGCACCCACAACTTCTAGAGACAAGTCGTCCCACTTTTTAATAGTTCTAACTGTCAAGAAATTTATCCTTAGTTCTAGGTTGATTCCGTTGATTTCGTGTCCTGCCTCAGGTGCTTTGGAGAACAGATTGACCCTCTCTTCTTTGTGGCAGCCCCTTAGACATTGGAAGAGCAAAGCGGTTGGCCTGATGTTGGTTGACTGAGCAAAAGCTTCTGTCCAGCACTCAGAGACCTACCTTTTCTGGAGATCAGAAGGTCTGGGTGAGGTATTCCAGCTCTCTTTGGTTCTGTATTGGCCCTGATAGCAAGTGGACTTCAGTCTCTAGTTTAAGCCTCTCCTGCCCATTGAACGGCCTTCATTCAAAGACCAAGGGCAATAGCCAGGGAGAAGAACCATGAAGGCAGCCAAGAGAATTTGCCCATGCCTTCCACCTTCTTCTCACCAAACTGTCATGTCCTCCGACCAGAGCAGCGGCAGCATCTCTTGGAGACAGGCTCCTCAACATCTGTTTCTGGCAAATGCAATTATGGCTCTAGGAAAGGCTTCCTGGTGTTACGGCAGCCAATGGCTTGGCCCCAGCAAGATTGAGCCCCACTAATCCTGCCTTCCTCGAGAAACAGGATCCCAGCCTTCTCAAGAGCAACTGTACTTCCAAGAGTGGGTTGCTAGCATGAGTTCTCATCAAAACCGTGGGAGTTCAGACATTGATGGTTCCCTGGATCTAGATCTTCCATTTATTTAGAAAAGTTTGCATCAATTTATGGAAGGCCCTGTTTGCTGTCATGGTCATTTGTTCCTGAGCCTGGAATCCTGGGAAAGGCCAAAGTGGGGAATTGGCATTTGGGGGTCCAAGGATACAGAGTGTTTGGTATCCGCTGTGGGCTACACGATCCCTGCGAAGTGATATAAATGAGAATTCTTACTGATTCCATTACAGGGAGACAGATCTTCTAAATGGGTTGAAATATAAGTCACACATGTCACTTGTGTAGCCTCATGATACAGAGACTAATATAAGGCAACTGCATGTCAAGCAAAATGACATGCAGGATAATGAAGAGCAGAAGATTAAGAAGACATAAAATTCTTTGAATGAGTCATTGCAAGAGATGAGGCTACTGACAATTTTGGGATTGATGTCTGATTAATTTGTGACTCATTTCACCCCTTGACACAAACACACTGCACACCAACTTGAAGAGATGGCGATAAAGAACATGCCCAATTTTAGATATGACAGTAGCCTCCGCTTTTAAGAATTTCTCTCTCTTTCTCTCTCTCTCTCTGCTTTTTTCAAAAAGTGCTTAGACAATTAATGTCTTATGCATGTATTCAACAATAGTTGCCTAGCAACCATCAAGTTGCTGGCTTGCAGAGCCAAAGCGGCTGAGATGACTGAGCCACAGATGTCAGCTGTATTGGCAGGTGAGCTGAGAGAGCTTCATCAGATGGTTCCTGCAGGAGAAAGGAAGGGCCGCCCCAGGACCTTTTGGATCAAGACCCCCTCACTTGCAAGGAGAACCGGTGCTGCCTTTTAGGTCCTGACCCCCAGCCCGGCCCGACACGGCCCTGAGAATTCATGCTTTTCAGATTTTATTGGGAATCCGTGTGATGCAGCACCTGCCATCACATACAGAAGATTATTACCTCTCCAGAGAAGAGAAGGGGGAAGTGTCACCACCCCTCTGAATATGCAGCACAAGTTTTACCTCAGCCGTTGCTAAATCCACTGATGGTTACCGACCAAGATTAAGCTAGCAAAAGAGTGCAAATTAGCCATTGCTTTAAAATATATTATAGTTTTTATTCTTTTTCTGTCTATGAAAATCACTTGTCTAATATTCATTTTTTACAGGAGGGAGGAAGAAAATATTTTGTGCTGATCCAGACATCTCTTCCTCTATCTCCCACCCTCCCTCCCTGGCCATCCATCCACCCATTCACACAGAACACAGGCCCCTGAAGGACCAAGATAAGCCTCACTTCTCTACCTTCCTCTGTGGATGAATCAAATCCCTCAATATCATTCAGATGGTCTCGTCCAGCTGTTAAATTTGGTCCAATTCAGGTTTAATGCAAACCTTCTAAGGAGCAGCTGCTGTTGAAACCATGTTTTAAGACTTGCCACTGCATAGGGCTAATCATTGTGCAGGCCACCATTTCCCAACTCAGCAGCTTTAAAGTGTGTGACTTCAACTCTCAGTAGTTGGGGAACATTGGTGTAAAGTGTCAAACTCGCTGCATCACATTACCGTCACGTAACGTATTGTGACATTTTTCCGCTTCATGGAGCTAGGGTGGGTGTGGCCTGTGTGTGACACATCCGGCCCGTAGGCTACCAGTTTGACACTTCTAAACCATGGTGTGTCATCATGGCTGGTCCAGCAGATTTAATTGGAGAAAGCAGCGGACAGCTTCCAGTTTTGGCCTTCAATTAAGTCAATTTCCTGGAGTCAGATGTTGGAACTTTGATGGCACTAATGTCTTGCCATCCCTTTGTCAATCCATCCTCGAGGGATGAAGTGGAAGAAAAGGCAGCTCCCCACTCTCCCTGTTCTGCCTCTGGACCTACCTTCCTGTGCCTCGGATAATGTCCACTGGCGGTCTGAGCATGCTCATTGCGATTAAGGATTTCTAAAGGTAGTGGGATGTCAGAGAGGCATAACTCACATTTGGATCAAATACAATTGAAATAATGAGCATTTCTTTCCCTAAATATCACTAACACGTTAAATGTTTGAGAAATTTGAAAAGCAATTTATTATAAATCTCTCCTGCCCCACTGGATTTGTCTTGTCTCTCTGGGATTATCCTGCCTTCCGGTTGGACAGTGCAATTGACTAGAATCAAAATCATGTTTCTGAAATGTAATCCTCTTTTTCTTTTGTGAGTTCACAAAGGTTTGCAACAAAATCAATTATTTAACTATTGCAAACATGCAGCCTACTTTCAATCCAATTCCAGTGCTAAAGATTACATTCCAGAAATAGTTGCAAGAAACCTTAGTGGAACAGTAATACGAAGAAATTAAAATATTAAAAAACAAAAGAAACATTCTTTTAAAAAAATAGCAGCCTACAAGAAGTCTTTCTAAAAGCAAGTGTCGTTTATCAGCAGAGAAGTGAGCTGCCCCTCCTTGGAAAGATTTCCAGAACCAAGCCCCCAAATATGAGGGGAAAAAAGCTGTTTTAAAAATAAATTTTGGGGCCATATATAATGAAGTCAACAGCAGGACTCAGTGAGGGTGAGAAGGCGAGACTCTCGCAGGCATGATTAATGATCATGAATAAGCTATTTTAAGAAAAATGTTCTCTTTAAGAAAAGATATTCTCACATACCCCGGGATGTTTATTTTATTTTATTTTTTCACAGATTCATTAAGTTACATTTTTAATTTCCATACAATGCCTTTTCCTGAGAAGATAATCAAATGAAAATGTCTTCTGCAACCCCTTTATTTGCATGACCGCGTAAAGATTGTGAAACAGTTTATTATTATAAAATTAGTGTGGCAAAGCACGGGACAAGCTGGGATTACAGCCAAATTAAACAGAAAATGAGTTGCAGCAGAAGGTTTCCAGCACATGGCACTGAGAACTAGTCCTAGGATGGAGAATTGTCTGCTGCTTTGTCAGTTCCGTTGTTGTTTCCATTGTTAGTGCAGTTGCAGCCCAGCTACAACACAGGAACATATTTAACTCAGGTTTTATAAACAAAGCGCGTCTGGCAGGGAGGCCCCAAAGAGCTCAGAAAAATGAAATCTACTCCTGAACCCTGAATACTTCTCAGGGAGGGAGGGAGGGAGAAATGCAAGGATGCGGGCAGTTTATTTTTACTCTTTTTAAAAAATGACATTTTGAATCATTACCTATAAAAGCACTCTGCCTGTTTTCATTGCAGAGTATTATTTTGCAATTAAGATAAAAGCATTATTTATAAAAGTTCTAAAATGTTATATGGCAGCACCTTTAAAGTTGCAGGTCAATCCCTTTTATAAAAGCACCGTATTGATTGGCGGGGGGGTGGGGGGTGAATCACTCCCTGAATTTTTAACTTCCTACTTTATAGGCCAGGGATGGAAATGATGGCAAGCCAGCATGATCTGTAGATGTTAGCTCAGAATTCAGATGATTTCTTAGGTTTTGCTCACTTACTCAGGAAATACTGGGACCTTCAGAAGGATGTAGAGGCCTAAAAGGTATTACCTGCCTTTTTTTGGACATGCTTACCTTGCTCACAAAATATTTACAATCTACTCAAGAAGATTAGGTGCCTAATAACAGCACAGCACCAACAACAAACCATAGGAAATCACATTCTTAAAACAAATTTGGAACAGAGGACAAGCGAGAAATTTTCCCTAAGGTAGAACTAGGACAGGTCAAGAATGGACTAGGAGGAGATCTGCAGGCTTAATACGTATTAATACGTATTACGTATTAATACGTAATACGTAATACGCTTAATACGTAGGGCCAGGGTATTTGCGAGACCGCCTGCTGCTACCGATAACCTCCCACCGGCCAATTCGCTCTCACAGAGAGGGCCTCCTCGGGGTGCTGTCGGTCAGGCAATGTCGGCTGGCGGCCCCCAGGGGGCGAGCCTTCTCTGTGGGGGCACCCGCCCTGTGGAATGAGCTGCCTCCCAGAATACGATTGATCCTGGACCTCCGGACCTTCCGTAAAGCCCTGAAGACATTTTTATTTCATCAAGCCGGCCTAGCCTAAATGGTTTTTAATTGGGATTTTAAATTTTATGGATTTGGGGTTTTAAATTGGGTAGCCAATGATTTAATTCTTTTAATTATCTTAACTTTTGCATTTGTATGTTGTTTAATTTTGGCTGTTCACCGCCCTGAGTCCCTTCTGGGAGAAGGGCGGTATACAAATTAAATTAATAAATAAATAAATAAAATTTAGACATTTGCAGTCAGATGGAAGTGTGGGCAGAAGGCATCTTGTATGTATAGGGTTGGAACTCAAGAAGTGTGGCCTTCTTGTTGCCATCCTACCCTTTTATATACCTTCCCGCCAATTGGCTTCCTCCTTCCTAACGCCAGAGCTGGCACTGAGCTGCTCTCCCTGGGATGGGTCTGAGCCAGTTCTGGGTTACTCACAGGTTGTGCTCATAGAAACAATCCACATCACATCAGCCATTCATCTTCCTGAGCCGTGTGAACAGGTTGCGGCCTAGGGATCACCTAAACTAAGAGAACCCCCTTTTCTAATTAGAGTTGCCAGCATTGCGAACCTACTTCAGTAAATGACAGAGATGACCTTTACTTTCTCTTCATTAAGAAGGAAATACATGGATATTGAAATAATACGGGTATAAATATAGGTAGAATAATTACCTGGGGCAATTGGTTCAAAGAAGAAAAGGAAACTTGGCAGAGAAAACAAATGATGTAACTACGGGGTAGAAAGAGAGCAGGCAAGCATGTCCTGCGTAGCCTTTTTAAAGAGCTTCTTGTTTCCTTTTAAGCAAGTCATATTTCAGGGGTGCTGATGATGCCACAGGAAGAAGCGACTTGTGACCTGTGCCACAAAAACTGCACTTTGAAACAGAAGGGGGTGATGTCGTCCTCCTCCTTCCTCTGGTGTTAAGAGACCGTTTTTGGGGCACAAAGGGCAGCCAAGACAGGCCACCTTCAAAACAGTCTAGCCAAAAGAGATGATTGGCAACTTTACTGAGGTGGGAGTGGAAAACGCTTTTGGGGTGCTCTTTTCCTCTTTCAAATGTGCCTTTACTGCTTCCTTTAATGTCAGGCTATTTGCATTTCAGGGATGGGTCAGATAAAATCTCCTAGTCACCTTTTAATAAAGTTGTTTTGAAGAATTAATCTGATAATTAAATGTATGTTTTCAGGCTTTTAAAATGTACATGACAAGTGGGGGAAGGTAGAAAAACACTGTGCTGCCAGGGATTAATTTGGTCTTTGTGCATGCTATTCAGTTGCAGAGACAAATTAGCTGCTTTTTCAGAAACAAAAACTGTATTTCTTGCCCATATTAGGGAATTTTAAGATCTCAATTCTCTCTTGAACCACCCAATCTTGTGCCTGTGGCCATCCAGAGCTGCTTTGGGTTAAGAATGGACTTTCTGCAGGAAGTAAATGCAGCAATTTCCCTTGAAAAGTTTGAACTGTGGCCTGTAAATGTAATAATAGGCACCCTTTGTGTATTTAACAAAATGAATAAAAAGAAGGCAGGGTGAAATGATAGAAGTGATGTTAAGGGACCGTCTATGTCCCTGGGGTACCTTTGCTCACATCCTTAAAATTAGCCTGTTGCTCTTTCCTTCCTGGGTGAGTCATTCAGCACTTCTACTGAGGAACAAGGAGGCCTCCGGTGGAATCAGGTTCACTATGCCTGTCCTTTCTCTCTTTGAATCCAGTATCTTGTGAAAAGATCCAAGCAGCTCTTTGTGCTTGAAAATTTCCTATTTCCATAGAGGGGACGGTGACCTGCCTCAGAAGGGGTCCTGGCAGGAACCTGGTGAGGTTGATCCTGGTGACCAGCAGACCCACCTGATAGCACTTAGCAATAGCCCTTAGACTTAATACTGTTTCGCAGTGCTTTTACAGCCCTCTCTAAGCTGTTTATAGCAGGGGTTTCCAACCTTGGCAACTTTAAGACTTCTGGACTTCAACTCCCAGAATTGAGGAATTCTGGGAGTTGAAATCCACAAGTCTTAAAGTTGCCAAGGTTGGAGACCCCTGGTATACAGAGTCGGCATATTACCCCCAACATATTTATTTACTGACCTCGGAAGGATGGAAGACTGAGTCAACCTTGAGCCTGGTGAGATTCGATTTGCCAAATCACAGCAAATCGTACTGCACTCTAACCACTGCACCACCTGATCAGGGCACCAGATCTCTGTGGAGCACATGGATGGCTTTGTCTTGCTCATGACCAGAGTGTGACTCAGCTCACCAAATGCTCCATCATATTTTGTGCCCCTGGGGAGGCCGACGGAGGCGGTTTCTTCCTACCCCAGCACCCTCATCATCAGACGAGGCCTTCTGTTGGTGCTTCCTTCTCCTGTCGATTGAGGTGGGATTATGAGGATCTTTGGGTTCCTTTCTTCTTTATAGGAACAGGTACTTTTTTAAAAAAAAATTCATTCTTTTTATTCTGATAGCAATAACGGAAATGGGGCAGACAAGGGTGACTCCTCAAGAGAGCTTTTGCTTTCCAGAATGTTTTGTGTCGCTGGAGAATCTACCTGCAGGAGAGGATGGCAGAGCTTCTCCTCTACTGTTAAGTGCAGGTGAGGAGTTCTCCTTCCCTAATAACCAACCCACAAATCCAGCATGTCAAGGAAACATGAGCTGCTACCTTTCTGGGCACAAGGAGGCATTTTATCTCTTACAATGTGCAACTGTTTCCCCAGATTTCCGAATGGACCTGCTGAGGAAAGCTTTATTGGGGGAATATATGGGAATATATATTTGGGATAAGGAAGCGAGCTGCCCTTTTGAAGGGCTTCAACCCCAGAGTGCTTTTTCTGACCTGTTTCTAAGAATGAATGGGATGGGAACCTTTTCGGTGCAGTTCCTCTCCCTGGCTTAGCCCGAGTGGGCCGCTAGAGGGCGACCGAGAGATTTACTTCGAAGAACAAATCCGGCTGGTTTAATAACATTCTGAAGTGTTTCAAACACGGTAAAGATTGATTTTTCTTTGCCTGCTGTACGTTTTTTAATATACACGTGACACGCAGCTCTTTGCCGACAGAACGATCGTCCAACTGAAGGAGAAAATAGCGAAAAGTGGGGAGAGGAAAAGCTGCTTTTGCCCATATAAGGGATTTTTTTTTTCCTTGGCTTCCTTCTGGGTTAGATAATGATCAACTGACAATCGGTCATGAGGCAATAACGCCGCTGCGACGCTGCCATGTGAAATCGCGTGTGGTGCGGCGGCGGCGGCGGCTCTGCCAGCAACATGCACAAACGATGCGATCGTTACAGTAGATCAGGGGAAGAAATAATGGGGAAATCAGCAAACCCTGCCACGGCACGTTGCCTTCATCTCTCCGGCTGCGTACAAATCAGTATTGATCCTCCCTCCCTCCCCAGGAATATTACATAACTCGCCCTTTCTCAAATATGGCTGGTATGCAAGGAGCCATTTTATGGCTCAGAGAATTTTTCATGCTGACTCGGCGAGACCGGTTTTTTAGGAAGACTCGCATCCTGCACAGAGAAACCTTTTCTGCCTTTTGCTGTTTCACAGGCAGTTTTCCTTCTTCATTAAGGGTGCTGCTGATAGGGGGGGGGCAGCGACCCCCTCCCCCGATCTGAGCCTCCCGCTCCTGCAAGGGAGGGCGCCTTGTCCCCCAATGGCCCAGGCAGCTCAGGGGACAGGGGGCATCGCTGGGCTGGGCTGCTCTTCCCCCGGGGAAGCCCATGCGGACTCTTCAGCCCCCTAAGCAGGAAGGACCTCTGGCCTCATGGACTGTCCTGGTGCCACTTTGGCCCACCACATTCCCCTGGGCCTTTCAATAGAGCCTTTCCTGAGGAGGGAGCCTGTGGTTTTGCTTTTTTTTTTTTTTAATTTGATTTATATGCCACCCTTCTCCAGAGACTCAGGGCGGCTTACAATGCGTTAAGCAGTAGCCTTCATACCTTTGTATATTTATACAAAGTCAGCTTATTGCCCCCACAAACTGGGTCCTCAATTTACCTACCTGGAAGGCTGAGTCAACCTTGAGCCTGATGAGATTCGAACTTACTAATTGCAGACAGCTGGAGTTAAATTACAATGCATTATTTCTGCTGAGCTATCCAGGCTCTGCCCTTTGGGGAATTTTGGCAGAGTTTGGAATAACCTCTCTGGATTCCCAGCCAGCCAGATGCATCACGTTTCCTAGGGATTCTGATTTGGTGATCAAAGGCCAAGGTTACTTTTCCAGAGAGATGAATAAATACAGGTCATATATTCCCATGACAATTCCTGGGAAGTCCAACAACTTCCCCCCCCCTCCCCAGGACCCTCCTAGATCTTGGTCCCTGAACCATCCACTTAAGTTTCATCCGCAGGGATATTGGTGTGGGTGATGTGATTCATAACCTCAGTTTCGCCACAAATGGTAGCTGAATGGAAATACGTATGATGGTCTGCCTTTTCACAAGAGAGTTTGGGTGCATAGTAGAGAGCAGGCTTTGACCAGGCTGCTTTCATGGCCATTTCTTGGTGTGCATGAGTGTACAAGAGGGTCGTGATGGGTGAATGCTTTTAAAAAAAATCAGAAACAGACACATTCAGTACATTTCACAGTAAATTCTCCTACAGACCAAAAAAAAAAAAAAAAGACTTTACAAGGAGCCCTGGAATCCTATTTTGATGACTCAGCATTTGTCTATAATGATAGAATGAGTGACTGTGCTGGTATTAGTAGAGACCGACTCTGAAACAAGGGAGCTTGTATGGCCCCATCAGGATGCATCTATTCTCTAGGGACACATTGGTTTCATTTATGTGCAATTATGTGCAGCGTTAAGGGCTGTGATGGAAATGGTATGACCTCAGCAAAAACAGATGTACTTCCTTCTTGCTATAGTTGCTTCAGTCTGACTGGTAAAAGAAGAGGAAAGCTAGAGAGAATAGGACATCGGCCATGGTCTTTACAAGGTGAAGAGAGGGGAAGGAGATGCCTATATTCATTGATCCTAAAGATGTTGAAGAATAGTAAAATTATTCACTTTGTTGACATGGATACATGCATGAGAGCCGGGGCAGTGAAGGGGAAGGTTTTGGAGTAGCAGTGGGAGAAGCAGGTTGCAATCCACTCTTAGGACAGAAGCCGGCTGGGTGACTTTCATGAGTTCCTCCCTGCTCACCCTAGAAATAAAAATAAAAAAATAGAGAATAGTATGTTTTTTAATATACTACTAACCCATATCAGACCACCATGATAGATTCTGACCCATCCCCTTCAGGGAGGAGGCCATCTTTCTGCATTGGATTAATCTGGCGTAATTATTATGATTGGTGATAATGGTGATGGTGACTGCAAAATAAAAAATGGGAAGCTGAAACACAGGATTATCGACTTTCAGGTTTTGGGATCCTTTGTAATCCAGCTCCTCTCTCGGGGCATTCACTCTCCTAAACCCAAAGTTAAGTAGGGTCCCTCAGAGGTCCCTGCAGGTGACCTCTGGCAACCTTTTTCCTTCTCTGATGAGATACTATTATCCCTTAAAAGCTTTTTTCAGTTTGCTTTTTTTGGGGTATACTCTGGAGATAATCTGGCTGGCCTGATGTAAGCGATTAAAAGAAAAGAAAACAACATTGGTGCATGCTAGCACTATGTTCACCTGGCATTTATTTATTAATTCATTCATTCATTCTTGGAAAAAGTTTAAGAAAATACAAAGTATTCTTCATCCTGAATGCTTCCACTGCAAATATCTTTAGCAAGAAGTGGGCCACTGTCAAATATTTTTGTGTAAGAGTTTCACTATGAATACTATAAATAGATGGAACTATAAATATTTTCTTATCAATGATTTATTTATCTAGCCAAGGGAAGTGTTAGTCACTTAGGAGCAATAAGTAAACATATGCAGCCGTTTAGGGAATGGAAATGCTGCTTTAATGTCAGCCTGTCTTGCTAGTCAGTGAAATTCCACAGTCCTTGATGATTCATTGAAACTTTTAATTATACATCTGATATGGTGCAATTTAAAATCGCATTATGTCATACCCAGAGTATGAAATTTCTAGAGAAGTCCTTTCCCTCCAAATTCCTCAAAAAGAAACTCTATGTTACTGCCATGGTACACAGTATACCGGTACTTGTCTGCTCTTTTTTTGCTGCTTAATTTGTGGGTTGTTTGCTGAAATTTAAAGATCAGAAGTAAGATGGGGCTGGTGTATGTTTTCCCTCTAGACCAGATAGGCTCCATTCTTTCCCCAAAATTCCTTGCTGGGAACCATCCCTGCTTCATTCCAGGCCCCCTCGAAAGAGACGTCCTCGTGCCTCTGGGCCAGAAGGGAATCCAGAATCTGAGCATCTTCAAGTGGTTTTGCTCAGCAGGAATTTGTCCCCTTTTTGCAGGGACATTTTAGCGCAATGAATCGGGAGTGCCTTTGAGGTGAGGCCCTCTCTTTGCTGTCCTGTCCTCCTCCTCTTCTTCCTCCTTTCCTCTTTGGGGGATCTCGGTCTGCTCAGGTGAGGAGGTCAGCGCAGCAGTCACGGGCTACCTTTGCAAAGGAGGGACTGTGAGCTGCAGCCAGGATGCATATCCCTCCCTCTGCTGCCCAGTCCCTCATTGGGCTTTCTGTGAGTAAGGGAGCAGCCGGCAGGGCAACGGGGAGCGCCAAGTGCAGCTCCAAGAAAAGGAGACAGACAGACAACAGAGGAGATTTCCTGGGAGGGTTGTGCAGTGCTCAGCCACATGCTGCAGCATCCAGCAGTCAGATAAATCAGGCAGATGTTTGCCGTCTGGGATGGTAACTATTCCTTCTCCTGCCTTGCTGGCTGGCTTGTGCTCTGCCTCTCTTGCGTGCCAGCCACATCTGCTCGGAGGACACCTTGGACTTCTGGCCAGTGATAGTTCTGAAGCAGGAGCTCTGTGGGGGTGTTTGGAGGAAACAGGTGGGGAAGAAGCTGGGGTGACTGTCTTTCCACACCCCCAGGAAATTCTCGTTTCAGAGCATCAGGATCAAATTAGCACAGCTTTGTTTCAGAGAACTAATTAAAATGTAGAATGTCCTAAAACCTCTTGTGTGACAAATGTAAGATTAGAAACAATTAAAAGCCACTCAAGAGGTTTGTGGTGTTTAGATTTCTGACATCGTTATAATTATCCCTAGAAGTAATGAAAACAATGGTTACTCTCAAAGAAAGAGAGACTCAAGTTATCAGTCACCAATTCATGATTGTTTCTCACGCTGAAGATTGTTGGAATTTCATGTCAACGCACAACATGTGTACAATGAGACTGGATGAGCCTCCCTTAGTGCAGCCCCCCCACCCCCACCCCAACACAAATACATCTCAATAACTCAAAAGTGAATGAAAGAAAGAAAAACCCTAACCCAATAGATCATACTAACAGACACACAATCCTTTATACATATATGTGCATAACGTTACATTATATTATATTGCATCAGTGTAGACATGTTGCATGTTGTGCTGACCCTGCAAGTCTATCATACTAAGTAGTTATGGTGTTACGTTGCATTCAGACGTCTGACAGCCCACGGACAGAGGCTATTTTTCAGCCTGTTCATTCGACTGGCTGTGCTTCTATGAGAGTAAAGAAGGGCTGACCAGGGTGTGAATCGTCCCTAAGGATTTTCCCAACTTCCTTCCTTTCCCCGTTGTTGTTTTTTCTCATAATATATGTGGATTTTCAAAACATGACCTCAAAATAGTTTGATCTTCTGTAAATCTGGAGTTTCTGGGCTCTGTAAATAAAGGCCTACATTAAACACTTAATTTGGCAAAGGATGGTTTCATTTGAATGGTTGAGAATAGAGGAGACTCAATGACTATGGTCGTTTCCCTGCTTCACTGCTGGCATATGGGACCCCCTCCGATGCCCTGTCCTGCAAGGACAGGCCAGAAAATGAAGTTACAGATCCCCACTGAATGGTCAGTTTGTGAACAGAAGGACAAGGGGTGACATGACAGCAGTGTTCCAGTATTTGAAGAGCTGCCACAAAGAGGAGGGGGGGTCAACCTATTTTCCAGAACCCCAGAAGGAAAAACTAGAAGCAATGGATGGAAACTAATCAAGGAGAGAAGCAATCTAGAATTAAGGAGAAACTTCCTAACAGTGAGGACAATTAATCAGTGGGACCGTTTGCCTTCAGAAATTGTAGGATGTAGGTGCTTCATCACTGGAGGCTTTTAAGAAGAGACTGGACAACCACTTGTCTGAAATGGTATAGGATCTCCTACTTCTTGTGCAGGGGGTTGGACTAGAAGACCTCCAAGGTCCCTTCCAACTCTGTTATTCTGTTAAGGAGTGGCCACGTAATGCTCAGCTATCTGCTGCTTCCTCCTAGCTTTGCAAAAGGCACTTTGTGTTTTTCTTTAGCTCTTTCAAATGTAAACAGCACTAGATGAGCCAGGAGCAAATGTAATATCGGTCATTTCTCGCTAACAACTCCATCCAAGCACCATTGTGCCAAAATAACAGCAGTGCAGACAGGCTTCGTTTGATGGCTGTGATGCTATGAAGGCACTCCAAGTCACGGGCGGGAGGGAGGGGGCAGGGGGGAATGGCCACAGGAACATGTGACCTAGAAACAGCCCAACTTTGGAGAGTTCTTGTGGGGAAGATCTGTCGCTTCTAGCAGCTCGTGGAGCACATTAACTTTATTAGTCCCGTGTAAGGAATTGGGCTTGAACTGTTGCCTGTTTGTTTTCAGCTCCCAACCTCAAAGGACGACCACGGAAGAAAAAGTCCTGCAACTCACAGAGAAGAGATTCGTTCAGTGGCAATAAAGATTCTCAGAATAATTGTGAAGGCAAAACTGTGGCCAAGGTAAGGAGCTTTGGCACCTTCCCCAAATTTCCTTTCCAGATGAATTTTGCTCTTCTTTTTCAGGGCAGTGTTTCACGGGGCAGGGAGAGGGGGGGGGACAGGAGTATGGAAAGGGAGTGGGGCTGCTCCACAAAGGGCACCCCTGTAGAGTCAACCCTATAATCCAGGTTCCGGGGAGCAGGTCCCCTCTTCTTTTGGTAACTTTCACAGCCTCCTTTTGGAGGGGCTGCTGCAGCCAATGGCAGCCAGTGTCTTTACCTGAACTCAGAGCTAAGCAGGTCCGACTGATGAGTAGACGGGGCAAGGTCTCCAGGAGATCCCATCATGGAGGTTACTGGGAGGGGGAGAAATGGACCAGAGGAAGATGGTGGGCAGACTCATCCCCACCATTGCAAGGAAACTACATGGAACTGCCCAGGATTTCAGCTTACTTTGAAGGATGGTTAGAATGGGGGTGGGGGGAGTAATTGTGAACAAAGGATGAATCTGGTTCACTCCTTGGGCTAGTTGCAAGAGCAGTCGTGGAGACTAAAAATGAGACTGTGAGCTCATCTCAAAGGAATACGTGGCTGAAGAGGCAGCAGCCTCCTACTTCAGTGAAACCCGTGGAAGGTCCCCCCTGTTCCCGCTGCAGGCTGCAGCATCCTCAGCTCACGGGTTTGGGGCTTTTCCACGCAAACTGCTGCGTTTATGCACAACCATTAGTAGCCAGAGGTTTCGGTTGGTAGGGTAAACTTAATTCACTGGACCTTGGCCAAATTCAGAAATTCATAGCTGGAGCTTCAAGAAATGGCAACACCGCTGAAGATTCTTCCTAAATTCTTCAATATGCTGGATTATCTAAATCTTTAGGAATCTTTAATGCTATAAATTAGTTTATACTAATGTGGAGCAAAGGCCTCCCGAAGATGAGAGGCTTGTGCTTTTTCATCTCCCGCGCATTGAAAAATGGGAAATGGTGAGTTCTTCACAATAGGAAGTAGGAAGCTTGGTCAAACTGCTTCTTGCAGTTCCAATACCCCCCCCCCCCCCCATCCTTTTGTGAGCCCAATGATGGGCCAAGCTCTGTACTTACTGGTGGTGGCCTTTGAGAGAATTCCCATTTGATTTTTTTTTAAGCTGAATTGAGGCTCTAAAAAGTCATATGACAGTACAGGTAGTCCTCAACTTACAACAGTTCACTTAGTGATCATTCGAAGTTACAACGGCACTGAAAAAAGTGACTTTTGACCATTTTTCAGACTTGTGACCATTGCAGCATCCCCATTCTCCATGGTTATATGATTTATATTCAGATGTTTGACAACTGACTCACATTTATGACATTTGCAGAGTCCCAGGGTCACACGATCCTCTTTTGCGATCTTCTGACAAGCAAAGTCAGTGGGGAAACCAGATTCACTTAACAACCAGGTTGCTAATTTAACAACTGCAGTGATTGGCAAGAAAAGTTGTAAAATGGGGAAAAACCGACTTAACACATTTCTCACTTAGCAATATACATTTTGGGTTCAATTGTGGTCATAAGTTGAGGACTACCTGTATTACATTTTCTGGGTCATTTAAATTATTATTTTTGTCTGCTTCATATTTCATGTATGCTAACAATAATATTCACTCTAACATTAAGACATACTAATTTTGAATTCACAGTTTAGTTGTGTGGCCTGTTATGTATGGTACATAAGAGCCATTAAGTAAATAAGGTTGACAGGTATCCTGACAGTTCAGAGATACTGATGGAAAATGTGAGGGTTGAGGTCTGAACTCCATGAAAAGTGTGGGGCCTCCTTCAGTTGGTCAGAAGGTGCTCTTCCTCTGTGGCCCACTTTGCGGAGATCATGGTCTGCCTTCCCCAGTTCACTAATCACGCATTGGCTGTAAACAATGAATCGCCCTATAGGGTTATATGTCCTCTGCATATTAATAGCATGTCAGCAGATGATTGGAAACAATTGCAGAACTGTAATTGTTTAATGTGGTATTTTGTCTGCTTTTGCACGTCCTTTCTCCTCTTCCGAGCTTGCCTGCAAAGGCAAGACTGGCAATAAATACTTGTTGGGAAATGCAATCATCATTTTAAGAGTTGTTCTCTCACTCCATCTCAGGTGACTTCAGACATTTTCTCAGAAACCAATTAATAACTTTTGCTCAGAAGTTTATTTTGGAGGGCTTAGGGCAGGAGTGTCATCAGGGTTTTATTTGACCTCGGGGAGCCAGGGTGGGTGTGGCTGGGGTGGGCGTGGCCAGCTCGATGTCACTCATATCGAGGGTGCCTGTGGGGGCCCAAGTGCTGTGCCAGCGAAAAGAGGCTTCTGGGCTCCGTTTTTGGCTGTGATGGCTTCCTGCAAACCTCTTCTAGCAAAAATGGAGCTCAGGAGGACCGCCCATAGCCCTCCCGAGCTCCATTTTCAGTTGCGATAGGCTCCTGCAACTCTCTGCCAGCAAAAATAGAGCTCTATTTTTGCTGGCAGAGGCACCGTGGCCAGTTTTGTGATGTTTCCAGGGTGGCCCCATGGGCCAGAGATCTAAATACCCCATGGGCCAGACCTAACTACCCTGCGGGCCGGATCTGGCCCCCCAGCCTTGAGTTTGACACCCCTGGTTTAGGGCAAAACATGAAAATATACTCTAGTTACATTCCCAACCCTGCCAATAAGATAGTGGGCCAGTTCAAACAAAATGAATAGATAATTTGCACGATCCATTGGCCTGCCCAACATATGAAGACTTCTGTTTGCAACAGCTTTATATCCCATTCTAGATCAGTAATAAATTGTCATAAATTGGGCCTACAACTAGAGGAAAGAGCTTATCTGAACTCTTTTCAATCTGTCCAGGATACAGGACCAGGTTTACCCGGATTCCACTTGTAGATGCCTTTGGTGAGACCGGGGCGGGGGGGAGCCCCCCAGTGTTGCTTGGTCTTATCACTGACCGTGAACATCCCCCACTGTGCTATCCCTCTGGACTGTCTCCCTGGGTTGGGACTGGAAGCACTGATTTTGCATTTGTTCTCCTTCTAAAGGGTCAGTTCTGGTCATTGAGGGAGGACTTGAGTTCTAGGCCTGCATGCTCCTCCATTCTGATTTAATGTCTACATGAAGCCATGGGGAGGTCGCCCATCAACATAGATCAGGCATCATCAGTACTATGATGATGCTCAGCTTTAGACCTCAACCCAATGCTGTCACAAGTGACAGTTGTAGTTAGGAGGGCCTTGTATAATGTGCCAGTTATGAACCTTCTTGGATCAGGAGATTTTACTCACAGTCACTCATCCCTTGGTCATCTCTCACTTGGACGACCGCCATGTCTTCTTCATGAGACTGCGCTTGCCACCACTTGGAAGCCACAGGAGGCCCAGAATGTGGTATCTCTGTTTCCTGTGTAATCCCTCTGCTTTGAGAGCTGCGTTGATTGCTGCTTAGCTTGTGGATGTAATTCATGGTGGTTACCTTCAAAATTCTGCTTGGCCACCTGCTCCCACTTATATCTGCCTGTTCAGTAAAGATAAGGAGTGAGTCCACCCCCATATTGCTTCTCTCCGGGAAAGGCACCATCAGGGACCAAGAACTTGGCAGATGCTACCAGAGACCCGTTCTCTGCAACTGGCCACAACCCTCCTAGGGTTAGGAAAGCCAGGGAAACGTGGCTGCTTCAATAGGCCTCAGTAATGGCTACATGATGAGGTTGTCATCTCTTGCTGTCGCTGTAAATTATGTTAATCATTATTGCTTAATCTGAGTTATAGACACCGGCTACATAATCCGCTTACAGTTGGCAACAATTAAAGCAGCATGTAAGTCCAATAAATAAACAACGTAACTGATATTGTTTCTGTATTGCTAACATGCTCCCACCCTTCTAAGAATTTGTTTTGCTCACGCAACCAAACAAAACAACTCTTGATGCCTGAGACCCACTCTCAGTTGCAGGTGGGGCTGTAATACAAAACACACAAGCAGTATGATGACAATAGTATGACTGAAAATTCTAATAAGAGGAAAGGAAGGCTAAATTTACTTCATAAGGAAAATGACTCCCCAGAATTTCATCACGGAGTTTGAAACCTCCTTCTTTTTCATCTGTCAAAAAAAAATCTAATTAAGATGTTAATTAATAGCATATATCAAAAATTCTGAAAGGATGGTATCAGTTTGTTGTTCCAATGTGCAATTTGGCAATGCCCCCCTCCCTTTGCATGAAGAGTCGTGTCCCCCGCCCCCCCCAATGTCTTGCAAAATTCAAAACAGGCCCCTCTGTAGATCGTTCTACTTTGTCTCTGTCTTTGATTAAGAGGATCAATTCATGTTGACTCTTAATTTTCTTTCTCAGCACAGGGATGATATGATTTTACATTCAAGAGACGCAGTTGATGTCCACAGATAGTTTCACCCTCAGTGAAATTGAGAACCAAAGTTTCCCCTGAAGAAATATAAGCCCCAAGAGACTCCAAGAGTTTTAAAGACCGTTTGCAGTACAGGCGCATCAATTTTTCCCTTCAGCACGAATGCTGGAAATTTCCTCTTAAAAGACCCATAAACAAATCCATTTCCCAATGGCAGCTTTTAAACGATACTTTGAGCCCACAATAAAATGGATGATCTCTCATCAAATTTTAACAGAACTAATTCATGCCTCACCACAAGACATTTATACCAGATATTTTATTTATGGAAACACCACTTTGGTCATGAACATACGAAGAAAATGTTCCTGCTAAATTATGCAGTCTTCAAAGGTCTCTTTTATATAGGAGTGTGTGTGTGTGTGTGTTTTTAATTAAAAAAGGAATCCAAATCACGAATCTCCTCCCTATCTTTTCTGAAAAGGGCCTTTTAATACCAATAATCACCTAAAATTGTCATTTATTTAAGATTGTACTACATCAGGGGTCTCCAACCTTGGCAACTTTAAGCCTGGAGGACTTCAACTCCCAGAATTCCCAGGCCAGCTTAAAGTTGTCAAGGTTGGAGACCCCTGAACTACATAATAAAGGCTTGACATGCACAACTTGGATTTAATGGAAGTTTCTCATAAAAGAACTCATGGTATCCTGCCATTTACTCTTCTTTCTTTCTTTCTTTCTTTCTTTCTTTCTTTATTTATTTATTTATTTATTTATTTATTTCTTGCTTAATTACTTAATTTCTGTTTTATTTTCTGAGCACCCAAATCAGTTGATATGCTTATCATTGGATAAGACATAGTCTTGCATATATTGCTGGGAAGTTCACAACTATAGTTGAGAAGCTTGTCTGACACCAAACTAGTTTTTTAAAAATTCTCATATTTCCATAAATACTTTGCAAACATAAATAAACTCAGAGCTCTTGTACCTCAGTCACACAGAGAAAAAAATATTTACTTTCCAGCATTGTTGTCCTTAGAAAGTGGAAGAGACCCTCAAGGCTGGTAATAGCCGTGTGACCTATTGAGAATCTGCTGAAACCCACTGGTGGGTTTCAGCAGATTCTGACCAGTTCTGGAGAACCGGTAGTAAAAATTCTGACTGGCCCCACCACCATCTAGTCTCTGCCTCCCAAGTCCCAGCTGATTGGGAGGAAATGGGGATTTTGCAGTATCTTTCCCCTGCCACACCCACCAAGCCATGCCCACCAAGCCATACCCACAGAACCAGTAGTAAAAAATTTTGAAACCTACCACTGATCCACGTGGTGGGCCTGTTCTCAACTTGGTCATCATGAAGGATCTGGCCTAATACCAAATGCCGCCATTTATTAGTAGCGAACAGGAGACGTTACCTTTTAGATCCCATGTCCTCAGGATACAGGGGAAGATGTCATTCTTGATCATCCCCCTGAATTTTTTGTTTCTCAAGGCTGGTGGGCTTATTGCCAACATCATCTTAATTTTTATGCTCCAGGAATATGAGTGGTCTTCTTGGATGTCCATTATTTAAGGGTCTATTGCTCTCTCCCACCATCATTCAAAGAAGTGTCCCAGGAGAGTGATGGACCTCAAAGCTGTCCATTAACAAGCCTGAGACTGCTTAAGTGGTGCCTTTGTGTGTTCCCGTGGAGTTCTTGCCAGGGACTCCTACAGTGAGCCCAGTGGTGGGATTCAAATACTTTAACAACCAGTTCTCTGCCCTAATGACCAGCTGGGTGGGCGTGGCCATGGTGGATGTGGCCAGGGGATGTGACAGGCAGCACTCCGCCTCCTGCACCCTCCTGGGAGCAAAAACGTGCCACGGGACTGCGCTGCACTCCCGTTGCCTGTTTTGGGCCTAGGAGGTGTCTCTGCAGCCTCCTGGGAGTGAAAACAGGCTGCAAGGGGGGGGCACACTGCCCCCCTCCGTGCCCTGTTTTGGGCTTAGGAGGCCTCCCTGCACTAACCTGGGAGCCAAAATGGGGCATGGCGGGACTCCTGGAAGGGGCAGGGAGGGGAGGGGAGGGGAGGGGCCAGCCAGCAAATTAACTACCGGTTTGCCCGAACCAGCCCGAACCAGCTAAATCCCACCACTGGGTGAGCCATTAATAAAACTCCCACAGAGTCACATTCTTCTATTCTAGCTTTGGGGAAAGGAGCAGGTCATTGTGGCCACTTTAAAGCAGGGCAGGGTCCTTCAACCTCCAGGGCGTCATGTTCCAGGGGCCAGGCAACCCAACAGAAAAGGTCCTATCAGGTGGTTTTAAGATCAAAGGCCTCAACCTGAATGGAGGCAGCACCAGGGGACCACAGCACTTCCTAGAAGCAACAGTGCCTGTGCGTCCCCGTAGCCACTTCTGGCTGGGCAGGTGCAGGACATTTTTCACCTGACAAGCGCTAAAGGTCTCAGAAGGCCAGGACCAACAGAAAGCATTTCCTGCAGAATCTCCTCTCCAGGTGTCCTGCCTTCTCTTGCCCATTGAATTCTTCACTGGGTGAAGAGCATCCTTTCTGCCTGCCCAGATTGGGATTGGGAATCGCTCCCTCAGCTGAAAGGGACCAGGAGGACTACTGTCCCCATTTATTTGTATTCCTTTCCTTCGTTCATGTCCATGTTCATATTTATACCTGCTGTCTTGTACATGTTTGACAAACTAATAAATAAATAAATAACAAGCCAAGAGAGGCGAGCATGTGTGCATTGCTGGGAAGAGATCAATCCCCCAAATGAAAGCAGATCCTCAGCACAAAAGTTCACCCATTAATCCATGTCTTGGTCATATTAAAATGAGGTAAAAGAGTGGATTGTCTCCCCCACAGCACAGCCGCCTGGCCGCCAAGCAGATTTGGTGTGGCCTGCCTTTGCCCATCATAGTTTGTGTATATGGGACCAGGTGGAAGGAGGGATAGAGCAAACTCCAAGGAAAGCTTCAATGTGAAGACAACAACAACGGTCAAAGGGGAATGAAAACTGAATCAAACAGTTTTCAGGATTTAATCTGCCATCTCTTCTCTTCTTCCAGGTAAAATGTGAGTCTAGATCACCTTTGTCCAAAACCAAAAACAATAACAGCAACTGTAAAAAGGGCTCAAATGAGGATAAATCCAAGATTTCTGTCGGTGAGGAATGCAGAGCAGATGAACAGGCCTTCCTTGTGGCACTTTATAAATATATGAAAGAAAGAAAAACGCCCATTGAACGAATACCCTACCTTGGTTTTAAGCAGAGTAAGTAGAATTTTTATTGCATTTTTGTGTGTGACATTTAATGTGCTTGACTTGATAAGAAGGGACAATTTTAAAGGTGATGGGACCCTAATTTTAATTATTTTAATTTTACATTCTATTTTATTATCCAAGTCATGTTGACATCCCGAGAGCTATTCAGGCATACCAAAGGTCTGTAGGGTTTTTGGTTTTTCCCAATTGCTTTGAGCAACCTGCCCACATTTGGGGAATGCCATACTGAAAGCAAATCCTTCAGTAGGCAGTCTATATGTCTTAGAGGTCTAGAGTACATTAAACGGGCACCCTGGGACTCATAAGAATCCAGTTATTGGCCCTGGGTAGATTCCTAGATTGATTTCTTTTGCATCCCCTATTCCATAAATCCTAGGAATTTAGTCTGCAATCCTGTCACACTCTCTTAAGTGTCCCTTTTTCCTAGCAAGACTTATTAAATTAGTAAATTAGCTGGATGGGACTGCATCATCCATATGCTTTTGACATGCATAGCCAAGCCAGAAATAGCTGTAAGATGCTTCTGTTATTTTCCTCTTTAAAAAGCAGTGCAGGAGAAAAGATTATTTTAAATCAGTTGGTACCCATAGTAGTTGCTTGAGTTAAAATAACATTTACTTGTATCCTACCCAGTTTTTACTTTGAGAAGGGGAAGGGAGGGTGTACAAGTCTAAGTCAAGTCTACTTTCAATAAGACCAGGAAACTTGTAAAGTAAATTCCAGCTATGAAAATCACATTTAATGTGTCTGACTAACAGTACACCATGCAAAAAGCTGTTTCAGTGCAGGACTTAGCACTATTTTAGAAACAATCATTAAATTCTGTGTTAGTATCCCATACAATGGATGGAATGATGTCATAAAGGATGTGTTTTGAATCATCAATCAGTTTTACAAATTATTTTAAATTATTTTCTTATTTGGAAATACTAGGTATCTGAATTTCTTTTCCCTGTTATGTTGAGGCAGAATGTCAGACTGGTATGCTTTACATAACAATTTACATACCTAATAGCAATTGACACTGATTGCAACAGGCCTCCAGCAGCCATTAGAAGCTTACATAACTCTAAAATGATTACAATGTTTGCTTGAAAAACTAGCTGCTTGAAATAGAAGCAGAATTAATGTACTATGAACAGCTTTGTTGCATTATGCATTGGATTCCTATTAAATTAAGGCCTGAGTAAAGCTTCTGATAGCTCAGGAAAAATGCAAGATTTAGCAATGCTTTTTATTCAGAAAGTTTTGAGAGGTGTGTGTGTGTGTGTGTGTGTATGTCAGAGAGAGAGAGAAGAGAAAATTGTAATGCTTTCTACCCCAATTATAACAGAATAATATAGTTGGAAGGCACCTTGGAGGTCTTCTAGTCCAATCCGCTGCTGAAGCAGGAGACCCTATACCATTCCAAACAAGTTAGTGGCTGTCCAGTCTTTTCTTAAAAGCCTCCAGTGATGGAGCTTCCACGATTTCTGGCGGCAACTTCTGTTCCACTGGTTGATTATCCTCAGTGTTCAGTTTCAATTTCAATTCAATTTAATTCAATTTATATGCCACCCTTCTCCGAAGACTCAGGGCGGCATATAATGTTAGGAAGTTTCTCCTTAATTCCAGGTTGCTTCTCTCTTTGGTTGGTTTCCAACCATTGTTTCTTGTCCTGCCTTCTGGTGCTTTGGAAAATAGGTTGACCCCCTCCTCTTTGTGGCAGCCCCTGAGATCCTGGGACACTGCTATCATGTCAGATATATCCTTAATAAATTTTAGGAAACAGGACTGTAGTTTAGAAAGCTCTGCTTTGCTTAGAAATGGACTATTGGTGCTCAGATGCCCAGCGCTGGGGCACAATCGCCCTGGATGTGCGGTGTTGCTTTTCAACAAGACTGAAACCAAGTTTCCAAGTCCCCAACCAGTTCCACAAAATAGCATCCCTGTTCTGGCTGAACCTGATGGGAAGTGTAGTCCAAGAGACTGGCTGGGGGCATTTCAGGGAGGGTTCTAGAGGAGGGAGAAACTGCCAAAGGGGAGCCACATTATCCTGTGATGACTAGGACGGTTCTTGACTGCCATTTTCCAATCTGGACATGGGAAAACAACCTGCTGAGTCAGGAGAAACTGTTGAGAGAGTGAAACTACTCTGCTGGTAGATAACTGAAGGGTTACATGCTACCAGCCTCAGTAACGTGTTCTGCTGACCAGAGAACCCCCATTTTTAGGTAATATTCATTTGCAGCCAGGAGAGAAAGCTCTTTTGTGGAATAGTATATAATTCACTTGACAGAGAGAGACAGGCAACCTTTGTTTATCCCATTGTTTAAAGCATGAGTGACCAGGGGTTTTGCAAACAAGAACCTTTTTTATATATTTGTAACTTAAATAAAAGTATATCAAACATGCATGATGCCTTTAAAATAGGGCCTACAGGAAATTATATAGTAATCACATCAAAGGATCCTTCTTTCTGCCTCTGATTCAGATCTCTGATTCCTTGCAAATGGAAAGTGAATCTAGATAACAGAATAACACAGTTGGAAGGGACCTTGGAGGTCTTCTAGTCCAACCCCCTGCTCAAGCAGGAAACTCCATACCATTTCAAACAGATGGTTGTCCAATCTGTTGTTTAAAATCTCCAGTGTTGGGATCCCCACAACTTCTGGAGGCAAGTCATTCCACTGATTAATTAGATTAATAGATCCTGCAGAAAGATTGAATGTGCATATTTTCTTAGACATTTAAAAGATGATCCGTTTTGGCATTTCCACAATGACCCAAATTGTAGATCATGGTGAATTCTAAAACAATAATAACAATTGGCATTTAGATGCTGAAGGGCACTTATTCAGTGTAACCCCAAACTCACGCTCTCTAATGATGCTCAGTCTGATTGCTTTAATTTAGTACCTGCAGTAGAAATCAGTTGGTGCTCAGCCCTGTTCAGCTAAAGGCAGGAGAAAAGAGAAGAGAGAAAGAGATGGAGATGTAAGGATGCCCTTTCTGACATTGAGACGACTGTGAAGTCTCCATCCTTGTCACCTTAGCTGGAAGTTCCTTTTATAGAACCTCTGTAGTTTCTAGGTCTTCACGTGGACTGCTTCAGCTTTTAGAAATTATTTTCATGCCTTCAATATATAAAAGGTGGACGTTGAAAAGTGTTCATTTTACTCAAGAAATGTTCCAAATTTGAAGGAAAACAACATATTTGAAGAAAGTGCAGTCAACTGTTGTCCCAGCTGTCCCACCCACCTCCATACACACAAAAATTCCACTTGGGCTTTTGAAGTTGACTGTCTCTTGACCAGGGGACTCCAATCTTGGCAATTTTAAGACTTGTGGACTTCAATTCCCAGAATTCCACAAGTCTTAAAGTTGCCAAGATTGGAGACCCCTGCTCTTGACTAAACCCAAGCAAGACATGCTTTTGGCTTTTTTGAAACGTTGGACAATTGAATGGGCTGGCTCAGTCCTTTTGCCTGAGAGAGGCTGACTTTCGTGAAAGCTTGTCAAGGGTTTCCTGTAAGTGAAGATCAGTGACCATTCACATGTTCCTTGAAGGAAGAGTTGTTTGTCTCATTGCTATAAGGCTCTTCAGATTCAGCAAGGATTAGAGGGGCGGGGAGCGGCTAGGATCACCAAGCTCAAGGGATCGAGGCGAGCACCCTTTCCCAGGGCTGCCTCTAGTATTTCCCCAATGCTCCTGCCAAGTGTTGGACACAAGGAAACAGGCCCAGAAACACATCCCCATCAGCCATTCTCCAGATGATTAATGCCTCAATTGTAATTGGAAAGAAAGAAAACAAAGCCATTGCACTATTAGTTGCTCTAAGGGCAGGTCTCTACAGGAAACATTTTGTACCCAGAGCTGAGCTGAACCAAAATGTCTAGAAATGTAAGGCATAAAGAGAGAACATCCCCTCTCCCCCAAGCATCTCTAACCTTAGCTTAGAGCAGGGGTCTCCAACCTTAGCAACTTTAAGCCTGGAGGACTTCAACTCCCAGAATTCCTCAGCCAGCTTTGCTTTGCTGGCTGAAGAATTCTGGGAGTTGAAGCCCAAAAGTCTTAAAGTTGCCAAGGTTGGAGACCCCTGGCTTAGAGCAACCTTCCACATCCAATCTTGGGGGGGTTTGCACCCCTGCTCTGGCATCTACCCTGTTTCCCCAAAAATAAGACATCCCCTGATAATAAGCTCAATCAGGCTTTTGAGCGCCTGCACTAAAATAAGCCTCCCCAAAAATATTTAAACACAGAGCTGGAAATCAGGTAAGATAGCAAGAGGAGCCCCATCTTGCTCCACACGCCCCAAAATAATAAGACCTCCCCGAAAATAAGGCCAAGCGCTTATTTCAGGGTTCAAAAAAATAAGACAGAGTCTTATTTTCGGGGAAACACGGGTAGAAGCTCTGGTGGGAATTAGAGGAAAGACATCTTGGACAGAGCCCCCTGGAAGAGCCCCCTCTCCAGGGCCATCTGTCCCTTACCTGCCCCAGGTGGCAGGAGGAGCACATGGGCTGCTGGGTGGAGGCAGCTTCTGGATCTGGCCCTTCTCTCTGGCTCTTCTCTCGCCTTGTATCTGTGTTCACAATTACTGCTCTCTTAGTTAGGCCACTTTAAGGAAATGCCCTGTTCTTAATTAATCAATGCCCTCAACTTAGGAGCATATACAACAACGCTTCCTTTGTTTACTGGGAGAAGTACTGATTATTTTGTATCCTGGAGGAAGTATTTGTTTTCTAATACCTGTAACTGAATCAAAGTAGAATGTTCCCCTTGCGGTTTTTAACAGAATGGCATATGTGCAAAGGGCAGACTTTACACTTTGAATTATGTAAATGTGTTTCTCAGACTGTTTGTCTGTTTTTGTCTAAACGTGTGGATGTGATTATTGTTTTTCTTGCTTCGTTGTCAAAGAAAGATTGTTTCATTTGCCTTTCTTGGAAAGATGGTTAATGCAATGCTTATCTCAATGCTTATTGTCCCTCTAACAGTTAACCTTTGGACTATGTTTCAAGCTGCTCAAAAACTGGGAGGATATGAAACAGTAAGTGTTGAAGTAACTTCAGAGAAAAAAAATTGTGCACTCTTAATTTTCTCATGTTTTTGCCATGTGTGCATTAAATATACCAAAACAAAAAAAAAAACCCTCCACAATTCAGCAGAAAACACTTTGAATTTATGGGGTTCTCTTTTGGAAACAGTCTGAATTAATTCCAGGCTTGGCAAAACTGTAAACTTGTAGTTAAAAAAAAAGAAAGAAAGAAAACCAAAAAACCCAACTCTTGAGTGGAAAACATACGTAACTCTTCCTTGTCAAGGAAATTGTTTGGGTCTGTAATTTTTTCCTATGTTAAGAGAGGGATATTCTTGTACAACTAGCCAAGATTGCATAAAAGAACATTTGCCTTGGCATAGTCCCTGACATCTGTTCTTGTCAAATGTGGGAAATGTATTAAATACTTTAAAGAGCAATCAGCCATGTCCATTACAGTGTAGTGCACTGCGGTGTCTCTTCTTGTTTTGAATGGTAACAGCCTTTTGCAGAAAAGGGTCAGGCCATATAAACAGGAAGTTATCTAAAGTTTTAAATGAGTGGGGAGGGAACACAGTGCACTGATCCTTTTTATCAGCTAACAGTATCTGACACAGAGACTTTATTTTTAGCTCGTGGGGAAAATTGATGGTTGTGGATTTTACAGCATGTGTCCCAAACCAACAAATACTGGAGTCACAAACTGTGATTAAGATCTTAAAAGGAGAAGAAACAACTGCCTGATATGACTGAGAAAGAGAGATGGCATCTGTAATAAGATCCAGTTGACATAAAAGGTTCATCAGTGGAAATGTTTTCATGGCCTCAGGTTAATTGGAGCCTTCTTTAGGCAGCTGGATTCCAAGCACATTCACCAGGCCTACCTGGATGTATGGAAAACCCTAGTTTTTGCCTTTGTTCAGAAAGCACGCAGCTTGTCTGCCCTTACGCTGCAATGAAATAACATAAAACTTGAAGTGTGTTTAAGCGAAACAACAAATCATCCTGGAACTAGTAAGAAAAAGTGTATTGTTTCACTTTAATAACTATGTTGCTAATGGATGTTGAGATGCTTTTGTTATTACAGGAAGTAATCAACGCATACAAGCCGTTTTTTTAGCTCGCCCTTTAATTGACATTTGTTCCTTTTGTTTTAGTCTACTTGCGTGGCTAAATCTGTTCTTATTTATTCAGGAGTAACCTCCATTAAATTTAGTGGGTCATGCTTTGAAGGAAAATTGCAAGTTTAATATGGTTACTGCCATACTTAAAACATGAAATGAAAATATTGTAATTAACATTCTGTTCCAAAGCATGCGGTAAGAAGCTTGGCTTTCACTGGGGATGGTGCCTGAGTTATCCATGGCCAGTTTAAAAATTGATGTCCCTTTGAATTATCAAATCAAAAAGATTCCCATCATCCTATCCCCCAAGGGTCCTGGGTCACAGAGACAAGAATGAATTCCCAAACAAAGTGCCAAAATGGAAACTGGAAAGAAATCCAGAAGGATTCTAAACATAGCAGGCATATCGTGTGCTTGAACTGAGAATTTAGCTTTGATTTCTGGCTCTGTTTGGCACAGGGGGCTCCAACCTTGGCAACTTTAAGACTTGTGGACTTCAACTCCCAGAATTCCTCAGCCAGATTTCCTTTGCTGGCTGAAGAATTCTGGGAGTTGAAGTCCAAAAGTTTTAAAGTTGCCAAGGTTGGAGCCCCCTGGTTTAGCACAAATTGTGACAACATTTGAAATCGCATTGAGCCCGTCGGCATTTGGGTGCAGGAAGCAACGTTTTCCCCCTCAAACAGTAAAAGTGGTAAAAAAACATCTATTTTGCAACAGTGGCAAAAATCCCAAATTAAGCCAGTAGAACTCTCTTGCTCTTGGTCTCTTGGTTCTCCTTTCAGTTTAGCAGCTTCTCAATTGTTATAATTTTAAGGAACTCCATTCCTTATAGAGCCTTCAGCCACTTAACTCTTAGGAGGAAATTTGGATAGACTTTTCTATTCCAGAAAGCTTTTCAAACTTGTTTTTAGGGTTGGTCTGATTTTAATAAGCATCTATTTCAATGCTGTAAATAGCACATATTTTATTTGCTGGAAGAAAAAAAAAAGAAAAGAGAAGAAAGAAAAGAAAAGCTTTCATTTGGAAAATGAAACCGTTTGTTGAACCTGCTTTTCCTGGGCTTGGCTTCAAGCGCTCTTTGGGCCAGTGCTTTATTGTCAGGAAGGAATCGGATGATGTCCTGGGGCTGGTTGGTACCAGCCATCTTTCGGGGGGGGTGGGGATATTCTTACAGAAGTGAATATACCCAGTTGAAAATGCATCCCATTTATGATTAAAAACTTCCCCAAGTGCTAAGAGGTTCATACAAGAAGAAAACCTGACCAGTGGAGCTAGAGATACAAAAGGGGAAGTTTAGCAGCTCCCAGAAAAAGCTGCTGAGGACACCACTGCAGGAGTTGTTGAAATAGTGGCCAAACTGATTGGCATCTCCTCCTTGAGGTTGGCAGATTGGTGCAGAAGAGGCAGCAAAGCCAAAGGCCTGGAAAAGACCCACTGATATTGGCCAGTTTATGACCATGCAAGGGGACTGCCGGAGAAGTCTCCCCAAGTACAGAGCACAAGATGTTGCCATTCAGATTTCCTCCGCAGCTGGACATAAAGCTGCCAAAAATGGCAGCTCAATACAGGAAAGGCATTAGTGGCTGAAATCACAGTGCTGTGGCATTACGGAAAAGACAAGGGCACTTCAAAAAGATGATTTTTGCTTTGTTGCTTCTACATAGGACTTTGGCTGTGTGTCCATCCCACAGCAAACTGGATCTTCTCCTTTCAAAACTATGATTGCCAGGAAGAAGAGTGGGAAAGGTTTCTGGAGCAACTGAATGGTTCAAGGTTGAGAAAGGAATGTGCAAGATTTTATACCAATGCTTAACTTAAATGCAGAATAAATCACAAGGAACTGTTCAGTTAAAAAAAGCAGAAATTCAGATGGAAACTGCTGATGAAACCAGGAAGGCTGAAAATGAGAAAGATTTGGGAAAGTGAAAGGAGAGAATGCAAAATCCCATCTGCTGCTCAACATTAAAAAAAAATCAAAATTCAAAAGATTATGTTAACAGGAAATGCCAATCCAAAGCAAATAGGGAGCAAAGAATTTGAATAGTAACAGACTTTATTTACCCTCCTAGGATAAAGTTTGCAGAGGAATGGCAGCTAGAGCCATGCAACAAAGAGACATTTGCTACTTGGAAGAGGGATTAGCAGAAATCTACACAGAATGTTAAACTGCTGAGACATCACATGGACAACCATGGTATGTATTGTCAAGCCCACGCCTGCTCAGTTGTGGCATATGGCTATGAAAGCTGGACCATCGGAAAGGCTAAGCAAAAAAAGATGAATGCTTTTGAATTTTGGTACTCGAGAAAATTGTTGACAGAAGCTTGGACAGCCTGAAGAACCAATCCATCATTCAACACCAGATGAAGTCACACGGGGCTGTTCACTAAAATCACTAGGAATGAGGCTAAAACTGAGTTACTTTAGGTACATAATGCAAAAGTGGGAGTCCTTGGAACAGGCTCTGATGCTCGGCGGAATTGAAGAAGAGGCAGACAGAAGACTATTTGGCCAGCTGCCATCACAGATAATGGCCCAAGCAGAACCTTCCAATCCTGGTGAAAAGATGCTTGTTGGATCATGAAGCATTAGAAGCAACTGAACAACAAGAAGGCAATAATACTTAAGAGAGAAAAATGGGAAAGACACTGTGGCTTTGAATTATGTGCATTTCAGAAAAAGCATGTAAGACAGTTGTGACAGCCTGTTTTGCAAATAGAAATAACTATGAAGTAGTATCTGCACCCTTAATTAAAGCCAAGTACAGTGTTTATATTGTCACAATGGAAATTGTCAGATATTATGTTATATACTACATGGCCCACCAACAGAAGACAAATTTGTGAGGTGTTCCAAAATGCCACGAGTTGATGCAGATGCATATTTAAAATAAGGCATTTCTGTGTTGGGAATTAATCGTATATTTATTTTCAATTAATTCAATTTTATACATGAAAAGAGCTATCTAATAGGAGAGTTTCGTTTGCAAGGGATTGAAGTGAGAATCTCGTGTTCCAGATGTCTCCGTTTGAAGGTGGATGGAACCAGTGGTGGGATTCAGGCAATTTAACAACCGGTTCTCTGCCCTAATGATTTCTTCCAACAACCAGTGTACCAAACTGCTCAGAAAGTTAACAACCGGTTCTCCCGAAGTGGTGCAGCTGAATCCCATCACTGGATGGAACCTTCTCTAAAATAGGGAATACATTTTCTAGCAAGGGTTGTTTTAAGGAAGGCTATTCTAAAGGCAAACATGCAAACATCCAAAGTTCAACACGCAGGCTTAGTTATCAAGTGACTGACCTCAGAAACTAAGAAGCCCAGTTTTCTCACATCAACTATGATTTGGGGGTAAACATGCAAGACCTGCTGGCACCCCAGAAATGATTTTCTCTCTCAAATATTTACATCATGTGAGATGATTGTCTGCGATGCTCTGAGGACTATTGCCCACAAGTCATGGCTTATTGCTGCTTGCAGAACTGAGAGCAAGCCTGTCTCCTCCTTCTCCTGCCATTCCTGGCAGCACCTACAGTTCCATCCCTGGAGGAAACCACTCGCTGCCTGAATGGGGTGAAAGCAAAGCTGCCTCACCCACAGAATGAATGGGGAACCCACTTCGCCGAAGCCTGCAACCTCTGTTGTCCATCACTGTCCCCTCTTTTCAAGGAGCCCCTGCCCCAGAAGAAGAAAGAGGCACCCACCCACTACACAATCTTTTGTGTTGGTGTGCAAGGCCACCATCTCTGGAACAGGGGTGGGTTTCACTTACCTTCGCTACCGGTTCGCTCGCACGCACACACACCACTTCTGTACATGCACAGAGCATATTTGATGACGTCCGGGCAGGTAGGTGGAGCCCCCCGCCACCGCTGCTACCACTTCATCCAAAACGGGGCGAACCGGTAGCAACCCACCACTGTTCTGGAAGCACAAATCCTTCTCTCCCTTGCCAACAAGAGTTCAGTGGGCACAGTAGACCCAGAGGTCATGTCTTGGCCTAGTCCTGGCAAAACATCCGATAGGCATGTTTAGTGAGTCTTCATCCTCACCAGGCAAGGCTAGGAAGAAAAGATACAGGTGAATTTGCCCACCTATAAGCCAGTTCTACCAAACCTCAAATATTTCAGGTTAGAGTTGAATAAAGAGGCATTTTGACTTAATCTCCATCTGAAAGAGATACTGATTATAACTAAAGAGAAGAAAACAAAGATAACGTTGTTTGTCTGAAATTATAATATTACCAAGTAACGAGTGTTTTGCTTCCGGTGCTTGCTTTTTGCAAAGAAGGCATTTTATCTTCATGCAGAACAGGAAATGTATAGGTTCTATACAGTACTAATTAATTCTCCTCCATTCATCTCCTTTTCAGATTAAAATTATAACACACACACACACACACACACACACACACACACCCCTACCTACTCTGCCAACTTGACAACTTTGGGCATTGATTTCCTTTGGTTCTGATCTGACCAGCAGCACCAGCTCCCTTTAACCATGCCCAGTCTTTGTTACCCAGAGCTGCAAGACCCACTGCAAAATAGAACTGAATTCCTCCCCCCCCCAATCATTTTCTCTCCATTTTCCACTCTCCCTCTTTTGTCACACATGAATCCTATCAAGCTTTTTCTCCCCCTCCTGTCCTATTTTAAAGTAGTTTGGACTGTATAAAATAATGAAGACCCCTTCAGTTCTCTTGCCACGTCTTCCATCTGTTTCTCTGCTAATCCTATTTCCTGTACAAAGATCGGGCACATAAAAGTCATAGCTTGCAATTTAACATGTTATCAGATGTTTGTTTTCTTTTATTTAGCCAATTCTAGGACATACTTCAGATATTAATCTTAGTGTTTAGATTTCATTACCGTTTGATCTATATATTTTACTAGCTCAGATGAGTGAAAATAAACAGCTCGTATCAAGTTACACAAATTGTATTTCTGGATGGATTTACTGGAGAATGTGATGGATTGAGGCTTACAGCTGTAATTCCTTGTCACTAACTCAATAAAATAATTCTGCAGTCATTATTTATGCTGAGTTTAGGATTCATGTTTATAATTTACCAAGAGATTTCTCAGAAAGCATTTTAATGGTTAATGCTCTCAGTGACTGAATGCTTTTTTTTTTTTTACCCAAGAAATTGCATACACAAAATAGTCAGATAGCTTACTAAAGAGACAGAAACAAAATGCAATTCCAGAAAAAATAGAAGGTAGGTGAAAGAAATGTGCAAAACCTTGTATGCTATAGGGATCCATGTTAGCTTATTCTGCACTGGCTTTATGGCTTGTGCTTCCTGCTGTCCTATATGTTTCACATGTACATTTGTTGCTGCACGCACGCACACGCACACACAATCTGTGAAAGTGCGAGATTAAATTGTCCATTGCCACTTTTGCAGATCACAGCCCGTCGACAATGGAAACATATTTATGACGAATTAGGTGGAAATCCCGGGAGCACCAGTGCAGCCACTTGCACACGCAGACATTACGAAAGGTAAGAGAGCAGCCATGAAATGCTTGTCTGATAAAGAGGAACAATTCAAATGGGGAGCCTTCAAAGATTTTTGCACAGAATTGGCTGGAGGAGCCTGGAAGGCTCTTTTTTCAAGTCCCTGTCAAGGGTCCAACGCCAGTTTAATCCTTTGGATGGGCTTTGATTTCCACTCGTGTTTGTTTCTTCCATCAGAAAACAAAGAGCTGCCTTCTGATTTCTTTCATTTCTCCAAAGCTTTTATTAGCCTGAAGCTCTAACAATTAAGCAAGATAATCAACAGGGCACCAATGGGAGATATTTTAAAGATTTGATTGGCTCTGGGTTGCCTTTAAAAAAAATTATGCAGATATATGTAAATGAAGCAACAATTAGCTTGTTTGTTACACTGGAGTGTGTGTGTGTGTGTGTGTGTGTGTGTGTGTGTGTGCATTGAGATTGATGGGGCTGCTCCATATTCCTTATTCTTTTTTCCTTCTGTCGCTATCAGCCATTTATCTTTCGAAATGCGAAAGACTTGCAGTTTTATAAGCATTGATTTTATACCCTGAGTTAATAATACTTTCCAAAGCCGGGTATCCAACATACATCAGACAACACGATACGGCTGTGCTGCTTTCTTAAAAGAATTTTTTAAAAATACGGCCATTAATAAAACATGCCCGCTTTCCAGCTCTGTAAGCAGAATGTGCTCTCATGCTCCAGATCACTAACCGGTTGCTGGAGGGGCTGAGGCAGCTTGTGCTGAGCTCTCCACATGGGACACCAGCCAGGCAGGAGGGCCTCTCTCCAAGTCGTGATCCATTGGCCACACAGGCACAAAAAAGCTGCTAGTCCTCCTCAAGGACGATAGTCACGTTCTAGTAGAAACCTGGTCTGCTTGGGAAATATAGAGCTAGGAAAGGGGGCAGCCCAGTGCTTAGAAAGGGAGGCCGGGATGTCTCTGGGGGATTTCAAGCCCTTCCTATCTGGGGCCAACCTTGGACTGTCATCTCTAGGGGAAAGTCCATCCTTTCATGAGTTTTTCCTCCAACTGACTTTACGCAATGAATAAAATGAGCAGATGCCTCCATCCCATACAAGATTATGAACATCAGAACTGATTGGTCAATAATTACAGTATTTTTTGGACTATAAGGCGCTCCAAAGTATAAGATGCATCTAGCTTTTGGGGAGGAAAACAAGGGGGGAAAATCTGCCTCTGACTCCCAGCAATTTGTCTCCTTGCAGCAAACAGCCTGGTCAGCTTCAGCACAACCTGATTTAGCACAAGCAGCTGATTGACAGTTGGATCAGTCTCCCAGAATACCGTCTATCAGCTGTTCCAGGTTATGGGGATCGCCATTGCCCATCACCGCCCATTGCTGCTGCCATCTATCACCGTCTCCCCACGCTCCCTTTTCAGCCTCCATATGTCCCATTTTTGGCTCGTTCCAGGTGTTGGGGATAGGCAGCAGCGGCCACGGCAGCAATCCCTGCTGCCTGGAAAGGGCCAAAAACGGGATGTGCAGAGGCCGAAAATGGGATGCGCGGAGGCAGCGATAGGTGGCAGCAGCAACAGGCAGTGGCCTGCAGCCTAGAACAGCTGATTGTTGGTATTCTGATAGGCCGATCCAACCGCCAGTCAGCTGTTTGTGATAAATCAGTCTGTGCTGAAGCTGACCAGGCTGTTTGCTGCAAGGAAGCAAATTGCTGGGAGCCAGAGGCCAAAGGGTGGGGGCTGGCTGGTGAGCAGTGCTTCGGCAACATTCGCTGCATTTCCACCCACTTTTTTGGGGGGAGTGCGTCTTACACACTGAAAAATATGGTATTTGAACCCTCACCCACCCAGCTAAGAAAGGCTGGCTCCAGTGAGGAGCTGGATAAAGACACCCCCCCCAGGATGGCCATGTGTAGCCCAGGGAGGAGAGTCAGGAAAGCTTTTTGGGAAAGGGGGGACAAAGCACCCCGTCCTCTTGCAGGGAAACCCTTCCCAGATGTTACCACATCTTTGTGAGAAGCCAGGCATGACTTGGCATCTTCTTAATTCTCTGAATAGGGAGGGAGAAGCCCCCGACCTGCAAGTGGGTTCAATCCCGAGGCTGAAGAACATCGGCTTCCTGTCCAAAATTACGAGAAAGGAGGAGAAATCGTGGCCTATACAGCCTGGGGCTCCCCCACCCCCCCAACTGCCTGTTCTCTCCAGGCCTGCCTCCTCTTGGTTCCCCTTCTGCCATCTTTAACCCTCAAATTATGAACACACACAAACACAGAGCCTGTATTGTGGAGGCAGCCTCTGCTCTGCCCCCAGAGAGGCAGAAGAAGGTGGTTTTGGGAACACCTTTGTTTGCGTATTCCTGTTTGCATTGTTGTGGCTACCTGACAGTAAACACTTTCATTTTTAAAATCAGGCAGTGCAGCGACTGTAAGTTTCCTAAGTGTTGTTCTGGACATGCATTGGGACTTTTTGCGGGCCTTCTTAAAGAGTGTAAGTGCAGGTTGCTCGGTGGAAATTTCTGCGGAATCCTTTACTGTCCGCAAATGCAGAATCATCACCGCAGCTTCAGCTGTTATTGATTGTCTTCAGTTAGTGCAAACTCTTCACCAAAAAGTCTTTGCTGGCCCAGTTTGGCTTCCACCCTCTCCGTCTCTGTCAGGTTTCAGCATCGGTACCAGCTGTTGCCTGTCGTGCATTCGTACTCTACGTAGAAGCTTAGGTTACAGGTTATCATCACCTTCTTTTTCTTCTTTTAATGACCCCATAATCCCTTGAGGGGTGGAGTCTGGGGAACTGAATGGAGCTGAGTGTTTACTGGCCGGTTGCCCTTCCTGTCGCCAATGCGGAGCTTAGATGATGACCTGGTATTATTAGATAGAAAATGCATTCTTCCAGAGAGGAGCCGTTGCTATGGTCCCAATTCCACATCCACAAAGCGCACAAGGCATTATGTTGATAGTGCAGCTTTAATTCTCTCCGCTGGGGTCACCTAAGACCAATCAGAGGGCCGCCTGCTTTGCGGGATAAAGCTGCTCTGGTGGGTTCCCTCTCCCCAGTGCATCCTGATATGCCACCCTGCACAGCTTCCACCCATCTTGGTTTATCCCTGGTTTAGCAAGAAATAAAGACAGCTGGTAATGCCTGAGTTATTCTTTGCATCATAATATAAGTGATATTAAATCAGATGCGGTTCCTTCCAGGGCCTTTTCTTTGACTTCTGTGCAAAATACATGACAACTGACTTTCATTTCCCTGAATAAACAGTGAGTTTTCCCCGCAGAGAATTAAAGATAGCATAACAGCTATCCAATTATAAAGAAAACATTGTCATTTATCTGGGAGCTCAACATTTCTAAACAAACTGTAAATTAAGGAAAAGAAAAGCTATATTTTAAAGCTCTGAGCCCTTGTACAAATCGTCTATCTTGGGAGTTTTTTTTCCCCTTCATAGAGTGGGAAGCAGATGGTTAAAATGTCTGGATAGAGACAAAAACCCAGGTCCACAACAGGAGTCTGTTGCTTCAAATAGGCACCCTCAGCAGCTCTTCAAAATGGGCAATTTCCTTTTCCAAGACCTGGCATAATTGCCCCCGCTTGCCTTAAGTGAAGGTGAGCTGGCACAACCAGACAGATCCCAGCAGCCCCAGATGCACCAAGCTACCTCAGCAGGTATGTTCATACCTGCAGAGACGTATTAGTAGTTAGGCCTCTGAACTCCATTGATCAACCATTTCAGTCTCATACACTTAAGATTACTGTACCCAAACAAGCTCAATCTCTTGTTCTTTGAACTAGTTCAACCAAATCTATGATCCAATGAAAAGAAGAAAGTTGTGGTGAAAATGTTCATAGCAGGCGGATAAGGAAGCCACCCGCGACTCTGTCCCAAACGATGAAGCTTTTGCCCAAAGCCTAAACTTTGGGATTCCTCTGACCACAATAGTGGAATTGACTTTGAACTAAATACTGAAGCTAAGACTGTATTAGGGCCTTTCCCTAAGCACATGGAAACATTTACTCTGTCAAAGAAAAAAGTTTTGCCTTCTTAGAGATGAATTCTGTAGTTTTACATGGACTTTCAATATTGTTGTGTAATCCTGCTAAAAGATGGAAACTGCAAGCCTGGAATGAGCCAAGGATTAATTCTTGTGGAGAAAACATACATAAAAATGTATGGTGCAAATTCCATATTATTTATTCATTCATTCATTTATTCAATCAGTCAATCAACCAATTTCTATAGCTACCAAACTCATCCATTAGACCTAATACACATCTGATTTGGTTTGTCCTTGCTGTGATGTGTGTGTGTGTGTGTGTGTGTGTCCAGAGGAACCCCAAAGGATTTGTTCTTTGCACTGAAGGGGGCCTGGCATGTGATTCGCCATCTGTTCATCCACCCTCTAGGACAGTGATGGCTAACCTTTTTGCCATCACATGCAAAAAGTGGGGGGGGTGCAGGGGGGTTGTGTGCGAGTGTGCCCACACCCATAATTCTATGCACCCCGCCCCTGTGCATATGTGTGTGACACACACACACACGCTTCCCTTGCTTTAGGCATGTGATGGCACAAGGGGGCCTGGTAGGCCCGTTTTTCACCCTCCCCAGGCTCCAGAGCCTTTCTAGGAGCCTGGGGAGAGCGAAAATGGCCTTCTCCACCTCTCTGGAGGCCCTCCGGAGGCCGGAAATAGCCTGTTTGCTGACTTACAGTGGGCCCGGAAGGCCTGAAAATCAGCTGGCCGGTACGCACATGTGTGCCAGAGCTGAGCTCGCATGCCCATTGATATGGCTCCACGTGCCACCTGTGGCACGCGTGCCATAGGTTCGCCATCACGGCTCTAGGATGGAAGGTGGGAATGATATCCAGAAGTTTTGAAGGGAAGAAACAAATGGAGCTGAACTTTTTAGCTATTTGACATGGCTCATTCTGCCTTTTACACTTACAATAGGCACATTTGTCCATTAAATCTCACACTGGATTTGGTTTAAGCGCTTAGCATTTATTGGCATCTCATGGCAAACTTAATAAATGAAATCAATAGGAATATCAATAGCATTGACAAAATCACGATCAGTCAATTGCAAAAGGCAAGCTTTACCCAGAAAAACTTACCGTACATCCTGTGATGACACCTTTAAGATCATCAAACATCCCCCTCTTGCCTCTCTCAGGTCCTTGGGAAGAACTCGAGAGTTGGACAGAAGTGCCAAGTCCAGTCTGGACATCTGGATGACTGTGTGACCAACCATAATAATAATAGCAGCAGATGCTAAATGTTGTCACACGCCAGCTCTCAAATCCTGTCAAACAGCAGTTCATCACAGTGAAACAAAAATATTAAATACTATTGCGCGCCAGTTATCAATCTTGTCAAATCCTAAGTGCCATTGCATGCCAACTTATGAAAACTGTCAAATGCCATCTGTCAAATCTGAAATACTGAAATTGATGTTTAAAATCAAGTGTGTTGATTTGCACCTCAGACCTCAATTGCTTGATGCCTATTGGAATTCTGGGGGAAATTTCAAGTCACATTCACACTATAACCTTAAAACCCAAGACAAGAGAAAGTTTGGTGTTTCGTTTCTCTTCTCCACCAGGACTTACTGGGGTTGGCCAGGTCAAGCTGTCCCGCACAGGTGCCTCTCTATATTCCTGGAAGGACCAAGGAGAAGGGCCAGGTTTTTTGCATAGGTTTCTCCCATTTGTGGTTTTAAGGTTTGGTCTGCACAGGCCTGGAGAGATGTACCCCTCATGCTAAACCACAATTTCATGATTTGTTGAATAAGTCCTGTTGGGTTGGTCACAGAACATACGAAAGGAAAAATATCTCAATCGCATTATGATTTAGGACTGCAGGATGCAAGCCCAACCTCAGTTTATTTGCATATATCTTAGTGGCTTGTAAATTCCTTCTCTTATCTGAATATTTCTATTCTTAACTAGATATGGCCTTTCTTTGCACTATGGCAAATTTATTTCCGGCCACATAATCCTATTGCATAATGCTGCCATCCCACCTGGTAGCTCCTCTCTACTAGCATTCTGTGGATCTGGGGCACTCACTCAAGGAAGATTATTTCCTTTGCCTGCTTCCTGGAATAAGCCCCAGGGCTGATTAGCAATGTTCATATTTAAAGCATCCTAAACATTTGGATCGGGAACTGCAGACAGGAGGGAGAAATTGGGGCTCCCTGCACAGCCAAAGTGCTGATCCTTTCTTAATTGCTTCCACTGGTTTTGTGGCCTAAAGAGCTTCCTTTCAGCAAGAGGCTTCTTGCCCTGCACAGCAGCAGTAGGGAGCTTACAGCACAGCCTGGAGGCCTTCCCACTTCTAGTGTCCAGCATTCTTCTCACCCCAGGAGAAGTGAAGGGTTTGGGCACCAAGTGAACTCCTGGGGAAGTCTACCAGGAGCCACTAAGAATTTGCAACAAGTGAAGCAAGAACTCTATGCTAGATTGCGGAAAAATAACAACCAGTGTCAGTCCTGCTCCAACTTTGTCTCTTAAGTAAGAATGATCCTCGACTCCATTCGATGTGAAAGGTTTCCTTTACTAAAGATCAAGTGGATCACAGTATAGCAAAGCCAGAACTGAAGTTTGGGTAACAAAGTTTCCCAGTGAAATTTTCCTGTTTGTCCCTTCCCATTGCTGATCCCTCATTGTCCAATCATGTTCAGATAAAATGTTTTGGGAATGGTCTCTTCAGTTGTAGAGTAGGCAATTGGAGACGCATGCCTTTCCCAGCTGTCTGACCTTGAGGTTATGTCTCTAGAACAGAGGTGTCAAGCCTGTGTCGTCACGATGGCACTAAACCAGGCGGGGGCGGGGCCAATATGTGACGCATCCGGGCCGTGGGCCGCGAGTTTGACACTCCTCCTCTAGAAGGTATGATGAGTTGTTATCCTTCCCCCTCCTCACATCCAGCTCCCTGCCCCCAAAGTTCACGGCAGACTGGCAGCTAGCGAATGCAAAGCACAGGCGTGAGATGGCAGTTCGGACAACCAGTTTTATTCACACAACCAAGCTGGGCTGAAAGGGAAACTGAGTCCTGAAAGAACTGCTAAGACATATTGTTCCTTGCTGAAGGAACTGAATATGCAATGTCCAGATCAAAAGTTGGTTTATTTAAGGTCTTAGAGATAACTCTGGAATAGGAAATTGAAAAACTCCCTGGAAGGAAGCGGTGGCAACTCTTTCCACATTCTTGCCGAGAAAAAGACCTGGGTGAAGATGACGAGCATCCCGAACGGCTCAGAGAAAAGAGCACTTTGTTACTTGAAGCAAATCGCCCAGATTTGACAGGGCTTCCTCCTAAGGAATTCAGCCTTTGAATGCAGCCTTGCCACTTCATGAAACACTTCATATGGTTTGTCAATTGGGAATGAGGAAGGAATAATATAAATGCTGGAGGGAGCTGTAGATCCTCTGCAGAAAATGGACCCTCTTCTCTTGCCTCTCTCTGGATGCAGATCCCTCTGCCTTCTCCATCCTGCTTGCTGGCCTCTCCTCTCAGCAGAATAGAAGTGGAATCAGGATGTGTGTTGATCTCTTGATGCCCAGGCCCAGGCTGGCTGGTCTCCTTTTTTCCTAAAGAAATGTTTTAAGAACTAGGAAGTTGAACGTGGTTTTCTGATATCACAGCACCAACCAGGGCAGAGTTTAAACACTCTCATGCTCTAGTGTTATTATAGAATATCCTTGCATCTTTCAACAGGGAGCCCTATGATACTCTACTGAGTGAAGGCATTTCCAGCCTTCTTGCAGGGGTGCCCTTAGGTAACTAAAAGCAGGCCAATAAAAAGCTATTAACTAAAAACAGATGTATTGATCAGCCCACGCCTCCAGTTCTACTGGGTTGGTCTTTGACGCCAGCTGAGAGAAGGAGCCTGTCTCCAGGAAAATCCAGCCATTTCTGGAATTCTGGGTTGAAGTTCCTCAGCAAACAAGCAAGAACTAGAGGATCAATTTTTTGCCTTGGCGATTTGTCCCACTTTGATAAATAACAAGAAGCTTCCTAACTTACATTTCTGTCCCCAAGGCTTTATCATTAAGATTAAATAACTGTACTGTCAAGCATACCACTGAACAAACATCTTTTCAATTATGTGTGGAATAGATGCTTTAACAAAAGAACTATTGAACAGTCTGAAATGATGTTTCTCTCCTCCCCTCACCAATAAGTACAAAAAGAACATTAAAATTAAATATCTAGTGATAGAAGAATGCAATTATTTGAAGCAGACTCTCGTATCCCAAGAACCTTCCAATCTGTTTAAAGCAATATCCACTAGTCTCTGAGAACGGATGATGGTCTCCCATCCAAGCCCTGAACAGGCCTAATCCTGCTTACCTTCCAGCTCATATCAGGTTGCTACCTGCTGCTGAAATCAATATCTCTAAAAGCACTAGATTAGGGAAGATGTGCAGCCGACTGAAAATGATCAAACACTTGGTATCTCCCAATTGATTCTGTTTTATAAGATCAAAACAAGTCCTGAAGGAGCGATTTGTTGCTGTTCCATATCTACAAGATGTGCCCTTTCAGAATGCTTTAGAGCAGGGGTGTCAAACTCAAGGCCCAGGGGCTGGATACGGCCTGCAGGGTACTTAGATTTGGCCCATGGGGCTGTCCTGGAAACAGCGAAGGACCAGTCTGCGTTGCTTCTGCCAGTGAAAATGGGTTCCCGAGCTCCATTTTCAGCTGCCCCTGCCTCCTGCAACCCTCTGCCGCACATGGCCCTCCCAGGCTCCGTTTTCACTGGCAGAGAGTTGCAGGAGGCCGTAGCAGCCGAAAATGGAGCTCGGGAATCCATTTTTCTTTTTTTTTCTTTTTTTTTTTTATTGAAAAGTTTTACAAAAAGTTTACATATCCCCCCCCCTTCCCTACCTCAACCTCCCCCCACCCCCCCTCCTCTTCCCAGAGCAAATTACAGGGTATAAACTTCAACAATCATAATCAATCCTAGTCTAAACAATTATGACATTCCACATCTCTTGTTCTTTCAATTCCCTAATTACCCGCCTAGCTTTATTACTTAAAGACACACCAAATATCTATATAATCATTCATAACCTATCTGCAATTTCTTATTCCGGTATTTATTTTGAATATAATCTATCCATCTTCTCCAGTCTCTTAAATATCTTTCATTTGAATGATCCTTCAAGTATGCCAGATTTTTGCCATTTCCGCTAGATTTGTAACTTTCATTGTCCACTCTTGGATTGTAGGTAAGTCTTTTTCTTCCAATATTGTGCCACCAACAGTCTTGCTGCAGTTATTAAATTCAAAATCAATTTAGTCTCTGTGACTGTACAATCCGTAACTATACCCAGCAGAAACAGCTGTGGTGTAAATTTCAACCTCTTTTTAAGAATATTTTGTAAAATCCACCAAATTTTTATCCAAAACGCTTTAACCTTTTTACATGTCCACCAAATGTGAAAATAAGTGGCATCCTCACAATTACATCTCCAACATTTTGGTTGTACATTCGGATACATACGAGATAGTTTTTTTGGGTCTAGATGCCATCTATAAAACATTTTATAAAAATTCTCCCTTAAATTTTGCGCTTTGGTAAATTTCACATTTGTCACCCATATTTTCTCCCACGTTTCCATCATTATTGGCTGTTCAAAATTCTGCGCCCATTTTATCATACAGTCCTTAACTAGCTCTGTTTCCGAGTCCATCTCTATCAATATATTATACAATCTTTTTATGTGCATTGGGCTTTGGTCTCTAATTTGTTTAATTAAATTTTCATCACTTTGTATAACACCAGTTTTCTGGTCTTTTCTCCATCTGGCTTGTAATTGTACATATTGAAACCATGTTTGAGTTATTTTCTCCTCTTTCAACACATTCACAGATTTTAATTTTAATATACCTCCCTCCATAATGAGAATATCTTTATACGTAATTACATCCTGTCTACTTTCTATACTCGTATTCTCTATTGCGTGCCTGGGTGCTGTCTATATAGGTATGTTTTCATTTAACTTATATTGATATTTCTTCCAGACACGCAATAAAGCATTTCTCAGTATATGACTCTTAAATGCTCTATCCACCCTTTTTTCATACACTAAATAAGCATGCCAACCATAGACCAGGTCATGCCCTTCAATATTCAATATCCTTCCATTTGTTAAATTAATCCAATCACTAATTGCTGATAAAACAGCTGCTTCATAGTACAATTTTAAATTTGGCATTTTCAATCCTCCTCTTTCTCTTATGTCCTGCATTATTTTCAATTTTATCCTTGGTTTCTTACCTTGCCATACGAACTTATTAATACCTTTCTGCCATTCTTCCAGGTTGGCATCCTTTTTTAGTATTGGTATCATTTGAAAGAGGAATAAAAACCTAGGTAAAACATTCATTTTTATAACTGCTATTCTACCCAACAAGGACAGTTGTAATTTTTTCCATTTAGCCATTTCAGCTTGTATTTTATGCCATATCAGTTCATAATTATACTTATACAATTTACCATTAGAAGATGCAATATAAACTCCTAAGTACTTGACAAGATGTGCCCTTTCAGAATGCTTTAGAGCAGGGGTGTCAAACTCAAGGCCCACGGGCTGGATACGGCCTGCAGGGTACTTAGATTTGGCCCATGGGGCTGTCCTGGAAACAGCGAAGAACCAGTCTGCGGTGCTTCTGCCAGTGAAAACGGGTTCCCGAGCTCCATTTTCAGCTGCCCCGGCCTCCTGCAACCCTCGGCCAGTAAAAACGGAGCTTGGGAGGGCCGCACATGGCCCTCCCAGGCTCCGTTTTCACTGGCAGAGAGTTGCAGGAGGCCGTAGCAGCCGAAAATGGAGCTCGGGAATCCATTTTTCACTGGCAGAGTGCTTGGGCCACCACAGGCGCCATCAGGAATGATGTCAAGCTGGCCACGCCCACTCTGGGCACACCCAGCCCACCTACCCCCGAAGTCAAACACAAACCTGATGCAACCCTCAATGAAATTGAGTTTGACACCCCTGCTTTAGAGGAAACAGATGGCTAAGTAATGAACACCTACATTTCTTTGCTTTTTTTAATCCTATTTCTAAGGGATTGGATCATTTCCATGGGGAGAATTAATGATTTATTATTTATGTCCATACGGCTATCTCTGTCTCTTAGAAATAATTACCTCCAGAGGCAGTTGAAATTCTGCCTTATCATGTTTCCATTTGTTATACTGAATTCTAGTGTTTATATATTTTTCCTTGATGCAAGAGGCTACAGGGACCGGTTATTGCAGCAGAGGGTCTTAACAGGTGGCTGAGATTTAGATGTCAGACTTTGGCCCACTGAGTGACCACCACTGGCAGTGTCTTCCAGATCTGCAGTTGATGCAGCTCCTGCCCTAATTGGTGACTCAGAAGCAAATCCGCTGCGTCTCCAGTCCTGATTGGCCTAGAAGGGCCATAATAACCCATTCAAATAGTTGTCTTCCCCAATAGGAACCTTCCCCAACCCTTGGAAGCCAGGATGAAGCTGAAGCTTGACCAGTGACTCAAAGGCCTTTGTGGTCATACTTTTCATTCTGCTATTAAAATGCCTTTGATGGGGAATGTGCTCTCCTGGCACAGTTCTTGCATTGGTCCCTCATCAAAGAGCCTTAAAAATGGTTTCTGGCTGGCCTCCTTTGGGGCTGTGGCGGCTGTTGGTACTTAATCTCATATGCTGCCCAAATCCCAAGGATCCTGGCTGGCCAATGCTGGGGTTGGTGGTGGTGATGACTTTATGGTTTCCATAAAGGGCTGCATGCTATGAAGAGTTTGACCCCAGATCAGTCTTGTGGCACTAGCATTCATTGGGATAGGAGCCATTCACATTCACACGCCCTCTTCAAGAGGAGAAACCATGTTGGCCAGAGAGCATGACATGAGTGGGTCGGCGTGTTTTTATCTCTGCATTGTTTATGAAATCCCAGCAATGAAGACGTGTTTGAAATGCCGTGAAATCCATCTTTTTAATGGGAAGTTTCTGCTTTTGGTGGAAGTAAGGAAAAGCCCAGGGAATTTGTAAACATAAAATGATCTGTTGGCAGTGAAGAAGAAACACATTACACACACACACACACAGCCCTTAAGTATTCCTGGTTTCGTCTGTTGGTCTGTCTTATTCAACTCATTGTAAGATAGAAGGTAAGAGAGAAACGGTGCCCTCCTCCTTTTCCTCCACTCCCGTCTCCTTCCTTTCTTTCCTTTCTTTTCCAAAAGCTTGGCAGAACGCCAGATGACTTACATTACTGTAATAGATTTGATGACCTCTGACTTCCGCTGCAGAGGCGTATGCTGAATTTTTCATTATATCAGGGTATACTGAAAGCTAAAAACTCAGGACGAGAAGCTGCATTATTTAAACCAACATTCAGTTACACAGATTTTTTTTTCCCTTATTCGTTAAAGGGAGGGGGAAATTGTTGCAATTAAATGTCATCTATCGCTGCATTAAGTGACGATTAATGCAGTTCCAGTTTGTTCAATCAGCTTGCATGGATTTTTTTGAAGTTGCCATGATTATTATTTTTTTTTTGCAAAGGATAATCTTGCTTTTCATAGTCGTTGAATTTAATCAGCAGCTCGGTTGATAGCAAAGGCTTCCCTACTGTTTCTGCTGTGGACTGGAAAATGTTATTCTTTTATTATTGCAGGAGAAAAAATTGCCCCGTGCTGTTCCAAAATCTGCTACCTATGGAAAAATTGTTTTTTAATGTGTGGCTGTTTACATTTTCTAGTTACGGCAATTATCCCTTAAATAATACATTTTATTAACTTAAACATAGGAACTGTACTTTATAATGCTGTTATGGGTAAAAGCACACACCCAGATGGAATCTGGGAGCAATCTGGGAGTAAATATTGGAGTCTTTCTAACCGTTCTCCATGCTGTTAAATCTACAGTGGGACAGAAAACCAGCAGATTTTAGTGCCAAAATGCTGAACCAGGAAAACTTAAGTTTCCTACCAAATTTAAAATTGGAAGCCAAAAATACATCATTTCAAATCACCTCAAATATGCCCCCCCCAAAAAAAAATCCCTATAAAATTGAAAGTCTTGCTCTGATCCATTCTCCTGTGGCCAGAACCCCTCTGCCTTTTTCCTACTTGCCAAAACGGGAGTGAGAATCTGTGGGAAGAGAGAGGTGGTGCCATGCAGGGCAGCAGAAAACCGGGGGGGGGGGGGGGTCTTGAGAACAGAGAGAAAGCCCTGTGGAGGGAGAGGCCGCCAAGGCAAGCAGCCCAGGAACCTTGAGGGAAAAGCCCCACCAGCCTCTGTCCACCTTCGGCCTTCCCTGGGTCCACATCCAATTGGGGAGGGGGCTGTCTTGGGGGGGATTCCAACCCCTCCTGGCTTATTTCCGCTATGGTTATGAAGGGGACCCTTTTATTTTGCACAGAAGTTGATGTCAGTCTTCAGCTGAGTGACAATAATTACACAGAAATTAATCAAGCTGCTCGTTTCAGGCCTGTTGCATTTGCAAAGCAGACAGCTGCATTCTTCCTGTCTGGGCAATATTGGTGGGGGTGTGGGGGTGGGTGTGGGTGTGCACGCACACATGTTGGTGTTGTGTTTTACTAAGAGAGCAGCTGGAGGTTTGAGTCTCCCATCTACTGGATTATGCTTGTATTGTAACAGCACCTAATAATGACATGATAAGATCGCACATCCTGTGGTAACTGTGTTGGGCTTCAACAGAGAGAAAAAAGAGATTTGGGGGGAAGGGGGGAGAGAAACAGTGGAAATTCTAGCCCTGGAAACCTCATCAGTTACAGTTGTCATGGAGGGGCTCCGTGGCGCTTGCAGTTGTATCAGTCAGGTATATTCCCTCAGGCTTCCTTTTGAGCGGAGCTTCCTCGCAAAGTCTGGGTGCTGCAGAGCTGCCTCCGCCCTTTCCCCATCACTCCAATGCCCAGCTACCTGGGACCGGCCAGGCAAGGGGCCCTTGGCCTTTCCCTGGGGGTGGGGGGGAATGCTACCACCTGCCCTTGGCAATGACCAGATCACAAGGGAGGCTGCAGGCTTCCTGGGGCTTTTGGGGGCCAAATTGGGGGCTGTTGGGGGCCGGGGGGGGGAAGGTTTCTGGACCGGTCTGTGAAGGAGGATCCTGAACCCCGAGGGGGGTACAGTGATTGGGGCCCCTGCTGGGCTGCTGATTTATCAGCCGAATATGCAGATTTCAAAGAGGCTGCACGTTCCCATAGCAACCCAAATCAAACAATCTTTTCTGCAGTGCTAACACATCTTGCTGCAAAAATGTGTTTTGACTAAATCTGATTCTTTAAATATTTAACATATGGCAGAGAAGAGATAAATATTGCTCTGCAAGCAATTCAGCCACTCTCCTTTGCTTCTTCAGGAAGAGCTGGAGCAGGAGGGACGGGCGGTTCCCCCCCCCCCTGCCATCAGCCTTGTTTTTACTCCTTGTTTCACTACATAAACAGTCACTGTAATGTTACCGCGGGAAGTATTTGGCAGCGTCCCTGCTATTTTGCTAAGCCTGCATAGAGGGAACGTTTCCCAGTTCCAGCAGCTGTAACATGTTTAAACTCAGTTTGTAATGGGATCTGAAGAGGACTTTTCCCTTGGGCTGGGCCTCCTTTGGAGGTGGGGGGGGCAGAGGCTGGGCTCAAAAGCATCCTCCTCCCACACTTGGCCCTGGCAAAGCATGCTTGGCTAATGACTCTGGTTTCTAATAGAGCATGAAGTAGGTTTATATTTAACATCAATTATGCTGCACTTTATTAAAATGTGAAATTCTATCATTGTGAAGACGCGAATCCCAGGTCTCTTTGCGTTGGGACATCTAAATCTAAACCACGCAGTCTGGAGTGGATTCTGGAACAACCCAGAAGGCAAAATTTGCATTCGAACAAAAGCATTTTTTTACTTTGAATCCATAGATTAAACTATAATTAAAGCAGTCTGATATTTGAACAGATTAATGTTGTTTCTAAAGCCAAGTACATTTTTTTCACAGATGCCTTTAAAAACATGTTTGCTATATAAAAGTTCCCATTTTATTCCCACCATGAGTAATTCATTAATCACGTTGAATGCATTATAAAAACTTTAATCACAGATGCTGAAACTCCGATAGCCAGTGTGTGTAACCCTTTCGTTAGCACGAAGGAACTCGTCCTTTTTAAATCAAGAGCCACACTGGGGAGGGGGAAAAATAGCACTGATATTTATTTTCTAAAAAAGAATGGCACCATTCAGGAGGCAGGGATTTTAAAAAAATAAAAACTTGGGGTTCCTCTCTCTTCTTGTGCTTTCCCTCAAGTAAAGAGGGGTCTGTCACCTGCCCCTGCATCCCCTCAGCCTTCCTCGGTTTTCCAGCACACCAATATCTCCTCTGCTGATGGAAAATTCAGTGCCCCAATTTTTACAGGTGGGGGTCCAGGTTGGGGAATTCTCATGGGTGCGTAGATCAACTTTATTTAGTGACCCAAAATGGCATTAAAAATAAAAGCTTAATTCGGTTGACTTAAAGGGTCAAACTTCAGAAAAATAAGTAGGTTGTTTACTAAGGGCTGATTTGATCCAACTCAAAATCTCATTTTGATTTTTTGAACCAGCTCAAAAGAGATCCAAAATCTCTTCCCCAGATAGAGCACTCTAGTAACATACTAAGACTTTCTTCTAGTTAGTGTACAGCTGATTGGGAGCAACAAAATACACACACACACACATACACAAACACACGTACACGATCATGTTGGGGTGAATGTCATTTCCGAGTTTTTAAAACCATCCCCTTTGCTAAGGATTCCCTTAGCATTGAGAATTGTTTAATGCTTACCAAAAACTGTAAACTACGATGGCATCAAAGGGTTCTTTCAATGGAAGATCTCTTTGATGACTTAGAAATCCAGGATGTAACCAAAGGAGAGCGGCTCATTTAAAGCAAAGCAAAACCAAAAACCAGATTCCCTTTTGAGCAGGACAGAGAGGGGTCCATGGATGGGGAGTTGGTGGGGAATTGGGAATGGAACTGGCCTTGGCTACCCTAATGCCACATGGAGGACACTCCTAATGCTCATGGTGACCCCACCCTGGACCTCCAAGCTGGAGATCCTTCCCTGCCCAAAGCAGCTGCAGGCCTGCCTCCTCCCGGCCGCCCCAAAAGGTGTCCTGGTGTTTTTCCAGGACGTTTCCACTACTAAGACAGGTTTCTTCCCGTGGGTGAGAATCTCCGTAACTGACTGATGATTTGTTCTTTAGATTAATCCTGCCCTATGAAAGATACATTAAAGGGGAGGAAGACAAGCCGTTGCCTCAGGTGAAGCCTCGAAAGCAAGAGATCGCTCAGGAGGTGGAGAGTAAGATAAAATTGACGGGCACAAAGCGCATCAAACATGAAAACATGAAGAACAAGAAGGAGCGAGAAGAGGCACCAAAGCCTCAGGACCCAGCAGAGGTCAGTCCTACCTGTTCCCATTTGTGTGTCCCAAACTTTTCATTCTTTGATCTGTACCGCTCCATTTTGATCACCAGGTGGCTCTCTTTGGGGACGAGAGCTGACTAAAGCGCTAAAACGCTCTCTTGCTGCCAGCCTCACATTCTTCTCAACACGCAGGGAGACTTAAAAGCAGTTGAAGAGGCACCAATCCAGGAGAAGATGGAGCTTTGTCTCCTGCCTTCCATCCATCTCCTGAATGCAGCACCTAGACAATTCCTTTCCTGCTGCTTTCTCTTCGGGCCTGAGAAAGAGAGGGAGAAGGACAGCAGCTTAGCTTAGCCCAGGAGTCCCCAAACTTGGCAGCTTTAAGATTTGTGGACTTCAACTCCCAGAATTCATAGCTGGCTGGAGAATTCTGGGAGTTGAAGTCCACAAGTCTTAAAGCTGCCAAGTTTGAAGACCTCTGGCTTAGTCCATCACACTGTGGTCAGGGCCTCCTGCCTAAAGACAACTGGGGAAGGAAGGTGATTTTATTTTATTTATTTATTTTTTATTTTATTAAATTTATATACCGCCCTACTCCCAAAGGACTCAGGGCGGTGAACAGCCAAAAAATAAAACACATAGATTACAAAATTTAAAAAAACAATATAAAACCACATTAAATAAATTTGGCCCGGAACAAATTAAAACACCCCCAATACTTAAGACAGATTTAAAATTTACAATTTAAAAAGTTAAAAGGGAGGAGTTAGGCCAGGCTGGCCTGTTGAAATAAGAAACTCTTGAGGGCGCGGCGGAAGGTGCGTAGATCCGGGATCCTCCGTATCTCTGGGGGGAGCTCATTGCAAATAGTAGGTGCCCCCACAGAGAAGGGTCTCCCCCTGGGGGCCGCCAGTCGACACTGTTTGGCCAAAAGGTGGTAACCAAAACCTTGACGTGCACCCGGAAGACCACTGGGAGCCAGGGCAGCTCATGCAGGAGAGGTGTTACATGGGAGTGCCACAGCGCTCCCATAACCACCCGCGCGGCCGCACTCTGCACCAGTTGGAGCCTCCGGGTGCTCCTCAAGGGGAGCCCCATGTAGAGAGCATTACAGAAGTCCAGGTGGGAAGTGACGAGGGCATGAGTGACCATACGTAAGGAGTCCCAATCTAGAAAGGAACGCAACTGGCGGATCAGGCGAACCTGATGAAAAGTCCTCCCGATCACAGCTGTCAAGTGCTCTTCTAAAGACAGCCGTGAATCCAGGAGGACACCCAAGTTGCGAGCCCTCTCCGTGGGGGCCAACGACTCGCCCCCAATAGTCAGTGATGGCACCAACTGACTATATCGGGACACTGGAAACCACAGCCATACGGTCTTGGATGGGTTGAGCCTGAGTCTGTTTCTCCCCATCCAGATCCGCACGGCCTCCAGGCACCGAGACATCACTCCAAGGGCATTGTTGGGGTGGTCCGGGGTGGAGATGTACAGCTGAGTGTCATCAGCGTACTGATGGTACTTCACCTCGAAACCACGGATGATCTCACCCAGTGGCTTTACATAAATGTTGAACAGAAGGGGCGAGAGGACCGACCCCTGTGGCACCCCACATATAAGGCGCCTCGGGGTCGACCTCTGCCCCCCTGTCAACACAGACTGCGACCGGTCGGAGAGAAAGGATGAGAACCACCGCAACACAGTGCCCCCCCACCCCCAACTCTTCCAACCGGTGCAGGATTTGCAGGATTGCCAGGCAGCTGCTCCTCAGGTGAAGCACAGGAATGGCCTCAGCTTCACTCTCTGTGTAAATGGATGGACCGAGGAAATGGAAGGGGGAGATTCTTAGCAAAATGGTCTGAAGGAACACTTGCCATAGGGAAAGCCCAAGACTGCCCTGCCCAGAAGGGGGAGGGGAGCTTTCTGTGTCCCTCCTGGGCATCTTTCCCAATCTCTTGGCCTGGTTTCCCTCCAGCTCTGCCCTCGGTCCACATTGACCCCCTTCCAGACACCCTAAGAGAGATCCTTCTTTATAGAAAGGGCATTGAAAGCTTAAATCTAAAACAGAGATTGAGGATCCATTTTGGCTGGGATTGGGTTCTGTCTCCCTGGGCTGCTCCGTGAACCCAGCAGCAGCAACTGTCCCTTAATTGGCAGGTGGGCCTTCCATGAAGGTTGTTGGGTCTCCATACAACACTGAAGATGCAGATCAGGAACATAGCTTTGCCTGCTCGTTATGGTGGGATAGAAGAGAGGGGCTGAGTTCTAATTCTTCCCCAAGTGGAAAACTCTTGTGGAGGCCACTAGAAAATCCTGCAGGCTTTTTAGCACAAGGGCCGAGGGCTTTGTTTGCAGATAAAATGCTTGTCTTGGTGGTGTTTTCTCACAGTTTTCTCTCCAAATCTTTTACTAGGGTTCATCGGCCAAAGAGAAGAATCAGGAATGCTCATTGCAGAAAAGCTTATCGGACCTGACTGCAGCAGAAGCCATGAAGCTCTCTGCCGAAGGGTCTCAGCTCTCCCCTCCGATGGCCCCTAGAGTGGCCTTCTTGGAAGAGGAGGAGCCCCTGGCCGATGCATCTCTGGTCTCCCCTGAAGCCATGATCCGAAGCCCGCCACTGGAGGAGCTGCAGGAGGAGCCCAAACAGGAACTATGTGGGGTGTCATGTTTTGCAGACAGCCCCGAGGAGGAGGCCCAGGCAATTCCATTCACCAACTTCCCCAGCCTCCAGCTGCCCCTCCCAAGTCAGAATGAGATGGAAGACGATAAAATCCCAGAGATGGCGGACTACATTGCCAACTGCACGGTGAAAGTGGATCAGTTGGGCAGCGAGGACATCCACAGTGCCCTGAAGCAGAGCCCCAAAGTGCTGGTGGTGCAGAACTTTGACATGTTCAAGGAGAAGGACCTCCCGAGTCCCTTCAATGGGGACCCCGGGTTTGGTTCCACCCCATTGCTCTACTCCAAGGGCAACCCAGGCATCATGTCCCCTCTGGCAAAAAAGAAGCTCCTCTCCCAGGTGAGTGGGGCAGCCCTATCCTGTGGCACCTACCCATATGGCTCCCCACCACCACTCATTAGCAAGAAGAAGTTCAGCAGCAAAGACGACCTCTTGTCTGGCAGGCCAGGACTGCTGTCTTCCAGGCATTCGATGGACAGTGCAGCAGTAAGCAGGCCATCAGTCATCCAACACGTGCAGAGTTTTAAACCCAAGACTGCGGAGGACAGGAGGCCCACTCACGATGCCTACAGACATGAGTCCCTGCTCAAGAAACCAGACTCTGAATGTTGTGATTTTTCCAAGCAGCATTTGAGTGCCCTGGCAGAATCCTATGCGCTAAAGTCAGAAATCCAGGACATGAAGGAGCGAATGAATGAGAGGAGGGCCCTGCACCACTCGCACATGCCAGGCTTCCTGGCGGACTTCTATGCCTCCCCTCCCCTCCACAGCCTCTATAGGCGTGCTGAGCACCTAGGGAGCCAGCCGTGCTCCAAGTACTTCCCCCGAGACATGTACGGGGAAAATGCTGCTGGGTTCCCTCCCCATAAGCTTCAGGACAGGCGACTACTCAGCTACCATCCCCCTTTGCACCAGCCAGAGAACAAGACCTCCCGGGAAACCTCCTCAGATGATCAGCCCACAGATCTGAGTCTTCCCAAAGGGGGCCACAAACAGACAACAAAAACCTTGGGAGCCCCTCTCTTGCGGGGTTCACCCAAGGGGGCAGAGGAGAGCAAAAACGCCACCCGGTTCCACTCCTTGACTGGCCAGACTCTAAGCGTGGATGGCAATCCAAAGGCTTGTCGGGTCTCCCCAATGACGGTCTCCACCCCAAAGAAACAGGGGGAGCCCCTCCTGAGGGCCTGCAAGCTGCCAGCCCCGAGAAAGTTGGATGGGATGGTACACCCAGTCCTGAGCCACAAAGCCATGGCTCCGGGCATCGGGGCAGCTCGCCCTCTGAAGCGCAGCCTGGAGGACCTGGACAAAGGCCTTTTGGAGAAGAAGGTCCGAGCAGTCTCGCCTTTGCGCTTACCAAAGGAAGCCCCTTCCAAAGAGCAGGACGTGGAGGGCAGCAAGCCAGTGCATGGCCCACCCCCAGGCGGGGCGCTGGAGGGCCACAAGTTCCCCCTCTCCAGCCCCATCTTCACAAGCTTGTACCCAGGGACCCTGTGTGGCGGCCTGGGCAACCGCATGCCCGCAACTGGTTATTCCCACCCCCTGCAGTACTTGAAAAACCAGGCCGCCCTCTCCCCCCTGGTGCAGCCATTTGCGCTCCACTCCTTCATGGTGCACAGACAGTTCCTCACCTCCCCAGGCAGCTCTCAGCAGCTTTACCGGCACTTGGCGGCAGCCTCCCCTGTGGGCAGCTCCTACGGGGACCTTTTGCACAACAGCGTTTATCCTTTGGCGGCTCTGAACCCCCAGCCTGCTTTCCCCCCCTCCCAGCTCTCCTCTGTACACCCGAGCACAAAGTTGTAAATGCTCCTGAAAAATGGCATCCCGCAAATGACATTCCTTCAGCCCGCAATCCTGTCTTGCAAACAAGTATATCAATATTTGTGATAACCAATAAGCGGTTTTGCTCCTCCCTGCTGAGCGCTTTGGGTCTGACTGAGACGCGGCTCCCGCTTAGCTGGGCTTGAGGCCAGACTGCTGGGCTTCCTCCGAGCCGCCTCACTGGTGTGCCTCCTGCTGCACAGAGGGCTGCAGGGGGTTAGGGTTTCCTGGCAGCCGAGGCTCAGGTGCGCCTGGGCCCCAACTCAGAGGAAGGGCCCTCTCGGTTTGCCCCACCCCCATCCCCGGGCAGCAGCCTTGAAACCTTTCAGATAAATCCGGAAGGCAGGAAACGCCACCTGGGGAGGTTGCTTCTTTGGGTACCATTTCAGAGTTCAAATCAATGCAATGTATAGAAAAACTGTGTCAACTTTCATTTTAACACTATCAGAACAGAAAAAGTAAACACAAAATAGACTGTACATATCTGCTTCAGAAACAAGAATGACCGGTGTCAAGTTCATTTGTATAATTTATGTAAGTTCTTATTTTCCGCGTATCATGTGCTGTTTTTTAAAGAAAAGAAAATTAAACAGCTCCTTTTTATTTGCCACTTTTTTTTCCTTTTCTTTTTGTTTTTTTAGTGCAAAAAAAGGAGGCTCTGGATATTAAGGGCTTTTTAAACTTTGCATTTGTCTCTCTCTCTGCCTTTCCTTCTCTGCTTATATTTTGAAGGCAGCTTTTGGGGAGGGGATTACACCCACTTTCATGGGACAGAAGCCAACTATGATCAAAAAGTCCCAATTCCCCCCTAGCCTGAGGTTGCTGGGTCCTGCCTCGACCCTTCGGAGCAACTCCACCCTCGCAGCCAAGTGCGGCTTTCCTGTCTCAAGGCTGGCCTGTCGGTTACGAACTGCAACGCTCAATCTCTTACAGGCTGCCCGACTGTCCTGCGGTCCCAGAGGAAGCCTCCCATGCACCATCAGTAACATTGACTTGCAGATGAGTCTCCACAGGGGTTGCGAGAACTTCAGCCACAGCCATTAGAAGAAGGGGAGAACATTTTAGGTAATGATGTTTGGGATCCTGCCGTCCAAGGGAATCCCTTGAAAAGAGAGCCTGGTCGATCTGGGCTTCTTCAAAGCAGAGGCAAGGAAGGGTTGTCCAAGAGCTAGTCTAGCCATTCATTGCTTGAATTCTTGGTTGGTCGATCTCAGCTAGATTCCCCAATGTACTTTAAACCTTGGCTTTCTAGCAGTGATAAAGGCAGGGTAATGTAAAAAACTTTGAAGCAGAGCACTGCTTTGGACCCCCCCTTCTTCCACTGAGCCAGGCCAGGGAGCATCTTGGTCTACCTCTTCCTGATTACAATGCCTTCCAGAGTCTGCACAAGTTATGTGAGGCTTTGGCAGAGCCCCTCATTTTATGACCCACCCGTGCTTCGCCATGGGTGTGTGGCACATGTGTGTGCCTCCATCCTCTCTGTGCCTACTCCTTCTGCTGTGGAGCTCCCAGCTTGCCTCTGAACCCTTGAAAGGCAGCCACTTCCAACGGGGGGGGGACTGGGGGAAGCATGGATGGCTTCATCTGTGTCCAGCCTGTCTCACTGTGTGCCGTTTCTCCTATGCCTCCTCCGTCCCATTTCAGCATTCAACTGTGATAAAACAGAATAAAAAGAATAAACCACACCCACACAAAAATGTATTTAAACATCTGTTTCAATATATTTCAAACATACGTTCCCTCAAAGTACATAAGTCTCAACAAATTTCCTCTTTAAAACATGGGGTTTTTTTTTTAAAACCATGAACTGCATAAAAGAATAGCGAAGTGTGAAAACCAAAAAATAACTGCACTCTCATCCACTCCTAGACCAGGAGACAAAGTTTCGTATTAAGATTTGCAAGGAGCCAGTTCTTCCTCCCTGGCTGAAAGAGCAAGAGCCGCCATCTCTGGAGCTCTTGATGGGGGTTCAGGTCAGGGTCAAGGGGGGGGGGGTTGTGCCAGCCTTCCTGACTCTGGCAGCAGAAGAGCCTCCTCCTCCTCCGGACTGCATCCAGCCTCACTCCAGCTGTTGTGGGAGGTTTCCCTTTAGATTGGGATCCCAAGGGCTGGGGCAGAACTCGCCTTTCAGGCTGAGGAACACTCCCAGCTCACCCTGTTTGGAGCTGCCGGGTGACCAGAAGAGACTCAAATCTCACTTGCCTCGAGCCGGACCAGAAGTTCCAGGCCGGCATCGCTTCTTCTGGAGGGCAGATGAGCCCAGTTACACAGCAGCAGCTCTGAGCCTCCAGGCAGGAGAGGGCAAACCTGACCCCTCTGTTGGGCTGCCGATGCTCTTTCCCTCGCTGGGTGCATCCCCATCCCAGAAAGCGGGGGCTTCTTGTCCTTTGCCCTGGATGTCTGTGCAGAAAGGCCGAGGTTGAAGGAAGCCCCCAGCAATGCCAGGATCCAAATCTGTCCCGGTTCCACTGCAGTAAATCATCCAACCAACGGGATCTAGTGGAAACTACTTAAAATGCAACTTGCCTGCATGCCCAACACCTTACAGTATATTAAAACTGACTGTGATTCAAAGCCTCTCGCGATATATAATGTAAGCTACTTAATATATATATATATATATATTGATGGGGGGAAACACAGTAATAGACAGATATTGTTATCTTCAGTTAAATGCTTTTATGTTCTTGTGCATAATTATATTAATTGACGGTGCATAAACTGGCTTCTAGAACATAGCACTTAACTCTGCTGGGTGTGTGTGTGTGTGAGGAGGGGGTTGGTGTTCCCATTGGCTGAATAGTGAATGCAAAGACCACCCTCATCCCAGTCAAAAGGTTTGCTCATTTGCACTAACCCTGAGCAATTGCACTCAAGGTGGGGAGGCAGGTGGCTGGCCAGGCTGGGGAATCAGAGGAGCTGCGGCTGGTTTTGGGATAATTTTCAGAGAGGCTTCTTGAAGGCGCCTCTTTGTCCTCGTTCTGTGTCCCTTGGGCGGCCCTTTTTGCTGTCGAGGGGAGACCATCCATCACGACCATCTCCCCTTGCACTCCCACAGCCTGCCCGATGCTTTGGGGACGGGGACAGCTGCTCTTCTCTGCCAGGGCCAGGTGGGGCTTCTGCTGGCAAAGGGGCTTTCCTGCCATGGTCACCCTCTCACTGGGGATGGAGCTGGTTTTTGAAAGTTGGACCGGTTAACCAATGGGCTGACTTCGCTCATCACCATCTCTCTTTCCCTGCATTATTTTGGAAACAATTCAGACTGTTTTAAAGCATCCTAGTGGAGAGTTATTTCCATCTTTGGTCCAGAAGAAAAATGTATTTATTTTTAGATATCTTGGCCATTTTGAGGGCAAACGGGAAGTAGTGATGGCATGACGGGCTCCCTTGTGGGGAGCGGGAAGCCTGCCTTCTCTTCTTTGTTTTAAGATTCCATTTCTATTAAGTCTTAAATTTTCTACTGGCAGATAACCACTTTTTGTGTCTTAAATGGGGCTTTGTTTGAGTTCAAGAGGCCTTGTGACTGAATAAAACTGCACAAGTTTTTCTTTGTGCAATCAAGCCATTGTTATTAGTAGACTGGCAAAAGAATGAGCAAAATCTAATTGGCAGCAGAAAGGAAGAAATCTCTTGAGTGGACTTTGCTTCCCAGAAGTGTTGCAATTCCAGTGCACTCTGCTTGGGATTTAAAGATTTTGAAAGCTGGTAAGATCAAAGACAAAGAAAAATGCTTTTCATATAATATCCTGTTAAAAACTAAAGGCACTATACTGGGCGAGGCATTTTGCAGTTGGATACTTATGGTAATAATTAGAACAGAGAGCAGTTTGCCATTTTAATAAAGCTCCCAAATAAAACCCATACGTCTCCTGGCTTGTTGAACCGGCTGCATGAACGAAAGACCTCAGGCAGGACCCCTTGGTAGAGGAACATTCCTGCTCTTGGAGTCACCCCGGCCCCATCCAGGAGTCACCTTGGCATCTAGCTGGGCAACAGGATTCCAGAGCAGCTTGAGAGATTTTGGCATGGATGTCCCTGGGTGAGGACACCCCCTGCCCTTCAGGGGAAGATCTGGCTGTCTGGGTCTCAATCCCTTCCCTGGCAGGGGGTGGTTACTGGGTTCTCCCATGCCTGACCTTGCTGACTCCCCTTTGGCTCCAAGGCTGGAGGTGGCCAGAAGATGGGTGAGGTTTGCCTCGATGTGTGGAGGCATCCTTTAACTTCAAAGGGATGTGGAAGAAATGGCGGCTCCTCTGGGACATTCCCACCTTTTCAAAGGAGAAGCTGTTTTTTTTTCACGTTTCCACGTGAACTTGAAAAATGCAGCTGCTTTCTTGTGTTGACCCATTGAAGCAGCTGCATCTTTAATGTGCACTGTCAGTGTTCTGAGACATTTCTCCCAAGTAATTTTAAGAGCACGTGCAATCTATTTTTCATTAATCTTAAGTAGGTCTGGCCAGAGCATATTGCAATAGGGATGGTCAAATTTGCCCCTTTTCATGATTTGTATCATTTAGAATGGGAAAAAAATGTGTCTTCAACATGAGGCCTGCAGAACTAAAGCTTATCTTGAGCAGTTAACTGATGTTTGCTGTAAATATATTTGATATTTTACATGTATTTCCTCCTCCCCGATATTATAAATATGACCTAAGGGCAGCATAATCTACAGGCTTGTTTTAAGCATTCTTCTGTTTGTACATAGTGTACACATTTTTGTCATTTATGTTACTGTAGGTTATATGCCCGATCAGGTGATTATCTGTAAATAGAAAAAAAATGGCCCAATAATATCACAGAGTTCCTCATTTTTCAAAAAAATAAAAGGGTTATTGAGTAACCTTTCGCATTGATTAAATTTAACACTACCAGAAAGAAATAAAAGCTGAGCCAAGTATAAACACTCAATTTTTGTATGTTTTCCAAATTGTATGTATTAATGCTTTTGATACTGTAATATGTGCCAATAGTTTCCCAAACACATAGCAAGCAGAAGATATTTTGTACTTTTTGATCCACTGTAATATTTAATAAAAAATGTTACTATCTGTCTCTTTTTGTGTTTATACATACATTAAATTTAATTTCCTTAGTTCTTTCAGAGAGAATTGCGGGCTGCTCCACTAAGGCTTTTATTAACCTTTTAAAAGCAATTTATCTGAAAGCAGCATACCCACATACATGTACACACACATATACTCACACGATCTGTAACAAATGATTTTAATAATAAATATTTCAATAAATTTAAATAATTTAAGTACCATTCAGGCATCAAAAATATCTCCAGATAGGCAGCTACATCTTTGCAAATTAAAGAATAGGAGTGGATAGAGATGTTGTATTAAGGTTTGTTTGGCTTAATTGTTTTTCAAGTCCAAGAAAAGAAAAGAAAAAAGAAATATATAATTAAATGCATTAGATAAATCTATGGAGTATTTTGCACATTCTATGTATTTACAACTTTACACAGATTGTCTTGGTCCACTTAGTAGGAATACCGAGTGTTTGCACACATAAGCCCCAAAATCTTGTTCTGCGGCTCCTGTAAGTGATACAGAACTCCCGGCTCTGAGTCCACTGCAGAGCAACGAGCAACCCTGGCTGGGAGGTGGCGTGAGGGGTGCAAGGAAGTTTAAGTTTCCACTCACAGGAGGTTCCTCTCTCTGCAGTTTGAGTCTGTGAAGGAGATGTAGAGAAGTTGCACACAGCACTGCCCATGAAGGTAGTAGCTTCTGAGGCAGCTGAGGAATGAAGGAGCCAGAGGTGATATTCAGCCAATTCGGACCAGTTTGGGCAAACTGGTAGCTCCAGCCCAACCACCCTGCTATTTCCTGCTTTGTAACTCATCTCAATCACACTGCACAGCTGATTCCCCCCCCTCATTGTTCTACTTACTGTTGCTGACTTGGAAGGTAAGCAGCTAAATGCAAACGCATTAGGTGCACGCACCTGCAAAGCACATCCGCGCAAAGCACACTCTCACTGGAACGGTTGCTAAACCGGCAGCATTCCACCACTGGAAGCATTGTAAGTTGGTTCAGAAAGAGCACCAACAACAGCACTGGGGGCCTCTGGGAGGCTAGTGTTGCTCTCGGTCTGCAGCAGCAGCTCTGTGGCTCTGAGAGGCCTCCTAAAACATTGCCTCATGGCAGTGGAACAGAAACTGGGCAGAGCAGATTCCGCCGTAATAGCAATAGCAATACCACTTAAACTTATATACCTCTTCACAGTGCTTTACAGCCCTCTTTAAACAGTTTACAGAGTCAGCCTCTTGCCCCCAACAATCTGGCTCCTCATTTTACCAACTTCAGAAGGATGGAAGACTGAGTCAACCTTGAGCCGGTGAGACTCAAACGGCCGAACCGCTGGCAATTGGCAGTCAGCAGAATTAATGGGGAAGACTTTTGTAACTAAGAGCAGGATCTCATGTAACCATCACAGAAAACTGCTGAAGCAGAAATGCTGATTAGTGGACCTTTACCTGACAGAAGAAAGTCTCTATTTTTGCAGAAGATTTCAAGAAAAGTAAGTGATTGCAAGCCCACATTAAACCAAGAAAGCCAGTGTGATATAGAGAAGGGCTGACAAGAACTGGGAGAGAGGCAACTTCTGGTCATTCCTCACTAGGTGACTTTGAGCCACTCCTTGTTCCTTAGCCCAGCCTACCACCCAGATTGTGATAATGGGAAAAAAGGCAGGAAGGGGGGCTCTGATGGCTGCTTCACCATCATTGCCATCATCATCTGATGCAAAGGTACAGCTAAGGTTGATAACCTTCACCTGTTCCATCATGCTAAATATTATATAAAAGCCTAGGTTGACTAACACCATGGTTGTGGGGCCAGATCCTGACCTCTGCTGTCCCCCACAGCTTTGGCCAACCATGTCAGGCTTTTCATGAGAAAGAGAGAGATGGGGGCGGGGTTATGTATAGGGCATGCCAAATTTTTCAACTTTCAATTTCCAAACATTAGGGGTGCTCAAACGTTGTGACATGCCATGGGGATTGTAAAGATTTTTTTGTTACTTTAATATAATTTAGATATGCTTCATAAGTACCTATATAAATATAATGACTTTTTAACATTTTATTTGTTTCATTTCACAGGTGCAGCTGTTTTTCTCTTTTTGTTAAACGCCATTTTGTCTGAGAGTGCTAATACTACTGGCCTCGTTTCCTGTGAGTGTGATAACTGATCTGTAATGGCTTCAAAAAAAAAAGAACAAGACTGGGAACATTCACTCATATGAGCAATCTAACTGGGACTGGCAGAGACTTGTTGCCGTCTAACTCCTAACACTGTGAGACATTCTCAGATATGGCCTACTGTTAAGAGAACAAAGTAGTGTTGATGCTAGAAACTACCCGGCAGCCAGTCTTGCAAGAGACATGTATCCAAAAGTGCTTGAAAAGTGGGAACAAGCAAACAGTTCTTTTGTGACCCCTGTTGTAAATTCACGAGTGACAATCTTGAACAAGATCCAAGAGAGCTGGGATCAAGCCAAAAACATAACTCTTGGTAGAGGAAAGCTAGATGTCAGAGACTTTCACTGTGAAACTTGACAAACTGTTTGACATCCTCAACTGCAAGTGTCAAATTGTTCTGTGTGCCGAATTCGACTGCCCTGCTGGCTGCAAAAAAGAAGCTCACATTTAACTGTATCTCCTCTAAGGAGACGAAGATACCATTGAAGGAACTTGCTTTCGTTAAAGGTCAGAGAGAAAGATTGGCTCTTTTGCATTGCACCAGATTGGTTTGCCAGATGTGCCTGAGCAGAAACGACTAGGCAAAAGGCAAAAGGGGCAAGATGATGAGAGATAAAGACTCACTAAATAAAAGCAGAGAAGTATTCCAGACATTTCGATACTGACAAATGAAGTAATTATCTCTTATGATGAAAATGAAGGATAGATGACTGATGATGAAGAGGAATGTGATGAAAGTTATGAAGAGGCCTTAGATCCATGATGGCAAACCTATGGCACGTGTGCCAGAGGCGGCACGCAGAGCCCTCTCTATCGGCATGTGTGCCGTCACCAGATGCTCTTCTGGTTTCCGGAGTGCGCATGCGTGCCAGCTAGCTGGTCTAGCGAGCGCCGGAAAATCTGAAGACCAGCTGGCTAGCACATGCATATGCACCGACCAGCTGATCTTCAAGTTTCTGGTGCTCCGGTGCGCGCATTGCATGCGTTCCGGTTTGGGCACTCAGTGCTGAAAAGGTTTGCCATCACTGCCTTAGACCAAACACATGTGCACTCTATTTCAAAAGAAAAGACAGAATACAATAGATTAGACAAATGTCACTATGCAGAGCATAAGATATGATGTTGATCTACGTGCCACTGCTGCCATTATCATAGCCGCCTTCATAGATGCTGGCTTGATCACCAAAGAAGACAAGAGATTTGTAGTTGACCACAATAAAGTCAAGAGAGCCCAGGAAAAAAATATGAAGTTCATGGATCAGGAATTTGATGAGTTCTGTTAGAAGGGCAAAATAAAATGCATCTTCTTCGAAGGCTGTATAGATGCAAGTGAAGTTATGCTGAAAGCAAACAATTCAGAGCAGCAATTCCCCAGTACCATCAAAGAAGAACATTATTCTGTATGCAGTGAGCCAGGTGGAAGGTATCTTTATCATTTTACTCCAAAGAAAAGCTCAAAAACAGGAAAACCTGCTCAAGTTATTGGAGATAATCTGGTGTATTTCAGGAAGAAGAAAGGGATTGACAAAAGCTTGAAGGCCATTGGAGGAGATTCTACAAATGTTAATACTGGCTGCGAAGGTGATGCCATGCACTGAGTAGAGGTCAAGCTTGACCGGAAGTTGATATGGTTGGTGTGTGTACTCCACACGAATGAGTTACCCCTACAACACTTAATCACAAAATTGAATGAGAAGACCTTATCTAACAACAAATGGGCAAGTAAAATTGGCAATATGCCAGACACTGCAACAGAACTTGACATTGATCCTTCATTCAACAGAGTTTCAATTGGTGAGACTCTCATTTCACTGAGCGACAGTGTTGTAAAGGATCTCTCTGTTAATCAAGTGTGTGTGTGTGTGTGTGTGTGTGTGTCTGTGTGTGTGTGTGTGGGATCACACAGGCAATAAGGACAGGAGAACTTCTCACAGATCTGGCTCTTCTGGAAATTGGCCATTCACACTGGTTGACAATTGCAAATAGGCTTTGTTGAATATGGGTTTGAAAACATGGAGTTAACAAAACATCTCCAAAACTTAGGAATGATAGTGGAATACATCACTGGTTTGAACTACCCTTGCTGGTTCAATATTGAAATAAAACATTCCTGGATTGAAGGCCCGTGTCATGTATTGTTCCAGCTGCAGCAAGTCAGACTGCAAATGAAGGCTGTAGTAGATGTGTTTTGCTCAGCATGGTACGCTTTCAGTGAAATGATAATCCAGACACTCTTGTGTTCAGATGACATTCAAGAGAGGAGAGCTGGTGTGCAAAAGATGATTGACTTGCAGAGTGCAGACGATGATGCACTGGGAGATTTTTCTGTACGTGCAAGAAAATGCCTTTAATCAATGCCAGAACATCCACTCTACTGGAGCTGATTGACTGGTCTGAAGGTGTATATGATGTGCAAACTGACTACAGTGGAACTAAAGAAGTTCATTGATGAACCAATGCAAGTACCACACTGACCCTGTCATGCCCAATCAATAGAGAGATGTGCGAAACAGGTCACAGAGGCAGCAAGCAGAGTGTAGACACATGAGAAATGTGAGGATTATATCAGAAGTCAAGAAGCAAGTCGGGGGCTGATGTTGAAGAACAAATCAGAACAAGATTTGATTGAAATCACTTAAACATTTTTGTAACTCAGATAACTTGCTTTTTGATGTTAGTTTATGACTGCATGGATTATTTTTTGCTTAGCTAGATAAGATTCATGCAGAAAAAACTTTAATTTTTGTAGCACAAGGTGTAATTTTGAGAAGATTTAAGTTAGCTGTATTTGGGTTACAAGAGACTTTTGTGGGGTATATGATCAGACATGGATTTACCATACCAAGCTAAACGTTGTGCAATTGCAAAAATAACAGCAGATTTGAATTCTTGGTGTAAAAACATTTTTAGAACCCCTCACTGAAAAAAATTGCAAAAATTAATTTTCACCCTCTTAAATGACATGCCCTAATAGTCCATCAAAAGCCTTACAAAGATTTCTCCATTATGTTGAGCACAGTGTTCATAGGTTTCCATTTACTTGCTGATAATCCTCCCTTCCTACAGCAGCTCCCACTGTCAAAACATGCTCTTGCAAAAGCATCTGCTTTTAAATATCATAAAATCAAAAGCAGTCAAGTTCCCAGTAGCACATGTCACCTCTGAGCAGCTTTAGGGACTCAGTGAGAGCATCAGGGATGTCCTTAAAAACAAGCTGAGCCAGCCTTCCTGTCTCTTCCTCTGGCTGGAACAGAGCTGGGTCTCCTCTCCCCATCCTCCCCAGCCTATAAATGTACCTTCAACCCTCTCCCTTTCAACAATCAGGGAAGAAAGCTCAGTGGCCTGTTCAGACAGCGTCTGTGTCACTCTCTGATTGTTGACTCAGGCAAAGAAATGCCTGGGGAGTGGCGGGGTGGGGGGGAGAGATGATATCTAAGGTTCTGGGCAGCATCCTGAGCACTCATGCAGGAGGTCCTTATCAATTGCCCAGTGCTGATGACAACGTCTGACATGAAAAAGTCCCCTTGGTGTAGAAGAGGGTCAGCGGCATGGACACACAGGCATCAAGTGCCGCTGGATAGCTGATTTTTTTTTTTTGGGCAAACATCTCATTAATGGCCCTCCAGAGATTTGCAGGCTAAACCCTTCTGGGCATTAAAATTTGTGTCTCTCTCTGCTCTCACTCTGGGTGAGAAGGTGGCTTTCCTGATGAAATTTGGTTGTACAGAATAGTTTGGATGCATTTTCTTCTTTTTACAATAAATCAAATAAATAAATAAATAAAATAAATAAATAAAATAAATCAAGGTGCGAGCATTTGGCCACCACAAGATGGCACTATGTGCATTTTTTTTTTTTAACTTGAGCAACAAAACCACACACAAAATCTCAACCCAAGAGCCCATGCAGCTGAAGCCACCTTTGAAAAACGAAGCCTTGGTGAAGCCCACAGCCCTTCTCAAAGCCCCTGAGAGCTGAATCCGCAACCCAGGCCCAGACTGAAAACATGTTTCCCAGCCCCTCCTTCAAAGAAGGATGAAAAGGCCTCTGGTTCTCTATGGAAGAATCATTATAGAAACATCTGGAGATGCAGCAAATCATGGAAACAACCATGACCTGGATGACTGAGAATCTCCATAGATATCTAGAGATGGAGACCCGTTTTATTTCTCCATGAAAGAAGACATTTCCCACTTGTTTTATTTTACTTTTCAAATACCTTTGGATAAGGAGAAATGTTGCTGTGAAAGCTTAAGGAACAGAGGGAAAAACCTGCACTGGTTAAGATGATGGGCTCCTGGGTCGTACAGGCTTAGGGACGGTCTAAATTTAGTTTAGAATGACAAACAAGACTGTAAACAGTTTAGTAACAAAGAGAACATGTTAACCAACATCTCCTAGTTACAAAGTTACAAACAATTTTAACTCTGAAATTACTTTATCCTCAACTGAACTCTGTGAACAGGCTGAAGCTTGGTAGTGTCACACAACGACTAATTCCAACCCTATTGTAAAGATGAAAAGGTACCTCAAATACAATGTTCCCCAGCCTGCTGCCCTACAAATGCCCTGAAGTGCAATTCCATCATCCTCAAGTCACTGGGCCTGTGGTAACTTCATGAATTTGCAGAATGCCAACCCAGGAAGGCAGAGCAAATGCCCCTCCATTAGCCCCACTAATGAGCCAATTAGCCCATTGGCTCTGGTCAACGGAGTGCCAGTTTCCAGTTGTTTCCAGTTGCTTCCACCACCACCCCAGCCCCCACTTTCTCCTTAACCCTGACAGGGTCTTCACTTTAATTTGAACTGTCTACTCTAGTGTGCAGATAATATTGAACGCTGTCTCAACAGATGGAATGCTAACTAAATGTAGATTTCTGACATGCGGATTTAATGCCTACATAAAAAAAGTGCATTACTTTAAGCATTTCCTCTCTCCCAGGAAAAGGGCGAGGAGGGCTGTGATTCCAGTAGGGTTTAGTCTACCAACTTCCCACCTGACTTTGCTTTTATGAGTGCCACAATGGAGAAGGGCACCAGAAGGGAAATTGCCAATAGTTGGCAGGAAGGACAATTGTGCTCTTTTTGAGAACTTCATCTCAGAGCCTCAATTGATTTGGGCACAGTTAGCACAAACACAAGGTGAGTAGTACCTGTGCCTCAAAGTCCTTACTCCTAGGTGGAGGAGAGCTGGGGTTTGTTTGGAGGCTTCCTGAAGGCCAGTTCCAGGCCAAATTGTTCCTTTCCCTAGTAATGAAATTAAGCCCAGTCATATCTAATTGGGCAGATAAACTATCAGAGAAAACTTTCTTTACAATCCAGAGAAATATATATTTTTTTAAAAAAAGTATTTCTACACACAAACACCTTTTTCAGCCGTCTTTTGATGTTCTGTCAATAGCTGCCATCAAGACATCTCATTTCCCCTTCCCCATCTTTTGGGTAGAAGCCCATCTGGAGAGATGCTTAGATGGAAAGCATTATGGCAGGCCTTTCCAAACATTTTCTCTGATATACATACATATATTATCTTGTGGTCCGCCAGCAGCCTGAGGAGCTGGCAGCAGAGTCGGACAGTGAGGAGGCTGGGGAGGACCATGGTTCCTGTCCTGGAGTCTGGGGAAGGCTCGGATGAGGGCTCTGCATTGGAGGTAGAGAAAGGGCCATCTGGGAGGTATGTGCTGCCTCCGGAGCCTCCAGAGTTGGACCTCAGCAAGGCAGAGGAACAGGGGGAGCCTGTTCCCAGTGCACGTATGTACAGAGCTGCAAGAAGGCAAGAACAGCTAAAACAAAAGGGACTACTCGGGAGTAGGGCTGGGAGATGATTGGCCCCTCCCATAAGACTTAAAAGAGGAGCAAAGGCACATGGGCTTTTGCAGGAAGCAACGCTGTTAATTCTTTTCAGCTTAAAGCCTGAAGCTCTGTTTGATTCTGGACTCCGTGTTTGCCAATTAGGTCTTTGGCAATTTGGTCTTTGGCAGCGTGTCAAGGGAGATAAAGGTGGGTGATTATCCTGAAGGACTTCTCCTGAAAGACTCTTTATAACTAATTGGGACTCATCTGTGAATGAACAGAATTCACAACTGTTGCAATAAAGGAGTTTTTTGGGACTACTTGTGTGTTTTAATGACTCAGAAAGCCTAGGTCAGAACATATTAATTACTGTCCATTTTGAATACGTAATGGAAAGGGGAAACTTGAGAGTTAACAAGGTTGATACTACATGGAACAAAACTGTGACTGAATCTGGATGTTCTGCTTCGGATACCACGAAGCCCCCCCCCCCCAGAAGGTAGCCAGGAAAACAGGTCATGAAGAGGATGTGTAGCGTGCGTCCTGCAGACCTGGCTCCAGTGTTGCTTATGTGCTATATACCAGCGGTCCCCAACCTTTCCAGCTTGGTGGTATGGCACAGGGAGGGCGTGTGAGTGGCAGGCTGATGCATGCGTTTGCACTGCTCCATTTGTGCGAGTGGCAGGCACATGCACCCTCCCCTTGCACAAATGGAACTTCACACAAGAGCAGAGGATGGTTGTGTTCATGCACAAAGCTCCTCTTGTGAGAATGGTAGGCACTTGCACCCATGTGGGTAACTCCACTTGTGTGAATGGAGGGTACCTGAGCCAAGGGCACTTGTGCGTGAAGCACCATTCATGCAAGTGCCCTCTTCTCGTGTGAGTAGAGCTTCATGTGCACGGACATTTGCCCATCTCTCCCATGGTCCAGTTTGGAATAAGCCGCAGCCCAGCAATGGGCCATGGCCCGGGGACTGGGAGCCCCTGCGATATATGCTAGGTTTCTTCCTTCAACAGTTACAACAGTTGTAACTTGAGGACTACGTGCATTCTAAAAGCAGTATCACTGAACATATACAAGTAAGAAATCAAAGTATTTCAGAAAGAAGTATTTTAAATATATATTTAAACTCAGTATCATATGAGGTTGAATTTTTAACATTTGTTGTTCTAAGATACAAATATCATCTATCAGATTTTACAGCTACAACATCTGTTAATAATAATAGCAGATGTTAATGTTATCAACCAGCAGACCAGAACAGCAGCATGTTCAGTTTCTCAGACACCAAACACACCAGAATAACTGGTTAAATCATTTAAAGCTAAAAAAACCCTACTATTATTTCAACTATTTCTTATCACTAAATGAATTTAATATGCAGATAGTAAGAGATGAGTGGAATAAAGAATTATAATTTCCTACATTGTCTACAGTACACAATGGGAAAGTTTCTTAACTTCTATATCTAGTCAATGAACCTAACCGACAATTTATACAACTAAAACTAATATTTAGAACGTATTGGATTCCGTTATGTTTGTATAGCAAAGGTTTACATAGGACAATATTTTGTTGGAATGTAACACGTCTTTAAAACACATATTTTCACAGCATCCTCAATGCACTTGAGCCCCAAAATTGTGTTGCTAAGCAAGGCAGTTGTTAAGTGAATTGTGCCCAGTTTTACAACCTTTTTTGCCATTGTTGTTAATCAAATCAGTGCAGTGGTTATGGGCATAATGCAGTCTTTAGAGAAACTGTCTTCCCCCATTGACTGTGCTTGCCAGAGGCCAGCTGGGAAGGTCACAAATGGTGATCAGATGACCCCGGGACACTGTGACTCTCATCAATAGATGCCAGTTGCCAAAGTCTGAATTTTGATCATGTAATCAAGAAGATGCTGCAATGTGTGAAAACTAATTGTTAATCACTTTTTTTCAGTGCTATTTTAACTTCGAACAGTCACTAATGACAGCCAAATCTTGCCCTAAGACTAGGTTCTGCCTCAGTTTACCTTCGTCAATAAGCAACTAAGTCGGAAGATCACTTAAAAGCAATTTATTAGGGTACTCTGATAAAGTGGGATCTCCCTATGGAAAGGGAGAACCTCAAGACGCATCTTACGTTCCCTTTTATACTTAAGATATCAAAGAAAATGCAAAAGGGCATTTGATTGGACAAGAGAAAAGTAACTTCCCCTTTGCATAGTCAATCAGTTACATGTAGTCAAACATGTTACATATTTGCATCCCATAATATCACGTATGTTCATTAAAATGGGGTCTGACATCAGAAGGGGCATAAAATTTAAGGAAAAACGTTGGCATTCACGAAGAAACAAACTAGATGCCAATTAGCACCAACAACCTTTTTCTTATCAGTCTCTAGCCATCCCTTCTATGGTTTATCTTTTCAATTTAGGAATGTTAGAAGCTATCAATCAATCCATACAAAACAGGATAAAAAGTTTTCCTACATTCCAGTCTGTAATGAGCCTTAACATCATTTTGAAAGAGAGAAAAATAAATTACATTAAAATACAAAGTAACTATGTTAGTATACAAGTTACAAAATTCATGTTACGCTCCCCTTGGACAGGATGGTGGGGAAAATAGGTGGGGGGCACTGCAACATCCCTGCAGATTGCCAGGTGCCCAAATTGTGTGCAAGTAACTATAGGGTGGTAGAGATAGGGTTCATAAGTCCTTTGTTCAGGACTTTGACCTGTTCAGGAATCATAGTTTCAATTGGTCACTGAACAAACAGTTGCAAGTTAAGAACTACTTGTAAACATCTTTGTGAGTGGATCTCTAAGAAGAGCATTTTGACAGGTCGTGCAAATGTTCATCTGCAAATATAATCTGTGTTTTGACTTTCTAGGGATACTAAGAAATGATGCAAATACAACAGCTATTAAAAATAGCTAAAAGTCCAGTTGCTTACATGATTATACAAATCCACATTAATCCTTCTGCAGATTCTCAAAACAAAAGATTTAGAAAAGTGGCAGAGCAGGATTACTCGCCTCCAATAGAAACGTTCGGTGCCTTTTCAAGCAGCTTTTAAGACCTTGTGATTTTGGAACCAAATACACTAGCAAGAACATTACATTACTACGGTCGATTATTGTCATACTGTATTGATTTATTTTAATTTATATGTGTACGTTTAATTTATATCTGCATGTTGCAATGATAAATTCCTCAGCCAGCTTGTTGAGAGTTGAAGTCCATTCAGTCTCTGTTAAACACATTACTTTCTGTAGAACATTCCGTATTGTATAATTCCTCATATGAATGTATACAGTGGACTATTGCATAAAAATATATGAGTCTCAGATCAGGCTGTGAGCGCATCAAAAATGGCAGTTGTAGCTAGGAGGGTCTTTGCATAATGATGATGTGTGCCAGTTGCACCAGTTCCTGAACTGGGAAGTTCTGCTTCTGGTCACCCAGGCCCTGTTTACCTCCTAGATGGACTACTATAATACTGTTCTGACCCAGCCTTTGCAGAAGCAAGAAACAGATTCCCCACAAAGAAAAAATCCTTCTTTATTTACACATTGGGAATTAACTGCCTTCACCAACAGAAAGTCCAGGCAAGAGTCCTGCAGGGAATTAACTGAAACAACAGTCCTTATCAGCTCATTATGATAAACGCAAGGCTGGGAGCTCTCAGCCCCAGCCGGGAGGCTGCAAATTAAGTAAGAGAAATAGACAAACCTCAGTTCTGGCAAGGCAGTCTTTGTCCCACGAAACACACAAGGAGCAAACTTTTCAGAAAAGCAAACAGTTGTCTGCGACAACCAAACCGCTCTCCTTTCCTCCGATTTATTCCCCAACCAGGGAGTCCCCAGTCAGCGTCCATGTTTGTTTTGCTTCCCGAGTCGACTTCTTGTCCTCTGTTGTTCACCTCTCCTTTCTGCTCTGCACATACGTGCATCTGGAACAGACCCCAGCTGTTCCTCCTCCTCACTTAACTCAGCCTCCAAAGACAGCTGCCTCTCCAGTGGCTGGGAAATGTCAGATGGCCCTGGCTCTATCTCTGTGTCCAATGCTGAGCCTTCCCCAGACTCCAGAACTGGCCCAAGTTCTTCCCCAACCTCCTCATCTTCCAAGTCTGGCAGGCCACAACAAGTACCCTCTTCATGGGGCTGCCCTTGAAGAGTATTTGGAAGCTTCAGCTGGTGCAGAGTGTGGCCGTACAAGCAGTTATCTCTCCCCCCCCCCAATTGACACATGCTTCAGCCTCTGCTGTGCGAGCTGCATTGGTTGCCAATTTGCTTCTGGGTCCAGTTCAAAGGGTTGGTTTTGACCTTTAAGACCCGCATAAATTGTATTGGTCCTTAAATAGATCACAAAGTGACTGAACCTGATTTTACATCCTTTTTTGTGGCAGTTCTTAAGTGAATCGCTGCCGTCATTGAGCAAATGGAGCAGTTGTTAAGCAAATCCACTGCTTGCAATGGGCATTTTTTGCCAGGAACTGGGAATAAATGCTGGTTTCTGGCAAAACAGTCCTAAATTGTGGTCATCTGATCTTGGGATACCGCAAACAGCCATAAAGGTGGGCTGTTTGCCGAGCACCCAAAATACGATCTCATGACTGCAAGGGGGGAGGGGCAGCCATCTGATTCCCAGGAAGTTCTTGAAGACTACCTGTATGAATCACAACTGATCAAGTTTTTCCTTTGGCAACTAAAAGCTCATTAGCTACTTCTTTCTAGCTCCTATTTTCAATTTCCCCTCCAACAACCACAGAGGCAACAACTTGTATTTAGTGAATAGGCTCACTTCTTATTGAACTACTGTAATTGGGAAGGGAGGGAGGGAGGGACAGAGAGTCCTCTTTTGTGTCTAATGGGGCAGCAAATATTTCCCACCAGGAAAGTTTCAGAAAAGGATCTTACAAGAACTTTCTTTTCCAAATGGATGTCAGTTCTATGATTGTTGGTTAAAAGCACTTGAAAAACAAGAACAGGCATTTTTTTTACAAAACAAAGAGGCAGAAAAATGACTGCACTTTTGGCACATATCCCAGCTTTCTAAACGGGCTACAGAGAAGCTCTTCTAACATTTATTTTTATAAAAAGTTGCTTCCCACTTGCTGATGCTTATGGCTGTACGTTGCACTAGTGTCCTGGGTCGGCCCTTCCCCTCTCTGTGCTGAACACCATTCCCTGGAAGGGGGCTTTTGAAACCCCTAACAACTCACATGAACATATCAGAGCCAAAGGGCAATATTGCCAATCACTGTGTGTGTGTGGGCGCGCGCATCTCAATATAAGTAGTCCATGACTTATGACCACAACAGGGACCAGAACATCTATTGCTTAGTGAGGCAGTTGTTAAATGAGTCATGACTGGTTTTATGACCTTCTTTGCCATGGTTGTTAAGTGAACCACACTGGTTATTAAGTGAATCACATGATTATTAAGGGAATCTGGCTTCTCCTGCTGACTTTGTTTTTTGGAAGCTGGCAGGGAAGGTCTCAAATGGAGATCTCATGACCCAGGATGCTGCAACTGTCATAAATACGTGCCAGTCGCCAAGCACCCAGATTTGTATCATGTGTCCGTGGGGATGTTAAGATCGTGATAAGTGCAAGGACTGGTTGTAAGCAGGGGTGGGATTCAGCCAGTTTGAACCGGTTTGGGTGAACCCGACGTAATTTTAATCTGGTTTGCCGAACTGGTTGTTCCAAGGACTGGCTGAGCCCATCCACCCCACCCCTCCCCTCCCAGGAATCTCCACATGGCCCGTTTTGGATGCCAGGTAAGTGCAGGGTACGTACGGAGGCTCTGGGAGGGCGAAAAATGGGTCTACCAGACGTCCAGAAATGGGCCTGTTTCCAGCCTCTGGAGGGCTTCCAGTGCCCAGGGGAGGCCGTTTTCACCCTCCTGGAGGCTCCAGGAAAGCCTCTGAAGCTTGGGGAGAATGAAAAATGGGCCTATCGGAAGTCCGGAAACAGGCCCATTTCCGGCCTCCAGAAGACCTCTGGTGCCCGGGAGAGGCCATTTTCGCCCTCCTGGAGGCTCCAGGAAAGCCTCTGGAGCCTGGGGAGGGTGAAAATGCCCCCCACTGTGGTGCAGGAGGCCAAGTAGGCCACACCCCCATGGCCATGCCCACCCAGAACCGGACAGTGAACCAGTTGCTGAAATTTTTCAATCCTACTCCTGATTGTAAGTCACTTTTTTCAGTGCCATTGAAACTTGGAATGGTTGCTAAAAGAATGGTTGTAAGCAAGGACAATCTGCACAGTCTGAAGCCTGCCATGCCGTGTGTTTGTAATGGAATTCTAATGCTGAACATTTAAAAGTGCAACTAGTTGGACTTTTAGCCTTCAGTGGGGAACTCCAACACAATTTTGCCATGCCTACTTACCTACTATTGTTCCTCCCCTCCCTTTTCCCCAAGAGACGCTACTCTAGAATTAAATAATTAAGACTTTTTCCTTCAAGGAGGGACATTTTAGCATCTTTTGGTGTTTGATTAGGAAAGGATCCCTACACCAATGATGGGGTGGGGGGGCTGGATACTTCCTGGGATCCTCTTGGGGGCTAATTAGCCACAGCTGGAATTTGCTAGCCTCTTCCAGAAACCAAATGGACCTTACAATAAATTTAAACCTGAGCCTGAAAACTTAAGTTAAGGAAGAAACTCTGTCCAGGTATAAAGGCTGGTTTAATGAGTGGTTAGTTTATATTGCAGTAGGCCACTTTTATGCACGGACATAATTTAAGTTTTGAGACTCAGGTTTAAATCCACTCTAAAGTCCATGACAGATAACAGACATGAACAGAAATAAACACAATGCATCACATTGCCAGCTGAGTTACAGCCTGAGTTTTGCAACAGTTTGTTTTAGCTGCAGTTTGTTGTAAAATGAGCCATTGTCAACCAATTCATTTGTAATGCTAACCAATAAACCACAGGACATTCACACATTGCATTATGCCCCAAATCCAAGCATGCTATATTATGGCTTTGTCAGGGTAATGATTTAAGAGCTGAGCAGCTGCTACGATGATGTAATGCGGGAATGAGTCAGCAAGGTTTTTGGGTTGATATCACTTTAAGAGCCTGTAATAAGAAGAGGTCCTGTTGGGGCGTACCTCTCTCTCCGTGTGGGCTTCCGTGCTGTAATTGCTTATTGCTGTTTGTTTGAGGTCTGACTAAAGTATGTGTATGTCTATATTCTTTGTAGATAAAACCACTATTCAAATACAAACCTCTGTTTACAGTATTTGCTCATGGATTGTCTCACATAGTCACACTGCGTGCTCTCTGACAGGCTTGATGCTTAACGTAGCTTAGAACAAATAAGCGGTTTATAAATAAATATGAAATCTTTGTTGCAGAACATATTGAAGGTCCAACTTTCATTATTTAGGCAAAACATGATTGTGTAAAAGGGAGAGGGAAGGAATTTTGCATTAAAGGTCCACAGATCTGCCCTCAGAACAGTGACCTTTCCAATTCATTCACCCTGAGCATCCTTCTGGCAAGGCCTGTAAGGTAACAGATCTTGAAGATAGAAATAGATCTTTATTCGGATTCAAAAGCACAAAGATGCCACATGGGGCACGCATACCACCTGCAAGCTACCGCTTCAGGCGGTAGGTAACTATTCACCTTTACAACCTGTGGGTTTCAACTCCCAGTTGAAGTCCACAGGTCATAAAAGGGCCAAAGGGATCCAGCCCTGGCTTAAGTCAAACATCTGTTCCAGGAAGCACATGGCGGAATTAAAGAGAGGTGCTCAGTCGAACGGCTCCAAAGCATCTTTTGGCCATCAGACCCAAAGCATCACACAACTCTAATGCCGTATAGCTACAATTAAATAAATAAAAATGGTTAAAAAAATCCTATGCCTGATGGGCAGCTCTGTTTCTCCTACGTAGTGAGTGATCTGAAAGTATCCACAGCAAAAGAATCACAACAGTTACATGGAATGAACGCAGCCTTAAGAATTGGAAGGTGCATCACCAACTACAGGTAGAAGTGGGTCGGTTCTAATTTTGCTCAAGGGCCTTGATTTAGTGGCTCCAGAGAGTCTGTTTTGATTCTTTCTATTCCTCTTTTCAGGGGAAGTGAGAGAGAGAGAGAGCAAGCAGGACATAAATTATGGGCAGAAATCATCTCAACATGGAGCACCACCCACCCAGACCCAGTGGGCAAGAGCCATGCCATGAAAACCAATCGCACCTTGATGTAATGGAGGGCTCTGGTGCTGTAATTGGACTCTCCCTAGGCAGGCACTGATGCAGCGTTTCCTCCATTTCCCTGACAGAAATGCATTGGTGTTTGCTTAAATATAAAAGCATGACTGATGCTTTCTACTTGTTTCTATTTTAGAGCACTTTGCTGAAAAATATTTCTAACCCACTTACTGATTTTAAAAGCCGTGCTTGCATCCAACTGCTTACATAGTCAAAAGTGTTGCAATTGCACACAAGAGGGAGACCTCCAAGCACTTGGAAGAATCCCAGTCAGCAGATGTGGAGACAATATTTTGGGGGTGGGAGGATCCCCTGCAAGGGAGCAGGGTACTAAGGAATGAACAGAGAACACGGCCCAGGGCGGTGGTGGGTTTCAAAAAAATTTATTACCAGTTCTGTGGGCGTGGCTTGGTGGGCATGGCAGGGGAAGTTTACTGCAAAATCCCCCTTTCCTCCTGATCAGCTGGGACTCGGGAGGCAGAGAATAGATGAGGGTGGGGCCGGTCAGAGGTGGTATTTACCAGTTCTCCAAACTATTCAAATTTTCTGCTACCTGTTCTCCAAAACTGGTCAGAACCTGCTGAACCAATCTCTGACCCAAGGGCATCTCCATGAAAAGATCCCAAAGTTGAAGAGCAACTTCAGGTCACTTTTGCATCAGCTGAGCCAATTTATCCAATATAATATCCAATATAGTACAACATAATGCGATATTCTGGGCTAGAACTGCAGCCAAAGGAGTGCTGATTTTTTTTCTTTTGCAGCCCTCCAGATTGGGCAGCTCCAGTGAGCTAGGATCAGGGATCCTCCACGGAGGACGCAACTGCCTTGCCCCACTTCTTGGATCCTTGGCTTCAGTCTTCTTGGTGCTTCTTTGGAGAGGCTCTACAAGTGTACCCAGCATGATATGGATGTGGGTTGTGTGCTCTTTCCACTCTTCTGTGGAGGGCTGAAGAGATCCTTAGGCACTATTCACTAGACCTACGTGTCTCAACCTTGGCAACTTACAGATGTCTGGACTTCAACTCCCAAAATTCTCTCGTCAGCATTCTGAGAGTGGAAGTCCACACATCTTTTGGGTTGCCAAGGTTGAGAAATGCTGTACTAGATAAACTGCTAGATGTGCTACCATATCGGTATTTGTACACCAAGATGCTTGATTTTAAAAATAATTTTACCTACAGAAATCTCTTCTCCATTATACCTCAACCGCGGACAAATTTTCCCAACTCTTGGTCCAATTCAGCAGCACGTCTAAAAAAAACCTACAGCGGTAAAGAGACAGATTAACTAGTGCTTAACTCTTTACACATAGCCATGGCCACCTGTCACATGACCAGCTAGCCTTGCCCACCCAGTCACATGACCATGAAGCCACGCCCACAAAATAAGCCGCGCCCACAGAACCGGTAGTAAAAAAAATTTAGAACCCACCCCTGGTTGGGGGTCACCACAACATGAGGAACTGTATTAAAGGGTCGCGGCATTTGGAAGGTTGAGAACCACTGCCCTATACACATAGCCATGGCCACCTGTCACATGACCAGCTAGCCTTGCCCACCCAGTCACATGACCGCGAAGCCACGCCCACAAAATAAGCCACGCCCACATGTGCCCCAGAGACCCAAACACTAGCTGGGTCGCGCACACATGCACAGCTGCAGGTAAGTTGGGTGACGGCTTGCATGCCCACAAAGATGGCTCTGCATGCCATAGCTTTGCCATCACGGTCCTATAGGAAGGCCTCCCCCCCCCGCCCCAGATTAAAATATTCTTTATTCTTAATATTTAAAAGAGGCAAGCTACAATATTTCCCCCAGAGGAGAAATGGAGACAAATATTAACAAAGGCAGAAAGCAGCCCCAGTCTTCCTGCCATAGGAAACGGGCCTCAAGAAGAGGCTGGCCTTTAGGAATGCAGATTCTGTATCCATTCAGAAAGTCTGGGCCAAACTATTCATAAACAAAACACCTTCAGCCACAACTACCACAGAAGGCTGGAGCTGATGGGACTAAAAAGTAGAAAAACAAAGACTCCTAAAATCTACATTCCCCCACCCGAATTCTAAGGACAGGACCTTTAGGACATAATAGCATTTACCACCATTAGAATAGCAAAAGACACAAGGCTCACTACATGGCACAAGCCCCCTGGAGCATCTCAATCACAAAATCCCAGAACCCTATTAAAAATCCATCCACTCACCCAGCCACCCAGAGACATGCTGCTGTTACTGAAATTTTTTGGCATCAAAATAAACAGAAACCTTTTTTCCTTGTAGCCAGCCTCCATTTTATTTCCAGCGTCTTTCTCCCAGCTTGGCATTGGACTGGATTTTTATTCCAACAATTCATTACCAAGGCAATCAGGAGATAAACCCTGCAAAAGCCCAGATGAGGAGGAGGTGTATGAAAACATCTCACACACTCAAACACACACACACACACACACATTCACAGGAATATAAAAGAGGGTGAAAGAGAAACACCTTCTGCCTTCCCTTACTGTAGTCAGTCTTAACAAAAGTCCTTTTAGGCACAGACAGCATCTGTTTCTTGGCCGGGTCTAATTTGTAGGGCTGACATCATATTAATGAAGCTGAATATATCTGACTGTATCTGTGGGCAACTACATGAGACTTTGACAAATGCCATTAACACAGGTGTGGCAGCCATCTTTGCAGGCATGGGGAGGCCCAGCAGGAATTCCAGTCTTTAAAAAAACTAAACTGGATGGTGGCCAACTGTAAACAGCAAGTGCTGTTAGAAAAACCTGGACATTCCCAATAGTGGGCAAGAAATACAACCCAGAAATTGGCTCTGGCAAGTATCACGATTGCTTCCCTGGGTAGTGAAGTGGGAAGCCACTAGATGGCAGCAAAGGAACATGGGAACTCTTGTTTTTGCTGCCATTAGTTTCCATCAAATCAAACCTTTATTGTCAACGCACAACCTGTGTGTACAATGAGATTGAATGAGCTTTCCTTGGTTCAGCCCCTCCCCCAACACAGAATATGTCACAATATGTTGCAAGAATGCACACCTGCATTCTTGCAGCCCAGATCTGGTAGTCTTAATGCAGTGTTTCTCAAACTTGGCAACTTTAAGATGTGTGAACTTCAACTCTCAAAATGTTGGGAATTGAGGTCCACAACTTAAAGTTGTAAAATTTGGAAAAAAAAACTTATGCAGTCTTAATGCAACCTGCTAGCTCTATTTCCCAAACGATTGTCCTGAAAAGTAGCAGCTGTTCTCTTCTGGAATGTGACCTGTAAGTGCAAAGGCCTTGAGCCTTGAATGTTGCCAGTGACTTTTTAATAAATTATTAAGGTACATCTCAGAATTATGAAGCCCATCTCAGAGGCCTGCCTTGCAGGCCAGGGAATTCCAGCAGCCTCACTTCCCTCAAATGCTGATTCTGTGAAACCTCTGACTGTCTGACAGCATTAAACAAGGAGCATTAAACATTTACTTAACTTTTTAAGTAAATGTTTAAGATTCATAAAATCCCTGTAGGAAGAGTCCACACTGGGTTGGAATCTGCAGGTGGATTCTGAATCTTCCACTTTGTGCCGGGCATGTTGATCTGCATATTCAGTCCCCACCGATATGTTGAGTATTACTCCCAGGTGGAAGAGAGTCTAAGGCAGGGGTGAAATCCAGCAGGTTCTGACAGGTTCCGGAGAACCGGTAGTGGAAATTTTGAGTAGTTCGGAGAACCGGCAAATACCACCTCTGGCTGGCCCCAGAGTGATGTGGGAATGGAGATTTTGCAATATCCTTCCCCGAGGAGTGGGGAGGGAATGGGGATTTTGCAGTATCCTTCTGCCACGCCCACTAAGCAACGCCCACAGAACCGGTAGTAAAAAAATTTGGATTTCACCACTAAGGTTGCATATTATGCTGACAACTACATTCCAAATGTGGAGAGATCCATTTTAATTATTTCTGCCCACCCCTTTTATTATTATGCTTTTGAAAAAATTAATTGCAGTATTTTTATAGGAGTTTGATAATAGCAAAATTCTTCCCTCCCAAAAGTTGTTGGTTTTTTTCCTTCCCCAGTAGAGGGCACAAAGACATTGAGAGTATTTCAGAGTTAAAGCTCCCTCAGCTGAGAAAGAAAAATTCAGTATGGCAGCCTTTTTTACAGCAAGGAGGAGTTGAGCAGAGGAGCCACCAGAGGTGGTGTTGAAAGCCTGCTTGCTTATGTTACTACAGCTCGGAAGGAATGATTAGAATTTTTTACAAATGTAAAATTGGCTTAATTTGGGAAAATTTTGAGCTTTTTTAAGGAATGCAGTAGGTATCTTAAATCTGTGTAAACCTAAGGAAATCCTTAGACATTAAACCCTCCTTCCAAACCTTCAGACAAGCAAACAAGGCTTGAAATGTCCTGGGTCTACACATTCTGTGATGCTCTAAGTCAGGGATCTCCAACCTTGGCAACGTTACGACTTGTGGACTTCAACTCCCAGAATTCCTCAGAATTCCTCAGCCAGCGCAAATGGGGGGGGGAGAACTATCAGAGTCACAGAAGAACCGCTGGTAACCGATGACTCGTTTTCACACTTATGACCATTGCAGCATCCTCTTGTCACGTGATCAACATTTGGGCACTTGACAGCTGGCATGTATTTATGACCATTGCACTGTCCCAGGGCCACCATTTGTAACCTTCCCAGGGAGGTTTTCAACAAGCAAAGTTGATTAGGAAAGCCAAATTCACTTGACCTTGAATAACAGAATAAGCTTGTTTGGAGGTTCTAGCAAGGGAACGCAGCTATCAACCACGTGATTCACTTAACTGTGGCAAAACGTGGTAAGGTGGGGCACAGCTCACTTCACATCTTGCTGAGCAATGGAAATTTTGGGCTCCGTTGTGGTTGCATTTTGAGGACCTACCTACCTATAACTGCAAGGGGGGGACTTCCTCTAGTGCGGAAGGTAGCCCTATTCCCTAATTTAGGAGCAGTATGGAGCTACCAGAGGACTGGAAAAGAGCTGATGTGGTTCCCATCTTCAAAAAAGGGGGAAAAAATCAGACCCAGGAAATTACAGACCAATCAGCTTAACATCAATATCCAGGAAGATACTGAAAAAGATAATAAAAAAAACAGATCTGCCAACATCTAGAAACGATAAAGTAATAACTAGCAGTCAGCATGGGTTTGTTAAAAACAGAAATGCCAAATCAATCTTATTTCATTCTTCAACATATTGACTAAAATTAGTAGACCAGTGAAATACTGTGGACATAATATACTTAGACTTTAGCAAGGCATTCGACAAAGTAGACCACAACCTATTTTTAGCAAGGTAGAAAAAAGTGGCATAGATAGCATCACCACGAGATGGATTCATAACTGGCTGACAAATCATATGCAATGAGTAGTCCTTAATGATACTACATCTACATGGAGGGAAGTAAGCAGTGGGGTACCACAAAGTTCCGTCTTAGGCCCAGTACTCTTCAATATCTTCATAAATGACTTAGATTAGGGAATAGAAGGGGAATTTACCAAATTTGCAGATGATACTAATCTGGCAGGAATAGCTAACAGCCTAGAAGATAGGCTCAAGATCCAGATGGATCTTGACAGACTTGAACCCTGGGCCCTATCTAACAAAATGAAATTCAGTGTGGAGAAAAGTAAAGTCTCTGTGAGAGGAATCTTGGAATCTTAGTGGACAACCAATTAATTAAATTAAATATGAGCCAAAAGTGTGTGGCGGCAGCCAAAAAAGCCAATGCAATCCTAAACTGCATTAACACAGGGATACAATCAAGATCAGGTGAGGTGCTAATACCACTCTAAAAAGCTTTAGTAAGACCACACCTAGAGTACTACATCCAATTTTGGTCACCACACTATAAAAAAAGATGTTGAGACTCTAGAAAGAGTGCGGAGAAGAGCAACCAGGATGATTAAGGGACTGGAGGCTAAAACATACGATGAAGGTTGCAGGAACTGGGCATGGCTAGTCAAGTGAAGAGAAGGACCAGGGGAGACATGATAGCAGTCTTCCAATATTTGAGGGGCTGCCACAGAGAGGAGGGGGTCAACCTATTTTCCAAAGTACCTGAAGGCCGGACAAGGAATAATGGATGGAAACTGATCAAGGAGAGATTCAACCTAGAAATAAGGAGGAATTTCCTGACAGTGAGAACAATCAACCAATGGTACAGAAGTTGCTTTCGGAAGTTGTGGGAGCTTCATCACTTGAGACTTTCAAGAAGAGATTGGACTGCCATTTGTCAGAAGTGGTGTAGAGTCTCCTGCTTGGGCTGGGGGTTGGACTAGATGACCTACAAGGTCCCTTCAAACTCTGTTAATCTAATCTAATTTCAACATAAGGTAAGGCCTCCATGCGCCAGACAAATTAACCTCTGATCAGGGAAGGCCTCCTCTTTAAAGTTTGGGCAGGTTCACTTCTTCCTATGAAGCCTCAAATATCCAGGCGACAAACTGTTCAACTCTTTCAAAATCAAGCCCATCATCTGCAATTGTGCCGAGACACACACACATCCCCAGCTGCAAAATCAAGGCACTTCTTTCAATACAGACACAGGCTGTACCGGTTAACAGCTGGGCGGCTGTAGTTAATCCCAGCTGAGGTTTTCAAACCCTCCTCAGGTTACTCTCAAATGCAGCATGCCACAGGCATCGAGTCAGGACACAATGAATTATTGTTTATTTATTTATTGGTTTGATTTATATACCACCCTTTTCCGGAGACTCAGGGCGGCTTACAATGCATTAAGCAATAGCCTTCATACTTTTTTTGTATATACCTGCTTAGTAGGGCTTTTGCCTCCCCCTAAGAGGTGTTCTTTTTTATACAAAGTCAGCTTATTGCCCCCACAAACCGGGTCCTCATTTTACCTACCTCAAAAGGATGGAAGGCTGAGTCAACCTTGAGCCTGGTGAGATTTGAACTTGCAGTAATTGCAGGCAGCTGGTGTTACTTAACAGTGCTTTAGTGTGCTGCACCACCAAGGCATGAATGAAGGCACAGGCAAAGATCCCTGGTCTGGCCAACTCAGGAACAGTTGAAGCTGGCAGGCTAGACGTAACGGTGCAAATATGCTACAAATAGTCCTTGACTTACAACCAACCATTGGTTTGGCGACTGCTCAAAGATGCAACGACACTGGAAAATGTGACTTCTGATCTGGCCTTGCACTTATCATAGCATTCTCCACAATCATGTGCCTAAAATTTGGGCACTTGGCAATCAGCATGTATTTACGAAAGTCACAGTGAGCTAGGAACACATCATTACCATTTGAAACCTCTAAACAAGATGGGCAGCACACAAATGGAATGAATGAATGAATGAATGAATGAATGAATGAATGAATTCATTCCTTCATTCATTTATTTCCTGGCCAGCTTCCAAGAAGCAAAGTCAATGGCACATTCCCTTAACAACTGCCAATGATTTGCTTAACAACCATGGCAAAAAAGGTAGTAAATTAGCATGACTCATTTAATAACCGACTTGCTTAGCAACAGAAATTCTTGTCCAAGTTGTGGTTGTACGTCAAAGACTATTTGCATTGAATAATTGTTTCAAAGAGATATTTCAGTCTTTTGTTTCCTCAGTTAAAGAAAGAGTCTGAGGACTTCCTCTGTCATCTGCCACTATTCTTAAACTTCCATAAACCTGTTTTATTCCCTGGTAGATTCATTTAACAGCCCTCTCTTGTTCTGTGTCAATCTGCGCTGATTTTATCAATAGAATGAAATCAGCCTCTCATCAATCATTGTTTTCTGTGTATTATTTTTTCATTGTTCATTGTGCATAGGTAGTCTTCAACTTACAACAGTTCATTTAGTGACTGTTCGAAGTTACAACAGTACTGAAAAAAGCGACTTACAACCACTGTTCACACTTATGACCGTTGAAACATCCCCACGGTCACATGTTCAAAATTCTGGTGCTTGGCAACTGAGTCATATTTATGACAGTTGCAGTGTCCCAGGATCATCTGATCATCTTTTGTGTCACTTAACAACTGTGTTATTAATTTAACAGCTGCAGTGATTCACTTAACAATGGTGGTAAGAAAGGTCATAAAATGGGGCAAAACTGTCTCGTTTAGCAACATAAATTTTGGGCTCCATTGTGGTCAAAGCCGAGGACTACCTATAGATCATGTCATCTATCTATAGATAACAAAACCTTTTATTTATCGTTATCAGTAGAAATCGGAAAAGCTAATGCCGTCATTTTCTTCTTTTGACTTGTCCATAATATATGAATTATTAAGAGCTGAATAAACTGAAGGATGCAATTCTATGAAAGCTTGGCAGAGTTTTCTGGGTGTTGCAGCTGTGCTTTAGCCAGATGTATTAACTCGGCCTCTCTTAGTTGCAAGATCTACTCACCCCCTTTACAAAAGTGCATGGGACCCTAGCAGCCCCCCCCCCCCTTCCCTACTTTCATATGTTGAGCTAGCCATGTGTTTGCTAATTTATTTGTTCATTCATTCATTCATTTTTCTCTGGCTGTTTCCCTCAGCCGGCCAGCAACGGTTTGCCATCTCATCTCACTGGTGTTTGCATCTTTTGGCTGGAACATTTGTTTTCCTAACAGATGAAAGTAAATTGAACAGCTTAACTGATACCTGAGATGAACAGATTCCTCTTGATTTGGTTTCCAAAGCAAAGCTATTATTTGTTCAGAAGGGAGAGATTTCTGGACAGGGATGGGACAGATGAAAAATAACAAGAGCAGCTTTGGAAAAATGGTTTATGAATCCGAGGGAACAAAACAATAACTAACATAATGCAAGGTTAAAACAATAAATACACAAATATGTTACAATATTAATCTGCTTGAATATGGCAAGAGCAGAAGTTTAAACATTGTTTTCCCCCCACCAAATAATAAGGGCCCAAAACATGACTGACCCGGTAGGCCCACCACTAGCCAGCTTCTGCAAGTGAAAACAAGCTCGAATCCTCCTCATCTCTCAAAGGGGGTGGGGGGAGGCTACAAATCATCATGGTCATAACTCATCACAGTTGTAAAGTGGCTCAGTCACATCACTGGCACAATTTTATGACCTTTCTTGCATCAGTCATTAAGTAAACCAATGGTTCACTATTGACATGGTTTCACTCCAAACCCAAAAGTAAATGCCAGTTTTCAGCAAAGCCATTACAAAATACCCCTGCAGTTCATGTGAATTTGAGGTGCATTTCCCAACTGTCAAAACTTCGAATCCAGGGCATGAGCACCCCTCCAAGTAGGTCCACTGGAAATCTGGTCACTAAGTAGCCAGTCATAAGTTGAGGACAGCCTCTATGTGTATTTTTTTTTAAAAAAAGAAACCCCAAAAGCTTCCAGCTAACAATTTCAATTGTGAGAAGCACTTTTAAGAACTTAGTTACGTGCAATTATTGAAGTCAAAGTAAAACCTGGATGTCCAGAAAATTAATGAGCTATACAAAGTGATAATTGCAAATGACCCCGGAAGGGTCGTCCACCATGGGCAACATTGCTTATACAACAAGGATCCACACGAGAGCTATCTAAAAGCTATCCAAAAGAAACCTAGTCTTCAAAAGAAAATGTCTAAAAGAATCCCTTGACCAGCCTGAAAAAAATTGGAACAAGATCCTTTGGGTTGATGAAAGGAAGCTGAGCTCCCACCATCCGATACTTTGGAAGAAAAAAAGAGTGAAGAAAAGAGCATATGCCGACCAAAGAGACAGGGACTTTATTATGCTTTTGGGTTGGGTGGCAGCCAGTGGTGCAGGGCATATGCTGGTAAGAGAGAAGCCTTCAATTAAGTATCTGCATCCCATAGCAGTTAACATCTCACAGCCCATGAAGACACTGGAGGTTGGATGCTTCTGTGAGAACAAATCATTTTTGTTGATTTTAGTGTTTCTCCTGCATGGTTTCAAGGTCTGTTTGTTTGTTGCACTTATGATGCTTGCTGGTTCCTACAGCAAAGTTATCAGTGCGTGATCCAAGTGTGTTTGTCAGCTATCTTCTTGCAAAGCCTCAGGCTGATTTGGGTGAGATCTATCCAAGTGCACCTTGCTGGTTTCCCTGCCGGAGGGACAGCTAGTATCCATTTTTCTCCCTGTTTAATCCAGCCCCTTAACCACTGTATTGTACACGGTTCTCAAATCTTGCATGAAGGATTCAGGAAAGAAAGAATCACGTTTTCAAAACTCCCCATTCCTAAAAACCGGTGTCTGAATCTCAATGCACATAACAAGATCTAAGAATATTTCTGAGCTGAAAGAGATTTCAAGGGGGTTGCAGTGGGGGAGGGGAAATGTTGGGAGCTGTTATTTCTCCTAAATCCGATATGGCAAAGTACTTACTTCAAGAGTATCCACAGTTCTGCACCTTTTTTAATTGTTTTTTCCTATTTTTAATATGAAAACAGCTACACATAAATAGGGTAGTAAGTATGCATACATATTTACAGAAAGAAGTTGTGTCATTTTATATCATGTAAAGCATGGGTGTCAAACTCGCAGCGTCACATTGCTGTCATGTGACGTATCATGACATGTTTCCCTTTGCGGAGCTAGAGTGGGTGTGGCCTGCGTGTGACGCATCCATAAAGCAATGTTTCTTAACCTTGGCACCTTTAAGCTGGGTGGACTTCAAGTCCCAGATTTCTCCAGCCAGCTATGCAGCATGCTGGGGAATTCTGGGAGTTGAAGTCCATACAAGCTTAAATTTGCCAAGATTGAGAAACATCGATGTAAAGGCTGTGTAATAGGGCAGTGTTTCCTAAACTTGGCCACTTCAAGTTGTGTGGACTTCAACTCCCAGAATTCCCTACCCAGCCATACAACTTGAGGTGGCCAAGTTTGGGAAACGCTGACTTAGGGGTTCACTGAAATATACAATTTGACCAAATGCCTAAACATTGACAACTTATGCATCTTTTTCTCTTTTGAAAATAAAGGAAAAATGAATATTAGGACAGAAGAGACACTGGAGGATTTAGGGCAGGGGTCTCCAATCTTGGCAACTTTAAGCTTTGCTGGTTGAGGAATTCTGGGAGTTGAAGTCCACAAGTCTTAAAGTTGCCAAGATTGGAGACCCCTGATTTAGGTGTCAGCTTTGGAAGCCATATTAGGCCGGAAGCTTCCATGCTGCCACCTTCTCATGTGTGGGAAAGTAGGAGGGGGGATTTAGTAGAGGGGTTCTTGGTAGACATAATAGCATTCTTCCTGTTGGTCAAGGTCAGGGCAATCCAGCATCTGGAGAAGGAGTGGTCGGAGTGCTGAGTCAAGATGGGATGGACGTTGATTGGAGCATGTGATCAACTGAGGAGTGAGGGGATGGTTTGGGGGGTTTTGATTTACTGAGGGAAAATCCAGACCTTTCAGATTCGAGTTTTCCCAGGTCAGTCAGTTTATCTATTCTAGTAAAGAGAACTTTGGAAAATGCTTGCTTCCATGTCTTTACTGGAGTTGGGGTTTTCTGGAACACTGACATTAACCCGAATCTCTCTTAAAACCTAACGGCACCCCGCAAGGGGCTGTTGGGGGTGCTGAGCCCTAGCATCTACCTAAATCGCAGGTGGTGTGAAGACTCAGTGAAGATGGAAGAGAAAAGAGAAATCATAGAGGGAGCCGTGGGGACATATGCTCAAGGATTTACCGAATCCTTGCTTTCTTCTTCTGAGGAAATGGTACGAGCCATTGAGGCTGCAGAAGAAGCCCGAAGGCTGGGGGCTCGGCCCAAGGCATCAGATTCCTGGAAGAGTTGCCAGTCTGACTCTGCTCCAGGAGGGGAAATGAAGTCGCCTCGTGAGCCAGAGTGGAGGATGGAGACAGCTGTGGGATCCAGAGACTCCCGGGACTGGGACCTGTTGTGCCTAATGCGAAGCCAATCCCTAACTGGGTTCCCGGAGCATTTTGAATGGATGGAAGTGTGAAGTTACGCACCCACCTCCCAACCTCTTGAGGTGAGATGGAGATTAGCGCAACCTACATTCACCTTCCCTGATCTGGGACCTGGAGGGGGAATTAGTAGGGCGCAGACGCCCCTCTACCTGGCCAGGGATGAAACGAGTGGATCAGAGTGCAGCCTGGCCATCCTGCAGCTGTGAGACACCAAACATAGCCAGCATATGGAATGCAAAAACTCCCTTTTGGGGCCCCTTGCCAGCCTATCTTTGTGCTACCTCCTGCTGAGAGTATACTGCCAGGCAGGGGATTTTATCCCGGCCAGGACTGGGTCCAGGGCCAGTGGTATCCAGCGCCATCTATTCCAAGCTTCCAGGGATCCCCATGGCCCCAATATGGCCCAACGATCCCAGCACCACAGGGGGAACTAGTCCAGCAGTCGGCTGGAGTGCCCCCCCTCTCTAGCCCAGCAAGCAGCTCAGTGGCTGGGCCCCCTCCCCCAGCAGCTGGCTGGAGTACAGCAACTAGGAGCAGCTCCACAACAAGTTCCAGCTCACCCAGCCGCTGCTGGGGCCCCTCTACCCAAGAGGCCAACGCCACTCCGCTTCAGAATAACCTTTGATGGTACACCTGCTAAACTGGCTTATTTCCTCAGCAGGGTCTGGTCCCATGTGGATAAGTACGGAGACCAATATGAGTCAGACTGGGACTTGGTGTTGGCAATTTCCAATGGGATGAATGAGGGACAGGCTTCTGAATGGATAGCCCAGCTGCACAATGAGAGCACTGCGGAACTGAATGATGCCAAGGTATTGCTCCAGGCCCAATTTGAAGACCCAGACCAAATAAATGAAAGTGAAGCCACACTAAAGGTGATGAAGCAAAGTAATCGACCCATAAAAGATTTTGTATGGGACTTTAGGTGAGTTGCTGGGAACCTGGGGCATTGGCCAGACCGCATACTCCTACACTATTTTAAAGAAGCTATTGACCCGGAAGTCAGAAAAGCCTATGGGATCTGGGGAGTGCCTGAGCATCTGCACGACTGGTATACCATGTCCATAGCTCTAGACAGAGAAATCCACCCCCACAGCAAAGCCCCAGCAGAGAAGCCACCTCGGAGAGTGTTATCTAGACAGCCCATTTCAAAGGCTACTGAAATCACCCCCCCTCAATTGGCAGGGGTGATTAAATGCTTTCGGTGTGGACAACCGGGACATCGAGCTTCTGAGTGCCTGACCCCTGCCCCAGTTCCACAACAACGTCCTGCCACAGCTGCACGAGGCAGGAGGGCTCCAAGAAAAGCCCCAGACACCAGCCGATTCACCAGACAAGCCATAGAGGTTCCCCTCCCTGCTGGAGAGAGCAAGGATGCTCCAGCTAAAAAAGCCCCTCCCGGTAAGGCTAGCGAAGATGAAGACCCGATGGTGAGTGCACCCATTCCCCCCTTTTCAATTAAAGTGAAACTGGTGGTGCCAGAGACAGGAAGGCAAGCAGAACTGCCAGCAATAATAGATACCAGCTGCACCAGATGTCTAATTGGACTCCCAGTTGTTGAACAATTGGGGATCAGAACAGCAGTCTTAAAGCACCCAATTAAATTTCACCAGGTGGATGTAACGTTAATTGGGGGGGAGGGTCCCCGCCACCCATATTACAGAACTGGTTAAATTAGAAATCGGAAGGCATCATGAACTTATATGATTTATAGTAACATTGAGATTGTGTGTCGATTTTAGGGGAGTGAACTGTATTTGCATACAAAATACCTACCCCCTACCACTAATGAAAGACTTGCTGAACCACTTGTCAAAAGGCAAGATTTTCACCAAGCTGGAACTAAGGGAAGCCTACTACTGAGTTCGTATAAGGGAGGGAGACGAATGGAAGACTGCTTTTAACTGCCCCCTGGGCAGCTTCCAATTCCGGGTCATGCCTTTTGGACTCCAAGGGGCCACCGCAGTCTTCATGCAACTGATCAACTAAGTTTTGCATGAGCACCTGTATAAAGGGGTCCTGGTTTACCTTGATGACATTCTTATATTCAGTGAAAGTATGGAAGAGCATGTCAAATTGGTCAGACAAGTGCTGAAAAAGCTCCTAGCAGCCAAGCTTTGTGCAAACTTGTCCAAATGCGAGTTCCATAAGGAATCCTTGGACTACCTGGGATACAGGGTGTCGAATCAAGGAATTGAAATGGACCCAGAGAAGGTGAAGGCAGTGTTGAACTGGCAACCCCACCGAACCCGTAAACAGCTTCAAAGCTTCCTGGGGTTTGCAAACTTTTACAGACAATTCATCCCTGCCTTCACTGAGGTTGCTCTCCCTTTGACAGAATTGCTAAAAACCGGTCTGTCCCCCACCAAGCCAAAACCTAGCCAACCCCTATCTTGGACAATGGGCTGTCAAAAATCCTTTGAACAGTTAAAACGCCTATTTGCTGTGGAGCCGATCCTACAGCACCCAGACCCAAATAAGCCATTTGTGGTTCAGGCGGACGTGAGTGATGTGGCTATTCTACTGCCAAGGAACGCCCAAAACAATCTAATGCCGTGTGCTTATGTATCGAGGAAGTTAACGGACACTGAGCGCAGATGGACGGTATGGGAGAAAGAGGCTTTTGCGGTGCGATGGGCTCTCCTATCCTGGAGACACTTTCTAGAAGGGGTTAATGAGCCTTTTGAAGTATGGACTGACCACAAAAATCTCGAAGCGCTGAGACCCTGAGGAAGCTTTCACCCAAGCAGGTTTGCTGGGCTCAGTATTTCAAATGCTTTAACTTTAACCTGAAATACATTCCGGGGGAGGGGGGAACCTTTTAGCTGATGCTCTCTCCCGTAAGCCCCAGTTTGACAGCTGATGGGAAAAAGTAGTTAATGCCATGATCTCGGAAACTCAGCCAGCCGCCCAAGCCTGCACCAGAGCACAAATGCACCATTGTTCCAACCTCCCCGAAGACAAGTTGGCAGCAGAGCTAAAAGCGGTGCTCTTGACTGATTCCTGGTTCAAGGAAGTGGAGTAAGATTTATGTGCCCCGCAGCATGCAACTCCTGGTGCTGAAGAGAAGTCATGATTCTTGACTAGGGGGCCACTTTGAATTTTTAAAAACCCTCCATTTGACTAGGAGACAATTCTGGTGACCAAAGATGAAAGCTGATGTGGAAGACTATGTGAGAAGCTACGCCACCTGTGCCACCATGAAGTCCAGACCAGGGAAGCCCCCTGGGCTACTCCAGACTGTGGCCGAACCCACCAAGCCCTGGGAGGAGATTGCAATGGACTTCATAGTTGAGCTCCCTGACAGTGGGGGGAACAATGTGATTTGGACTGTCATTGATTTATTCTCCAAGCAAGCACACTTCACTGCCTGCAACAGACTACCCTCGGCCAAGAAACTGGCAAAGCTGTTTGTGAAACATATCTACTGGCTACATGGGGTTCCAAGGAGAATAATATTGGATCGCGGGGTCCAGTTTACCACTAAGTTCTGGAGAGAGTTCCCATGGTCTATTGGGTCGTCCCAGGGGCTTAGCTCAGCTTTCCACCCATCGACTAACGGATCGGCTGAGAAGTTGAACTCAATAGTGGAACAATACATTAGGTGTTATGTAAATTATCAACAAGAAAACTGGGTGGACTTACTACTGTTCGCAGAAGTGTCTTATAATAATGCAGTACACAGCAGTACTGGGTTGACTTCTTTTCAGATAACTACAGGCATGAATTTTGTGCCGATGCCTGAGTTGCCTAGAGAGCCGTCCACTTCCATGTCTCTAACCGAATGGATGAACTCGTTGAAAAAGGGTTGGGAGAATACTAAGAAAGCTTTAGCGGAATCAGCGGAGAAATATAAGGCCCAGGCCAACAAACGCCAGTCTCTCCAACCACCTTTCTGAATAGGAGATAAGGTATATTTGTCAACCAAGTACCTAAGATTGAGGTTACCTAGCAAGAAGTTTGGACCCAAATTCATAGGTCCCTTCCCTAAGTGAAAGTGATTAACCCAGTGACTGTCCAACTTAGCCTCCCTCACATATTAGGGAAAGTGCACCCAGTTTTTCACAGTAGCTTATTGAAACCAGCAAAAGAGTCTAACTTAAGGCTCTTACCAGCTGCTCCCCGCACCCCTTTAGTAGTGCAAGGGGAGAATCATTATAAAGTTAAGGAGATCCTTGATTCTAGACTCTACAGGGATCGCTTACAATATTTGGTACACTGGAAAGGGTTTTCATTATCTGAAGCTGAGTGAAAAGTTGGGATGTGAATGCTGATACGCTAGTGAAGCAATTTCATGATAAATTTCCTGAGAAACCAAAAGGTCCCCCTGGGGGTGGGGTGGGGGGTTAAGGAGTACTGTACAAGGTGTTAACCCCTTCTTTTATGTTTTGTCTGTTTTATTTTTCAGGATGTGTTTTTTTTCTGCAGGGTGGGGGACGCCTGTCAGATTGGAAGCCATATTAGGCCGGAAGCTTCCATGCTGCCACCTTCTCATGTGTGGGAAAGTAGGAGGGGGGATTTAGTAGAGGGGTTGTCTGTAGACATAATAGCATTCTTCCTGTCGCTCAAGATCAGGGCGATACGGCATCTGGAGAAGGAGTGGTTGGAGTGCTGAGTCAAGATGGGACGGACGTTGATTGGAGCATGTGATCGACTGAGGAGTGAGGGGATGGTTTTGGGGGTTTTGATTTACTGAGGGAAAATCCGGACCTTTCAGATTCGGGTTTTCCCAGATATGCCAGTTTATCTATTCTAGTAAAGAGAACTTTGGAAAATGCTTGCTTCCGCGTCTTTACTCAGAGTTGGGGTTTTCTGGAATGCTGACATTAGGGGCTGGAGATTTTCAGTAAGAGTCAAAAGAAAAGAGCTTCTTTAGGTTTCATTGGCTTTTTACAATTTAATGTGCATGTACATACCAAGTACTAATTTCAGAAGAGAATAATCAAAATTCTGTTTTTATTGTTATGACTGCAAGAAGGAAATATTTGAACTCTTGCTCTTGAGATATCACTGGATGACTCGATCAATTCAGAAGTATTTAAATACTGTCTCATAAAGCAGGTCATCAATTATGAAATATTGGTCTCTCAGCCCTTACGATGCAGTTCTGTAATCCCACACTCTGGGAAAAATAGATTCGGGACAAAGCCTCTCCAAGTCGATACCAACCTCTTGAATGTGTCAAGAAAGCACTTGGTAGCCAATGCCAATTTTTCAATGCAGGCATTATTTATCTCTCTTCCTTGCACCGATCAGCAGCTTTCCAACTATCCCTCCATTTCTCCAATAACATCAAAGAACAGTTGTAAAATAGCAAAGAAAAGGATGCAGCCCAAGTTTTCCCTCAGTATTGGTAGATAAGGACAAATAGGGTCAATACCCTAAGGGGTTCCCCTTTATTTTGTTTTTTGTTTTTTTCATTTTCTTATCTGGCAAGCATTCAATATGTATAATTTTCCAACATAGTAGGGTAATAATGACAGCAAGTTCCTCTTCTTACATTCTAGCTTGTCATACTGCTATTAAAAGCCGATGAATCCTGCCAAAGAAGTAGTATCCTTGTTTATCCACACGGTAGTTTTCCGAATTATGTTCTACAGCTGTTGATGGATGGGGTTTAGACTTCTCTCGGTTCCTATAAACTGTAGCCAGGTTTCACTTATGAACTAACATGATTCGTAGGGTTAACATTTCTTCTTTCAGGCATTTTATATAATAATCTGTATTGTATAGATTGGCCAAATTCTGAAGCTCACAATTTGGAGAAGGGGCAAATGCTAAGAAAGAATTCAAAGTTGGTATATGAGATGAAATTAATACTTAGTTTCTTTGTATTCTCTATAGAAGTGGCATTGAGCAAAGGTCATTATCATCTACTGTATGTGATAGGATTTAAAATTAAGTCATTTTAAAAATAGTTCATATAATTAAATTAAATTTGTAATACAGGTAGATCTCAACTTACAACAATTAATTTAGTGACCATTTGAACTTACAATGGCACTGAAAAAAAAAAGACTTATGATGAGCCCTCACACTTACGACCATTGCAGCATCCCCCATGATCATGGGATCAAAATTCAGCCACTTGGCCACCAGGATGTATTTAGGATGGATGCAGTGACCCAGGGTCATATCCCCACCATTTGTGACCTTCCCAGAGGTGGGCGGCACATGAATTAACAACCGGTTCACCCAGCCCCAAAAATGTGAATGCGTGCCTTCTGTGCATACATACGGCCTTACATGCATGTGCTTTGCTCACACACGCGGCCTGCACGCATGTGCACGGCTTAAAAAACGCAGCTAAATAGGATGGCATAGCGCCGGGGCAGGTGGGCCCACCTGTAGGTCGCAACTACCAGTTGGCCCGAACTGGTCCAAACCGGCAGCACCCACCACTGGACCTTCCCAACCAGCCTCCAACATGCAGAGTCAATGGGGGCAACCAGATTCATTGAATGACTGCATGAATCACTTAACAACTTCAGTGATTCATGTAGCAACTGTAGCAAAAAGGTTGTAAAATTGAGATGACTCATTTAACAATCTCCTTTCTCAGCAACCGAAATTCTGGTTCCAGTTGTGGTCATAAGTTGAGCATCACTTGTATATTAGCAACTGAAAGCCTAGGGTAACCAAAAAGTCCCAACCGGGCTTCTCAACTCAAGTACATGAAAAGATGGACTTTGCTGGGCTTAGAAGCTTAAGAAGCTTAAGAAGATCCGTACCAAAACAGAATTCATTTCTGGCAGACATTTCACATTGTGTTCTAAGAAGTGATGTCCATAAGAACACAATAGAGTTGGAAGGGACCTTGGAGGTTTTCTAGCCAACCCCCAGGATGAAAGGGTATCAAATGCAAAGAATCAGGATCGCTCATTAAGTTCCAATTCAGAAGATTTATTGCTGAAGCCTGTACACAAGTTCTAGGCAACTGTTAATGCAATCTTGGTTTTCAATTCAGTTGTATAGAATGTGAAGGATGTGTGTTTGTGTTTTATTTTTATAATTATAATGTACACTGAAGATGGCATTTAATTTTGTTGTACGATGTGTATGATGTGCAATGACAATGGGGGGGGGAGAGAAATTGTCCCCCTCAGAACAGGCTCGCAATTTGGGTGTCCTCCTAGGCTCACAGCTAAGATTAGAGCAACATCTGACAGCTGTGGCTAGGGGGACCTTTGCACAGGTTCGCCTGGTGCACCAATTGTGATCCTACTTGGATCGGGAGGCTCTCCTCACAGTCAAGTGTTCGGAGACTACAGTTGGTCCAGAACGCAGCCGCGCAAGCTGTCGTGGGTGCACCTAGGTACACCCACATTACATCAATTCTCCGCAAGCTGCACTGGCTCCCTATTGGTCTCCGGTCACAATTCAAGTTGTTGGTTATTACCTTTAAAGCCCTACATGGCTAAGGGCCAGGTTATCTTCGAGACCGCTTTCTGCTGCATAGCTCCCAGCGACTGGTAAGATCCCACAGAGTTGGTCTCTTCCGGGTCCCGTCAGCTAAACAATGCCGGCTGGCGGGCCCGCAGGGAAGGGCCTTCTCTGTGGCTGCCCCAGCTCTCTGGAACCAGTTACCTCCTGAGGTCCGGACCATCCCCACCCTATTGGCCTTCCGAAAAGCGGTGAAGACCTGGCTCTTCCGGCAGGCCTGGGGCCGTTGATCTCGCTCTTGTGATCTAGCGAGATCCAGCCATGAATGGTGTGAATAAGTTTTTAATGTTTTTAATTTTTCAATGTTTTTCAATGTTTTTTAAATTATTTTTAAAAATATATTGTGAGCTGCCCTGAGTCTTCGGAGAGGGGCAGCATATAAATTTAATTAATTAATTAATTAAAAGTAAAGTATGTAACTAATGGTCAGCACGAAAGTCAATGGAATTCCAGGGTGGCTGGACTTGGGAGCATTTGTGGAGACTTAATGGTTCTAGGCTGAGTCTCTCTTGACTCTGCCCCCAGGCGCTCTTCTATTCCTACATCTTGACATATAGATATACTGGCTTGGGGTATATGTGTATGATGAAAATATAATAATTGCAATATTGATGATGATTGGAATTGACATTCAGTGGTAATTGAATACTACTGGTTTTACTATAAAATGTAGGAAATTTGCCTTCAAGCACCCTAATGTAAATTTACGTCCTGATCAACAGTCTGATATTGTTTTGATAGAGTTGGATCAGTCTTTTTTTTTTTTTTTAAATTTTGATTTATATGCCGCCCTTCTCCGAAGACTCAGGGCGGCTTACAAGGTGCTCAGCAATAGCCTTCATCCTTTTGTATATATTTATACAAAGTCAGCTTATTACCCCCACAAACTGGGTCCTCATTTCACCTACCTTAGAAAGGATGGAAGGCTGAGTCAACCTTGAGCCTTGGCGAGATTCGAACCCTGCAGTAATTGCAGGCAGCTGGTCTTAATAACCAGTTTAATAACAGGGTGCCTTAAACCCCTGTACTACCAAGGCTCTTATTTTCCACTAACAATCTTTTCTTAAAATTTTATGCCTTGGATTATTTATCCATATAAAGTTCAAGAATGCTGTTCTGTGATTAATTTCACATTTTTAATTGACTTTCTGCAAGGTTGCAAAATGAGACAAAATTCACCTTGTGTTGATGGGTGTGTGAGGTCACACTGGTCAGGCAAACAGAAAAAAAATATATTCAGAAATGACAGTCCATCTGGGAAACCAGCAGAGCAGAAAGAAAATGGGACTCTTGAGACTTGCTAAGAGGATGGAGTGGACTTCCTAAGACTGCACAGGTGGCTATTTGAGGAACTTCAGTTATTAGAAATAACTATTATTTTGAAGAGCATTTTATGATTAGTATGTTGTTACCATCCTTAATAGTATTGCCAGATTATACTGCGACTGATGTAATATTTTATGTATTTATTTGTGAAATTTATTTGCCACCTCTCTCACAATGGGGCTATTCTAGGCAGTTTACAATAATAAAAAGGAAGAAAAATGATAGTGTAAACAGAAGTAAAATAATAGAACAATAAACAATGACAGAAGAACACAACACGAATACTATATCAGTATAAGTTTGTGTTCTTTTGACATTATTTTATTTTTATTTGTAACATTTTATAGCTAGGTTTGGTACAGGTATTTTTATCTTTTTATCCCACATTTTTTACAATGAACATTTGATTGTAGATGGTGGATGCTTTATTGATCACTGTTCCTGTAAACTGCCCCAGGTGTAGTTGATTTGACGGTACACAAAAAGAATAAACAAAATAAAACATTTAATGAAGGTATGAAAAAGGAAAGGTCCCCATATTGGAAGAGATAATAACACAAAGGATTTATTGAGACTATGTTTATGGTAAAAAGAATCACTAGACCAGCTGCTCATGACAATATTTAACTCCTGTTTTAGTCCAGTTTTCTCCAATTAAAAAATGAACAAACCATGTGTCCAACCAGGAAACTGTGAAGAACTGGATGAGAGGTCGTTGAGACTTTTTATTTTTGAGTTTAAATATCTAGCATCTTGTGAATTGCATTTTGGAGTTGTGGAGGAACCAGCTGACAGCCAGGTATCTTATCTTTGAGAGAACGTAGAAGGGCTGATAGTGTCCCAGGACTAGAAGAGATCTTATCTCCTATTTCCAAAAAGTGAGAAAAGGAAGATCCCAAAACACTACAAATGTGACATCATTTGTACATCAGTTCCTCTGGGAAGACTGCAAGGCAGAGCATAAAGAAATCCATCTTTAACCATCCTGAAAATCATGCAGTAATTACTAGAAGTCAGTAGAGATTTCTTATGAAAAAAAATTAAGCTTATCTCAATTTTGATCACGTAACTTGCTTAATAAATTATAAGAGCAATTTTGACTTAATCAAAGCATTTGACAAAGTACCCCATGACATGTTAATTAGCAATCTAATGACATGACAGTGAAGTGGATATACAGCTGACTCAAAAATTGTAATCAGAGAAGTTCCTCTTCAAATTGGAGAAAAGTGTGAAGTGGGGTCCCACAGAGTGATTAGTCTCATGCCCTTTCCTTGTCAATATTTTTATTAATGACTTGAAGAAGCAGAGGGTGTGCTTACTGAATTTACTCTTAATAGTAAAAGTAGTTTGATTTTTTTTTTGTTTGATGTGCCAAAGTATGTCTGGAATGTTTTAATTTGGATTTGTGTATCAAGCAGAGGTTACTTCTGAAGGGTCCTTCCAACTCTATCGTTTTATACTTCTGAAGGGTCCTTCCAACTCTATGATTCTATGGCCACAGAATGTAGGGGTTGGAATAAACTATGAAGACCATTCAGCCCAATTTCTCTGCCCTGTGCAGAAAACCGTAGCGGCATCCTTGACAGAGGCCCATCCATCCTGTGTTCAACAACTTAATAAAGGGGAATCCTTCCAAGATAGCATGCTCCATCATTGAATAGCTGCTACTGGTTGGGAAATATTTCCTAATGTCCACCTGAAATTAACCTCCTTATAATTTAAAACCATTGTTTTTATCTTCTGGAACAATTTTGCCTATTCGTGTATGACAATTCTTCTGATGTTGCAAGCAATTATCATCTCTCCACAATTTTCTCTATCCAGGATACTATGTCCAATATTTTCACCTGTTCCACAAGTGTTTTCTTATTCGATGTCCCATTTTGGTTGCTCTTCTCTGGAAATTTTCCACTTTATTAACAACCATTTTAAAGTGGTGAAATATTCTGTCTGACCAATAGAGAGTAGGGAGGAATAGTTAATTTCTACAATCTACAGTGGTATGTAAAAGTTTAGGAACCTTGGTCAAATTGTAATTTCATTGAATCACTAAGTGAGCAACATTTGATAAACCTCTACATGATACAACATTAAGTACTAGTGTCTACAAATTTGAATGCACGCTTCACATAAATAGTGCAGTTGTTTGGATTCAAAATGATAGAGCAGGTAAATTTGACTACCTTTCTAGTGTGTACCGTAATTTACAACACTTCCATTGGGAGAAATTATAGTTTCCAAATCTTCCCTGTAGAGATTAAGAGACTTTCTCTTCCTGTTTTTGGATTTTTTCCCACACATACCGGCAAAACTCTTCCAGTTCAGAAGTGTTAACCTTCTTTGCAATCATGGCATATTCCAGATCTCCCCGTATATATATTTGCAATATTAAATTCTGGGCACTAAGAAGGGCATCACAATATCGCTACCTTTCTTTCTAGTAAGTACTTTATAGTTGACTTGGAGATACATTTCAGATATATTAAAGCTGAAAAGAAATTGGGTAATTCAGGAAAACAGTGAAGGACTTTTAGTTGGCTACAATAAAGTTTGGAAGTTGCTTTTTCTCCCTGAGGAGATGTTACATACTGGTCGAAAGGGTTTCCAAGCTTCTGTAGCTGCTGTGTCTAGTTTTCTTATTTTGAAACTGTAAACAACTACACATAAATAATAACGATTCATTCAAATTTGTAGAAAGATGCAGTGTTTAGCTCTGCTTCAGGTGGAAGTCATGAAAAATTCTGCTCTTTTAAGGATTCATGGAAACTCTGTTACCACGAATCCTTAAAAGAGCAGAATTTGATTAGTGGTGTCTGAACTTTTGTATTCAGAGGCAAGGCATAACAGGTATCAAAATGAGTTTGGGCTTCTAAAATTCTTATTAATGCAGAAAACCTTTCAATCTAAAAATTTACCATGAAAAAATCCTGGTGGTAAAAACATCCCTGGGATCCTGTGTTGGTTGGATAAAATACTTTGTGGAATTTTGACACAACGCCTTCTGCGCTATATAAGAAGCCAGGAAACGCAATGGGGAAAACATGGCTCCAGTCTAATCTAGAGACAGCTGCAGCTCTATGAAGTGTTTAGTGCTGGTCGCTCTGATGCTTTTTGGAATCCCTGTAGCATCTGATCTGAAAGTGGATTTAAAAATGGCAAGCTATAAGAGTGATATAGAAAAAGATGTTATACTGGATATACAAATAAAATTGGCTGATGTCTTAATAATTGAAAGGGATATACAAGTGGCAAATCAAAAGAGCAATTTGGATAACTTTCTTATACTGGAAACCTGTTTTGTGAAAAGGGACAAAGAAAAAAATGAAAATAAGCTGTAGAACTATTTGAAGGGATTCAAGATTAAATTGTTAAACGTAAAAGGAAGGAATATAAAGTACATTTGATCAACATTAAAATAAGACTATTTATTTTATGATAATCCCTAATGGACTTTTACTGATCAGGACTGGACCACAAGTTTTTAAGGATCTGTTCATAGATAAGAGATGAGATATGGAACATAGTTATATTCTAAGAGAAGGGGATAAGTTGTTAAAATTGTTTTTACTTATTGTGATGAGAGGGGAAGTCACTTCTTTATATAGGTAGTCCTTGAATTATAACTATAATAGAGACTGCCCATTACGATTGTTAGTCATGATGGTCATAAAGAGGGTTGGTCACATGACTGACCTGATTTTATGACCTTTTTTGTGGTGGTTGCTAGGCGAATGCAGCAGCAGTTAAGCAAACCAAAAGTTTGCTATGGAGCCGGTTGAGCCAAACATGAGAAGTAACTACCAGTTTTCAGCAAAACCACTGTAAAGTGCAGTCACATGACAGGAAGAACTTCAAATCCGAGGCATAAATAGCCACAAAATAGGTAGTTCCATTGGAACTGTTTAAAGGATTATCTCTGTATTTCTTTACTTTTTGCTACGTTCTTTTTCTTTTCCCTATATATTTTCTTTTTTCCTTCACTATTTTTTCTTTCTATTCTTTTTATCTTTCTTCTACAAAAATAGAAGAATTTCTGCAGCATTAACTGGTAATGGGTTCCTTCTATGAAAATCAGCAAAGCTCCTTGGATTCTGCTTAATCTTCATTTATATATTGCTTGCTACCCTGGGCAGAATTGTAATAAGCCTATATTTGAAACCAGGGCATGTAGGAAAGAGTCCAGTATGTTACTGGCAGATAACACTGCATTTTGGACAATTGTCTTTGCCCCTTAATACAAATATCTAAAGATGTAGGGTTTTTTTTGTCCATTGCTATGCATTTTCTATTCATAAATCCTTCTGGTTGGCATTTTTGCTGGTGAAGAGCAGTTCTTTAATCTTCAGAGCTTTCCTCCTTTAAAGATTAACTTCCCATAGATTGAGAAATTACAACTGTGCCCAACGCATACTATTTAATCATAATATGCTTTCTAGCTACATCATGAAGTAAAAAGATGGAGTTCAATGAAATGTTAAAGGTTGTGTTGACATGGTTCTTGTTATTCATTCTTAAAGCATAATGATTTTAGTCTTTTAGAATATAGTCAGTGATTTACAACTAATTAATGGTGTACCTGCATGATATTTTAAAATCCCTTATTTCATCTGTACGTTGCTTTTTTATCCCTTTTTCTTGTCTCATTTTTATGTCTATTTACATATCTTCTTTAATGTCTAATACAAACAAAAAAAGAGGCAAGTCAAGGAACTTAAAAGGGATGAGAACTGCATTTCACAGGATGAATCAATCACTCCAAGCCAAAAAGAAGTTTAGGAAATGTTTTATTTTTTTTTAATTTAAAATACTTACAGCCTTCCCTTCTGTTACATATATAAACTGGCTAAGATAACTCTAACTTGGCATAATTTACAATATATTACAACTGCAATATAACAAAACCAATTATAGCCACCCAAGATTAAACATACATGAAATAAACTAAAACACAGCCAAAAAGAAAACATAGTTAAATCACTGTGGAATTGGGATTGTAGAAACAACCAGGAGCATAGAAGAGTTCAGAGGCAGATGCATAAATAAATGTCTTATTCATATGATAAAGCATATTAACTATGTACAACAGAGATCAAGTCTCATGAGGAACAAACATGCAAAGAGAGAGATGGAGAGAGTGAGGTGGAAAAGGTTGGAGGGGGTTTTATACTCAGGATAAGCCCCTTCTTTCCACATAGGGGTGGAGACACTCTCTGCCTCCACTGGTGTCTATATGATACGTGCCAATGGCTTGCAAATACTTGACCATCACTTAATTACAGCTCTTCACATATTTTCTGGAAAAAACCACCTTTATTAATATTAGGAAGAGCAAACCTTATTAAGACCTCAAAACGCCTTGTTCTTTCTAACCTGCCTTACCTTTGAGCCTTTAGTGCTCATTATTTTATTATTATGTATTTAAGACGATCAAAGGCTTCCGTAGTTCAGGATACTCACCTTAAAATCAGAACCCAGAAGAATTTAGTTAATCCACAACACCGGCCTATGAAGAATGAAGATAATCTTTGGGCCCCCAAGAGATTGCAGGTGTCAGGTCAGAATATTAGTGGCACACCTGTCAGCGATTGGCAGTGCACAAGTCCAGGTAAACTTCCCTTTCCTGCCTCACAACTCAATCCATACAAGCCTTTCATTTTCAGACGCATCTTCTTCTCCCAGCTCCTTAAGGAACCCACAACACCGACCATAATTAGCCGGAAAAATAACTCTTAACACTTCGGAATCCTTTCCCCAAGGAGCAAAGGGAAATTCACGGCTTGCAGGCCGCTAGCAAAGCCGTCAAAGGGCTTCGTTATTGGCTGCTAAAGGCAAGGAAAGCTAACGGAGGGATTTTGCAGCGCTCTCCTGTTGCTGCCTCCTCTTCCCTTGCCTAACGGGCCGGGCTAAACTCCGGCCGGGTGGTTTGCAGCCAGGTGTTCGGTACAAACCTGGCCAAGGTGATTTTAAGGGCCCAGGAAACCGCTTCTTTTGCTCCCTTCGGATTCTCCTCCCCAGCAGCTGCTGCCTGGCCGCAAAGACTCCCGGCCCTTCAGCCTCCCGAGCCCCGCGGAGAGAGAGAAGCTGCCTCTTGCCTTTCGGCCAGACGCCCGCACCCGAAGGGAAAGCCCCTCCGCTTCCTTCCCCTCGGCCCCCGCCGGGCCTGGCCTTGCAATTACGCCCGCCTGCTAAGCGCCCTCGCCCGCCGCCGGGCCGGAAAGCAGCGGAGGGGCAGCGCCGCCTTTGCCGGCCTGGGCCGCACCTGCTGGAAAGCCCACCGAGCCGAGTCCCGCTTGCCCTTCGCCTTCTGCCGGGCTCCGGGCAGGGGCTGCTCCTGCGGCGCTCTCGGGCCGACGGGGAGGCGCCTCTCCAGGCAGGAAAGCCGCCTTGCCTGGCCCGGCCCGGCCCGTCACGCAGGCGCAGCCTCCGCCGCTCCGCCCGCCAAACGCGGCGCTTCCTTGGGCCCCCGGGGAGGCGGCTTCGGCGGCGGCGGCGGCGGCGGCGGCTCCGTGGATGCTTGGCGGCGGCGGAGATCTCGCGGTGCTGGCGGCCGGCCCGGGCTGCCTTCAGACGCCGCCTCCTTTTCGTCTCGGGGTCGGGACTGTGCGCAGTGGAGCGGGCGGGGAGGCGCGCCGGCGGCAGCAGCAGCAGCAGCAGCAGCGGAGGAGGAGGAGGAAGAGCCGGAGCCGCAGCGGCCGGAGGCGGGAAGGAGGAGCGCGCTGGTCTGCCTTCGCCAGCGCCGCCGGAGCCTCGCCCAGTCCGATGTGCCTCCTGCGGCGGCGGCGCTGCTGCTGCTGAGCCAGCCGACGTGCCGGCCGAGCCTTGCCGCCTCCCGCAGTCCGAACATGGCCACCCCGGCCACCTGCACCCGCTTCACCGACGAATACCAGCTCTACGAGGAGCTCGGCAAGTACGTCGCCCGCCCCGTCCTTGCCGCGCCGTCCGGGGCCCTGGAGCCCTCGCGGGTCGCCCTGGCCTCGGCCTCCCGGATGGATCGCTCGCTCCCCAGGCTTGGCAGCGCCGCCCGCTCAGCCCCCGGGCACTGCGGTCTTTCCGCAACTCTCCCCGGGCAGCCTCCGGCTTGCGCAGGGGCGGCGTTGCCCGCTCCTCCGTAGTTGCTCGAGCCAGCTGCAACTTCTGCGGCCGACGGGGGCGGCTGGGGCTGCGCAGCGCCGAGGCAGCCGGAGGGGGCCCCGCGGAACCCGGGCCAGGGAGCTGCGGCACCGGCGCCCGCTCTGGGGACCTCGTGGCCGGGGAGCCAAGCTGGGCGCTCCCGCTGGGAAGGCCAGGCTCACCTGTCTAACTTCCAGACTCCCCCCCCCCGTCCCCCCTCCGGGCTCCCTTCTGCATTACGGCAAGGACCGTTGCTACGTTTCTCCTGCCCCCATCCAGCTCGGCGCTCTGTATGCCTCCCCTCCTCGCCCCTCCCCTCGCCCCATCCTCGCCCTGCACCGCTTCTGCCTTTCCCTCGGCGTTTCTCGCCTAGATGCCCCCTGGAGGTGAAGGAGCAGCGCCTGGGCAGGGAGGCCGTTAGGGATGCCCCGGGTGGCATCTTCTTTGTGCCCCAGTCTCTACGCATCCCTCCCGCTCGGTCTTGGACCTTGGAGGGGTGAGGGGTGGGGGAGTCCTTGGCAACTTCTGTGCAGGAATGGAAGCGGTGGGGACAACGTCTCTATCAGGGCTGGAATTGGCAAGGTCGGAGCAGCTGGGTCCCGATCTAGAAAGGGTCCCTTAGAGCAGGGGTCTCCAACCTTGGCAACTTTCAACCTGGTGGATTTCAACTCCCAGAATTCCCCAGCCAGCTTTGCTTTGCTTTGCTTTGCTTTGCTTTGCTTTGCTTTGCTTTGCTTTGCTTTGCTGGCTGGGGAATTCTGGGAGTTGAAGTCCGCCAGGCTGAAAGTTGCCAAGGTTGGAGACCCCTGCTTTAGATAGATGTATTTCAGTGCCCATGGTTCCCAAGCAAACAGTCAACTCTAGAGCAGAAGTCATTTGGGATCCTTTGTCTTGCAACAGGCAAGTCCACTGCTGACTTTAAAACTTAATTCTAGTCTGCAATAGCAATTCTAACATATTCTAGCCATACATTTTACCATACAGTAAACATACAGGGTCTGAGATTCTCTCTTTCTCTCCCCCCTCCCCCCCCCAAATTGGAGGCAGAGGATATCTTCTGCCATCCACACCAAACTGCAAACTGACTCCCCCAAGGGGAAGGGGGTGTGGGTGGCATTTCCCTTGCTTTTTTCGCTGGCCCCTATTTCAGGGTGCTATCCTTGCTTTCTCAGCACCAGACAAGATGGGGATCCAGTTTCTCTTCTCAGAGAAATGGAGGCTTCCAAACGATTTTGTTCACACTATAACTACTTTTGAGGAGGCTGCTTTGTGGTGGCTTGTGCCCCAGTCTCAGGACTGGGGCTTCCCTTGCTAAATTTGGATTGACCGTGTTATAAAAGGCCACTGTGAAATACATATTGAGGCTATTCCCATTAGAGTAACAGTATTTCACCTCTGCAAATGGGTGCTGGAAAACTGGAATAGGAGTGACCGTTTGAGATTTTCCCGTCCACTTACTCTGCTGCTTTGGAAGGCTTGGTGCTGAGCTATCCCAACATATACTCAAGAAAATGAGTAATGGATTACAGTGAGCTCATGTGGGGCTGTGTTCATGGTTAATCAAATTAGCAATAGTCACAGAACACACTGAACCGTGAAATAACTACATTATTTTAGTTTGTATAATCCATTGAGCCACAAACTACATTTCAGCTGCAATCCCGGTTTCTGTGTCCAAAGTGATAGTGGGAGGTCAGGCTGGAATCCAAGAGTAAATTAAGTTAACAAACCTCAAAACTTGTCACTTTTCTTTAACCCACGCTGACTGCTTTCCAGACCATCTGATTTCTTGGAAACTCCTTCTCCTATTCTAAAAATTTTTCAGTTTTTAGTTTCATAACCAATTGAGCATATGGGTTCTTTAATTAAATACCTTGACAGATTTAATCCTTCGTTCTTGATTCAGTTTCATGGGATCAGACTTTCCGTATTTCTTCTAGGGGTGCTTTCTCAGTGGTACGGAGATGTGTGAAAAAAACCTCATCTCAAGAATTTGCTGCAAAGATCATTAATACCAAGAAGCTGTCAGCAAGAGGTAAGTATCCGAGCATTGGTTTTAATCAAATTCCTATACAGGATAATGTTGGAGAATTGATTGCAAGACCCTTAATTGATACAGTGCGGCAAATGTCATCATTGATCTTCTTAGAATCAGTGTTTCTTTTGGCTTTGATTTTGGAATATGCTGCCTCCAAGCTCATAGTTAGAATGGATTCATTTCTTACTAGATACTAAAGTCTGGAACATCGTGAACTGATGCTTAATAGTGAGCATCGGATTAACCACCTACCTACTCACTCAAACTATAAGGGAGTTGGTGTTATACGTTCAGAAGTACAGAATGCACTATGACTCTGTATTTGGACTGATTCCTTTTAAACTCATAGGGGCTTAGTTCTAAATAACTTTGCTTAGATAGAGCTGTATTGAAATTGGCCCAAAATATTACGTCAGGCTTCTCCAATTCAGGTGTATTTTATTTCACATTTAGAAGAATGTTGTAATCAGAAAGAAGGGATTGTTAGAGGAATTGTCTAGGACCCTTGTCCTTAAGATGATGCTATTAGAAGTAATAATGTTTTTGTTTTGAGTGTTGCAATTTGGGGCTTGATTTTGTGACTATTATTTAGTATAGTGATGCACTTTTCCGGCCTGGGAATTTGGCATGTGAAAAAAATCTGCTGTGGAATTTAGGAAGAACAAAAAGAGTCAATAATAAAGTCATGTTTTCTTTTCAGGGATATTATTCTTTGCGTGGACTTAGCTATAGATTACTAACACACAACATCAACTCCACATTACTTGAATATATGTGTAAAATGGTACTCATATGATGCTTAAAATGATGCATTCCATGATGTTTATCTACTCATCCAAGAGCTCTGTTCATACTTGAAGAAGCCCATAATAGCATGCCACCATGCTTTTATACTGTTTTGAGTAGTTTGCAGTGGCATGAAATGTGTAATAATCCAATTCAAGTACAAGCATTTACTTATTTAGTGGCTTTGGTAGCAAATGTTTACTTATTCTGCGTAATTAACCAGTATGTATAATGATATTTTCAGTGAAGCCAGGGTATCGATTTAATCCTAATCAATGTGATATTTCTTTACTCATTTTCCAATTATCTTACCTGTTTTCAGGTTTCAGTGCATCTAGCTGATGGCATGCAGTACTTGAATTAAAGCGTTGTCTTTGTTACAATATTAATGTTATTGTTTCTTCTTGTAATTCCTCCATGACTTCTTTAATTGCATCTTCAGTTCAGCGTCCTCTTGATTTCCTCCCCCCTCCTTTTTAGCAACACTAACAGCCTCAGCCTGTTGGGCAACAACAGTGGCTTTCCTTTGCTCTGACTTAAGAGCTCCCAACCAGGAAATTCCTTGTTCATAACATACATTCGCCATGAGTTTGAGGAAGGGGTGCCTGCTTCTCAACATGGGGAGGAGAGTAAGGTTCCACAAATGCTTTTTCAACCATTGTAGATGGCGGAAAATCAAAAACCTAAACAGGTGCAGAGTTGGTAGAGAAAACTCTTCTCTCCATTTTCTACTACAAAATATAGATTGTGATTATTTTTATTTACCACATTTATGTCATTTTGTCCCTGCAGTCCCTTATTTCTTTTCATGGCAGTCCTATTATATAAGAAAAATGTCAGTTGTCCTAACAACTTTACCTTAATGTCTCAGTGGAAATTAAAATTTATTTATTATTTATTTATTAGTTCAATTTATATGCCGCCCTTCTCTGAAGACTCAGAGCGTTTTACAATGCACTTATAGCAATAGCCTTCATTCTTTTGTATATACCTGCTTATTAGGGCTTTTGGCCCCCCATAAGCGGTGTTTCTACAAAATCAGCTTATTGCCCCCACAATCTGGGTCCTCAATTTACCTACCTCGGAAGGATGGAAGGCTGAGTCAACCTTCAGCCTGGTGAGATTTGAACTCACACTAATTTATTTATTTATTTATTTATTAAATGTATTTCTATGCCACCATTCTCCCAAAGGACTCAGGGCAGCGAACACAAGTTAAGAAACAAGTACAATAAAATCATAATTTAATCCAAATAATTAATTAGTAGTAAATAATAAAGCCCGGAATCAGTCTCAGCCTAATTGCAGGCAGCTGGCAGCTACATAACAGCACTTAGTTTGCTGCACCACCAAGGCTCTTAAGTATTTCCCAGTATCCCTTGTAAGTGTTGCTGTGGTCTGGTTTTTGGTTTTTCAATGCATTTTGGAAGAACTGTAAAAGAAATATAAAGCAATAATTAGGGCAGATAATACTGTGCTGCAGTTTTGGTTTCTCTGACATACCCCAGTCAGAGAGGTTTATCAGATGGGAGAAAGAATAATGAATTACAAAAAATAGTGCACCAAACTTCATTAAAAAGAGTACATAATTTTATTCAAATTCCTGACAAATTTATGCAGCTTTGGGAGAATAATTGCAAAGGAAAAAAATTGATATATTTGGTCATAGATTATGTAAGAGAAATGAGGTGTGGATTGATTGATTGATTTGCAAAAGTAAAACCATTGGACTAAAGGATCTGTGTCTGTGAATGGAGATTTATTATTGACTTATTGTAAGATGGAACAGTCAGATAACAAGGCCTCAGTGTCTACAAATTGGCAGTAACATTCAGTATTGAATGGGGGCAGGTATTCTGGCAAAATCAATACAAATATTAGTGGTGCCAGGAATCAAGGACAATTCTTTTTTGGTGTTAATAGCAGATATTGCCGTATTTTTTTGTAATAAGACAGCTGTAATGACATCTCAAAGCTATCCAGAGCTTAGGAGCAGTTATAAGGCAGAAAATGTAAAGGAGTGATTGATCTAAAATGACAATAGCATCTAAGTTGATTCCTGATTACAAGTATACCATAAAAGATGAAAGGGGAAGATCACTTTTTATCTCTTCCAGGAAAACCATGGGTCAGATCTTGCTACTACACATCTGTAAGGAAAGCTGCATATTCAGCATGAATTCCTATTGCTCTTTGGTTCTGCTGTCATTTTCCTCCTGTTGGGCTCAGATTATTGGTTGCTCTGTTGTGTGGGAAAATGTGTCTGAAGTTGGGCTTTGCTTTGACCATATGTTGTGTGCAACAAGATTGCCATACAAATCTGTTCCTTGTGAATCACCACTATGTGGAGATGGCAAAATAAACCACAGTACACACACAGAATGATGGTGCAGATTGTGATAAGGGTGTGAAAATTACAAGAAACAAAATCTGTCAGTTGTCATGATGTCTAAATCATGGAATAAGAATTTAATGGCCCAGACGACTATTGAGCCATTATCACTAGCCAAGAAAGTAATAGGCAGTTAGTTATTCTAGCTGATTTTAGGCTTGATTGTCAAAATCAGGGATTTCCAACCTTGGCAACTTTAAGCCTGGAGGACTTCAACTCCGGCTGGGGAATTCTGGGAGTTGAAGTCCTTCAGGCTTAAAGTTGCTAAGTTGGAGACCCCTGGTGTAAATAACATCAGTGACCCACGATCATGCTTGTGCTAAAAATTCATTTCAGCATTTTTCAGAACCATGAAGGGTGGAGCCCTGAGTATTACATATTGAATAGAAGAGCAAAGTAGGGAAATATATAAAGTCAGAAAACACCAAGAGGAACCCTTTCGGTCTCTGTATATAAAAGAGCCTCTGCTGGAAAAAGGAATCTGGCAGAGGGTGTAGGATCAGATATAGCTCTGGGTGACCTAAGAGGTGTTTAGTTTCTCTGGTGCTTCAGAGCAGCAATGTGAGTCAAGACTATGACTAAATACTCTGCTCAGAAAGCATTGGAGCCACAGTAACGCCAGCTGCAAAGTGGCAGCGAGATCTCGCCACCCCATCTCTTTCTTTACAAATTCAGGCTGCTTGTAAGAAAAGCTGTGGTGCAGTGTTTCCTCTAGCAAGTACGCGTCGGCCTTGATCATTACTGCTTCCTTTAAATACCAGCTTTTTTACTCTTTCAGTACTCTCTTGAGTCACGTGTTTTAGTGTATGCTTACGTTCTTTCCTTTAACGTGCGTTGGCCCTCTTATATCTGAAATAAACTGGTTTAGAGTGGGGCAGCTTACATTTTGTAGTGCTTCTGTGGGGGCCAAGATACTTGATGCTGACAGAGACATTGAAAAGAGAAGTGAACATTTGCTTCATTACCGGAGTGGCCGTTGTAATCTTCCTTTGTTCTGTGCTCTCACTAGCTTGAGGTTAGCAGAAGCAAAGCTGAAGAACTGCGATCTGCTGCTGTTCTAGTAAGGAAGGCGGTGGATTAGTGGGAAGCCTTGTCTCCTGCCCAGTGCTTGCTCTGCAGCCGTCTTTCCTTCCTCTTGAATCTCTCGTTCTCTGCCCACAACACCAGAGGTAGATCCTTGACTTGGATGCAGATAATACCTTGCATTGTAAAGCATCTCACACTGCTAAACCTTGACGTGGATTTAGAATAGTAGCTGTCATGGCTGCAACTTTAGTCCAGAATTGATTTCGTAACTGGAAAAGAGGCGTTGAATTTGTTTCAGGCATCACTTTAGGAGAGAAGGGCAGGCTGTTTAACTGTTTCTGAAATGTTTGTCTGCTGTTGTAGCTTTTCACTTCATGATATCTATATTGAAGTCACATAAGTTTCCTTTGCTCTCTTTGAGAGTCACTTCTTTCTGTAAAAAGTATTAATAGAATATTTTCAGAGTGAATAAAATAAACTTCATCAAGCTTGCTTGCCTAGCAAGGAACAGAGGCAATCCCTGGGCCACAAGCCATACCTGACGTCCCATCTGCCATGCCAAGATAATGTTCTGCTAAAATTGATAAGAAAATAGATGAAGTTAAATGGTATTATTTTTTTCCCCTCCAAAATAATGCTAGGAGGCCTTTGGGAGGCAAGATGCCTTCCATCCATCCCCATTCCCAAATTTGGCTGAAACCAAGCTGCTGAAATTTCTGAACAGTGATGCAGTTTTTTACCCATTTTGGGAGTGAGGAATAAGCGTGGCCTGCTCTCATCCTTCCAGCCGAGCTTCTGCTTCCATTCCCATATTTAGGCCAGCAAAATAGGCAAGAAAACATTTGCCTACTCCATTCTTATTATATAACACTGATGATCTCTGGTGTCCAGCAGCAGGTCAAGGTGCCCAGAAGAGAGCAAATAGGAAAAGAGTAAACCAGAACGGTAGAGTGAGAGGAACCATTTGAATTTCTGTAGGTAAAGAACGAGTAAAAAACAGAAAAAAATGGAATCTGGCAGAGGATGGACTGGTCAGATGTTGCTATGGGTGACCTGAGAAGTGTTCAGTTTTTGCAAGGCTCTGGAGTAGCAATGTAAGTCAAGACTGGCTAAATACAGGTAGTCCTCGACTTACAACTATTTGTTTAATGATTGTTAGAAGTTACAATGGCACTGAAAAAAGTGATTGATGACTGTTTTTTCACATTTAAAACTTTGCAGCATCCCCATGGTCATGTGATCAAAATTCGGACACTTGGCAACTGACTCGTACTGATGACTTTTGCGACCTTCCGACAAGCAAAGTCAATGGGGAAGCTAGATTCACTTAACATCTGTGTCACTAATTTAACAACTGCAGTGATTCACTCAATAGCTGTGGCAAGAATGGTTGTAAAATGGAGTAAATCTCACTTAGCAACAGAAATTTTGAGCTCAAATGTGGTTGCAGGTCGAGGGCTGCCTACACTGGATAAGAGGTTGAGCTCAGCAGAGATGGTGTTGGAAGCTATGAGATGTTATTCCAGTTGAAAGTTAATGGCACAGCTGGGCCAATGATTGCTTTCATTCTTTTACTGGATGTTCAGGCTGTTCCATTTTCTTTTTCCTTTTTGCCTGGAAGAGAACCACTTTTAATAGTGATTTCTCAGCCTTAATCCTGGAGGCACTACTTCCTTGCTTGGTCATGTTGCAATTAAGCATTCTGTTCTTCATGTAATTAAATATGGGCCATTGAGGAACTAATTTGCATTAAGGTTGTGACTTGCTGTAATGTTTATGTCTCACTAAACAGTCAAGAAAGTCTTTTCCCTTTCTCTGCAGCCAGTTGCATTGGATAAGGGAGCCCCGGAGAAAATTGTGGTGGAATGACGTGAATGACCCCATATCACCCAACCAAATAAATCTAATTTATTTATAGCATTTTTATCCTGCCCTTCAAACAAAAGCTCCCCAAGTGGCTTACGTATAATCAATGAAAAATGCATTCTATGTTGCAGCCTTACAAACAAAAGAGATAATCCAGAAAGGAAAAAGTATATGGAGAAAGGTGAGATAATGACCTCTTTCCTCTCCCCCATTCTTGGGCTTAAACAAGAGCTACTGAAGGTCCAGGAATGGCGCTGATGCAGTTGGATCTTTTAACAACCGCCTTACTTCCTCATTAGGGTCTAATTTGGCTTGATAAATTGACAGGTGTTGCTGTTCTTTCAGTTTACAGGACTGGGGAGCATTTGTGGGGTTGGAACTACCGATCATCCTTCTGAAGGAGATGCTGGAACTCATCCGGTGACATTGTGATATCAACGGAAGGGACATAGTAGGAACCAAAGTTACTTTTGGACCCAAAAGTCCAAAAGGGAACTGGATTTTCTTGGTTTTTTTCTTTGAAAATGTTTCGCTTCTCACCCAAGAAACTTCAGAAGAAAAGCGAAATGTTTTCGAAGAAAAAAAAAGTCTAGTTGCCTTTTAGAAAATCGTCTTTGGGACAACCATGACCTGGGTAATTAACAATCTCCATAGTCGACATGTTAGGAGTACCCTGGTAATTTTTTAGCTTAGTTTTATACGGATGAGAGTTGGGAGACAAAATGCTTGTATCAAGTCTTCACCCTGGAAAACAATCTCAAAACAGATGTTGGCATCACATTGCCCAAATTCAGCCAGTCTTGGAGTGTAGTGAGTGTAATATGGGTTGACCAGTCTTGCTTTGAAAACTATTTTTAAGTGAGGTATGGAGTGTTTCTGCTACCTAATCAAATTGGTTCCTCCTGCCTTCCTCCCTAAGAGTACATGGACTATGAAGCTTTAGATTCCAGGCACAAGGCAGTGTAGTCAGGAATGAAAATTAAGAGTTAAGGTGTTGATTTGAAATTGGCTAAAAGAAAAAAAATAACCCAAGTATGAAAATGAACAAAATTATTAAATACAGTAAAGACCAAATAATATCTGAGTGCATGTGGGTAAAAGAGCTTCAGGAAATGGGTAACTGAGTAGAAAGAATCAAATTTAACTTGGAAAGTCAGCAGATGGTTTTTGAATCTCTGACTGGATTATTTTGATTTAATGTACAAATTAGCTGAAGAGCTAACTATCACAAGTCTTTGTGCTGAAAATAATTTGTGATTTATCTTCAAGTGTTTGAAATTGACACAGATATAATATTGGAGTTTAAAAGGGCAGGATTGACAAGTACTAGTCTGTTAAAATTTTATTGAATAACAAAACAAATATAGAACTAGCCAAGCAATGATATTCAATTAATAATATTTAGTAATATGCTTTTGTTAGATAGGACTTTCTTTTTCCCTTTCGCTTGTGTCCAGTTCTTAGATGCTTCCTGGATAAGTCCCTGGAGTTTTCTTGGTTTTTCAGAAGTGGTTTGCCATTGCCTCCTTCCTAGGGCTGAGAAAAAGAGACTGGCCCAAGATCACCCAGCTGGCTTTGTGCTTAAAGTGAGACTAGAATTCACGGTCTCCCAGTTTCTAGTCCTGTGCCCTAAGCACTACACCAAAGTGGCTCTCAAATTTCAGTTTGGGGATTATGTTTTAAACTTTTTTATACTGAAGAATCTGTTAGTTTCCAAATTCCCAGAATTCCCAGTCAAGAAGAAAAACTCTAGTAATACAAAATTGGCTGTGTTCAACTGATATTTTCCTCCTTTAGTTTTTCACGAAAGCCTAACAATTTTTTTTGTGGAATCTGCAGAATACAATTTGAAAAAAACAACAACCCAATTCATTTATCTGATAACTGAAATGGGGCTCAAATGTCTTCATTTGTGAAGAAATCTGGATATATCTGCAACATCAGCACTCTTTCCTAGAGGAATATATGGTGCCTTTCTGGAGTAGCAACCGTTAGAAAGCTAGTTAGCTTTAATATCTGGTTAATTTTTTCCAGAAAATGTGAATTTGCCCTGGAAATATGGAGAAAAAGGCATGAGATGCAGACTGATTGTAGGAAGCACAAAACATTGAAATAGTAGAGACGTGTCTTGCCAATTAGAAGGTGGCTGTCAGAATTTGATAAAGTGAAAGAAATATGCACAGTGACAAAGGCCATTATTTGAGTTTAGACCCTTCTAGTTCAAACCTTGTCTCATTTATAAATTCACTGATGCAGTTCGGATATGCATTAGAATTATGCAGCTAGTATCTTTTTCTACAGGGAAAAGATCTTTCATTTCTGGAGATGAATTGCCTCATAATATTAGTAACATAATGGATTCGTACAACTTCTATTTATATTCAATGGTTTTAAAATGGCATTGTTTTTTAGAAATTCAGTCCAAATACATATATTATGTAAATGGAGATAAATTTAAACACAAAAATACATAATATTCCTGAGAAATGGAAACAATAGAGAATAGAATAAAATGAATGAGCTGGAAGGGACCCTAGAGGTCATCTAGTCCAGCCCCCTGCTCAAGCAGGAGAACCTATGCTATTTCAGATAGCGAATGTTGAACACTGTGGTGATTCCCCATTGTTAAATGCAGCAGCAAATTTGTTATCCCATTTCAGAAAAAGCATATCATTTGTGTTCTTATTCATACTAATGTGACTGTAGATCTTGTTTTCAGGAAATGTCTTGAAGTGAGTCCTGGATTGAATTAACTTTGTGGCTAAATAGATGAGGATTCATTCCAGCACAAAAGAGTTTATTTCAATTTTTGTGCAAACTCTAATGCCATAATTGCTACATTATATAAGAAATCTAAAATCTTGGATGGATGCCTACCAGTGAACTGATGTACATTGCAAAAATGGCTGACATTGAAGCCAGAAAATCAGCCTCTTTGAAGTGTGCTTGGATTAAAGAGTCTTACTCAGCACAAATCTGATGCACAGTGTGGACTTCCAGCCATGGGGTCTGTCTGGAGAGCTGGCATGACCAGGAGTTCTGTAAGTTAACTTCCACATTTCTGGTGGCCTTTTTGGCTGATGAGGACTGACCTGATGCCTTTCACATGGGAAGCAATGCCCCTGCTAGTCACCAATTTAATTTAAATTCAACAATGTATGTCTCAAGTGATGCCCTGTACAATTGGGTAGCAACTTTTGCCACTAACAAATTTTATCCAAAGGCTGAAGCTTTCATGAGCTTTATCACTTTATCCGATGAAGCTGCCGCTTGCTATGTGCATCTAGCAAAGTGAGCTACAGCTCACAAAAACGTATGTCTTTTAATAACACTTGTTATTCAGAAAAGATACCACTGGACTCCTGATGTTTTGTCTCTCCTGGAACAAATAGATTATCCTACTGAGAGATGCCTATTATTCCAACATCATTACACTCAGCAGTTGCTCTGCAATAGTTTCATGGAGTGAATGTTAGAATGTTCTTCTATGTTTTTTACTGTGGTGGTTTTTGAGCTAAACCTGGTCTGATCTGTATGTAGATCCAGTATTCAGCTTCTTTTTTCCCAACTCTCATCAATAAATTTAATGCAAATAATTGTTTGCTTCTGTGGGATTTAATGGGAACACAATCCCACGTGCTGAGGATGATGGGCATTCTTGAATCAGTATTCACTTTCCTTGGTACTTCCAAGTTCCTTTCCTCCAGCTGACATGTTTAGATTCTTTCAATAAAAACTGACAAGCCTTTAGATCATCTTTATTTCTGAGTAAACTCTGCCCTCCCCTCAGGCATTCTTAGGAAATAAAAATAGAGGGGAGCTATGCCTCAGTGCTTTGTTTGGAAATGTGCCATTCCAATTTTTTTTTTTTTGGTGACTGGCCATGCCAGTTAGGGCAGACATTTTGTGGCTAGACTAATCTCCCATGGCAACCATGTTGTGAAGTGGCCACACAATTGCCTCGGAAGGATGTTAAGTTCTTGAGCCACACACTGGAATTGCAGACTGCCTTGGGGTGAGAAAGAGAGTGAGTATGTGGAGAATGCAACTACGTTTTTGGTGCTATAGAGTGTTATTTTGGTTTGTAGTACATAATGAAAACTTCCAGAAAATATTCCAGGACCACAAGATGACAAATGCCAGGCCATTCTTTAATCACCATATCTTAGCTCCTATTCCATTTTTACTATATTTAGCACCCAAGTAAATGAAAGCAATGACAGAATTGATAGAGGTCCTAGAGTTCACCTAGTCCATCCTCTTGCTGAGAGCAGTATTGGTTAAAACATCTCTGGCAGACAATCGCCAGCTTCTGAAAATCTTTAACAAGGAGAATTCAACACTTTATGTGATAACCAGTTCCGCTGCCTGACAACTTAAATTATATTTACGTGATTTATATAGCCACTGATCTTACTTGTAAGTGGTTTACAGTAAAGCACATAACACAAAACAAATGATACAAAACAAGAGTAAAACAAGAATAAAAGCAAGGCACAATCTAAACTATTTTCCACACAGCAGGAGATGGGTTCTAACATATGCCTGGGTCCCCAGACTTGAACACAAAGCCAGGTTTTTAAGGCCTTATGAAAAACCAACAGGGCCAGGACCCGTCTAATCTCAGGGGAAATGATACTCTAAAGGGTGGGTGCTAAGGCAGAAAGAGCTCTCCTTCTGAGCCCCACCAGCCAACACTCCTTAAGAGGAAGCAGAACTACCCCTTCTATTAAAGAGGTATTAACCATCTCCAGAACCAACCATACATTACTTCCCAGGAGGCTTTAATCAGCAAGGAGAATTAAAGTCAGGAGGTTCCTGATATCTAACCTGGACCTCCTTGTAATTTGACGTCACAGATCCCGATCTTGTCCCCCGGGACAGTAAGCTCTCTCCCTTTGTGTTTTTTCTGATACTTGAGGACTGTCATGGCATCTTTTCTGTAAGCTAAACATACCTAGGTCCTTTAACTATAGGACTTATTTCTTTGAGGACCAACCACCAGGTATGGTTGGCAGGGTTCATGGCAAATGCAAGATTGGTGGATTACAAGTGATTTTATGCTGTTTCAATTAATTGATTTTAAGCGAGTTTATAAGCAAATAATACAGCATCAAAATACAAAAAAATACAAAAAATACAATCAAATTATATACCAAAACAAATTTATAGTATTTTCCAATTCAGCTTCATTTATCCCAGGACCATCCCACTATTTACTATTTAGTTAAGACTGCAGAAACCTTCTAAATAGCAAGAACAAAGGTGTAGTCTGGTAGAAAGACATTCTAGAGGAGAAGTTCTCCTGCTGAGGAGGCTCTCTTCTAGTTCCCTCTTGCTCTGTGCAAGACCCACTGAGCAGATTCTTTTTTAAGTAAGCAATCTTGCAGATGACAGGGCTCCAAAATGATGTAGACTGTATAACTAGCACTATAAATTGCAACTGGAAACTGCAAACGGAATGCTTTTCACAGTACTGGTGTTCTGTGGCAAGTATCCCATTGCTTATGTTACTGTGCAGATTATTCCAGGTTATGTTCAAGAACAGTGTAGAGAGAATTACAGAACTCCAGAAAGTGTAGAGAGCATGAATACCTATTACCGGCCCCTCCTGTTCCAACTATACCTGCCATACCTCTGGGCTACAGTTTTCTTACTACTATTCCAGCAGGAGATGAGAGTCCAGGAGGACCTCCACGTTGCTCACCATCTCCTTTTGGGGGAGCAGAGCCCCATTGAGAGTTTAAGTTGATGTTCTGGTGTTAGCTGAGTTTTGAATTCAGCTCCATTTGGCTTCAACCAGACCCTTGCCTCCTCCAGACACAAAGGATTTCATTGCATTTCCTGTTTGGTCTTGGGTGGCAATGTATAATTGAGCACCATCTGCATACTGAGGATTACTGTACCCCAAATGGTCATAGTTTTCCCCCACAGCTTCATGTAATTGTCAAATAAAGTAGAGGATAGAATCGAGCCCTCTGGTACTTCACACAAAAGTGCCAAAGGGCTCACCTTCTTTCTCCACACAGACTCCCTGAGTCCATTTACTCAGGAAGGGTAGAAGCACTGCAAAATGCTTTCCCCACTTTTCAACCCCATAGGCAGTCAAAGGAAGCAAAAAGGAGCATGGTTGCTGACCCTGGGTTGAGACCCAAATGTTGCCATGGGATGGGGTGAGCTCCCATCTTTTGCTCCAGTTCCTGCTAACTTAGCAGTTCGAAAGCTTGCATTTGCAAGTAGACAGGTATCACTTTGGTGGGCACATTAATGGGGACATGAAAAGAGCCCCCAACTGGATGTCTCTTGGGCAACAGTGATGTCGCTGGCTAATTCTTTCAACCTGGAAGCGTCTTGGTGCTTCCAACATGAATGGGATGTGATGCAAGTCCAGGAAAATGTTAGTGTTATCAGAAGCCACCAAATGATCCAGGAAGATTCTTCCTATTCAAGTTCCATCATACACAATCAACAATAGTTATCAACTATACCTGTATGTGTGCATTTCAGATAGACTAGATTTAAATGATGTGGATTAACAAAATGTTAGCTTTAAAAAAGCAAGGTCTCAAAATGGGATTGTTTTGGAACCTTTTCAGAGTGATTGGAACACATCCCAGAAGTTTGAATCAGTTCATTTTGCATTGGAAACCGTTTTGAGCCGGAGACATTTCAAATTTAAGGTGCTTGTAGCGGTTATTGCTCAGTTGAGGTGCTACTTCAACTACTTTGAGGAGAGGTGTTTTTGCATTTCCGTTTTCTGTCATCCTTGTTGTAGAAGAAAAATGAGAGGGATCAGAAGTCTTAAAAACATCCAACCAAAAAACTCAGAACTCTGCATTTAGTGGCTCTGTTAGAAAATTTGGTGTACAGACAGAATTATGTCAGCTTGATTTCCCTGTGTGTCCTTTTGCCTTGTGTGACGCCAAAAGAGGACAATTAAGAGGGCTTGGAAATATTACTGACATCAGCTGCTGCTTAATTCGGATTTTCTCCTTAAGCTATTTGTGCATCCTGTCTGTGTAATATGAACAAAAATACATTTATATTTTTAAATATGTTCAAAGCACCCACCATCTGTGAAACTTGTTTATAACAATCCTATAATGCAGGTTATATAAATTAAAAAGGAAGATTGAAGCTGAGTGAATGTCTTACTTTAGGCCACTTAGTGGATTAAGGGCAGAGGGAAAATTATGAATTAAAACATTTTTTTTGTTGTCAGACTGAAAACTTTTCTTCTTTCGTTGAGGGGCAAAACCAATTTCTACACACTGCACAGATTATAAATAACTGCATTAGTTCATTTACACCAGTGTTTTTCAAACTTGGCAACTTTAAGATATGTGGATTTCAACTCCCATTATTTCCCAGCCAGCAAGTTGGCGGGGAATTCTGGGAGTTGGAGTCTACACATTTTAAAGTTGCCATGTTTGAAGAACAGTGATTTACACTAACAAGTTACTTGTTGGTTTCAAGAGTCAGTAAGAATTATGTTTTCCTGAACAGAAAATGTTACGTCTGTCCTCTTTCTTCCACAGTGGTTGCCTACTCACAGGTTAAGTGCATTTGGATGGAATTTGTATAGTTGTACTCAGGTTCTTTTTATAGTGGCTTTGGCTGAGGCAGGAGATGATAGTAGTTCTCCCAGGAACTCACAAATGCTTTAGTGGCAAAAGTTGATTAAATACTAGAGCGGAGGAGTTTTGGAAACCATTCCATGATCCAGCTCATCCTGCTGGAAGAGGGGGCTGCCGCTGCTGCAACATCCAGTACATCCGGTTTGGAAAAACCTCAGCCTTGCCATGGCACCAGTCCCACATGAGGAGCACTTAAAGACAGTAGGCATTTTGCCACTGGGCAGTGGTGCATCTTCACCAACAGGGGTCCTGTTCAAAGCACAGTCCCATTTCTCTCACTCTCTCTCTTGAGAAGATGCACATAGGTATGAATGTATGCATATTTTTTTTTATTTGTTTATTTGTATCCTGCCTTTATTACTTTACAAATAACTGTAGTTGGAGCACAATACACAAAACATCTCCAGCCTCCTATTTTCCCCACAACAACGACCCTGTGATGTGGGTTGGATTGACTGGACCAAAGTCAGCCAGCTGGCTTTCATGCCTAAGGTGGAACTTGAACTCATGGTCTCCTGCTTTCTAGCCTGGTGCTTTAACCATTAAACCAAACTGGCTCTCTCTAAGAGCAAACTGCTCCATAAGTTAAATTAATAGTTAATTTACTGCAGGAAGAATCATTGGTTTTATTTATTTGTTTGTTTGTTTATTTATTTATTGGTTCGATTTATATGCCGCCCTTCTCCGGAGACTCAGGGCGGCTTACAATGCATTAAGCAATAGCCTTCATACTTTTGTATATACCTGCTTAGTAGGGCTTTCGGCTCCCCCAAGCAGTGTTCTTTTTTTTTATTTTTTATTTTTTTTTATTTTTTTTTATTGCCCCCACAATCCGGGTCCTCATTTTTCCTACCTCGAAAGGATGGAAGGCTGAGTCGACCTTGAGCCTGGTGAGATTTGAACTAGCAGTAATTGCAGGCAGCTGGTGCTACTTTACAGCACTTTAGTCTGCTGCGCCACCAAGGCTCTTCATTTTGCTTTCCTCTGATTCTCAAGAGAAAATTCATGCCTTCCATGCAGAAATCAAAGTAGTTCAACTTTACATCGTTTATAACTTCCTAGTTATATTGTGCATATTTTATTATGCAGTAGAATTATCTCATTTCTCAGCTCAACTAAATATAATATGAAGCATGGCAAGGCCGAAATGACAATGTTCTGCTTGTTCACAAAACCAGTTTAAACCAGCTGGGCATGCATTCCAACGACGAAGAATATTTTTTTAGCAGCCGTACATTCATAAGTCCTTGCAAAAAGTTTTATTGTGAGTACCTATGAGAATGTCTATTCTTTGAGACGAGGATCATCTTTTGATGATCTTTTGAACCATAGAAGGAACGATCATGAAATAATCGCTTGAAGAATTTTATTTTTGCTGTTAGGAAAGGTTGTGGTTTGGCATTCCCAGCAGGGAGTTTATGGTATCTGAAGTCGAACTTGGAGAAGTAAAACAGATAAGCAAATAAAGTAATGAGCTCTTTGACAGCTGCACACCAGTCTCCTACTGAAAAATTCAAATATGCATTTACACTTGAATGTTGACTTATTATAATACGCAACATCTGGCAGTTGTAGGCTCTTTATGTTAACAATAACTTGGCACTCTCCTAGATAACGATGTGTTACAGCTACAACTCCCATCTAACCCCAACCAACATAGCTGCTGGTCAGACTGATTGGGGTTCATGAAAGGGCCGGCAGGTTTCAAGCTTCGGGATCCAGAGGTGGTAGACCCATTTGGGGGAAATCAGCACAAGAATGAATTGGAATTTTATGTTCAGAACAAATATCAAACTAGGAAGTATCAAATAGCTTTTATTTGAAAATGTTATATTATATTAAGATAGAAATATTTTAATGTAATGAAGATGAAAATTTATAAGCGGGAGGGAAGGGTTCAAGTTTTATATAAGTTTTATATAAAGGAGGGGTTTTTTTTCTTGTTTTTTTTTTTTACTTGATATGAGTATACTGTGCGGAAGTCCGGGGGGAGGGGAGGGTTAGGGTGGGTTAGGGAGGTTGGGAAGTTTGGGGTGGGTGGAGGGGGGGGGGGAAAGGGGTGAAAATGTAATTGTAAAACTTTTGCAATAAAAAAAAAAGAATGAATTGGAATTGTTGGTCACAAATTCCTCCTTTTTTATGTGGCTTAGTGTTTACCACAACAAATCGGTTTGCAGTAATTCTTTATTTAAGTCTTATTAGATCTTCAGATCCTAATTCCTTTTGCATTTTTCTGTTGTCATGTAAAAGTAAGCGGCCTTCTTTCAGTTACAAATCTTCGTTGTCTCTCTCAGGAAGTTTTGCTGAAGTGATATTTTCTGATCTTGGAATAGTTATTTATTCAACATCTTTCTATACCTTAGCAATCATTAGATTATTGGCTTACATTGACAAACATTAACTAAGGGACATCTCTCCCAAACTATCTGGTGTTCAGATTTGGTCTTCAGAAGAGGGGGTGGTTGACTAATTATACCGGGATTGTTATGCTGTCCTAGTTTCTCAGCTCAGCTAAACAGTACACGAAACAGTACAAAGCAGTGTATATGACTTCCCGGATATACTTCCCAATATGTACTGCTTTTCAGATTCAAAGGCACACTAATATAGTTCACATCATATAGGGCAAAAGGTTTTCTGATTTCCTGCAGGATCCTTCCAGGGATAATTGAATGGGGTTGGGGGGTGGGGGAGAGGTGAAAGACCTGCTTTTATGAGTCTCTGCATTTTTAGAAGGTAGGATAGAGGCAGATTTTTTGTGGTTGGCCCAAATAGTTACAAATGCATGCCCAGCTCTTAGGGATCTTCCTCAACCTTTATGGCATCTCAAACCATGAGTAAAGAGCTAATCTCTTATTGATATTCAGAGCTACTAAATGCAAGAACATGGAGACTCCGACAGTGTGGGGCTCACATGAAAAGTATCTGTGTGTTTCTCTTTTCTATAATCATCTAGGGGTGTCAAACTCAAGGCCTGGGGGCTAGATCCGGCCCACGGGGTATTTAGATTTCTGGCTCACAGGGCCGCCCTGAAAACAGCAAAGGACCAGCCCGCGGTGCTTCTGCCAGTGAAAACAGGCTCCCAAGCTCCATTTTCAGCTGCCACAGCCTCCTGCAACCCTCTGCCAGTGAAAACCCACGCGTTACTCCCGAGCTCCGTTTTCACTGACAGAGCGCTTGCGCCACCACAGGTGCCCCTAATACGAGTGATGTCAAGCTGGCCACACCCACTGTGGCCCCACCCAGCCCGGCTCCCCGAGGTCAAACACAATCCTGATGCGGCCCTCAATGAAACTGAGTTTGACACCCCTGATCTAGTTCATGTTGTATAGTATACATTGGGAAACCTTCACTCTTCTGTACATTATTTAGGGAGGCAGTGTGATACAAAGGGCCCTGCCCCTTTTGTCTTCCTTCCCCCCCATTTAGAATTGCTCAGTCTTTAACCCTACCTTGTATTTAAAACAATGGTCACTTGGGGTTTTAGTATAGTATTGTGCATTCATTGTTCTTAATCAAAATCTAGTTCTTAATTAGTGCTTCTTCATTTAAATTACTATTGATAACATACACATAAGGAATTACTTATTGTCCACTTTTGTTTTGTTTTTAATTTAGAGTATCTGTTTATAACCTGTAAATCAGAAATGGACTTAATTTATACTTTTGTGAGCCATATTTGAAAATACAAAGTGAATATTTGAAATATTTTAATGAAAATGAAAAAGACAGTAATATAGAGAGATATTAAAGCTCTTATCTTACAGGTCATTCTGCATAAAGAGGCAGCATAGCCGAAATAGCAAGTTGTGTTCATGTACCTTTGTGATGGTGGAGTAAATGAGATCGGAACTGCTCCATTGGTTTCTAACAAGCTGCCCGACTGGATCAGGTCTAACTCTGTGGCCTACTGGCTGGCTTCATGATGTGTGTGTCCACTTTAAGATGGTTCATCTGCAATGCAGCTGTTAGCTGAGGAATTCTGTAAATCAAGAGAGAGCCAGCCCAAGACCTGTCCTTGCTTGCATTGTGGCAGGGTCGCTGTTGCAGCAGGAGAGAAGAGAAGGGAAGGAGGGAGGGAACCTGCATAAAAGAGAAAGTATTCTCATGGCTTGCACAGAGGCTCTTTAGCCAAAATCATTTTCTTTATGCCCACATCTGCACCAGCTGTTCTGGCTGGAGAATGTGGCACATCTGGGCAGCTGTGGCCAGTAGTCCAGACACCATAAAAAGCCATTCCTAATAACCTGTCCTCCATCTAATCTTGCGTTTTGCTTCTCAGTTGATGCCCTGATTTCTGGGACATCTGTCTTGTGTACAGGTAGCCTGAGTTAATGATAGCAATTGGGATTGGAATTGCTGTTATTAAATGGCTGTCAGGGACAAGACACCAGGAACCAGGATAGGGTTCAAAAGTATTACAAGTTTATTTCATACTACCTATTTACAAGAATCTGAACTACCAACAGGCAAGTCAACAGACTTCAAGGGGGGCTGGACTTGGGTCTTTTATGGGGGGTGTAGGATGTGTTTGCCCCCGCCCTCAGGCTCGGCTTGCTCGTCTCCTACAGGGACACAGTCGTGTGACTTCCAGCACCCCTTGTTTGTTGTTTATTCAATTAGTTTGCTGCCCATCTCACCATGAGGCGCCTCTGGGTGGCTTGTAATGTTAATAGGTTGCTGTTGTTAAGTAAATCACTAAAGTTGTTAAGCAAGGATGTCACGTGGTTGCCATTCGCGATCCCCTGCCACGTTCCCTATTTACTTTGCCTGTAAGGAGCTGGCAAAGAAGTCACCAAATTATAACAGCAACCTTACCAGTTATAATAGAACTACGAAGATTCCTTTACAGTCAATTGATAATAGGAGAGGAAATGTAAGCTTTGTTTCATTATTATTATTATTATTATTATTATTATTATTATTAGTTAATCTTTAGTGAGATTCACAGCCTTTGAGGCTGGTTAATAGCTCAGCAGCTCGAGTCCTAACCAAGGACCTAGGAACTGTTAAGGTATCGTCGGATACTTATTATTATTATTATTATTTTAAAAAAAATGATTTATATGCCGCCCTTCTCCGGAGACTCAGGGCAGTTTACAATGTGTTAAGCAATAGCCTTCATACTTTTGTATATTTATACAAAGTCAGCTTATTGCCCCCACAAACTGGGTCCTCATTTTACCTACCTTAGAAAGGATGGAAGGCTGAGTCAACCTTGAGCCTGGTGAGATTTGAACTTTCAGTAATTGCAGGCAGCAGATGTAAGTGGATGTTAATAACAGTGCTTTAGTCTGCTGAGCCACCAGAGCTCCTCTGATCAGTACTCTGGTCAGTACTTTTTCTCTCTAGCTGGTCAGTACTCTAAAAGAACTTATGTGGGAAAGTTGTTGGAAGACTCTTCTGTATCGATGGCTTGAAAAACTTTCTGATTCAGAATTTGTATCTGGGTGATAACACAGTTATATGAAAATGCAAAGTTCAGCATCTCTTTAAAGTTGGTACCTCCTTGCAGCCAAGAATAATGTTGAGAGCTGTTGAGTCCCTGGCCCTCACAACCCTACCACTATTATATGAGGTTGTGATGGTAACATGGAAGTGGAAAAGAATGCTAAACTGGTGCTTGATTTTGGCAGTAGATAAACGAGGGTGCCCAAGTTGAAAGAATCACAAAGGAAGCTAGATAAGGAAAAGGAAGTGCTAGATGAGGATAATTTCATTTTGAAGGGGCAAATTCCCAGCAGTGTCTACACTCCTATTTTAATTCTAAATTTGACTGCCTGGGTTTGTCAGTGGCGAGTAACATGGAGCCAAAGCCAAAAGTATAACATTCTGATTTGTAATGATGTGTCATCCTGGGTTTCTCCATATGGTAAGTTTATTTTCTAAACATACAAATAGGGTAAGGAAATTCTGGTTAGATGCCTGCTGAGTGAGAAGCTAAGGTGCTATAAACTGGCCTGGGCCATGTGTCCCAGCATCTGCTTGCTCTTGTAAGAGGCTACGTTTAGGATGTGCTCCCTGGGGTACACAGGTAGACCTCGACTTACAACCACAATTGAATCCAAAATTTCTGTTGCTAATCAAGACAGTTGTTAAAAGAGTTTTGCCCCATTTATGACCATTTTGCCATATTTGATCAGCCCTGGTATGCAGTGATTAGAATGCACTATTGCAGGCAAACTCTGTACACAGCCTGGAGTTCGATTCTGATGGGCTCGAGGTTGACTTAGCCTTCCATTCTTCCCAGATCAATAAAATGAGGACACAGATTGTTGGAGGCAATAGACTGATATTTTAAACTGCCAGAGAGTGCTGTAAAAGCACTATAGAGCGGTATATAAGTGTTGCTATTGCTAAGTGCAATTGCTTTTGCTATTTGTTAAACAAATCACTGTAGGTGTTAAGTAAATCTGGCTTCCCCATTAATTTTGCTTATCAGACGGTCGAGAAAAGTGATCACATGACCCAGAACATGGCAACCATCATAAATATGGGCCAATTGCCAAATTTTGATCATGTGGCCATGGGGATGCTACAACGGTCATAAGTGTGAAAAATGGTCATTAGTTTGTTTTTTCAGTGCTATTGTAACTTTGAAGTGTCACTAAATGAATGCTTGTAAATCGAAGACTACCTGAATTATTGATAACTGGCTATAATCAGGAGAATGTCATTGACGCAATGCGAAAGCCCCTATAATCATTGCTAATTCTTTAAAATGTATGCCTTTGGAATTGCACTGGAGGGATTCAGTTGCCAGGCCTTTCAGAAGTATATTTCAAAAGAGTTAAATATTTTACAGTTAATGAGATCAAATTTGGTATTAGGTCAAAATGATTCTAATTGCTAGAGAAAATGAAGATTGAGAAAAGAAGTCTACTTGATATAACCATCCAGAATAGGCTAAATATCATGCAGTATTACTCAGGAGCCTTAATTTGAGCTCCTGGATTTTGGAGGGGACTGCAAGAATCAGTTTCCAGTCAGATTGTGATCCCACATTAATTTTCTTTTTAGACTAGTTTCTTCCTTGGTTTCGGGGAAGCAAGTCATACTCCCCACACTCTCCTCAATAATCCATTTAGTGTCCCTTTCTAGGAATGAAAACCCAGACTGTGGATTATGGTGAAGGTAGAAGAAAATGATTTATTCTTACGGTAAGATCTGTGTGTTTGAAGTTTTGATCTGGTTTTTGATTTCTTAGTTGATTTTAATCTCTGGGGTGCAACAAAGTCCTTGTGGGGGGGAACGCAGGTATGAGATATAATTTTTAATGTGCAAACAATGAATGTGCTAAATACTTGCAGGGGAAGGACCACTCTCCTACTTTGGATCAAGTTGCCATGGAGGCACTGTGGCCAGTTGTTGGGAATATGAGGAGTTGATAATCCAGGGTCAGAAGTTCATCATACCTCTTCAAAATGGTCATGCATCATATCATTTATGATCAACAATCCTAAAGCCATCTAAAGTGGTTTTGTTGATGGAGCAGGAATGAATATATTTGAGATATTCAAAGCCTGTCACAAAACTTAGCAATGTTCCTTATACAGTCTGCGGTTTATAGTTCTTGGCAGAATCCTGATTGGCTTTCTAAATTGGACTTCAGTATGGAAAGGTTCCTTAATGCTATTTATCTTCCCCAGTCAATCATCCTTGTCGGAATAGGCATGCATGACTGATTGGTATCAGTCCTATGCTAATATTTATAGGGAAGTTTTAACCTCTGGGAAATTTGTCCTGTATTTAGAAAAGCCTTTGCTTAATTTAAAGCAACCTTAAAATTGTGCCAGTGAAGTCTCAATGGAAGGGAACGTTTTCAGTTAAATTATATCAATCTCCAAAGACTTTTCTGTCCAGGTGCTTGCTATTCTTTATGTTCTAATACTTTTGATTATTTCTTTGGAAGGATGGCTGAGGAATACCTGGGCATTCTGCTGAGGGAGGAAAGGTTATGTTACCAATGGTTGTTTTATTTTTAGAACGTAAGAAACCTCCTTCCTTGGTATACTTTATGCCAGCAAACTTTTTCTCTCTTCTATCAAATGAACCTGTGCTTCTCACACTTTTAACATACTCTGCACCTTTATAGACTTCGTATGTTTGAGACTGGATACAATTTTCTCTTTCTTTTCTGTTTGACCCTATGTATTTTAGCCAAGATAAATGAGAAGCTTTCTAGAAAGATAATCCCTTCTGTCAGTGAGGGTGTGTCTGTTTGAGTAGCTTTGCAAACTACTGCCACAAATATATTGTGGTAGAATTATATAGAACAGGAATAGTCAGTCAGCTGACAACCCATTGGCCAGATCCAGCTCACAAAATCAGTTGCTGCTCCTCAGTGCCATTAACAAATTTTAATTACAGAATAATGGAATGAATCGGATGCATATTTAAGGAATAGTACTACGTCTGTTTATATAATGTACATGGCTGCATTTATGTAGAAATCAATAGCCTAGACACCAACCTGCAGGAAAGCCTCGGTGGTGCAGTAGACTAAAGTACTGTTAAGTGCTAGCAGTTAGCTGCCAGCTGCCTGCAATTAGTGCAAGTTCGAATCTCACCAGGCTCAAAGTTGACTCAGCCTTCCATCCTTTCGAGGTAGGTAAATTGAGGACCCGGATTGTGGGGGCAATAAGCCAACTTTGTATAGAACAACACCGCTTGTGGGGGGTGGGTGGGCGAAAGCCCTAATAAGCAGGTATATACAAAAAAAAAAATGAAGGCTATTGCTATAATGCATTGTAAGCTGCCCTGAGTCTATGGAGAAGGGCGGCATATAAATTGGACTAATAAATAATAATAAATAAATAAATATAATGATATATTAAGGTTTGGGCTGTTTTGGAGATAATCTAGTCCGGGCGGGCAAGGAGCCACATGAGAAACTGGAACTGTTGTGGGCCGAACCACTAGGGCTGTGAAGGTACGACGCACATATGCACATATGTAAATTGAAAAGAAAATAGCAGTCGCCTTCAAAATAAAGGCAATGTCTCATATGCATCGCATACATTTATTTACATTTGATTTCTAATTTCCGATTGATCTTGTGTGGGCCAAACCAAAACAGCCAAAGGGCTGGATTTTGCAATAACTTTCCCCTGGATTGGGGAGGGAATGGAGATTTTACAGTATCCTTCTCCTGCCACGCCCACCAAGCCACACCCCCAGAACCGGTAGTAAAAAATTTTGAAACCCACCACTGGTCTTCTGACAAGCAAAGTCAATGGGGGAAAGTGAATTTGCTTAACAACCGTGGCAAAAAAAAAGTTGTAAAATTGGATGATGCACTTAACAACCACATCGCTTAGCAAAGAATGTTCTGGTCCCAATTGTAGTCATAAATCAAATACTTCCTATATACTCGTTTAAAATTATACTGATAAAAAGTGGCTGCAGCTTAGTTGTTTTTAGACCTTCTGTCATGAAGTTTCAAAGATTCCCCTTTTGGGGAACGCCATGCTAGATTTCACAGAAAAAGGCTGAGAGAGTTTTTTGTGTGTGCGTAAGCGGAAGCTGAGTTCATTGGGAAGGCTGCATCCTCCTGAAAGTGAGAGAGGGCTTCCCCTTTCATGAGAAAGCATTAATTCGCCTGTTTTCATAGTGTCTGGCTGTCACTAAACCACCTCTGCTAGCCAGGGTGGATTTGATTTAAATCGAATTGATTTAAATCACAATTTAAATCATGATTTAAATCACTAGTAAAAAGGCTTGATTTAAATCAATTCGATTTAAATCATAATTTTTAAGGAGCAACTGTCATCTCTGCTACTCCTTTGACCCACTGTTGACTCACTGACAGTCCCAGTGTTGCAGAATATGCAGCCTCATGCTACATAACTAAGCTCCATTTCATGCTGAATAAACTAAATTATTTATGTATCTTAAATAGAAATCTATCTTACGATAGATTTTTACCCCAAAAGTTTTTTATTAAAATAAATTCGATAAAAATCAAAAAAATCCGATTTAAATAAAAAAAATCCAATTTAAATCAAAAAAATCTGATTTTTTTGATTTTTTTAAAAAAATCATTGATTTTTATCCACCCTGCTGCTAGCTAATTTAGAGAAATGCTCAGAATGAGAGAGAGGTGACCATGACACAGAGTCATGTAAGGGAGTGATAAACCAAGAATATTTCATAGTTTCTGGATCCAATCTGGGTTGGTCACCGGAACCAGAGATTTTGTTTTTTGAGCTTTTGGAGTTGTGTTTGAAGTCTCTTGAGAAAAGTTCTTTGAAGATGGGCTCCAGCACGAGTCCGAAAGCTTAGAAGACAAAACCTCTGGTCCTGGTGACCGACCCAGATTGCATCCTGCGACATTATCCTGGAACACGTAGATTCGCCTTCATTCATAAAGTTTCTGTACATCTCAAGCATTGTACATTCAGGCTGCCAGTGATGGCCTGATCACATCAGAAGTACTCATTGCTACCCTTTATAACAGGGGTGAAATTCAGAAGGTTCTGACAGGTTCTGGAGAACCAGTATCAGAAATTTTGAGTAGTTCGGAGAACTGGCAAATACCACCTTTGGCTGGCCCCAGAATAGGGAGGGAATAGGGATTTTGCAGTATCCTTTCCCCTGGAGTGGGGTAGGAATGGAGATTTTGCAGTATCCTTCCCCTGCCGCGTCCAGCCAGCAAAGCAAAATTGGCTGGGGAATTCTGGGAGTTGAAGTCCTCCAGGTTTAAACTTGCCAAGGTGGGAGACCCCTGCTCTAGAGCAGGGGTCACCAACCTTTCGGACTTCAGGGACCACTAAATTCATAATTTTAAATCCCATGGACTACTAATATGATCTGCCTAATGACCCCTGGGTAGGCGTGGCTAGGTGGTCATGTGACTGGGTGGGCATGGCCAACTCCTCGTCTCCCGACCCGGGCTCCTTAGAGCCCCAACAGGAAGCAGTTGTTGGAGCTAAGCAGCCACCACGAGAAAGAGTTGGCAAAACAGCTGGCTCAGTTCAAATTGGATCTGACTGAGAAGGAAGCTCAGCAGAAGCACCTCACTGAGGACTAGGAACATAGGCTTTCCAAGCAGAGAGAAGACCTGTGCGAGTTCAAGGCCAGGTACCGGCACCTGGAGGCTCAGCGGGCTGAGATGGTCAACCAGTTCCATCCATGATGCAGTCCCACTGGAACAAGGTCCTCCAGCTCTTCGCACAGCTGTCCCCCCCCCCCCCCCCCCGCTGTTCTACCTACCTTCTTAAGCCTCCTTTTTTCAGGCAAAGCACGTGTTTGGTGTGCATTGCTCATGCGTGTGCAGCAAACGAGTGGCAAACCTCGGAGGATTTCACCACTGGTTTTGCCAATGGGTGTAGTTTTCCTTGGGAAAACAGAAGTCCATTTTAAATTGCCTTGTTCAAGTAACCGGACTAGATTAGTATTCCCCAACCTTGGCAACCTTAAGACAGTGAGGCTGGCTGGGGAATTCTGAAGATTGAAGTCTACTCGTCTTAAAGCTGCCAAGGTTGGGAAACACCAGACGAGGCTAAGTGCACAGTTGGACACAGTGTTTGTTTACACATTTTGGATAGCCATGAAGACCTTTTGACCAGATTATGTCAATTTTACTCCAAAAACAATGCTAATATTTTATGTTAGTATAAAACTTGACATTTGCTGAGTGGTTTCTCTTGCTAACATCTGGAGAACAGATGAACAATGCACACAGTTCTGTCTAGTTTAAAATCAAATTGTCCATTACTTCTTCCAGAGGGCTGATACATATGCTTGGAGCTAAATTATATTAAACTTGATAAGAGTAATTTGTGAAATTACTCATCTTAATTCAGATGCTTAATATTTTAAGTTAGCTATTGACATTGCCTATGAAACTTCCTGTGGAAACATCCACCCAGCCTTTCTGACAACCGCAGAAGTACTTGCTGAGAAGAAAATAAGAGGGATTCTGTAGTTTCCTGTCTTTTGTTGGTGACTATAGTGGAAACCTGTCTACATTTTGGTTTGCTGATGTGAGAGAGAATATGTATAAGGAGGCGAGATCTTTCCCATTCTAGAAATCTGGCTCTCAGCATCATAGTGTAAACATGGACACAACCCTCCTTGAAGCATACAGCACCTTGTATGTGAACCCTAAGCTTTTAAGAGTGGATTTGATGCTTGTAGGGGGAAAATTTTAGCTAAAAATACCTCACTTGCTAGAAAAGAAAGGATATTTAGTTAATGGATCTTATCATGAAGAGGAAAATTAATACTTCTGTTGGTACAATTCCTTGTCCTTCCACTTTATGCCTTTTTGTGCTCTTATATTCTATGATTATTCACCCATCTTCTTCAATTCATAGTAGAAAAATAAAAACCAGGCATTTTTAGAAGTGCAAAAGCTGTTCTTTACCCTGTAATTTCTTCTCAGAGTGCCTAGAAGTATAGGCGACTTTTGTGCAGTGGTTAAGGTGCTAGGCTAGAAACTGGGAGACTGTGAGTTCTAGTCCCACCTTAGACACAAAGCCAGCTGGGTGACCTTGGGTCAGTCACGCCCTCTCGTGCATGGGAAGCATGTGGCAGCAAATCACTTCAGAAATCTTGCCAAGAAAACTGCAGAGACGAGTCCAGGCAGCCACCAGGAGTGACTCAAACACAGACAAAATTGTACAGAATTGTAACCCAGGATCTTGTACTACTTTCCCATCAGGAAAGGAAAAAACTGTGTACTCAGAGCATTTGATTGACATCCAAATCAGTAGTCATCATCCATTTATTAAAGGTCTAGAACACTGTAGACCAGGAGTGTCCAACCTTGGCAACTTTAAGACTTGCGGACTTCTGGATAGGGAATTCTGGGAATTGAAGTCCACAATCCTAAAGTTGCCAAGGTTGGACACACCTGCTCCAGAGATATTCTTTGCTTTCCTGGTTTTCAGTAGAAGTATAAGCAGTTTTCAGTTTAACTACAGAAGAAGAAGAGATCAGGATAAGAAAACACCTTGTAATTTCATGTTAGCTTGTTAGATAACTGTATTTCTAATGGAACAATAAAGGATAATTTGCCACAAAGTTGGCTGAATGTGCTACAGCATGACTATGTCTTTTGGGAAGCACTGCAGTAAAAGAAAAAAGGGTCACCACTCAGTATTTGCACAGTTGGGGCAATATTATGTGCCCTAAATATAGTGCCAAATTTCTACTTAGTAGCTTGCTCTTACATGTTGAACATTTTGAGGAGAAAATTGCTGGACCTTGTACATTTGGATAGGATGTGCGGTGTGCTTTTGGTCCCAGATTATAGAGAAAGTCTGGGTTATAGCAGACCACAGACTTGGTATTTTCAAAACTACTATTGGTCCCTTACTATCCATAAACAGCTAATCATATTAATCATAATAAGTTAGGGAAGGAGCAAGCCGTGTATCAGATGTTGGATTCTACAACTCTGCAGGATGAAACTGAGTCTGCATCAAGGAGGTTCAGATAATAATTTCCCAAAAGATACTTCTATTAAATCAGCGGTGGTACTAGAGTTTAGCAAGACTGAATGTGCTTCCCTTCTTCATATGAATTGGGGGGTGGGGTGGGGGGCTGTCTGAGGTGTTTACATAAACCACTTTTTTGGTCTTGATAAGAGAAAGATGCTGCTGCGAGCAATAGTAAAAACAAGTTCCTCTAATTGAACTGAACTGAACTCCTAGTGACTACATGGGTAAGTCTATGTTGTTTCCTTGGCAACAGTTGGAATTGTTTGGCTATTGCTTTCTTTCAGGGCTTGCGTTTGTTTATTTATTTACTTGATTGTTTGTTATTTCTTTTTATTATTTTTACTATTCCAAATCCACAGATTTCTGGAAATCTTCCATCCAACTATTAACCCAATGCAACACTACAAGATTAGCTAGATGCTACCACCCATGTAACTGAGAATGCATATCAATAAATCCAGATTCACAGATTTATTTTATAGGAAGGGGTCCAGAAAAGTACAGACCAAATGAATTGTCATTGGTCGTCCAGTAGACTTAAGTAACCAGAAAAATGGCTGTGAGAACAAGAATGGAATGGAATGGAACAGAACAGAACAGAACAACAGAAAATAGAATTCTTTATTGGCCAAGGGTAATTGGACCCACAAGAAATTTGTCTCCGGTGCATAAGCTCCCAGTGTACATGCAAGCAACAAGTGATTAAATCATCATAATAAAATACAATCATAAATCATAAAATACAATAATCATAAATCATAGCCAGATTCAGAGTTTTAGAATATCAGGTTGTCTTTGAGTTATAGCCATTTATTCAATGACTGTTCAAAGTTACAATGACAATGAATGAATGGTAGTCATTCATGAACCCTGCAGTTATGACCATTACAGTATCCCTGTGGTGGCGCGATCAAAATTTGTGTGCTTGGAAGCTTGCCTGCACGTATGACAGAAAGAGTCTATCTCTATCTCCCCCCATCTCTCCTTTTTGGCCCCCTGTGCTCCCCTGTCCATGATGCCCCACCAAGGCACACCTCGTCTGCAGCAGAAGCAAGAAGACTGTTAGGGTCCTCTGGAGCTGTGGAGTACAGGCAAGAGGAGCCTTGGAGTTCAGGGTGGCTGGGGCTTTATGATGCATTGCTGCTATGGGGGCAGCTGCAGCTTTGCAGCGTGGTGCTGGGCTGTAGCGGCTAGGGCTTCCAAATGCAGCTACCAGTTTTTGTACTCTCCAACTCAAGGGCTTCTCACAGCTCTGCAAGGCATGGTGCAGGGTGGCCAAGAGAGCCGGTGGACAGTCAGTGGTTGGGAAAAGTTGAAGGCAAGTCAGTTCCTTATCTTGGAAGAACCCTTGCTCAGGCTTGGATCGGAAAGGGTCAGATGGGTGGGATGATGACTAACGACCGGTGGGATTTGGTTAAAGATGGCAATGGAGATTGCCGGGTTTGCTGTTGCTAAACAATGCAGTCATGAGATGTTAAGTTTTACGACTGCATCACTTAGCAACAGAAATTCTGCTCCCTGTTGCCATTGTAACCCGAGGACTAGAAGAAGCAGGAGGTGATGTGAGGAGACACATTGGTGAAATTTGATATGAAAGGGTAGCAGCAGTAGCAGAGCAATTTGGCATGTCCAGGGACACACACACAAGCACCCCCACCCCCCAAAAAGAGAGAGAGAGGAAATAATTGCTGGAAGCATGAGGCCAGCGAGAAGTAGTGTGATGGTATTCTTCTTGAGACAATCTGGTGAACTAGAATCCTCCATGAAACTTAGTTTTCTTTGATTAGTAGATGAAGAAGTAGAAGTAGAAGGCAGATAAAATGAACAATTTGATGTGGGAACATGGTTAGAAATTCTACAGAGAATTAGGAAGGAAAAGAATAGGGATTCTTTCAGATCAACCAGCTCAACTTGATCGTTTTCTTGTGCTGAAATAGCTTTGTAACAGAGATCACCTGAATTTATTTATAGTTGTATTCAATTTTGATTCAAATAAAGTGATTTTTATTGGTGTATTTGAATGTTGAATTCTCCATCACGTGTTAGAAAAGCTACATTTTTATAAGGACAGCAACAATAATGATAATAATTTTTATTATTGTAAGTGAGATGGTGGTGGAAGAGAAGCAGGGGACAACAGCCAAATAATCTCATTTTTAAAGGATGTGCTGTAGCTAACTTGCTCTTGAGATCTGGTGTTAAGATTCTGATGGGTTTCTGATGGGATGTTATGTGCTGAAGGCTTTCTATATTGTGGTAGCCACACTCTGGAACATTTTCTCAGAAATAAAATATGCTGACTCTGTTGCAATTTAAGCACATTTTAAAAACGTTTTTCCCTGTCATTTGAGAATGTATGATTGTCTTGTTGCATTAATTCCTGGCCCCCAATTAGGTTATAAATTTGGGTTTTATATTTTAAGCAATAGGTGACATCTGGCATCTAGAAATTTAAAATAAATGCTACGTATCCTCTTACAGAGCGATAAACAGTTAAGAGACCTTTTTGACAAACTTCTCTTATTTTCCTACTCGCTGTTCAGACATTCCTCAGACTGGGTAACGATCACTCTCATTTGCACTGCTGAGTGTCAATCAAATCCCTCTGGAGCTGGATCCACCTCACTTCCTGCTCCTTCCTCAGACTTTTTCACTCAGCCATTGCAATAGCATCGAGTGTCTGTTCTCTAGTTTAAATTTCTTTATTATTTTTGTCTTATTTCAAGGGAATTGACTCAATATCATTTGTTTTCTGTTTAAAAGTGCTGCGCTTCGATTGCCTTCACTTTGGTGAAGTTTAAAGCGCGTAGCGGCGGTTTGGGGCTCCGGCCGCCGCTAGCGGCTTGGCTTGGCTGGCGGTTAATTCTATTCAGCTGTTCCCGCCATTGCCGCCATTTTGCCAGTCATTTTGCGAGGTTTTGGACTGCCTTTGTGGCCATTACGTCTATCGGCTTGAGTCCCTGCCGGCTGGCATACTCATTAGCCTTTTTTAAAAGAAATAGTGATTATCTTATAGCTGCAGCTTCAGTCCAGCCGCAGGCGCTGTGTTTCGCCTGGCTTAGGACTTCTGAAACGTCGCCTCGCGGGCCGCCATTTTGAGCCCTGATCCTCGCCGCCGTTTTGCTCTCTCCGTGGCCTTAGCGACCTGGGCTTTGGTTTCCAGGGTCGCTAGATTGGCAGCAGGTGAGGACGCTGTCCTGATCGTACCTGCACTTGGCAACTGTCTGCAGCACGGTTCTCTGAAAGACACAGGGAAGTATATATTTTTTAAATTAATTTATATTTCTTAAAAAAAAAAAAAAAGGAGGGGGCGCTTACCTTGTTTTACTGATAGCACGGTTTTGCTTAGAAATAATTTTATATATATATATATATATATATATATATATATATATATATATATATATATATTAAAAAAAACATTTAGATTTATATATACTAGGATTTAGCTTGCTAATATTCAATTATTTCTATAGAATTAATTCTTGTCTATTTACAATTGATTGGTGAAAATAAATTAATTCATTGGGGTGATTAATCATGGGTGACAGGGAGGAACTTGCTCTTTCCTCTGATCTGGACAAAAGTCCATCTCCCTCCCCAGTACCTTCCCCTAAACAGCTCAGGGGGAAGAAGTCTAAGGCTTCTAGACAGGAGAAGTCCTCCAAATCTGCTACTGCAGATAAGGATGCCCAAAGGAGGCATAAGGCATTAGAAAAGCGGTTTGCTAAGGCTAGACAACAGGCCCAGGACCCTGGTCAAGGTCCAATTCCTGAAGGCTTGAGCCACGAGGTGACCTGTGAGCCCTCGGCCTCTCATAGTGGAGGTTTGTTGGCCAGTGATCTGAGGGAGGATGAGCCATTGGCCTCTCAGGAGGTCCAAAATTCTGCAACTAATCAGCCAGGGCCTAGTGTTAGGTCTCGCTCCTCTAGTTTTGCAAGTCATATTTCTCAAGCTTCCAGGTCAGGTCCTGAAGCTACCTTTACACCCACTGCAGCCAGCCTCCGTCCTGAGACGGGCCCGGGCTTCCTTCAGTCTGTGGATTTTCAGTCCTTTTTTACTCACGCTATGTCACATATGTTCCAAATGGGGTTGCAGCAAGCCACTGGTGCCTTACCCGCTCCAGCGTGCCCTACTACTTCTGCCTGTTCTGTGCATCCCCCTGCTGCACAACATCAGCAGCTATCTGGTGCTTGTAGTCTTGAGCCTGAATCAGCCCGGGAGGAAGATTTCCTAGATGACTTTGAGATGTCAGGGGATGAGGAGGAGATTCAGGACAAGCCGGCCTTTCCGGGACTATTTAAGCCTTCTTTGTTTCGCTCTCTCCTGCGCAAAGCAAAAGCTGCCACTAATATGGATTCCACGCCTCTTCAAGGTTCCTCTGCTTCTGCTCCATCAGGCCCCAATAATAACTTGTTCAATCTGCCTCAGCCTGATGAGGATTTTGTTCCCTGTCCGGATCTTTTCTGCCAGGTTGTACAAAAGCCCTGGGACCGCCCCGCCTCGTTGTCGGGGCCGAATTCATTTGATCGAAAACTCTATGCCTCGGCTCCTGTGTTGGACGCTCTCTTGCAGTTACCTACAGTTGATGATCCGGTGGCGAGTCTCACATCGTCTTCCATCCTGGTAGGTGAGGCGGGGGATGGTCTCAAGTTTGAGGACAAGCGAGCCGAATGGGCTTTCGTAAAACACACCAAGCTGCGGCTTGGGCTATTCGTGCTGCAACCTCCTCATCATTTTTTAATCGGGCATCGCTGGTGTGGTTGCGCCAATTGAAGGAAAGACTTCCCCCGGAAGATGCACGATTACAGCAGGATCTAGCCAAACTGGTCGCAGCTGCCGAATATTCAGCTGATGCGTCCTTGGACGCAGCTAAGTTTGCTTCCCGGGCTTTAGCTTTGACAGTATCTTCAAGACGTCTCTTGTGGCTCCGTAACTGGAGAGCTGACGCCAAGTCCAAGTGGCGTTTGACTGCCGCCCCTTATAAAAGCTCTGCCTTATTTGGCTCCTCCCTGGACTCTGTGCTGATCGAGAATAGGGATAAGAAGAAGGTGTTACCCATGTCCTTCCGGCGTCAGGATAGGCGCTATGTACCTTATAATCGACAGTCCTTTCGACAGGAGCAAGGCGCTGGTGGCGCCTCTTACTACAGATCTTCGCAGTCTCAGTACCAGCCAGCTTCGGACAGGGCGCCCTTTCGTGACCGCGGTCGCCGACAATCCAACTTCAGGCGACCCTTCAGGCAGTCAGCGGGCCGTTTTTCCAGGCGCGGTAAGTGACTCACCGCACCTGGTCCCCATCGGGGGCAGGCTCCAGGCATTCTCTCACCTGTGGCCAACTACCACCTCGGATGCCTGGATTGTCCAAACTGTCACCGAAGGGTTACGTTTGGAATTCACCACCATGCCACAGGACTTTTATGTTCACTGCCCTTGGCCACTTCAGCCGGAGAAGCGTTCCCTTCTGTCGCTCGAAATTTATCATCTGTTACAGATTCAGGCCATAGAACAAGTTCCATCGGACCAACTCAAAACCGGCTTTTATTCAACGCTATTCCTGGTCCCGAAGAGTTCGGGCGATTGGAGAGGCATTCTGAACCTTCGACGTCTCAATCATCACATCTTGTACCGTCAGTTCAAAATGCATTCCCTCAAGTCTCTGCTCGGCTGCATCCGACGAGGGGATCTCATGCAATCTGTAGATCTGAAGGAAGCGTACTTGCACGTACCCATTCACAACTCCCACAGAAAGTACCTCCGTTTTGCGTTTGGAGACCACCACTTCCAATACCGGGCTATGCCATTTGGCCTTTCGTCCGCTCCGAGGACCTTTACAAAGTTGCTGGCGGCGTTAGCAGTGTCGCTCAGAGAGGTTCCTGTTCGTCTGGCATGCTACCTCGACGACATTTTGATCCTGTCGTCCTCTCCAGAACAGGCGACCCACGACCGGGAGCTAGTACTTCAGACCCTTCAAGACCACGGGTTCACTTTGAATTTGGCCAAAAGCCATCTAGTTCTCACGTCTCGCATTCTGCACCTCGGGGCAACAATAGATTCCAATCTGTGTGTGGTCTTCCTATCTCCAGACAGACGAGTCAGCATACGGAATCTGGTGTCTCAAGTCTTACTACACAGGACTGTGACCTTACTGACACTCTCCCAGCTTCTGGGGAAATTAATCTCATGCATAGACATTGTCCCGTGGGCACGTTTCCATCTACGTCGCCTTCAATGGTTTCTGCTCCCTTACCAGAGACAAGGTCGAGCAGAGACTCTTCTCAAGGTAACAGTTCCAGCTCCTGTGCGCCTTTCACTGAGGTGGTGGCTGTCTCCGGCCCTCGACAAGGGCTCCCCCTTCTTGGAACCAGCTCGGATGGTGTTGACCACGGACGCGAGTCTGCGAGGCTGGGGGGCGCACCTCGACCGTCAGTTAGCCCAAGGTGTCTGGTCGTCAAAGGAACTGCAACACAATATAAATTGGCTCGAGCTCAGAGCGGTCCGTCTCGCCCTGATGCACTTCAAACGCCTTGTATATCGCCAGGATCTTCTGATTCTGACGGACAATGTGGCCACCAAAGCCCATATCAACAAACAAGGGGGCACCCGCTCATGGACACTAATGCAGGAGGCGGAGCGTCTTCTGTCGTGGGCGGAACTTCACCTCTCGTCGATAAAAGCGGAACACATTTCGGGGACTCTCAATCAAGAAGCAGATTGGCTCAGCAGAGACCAAATAGATCACGCCGAGTGGAGGTTGGATCCCGGCCTGTTCCAGGACCTGTCCAAGAGGTTCGGCCTTCCCCTAGTGGACCTTTTCGCGACGGCTCAGAACACCCAATTGCCGAGATTCTTTTCCCGCTATCCGTCTCCAGCAGCAGAAGGGCTGGATGCTCTTCGAAGTCAGTGGCCCTGGGGCCTTCTTTACGCCTTTCCTCCCCTTCCTGTCATCTCCAGGGTAGTGGGGAAGGTCATTCAAGAATGGGCGAACCTTCTACTAGTAGCGCCGTATTGGCCCCGTCGAGAGTGGTTCGCCGACCTCAAGAACTTATCGGTCGAACCACCGTGGAGGATTCCACTCGACAAGTTAGTACTAACTCAAGGGGCCGTCCGTCATCCGGAACCAGAATGGCTTCGATTAGCCGTGTGGCATTTGAGCGCATAAAGCTCTTCAAGGACAACCTGTCTGACGATGTTATCTCCATTATTCAGGCAGCTCGAAGACCATCAACAATTCGTATTTACAACGCTTCATGGAATGCATTCACCAGATGGTGCGGAGATCATCACGTAGACCCCACATCTGCATCTGTTCCGGACATTCTAGGTTTTCTACATGCGGGGTTTTCCAAGGGCCTGGCTCCTGCGACTCTGCGCCGACAGGTGGCGGCCCTGGCCACTGTCCTGTCAGGGGAGGCTCGTGTTCCTTTGGCTCAGGACCCCAGGATTCGTTCCTTTCTCCAAGGGGTCTCAAACCTGCGGCCGCCGCCGATCCATCGCTACCCCACTTGGGACCTTACCTTGGTGCTGCAGGCCTTAACGAATCCACCGTTCGAACCCATTGCTTCGTCCAGCCTACGTTACTTGTCTTTCAAGATGGCTTTTTTGTTGGCAGTAACTTCAGCACGCAGAGTATCCGAAATTGCCGCTTTATCCATGAGGAGTGATCTCTGTGTTTTCTATCCTGACCGGGTTGTTCTACGCCTCGACCCAGCCTTTGTGCCCAAAGTGAACACTCGTTTTCATCGAGCCCAAGAACTCGTCTTGCCCAATTTCTGCCCGAACCCGCGTCATCCGGCTGAGAAGCGATGGCATACTTTGGATGTGCGACAGGCATTGAGAAGATATCTTAAGAGGACTGCCCCCTTTCGCAAGACTGAGGCTCTGTTGGTGTCCTTCCTTCCCTCTTCCCTGGGTCAGAAGGTCTCCTCGACTACAGTGGGCAGGTGGCTCAAGGCCTGTATATCTAAGGCATATGAATTAAGTGAGGCCCCCGTCCCGGGTGGGATACTGCCCCATTCTACCCGTAGCGCCGCAACCTCAGCGGCTTGGGCTACCCAGGCTTCAGTAGATGATATCTGCCGGGCGGCCACATGGTCATCCCTTTCATCCTTTGTAAGTCACTATAGGCTAGATAAGTTTGCTTCGGCAGATGCTGCCTTTGGCAGAAGGGTATTACAGGCTGTAATCTCTCCCCAAGGCCAGTCTACGGCTTAGTTCCCCCCCTTTTTTACTCTAACTTGGGTATGTCCCAGTCTGAGGAGTGTCTGAACAGCGAGTAGGAAAATGGTCGTTGCTTACCTGAACGACCCTTTTATACTCGCTGTGAAGACACTCCGTCCCTCCCTTTTTCTTGGCCGTGCCTGGCTTTGGTGGAGGTCTGCTTTTTCTCCCTCTGTAGCTGTCTGTTTCCTGTCTGTCTACTTGGTGGAGTCTCTCGCTGTCGATTCTACTGCTATTGGTCCAAGTTGTCTTCGTGAAAAGTCTGAGGAAGGAGCAGGAAGTGAGGTGGATCCAGCTCCAGAGGGATTTGATTGACACTCAGCAGTGCAAATGAGAGTGATCGTTACCCAGTCTGAGGAGTGTCTTCACAGCGAGTATAAAAGGGTCGTTCAGGTAAGCAACGACCATTCTCTTTGGCTGTGACTACAGATTAGCTCTACTTATACCTATACTTTAATTTCAGAACAGTCTTGCAACTTGTGCAGCATCTAATTAAAGGCAATTGGGCTCAGTTCATGGCTGCTATGATTTGAAAAGCCTCTTCAGGCCCAACATTCCTAGCCTGCCATCCTTCCTAGACCCAGCCAGCACGCATCTTCTCTCAGGCATGAGCTCCTCCATGTAATAAAAGACAGATGTGCTCCAACTTATCCAGAAGGAGGAAACACTGTTCTTTTGGGAGACTGCAGTGGGATTAATTTATTCCCAAGGGGGCCATGCCTTGGATTCTGTATGGCCAGGGGAACATTCCTTAGAAGGTAGTGAGAACTTCCAAGCTGCTGCTGCTGCAGAGATCAGGAGGTAGGGCGAAGGTGTTAAGATGAGTGAACTTCTGGGGAAAGGGGTTGAAAGTCTTCAGCCCTCCATTCTATGGATTTGCTACAGCTGTATATTTAAAATCTCATTGGCAGTCTTGCCTCGCAAAGGGAAACAGAAAATTGTTTGCAATATACAGAATTCAGATGGGTGACAGTCAGCTCATTACATGTGGATAAAATTCCTACACATGAAACATCTCAGGATAAATTAACTTATCTGGGCAATTTTTATTCTTTACTATTCTTTTAACCACTGTGATCTATTACTATAGTTATACTTTTTGTGACACAATCACAATTGAGCCCCAAATTTCTACTGCTAAGCAAAACATTTGTTAAGTGAGTTTTGCCCCATTTTATGACCAGCGGTGGGTTTCACATTATGTTACTACTGATTCGCTGTGCACGCATACGCTCACTTTGTGCATATGCACGCCGGGTTTGCACATGCGACTGCCTTCCGCGCATGGGCTCAGCTTCAAAAACGTGCCTAAATAGGATGCCAGAGAGCTGGAGCGGGTGGGCGAGTCCACCCACCCGCAATTTCCACTACCGGTTTGGGCAAACTGGTCCGAACCGGTTGAATACCGCCTCTGTTTATGACCTTTCTTGCCACGGCTGTTAAGTGCATTTGTTAACGTCAGGTACATGGCTGCAAAGTAGATCTGGCTTCCCCCTTGACTTTGCTTGTCAGAAAGTCACAAAAATTGATCACATGACCCCACAACACTGCAACCATCATAAATATGAATCAGTTGCTCTTGTGTCTGAATTTTGACCATGGGGATGCTGCAACAGTCGTAAGTGTGAAAAATGGTCATAAATCTCCTTTTCCAGTGCTGTTGTAACTTCAAACAATCACTAAACAGTTGTAAATTGAGGACTGCATGCACTACCAACTACATCTTATGTTTTCTTGGTTTTGAATTGCTGAGTATGCGTCCTGGCCTCATCTGAGGAAGACTCATCAGGGCAGATGATCCCTCTGACCAGATGAATGACATCTTCGGACACGACTCTGGTTTAAACCTGTCTCCATTAGTCCCAAACCCTCTTTCGCCAGAACTGCAAAAGAAGCCACTGCTGGCCTGAAAACTATAGAGGTGTTTGTGTAGAGGGAGCTGCATCTTAGCAAATGAATCTGCTAAATAAACATCACGATACCTGCCTGGCTATGCAGGCTGGTATAGGGCTGAGTTCGAAAGAGTGCTCCTGCTACAGCCAGCGGTGGACAGGTAAAGCAGGAAGTTTGTGATGTTGCCTATCTTTGCATCTTTCTTAGCAGATTTTTGTGTTACACCAACTCTTTGCTGCAATGGGCTCGGTTTTTATACGATCTGAAGAGAAGCCAGACTCGCCTGAAACTCAGTTCTGCTTTGATTTCTTAACTGAATTTATGACCGTTTTTCTTTTCTGATATTAAACCTTAGATTGTATAATCATGCTTTTGCTGCTTCTAATCCCTAAAGCCTATCACAGGGCAGAATACTCATCACTTTTATATTTTAAAAATGTCTCTAGGGCTCAGAAGAAGCATAGTGCAGTCCTTTGGAATTAAAGTGGCAGAGTGCATGACATCATTTTGCAGTATGCTAGTCTGCAAATGTTTTAATCTTAAAACATTTATTCTTTAAAAAAAGAGTACAAGAGATCTTGGTAGCTAGGAAGGACAGAAACCCAAGTTTTGGAATTATTGAAGTTGGGAACAAGGAATAATACTGACCAGTGACGTTATGATTTTGTGGTAATATCTTGGTAGCATTAAGCACTGAGCAGCTGTTGTTACTTTGTTGATGTTGGAAAACTCCTATTGATGGAACAAATATAATCTGCTACCTGGCTTCATATAACGAAACCTGCCGGTGCAATCTTGGAAAATTAACTTGGCCAACATAATTTGTAATCTGGAAAAGTAGTTTTAAAAATTCAGTGATGAAATCATGTTGTACACTGCAATTAAGAGCAAACACAAATGATTATATTGGCTGTAATAATATGGGTTTAACAAATCTTTTGAACTTTTTATATTCTCAGTTTCGACTGATTTCATTGCTGTTTGTAGGGTTAACCAATAACAATTTATCCAAATTAAAGCGGCTGTAAAAAAAGTTGGCCTCAGGAAACTGTGTTCAGAATAAAGATTTCCCTAAAATAATTGTGTATAAATTATATGCTCATTTCTAATTACTGTATTCTGCAACTGTCACCATGTAATTGCTTGCCTTTTTATAATGTTAATAAGTGTGTGCTAATCTAAACTCCGGTTCCCAATCATGTAAAACTTTTATCTTGTATTTGAGATCATGATCTCTACTTGATTTTGGGAGATTCAAGGAATTTTCTTAATTTGTCCTCAAGATCTTTTATTTAAAGGAATCTGCTACTTTTCCACATGGATCTTCAAATAATAGGATGATAATCTCCAAAACTGTTTCACAAAAAGAACAATACAGTATTTGAACAACAAGAATACAACTGAGGCAGATTAAATGACACTTAACTTAATATTTTTTGCAGAAAAAGAAGCATTTCTGAGAGACAGCAAATTAATTAGCACCCCAACTTCATGTGTGCCAGGAAAGAAATTAAAATAAGAAAATCTCATGAAATTCCCATATTTCATGAGATTTTGTTGTTACTATCTGAAAGATTTTGCTAGATTTTCAGTATCAATGTTTTGCAGGATTAGATGATCTTGAAATATTTTGATCATTTAAAAGGGGATTTTTTTATCATGCTTGGACATTAAAAAAGCCAAAACATTTTGGATTCAAATATATACAATTAAAGCCAGAGATGTTTCTTTTGGAACTGATTGGCAACAATTTGGAAAAAAAACCCTCATGTGCTTCATATGATAAGAGCAGCAAGAATGGTGGACGATGCATAATGGTAGACAGATTTGACATTACCCACAATGGAAGAGTGGAAGTGATGGAAGTGGCTGAGATGGCAAAATTAATAGTTGTTGGTTTTTTTTATTGAAAAAGTTTTTCAAATACAGATTTCCCCCCCTTTTCCCCCCCTCCTCCCTAACCCCCCCTTACCCTCCCCTCCCCCTGTGACTTCTTCATAATAAAACCCAAATTCATAACAGATTATATAATACTTTACCATCCACTTACTCCATCCCCATATGCTGACCCTTTCTTTTTAATAAAATTATCATATCCCCCTTGTACTATACTATACTATACATTTCAAAGTGACATTCTATTATAACATTATCTAATAACTCCTAATTTAACATAATAATATTATTATACCTCCCAATTTAGCAATTTTTGCTCATAATCTACCCTTTTACTACCCCCCATACATATATCTCTTAAGTCAAATCTTTTATGTATATTAATATAACATTTCAAATCAACCTTCCACTATAAAACTATATAATAAATCCTAATTTAACATTTATTCAATTCAGCTACCCATTTCCTTCCCCCCCATCGTTATATCTCTTAACTCAAATCTTTTACATATATTCACATCTAAACATAATATCCCTTTTCTTTAAACTAAACAATTAATAACCTAACCTGTCTCCACCCACTTTCCTACAAAACTACCATACTTAATTGTTCTTAATATCTTTATACTTCTGCCCACTCCACTAGAAAAATATTCCCTTATGTAAATAAAATCCTAAAAAGACTTTAAGCTTGTAATCCATATAATATCTTCTGTAATGTCTTTCAGATGGATAATAAACTCCATCACCCATATTAGGGTAACATCGCATCCTAATTCCAACAGTATTTTCGGTATCTTCAATTACCATCTGCCCCCATCAGTAACAAATATCTTCATATTAAAAAAAAACAACAACCACCGGAGTGACTTTATATTTATATTCCATATAATGTCTATAGAGGTGTCTTTTATCCAGATTATTAATTCCAACCACTATAATAGGGTAACAACTAGATCTTCTGTGTGCCCCAATCCAGTAACTCTCTTGCCATGTAACTCAGCATAAACGTAATATATTTATCAAAAAATCCAAAAAACAAAAAAAGATATTTCCAATCCATTCAATTTAAGGCCCTTTTCACATCCCAAAAGTTCAACACTGCAGAGGTCTGTCACTCTCCTCAGGATAAAATAAACCAATACTTTGCCCATTATCTTTTCATATATTCAATCATCTCTTAGATAACTGGCATTACACTGTTGTTTAGTTTAAACGTTTTTGTTTTTGTGAGACCTGCTTCTTCTTTTCTTGACTTTTTGTGGGTTAGATCTCCGTCCTGAATTCCTTTCTGTAGATTGTGTATCGACTATTTGATTTTCATGCTGATCTATAACTTGATCTTGTTGGTTTTGTTTTTGTGGCTTAAATCTTTCTGGTTCTATAAATTGTATATCAACTGATTGATTTCCATGCTGGTTTGTGGCTTGATAAGTCATTACATTAGAATCCGGAACCGCCTCTCTTATATTAAATAGTCCAGCTGAGACCTCTGAGAGAGAATCCAAAAGTGGCTCATCTGTGGAGACCTCTGTAACTTGTTGTTTCTTCATTACTTCCATCTCCTTCTGCTTTTCTTGAGTTTCTATCTCTTGTTGATTTTGCTTTTTAAGGACCTTGTAGTAAAATTCTTCCGCTTTTTCAACAGTATTTAACTGATATCTTTCTCCTTGATATCTCAATATTATACCCACTGGAACATCCCACCTGAATAAAATATTTTGTTTTCTTAGCTCAGTCACCAAAAGTCCAAATTTCTTTCTATCTCTTAACATCTTAGGCGGCAATTCTTTATATATCCAAATTTTTCTCCCATACAGTTGTGGAGTAAAATTGAAGGATTTTTGCACAATATCATTTCTTATTTCTTTATCTGTAAAGTAAATCACCACATCTCTAGGCAATTGCCTTTGCTTTGCAATCCAAGAATTTACTCTATAGGCCTTGTCAATTTTACAAGATACCTCCTCAGGATGAAACTTTAAGATCCCAGCCAGAACTTGAGCAGATATTTTTCTTAAATCATCACAGTTATTTTCCTGTAAGCCTCTCATTCTGATCGCAAATTCTGTAAGCCTGTATTGCATCATTACAACTTCTCTTTCAATCCCTTGCTTTATATCTTCTGTATTATAAGTCTCGTGACCAGCTTCCTTTTTAGACTTTACTTCTAAACTATTGTCTTGAATATTTATTAAATCATTTTCAATTCTTTGTATTTTATTGTCCAAATTATAAATCTTATCATCAACTTCCTCCATTTTAGACTCTAGTAATTTGATATTTGTATCCAACTTTATAACAACTTCTGAAAAACCATTAGTCACTGTTACAATCTTTCGTTGCAGATTATCATACTTTAGTTGTATCATTTCTTTAATTTCCTGCCTTAATTTTTCAAATTTCTGGTTCACAGTCTCATAATATTTTGCCATTTCCTCCTGAAGAAATTATTTTAAGTTAAAACCATTCTGCAGAGTCTGTAGGCTCAGAGCTTGTTCAGACAATTGTGAATGGGGGAGCACCCCCCCCACTGCTTGTCTATCAGGCTTTATAAGTTTTAACGCCATCCTGCCAACAAACTCTTTTTTTTAAAAAAAAAAAAGGAAAACTTTTCCCCAAACAAGATCAAGTACAAATCTCCAAGAAGAAAGGAACTTAAAATAACTATTTTTCTTCCAAATTGTAGCCAGCACTATATATTCCGCTACTTTGTAGCTGTTATGGAAGGACTCTCACTTTCGGCTTTCTTCTACTTCCCAAGCCTCAGCGGTCGCCATTTTAAAGTTTTTTTCTCTTTCACTCTAAAATGCTTATAAATTCATTAAGGATACTTGCAATTTAGGGTCCCAAGTCCAAGTCTCATCTTTTTTAATTAATCCATCTGTTAGGTTCGTTGATCGATCCGGTTTCAGTGCCTTGCTCTGCAAAAAAGGCAGAGTTCTCCCGAAGCCCGGAGCAGCGGCGAGCAGGAATAGGGAGCCACTACCTGCTCGTCCCCAAGAGTTAAAAAAAAAAACTCTGGAGACTTCGCAGAGGGCTCTACCTGCCCTCGCCTGCTCTAACTCACATTTCCGTCAGGAAATGGAGTTTTTCAAGCCGCCTTTCAGGTGTAAAGGCGGCTCTTTACAGGCATCGGGGCTGGCGGTCTCAAAGGACCATCTGGCGGCAGCGGAAGCCAGACCGGAAGCCCCCAAATTAATAGTTTTGATGTGAAAAAATATACTGATTAAATTTAATTGGGAATGCTTTGTGGACCTTCTGCAGGAAACAGAAAATATGAAATGATATAAGGTTAATAATTAGAAAAAAATAGATGATAGAAAAAAATGAAAATTATGTTGTAACCTTAGAGTAAGAGGTCAACTTAAATTTATACTTTTAAGTGTTGTAAAAGAAAATCAGAAGTCACATCTCCGTATTTCTTTTTTCTTTCTTTTCTTCACTTTTAGCCTTGTTCTTTTGCTTTTTCTATATTTTTTCTTTTTCCTATCTTATAAGTATCTGTTAGTTATTATCTTTAAAAAAAATCTAATAAAGTTTTCTTAAAAAATAAAATTTTGGCTATTTAAAAAACATAATTTAAATGCCAATAATAAGTTGAAAGCCATTAATTAAAGTCTTGCAAGCATTTGAGAAAAAAAAATTGTAACAGTAAGATATTGTGGAATTTTAAATAAGCTGTGCTTCTAATCATGAATCCAATGCTATTTTTTTTCTTTTTTACAATCAGGTCTGATTCTAAAAGACTACCTGGACAAATCTCTACAGTTTTAATTTTCTTAGCATTTCAGAAGTGATTTGCTATTGCTTCCTTCTTAGAGCTTAGTGAAAGTGACTGAGCCAACATCATCACCCAGCTGGCTTTACATGCAAAATTTGGCTACACCATAGAATTTGAGAACTGGGAAAAACGGGGGGGGGGGGGGGGAGAATTATAAACTGACAATGTCGGCCGCATACAAAGAAAATTTATATAAAATGTTTTACTGCTGGCATATGTCCCCAGTGAGATTAGCAAAAATGTCCCCAAACAGTCCAGCGGAATGTTGGAAATGTAAACAGAAACAAGGAACATACTACCACATGTGGTGGACATGCCCAGAAGCAAAGAAATATTGGATAAAGATAAGAAAGTGGCTAGAGGAAATTACTAAACAACAAATAGATCTAAAACCAGAGTTATTTTTTACTAGGTATATTAATAGGAAATTATAATAAAAAAACCCAATATATTATGCTACACATAATAATGAAGCCAGAATTGTTTACGTGCAAAATTGGAAAAATGAAAGTATACCCTCTGATAGAATGGTGATAAGGAAAGTGCTAGAATGTCCTGAGATGGATACCCTGACAATGGAAATAAAAGAAAGAGGAGAAACTGAATATCTGATCTGGAATATATGATACAACTGGTTAGAGAATAGAAGCAAAGTTTAAAGATGTTACAGTAAGATAAGATGTGATAAAAATGCAATATAGATATTTATGTAACTATAACAAGCACACAGTGTATAGATTAAGAACGTTTACTTATGGGGGTTTGCATTTGTAATACAGCCTATGGTTAGCTGATAAGTTTGTCTTATGAATTAACTCTTTGGGTTAAATGTTCACTAACTTTAGCTTTTGTAAATTATCTCCATTCCTTTCTAAAAGGGTCAATAGGATCCATCCCCTCCCCTGGAAGAAATACTGTTCTGTTATATTACTTTTAAATTATCAGTGCTTCTCTTTAGTATAAATATTCTTAGGGCAGTCATGCATTTGTGAAGTTTTGTACATACTTTCTAAAAGCATTGGGCTATTAATATTGTACTATATTGGTCTATCTGATTCTTTTAGTTTTTATTGTTTTAAATGTAATCTTATATTCTGTAAACTGCCTTGAGTCGCCATGGGCGAATAGGCGGCAATATAAATTCAATAAATAAATAAATAAATAAATAAATATTAGCTGCCGACATGTTCCAGGTGTGTAAGTCCAAGTCTTGTGCCCTGTGCCTGTTTCTGCTGTGTTTGTGGGCAGAACAGAACTTGACATAGAGAAATGTTCTCATTGACGCTTCTCTGCTTGAGATTGGATGAAGCATGACCTCATGTTTACGTTTTAGGGGCAAGAAGAATTCAGCCAAGAATTGGGTTTTTTTGATTTTTATTTAATTTATTTTAATAAAAAACTTTTGGGGTAAAAATCTATTGTAAGATAGTTTTCTATTTAAGATACATAAATAATTTAGTTTATTCAGCATGAAATGGAGCTTACTTATGTAGCACAAGGCTGTATATTCTGCAACACTGGGACTATCGGTGAGTCAACAACGGGTCAAAGGAGTAGCAGAGATGACAGTTGCTCTTTAAAAATTATGATTTAAATCGAGTTGATTTAAATCAAGTCTTTTTACTAGTGATTTAAATCATGATTTAAATCATGATTTAAATCGACTCAATTTAAATCAAATCCACCCTGATGTACAGTATCTCTAGAATGTAGTAAATGATTTTTCAGCAGCATTTTAGCTTTTCTTAGTTTTATACTATTAGAAGTAGTTAGCCCTTTCTCCTCTTCAGTGCTCTTTATTATTCTATATCAGAAAAGTCTTGGGAGATTTTGAGACTATTTGTTAGTTTCTAGAGCCAAAAATCCTGCATTTTAAGAATTTAAAGTTGAACGGTGATACCTTCACTAAGCTTCCATACTCAGAAAGTATTTTGAATTTTGGAGCCAAGCTCCCTGATTTCTCTTGGAGGAGGAAGAGGGCTACAGAAATGATCAAGGATGCAGCTTTTGGACTACCTGGTTCTGTTAGCAGAGGTCTTGAAGACTGCAGTCGTGCTTACATTTGAAAAGAGTTGGGAAAAGAGAGAAAATCAGGAGATACTAAATTAAAACTGACTATGAAGTATTTATTAATGCTTTCTTTTAAAATCATATATATATATATATATATATATATATATATATATATATATATATATATATATATATATATATATATATATATAGCCTAAGATGGAAAAATTAGTCTTTGTAAGAAATACATCAAATTAAAAAGTAAACTAATCTGTTAATTTGGTTGGTTAGTTAGAGCAATCTCTTGCAATACTGGCAAGCTTTAATTTTCAGAATGATAGGAAAAAATAATGTAAAAATAAATCCCCCGGAGACGTAGAAATAGTTGGCTTTACTTCAGATTTAGAAAATGAGATTGATTAGTATGGCTCATTAGCAAAACTATTCTGAGACTTTTGTTAGGATTTCTTTTTTTTTCAGAAAATTAATACTTTCTTTATCTGTTTGGTACAGTAGAGGACAAAGTCCAGAAAATATTTTTGCTGCAATGTTGATGTTTCTACTGTTTTCAACTTTTTTTGGCTGCCTACTTGTCCTAAAAAGGCAAAAAACAAGAGATGCTACATTCCTCAAGGTTGAGCAGCAATAGAGCCCAACACTAAACAGACTTGTGAGAGGGAACCAATGGATGGGCTGGTTTTATAAAGTGCTGTGCTATCTCTACTGGGAGCTATTACATATCTTTTATGTATTTCTTTTTTTTTTAATGAATGCATCTTTCATGAAAATGAGTGAATAAAAATGGTAAACTGGCCTTTGGGTGGGGGCCGGTATATTTGATCACTTTCACTTTCCTTCCCGTATTGAACATAGAATTTTGGCTAAAGAAGCTTTCCCACACCTAATTTAAGGGATGGCTTATGGATGATGGTTTGGTCCTTTAAAAAAAAAAACAGCTAAGAATAGATGAGCCATTTTTTTGTCTGATTATTAGAGTGGCTGGAGTGAAAGTTTTGGCCTCAGGCATTTTCTTTCAGCTTTCTACTGAAAGTAGAAAGGGAAGTATTCATTTGCAAATTGTTCTAAAAGATACATCAAAGGATATAAATGCGCATTCAGCCTTCCTTAAAGTACCCATTTTTGTCCACATGTTATAATCAGGGAATTTAGCATTTTTAGCGAAGGAAGATTTAAAAGGAAAGATAGTTGTATTCCAGTTCATATATTAAGCTTCATGTGTGTGAATTAGATCTGATTCTGCTTCAGTACTAGTGCAACATCTTTCTAAAATCAACCATTTCAAAGGAGAAATGGAGGCTTCCAGTCAAGAAGGTGGGAAGTACTCCAAACAAACTTTAGTCTTTTATATAGATTCATTCCCCCTTCCATAGCAATGAGAAGTGGTGGGAAATTCTGTGAACGCAATGCATGCATAGGACCTCCAATGCAAAGTTATACATTTGCAAGCATGTAAGTGCGTGCACTCATAACTAGTGTAGATGAGATTAATCTCCTTTCTGCACCTCTATCTGGCCTTTGACTTCCACCAGTCATTTCTGTTTAAGCGTGTTTGTTTTCAGAGCTGTAAGGGAAGAATGGGTAACTTTCGGTTCTCCAGGTATTGTTGAATTACATCTCCCGGCCTGTAACCTGTGATTCAGAGGTAATTCAGAATGATAATCTGGGATGGAATTTGGAGGGAGAGGACCACAAGTATGCTTTTCAAAAACCTGTTTTTGAGCCAGGTTTCCCCTAATCTGTAATTGTATCTTTGGTTTTTCCTGCCTAGGTATAAAACCTTGCTTTTCTCCATATTAAATTTCATTTTGTTGGATAGGGCCTGTTGTTCAAATCTGTTCAGATCTTTTTGGAGTCTGAGCTTGTCATCTGGGGTGATGGTTATTCTTCCTAGCTTAGTTTGCTTCCTGCAAATTTGATGAGTTCCCCTTCTATCCCCTCATCTAAGTCATTTATGAAGATATTGAAGAATACTGGGCCTAAAATGGAACCTTGTGGCACCCCACTGCTTACTTTATAAAATAAATATATTTGCTTCCTCAAGTGAAGCTTTAAAACTTGTTGATATCAGTTTTTCAAAACAAGTCAGGTCAGGAAACAGATTCTACTGGAATCCACCGGAATTCTGCTTCAGTGTTTCTTAACCTTGACAACTTTAAGATGTGTGTTGGTTGTGGAATTCTGGAAGTTGAAGTCCATTCATCTTGAAGTTGTCGAGGTTGAAAAACACTGCTTTACTCTATTGTTGTAGAGTATAATAACAGAATCTTGGGAGTCTTGTCAGTCATGCACAATCAAGGTGAGTGTATCTTAGGTCTGTTTCCTAGACTTTCCTTCTTCCCAGGGCTAAGCTTTATTTTAAATCTCTTATCAATTAATGGTTCCTGCATTCCTTTGTTAACATTACCTCTGCCTCCCTTTACATAGCTTCAAGCATCTTCCACATATATTCCATGGAAGAAATTCTGTATTATGACCTTGTGTTCTCTTTCAGTGAAGAAAACCAACTAAGCCTACCCTTGTCCTGAGCCACCTCTCTGGCAAAGTATTTGTTTTTTTCAGGGAACAGATAATTAGATAAACACATCAAGATGCTGAGCAGATCATTTGCTTCCTGGTTGACTGGAATTGTTACTAGAGCTTTGGGGAGATTCTATTTTTTTCAGGAAATTTTTTAAAAAAGTTCATTCCCTGAAAGTGGGACCTTTCACTTGCTGAAGGAGAACAGAACATTGGAGGAAGGGGTGAAATGCTCCCGGTTCGGACTGGATCGCCCGATCCAGTAGTGATGGTGGCAGGTGTTTGGAGAACCGGTAGCAAAAATCCCTGCCGGGGGGGGGGGGGGGGCATTTCCAGCTGAGCCGCAGGATCATCAGAGGCTTTTTTTTTCTTTTAAAAGCATTTTTTCTGCAACCTCTTCCGATGAAAAAATGCTTTTAAAAGTAAAAAAAAAGTCTCTGATGATCACACGACTCAGCTGGGATAGTCAAAAGCTTTTCAAAGCATTTTTTCCTGCAACCTCTTGGCTGAAGAGGTGGTAAAAAAATGCTTTGAAAAGTCTCTGACGATCCCAGCTGAGTTGCCTGATTGGCAGAGGCTTTTCAAAACATTAGAAAAAATGCTTTTCAAAGAATTAGAAAAAATGCTTTGAAAAGTTAAAAAAAAAAAGTTGGCCACGCCCACCCAGTCACCCCCCCCCAAGCCACGCCCACAGAACCGGTAGTAACAAATTTTACATTTCACCCCTGATTGGAGGTGAATGTACAGTTTGTGTTTCATAAGCACCACCATCAGATGCAGTGGTGAAATGTAAAATTTGTTACTATCGGTTCTGTGGGTGTGGCTTGGTGGGGGTGGGGGTGGTAATGTGACTGGGTGGGCATGGCCAACTTTTTTTAAACTTTTAAAAGCATTTTTTCTACAAACTCTTTGGCCGAAGAGGTTGCAGAAAAAAATGCTTTTAAAAGCCTCTGACGATCCCAGCTGAGTCATACGGTCATCAGAGGCTTTTTTTTTTAACTTTTAAAAGCATTTTTTTTGGACAAAGGTTGTAGAAAAAATGCTTTTAAAAGTAATTTAAAAAGCCTCTGATGATCGCGTGGCTCAGCTGGGCATGAGGGTGTGGGCGTGCAGGGATTTTTCTACCGGTTCTCCGAACCACCTGCCACCATCGCTACTGGATCGGGCAATCCGGTCCGAATAGGGAGCATTTCACCCCTGATCAGATGGATTTGAGACCACACTCAACCTGTAGTCCTTAATGGAACTACAGCTACATGGAGGGAAATAAGTCGTGGGGTACCCCAAAGTTCTGTTTTAGGTCCAGTACTCTTCAATATCTTCACAATCTAGATCAGGAATGTCAAACTCACAGCCCGTGGGCCAGATGCGTCACATGCTGGCCATGGCCATGCCTGGTTTAGCAAAGGGGGAAAAATTTGCGCTACTTCACATGACAATGCTGTGGTGATGCGAGTTTGACACCCCTGATCTAGATGAGGGAATAGAAGGGGAACTCATCAAATTTGCAAGTGACACTAAACTGGCAGAAATAGATAGTATCCCAGAAGATAAATTCAAGATCCAGATGGATCTTGATAGACTCGAACATTGGGCCCCATATAACAAAATGAAATTCAATGGAGAGAAAAGTAAGGTTCTATACTTTCTCTAGGAAAGAAAAACCAAATGTCGGGGTATAGAATAGGTGGAACTTGGTTGAATAGCAATAAGTGTGAGAGGGAGTGCTAGTGGACAACCACTGAAATATGAGCTAGCAATCCTAGGTTGCATTAACAGAGGGATAGAATCAAGATCATGTGAAGTATTAGTACCACTTCATAAAATAAGGCCACACCTTAGTAAGATCTGGAATATTGCATCCAGTTTTGATCACCACAAAATAAAAAAGAGTGAGACTCTGGAAGGAATGCAGAAAAGACCAATAAAGATGATTAGGGGGATGGAGGCTATAAAGAACAGTTGCAGGAACTGGGTAGGTCTAGTCCAGTGATGGCTAACCTTTTCCGGACCAAGTGCCCAAAGCGCACATGCGTGCCCATGTGCCCAAACCCCCCAAAATGCAATGTGCGCATGGGCCCCAGGCATGCGCCCCAATCATGCCCCCCCTGCATGCCCCCTGACCCCTACGTATGTGTGCATGGCCCCCCACATGTGCTCTGTCCCCCGTGCATGTGCGGCAGAGACCCGAAGACCACCTGGCCGGCAGGAGGCACATGCGCATGTGTGGCGGAGCTGAACTGGGGCAATGGCTCGTGTGCCTACAGAGAGGGCATAGGTTCGCCATCACGGGTCTAGTCTAATGAAAAGGACTAAGGGGGACATGATAGCAGTGTTCTAATATATGAAATATTTGTGCTATTTTCCAAAGCACCAGAAAGCAAGACAAGAAAAAATGGATGGAAATTAATCAAGGAAAAAAGCAACCTAGAACTAAGGATAAATTTCCTGATAATGAAAGCAGTGAACGAATGCTTTTTAAGAAGAGATTGGACAGCCATTTGTCCAGAATGGTATAGGGTTTCCTGCTTGTGCAGGGGGTTGGACTAGAAGACCTCCAAGGTCCCTTCCCATTCTGTTGTTTTGTTAAATTTGTGTTTATCAGCTTTATTTTTTCCATTTTGCAATATTTAGCTTTTGTAGCAGGAAATTTCTGTATAGTATAACTATGTGTGGAACTCTGGAAAATTTGAGGAAGATTGGGATAAAACAAATGAGAGAGATTGAAAAACAGCTGCTGTTTTACAGGACAGTTTTTATAATATTTAATTACTGTAGCAAGCTGGCTTGATATAGGACTGCTAATGTTCCCCACCGATAAGAGTAAACAAAGAACTTGTATATTATGCAAATTGCATCTGTGTACATTGCATCAGCTTGCTTTAGAACTGGGAGTTTTGGGAAAGAAACAGCACAGTAATTAAAGAGCTTGTTGATAGTATAAGAAATATTGTTTAAAACATGTCTCATTTTTCTTCAGCGCAGCATGCAGCTGAATGCTATGTGGGAAGGAATGGAAACCACATAATTGCTGTCCCCCAAACAGTATAATCTTAATTGGACACCTTGCTAGACAGCAAGAGTCTTTTACACAAGCCTGTGTGCAGAATTGCCATGGACACACACCCGTAATCATATCATAGACTTCCCTCCTGTTCTGGCATTGAAGTTTTGTTCTCCTGTTTATTGCATGCTGGTGCAACTATTAGGAGGTTGAAATGACAGCTTTTATAGCCCTCCATTACCCACTGAGATGTATGTCTGTTTTATTTTTAATCGCTCAGGGTGTTGCTCCAGAAGCAATTCAGTAGTCATAATCAAGTGTAGAATTAGTTTCCAAAATCTGTTCATCTACTTGCTGGGTGACGTTGGCCCACAGGCATTGAATCTCTTTACATCTTTACATTCTTTACTCGAGCAAGTAATAATTGTGTGTGCAGATGGATCTGAGTATTCTTTTTCTTGCGTTCCAGCTCATAGAAAAGCATCCTAAGACTCTCACAATTTCTTAATTTTAGTGGACGTATGTTTTCACTTAGCACAGTTTTACTCTGTGATTGTTGTAATTTTGTTAAACAGGAGTTCTAGATGTCCTTTAAAGGCTAACACATTTATTACTGCATAAGCTTCATAATGTGTAAGAGGCCACTTCAGATGCACAGAAAATAGACTTCTGGTATATGTCTACACAGTCACTGGAGTGGTGAGAGACTAGCTGACCTATAGATCATGTCTATTAGCAAAGCAGTAATTAAGCATAATACAATTTAATTTTATCTCACAAAATACTCTTGGTTTCTGAACCATTTAGCATATGTAGTGTGATAACTTATCTTGATTTCTGTTTATCACTAAAACCTTTACATTTTCTGATGAATTCCAACTATTTTCTGGAATATATACGTATGCAAAAAAAAATATGCATCCCTTTTTTTCTGAAAACTGAAATTCTTATGTTGCATTATCCTCATCTGTTTCTTTGCTACAATATCACTATAGGTTATCACTATTTATCATTGTTAATAAATAATATGGAAGAAAGTTCCACAGTCTGACCTCAGAGAGAACTAAAGGAACATATGATACTAGAGTTTTTCTATTTTACTAAATGAAAAACTGATGGATTTCAGTCAGGGTGGATTTGATATAAATCGAGTTGATTTAAATCACAATTTAAATCATGATTTAAATCACTAGTAAAAAGGCTTGATTTAAATCAACTCGATTTAAATCATAATTTTTAAAGAGCAACTGTCATATCTGCTACTCCTTTGACCCGCTGTTGACTCACCGATAGTCCCAGTGTTGTTGTTTTTTGTTTTTGTTTTTTTTAATTTGATTTATATGCCGTCCTTCTCCGGAGACTCAGGGCAGCTTACAATGTGCTCAGCAATAGCCTTCATCCTTTTGTATATTTATACAAAGTCAGCTTATTGCCCCCACAACTGGGTCCTAAACTGTGTTGCAGAATATATAGCCTCATGCTACATAACTAACCTCCGTTTCATGCTGAATAAACTAAATTATTTATGTATCTTAAATAGAAAACTATCTTACGATAGATTTTTATCCCAAAAGTTTTTTATTAAAATAAATTCGATAAAAATAAAAAAAAAATCCAATTTAAATAAAAAAAAATCCGATTTAAATCAAAAAAATCTGATTTTTTTGATTTTTTAAAAAAAATCATTGATTTTTATCCACCCTGATTTCAATGTAAAAGCAACATTTCTCTGTGTTTCTCAGTGGATATTCCTTTCCTTGTGAAATGCACCTTAGCAGGTGACAAGTGCTAAAACCACACTAAACCTAATTTGCATTTCAATTTCAAGCATGTTTATTCAGAAATAATTATAATATTTTATGGAACATTTCCAAATACCAAGGAATACAGCAATATTTATCAACAAATTATCTTAGATATCATGTGGGAAGAAAAGGTTACTTTATTACAATATAGTACATTTGCTTCACCTTTGAGAAAACAAAAGCATCATGTGGAATAGGAATTACCTGTGAACAGGGAACAGAGGGAATAGAGATGGGGACAAATAGTTTGGATAAGGTATGGCTAGATAGTGAGAATAAATTATTAGCTAAATTATACTCCTACCTTCTCGAGTACGACAGAGAAGGAGAAATATTAAAAGATCAAATGATCGCCTGGGGGAAAAACATTGAATCAAAGATAAATCTTGATGATTGGGAAGAAATAAGGAATAGCAATCTTAAACTGACGAGGGCAACAAGCTATAAGGAGAATCAGTATAAGATGCTATATAGATGGTACTTAGCACCATCTAGAATTGCTAAGATCTAGCCAAATGCAAGCCCCAAGTGTTGGAAATGTGGTCACCACCAAGGTACCTTCTATCACATGTGGTGGACGTGTCCAGAAGCGAGGAAGTTTTGGAAAAAAATACAAAAATGGATCCAAGAAATATTAAAGGAGGATATTAATTTCCTCCCGGAAATCTATCTCCTGGGAGTGCTAAAACGAACATTTGGAAAGGACAAGAAATATTTGATTATTCATATTGTCACAGCTGCTAGACTCTCCTATGCCAGATATTGGAAAGAGAAAAAAGGACCAACCGAGGAACAGATAGTCAATAAGATACTTGACTGTGCAGAAATGTGCAGATTAATGTATGTGTTAAACGGAAAGGAGGATTCAGAATTTTATACGATCTGGGATCTGTGGTATAGGTGGTTAGAAATTAAATGTAAAAGTTAATACTCATGTGGAATAATGCACAATGATTAGTTAACCCTATATATTATTGTACTCTAATTAAACAGTAAATATTTTTACACATAAGAATTTTTGTATAAACTGTATAAATAATTAGATAATTGACTAGATACTGCACTTGTAAATATACAATATGACTACACGTTGCCGAACCGTATAGTTTGAATTGTAATATGTTCTTAATTCAATAAAATTTCATTAAAAAAAAAAAAGGAATTACCTGTGAACAAAACGGGGGAGTGAGTAAAGCTTAGGGAAGTGTAGTATATTTTGACTGTGGATGATACAGGTAGTCCTTGACTTACAACCATTCATTTAGTGACCTTTAGAAGTTACACTGACACTGAAGAAAGTGACTTTATCACCATTTTTCACACTTATGACTGTTGCAGCCTCCCCATGGTAACTCTTGGCAAGTGGCATGGATTTATGATGGTTGCAGGGTCTCAGGATCATGGAAAAGGATCGCAGCCTTCAGACAAACAAAGTCGATGGGGAAGCCAGATTGATTCACTTAACTGGGGCAAGAAAGGTCATAAAATGGGGCAAAATTCACTTACCAATTGTCTTGCTTAGCAATAGAAATTTTGTGCTCAATTGTGGTCATAAGTTGAGGATTCAGTTGAGAATTAAGAGGAATCCCCCCTCCCCCCCGCGCATCTTGCTCCCTGTATCTTCTAACTATAATTCTCTTTTTGATTCTAATTTCTATTTTTATTGTTTCAGAAATATTTAACTTTATTTATTTTAATGTAAGCTGCCCAGTCATTTTGAAACAAGATGATAAATAAATTTAATAATTATTATTTAATAATAAATAAATGTATGAATTGTTTTGGAGCTTCACCGCACGCATCCACCCAATTTCAGCCTTTTCAACTAAAGCCAGAGTCAGAATAATGTACACTGAGTTTCTGTTTCATTAATAGTGTAAACCAGTGGTCCTCAACCTTTCCACCTTGGAGGCTGGCCCGGGGGGGCCCCGGTATGTGAGTGGCAGGTGCGGGTGCACAGCTCCATTGGTGTGAGTGGTGCGTACATGCCCCCTCCACTCAAGAAATGGAGCTTCGTGCACAAGCAGAAGGCCTTTGCGCTCACATACAAAGCTCCACTTGCATGAGCGACATACACTTGCTCATGTGCGAAGCTCCACTTGTGCAAATGGAGCTTCACATGTAAGTGCAAGGGCCCACCGCTTGCGCAAGTGGAGCTTCAAATGCATGTGTTCACTTGCTCATCACTCGCACAGCCTGGTTTCAAACAGGCCATGGCTCATCCGTGGGCCGTGGGTTGGGGCCCCCTGGTGTAAACTGTGACTTGCAGCTTCTCTAACTTGGAACTGCAGGAAGGATGGAGGTTCCCCACCCACTTTGTGTTAAGCTTAAATCCAGAAGGAAGTTTCTATCTCTCTTTCAACTTTAAGATGGGTACGGGCTGTATTTATTAGGTAGATAATGCAACTGTTTCTATATTATCTTCCATAGAAAAGTTAAAAATGATAAGAGGCACCCTGACTCTCCTGCTGTCTGAGGAAGACTCACTAGGATAGCAGTCTTCCAGTATTTGAAGGGCTTTCACAGAGAGGAGAGGGTCAAACTATTTTCCAAAGCACCTGAGGATAGGACAAGAAGTAATAGACAGAAGCACATTTAGATTGAACCTAGAATTAAGAACAAATTTCCTGATAATGAGAACAATTTAATTAGAGGAATGGCTTACCTTCAGAAGTTGTGAGTGCTCCATCTCTGGAGGTTTTCAAGAAGACATTGGACAGCCATTTGTCTAGAATGGTATAGGGTCCCTTGCTTGAGAGAGGGTTGGACTAGAAGACCTCCAAGATCCCTTTCACCTCTATTATTTTGTAATTCTGCACAATGCAGTTATGAAAAATATACACTGTCTTAGTACAACCTTCCCTTTGTGCAAGTTGTGCATTGTTTGATTTCTTTCTCCGAAGTCATTGCACTTTATTGCATAATGAGAGTCATAGTAAAGTTGCACTACTTTACCACAGTAACTGTGATTGCGGAAGCTACAGAGTGTGTACCCTCCCACCTCTGAAAAGGAGCACAAGTGTGAAATGATCTGTTTTGATTTTTCTTCCCACCCTACAGAGATGTTTTCCTATGTGTCTTGCACATAGCTTCTGGTAGGGAACATGTTTGTGTTTGATCCCTGATAGTGTCACCACCCACACAGTGAGTCACTGGTAATGTCTTAGGTCTTATTTTTAGCCTGGTTGCTGCCATCATTCTGTATCCATTAGCCAGTAAGAGACTTATGCCCTGAGATAAACCTGTTAATCTGTGTGACCGCCTTCTCCCTTAGGTCTTTATCTCCAGATGCGGTTCTCCTGGGCTTTAATCACTGGCTGATTAGAGTGATTCAGTCTTCTCAGGGAAGGTGCAGGAGAATTCCATTGGATTGTAAAACAGCAGATCACTTTTCTACAGTCCAATTTTCAATTTGCTTATGACAAATGCCACATTTAAACATAAAGTAGAGCTTGCTGCTGAGAACAGCAACTAATTTAAATTCTCATGGAATTCCAAAATACCTGTGTTTCTCCGAAAATAAGACCGTGTCTTATATTTTTTCCCTCGTGCAAGTCCATGAGGCCTCTGCCATCACCACCCGGAGCACCAGGCCTGGGGAAAGCTCGATCCCCATCGCCGCTATGGCTGCCCAAGCCCAGCCGGGATTCTGTGCCTTCCCCTGCATCTCTCCTGGGCCTGGGCAGCCAGGGCTCCAATGGGGATCTGGCTTTCCCACTTGCGGTGGCCATTTTTTGCTTACTGGGCCTTGTCATGCTTTACCACCTCTACTCGGCCTTTCTAGCTGGCCGCTTTGCCTCCTTAGGGCTGGGCGGGTCCGCTGAGCGGCGGCGGAGTTGCCACCCAGGAGCTGTCAAAGGTAGAGACCCCTAATGACGTTCCTCCTTCACCGGGGCTGCTTGGCAGGAGAGCTGAGCCCTGCCCTGCCTTGCGAGGCAGTAGCTCCAGAGCGCTTTTGGGGCGCTGCCCGACAGACGCAACTCCTTCAGACAGAGCTCCCAAGGCTGTGGTGCCTTCCCTGGACTGAAGGCAACCTGAGCTCAGGGTTGCAGCCAGATTCCCTGCTCGGCCAGTGTTCCAGGAAGGTGTGGCTTGGGGTAGTGGGACTTCCCTCTGCGTGAACGGGTGAGTCGGCAAGACGCTGCCCAAACTGATGACTGGGGTTCAAAGGCCCTCTTCCTCCAGCCTTGGGATGGGCGCCGCTTCCTACCCTGCCTCCCACCATGCTTCGGGAAAGCCTGGCTGGGAGCCGCATGTTGGGTCTGGTAGCAGATGGGGAAAAGCTGCACCCTCCCCCACTTCCTGCAGAGCGTGCTGGCAAAACATCCCTCTTGTACACCCGTCCCTGCAGTCGGGTGCACAAGGGAAACATGCTCCACGTGGGGGAGGGAGACACATGCCCATTGTGCTTGGCCAAAGGGCGTGGGTGGGCATGGGAGCAGCTGCGGCCAGCTGGTGGAGGGGTGATGCCAGCGGGTGGACTGATGCACATGGGGAGGGGAATATGTGGAAGATGATGGCATCAGAACCCTCCTTGGCTCTTCCCCAAAGCGCCTCGCATGAGCCGAATCCCCTGCCCTGAATGCTACCGCTGTTGCTCAGGAGGCTTGCCCTTCGCTGCCCAGTTCTGGTGGGGCAGGCAGAGTTTAATATCTGCCCCCGGAGAGAGCACTGAGTGGGAGCTGGAGTGGCCAGATCCCTTCCAGGAGGCTCTTGCAATAAAGAAGGCCCATCGCCCCTACTTCGCCTGTCAGGTGGCAGCGAGGCAACGTCACCAGTAGGAACCCCCCACAACCTCTGGCCCTGTGGATGTCACCTCTGCTGTGGATGGGCTTGCACGGCGGCAGCGAGAGTAGGAGCCCTGCACTAAGGGTGGTTTTCCTCCTCCGCGCTCAAAAAAAGGGTTTTGTCGCAACATTTTGAAAAAGCCGCATTTTAAGTTTTTTTAATTGGAATATGTGAGCGCATCTCCTGTGCTCCCCATCTCTCTTCGTAGGTTTCAGATTGAGGCTATGTGGGCTCCCCGATCAAGAGCAGGGCTGAGGGGAAGCCAGTGTTAATTTCAGTAGCCAGATTGGGGGCAGGGAGCGGGAGGGGGAGGCAGCCCTTTCTGGGAAGGCAGGCTGGTCTAGTAATTCCTCATTTTGCCTTCCCCCACCAATTAAGGGGGCAAGCAGGCTATTATACTTGGTAGTCTAATTCAGCCCAGGAAGGCAGAGGAGGCTCTTGTGCCAGAAGGGGCTTGCCTGGGGTCTCATGGCTGATGCTTCAGCCACAATATCTTGGCAAGGGAGCTATTGGGGAGGGGGCAGAGGAATCAAGCCCAGAGGAGAAGCACCCCTTTTCCTTCTTGTCTGTTCTGGCCCTGAGCTGCAGTGGAGGGAGAGCAAAAGGAGCCTGTGCTGGTTGGGGGACTTGGCCAGGGAACAGTTCCAAGTATGCAGGAGGTTGCTGTGGAGGGGTGCCTGTTTCCAGGTTCTGGAGTAGACATAAACCTGCTCCTTTGCCTCTCTAAGGAGACCCGGCTCTTGGGCTGAATCCCTTGCTTCCTACCCACCCAAAACAAGGACAGGCAATGCCTTCCCTGGTTTGTTCTACTTATTGATTGTAAGCTTCTTGGGACTGAGAAGAATTGCTGCAAAACTTGAGTTTCCTGAAGTGGACTACTAGACTCCTAAACAACTTAAGAAAATGATCTAGTAAAAAGAAAAGTCAACCAAAAGAGTAACATGCAAACAAAAGCAAATAAAACACCCCATGGAGCAAAACAAATTAAAGTTTAATTTGTGTGTATCGTTTGATGGACTGCTAAATTGGCCATGCCCACCCAGTCACATGGCCACGTGGCCAGTCGTATGACCACCTAGCCACGCCTCCCAGCCAGTCCTGCCCCCCCCAACAGTCTTGAGGATCCCTGATGTACAGTATAGAGAAATAAAATGGTTGTTGAAGCGCAGAAGTGCTTGAAGAGGAACGTCTAGTTAGTAAAGCAAAGAATTGCCCGTTTTTTAGTGCCTGTCAATATGAACCCCATTCAGGTGTAATGAAGTAAATCTCTTCCTCCCACCAAAGCTGTTCTGTTGATAGCTTCCTGATTGGCATTTGTGCTTTTAGTACATTTGGGTGTAGGAACATCCAGTCTGAGACTATCCCTGAAAAGTGCATCAGTTACTATGGGTATAAAACATAGCAGCCTGTACAGACCAGGCTGGTTTCCACCTGTTCAGAATTTAAGGTGCTGGTCTTGACCTTTGTAAGCCTAAATAGCTCAGGGCCTAACTATCTAACGGATGATCTCTCCCACTACAAACCTGCCCAGTTATTAAGATCTGCAGGAGAGATGCTTTTGAAAGCAATCCTGCTCTCAGAAACTGGTTTCGTGCCATGTGGGAGAGCCTGCATTGTTGCGTTACAGAACACACGCCCTGGGTCAGCATTTGGAAAATCTACAGCGGGATGATTCTCCAGCGCGCTGCTTGGGTAATGTTCACATTGAGCTTGTCAGAGACTGAGTGTATCACTTTAAATTTTCAGCCTCGGTTCCGCCCCTTCTGCTCGACGGATGTCAGTTTAGTTCACTCAGTCGAGTGGAAGAGACTGAATTTGACTTGCTTTGGCAATCTTACTATTCTACATTCTCCACGCTTTGGATTTTTCTTTCTTAGGTTCATTCAAAATTTTGCTTATGGACAACGTTTTTTTCAGCTTGGACTAATTTGGACTTGTGAGGGCTGGGTGAGTCTTTCCTGGCTCCTTACTTGCCCTGGGGGCTGTTGGCCTTATCCTTATTCTTACTTGGATCCACCACCCCCTCTCTCACCGCCAAACCACGTTCCTGTTCGCAGCGGCTTCAGGACACTTGCCCAGACGCTTAGCTTGAAGCTTGCAGCCTTGCTAGCATCAATCGCGGCTTGTTTCTCACTGCCGGCACCTCGTTTCAGTTGACTGACAGGCTTAATTAAAGGGCTTCTGCAGCAGAACCACATGCGCGACCGCCAGATTGTGCCCTATATTGTTGTGCTCGGCAGCCGATCGACCCTCCAGGGCATCGCCCCAAATCTCGTTATTATCAAGCGCTTTTTCTCGCTGGGTCATTGGGACGACGAGCGCTGGATTCCCGCCCGCCGCCATCTTTAATTATGCCGTTCTACTTCCTGGTTGCTTCCCACCCGCCGCCATTTCTATTGGGCCATTTGGCTATTTGCATTAAGAGGATCGCTGGTTTTCAAATTGCAGCACTGTTTTGAAGCATTTATTACTCTTGCTAGCCGATCGACCCATTAGGGCATCGCTCTGGGTATTGCCTGCATCCCTGTCTGTTCTCCACTTCTGTGTGTGGAACCGTCGTTACCTTTTGACCGCCGCCATTTTGAGCGCCAGCCGGCCGCCATTTTGGGACACTAACGAAGCTGACAGTGACTTTCGTTCTTTCCTGACCAGCTTCAAAGTTCCTAACCCTAATTAGAGGTGCCAATTGCTGGATTGCAGTGCCGTTCCTCATTCTCCCTCTGACTTGGTGTGCGCGCAGGAACTGCCTTACCACTCCAAGGGACTGCTATCTTTCCTCTTGTTTTCGTCCACCTAAGCAGCTGCTGGATTTTCGTTCCTGTTCGGTTTTCACCTAAACTAGTTCACGACCTCTACTCACCTGAACCTAGATCCCTGCTGCGTTGTTCCAGTTCCTCAGTTTCTCATCCCTTCACAGTTTAAAAAAAAAATAAAAAAAATCATTAATCTAAATACGTTGTTAATTTTCAAATCTCGTCTTACCTTGCTCCACGTCAACTTCCTTATGGCGGATCTCGAGTTATCCTCCGATTCCGATATTGGCAACGCCCAGCCTGCTGCTGAACCTGCGCCTGCAAAAAAATTGGCTAAGTCAAGGTCAAAGCGGCCTCCAAGAGCAGTTTCTGCTCCTCCATCCTCATCAAACCAGCCTTCCATTTGCGGGACTTCATCAAGTAAGGAGGAATAGAGGCGCCATCGGGCCCTAGAACGCCAATTCCTTGTTGCCCAACAGCAGATTGTACAGACGGGTCTCATCCCATCGCCCGCGGCCGCCTCTCCTGATCCTGCCACACAACCCCAAATTACCTCTGAGGCTCCTCCCAGCTCGGGCGGGACTGTCCTACCAACTGGTTCGAGCGGGGTCTCATCCGTGGACATCCCATCCGGATCCATGGGCCATCAATCTGTTTCGCGGGCAGCTCCATCGTCTACCTATACTCCGACAGCTGCTGGTTTCAGACAGGGCGAGGACTCCCGGGCCATGGCTCCATTGGATGTTCAATCCATTGTGGCAGCAACCATTTCTAGCCTTATGGCATCGGGCACCTGGCCTCTACTTCCGCCACAGGCTCCCATCATCAGACTCAGCATGCGCCCGCGAACGTCTCCAGTCGTCATCATGACTACGATTCCTATCAGGAGTCAGCCCATAGCGAAGACTCTAATTGGGAGGACGAGGATATGCGGGACTCTGAGTTTTCTGAAGACGACAACCTCATGCCAGACAGACCTCCGGTCATGAGACTCTTTCGACCGGCGTTGTTCAAATCATTGCTACACAAAGCTAAAGTCTCCACAAATTTGGCGGATCCTCCCGTACAACAGGCCGCATCTTCTTCATCGCTCCCTTCCGATGGTTTATTCAGTGTTCAGACGGCGGCTCAGGATGTGATTCCATGTCCCCAGCTATTTTCTGAGGTCATCAATAGACCTTGGGGCCTGCCTACCTCCTTACCGGCTCCAAATGGACTGGAAAGGAAATTGTACTGTGCTGCTCCTAACCTTGAGGAGCTGCTACAATTGCCATCGGTTGACGCGCCAGTTGCTCACCTGACGGCGTCATCAGTTCTCACGGGCGATGTGGCAGATGGATTGCGGACTGAGGACAGGTGGGTGGAGGTCCTCTTACGCAAGAATCACCAGGCGGCAGCGTGGGCGATCAGGGCGGCAACATCAGCGTTCTTTTTCAATCGGGCCTCAATTGTCTGGCTCTGACAGCTACAAGATCGCCTTCCCCAGGATGACAAGCGTCTACACCAAGACATCAATAAACTCGTAGCAGCTGCAGAGTTTTCTGCCGACACATCCCTGGATGCTGCCAAGTTTGCCTCTCGCTCTCTCGCGACGACTGTTGCCTCTCGCTGCCTTCTGTGGCTAAGACAATGGAAGGCATAATAAATCCAAATGGCAGCTTGCCTCCGTCCCGTTCAAGGGGTCGAATCTGTTTGGCGATGCGCTTGATCCCATCCTCATTGAGGATAAAGACAAGCAAAAGGTGATGCCAAGCTCCTTCCGGCGGGGGGATCATCGCTATTCACCTTATCCTCAACGGCCGCCCTTTCGGAGGGATTCCGGGACCACGGGGTCCTACCAGTTCTGACCGCCATCTCAGGGGTTCTACAGACCATTGGATAGGTCTAGCTTCCGGGACCGTGGCTGTCGACAAGCTTCCTTCAAGAGATCCTTCAGGGGCTCAGGCAACCGCCCCTTCCGAAAGGGAAAGTGACTCCCACCTTTCGGCTCCCATTGGCGGTCGCCTCCACCTTTTCGCGGACCAATGGGAGTACACTACCACGGACGCGTGGGTCCGCCAGACCATCCACCTGGGCCTTACGCTGGAATTCAGATCTCTCCCTCCTCCACAATTTATCAGTTGCCCCGTTCCATCCAGCCCGGGGAAGCAGGACTTGTTCGAGACGGAGATCCAACACCTCTTGGATATTCAGGCCATAGAGGCGGTCCCACCTTGTCATCACGGGACCGGCTTCTACTCCGTCTTTTTCCTGGTGGCCAAAAGTTCTGGAGGATGGAGAGGTATCCTGGATCTGAAGGCACTCAACAAGTTCATCACGTATCGTCAATTCAAAATGCAGACGCTACGGTCGAAAATGACATCCTGTCTATACATTGTACCTTGGGCCAGATTCCACTCCAGGCCGCTGCAATGGTACCTGTTACCTTTCCAGAAAACGCACCTCAGCAACTCCAGGTCCAAAGTCCGGTTGCCTCCAGCAGTTCGCGATTCCCTACTTTGGTGGATCTCACCATCCGTGCTCTCCGGGTGTTTGTTCCAAAACCCTCTGCGAGTGACGGTGACCACAGAAGCGAGCCTGATGGGCTGGGGCACCCACTTCCAGAACCAGGTCACACAGGGTCGCTGGTCTCCAGCAGAAGTAGCCAACGACATCAACTGGCTGGAGCTTCGTGCGATCAGACTCGCGCTGTCTCATTTCCAACCTCTCTTGGAAGACCAACACATCTGCGTCCTCATGGACAACGTGATGGCAAAAGCGCATGTAAATCGTGAGGGAGGAACACGCTCGGCTCCCCTCAGGGCGGAAGCGACCATACTGTTGACTTGGGCGAAACTACACACTTGGTCGTTGACGGCGGACCACATATCCAGCACCGACAATCGCCAAGCGGATTGGCTCAGCCGTCAGCAGATCGATCAGGCTGAGTGGCGCCTCCATCCGTCCCTCTTTCAAGATCTCTCCACCAGGTTCGGCCGTCCATAGTCGACCTGTTTGCCCATCCAAACAATGCACAACTTCCGAGATTTTTCTCCCGGTTCCACTGCCCCACAGCAGAAGGCACCGACGCCCTTCTATGCCCCTGGCCACGGGGCTTTCTCTATGCCTTCACCCCCTCTCCCGCTCCTGCCGAGGGTGATCCGGAAAATCCTTCTGGAACGAGCGGACGTCCTGCTTGTCGCCCCCCATTGGCCGCGCAGGGCCTGATGGACCTATCGGTGGCGAATTCTGGACCACAGGATCTCTCTCAGCCAGGGGGTCATACTGCACCCAGAACCTCAATGGTTGCAGTTGACCGTATGGCACTTGAGAGGATCTTCCTGACCAAAGACAACTTGTCCGGAGAAGTTGTTTCCATCATCCAGGCCTCCGGGAGACCCTCCACCACCAGAATTTACAATGCCACCTGGTGCTCATTCGCCGCTTGGTGCGTCGCCAGACATTCTGATCCCACTTCTGCTTCGGTCTCCGACATGTTGGAGTTTCTGCATGCTGGGTTTGACAAGGGCCTTGCGGCGAACACGCTCCGCAGACATGTGGCTGCCTTGAACACCGTTCTTTCTACTGGCTCGGATGTACCTCTGTCTCAAAATCGACGGATTAAGTCCTTTTTAAGGGGTGCATCTAATCTCAGGCCTCCATGTGTCCATCGATATCCTTCTTGGGATCTTCCGCTGGTCCTCCAAGCCCTTACAGCCCCTCCCTTTGAGCCCTTGGGTTCTATTGGTCTGCGTTTTCTGACACTCAAGGTCGTGTTCCTGGTTGCGGTGACATCGGCTTGACAGATCTCTGAATTGGCTGCCCTGTCAGTTTGAAAGGATTTATGTATTCTCCATTCTGATCGAGTCATCCTCAGATTGGACCCCTCCTTTATCCCGAAGGTCAACTCGCTTTTCCACCGCACTCAGGAGCTGATCCTTCCCAGTTTTTGTCCGGATCCCACACACCCACTAGAGGACCAGTGGCACACCCTTGATGTTCGGAGATCCCTCCGTCGGTACATCAAGAGGACCTCGGCGTTCCGTCGTTCTGAAGCTCTTTTTGTTTCCTTTCTTCCGGCTTCTCTGGGACAAAAGGTTTCGTCTACCATGATTGGTCGATGGCTAAAAGCCTGTATATGCACAGTTTATTCCTCGTCAGGCAAGCCTCCTCCGGGCAATGTCCGTCCTCACTCCACCAGAAGTGCCTCCACATCAACTGCGTGGGCAACTCAAGCCTCGGTTTCGGAAATTTGCAAAGCAGCCACCTGGACCACCTTGAACCCGTTCATTCGGCATTATAAAATTAATTCTTTTGTGGCTGCTGATGCTGCCTTCGGCCGACGTGTTCTTCAATCGGTCGCTGCTCCAGTGCTTGCCCCGGACCTGTCGGATAACCCCCCCTGACTGACTTGCTTGGGTACATCCCACGCTTTGGATTCTCCAAGCAGCGCGCTGGAGAACGAACGTTGCTTACCTGAATGTTCCTTCTCGACGCGCTGATGGAGAATCCAACCCTCCCTACCTTACGGATTCAGGTCCGGCGCCTTGATTGTGGTCTACCGTCGTCTTCTTACCTGTTCTTCGTGAACTAAACTGACATCAGTCGAGCAGAAGGGGCAGAACCGAGGCTGAAAATTTAAAGTGATACACTCAGTCTCTGACAAGCTCAATGTGAACATTACCCACGCTTTGGATTCTCCATCAGCGCGCCGAGAAGGAACGTTCAGGTAAGCAACGTTCGTTTTAGTATTATTTTGTTGTTAATTTCAGTCTGTGGTTTTAAATGTGTATTCAGTATTCAGTCTCTGTTTTGGCGCTGTGTCTCTTTGAGTATCACCAGAGCAGAAAAATAGCAATTAAGTGAAATAATAAATAAGCTGCATTGAATGGCACAGCCAAAGGCAGAGGTTAGTGCAGGCAGTAGAGATGGTCCTGGAGGCCAGCAACTGGAAACATTTTGAGAGTTCCAGATGTGTCAGAAAATTCAAAAGGGTTTGTAATTCTTCACTAGAAACATCTGGAATAAAATCAAGAAAGGTATACTTTCCCAGAGTTTATGCACATACAGAAACAAAGAAAAAGCAAAGAAAACACCTTATCTTATCAAATCCAGGAAGATAGCAGTTGATGCAAATTAAAGTTTGCCACCTGTTTCTTTTTTGTTCTACACCAACCTTGGCAATTTTAAGACTTGTGGACCTCAACTCCCAGAATTTCCCAGTCAGCCTTAGCTGAAGAATTCTGCAAGTTGAAGATCATAAAGTTGCAAGATTTGACTCCCTTGTTCTACATTTTTTTCTCCATGACCGCTCTTACACATGAATAAGAAGAAAATGCCTTCTTGCTTGAATGTACTGGTATATATCCAGAATTGACTAGTGGCAACATTGAACTAAATAAATAAATAAATCAAAGTATTGGAAAAAAATCCTTACAAAAATCCTTCCTTAATTTTTAAATAATAAAGTTTATATTTGGTTTAGTAGGACTGGATGAATTGATGAGGATAGTTCACTGCCCATTACAATGCTAAAAATGAGTTGTAGCTCTCTATGAACAGAAAAGACGTACTTTTGCCCAATTGATGGACAGCTCTTCCAACACCTCATTTCATTCCTGTGTTATTGTTCCCAAAAATGACAATTATTCCAGAGCATGCGTGTTAAAAGTGTACAATTGTAATATGGTGGGAGAGCAAGCAAGTTTGTGGGAGAAGGAATATTTATCCTTTCTCTACACTTTGTATACAAAGCAAATAAACCCCAATGTTGAAATGGGAATCATTCCATCATTCCGTCCTCTTCCTGTTATCCAGTAAGCTAGCTAAAAAAAACTCCACAAAAAGACACATATCTGGAAGTTTATTTGCAATGTTCTTCTACTATGAACTAATCTTGCTTATTTAAATTTAGCACTACTGCCAAGTTATCTTCTAAGATTCTGTACTCTGTTCTTATCCTTGAGAGTTTATTGTTCTAACTCTATGGGTTGATCAGAGTTTAGATTTATTTTAACACATTACACTTTTTGCCATAAAAGGTAAAAACTGGCACCTGCCATTTCCTTGGGAGCAGAATGGCGGAGGCTTCCCGTGGCTTTCTTCTGGAACAGTTTTGACTTTCTAGCCTAGTCAACAGCTAGAGAATTCCCAAGTGGTCCCTCATCTAAGTACCAACCAGGATTGATCCTGATTAAAGTCAGTCAGGTATAACCACATGCTGAAGTACATTACAATATTTATTTTCCTCTAAGAATTTTGGCAGTTTATCCATTCTTATATATTTTCCACATGGTGTTTTTAGTTTTGATTATCCATTTAAATCTTATAAATAATTCTGTGGTTTTTTTTTTTTTAAATCATATGTATCAGTGGTGAAATTCAATTTTTTTCCCTACTGGTTCTGTGGGTGTGGCTTGGTGGTGGGGTCCTGTGATTGAGCGGGCAATGCCAACTTGACATCACTCATGGCCATGCCCACTCAGTCACATGACTCCCACCACCAAGCCACACCCACAGAACCTAGTAGGAAAACAAATTTGAATTTCTATTTTACCTATTTTCTGCCCAGGTGTGGCCTAATCTGTCAAAGGCCTCCTGCTTTCCCTTCATCACATGATGTGTCCTCACCTTCCTCCCACAGCTGGCTGCCAGGGAAGGCAAGCCAGGGCTGAGCCGTCGCCACTGGGCTCCCCACTACGCAAGCCAACATCTCGCCCCCCGCCCCCCTTGCTGTGAGATGCCTGCAGCTGCAGCCTCTTTTTTTGGTGCACCTAGAGGCGCTTCTTGTGCCGAAAGATGCGGTGGCTGCAGGCTTCTTGCAGCGAAAATTACCGGAGCTGTTCCATTTCTTGAACGTGCCTCCACCCTGTTCCATGCGTCAGCTGCACACCATTGCCTGCTGCACCGCTTTACTCAGACTTGCCTGGGAAAGTCCCTCCAGCGCAGTGGCAGCAGGTAACGGTGTGTGTGTGCGTGGCCAGCGCATGGAACAGGGCGGCGGCACGTTCAAGAAATGGAATGGTTCCGGTAATTTTCACTGCAAGAAGCCTGCAGCCACCGCATCTTTCAGTGCAAGAAGCGCCTCCAGGCTCACCGAAAAAAAGAGGCTGTGGCTGCAGGCATCTCGTGAGAAGGGGGGTGAGATGTGGGCTGGCATGGCAGGGAGCCCAGCGGTGATGACTTAGCCCTGGCTTGCCTTCCCTGGCAGCCAGCCGCGGGAGAAAGGTAATGCATGATGAAGGGAGAGCAGGCAGTGGGTGACGAGCGGCCGGCGCATTCTCTGACCCGGTCAAAGCGGGTGGCGAGTGGGCAGCAGCTCCGGGGCAAGGCCAAAGCCGGGGAATAGCGCATTCCCCAACCAGGTTGAGGCAGGTGGCGGCTCCAGGGCCTTGGGGAATGGCGCGTCCCTGGGTCCCAGCCCTCGACCCAAGGCAAAGGGGGAGCGGGCAGCATGAATTGCTTACCTTTGGTGAGCTGAGCAGGTGAGGTGACTGGCGAGGCAATTAGCTGGGCCATGTTGCGAAGGCAACATATATAGGGCGGTGGTGGGTGGGTGGGTCGAGCAGCCGGAAGGGGTGAGTGAGTGGCCAGAAGGGGTGAGGGGCGAGCGGGGCCAATCAGGGGTAGTTTTTACTGGTTTGGCGAACTGATTCAAATCGTCCCTACCAGTTCTCCCAAACCGGTTCAAACCAGTTGAATTTCACCCCTGATATGTATTCATACGAATGAGTGCTTCCTCATACCACTCTCTTTCTGATCATCTTCAGCTTTCCTTAGAAGCCCCTTTCAACCTAGCGGAACACATCTTTTCTGTGTGTTTAATTTGTGATTTAGATCATACATTTGGCCTTGAAAATAATTTCATTATTTCAGGTTTAAGTCAATTTAGATTATTTTACTATATGTGCTCATGATTAAACTATGCATCACAGGTAGCATTACATGCATTCATTTACGGATGGGGGCAGAACACATACGTTCAGTTGTGCCATTTTGCTTTTAACCAGATAGGGAATAGCAGGAGGAAGATGTGTTGGATATATTTGCTGCCTTGAGTTACTTGTAAAAATAATAAAGGTAGAACACAAATAAGTAAACATTCTTCTTAGAAATGCCTAAAGTTGAAAAGGCTTTTCTCTAGATTTTGGATATTAAACCAACCTTGACTTGGAAATTTTATTAAACAAAGAAGATCATGGTTGCTCCTGAAAAATGTATAGTACTGTGGAGGAAAATTGAAAGCAGTATTTTCAGAGATTCATTACCTGTTACAACTTTCTCTGGGCTTGCAAAATACGTCTGCACTCAGGTACATTCCATGAAGGAAGACTGTGTTGATTTAGATACAGATATTTGAGCTTCCTGTAAGTGAAAATTGTGTGAAGAAGTACTATGCAGATCCTGATGGGTTAGCTACTAGCATGTTGATCAAATAACTTCTCTTGCTCCTAGCTCTGTTATTCAAGGAAACGGTATCTCTAAAAGATTGAAATTCTGTTCAGTTTTTGGTTTCCTCTGTCCTCTTGCTGGTAATTCTCTTTTATCTTTTTGCTTGCTTTTTATTAGCTGATTGTATTCTCATTGCTTGTCTTTTAATCGAAATCTCTTTTTATAACATGAAGCCAAGTTAGTGGAAGTCTTGTATTCTTCAGCAGGAGTGTTTCAGGCCTGGGTTTCCGAGATCTCTTCATTATTCCATTGCCCCATCTGGCCAAAGTAATGCTCAATATTTAACCACAATTATAAAAGACATTTGCTTAGATTGCTCTTAAATGATATTTTTTAAAGAGAAACCTGGACTCTGGGAAGAATGAGGCACAAAAGTATCTTGCAGTATAGAAATCAAATTCCAAATTGTTGCCCTATAAATACAAATACAGAATTTGTAAACAGAATTTTGTCCTGCATTGTCTGATCACAGGTTGCCCCTTCGCTAAAAATATGCCTCACTCTATGAATTCTGTGTTCCCAGAAGAATCTCAGGCTTGTATTTCTGCCCCCCCCCCCCCCCCCAAATATTTTTCTTTCCCAAGAATATCTGGTCTGGCTTGTTAAATGCTGAGATGCTACATGAGTTTCACCTGAAGTGCCTGATGGTAATAATATGAATGGATTTAGTTCATCTACCCTTTGGCAACAAATGTTAAAGAGCTGTGATATAGAAAACAGTGATGTGTATCCTACGCTCCTGAAACAGATGCTGTGGAGATTAAGCTGCATCAGGATTGAAGTACTCAAATTATCTGGCAGGCATCCATTCTGTCCTATGCTGCTAATGGACCAGTTTGTTCCTAGCTGCCATCTGGCTGTTTCATCTTGCTCTTATTAGCAGCAAAGACAAATGTAACATTCAGGATTTGACCTGGGCAGCACAGGAGGCCAGTGGGTTTTTTCAGTATCTAAACTTGATTCTGAATATCCGATGCACAAGGCTGTCTGTTTTACTGGCTTTAAAAATCAACCACTTTCATGTCCTGGTCACTACAGATAGCAAGATGCAATTGGGGAAAATATTTAGTTCCTTTACTGCAGATTGCTCTGATAGTTGCTTATAGTATGCCAACATCTTAAAAAAGAAGGGCAGAAGCAACTTCTATCAGCAATTCTGCAAGGAGCTATTTACAAACCTGGCTGATATTTTAAGGGTTACTTCCATACACATCTACATAGACTCGTATTGCTACTTTCTTTGAAGGTAAGCAGTGATGTGCAAAATGCAAAAAAGGAATAATAAACCAAAAAGTAAAAACATAAGGTACCTAACTCTACTTTACCACCAAACCATTCATATGTCTTTCCATAACTTTTCCAAACACCATATCTTATTTTATACATTGGCTTTTCTTTAAACTTTTTGCATACCATATTTGTGGATTTTGTCACCTGCATCCAACCTCTGCTGTCTCCTTCCTTTCAACTTGTTTGCTCATTCTTCATTTGTTTTGTTATTTTATTTTGAATTTGTATACTGCCCTTCTCCCTGAGGACTCAGGGCGGTGAACAGCCAAGTAAAAACATCAAGTACAAATATTAAAATACAGTTAAAAATATACATATATAAATTTGGCCCCGTTAATTAAAAACAATAAACAAAACACTTAAAAACACTTTAAAAAAATTAGGCCAATTTTGCTATTTCATGATTTCTGTGTGACAAATTACATCACCAGTTTATATTCAGTCTACAGTTATCATCCATATGTTCTTAACCCCTAACTCTTTTTGTATTATTGCACACACTTTCAGTGTATCCCATTCCCATTGCATTCAACTTACCTTTATGCTACTCCTGAAATACTCAACTCTCATTTCTGTGACATAAAGTCAGCAGAGCATGCTGTTACCTACAACCAATTTCACTTATTTCAGCAAACATTCCTTTTTTTGCAAAGATCACCTACAGTACTATACATTGCCTTTCTACCAACATTTCCCTGTATTCATCTGTTTTCCCATCTTTAGTAAACATTCTACCAAGTAATACAAATTTGTTTATTTGTAAATCACCACCTTTTCCTGTGCGCTGCTCCCACTATCCATGCATGGGTTAATCCTTCAGTGCTTGGCAAACAACTGAGTGAAAACAAAAGACTTTTCCTCCCCTTTCCGGCTCCCAAGCCACGCCTCTGTTCCCATGATCCCCCAGTCTTCACTCAGTTGCTGGCAAACACTGTAGTGATTTTGGGAGCTCCACAGTTTTCCAGGAAGGTAGAGTACCTCTGTGGGGATTGTTCTTCCTTGTCTTTCTCTTTTTCTCCTAGTTTAATCTTCCCTTTCCTTAGGGCGTCTAGGCTTTTTGGTTAATTTTGAATAGTCTGTTTTTTTCTCGCGGCTCCTTTACCTTATCAGATTGCTGCTGCACGTGCATCAGGAAAAAGGGGGGGGAAGCGGAGCTAAGCTGCCTAAGCTACTAGATCGGCTGGATCGTTTTTAAAAGGAAGCTCCTTTCCCGCCTGGCCGCCGCCGCTCTCGCTCGCGCTCCCCAGCTGACCGGCAGGCTCACAACAACTCGCCCCCCCTCGCTCACCGCACGCCGCGCTCAAAGTGGTTTTCGCGCTAATCAGCTGGGCGTCGGGGTCAGAGCCTCAGACCACGTGGCGCAACCCGCAGCGCTACCTTGGGAGCCGCGCCTCGCCGAAAGGGCATCGGCAGAGGCGTGAAGAGGAGCAGCGCCCCAAAGCAAGCAGCCTGCCCCTGCGCTATGGAAAAGGCTTGCAGGGGGAAATGCGCGGCGTTTGGCGGACCCTCGGGCCGCCATTGTGAGTCCGTCGCTGAAGACTGGCACAGCGGGTGATCGCACCACGTGCCAGCGCCATTTTGACAGACCCTCGGGCCGCCATTTTGGCAAGAGCCTTAAGCCTACGCCTCCCTCCACCACCAGGGGGCCGGCTAACAAAACCCCCTCCTCTATCACTCCTCGCCTGAAGGGAGTTTTCATTGGGGATAAGGCTCAGCGCAGCTCCAGGCCGGCCCAACCAACGTCGAAGCAGCAATGTCTCGCTCCCCCCCGTCTTCGGATATGGAGCTGGAGCTCACCCCCCCACGCAAATCCTCAAAGGGGGGAAAAAAGAAATCCAAGAGGAGACACGAGAGCGCAACCAGCAGGGCCGCATCAGAAGGCTCCCTACCCATCCGGGACAGGGACGCCTTAAGGAGGCACAATGCACTCGAACGGCAGTGGGAGAGGGCGCACAAGGCGACTTCAGGAGCCACAGCCAGAGAGTCTGGCCCTTTGGGTCCTGCGCAGGGCCCCTCAGGGGACATTGAGCTGGGACTTACTTCGGTGGCTGACATTGCAGTCACGCCAAGAACCCCAGATGTCACCAGGCCGGGACACACGACTCCCCGTCTCGAGCTAGGCCGAGGGGCCGGATCAGAGGCCGCAATGACTCCCTCACCAGCCCAGCTACTTCGGGCCAGGGAGGCAACCCCCACTCCTTCGAGGGCAGACCAGCAGCCCCGGGGGGGGCAGGGGGGACAGCCCCTATGGATTTACAGGCCATGTTCTCGGCCTTTTCATCTTTCCTCACGGCAAGTATGCAGCAGGCATCCCAGGCGCACGTACAAGCCGCACCAGCCCAGGCACGGCAGCGTCACCTGCATCCCCGTCCTCACCCAGATCAAGGACAGGACTCGTTGTCTGAAGAATCAGACCAAGCGGAGGAGGGACCTGAGGAGATGGAGCTATCGGAGGACGAGGGCCTGGCACCGGATACCCCGGCGTTCACAGGCCTCTTTCGCCCGGCGCTATTCAAGTCCTTACTCCATAAGGCTCGGCTCACAACCAACCTTGGAGTGCCAGGGGACATCGCAACTACCTCCCAGCAGACAGCAGGCCCTCATGACGCACTTTTCAAATCGTCAAAGCCACAAAAGGACTTCATCCCTTGCCCTCAGCTCTTTACGGAGGTCATTCAGAACCCCTGGGCACAACCGGCCTCCCTGGCGACACCCAGCAGCCTGGAGAGGAAACTCTACTGTTCAGCCCCGGAGTTGGAGGACCTCCTGGTGCTGCCCTCAGTAGACCAACCGGTGGCAACACTATCCTCTAACTCCTTAGTCTCCACTGACCCGTTAGACACTCTCAAAGCAGAGGAGAAGAGAATGGAGGGGGCCTTCCGCAAGGCGCATCAGGCCGCAGGCTGGGCAATCAGATCTGCGACCGCATCATCATTCTTCAACAGAGCGTCCCTCATTTGGCTCCGGCACCTTCAGGACAGACTCCCGCCTGAGGACACGAGGCTGCATCAGGATCTTAATAAGATAATAGCCGCTACTGAATACACAGCCGACAGCTCTCTGAACTCAGCTAGTTCGCCTCTAGGGCTCTGGCTTCAACCCTTACCGCCAGGAGGCTGTTCTGGCTTAGGCCATGGAAAGCAGACTTTAAAGCCAAGTGGAAGCTGACCACTGCCCCATACAAAGCGCCAGAGCTGTTCGGAGCATCGTTGGAGCCCCTACTGATCGAGGGGAAAGACAAGAGGAAGATTCTCCCCTCAACATACCGGCGCCAGGAACGCAGATACACGCCGTATCCGCTCCAGCAGCCCTTTCGTGCCGGCGCCGGACCCAGGGGGTCCTCCTCCCATCGTTCCCAATACCAGGGAGGAGACAGATTTCACGACAGGCAGCAGTTCCGAGACCGAGGAAGACAACAGCAGCCTAAGCGCATCTTCCGTGGAGCCGGCCCTAAGACCGCCAGAAGGGGAAAATGACTCCAGGCCCACGGGACCCATAGGGGGAAGGCTCACCCTCTTCCATCCACAATGGGCCAGCTTGACTTCGGACTCCTGGGTAAGGCATATGATCTCTTCAGGATTGTCCATCGAATTTTCCGGTCAGCCGCCCCACCGGTTCCTCCATTGCCCAACCCCTCGATCCTTGGAGCTGCAGGACTTAATGTCTCAGGAGATTGCCCACCTCCTGGAGATCGAAGCCATAGAGCCGGTCCCGCACAGCCAATGGGGCTCAGGTTTCTACTCGACCCTCTTTTTGGTACCCAAGAACTCCGGGGGTTGGAGGGCCATACTCAATCTAAAGAGTCTGAACCGGTCCGTTCTCTATCGCAGGTTCAAAATGCACTCCCTCAAGTCCATCCTAGCAGGGGTAAGACAGGGCAACTTCCTTCAGTCGGTCGACCTCCGGGAGGCTTACCTGCACGTGCCCATTCACCCGCATCACCGTCGGTACCTGAGGTTCGAGTATGCGGGCAGGCATTACCAATATCGCGCGATGCCATTTGGACTCTCATCGGCCCCCCGCACCTTCACCAAGCTGGTAGCAGTGGTGGCGGCCAGGCTCCGTGCTGTCCTGATCCGGGTGCTCTGTTATCTGGACGACATTCTGGTACTGTCGTCCTCGCCCGACCAGGCCTCCAGAGACATGAGGATGGTGATGAAGGTCTTCCAAGATCACGGCTTCACCATAAATTTTGCAAAGAGTCAACTTCAGCCCACCACCAGACTTCTTCACCTAGGGGCGGTGATAGATTCGTCCACCGGCCAGGTGTTCCTATCACCGGACAGAGTCCAGAGCATCCGAATTCTGATCCAGCAGATCCTGACGAGGAGGAGAACGGCCCTGTTACACCTCTCAAGCCTCCTCGGGAAGATGGTATCTTGCTTCGGCATCGTACCGTGGGCACGCAGACATTTGAGACCCTTGCAGTGGTTCCTCCTTCCCTTCCAGCGAACGGGAAGGGCCAACTCCAAGAAAGAAGTCCGTCCCACTCCCCAGGTCCGCCGGTCCCTCAGATGGTGGACATCGCCATCGCTCCTCAAGGGGTCCAGCTTCCTAGAGCCGGACCGACTGATTCTCACCACCAACGCCAGCCTTCGAGGGTGGGGAGCCCATCTCCACAACCTAGTCACGCAAGGACAGTGGTCGCTCCAAGAACGGCAATGCAGCATCAATCTCCTAGAGCTGCGGGCGATCAGACTGGCACTGCGCAACTTCCAGCCGACGGTGCAGGGGCAGCACATCTTAATCCTGACCGACAACATCTCGGCCAAAGCGCACGTCAACAGGGAGGGGGGCACAAGGTCTCGTACCCTGATGCGGGAGGCTGCAGAGCTGTTCAGCTGGGCAGAGAGACACTTACTCTCGATCAGAGCAGACCACATTTCGGGCGCAACCAATGTGAGGGCGGACTGGCTCAGCCGCGAAACAATAGATCAAGCGGAATGGCAGCTTCACCCTCAGCTGTTTCAAGAACTCGCATCACGCTTCGGAAACCCGGTGGTAGACCTCTTCGCAACTCCGGCCAACGCCCAACTTCCCCGCTTCATATCTCGTTACCCGACACCGCAAGCGGAGAACCACGATGCGCTACGCTGCAGGTGGCCCGAGGGTCTCCTATACGCATTCCCACCAGTCCCGCTGCTCCCACGCCTCATTCGAAAGCTACTGGCAGAAAAAGCGGATCTACTCCTGGTGGCCCTGAACTGGCCCCGGAGACCATGGTTCGCCGACCTGGTGGCACTGTCCGTGGAACAGCCCTGGATGATCCCACTACAGCGGCTCGTTCTGTGCCAAGGAGAGGTGACACATCCAGAGCCCCAGTGGCTGCAATTAGCCGTTTGGCATTTGAACGGGTCATCCTGAAGAAGGACAACCTGCCAGACGAGGTAGTAGCCACTATCCAGGCGGCCATCTACGACCCGTATCTACGAGTCATCATGGCAGGCGTTCTGCCGCTGGAGTGCCCACCAGCATGTCGACCCCACGTCTCCTGCTATTCGGGACATACTGCGGTTCCTGCAAGCTGGCTTAGAAAAAGGCCTGGCCCCTGCAACCCTACGAAGACAGACAGCGGCATTGTCAACAATCATTGCATGCCCTCCGTACCAGTCACTCGCGCACCACCCGCGCATTAAGGAGTTCCTGCATGGGGCCACCAACCTGCGACCCCCCACAATACACCGCTACCCGTCATGGGATTTACCTCTTGTCTTGCGGGCTCTGACCGGACCCCCATTCGAGCCCCTCAGCTCGAGCTCTCTTAAGTACCTATCATTCAAGGTAACCTTCCTCCTGGCGATCACCTCGGCAAGGAGGGTCTCAGAGCTAGCAGCTCTTTCAGTCCGCAAAGATTTGTGTATCTTCCACGACTCAACCGTGACGCTACGCCTGGATCCTGCTTTTATCCCGAAGGTCAACTCGTGGTTCCACCGAGCCCAGGAGCTCATCCTACCGGATTTCTGCCCCTCACCTCGGGACCCCAGAGAAAAGAGGTGGCACACCCTAGACGTTCGACGCGCCATCCGCACTTACATTCGACGGACCGCTCCGTTCCGTCGCACGGAAGGTCTCCTGGTCTCCTTCAACCCGAAGTCCATGGGTCAGAAGATATCAGCAGCCACGGTCAGCAGATGGATCAAGGCCTGCATCGCCCTGGCATATGACCTGTCTTCCAAACCGGGCCCCGGCAGGATTCTTCCGCACTCGACTCGCAGCGCGGCCACCACGGCGGCCTGGGCCACCCAAGCCTCGGTCGTGGACATCTGCAGAGCCGCGACGTGGTCGTCCCTCACACCGTTCATCCGCCACTACAAGATCGATGCGTTCCACTCGGCTGAGGCATCGTTTGGCCGCAGAGTACTGCAGAAGGTGGTGACGGAGGAGGACTCTGGAGGCAGTCAGCTTCCCACCCAGGGACTTTAAGCTTGGGTATATCCCATGCATGGATAGTGGGAGCAGTGCACAGGAAAATGGACGTTGTCTTACCTGAATGTCCCTTTTCTGGGCGCTGCGTACACTATCCATATCCCACCCATCAAGGCTGCCTGCCCAGGCTTGTGTTTGAAACTAGTTCGTCTTCCATTACGTTAATTTGAGTTAATAAAGTTGAGTTTTAAGTTATTCATAGTGTGGATTCTTGTCTGCTGCGCCTTCGTTCAGACTGGGGGATCATGGGAACAGAGGCGTGGCTTGGGAGCCGGAAAGGGGAGGAAAAGTCTTTTGTTTTCACTCAGTTGTTTGCCAAGCACTGAAGGATTAACCCATGCATGGATAGTGTACGCAGCGCCCAGAAAAGGGACGTTCAGGTAAGACAACGTCCATTTTCTCAGTCTAACATTACCTTACTCTTTGGTACAGTTCTGTACAGATTGCATCAGACAAGGTAGCTGATACTTTTGCCTAACATTTGGCTTATTAGCCAACAAGTATGGTATCATCAGCATACAGAAATAAACATATATTCACATCCTCAACCAAGACACCTCTAATAAAATCAAAGACACATTCATCCATATAAATTAAAAAAGAACAAACATTGCACTTCCTTATGTTAACTCAATGTTGACTCTTTCACTAAGGATTCCATTCTCATGAATTACTCCTATTGGCATTCAGCAACCAACATTCATATTTGCACAGATCATTTTCCAGTGTGTCTACACTCCATAGCTGGGTTAGATCCTCTTCTCTGACAGCAACTGAGAGAACTTTTAAAATTGATTCACCACTCTCTGTGCTCTAGCCACGCCCCTTCTTGCCCATGATTCCCCAGTCTTTCTCTCAGTTGCTGACAGACTGAGGTAAAAATTTTTGTTCCTCTGTGCTCTTTGGAGTGTGTTATTAGTGCGATTAGGTTTTTTTATTTAATTTTGATTATTTCCGTTTTTGCGGTGGAGAGCTGAAGATCGCTGATCTCATTGCCGCCTGTCAGCTGTAGTTGCCGGCAATGCGTCTGGCTGAGCTGGGCCGTTCCGAGCCTTGGCGCTCTGCGCGCCATCAGCTACCAGACTCTGACCCTTTGGGGCGGATCTGGCTGAATGATTGCCGCAGGTGGTCAGCGGGCTGGATAGTTCGCCGTCGTAACCCCTGCCACCACCATTGTCTTCGTGACTCGTCAAGAGCTCTCCGTTTAGTGCAGCGGTGTCGGGGTGTTGCACACATTTCATGCAGGCCCCGTGGAGTTTGAAGGCAGGCAATCGGCAGCTGTTCCGCCTGGGCGTAAATCATCCAACTGTGGGGAGGCTATGAGGCCGCCATTTGGCTCACAAGCCTGGGCCACCACCGTTCAATATCGTGGGGGAAGGATTCCTCGTGGCGGGCCTGCTGTTTGGACTGTAGAGCCATTGCGGGCGCCATTTTAAGATCATTGATTATCGCAGCCGCCATTTTGTCATTGGCTGGGCCTAGTTTGGTTTTGGCAGCAGATTCTGGGCCGTTTCTTGGGTCATTGAGGGGGGAGACCTTCCAGCCCTAGCACCGCTAATCAGAGTGCCTTCCCAGTGCAGCCATATCAGTCTGACTGGCTGTGTCTCAAGTCTGGGCACTGTGTTTTTATCGTCTGAGCGCAGGCGGCCATTGACTCGCATATCCAGACAGGTTCCTGCGGCTCGTGTGCACTTACAGGCCTGTAATTATGCTGGTGGTCGAACTTTGGGGGCCCTCAGTCCCACCAGTTGTTAGTTGGTACCTTCTATAAAAAAAAACTTAAATTTTGTACATACATACATACACACACACACACACACACACACACACACACACACACACACATATATATATGGAAGTGTACATCTCAAAGAGTGGCTATGGCAAATTTGTCACTGTCTTCGGATCTCGAACTAGAACCAGCCCTCCCAGGGCGACCAAGCCACAAAAGAAGAAGGTGGCCAAACGGTCTGTTTCCGTCAGCCGCAAGTCCCATCATTCCATGACGTCTGTCACGGCTGATAAGGACGCACTTTGGCATCATAAGGCCTTTGAGCGCCAGTATGACAAGGCCAGACAGGCGATTACCAGTTTGTTCGCACGGGACTCAGAACCGGTTCAACCGGCGCTTCCTGTCTCCGGCCCTTCCACCTCTGGGACGATTTTGCCGGCTCCTTTAGCATTGTCCAAAGGAGTTTCGCAGTCTATGCCAGACGTTTCTGATGCAGGCTTGGACTCCTTTCATCCGCCCCATCGGCAGGTGCCTTCGGCCACATTTATGCCAGCTGCTGCGGGACTCTGTTCAGTGGAACCGCTCCTGGCGGCTTCACAGCTGGATTTCCAGGCCATGCTGTCCACGGCCTTAGCAACTATTATGGCAGCCAGTGTACAGCAAGCTTCCCAAGGGCCTCTTCCGGTGCCGCCTCAGGAAACGACGGCTACTCACGCTTCACACAGACCCCGTTCTCCTCGGAGACGTGAATCAAACTCCTGTGCGGATTCCGACCATGAGGAGGACTACCCTGAAGATCTTGAATTCTCCGAGGATGAGGATCTCATGCCTGATTCTCCGGCTTTTACCGGCTTGTTTCGACCGGCTTTGTTTAAGTCGCTTCTTCACAAGGCTCGTTTGACATCCAACCTGGGGTCAGTTGATGCGCAACCTACCACTTCTCCCTATGAACCCAGTCCGCATGATGCGTTGTTCAAGCAGGCCAAGCAGAAAAAAGACTTTATTCCGTGTCCCCAACTTTTCACAGACGTTCTTCAACCACTTTGGGGCCAACCAGGGTCTTTAACTTCGTCCAGCAATCAAGACAGAAAGCTTTACTGTCCGGACCCCGAGCTGGAAGCGCTTTTGGATTTGCCGGCTGTTGATGCTCCTGTGGCTAATCTCACTTCCCAGTCGGTTATTTCTTCAGATCCTTTGGATGGCCTGAGGTTAGAGGACAGACGCATGGAACAGTTCCCTTTTTCAACCGCGCATCATTAATTTGGCTGCGACAGTTGCAAGAACGGCTTCCTCCTGAGGAGACCAGATTGCATCAAGATATTAACAAGATTGTCGCAGCTACGGAGTATTCGGCCGACGCCTCCTTAAATTCCGTTAAGTTTGCATCTTGTGCCCTCACATCTTCGATCACGTCAAGGCGTCTTTTCTGGCTGCGCCCATGGAAGGCTGATGTTAAAACAAAATGGAACCTGGCAGCTGCCCCTTATAAGGCACCCAACCTGTTTGGTGCCGCCTTAGACCCGGTCCTCGTGGAGGACAAAGATAAGCGAAAAGTCCTTCCTTCGGCTTATCACAAGCAGGACAGACATTATGCTCCATATACTCAGCGGCAGCCCTTTCGGTCTTATACCGGGGCCGGGGGGTGTCCTCTACTTATCGGTAGTCGTTCCAGCCAACTGACCGCTTTCAGGACAGACAACGGTTCCGTGACTGGGGCAGATCACATCCCGCTTCAAAACGGCCATTTCGTGGTTCCAGCTCCAGGCCCTTCCGCTGGGGCAAATGACTCACCGGTGCCAGGTCCGGTAGGCGGTCATCTTCAGGCCTTTCACCACCAGTGGGCATTGTTGACGTTGGACGTTTGGTACATCGTACGGTCGCCGAGGGCCTCTTGATCGAATTTATGGACCACCCACCGAGTCGCTTTATCCGATGCCCCATTCCTCATTCTGCCGAGCTCCGGCGTCTCATGTCAGCAGAAATCTTGCATCTTCTGTAGATCAGGGCGATAGAGCCGCTTCCACCGGACCATCTGGGGACCGGGTTTTACTCGATCCTGTTCCTGGTGCCCAAAAACTCAGGAGGAGTCAGAGGGATCCTCAACTTGAAACAGTTGAATCTGGTGGTACGTTACCGCCAATTCAAGATGCACTCTGTTCGATCCTCTCTTCGGTGAGTCAAGGGGACCGCATGCTGTCTGTGGATCTACGCGAGGCCTACCTCCATGTGCCAGTTCACCCCTCTCATCGCAAGTTTCTGTGGTTCGAGTATGCGGGCAGGCATTACCAGTACTGTGCCATGCCCTTCGGGCTTTCCTCAGCGCCCAGGACTTTCTCCAAGTTGGTGGCAGCTGTGGCCGCAACCCTCAGACCGGTTCTGGTGAGGATCTTGTGTTATCTAGATGACATCCTGGTCCTCTCGTCCTCCCGGAATCATGCGGCACGCGACATGAATCTGGTGCTCTTGGCCTTTTGGACGCACGGGTTTACCATAAATCTGGATAAGAGTCATCTCGTGCCTTCCACCTCCATTCTGCACCTCGGCTCCATGATAGACTCTGCCAAAGGGCAGGTGTTTTTGTCCCCGGAGAGGGTGCGGAACATCAAAGCTTTGCTCGACCACGTCCTGGCCCAGAAGTCTGTGCCCCTATTGACTCTATCACAACTTCTCGGAAAGCTTGTATCATGCTTCCACATTGTTCCTTGGGCGCGCAGACACTCTCGCCCATTACAATGGCTACTCCTTCCCTTTCAACGGAAGGGCTGTTCCAGCATGTCGAGTAAAGTGTTTGTACCTCCCCTTGTCTGTCGCTTTGATGGTGGAGGTCGTCGGCCATCCTGCGGGGCTGTCACTTTCTGGAACTGGACTGGATCGTGCTAATCACCGACGCCTGTCTCCAAGGTTGGGATGCCCACCTTGCCAACCAAGTAGCTCAAGGAATGTGGTCTCAGTTGGAGCGCCTCCACAGCATCAACCTCCTCGAACTTCGGGCGATTCATCTTGCTCTGCTTCACTTCCGACCTGCGGTGCAGGGGGGTCACGTACTGGTCCTCACGGACAACACATCCGCCAAGGTGCACGTGAAACAGGAAGGGGGCACGAGGTCCGGTGCCTTGATGCTCGAGTCGGAGAAGCTCTTCAGTTGGGCGGAGCACCACCTTCTTTCGATACGGGCGGACCACATATCTGGGACTGCCAACGTTCGAGCAGACTGGCTCAGCAGGGAGCAGATCGACCCGGCCGAATGGCAGTTACATCCGCGGTTATTTCAAGACCTATCACTTTGGGTCGGGACCCCGGTGGTCGATCTGTTCGCCAGTCCCGCCAATGCCCAACTTCCTTGGTTCGTTTCCCGTTACCCGACACCATTGGCGGAGAACACGGACGCCCTGCGGTGTCGTTGGCCGAGCGGCCTGTTGTACGCTTTTCCTCCAGTCACACTGATTGAACAGGTGGTCTGGAAGATGATAGCAGAAGGGGCGGAGATTTTGTTGGTGGCTCCCAACTGGCCACGCCGGCCCTGGTTTGCCGACCTAGTGGTTTTCCGTGGACAGTCCGTGGGTGATCCCACCCATCGGATATCCCTGTGCCAGGGGGCCATCTGCCATCCAGAGTCAGTGGCTCCAGTTGGCCATCTGGCATTTGAAAGGGTCATCCTGAAGAATGAGCGGCTGTCGGACAAGGTAATCGGCACAATACAGGCGGCTCGTCGGCCTTCCACGACACGGATCTATGAGGCATCTTGGAAGGCATTTTGTCGTTGGTGTTCTGCGCATCATGTGGGCCTGACTTCGGCAGCTATCCAGGACGTTCTCGACTTTCTACAGTCAGGGTTGGACAGAGGTTTGGCTCCGGCCACCTTGGGGCGCCAGGTTGCTGCTCTCTCCACGGTCCTCACCTTTTCCCCTTATCAATCTTTGTCTCATGACCCATGGGTGCGAGAGTTCCTCCATGGCGCCATTAACTTGCGCCCTCCCATGGTACCCATCTTGGGATTTGCCTCTATTACAGGCCCTCACAGCCTCACCGTTTGAACCCCTTGGTTCGATTTCTCTCAAGTTTCTCTCCTTTAAAGTGGCTTTCCTCCTGGCTATCACGTCGGCTTGGAGGATCTCTGAACTTGTAGCATTATCCGTCAGCAAAGACTTATGCATTTTTCATGCTAATACGGGGGTGCTTCGGCTTGATCCTGCGTTTATACCCAAAGTAAACTCGTGGTTTCACCGCTTGCAGGAAATCGTATTGCCAGATTTCTGCCCTTCTCCCAGATATCATCGTGAGGTTCTCTGGCACACCCTCGACGTCCGCAGGGCTCTGCGACGTTATATCCGCCGAACTGCATCATTTAGAAGACGGAAGCACTTCTCGTTTCCTTCCACCCGGCCTCTATGGGCCAGAAGGTTTCATCGGCCACGGTGGGTCGTTGGATCAAGGCCTGTATCTCGTCCGCCTATGAATGCCAGGCTCGTCCTGTGCTGGCCAGGATTTTGCCTCATTCCACCCGGAGTGCGGCCACTTCAGCGGCTTGGGCGACACAGGCTTCGGTGTTGGACATCTGTCAGGCGGCCACTTGGACCTTGTTGTCATCCTTCATCCGCCACTACAAAATTGACGCTTACGCTTCGGTGGAAGCGTCTTTTGGATGGCGGGTTCTTCAAAGTGTTGTTTTGGGGTCTTCCACGGAGAGCAGTCAGCCTCCCACCCCTGGGGTTTAGGCTTGGGTATGTCCCAGCTATGGAGTGTAGACGCAGCACACTGGAAAATGGACGTTGTCTTATCTGAACGTCCATTTTCTGGGCGCTGCGGATACACTCCATTCCCTCCCTTACTTGTCTTTGGGGCTTCCTGCTCCATTGTTTTTTTGTTCTGGTTTACGGTTGTTCTTAATAAAAGTTGTTGTTTTATATTGCTGTGCTGCACCTTCGTTCAAGACTGGGGAATCATGGGCAAGAAGGGGCGTGGCTAGAGCATAGAGAGGTGGTGAATCAATTTAAAAAGTTCTCTCAGTTGCTGTCAAAGAAGAGGATCTAACCCAGCTATGGAGTGTATCCGCAACGCCCAGAAAATGGACGTTCAGGTAAGACAACGTCCATTTCTTAAATTAACACTATTCATTTTAACTTATAGTTATTGTAAATCAGGAGTGTCCAACGTTAGCAACTTTAAGACTTCTGGACTTCAACTCCCATGGCCTGGCTAGGGAATTCTGGAGTTGAAGTCTACAGGTCTTAAAGTTGCCAAGGTTGGACACACCTATTCTAAATTAACATAAAATAATGTTCCATAAATTTTTTTATTCATGTTAATTTTTCTCACAATGTATTGAAGAACAAACATGCACTGCAGTTATCATTTATTTTTCTAGTCACAACCGATATAAGGACCAGAATTCTGCTAGACACCTTCTCAGAGCCTTACCAGACAAATTCCATTTTAACTTTTGTGTTCAGTTTTGCATTTCAAATATTTCCATCCAATATTTCAACTATGCTGAGACTCATAGAACATTAACAAATCAATTTAAAACCATGTCAGATGTCTCAATGAACCATTAGAATATTATTATCCATAAACCTAAGCCTGTGAACTAGAAGAGGCAGCTTCGGAGAAATTAACTCAATGTTCTCTGTTTGATGTTAGAGCAAGATTAACTCCATGATAGTCTGATGAGTTGCTAGCATTGAATGTTTATCACCAAATACCCCAGCAATGAGAAGATTAGAATGGCAGTCCATGATGTGATTGAGCTGAGCATTGATTCTGCAGTGGTAATGGCAGAAAGAAAAGATAGTTGTTTGGCATCAATGCCAGCTAACAGAGCTGTTCTAAGTAACAAGAGATTTTGTAATCATGGCTCATAGGGTGGGCAGTTGGACTGATTAATTTTTCGATTTGTAAGACATTTGGGGTCAAAGTCACTCATATACTTTAAGAAATCATTTTGAAGCCACATCTGATGGAAGTATTTTAAGTAGTCTTATTCCATTTTGAAGCAAGGTTTTCAAGTAAGTAGTTTCTCAACTCTAGGGTTGTTGTTGTTGTTGTTGTTGTTGTTGTTGTTGTTGTTTTGAATGAAATGAGTATGTAGATCCAATTCATGCTGACTTTAGGGATCAAGAAATCCCTCATTGTTTTGGTTAGAGGCCACCAGGATTTGGACAGAGAACATGTTTGTTCTTCTGGATTTCTCTCTGAAGCCAACCTGTGTTTGGGTTAGGCTTGCCTGACTGGGATTTAGATTCAGTGTCTTTTAGATCCCCCTGAAGAGCTGATCTTGGGAGGTAGTGTGTGGTTTTTCTGGCCAATGGTCTTTGGAAATCCCCAGAGGTCACTTCTGTTCCCATGCTAAAATTGGAATTTTTAACATCAATTTTATAAAAATATTTGCTTTTTAATTAAAATGTAAGCAAACTTAATTTACAAACTGGAAGGCATATCAGATGCATTCCTTTAATGTGATGATAGTTACCTAAAGTATATGCATAACTAACAAGGTAGATTTGAGAAATGAGACAGAAAGATGTTTGTTATCTCTTTAAATCTTTCTAGTATGTCAATTCATGATGAGATGAGATTAAAACTGATGAGCATCCTAAAGACCATCAAAGAAAAACCAAATGGGTTCCCTCTATGTGTATGTTACAATGTGGGGATTGGTGTTTACAGAACAAAGTTTCCAGTAATGAATTTGATTCCCCCCCCAAATATCTTCCATTCTTTCAAGTTCCTGTGCTTGAGCATTTTTCATTTTTACTCTTTTAGTATGACTTTTGGTTTCACATAGCTAATCCTTGGTGAAATAGGATAGTTTTTTTCCTGTCCTTTCCTTCAGCTGTATTTGAAAAATACAGAAGAAAAATCAGTGTGATTTTTGTAGACAGGATGAAAGCTATGGATTCCTATCACCTTGGCAAACCTTCTATGCTATCTATATTTCCAATAAAAACTCTATATAGATTTAATTTAGTGTTCAGAGACATGTTTGAGCTTGAAGAGCATTATTGAGACATGCTATACCAGCAACAATGATAAAATGCACTTGGAGATAGAGACGTAAAGTGGGGGAGATCAGAGAAGGAGTTATTTCCATTTCTTAGTACTAATTTTTGATTCAGCATTATCAGATGTAGCCTCAGTGAGTTTTCAGCTATGAAGAATGGAATGGAATGGAATGGAATGGAATGGAATGGAATGGAATGGAATGGAATGGAATGGAATGGAATGGAATGGAATGGAATGGAATGGAATGGAATGGAATGGAATGGAATGGAATAGAATAGAATAGAATAGAATTCTTTATTGGTCAAGTGTGATTGGACACACAAGGAATTTGTCTTTGTGCATAGGCTGTCAATGTACATAAAAGAAAAGATACGTTCGTCAAGAATCATAAGGTACAACACTTAATGATAGTCATAGGGAACAAATAAGCAATCAAATCATATTAGGAAACAGTCAATATAAATCTTAAGCATACCAGCAACAAGGTTAGTCATACAGTCATAAGTGGGAGGAGATGGGTGATAGGAACGATGAGAAGATTAATAGTAGTGCAGACTTAGTGAATAGTTTGACAGTGTTGAGGGAATTATTTGTTTAGCAGAGTGATGGTGTTCGGGAAAAAACTGTTCTTGTGTCTAGTTGTTCTGTGTGCAGTGCTCTATAGCTCGTTTTGAGGGTAGGAGTTGAAACAGTTTATGTCCAGGTTTCTGTTTCCATTTTCAAAGAGCATTCCTGAATTCTGTGGTTCATCTTAGTTCATCTTAACTCTGTAATAAAGCAAGCAAACTTCATAAATTGTATTTGGCTGATATAAATGGTGGTGGGTGCTCTACTAGGAATTTTTCTGTTTCTATAAGACAAAAATATGTTTTTACACATATTTCCATAGTGAAGTGGATTGTTAAAACACAGCTGAGATTTTTTTTCTTAAGGAGCATTAACTACCACATTAATTAATAGGCAATCATTCTTGATTTGGACTAATTTTGATTAAGTAACTACTTAAAAGCTGGTTGAAATAATTGCAAAATTTATTTTCAAAATCATCTTCCCCAAATGTTTTGGAACATTATTGTTTTCTGCCTTTCAGAATTTTGGTTTTTTTACTTTGACTTGCAAGCTCCTGCTTTATAGTCTTACCTTTCCATATTGGTATCTTTTCCTGAGCCATTTTCAACACAGAGTATCTGTGTCATGGGTTATGTTGTACATGCTTGGGCATTTCAGCGGCTTGCATGGGGAGGAAACTTGGAAGCACATTGCCTGAATATGTTTCAGAGTCTTTAATTACAGGGTACTCTGATGGTCACAAGAATTTCTGGAATAAGCATTTCAGCTGATGATCTGTCTGCATTCCAAGTGAGTCAACGATGGGGGATCCCAAATCCATTTTTACCTGACCTTTTATTGTTACGAGTGGCTAATGCCGTAGAGACCTGAGAGGAGACCCACGCAATTGGAGCAAGCTTAGTTTTTTGCTTTGTGCTTGTCTGCCTGTTTTGTTGCTCTGGAGACGGAAGAGCATGGAATTCTTTCCCCAATCCAGAAATAGTTCCATTACCTTGTGACCAGAGTGTTTTCCTCCTTGGTTGGAGGCCAGCTCACTCTGTGTATGTGCACAGTCGGATGAGGCAGAGTTCTGGGAACAGAGAGGTCATCATTCCTTGCCACAAGCTCCTCACATAGTATCATGACTGCCCTATATCTTCTACTCTTATGCCTCAGATGGGGGGTAACCTTTGCAGGAGCAATGGATCTTGAGCGATATCTCCTTTGGCACTTCACTGATTATGTCATATTTGCCCTAGGCTATGTCCATCTTGCTGTCAGCTGTCCATCTTGGCCGTGTGGCTGGACAGCACGTTTAAGCATGTGAAAGCTCCTATCTTTTCCATTTCTGTTGTGGCTACTCAGCTGTTTGCTTTCTTGAATTATTGCCCATAGAAACTGACTTCCCATAGGCTACCGAGAACTGGATTTTCGCAGTTGGAAGACCTGAATATTGGACCTCCTTCCCGGGTGTGAAAATCTTCCACTAAAAAGAGGGTTATAATTGTAACCCGTTATTCAACTCTTATTTTGTAAAATTCCTCAATTTTCTGAAGCCCAAAAGGTGAATTGTAAAAGGATTAGGTGACCTTTTTATATCTGTCATAGGAAGATTATTAGCATGAATTGGGGGAATTTCTTAATTAAATGTTGGGCATCTTTTTTGAGTATGGGTTTTAGCCAGGGTGGATCTTATTTAAATCGAGTTGATTTAAATCACAATTTAAATCATTTTAAATCACTAGTAAAAAGGCTTGATTTAAATCAACTCGATTTAAATCATAATTTTTAAAGAGCAACTGTCATCTCTGCTACTCCTTTGACCCACTGTTGACTCACTGATAGTCCCAGTGTTGCAGAATATACAGCCTCATACTACATAACTAAGCTCCATTTCATGCTGAATAAGCTAAATTATTTATGTATCTTAAATAGAAAACTATCTTACGATAGATTTTTACCCCAAAAGTTTTTTATTAAAATAAATTCGATAAAAATCAAAAAAATCAAATTTAAATCCAATTTAAATAAAAAAAATCTGATTTTTTTTTATTTTTTAAAAAAAATCATTGATTTTTATCCACCCTGGTTTTAGCAGGGTTGCTCAAAGGACCTCCAAATTTCCTTTGAGACTGGATTCTTAGTTTGGAATCGGTCTACCCTGCCTTCTGTTGATCCAGTGCACCTTCTCCAAGCTCAGAATTTTGTGTTATTCTGGAAATATGGAACTGTGAAATTAGGTTTCTGGATAAATGGTAGCCCTAGAAATGTTTTTCTGAACACTTAGCAGGATTGGTGCTTACTTCTCCCTGAGGCCCAGTTCCTTCACTGCAGCCCCCTTTTAAGCTTTTTACTCTCCAGAGGGAAAATCGTGAGGGGGGGATGGATTTTGTACAAAAACTCAATTTAGGTTTTTAAAGAAGACTACAATAAAAAGCAACAACAAAATGTGCTTTTCTTCAATAGCATGTAGCTAAGCTCAGATTTCAACATAGATTGATTTTCTCATAAGGAAACCAAACCATAACCATTGCTGTTACTATAGTCTAATGTAGAGTGGCCCATGGACCATCTCTGATGTTCTGGTGAAGCTTTTATAGAAGTTGTCCATTGTTTAAGACAGAGGTCAGCAACCCTTTCTGGCCCAAGGGTCCATGGTGCTATTTCATATGATAGCCTAAGCACCTGCTGAAGTAGCATGGAATCAGGTGAGATTTTAGTAATCTTGCCAGAGTTCTTATGGGAGAAATTGCTGAAACCTTACAAGGTTTGGATCCTTTTATAAACCAGGGATGTGTGAGATATTTCAAATTAGATATGGAAGAAAGGTAAAACACCCACCTCAAGGAAATACAGTAAGTATTCTGGAAGTGTGTGAAACTTGAAACAGTTCAAATCTCTTCCAAAACGCAGGTAGTCCTCGACTTATAACCACAATTGAGCCCAAAATTTCCATTGCTAAGATACTTGTCAGTTTTGTCCTATTTTACGAGTTTTTCTGCCACAGTTGTTAAGAGAATCACTGTAATTGTTGACCAGATCTGGTTTTCCTCATTGACTGTGCTTGTCAGAAGGTCACAAAAGACGATCATGTCACCCTGGGACACTGCAACTGTCATAAATACATTCCGGTTGCCAAGTGCCCAAATTTAGAACACGTGATGCTGCAACAGTGTGAAAACTGATCATAAGTCTTATTTTTTTCAATGCCATTGTAACTTTGAATGGTCACTAAATGAATGGTTGTAAGTCGAGGACTGCTTGCAATCAAACCAGACCCATTTTGTGCTTGGATTGGAATGTTTCACACTCAAAATTCTTCAAAGAGCCACGGTTGCGCAGTGGTTAGAATGCAGTACTGCGGCTATTTCTGCAGACTGCCAGCTGCCTGCAGTTTGGCAGATCAAATCTCACCAGGCTCAAGGTCGACTCAACCTTCCATTCTTCCGAGGTTGGTAGAATGAGGACCCAGATTGTTCGGGGCAATAGGCTGACTCTATAAACCGCTTAGAGAGGGCTGTGAAGCACTATGAAATGGTATATAAGTCTAAGTGCTATTGCTAAATTCAATACATTTTGCCCACACCAATTTTCTTTTGAGGTTTTCTGGCTCTTAACCAGAGGCAAACATTACTTCTCCCTATATCAAGGTGTAGGTTTGAGGTTCTAGGCTAGGAGGTTAAGTAGCCTTGGGTCTCAGCTGAAGACTTACTTCTCAAGATCTCCCTTTTCCTCAGTCCAAATCATCATCAGGATCCACAACAAGCCACCTGAAAAGCAAGAGGGCTCTGCAATTATCTGGGACCAGCTCTGAGAACATTTGGTGCTTTTCACAGAACTTAACTTCTACTTTCCTGATTATTTTTATTGTTCTTTTCTAGGCTTGTTGTTGTTTCTATGGATTCATGTGCAGTGCCCAGAACTGAAGGCAATACTAACCCAGTTAATTTTTAATTTTTTTCTTTTCTTGTGATTCAGCAGCTAAGGGTGCTTTACAGCTTGACTGCTATTTTCTGAACTAAAGCTAGATTGGCCTTGAAGTGAGCTTGACTCTTGATGACTCCAACTGCCCTGGAAAGGTTTTCTTGGCAGGAACTTGGAAATGGTTTACCATTGCCTTCTCCTAGGTTATGTTTTGGCTTCTCAATCTTGTTTACCAAGTTGAAATTCCTTGCTGGTACTAAACAGACCTGCTAAGTCTTAGCTTCCAAACCTAGCAAGGCTGAGCAAGGGGTGCCTCCATTTTGAGGTTTTCTTTATTCTTCTTTTGTAGAGTTACCAGCAAATAAGACTAGGGCCTAAATGTTGAAGGCTGAATTTCATCTTGGAGAACTTATGTGTTTATGAAATGATGTTTTATGCTGCAGCTCCATTGCCTTCCCTTCACCATATTATTACTGTAGGACAGGAAGAGCGAGGCAAAAGTTAAAACATTTGTGTTGTAGTACTATGTAAAACAGTTTTTCTCCTGGAAGATGTTTCTTCTGGACAAAGGTAAAGGAATTCTGTCTGAGTGGAAACAAAGAACTTAAAAAGAAATAGTAGCTTGTGCAGTCCATAAATCAGGGCAACAGCTTTAATAGTGGTGCTGTAAATTATGCTGAAGAAAGAACAGTCTCTTGTGCTAAAAAAATAGACAGATATACTTGGTGTTAATACTCTGCTTGCCATTGTTGATGCATTGTGACCAAAGTAACCTCACCCAGGATGATTTTCCTGTGCTTGCAGGCTTCTGAATCTTTCTTCTCCTCTCCTCTCCTCTCCTCTCCTCTCCTCTCCTCTCCTCTCCTCTCCTCTCCTCTCCTCTCCTCTCCTCTCCCCTCCCCTCCCCTCCCCTCCTCTACTCCTCTCCTCTCCTCCCCTCTTCTCCTCCCCTATTTTCTGTTTCCTTTATTTTTATTTTTTGGTGCTGCTGCTTTAGAAAGAGAATTGATCAGTATCTTTATAAATCCCTTTCTGTCTGATCTCAGTGATCAAGAAGGCCCCATTGGCACTTTCTCCCACCCACTGTTTCTTGCCTACTTCTGAACTGTAGCCTCACTGTTTTTTCCCCTAGCCCATGACAACCCAGTCTAAGTTTATTACAATGTATAATGTTTTACCATTTAGACAACCAGCAATCTCTCCCCACCCTTCCAAAATTCCCATTCTCCCTCATCAAATTCAGTTCTTGCTGTGCCTTAAGGAAATATATTACTGCACTGAAAGCAAAATATGCAAAGAGCAAAATATTCATCCAAGTGCCTGTTCTAGGTTCAGTGCTTGAGCTGGGATTTTTTTTTTAATGGCATGTGGGAGATAATTACTATAAAAGGCGAACAAGATTTATTGAGCCAACAAAATGTCTAGAGGCTGAATGTTTGTGAGGTTATACATGCCTTCTTCCAAGAAATATTTTGATATGATTAGATCCATGGAGTATGCTACTCAGTTGTAATAATGATTTTAAAAATTGTTCCCGTTAAGAAAACAGTATACAAGGGTTCAAAACCAGAACATTGGAATGATAGATGTTTTGTCATTTGTGCCAGAGGTATTTGCTCTACCTGTTATGTTATATTATGATGGCATTTCAGACCAAGTTCAATGGTTCCCAGTTTGCCTTAGTTTTTGAGGCATCTTAGTCACCAGATTCCGCTTCTCTAACTGCCGGTTTAGATGCCCCACCACAATTATAGCTGAACTGTCGATAAAGGGAGCAGCGCTTGCCCAAAATGCCACTAACTGTAGTGAGTTGGACCATCGGAGGTTCAGCAGGTCTGCAATACATTTACAGTCCATTCATACAGAAATGGGAGAGATTTCTACCTGAGTCGTAGCAACTTTAGAAATGGCATTGTGTAATCCAGTGGTTCTCAACCTATGGGTCGGGACCCCTTTGGGGGTTGAACAACCCTTTCACAGGGGTCGCCTAAGACCATCGGAAAACACATATTTTCAATGGTTTTAGGAATAATTTTATGGTTGGGGGTTACCACAACATGAGGAACTGTATTAAACGATCGCGGCATTAGGAAGGTTGAGACCCACTGGTGTAAACCATTTCTATTGTTATAAAAATGTAGTTTGGGAGATTCATAATTGATTCCATCAGCCGTTTATCTGCTGATACCTCTGCTTACTAGTACCCTGGCCCGTACAAAGAAAGCAGGACTGAGAAAGAAATAAGACATTTTCCTCTGGAGGAAAAAAAAAGTTAGGATGAACTAATAATATCCTCACAGATTTTTAAAATGGCATTTTGTGCCCAAATCACAAGCATTTTCTGCCAAATAAGATACCATTCCACAAATATAAGCAATCATATTAAAAATGTGTACATTTTTAAATATTTTGTATACTGTCCTTGATATAAATATTTTCAGCTAAGAACAACTACAACAGCATCGATACGGGCAGATAAAGCTTCCTAACACGCACAAAAGTACACACACACATCAAAGAGTGTAGATGAATCTCCCTGAAATGGAGTGAAAAGGCCTGAAGGGTAACTTTTGCTGGCAATCTGGGAATGTCAGAGGTCAACACTTCTTTGGGCTATTTTGATTCTCAGTATGCAGGATTTAAAAGATAACATTTGGTATTAGGCTCAAACTAGAAAGAACCACAGATGGTGAAGATGAGATGTGTCCACATCTCTTGGTCCTGGATAGTGTTGGAGATGGGGATGTCAGTAGAAGAGAGTTGAACTCTTCTACTGGAGAGGTAGCAGCCACCCTAACCTTAACCCTAACCCCCACTTATCAACAGCAGATCTGCTCTTTTGAATTGGTTCTACTTCTGGCTGCCTCCAGTGGACTCATCTCCTCTTTTCCTGGCTCAAATCCACTTACCCACAGCCTTTAAAAGGATTATTAAACTTCAGTTGACTGGCTCATGTACAATCCATTATTTCCGTTGCTTTGCTTGTTTTAAATTGCAAGAGGGTATACTAATTGGAGGAGCAGTATTTCTTTGGTTGCTTAATTTTTAGCAATGTATAAATCATTTTTAAATGACTCTGGGCAAATTTCAAAAATATGAACATCAAAAAATTCACTGTTCAAAAACAGTTCAAAAACTCTTGAAAGTCCACAAAGTTTGTGTTAAAATATACATGACAAACCTTCTGAAAGGGGAATGCCCCAACTAAATATATTCACTGCATATATGGAAGCAACATGAGCAATCTAATCTAACATATTAGACTAACACATCTCTGAAAAATAGAAGATGTTACTAGGCCTTCTGAAGCTGTGAAACTGGAGTCTAGCTTCTTTTTTTTTTAATGTGCTAAAAGAGATAAAGTAGGAAGATGCATGTTCAGCAGCTATAATCCACAATAGTCAGCTCTTGTGGTTCTTATGACCCTGAAAGAGGATTTTTGCTGATGTGTGCACCCTAGTATTTGTTCATTATAAATCTCACTTACCTGTCCTCCAGGACATTTCCTAATAGATTCAAAAACTCAGTTTAGGCTAGTCAATAAATATCTGGCAAATGCATTCTTGGTGGAAACCTAATACTACTATTAGATGGATAAACAGGAAAACATTTATAATATTAAGCATTATTATTGCTAGGTAATGCTTGTTAGGAAATGGGAGGAATACACGTATCAACCCAGTTGAAATTCACATTTCATTAAAAAGATCAGACAACTATTTGTCGAGGATGATATACACTCTTCTGCCATGGGCAGGGGATTGGATTAGAACAGCGGTCCCCAATCTTTCTATCTTGGCAGCCAGGCAGGTACGTGCATGCACGCACAGCATGGTGGTGCAAGTGGCAGGCGGGCGCACCCTCCGCTCATTCGAATGGAGCTTCATGCACAAGCAGAGGGCACTTGTGCTCATGTGTGAAATTCCACTCGTGTGAGTGCTTGCACACAAAGCTCCGTTCACATGAATGGAGCTTCGCATGTGAGCACAAGTGCCCTCCACTCCAGCCCCCTCCGCTTGCGTGAGTGGAGCTTCATGGACAAGCACGAGGGCCCACCACTCACGGGAGTGGAGTGGATGCACTTGTTCATTGCTTGCGTGGCCCGGTTTTGAACAGGCTGGGGCCCAGTAGTGGATTAGAAGACCTCCAAGGTCCCTTCCAGCCCTATGAAGATATAATGGATAGTGACATGTTTGAAGAGGGTCTGAGTTCTAGTTTATATCCCTAGAAACCTTGGGACAAACAGAACCAAAAAAAAATTATCTACTGGTTGTATTGTACATTATAATCTGCTATTATTTTGATTTTTATTAAATCCAGTGTTTGTTTTAAGTATTAGTGAGCTTAGCTTGAGGAAAACTGGAAGCGTCACTTAAATATCTCTTTTATCATTTAACATGTTAATATCTCTGATTCTAACAAAGTAAGCTTTAATTTAGACTGTTGGTTTTGCAATTCCATTTAGAAAGTAAGGAGGGATTACAGATTTCTGTGACAGCCCACCTAGCCAGTCATACTCTGAGCAGCAATGCAAAAGATGGAAATGGGTATTATGACATTTCACACCAAAATTCTGGATATTGCCCCCTAATGCCTTTTAAAAAGAAGAGAAATGCAATTTTAGACTCTCATGGGCTTGGAACACATTAAGAAAGCTAATCAGAAGTCTGTAGGCCACACTTTCTAGAGAGGTCTCCAGTGTGAGACTCTACTCTCAGAGTGTGTCCAGAAGGAAACCATAGTTGCTGGTATCAAAATCCAGGTCTGAAACAGGATTGAAATGGCTGGAGATAATACAAAGTGCTTGGAATTAAATGTTGCCTTAAAGCAGTTCAGACTAATGTTATCAGGCACAGCAAAAGCAGCTTTCTATCAGATGCAAGGCAGGGCAGGGTGAGAGGCTGAGGTTTTTCACATCATCTGCTGTCTGGTCTTCAGAAGTAATGTAGTCCAAATACAAGCTTATCTTCTCAGTGAGAAGTAGATTATAGCTTTGGGAGTCATTGGGATTATCCTGATAAGTATTTGTACTGTATATCTAACTGGAGAAAGGATGCAAGCTTTTCCCTGTGAAAGGTTTTTCAGAACTGAGTATACTTTCCCTTTGAGAACAAAGGAATACCTGTTTTGTTAAAGAGAGTGAGGTACAGCACTTTGCTTATCTCTTCCCATTTTGTCAGAGCTTTTTGTAGTAAGTAAAACATTCATCTTTTAAAATTTTCTGTCATCGTTTGTCCCATCACATTCAGAAGTGATGCCTTTTTAACATCTGTTGCAAGCCAAGTACCCAGGTCCTAATACTCAAGGCAGTTTTCAACCAATTCAGATGCCTACTTTGCCCCTACATTTTATTTTATTTATTTATTTATTTATTTTATTTTATTATTCATATTTCTATGCGGCCCACTCTCCGAGGACTGTGGGCGGCTTACACCAAAGACAGTATACTAAATGGCATATTGCCCCCAACAATCTGGGTCCTCATTTTACCCACCTCGGAAGGATGGAAGGCTGAGTCAAGCTTGAACTGGTGAGATTTGATCCGCTGATCTGCTGAACTAGCAGTCAGCTGAAGTAGCTGCAGTACTGCACTCTAACCACTGCGCCACCTTGGCTCTTCTTGTGCTGTTTTATACAAACAGCACCAGCACAGGCCCCAACAAGTACACAGTAAAAATCAGAGGCACCTTCACATGCTCTCTGTTCCATCCTCTGCCAGCAATGCCCCACACCCATACGCACACATGCATATATGCACACATTTTTAAATAGGAAGATAACAACTAATAAAAACTAATATAACATAAGGAAGAAAAAGAAAGCAAGGAGCAAAAAGTACAAGAACAGAAAACATTGAGGCAGAATAGAAAACAAAAAAGATCTAAAGAAATGGCTTCAATATTCTTCACAGCAGTTATAAGTACAACTATATTTTAACTCCACTCTCTAAAGTTACATCATTATTTCTTTCTCTAATCTACCCTATCTAATAATCAAGGCCATAAATCACATGGGATTTCGTTTTTATTTTCACACAAAATATCCAGTCACCAGTAAATGTAGATGGAATTGGTATCATTTCTCCACTGAGGGAAGTTAATTTAGCCATCTCAGCAATTTTGCCAGTCATTCTTCCATAGTTGGTCTGCCAAAACTCTGTGCATATAATAATCTTGCTGCAGTAATCATATATTGAAATAATCTTCCATGTTTTTTCTAACTGATTATCCATTAGTCGTAAAAGGAAAAGTTATGACTTCAGTTGAATATTAATCTTTAAAATCCTCTGTATCAAAGTATTTGAATACTTTTTAAAAAGCTTTTTTACAAGTCCACCAAGCACGATAAAATATCCCTTCATGTTGTTTGCATTTCCATTTATACATTCTAGATAATTTTTCTGGCATTATAAACCAACAAATACAACAAATACATCATTAAAAAAACATCTTTAAGAATATAACACAGTGTAAATTTCAACCCTTTTAATCACATATTTTCCCATTGGTCCATCTATATATTATAGCCAAACTTCTTAGCCCACATTCTTTAACTTGTTCATCCTGTTTCAAATTTCAGCAAAGGTTTGCTTATTTATTTATTTCCCACCTTTATAATTTTGATAAAAATTCAAAATGCTAACGTACCTAATATGCCTTTCTCTTCCTATTTTCCTCACAACAACCCTGTGAAGTGAGTTGGGCTGAGAGAGAGAGAGGGACTGACTGACCCAAACTCCCTCAGACTAAAACTCACAGTCTTCTGGTTTCTAGGCTGTCTATTATACATTTTCATCTACATCACTTTATACATTTTAGTAATTACATGTTCATCATCAGTGCACACTTGTACTTTAAATTCTGTCTTACTTTGCTCCGCACCATAAATCTTTTGGTTCATTTTAATCTTTCTGATAAATGTAAATGACAATTGACAATTGACAATTATATTCTTCTGCTATTAATTGCTCTCTTGATTTAGTTTTAAATTCCCCTTGATGGCTTTCCAATAATTTCTGATACGTCAACCATTTGTCCTTGTCTGCTGTTTCTCTTCTATAATATGCTTCTTGAGCTGAGATCTATACCGGTGTGTTTTGTGTGTGGGTTTATATCTATTCCATAGTCTCAATATGGCATGTCTAATAAAATGATTTTTAAAATCCAAATTAACTTTATTGTACCATAAATATCCATAAATATCCATGCCATCTAAACCTCAGGCCGTGACCAAGAAACCAAAAGTTTCTTGTTTCTCAGCAAATATCATTATTTCATCTATATCAAACAAGCAGCAAAATGTAATTTCAAATATGTTAAATCCAATCCTCCTCTTTCTTTTATATCTTATAACACTTCATATTTGACTTACGATTTCCCCTCCTTTCTATCTGAATTTAGATGTATCTTTTTGCCATTGTTTAAATGGTAAACAGATGTCAAAACGGGTATTATCTGAAACGGAAGCATCATTCTTGGCAAATCATTCTCCCCAAAGTGTCGGTTTTAATTTTCCCACTTTATCATGTCCTTCTTAATTTCATTCTATGTCTTAACAAGATTATTTTCAAATAGCGGACAACTTATATTTGTCATAATAATACCCAGGCACTTTACCTTTTTCTCAATCTTAAAATCAGTTTTTTACATCAGTTTATTTGAATTTATAATTTCATATTTTTTGTTAACATCTTTGTCTTCTGGTTATTACAGATAGTCCTTGACTTACAAGCATTCATTTAGTGATCATTTGAAGTAACAACAGCACTGGAAAAAAAGTGACTTATGACCATTTTCACACTTACAACAGTTGCAGCGTCCCTAAGGTCATGTGATCAAAATTTGGAGTCCTGGCAACTGGGATGTATTTATGATGGTTGCAGTCTCATGGGGTCACGTGACCACCATTTGCGAACTTCTGGCAAACCAAGTCAATGGGGAAGCCAGATTTAGTTAACAACCATGTTACTAACTTAACAACACTGATTCACTTAACAACTGTGGTAATAAAGATTATAAAAGGGGGCAAAACTTACTTAACAAGTGTCTTGCTTAACAGTGGAATTTTGGGGCTCAATTGTGGTCACAAATCGAGGACTACTTGCAATCTGAAAACCTGGTAACATACCAAAATTCTTTAACTTCTTCCTAATGAATCTTCTAAAATCTGTATTTGCAGAGCATTTTAACCTCCCTGGCCACTCTGTGGCTGACTTCAAAGTCTCTGTTTTAGAAAAATGTGACTTTAACTGTGCCATCAAGCAGAGCATTGCTGAAGCCATAGACGTAAAGTTTTCAGGCAACTCAAAAGGTCTCAGGTAACACAATGAGTGTCAGCCCTGGAGTCCATCTTTTTCTTTGGATCTTCAGGGCTGCCACACTTAGTGCTGTGGGAAACTGGGAGGGGGGGAATAGGATAGAATGGTGGAGATATTAGCCAAAATATTTATTTATTTATTTATTTATTTATTTATTTATTTATTTATTTATTTATTTATTTATTAGTTCAATTTATATGCCGCCCTTCTCCGAAGACTCAGGGTGGCTTACAATGCACTTATAGCAATAGCCTTCATTCTTTTTGTATATACCTGCTTATTAGGGCTTTTGACCCCCCATAAGCAGTGTTTCTACAAAATCAGCTTATTGCCCCCACAATTCGGGTCCTCAATTTACCTACCTCGGAAGGATGGAAGGCCGAGTCAACCTTGAGCCTGGTGAGATTTGAACTCACACTAATTGCAGGCAGCTGGCAGCTAAGTGCTACATAACAGCACTTAGTCCGCTGCACCACCAAGGCTCTTTCCTTTCTCAGAGTCAAGGACATCTGGGCCTGCACCTGGAGTGGCATGACTGGGAGGCATCTCCAGTTGGGACAGTGCATTGATTGGACCATGTGATGGACATGTGGGTGCAGGAGGACTTGGACTTTCCTTTGGGTGGGGAAAACCTGGAAGCTTTCAGATTTGGGTTTTTCCAGATGTGCCAATATGACATTCTCTAATAAAATGGAACTTTGAGGAATTTCTAGCCTCGGAGTCTTCTTTCGTTGGGGGTGTCACTTGGAACCCTGACAATGAGTTTTTAATCCACTATACTTGTTAATTGCTGAAGCTGCTAGTACTGTGTGTCACGTGTAACCTGCATCTGCATAACCAACCTGTGTTCCCTTTCCTCATTCCCCGTTTAAACACTTCATCTGTCCAGCCACTCTATGTAGCTGATGAGGTGAGCTCAATCTCACGAAGGCAGAAAAGGTGTTAGACTCCTCCTGTGTTGTTTTCTCAGGCTGATCAGAGTTTTCCAAAGCCTGTTTCAGGCCTCATACTAAAAACCAGTAACTGGATTGATTTGGGGTTGACCATAATTTTTCTATATATATCTTCAACAAGGTGCATCTAGATTCCAGTACTAGCTCGAACATTAACGAAAATCTCAGGCTCTCCTGCTCCCGAAGAGTTGCCAAAGGGATTATTGAGAGCACATTTTAAAAACCAGGCTTTAAAAAAGGCTCTATGCATGTTGTCATGATAGGCTCTTATTTATTTTCATTTATTTATTTATTTTCATCTGGATACTGCAGATTCTGCATAAAACTGAAAACGGTGAGTTGGCATAAAGCTAAATTTGAATCAAAAGTAAGCTATGGTTTTTTCTTATTACATAATAGCAAGAACAGGATTAATTGCTGTAGAAGGCAATAGCTGCTTCCATAGCTGAGTTGGACTATTTTTGTAGGTAGGTCATTTGCTTTTGGAGTGGAAAGTATAACATGTAGATCAGTGACTACAGAATAAAATGACCAGCATATATACTAATTCTAAAATGGAAGTGAAACCTTTACCAAAAGTTGAATTTTGACATTGGGTTGTGAAGGCATAATAACTATACTGGAGAAGAACTTGGACCGTGGATCTCGCAAGAGCAGAGTTTTGCCTTCAGTGGCAGGTTCTGGAATCTGTCCATCATTTGCCACACAGAGGGCATGAAATGGGGAGTATTTTAGCACTGGGCCAAGGTAGATGGTGGGAACGAGGCAAGTGTTCACTAACCTCCCTACAGATGACACTCATCCCTTTACAAAGCTAAATCCCAGCTGTTTGATTTTTTCCCTTAGCATTTTCAAATCCCAGCAAATTAATAAACCCAGGGGAGAAACCTTAGAAGAGACGCCACCCCATCCACCCACTCTGTTTCTTTTCTACCTTGGATTTAAATCTCTCTTCTAGAATTAAAAGAATTCAAGATGGTCAGCAAGCAGAAAATATTCTCCTATAGTCGGACTGGAGCATATTTAAATTAAAAAGATCATATAAATCATTTGCTTTTTGGAATATTTCGCCTGTAGAGTATTTACTATAGAAAGATTGCCTTTTTTAGGATGTTTGTAGGTTCTGGGAGAAACTGTCATGCATCTGCTGCTGTTTGTTATTGGCAGTTGGGGTCTGATTTTTGTTTTAACGCTGAACATAGGCAGAAAGCAGAAGTCATTAATACATTTTTCTCTTTTCTTTTTCTTTTTCCAGATCATCAGAAACTAGAGCGGGAAGCTCGAATCTGCCGGTTATTAAAACACCCAAATATTGGTAAGTGCCATTGCAACAGACCTTCAAAGGAAATGAAACTTGTCACAGTCTTCTCTTGTGAGAGTGGTGAGCCAGAACTATGGCAACCATTTTGGATAGACAGGGTGTGTGTACTTTGTGCTGAAGGGACTCCTCAGAAAACTTGCCTTTGGTTATGAAGCATTTCCATCTGTCCTCTGCTTAGGCAGATATTTCACCCAAGAAAATGAACTGCACTGTTGTTCCTCCCTCAATTCAGCTTCTCCCATGAACAAAAAAAAAAAAAAGACGTGTTTCCAGAATGTTCTGTTCTAACCTTGAAAGGGGCCTTTCCAATCTCAGAACAGACTATTAGAAGTCTTTTAGAATGGGTCCAACCTTAAAATGGGTCTGTCCATTTCAGGTTTTGAGGTCAAACCACTTCAGAATGATCCTCTTTCGGTGTTGGGTCACTTCTCATAATTGCTTGACATTCTGTGCACCTCGCTGGAGAGTCCTGCCTTTGTTTGCATTTTCTTGTTCTTCCATTGGAATGAAAGCTATATTAGATATAGAAAAACTGCTTTACTAGGTCAAAATAAACATTCTTGTAGTTCATTCTTCTCTTCCTTAGAACAAACAACATTTCTTATGGAAGCTCACCAGAGAAATAAGGTGGTTGCAGGGGTGAAATGCTCCCGGTTCGGACCAGATTGCCCGATCCGGTAGTGATGGAGGCGGGTGGTTCAGAGAACCGGTAGCAAAAATCCCTGCCCCCCCCCCCATACCCAGCTGAGCTGCACAATCATCAGAGGCTTTTTTTAAAAAAACTTTTAAAAGCATTTTTTCTACAACCTCCTTGGCCAAAAAAAAATGCTTTTAAAAGTAAAAAAAAAAGCCTCTGGTGATCGCGCAGCTCAGCTAGGATCCTCAGAGCTTTTAAAAGCCTCTGAGGATCCCAGGTGAGTTGCCTGATCGGCAGAGGCTTTTTTTCTTTTAAATGCCTCTGACGATCCAAGCTGAGTTGCCTGATCAGCAGAGGCTTTTTTTCTTTTAAATGCCTCTGATGATCCAAGCTGAGTTGCCTGATCGGCAGAGCCTCTGCTGATCAGGCAACTCAGCTTGGATCGTCAGAGGCATTTAAAAGAAAAAAAAGTCTTTTTTTCTTTTAAATGCCTTTGACGATCCAAGCTGAGTTGCCTGATCGGAAGAGGCTTTTTTTCTTTTAAAAAACTCTGACGATCCAAGTTGAGTTGCCTGATCGTCAGAGGCATTTAAAAGAAAAAAGGCCTTTGCCGATCAGGCAATTCAGCTGGGATTGTCAGAGCCTTTTGAAAGCCTTTCGCTGAAGAGGTTGTAGAAAAAATGGTTTTAAAAGGAAAAAAAAAAGGCCACGCCCACCCAGTCACATTACCCACCACCACCACCAAGCCACGCCCACAGAACCGGCAGTAACAAATTTTAGATTTCACCACTGGGTGGTTGTGTGATTTATGTATTTCAGTGTCTGATCTTTAAAGCAAGATTACTGTTTGGGTGGTGATTTGATTCAGTTGTTGTACTTCATGGCTGTTGATCGATCCACAGCCATTGTGCTTGAATCTGTTCTGCATTTCAAAAACCTAGGTATCTAAAGGCTGCCACTATTCCAGGATGGTATTTTAATACTTTGCCCACTGTTTTTCCCTTTCTCTTTTATTGCAGTAACTTTGCTTGCAATTTCCAAGATCAGAGAATCTGTATTTGGTGTATTTGCTGTCCTTTCCCATCTAATTTAGTAATAATCTTCTAAGTTTTGTTGAAATAAGATTTCAAAAATGTTGCACAGGGAACATTGGGATCCAGTTCAGAAATATATCTTGAAAAGCCCAAAAGAATTATCCACATACTTAGAAATGGGGCAGAATTACCATAAACTTGAGATTGGTGTGTTTATAAAAGGACACAGCTGCTTACCCTCTAGATTACAGTTTAACAGGTCAGCTTGAACAGAAAATACCAAGGACTTTTGATGATTCGTCCTTTCAGGTTCTTTCCTTGTTCTGTGTCTTGCTATTTCGGCTACATTAGAATAGAGCAAGCAAAGCAAAGTCAGTTGTCTGCGATAATATGAGGATTCCTGCTCTGAGCAGGAGGTTGGACTAGAAGACCTTGAATGCCCCTTTCAACTCTGTGATACTTTGCCTCCCTGTCCTTCTGTGGTCCCTGGCACACAGGACAAGTAGTTGCCAGAGTTCTGGGAAATGTAACATACAAATGTACTTAGCAGTGTTTGACCCGTCAGTAGGACTGAGGACAATTTCCCAGCTTGCCTGTCTCTGTCAGAAGCAGAGATTTTGAAAGGAAAGGAAAAAAAAAATCTAAGATGGAACCTTCTGATGCTGGAATAAGCTTTTCTCAACTCAGAATGGCCAGGGTTGCTGTCAGCACATTCTGAGCAGGAATATTTTGTGTTGTCCCAGTAGACAACTGTTTTTCTGACAGCAGCCATGTTCTGTTACCTTCAGGAGTTGGTAGTTGTATGGTATAGGGAGCTGAAGCAAAGTGTAGTAATATAAACCATTGTCTCGGCGTTTTTTCTCCTCGCTTCAACTGTTAGCAGACCATAGGAAAAATGCTTATTAGAAATTGGAACTTACCTATTACCAAAGAATTTTGGAATTAGACTGAAGGCTACAAATTGCCTACTCCAATCTTAACTGCATTATTTTGTAATGTAATGTAACAAGAACATGGAAGGCTAGAAGAGAATTGCCTATTATCTGTAATTTTGCAAATATCTCACTCACATATACAGCTTTGCAAGCTGGACAGTCTTTGTTTGCCAGATTCATTATGTCTCTTAAGAAACATTATTCCTCTCCAAGGATTTACACTGTAAAAGGCTTACCTGTACTTTTTGGTGTATAAGACACACTCTCCCCCCCCCCAAAAGTGGGTGGAAATGTCTGTGAGTCTTCTACACCGAATGTTGCCGAAACCCCGCCCACCTGCTGGCCCCCACCCTTTGGCCGTTTTCAGCCTCTGTGTGTCGCATTTTCAGCCTTGGCACACCTCGTTTTACACCCGTTCCAGGCTGTGGGGATTGCCACAGCACATCACTGCCGATCGCCGCCTCCGTGCATCACATTTTCGGCCTCTACGCATCAAATTTTTGTCTGGTTCCAGGCTGCAAGGGTCAGTGGCAGGGGCAGTGATCCCCACCTTCTGAAACTGGCCAAAAATGCGATGCGCAGAGGCGGCGATTGGCAGTGATGTGCTGTGGCAATCCCTGCAGCCTGTAATGGGTCTAAAACGGAGCATGCGGAGGCCGAAAACGCAACATGCGGAAGCCAAAAACCTGACACGTGGGGGTCAGAAATGCGGCACCCGGAGGCAGCACTGGGCTGTGGCAATCCATGCAGCCTGGAATAGCTAATTGGTGGTATTCCGGGAGACCGATCCAATTGCCAATCAGCTGCTCGTGCTGAATCAGGCTGCGATAACGTGCTGAAGCTGACTAGGCTGTTTGCTGTTTGCTGCAAGGATGCTAGCCAGATGAATATTGATGGATGATGGTAGGCAGAGGCAGAATTTTTTTTCTTTTTTCCCTCCCCCAAAACTCATGTGTGTCTTATACTCTGAAAAATATAGTACTTTAGTGAACCAACTTTGGGGCTCGGAACTATGGATATTTAATGCAGTTCTTTTTAACAGAGACTTGCTGTTTGATATGACTTGCTTTCCCAGAACTCTTAGATTATTCTTCATTTTGCATTCAGATCAAAATGCTTTTAAACAAGCACCTAAGTTACAAGCTTCCTAATTCTTGGACCAATAACTCCTGAATCAGAAGAACTGGTAAAATATATTTATTGAGATTCCTCTTGTCTCTTGTCGGAGTACATTTCCAATTAGTTCTCTATTTCCATAGTTTTCATCTTGTGCAACAGATTTATTTTCTCTCGTTTAGAGGAACAGGGAACCTGATAATAACCCGTTGGAGGGATATAACAAAGTACTAATGAAAACATGCAGTCAAATCATGGTGACGCTTTTCATTTTAACCAAGGAGGAGGAAGAATAGAATTTGTCCCAGTGAAGTCATTAACTTTAGCAAACAGCAGGAGGACTGTTATTTATTCTTGAAAACCTTTGGAATCCCCCATTCACTCTCACATCCTTCTCATTGTAGTTCATTGATTGGAAGGAGGAGAAAATTGAAAGAGAAAGAAACTTTAATTTGGGTTTGCTTTATAGGACCAATTATCATGATTGTACCATATCTCTGAGTCAACAATTTGGGTTATACCTATTCCTAATTTGTAGTTGAACAGAAAAACAGGGCAGTCACTAAAGCAGTAGCTTTGTTCTGTTCCTGGATCTTTAGTCTTCTTCAAAATATCATCCATTTTCCCAGTGTTCAGATACATTGCACTGTGTTCTCTTGCCAACAAGAGCTGGCCATGGAAAGCAGGTGTAGAAAAAGGCAGCAATTAGTTCTATGTAATTCCACGTAGTTCTAAGTTCCACGTACCTCAAAGTATCAGAAATTCCTTAGGACTCAGAATTCCAACAACCTATCCAGCATTTTGGAAGGTACTATTTCCAAGCTCTTGGAGACTCACCATAAGTTCAAGTGCAGCTGACTGGAAAACTGCTCTTACTCATCAAGAGGGCCTTGGATGGCAGGTAGACAATTATGGATGAGGGCCCTTGGTTTCACATATGAAGCTTTCCCAGCAGCTGGACAGAGACTTGCCTGGACCAGAAGGTCTTTCTTCACATTCTGAGAAGAAAGACAGTCCAGAAATGTTTCTCTTGAGGAACTGAGCCCTGTTTGAGAATCTCCTTCTTGGGGTTCCAGAACCTCTTCCAAAGAGGTGCTGGGCACATGAGATCTGCTTAATAAGTATTTTTCTGACTTCTGGTGCAGCTGGTGTGTTGACAGTGCCCTGGAGGCGTGTAACAATAATGATGCTTTGAACGGGCTGGGCTGTGTGTCTAAAATACATACATTAAAATATGTTACCATGCTTCAGTCCTGCCCTTAGTAAACAATGATTTGACTTGGCTTGTCCTGGTTTCTCCCTAGTTTTGATAGAGAGAATTGCTGGAAATTATTTTATTTGTTAGGCCCATTTAAAGCAACATAGGATGAAAGCACAGCATTATCAAGTGTAGATAGGTCATGACTAACTTATCTCATTGACTTCAGTGGGAGTGCAGTATGACTATGCTCTAGGATAGATCCAACCTATAATTAAAACAAATAAAATTTGCTAAAAATAACCTTAAAAATAAGGCTGTTTGGTGTGAATTACACAAGAGTTTATTGCAAAATTAATTAGAAGCATTAACTCCCTGCATGTTAGCATTTGCTAACAGAAAAGGCATCTCATCAATCAGTCATGAAATAGAAGCCCAATTCTATATCTTTGCACAGAAAACTATTCCAAACTTGTTCTATTCTTCTTTTTCCCTCCTCACCCTCTTCATTAGATGAATAAGGTAGCATGGATCTGGGGCTCTACATATTGAAGCAAGAAGGGAAATCAGTAAAGAAGAATATTTGTAACTCAGGGTTGAAATGAGGGTCCTTTGTGTTTTCCAGTGATGGCTGTGGCATCGTCCAGACATGGGTTGCTTCAGTCAGATCTGCTGTTGGCTGAGTCATAGTTTTTTGACCATGCCCCTTGCTCCTCCCTTTCAGGCTCAGTTTTGACTCAGTCGGCCTGAGAGAAACATCTCTTGCAGATCTGGCTCTCAGCCCAGGTCTGTTCGATTCCTTTATTCTATTGTGAGTTTTTTGACCTTTATTTTTATTTTTCTCATTTTCTTTTTACAAGGGTACTGGTCTACTAGACTATTTAATTATCTGAGCCTACGGGTTTACCCAGCTTCTTTTGGAGCGTCCTGGTCTACCAGGCCTCTTCTTCGTTCCTGGCGGCCACTATTTTGGGCGGCTCCCTTCGCACAGCCGTTTCAATCTTTTTGGGGAGATCTGAGTCCTATACCACCAACAAAGCGGCGCAGAGGGCTCAGAACGCTGTACCACAAACTTTAAACAGCGAATCCTGGCAGCAGCTCCAGGATCGCTTATTTCGGCCGCCTTCACCCTCAGCTCCCCAAAACACCGACAATCAGCTGTAGGGTGGCCCTTTGAAGTGCCACGGCATATTTAAAGTCCATTTTTTGCCGTTTTGCCACCAACAAGCTTGGAAGAGAAGTTTGGAAGATAATTTCCTCAATTCTCTCATACCACCAACCAAGTTTCTTCTAGTGGAGAGTTGCAAGGTTACTCCTTGCTCTCTCCCTGTGGCATATTCCAGCCATCGGTTCCTGGAATCGTGACTGTGGGCGCTAGAGAGTGATTGATTCTAGGGTCACCTGGACAGTCACTTTTTGAGCAGAGTACGTCCTGCATACGTGTGTGCTGGCTGACATCAGTCTTGTCCGACATAGCCGCCACCGTTTACTCCTCCATGTGGCGAAAGTGAAACTACTTCTTCTCCAGCCGACATCTTGGTCGCAGTGAGTATAAATTCAAGATGGTGGATCACTCTTCCCAAGGGGAGGGAGCTGGCAAGAAAGCTACTTGCAAACACAAGCACATTTCTAAAGCAGAGGAAAAGGATTTGGAAAGAAGGCACAAATTCTTAGAGAAGCAGATCACCAAGGCTGTTACAAATATACCTGATAAAGAGGTTTCTACTCTTTCCACCACTCCTTCCCTCCCTATTTCTGCAGTTAACCAGGCTTGGTCATCAGAAGGGGAGGGAGGAATTCTTCTTCATGAAGAACAAGGCACAATTCAAAATCCTTTTGCATGCCAATTGATTTACTCCTATAACTCCTGAATCTGGTAGGATTTTTACAACAACAACTTCTGCAAGGGAATCTCCCTTACCAGATAGACCCCCAGATGACCCATTTAAAAATTTACCAGAAGGATTACAAATCCTTATTGATCAGGCCATTGCCTCTCACATGGCCGTTGCTTTACAGGATCATCACTCTGGCTCAATAATTTCAGAATGTTCTGCTCAAATCAGAGGTTCTCCTTCAGCTAGCCTTACTGGCTCACATTCTCCTGCAGCTTCCAGAGCAAGTGAGGCATTTGCCTTTGATGAAGAATGTCATTCTGACTTATCAGATGATGAAGGGGTGATTCCAGACACGCCTGCATTTACAGGTTTATTTCCCCCAAATAGATTCAAGTCCTTATTGCATAAGGCACGAATCACTGCTGCATTAAAAGAGGATGATTACCTCAAAGAAGCTCAGGAAGCTCAAAAGGGACAACCACAGGGCCTTTTCTCTGAGCCTCCTCCTGAACAGTGTTTTATTCCAACCCCACAACTGTTCATAGACGTGGTCAAAAAGCAATGGTCCAATCCTGCAACCCTATCCTCAGCACATGGTACAGATAAAAAGTATTATGCTGTAGCACCTAGGTTTGCTCAATTATTGCAGGTTCCCCCAGTGGACAGTCCTGTTGCAACTCTTTCCTCTTCCTATGTGGCAGGGGATACATCTGAAGGTCTACGACCGGAGGATAAGAAATTTGACATTCTCTTTAAAAAGGACCATAAAAGCTGCAGCATGGGAAATTCAAACGGCCTCCTTGGCCTCCTTTTCCAATAGAACCACCATTCTATGGCTTCAGCAGTTGCAGGCCAGGGTACCCCCTAGTGAGGCTTGCCTTCATCAGGATATCAACAAGATCATTGCTGCCACTCAGTTTTCAGCTGATGCTGAAAACTTTAAATTCGGCCAAATATGCATCTAGGGCTCTAGCTTCTACAGTGTCAGCCCGCAGGCTGCTTTGGCTTCGCCAGTGGCCAGCAGATCTCAAGGCAAAATGGCGTTTGGCTGCAGCTCCATATTCAGCAGAGAAACTGTTCGGTGAGTCACTTGAGCCGCTTCTCATTGACACATGTGACAAGCGGAAAATTCTGCCTTCAGCGACTAGACGTGCTGATAGAAGGTCCTCCCCATTCTACAGGAAGATGTCCTTCCGTGCCTATTCCCAGGGAAGCCCCTCCCATCAGGTTTACCTTCAGGGGTCAAACCGGCCATCGGACCATCAATCCTTTGGGGACAGGACCAAACAATTCCCACAGTCTAAGCGGTCCTTTCGCAGCTCTGGCTACCGCCAATCCCACAGTCGTAAATGATTTACCGCCCACTCCTCCAATTGGAGGCCGCTTGGCCCTCTTTGGGGACAGGTGGAAAAGCTCAACCCCAGATCTTTGAGTCCTCTCGGTAGTAAAATTCAGCCTTCCCCTAGAATTTCTCTCCCAGCCTCCGAACCACTTCATTCAGTGCCCTCCTTCAAACAGCAAGACCAGATGACAGCTCATGGAACAAGCTGTTCAACACCTCCTTCAGATTCACGCTATAGAGGAGGTTCATCAAAGTCAGTGGAAGCAGGGCTATTACTCCATCCTTTTCATGGTTCCGAAGCGTTCGGAAGGGTGGGGTGGAGAGCAATTCTAGATTTAAAGTCCCTCAATTCATAAACAGTCTATTGCAGATTCAAAATGTGCTCACTAACCTCTATCCTTCAAGGGATTCATCCCAATGATTTTCTAGTTTCTATAGATCTCATGGAAACTTACCTTCACATTCCCATTCTGCCAGCACATCGAAAGTACCAGCGCTTCAGCTATGCAGGCAAACATCTGCAATACTGGGCTCTTCCCTTTGGATTGGCCAAGGTGTTTCACAAAGGTCCTGGCAGTCGTAGCAGCCCACCTACGGCTGAAACCGGTCAGACTCCAGGCATACCTGGACGACATTCTAATTCAGGCTCATTCTTACGACCAAGCCTTAAAGGATCTGGACCTCATAATTTGGACCTTGAACGATCATGGGTTCCTGGTCAACTACAAGAAAAGCCAGTTAGTTCTGGTCAACAGAATTGTCCCTCTTGGCGCCATCATCGATTCGGTGCAGGGAGCAGCCTACTTGTCCTTGGAACGAAGGTCTGACATATGGGAATTGGTGACCCAAATTCACAGGAACCCGTTAGTTTCCTTGCCACTTTGTCCAACTCCTAGGCAAGATGGTCTCATGTGTTCAGATTGTTCCCTGGGCGCGCCTTCACACTCGACATGTACAGTGGTTCCTGCTTCCCTTTCAGCCAAAGCGTCAGGCTCACACCATGACCATGGTCAGAGTTCCTCTTTCAGTCAGGCGATCGCTGCATTGGTGGACATCGCCTTCTCTAGACAAGGAATGTCTCTTTGCAGATCACAACAGACTCTCTCACCACAGCTGCCAGCCTGTCCGGCTGGGGAGTCCATCTCAAATCGCAGGTAGTGCAAGGCCGTTGGTCAGCCAAAGATCTATCCAACCCTATCAATTGGCTAGAATTGAAGGCCATTCGCCTAGCCCTCAGACATTTTCAACGGACTATGCAAAACCACCATGTCCTGATATTGACAGACAACATTGCCACAAAGACACATGTCAATCGTCAAGGGGGGACTCGTTCGAGGCGACTCATAGAGGAATCATTTTGACTTGGCAAGTGGGCCAAGCAACATCTCCTATCCATTCGAGCGAACCACATAGCGGGGATGGAGAACATCCACACGGATTTTCTCAGCAGGACTCAGGTGGACAACGCCGAGTGGCAGCTCCATCCAAACATATTCCTAAAGATATGCAACAAATTTGGAACTCCGACCATCGACCTATTCACAATGAACCTGAACAACCAACTTCCTCGATTCTTCTCAAGGTTCCCGACACCGGGGGCAGAAGGGGTCAACACTCTCCAACTCAAATGGCCACCCGGTCTTCACTACGCCTTTCCTCCACTACCCCTAATCCAGGCCCTGCTTCGGAAAGTCATCACCGACAGGGCAGAGATCATCCTGGTGGCTCCCCATTGGCCACGTCACCCATGCTTTGCAGACCTGATCAGTCTCTCCATATCACAACTTCCAGATTCTATCAGGTCAGGTCATCCTGCGCCAGGGGGTCCTGATTCATCCGGAACCTCAGTGGCTCCAACTGACTGCCTGGCATTTGAAAGAGTCCTTCTAAGACGAGACAATTATTCTGATAGGGTTATCCACACTGTACAAGCCTGCAGACGTAGGTCTACAGTCAGGCTTTACAACGCCACCTGGTTAACCTTTTATAGGTGGTGTAAATCCCGCCAGGTCAATCCGCTTTCAGCCTCCGCTCCTCAGATACTTGAATTCCTTCAGGATGGCTTAGACCGTGGCCTGGCCCATAGCACCCTTAGAAGGCACGTGGCAGCCATCTCTACGGCCTTGTCCGGTACCACTGGGGTGCCCCTTACTCATCACCCAGTTATTAAAAAATTTCTAAGAGGCATCAGTCTTTTACGGCCCTCTACAATACATAGGTACCCCACTTGGGATTTGACCAAGGTACTTAAGGCATTAACTGGGGCCCCTTTTGAGCCTCTCCGAACTGTCCACCTCCATTTCCTCACTCTGAAAGTAGCCTTTCTAGTAGCCATAACATCAACTCGGCGCATATCTGAGCTGGCAGCACTTTCTGTTAGAGAAGATCTCTGTGTTTTCCAACCAGACACTGTTGTCTTACGCCTGGACCCTTCCTTTATCCCAAAAGTAAATTCCCTTTTTCACAGGGATCAGGAGGTTATTCTCCCTAATTTTTGGCCAAGGCCATTTCATGACTTGGAACAGAGGTGGCACACCTTAGATGTGCGGAGGGCTCTCAAAATCTACATTAAGAGAACAGCCCCTTTCAGAAAATCTGAGGTTTTATTTGTTTCATTTTTCCCAAATTCATTAGGGTATAAGGTCTCCTCCGTGACAATTGGTCGCTGGATCAGAGTTTGCATCGCCTCGGCATATCCAGGCGCTTCCTGTTCCCAGATGCATCACTGCTCACTCCACAGCTACCTCAGAGGCCTGGGCAACTCAAGCCTCCCTTGAGGAGGTCTGCAGAGCGGCCACCTGGTCAACTCCTTCACCATTTATTCGTCATTATAAATTAGATGTTTTCGCTTCAGCTGAAGCGTCATTTGGCAGGAGGATATTACAACAGGTGCATCAAGCTGTGGTTTCTCCAGGCCCTTCGGCATCCCACCCTTAGAACTGCCAAAACTTTGGTATGTCCCTGTTGTGGCTCCGTCCTCCGAGCCTATTTTATCAGAGGAAGAAGGCTCCGAACATGAATGAGAGGAGACGGCCAGGCCTCCCTCTCCAGGACCCTCCTCTCTTGCAATGCCTCAGGTGTCTCCCGAAGGAGAAGAGATTGGCCAGGAGCCAGGTGTTTCCGAGCCGTCCGATAGTGACGAAGAAACATTGTGGTTTGGACCAACGCCAGCGTCGGAGAGACAAGCGTGAGCAGCAGAAAAGGAGGCGTGCCAGAGATTAAGCTGAGTCACTGGACCACACCCCACAGGCTATAAAAGGGAGTGTGCTGGCCATTCGGACTCTGTGACGGACAAAGCTAATCTCTGGCGAGGCACTTGCACCTTCAGAAACAACACCTATTTGCCGTGGATTTAATTACAAACTGGACTATTCAAACTGTGTGTATTTTTGTCTGTGTTATCGGAGTAAAAGCTCTTGGCAGGCAGCCAAGGAGTTGCTGCCAAGTTCCTTATCACTGACGTTGTGTGTTTGAAAACTTTATTTAACCCTCGGCTGGCTGGTTGGGTGTGTGTGTGGTACGGGGACAGAACAGTCCCATGTCTGGACGATGCCACAGCCATCACTGGAAAATAGGCATTGGTCTTACCTTGAATGCTGATTTTCAGGGATGCTGTGACATCATCCAGCCCCTCCCTCTGTCTCAGGGCCTGTACTTGACTTTTTCTAATGTCCAAGGAGTTAATTTTTCCAGTTGCCGTATTGGACGGTCCCTATCTCTAACGGTGTTGGTTCCTGTTGGAGATCTTTCTTGTGGCCTGTCTTCACCGAAACTGAGCCTGAAAGGAGCAAGGGGCGTGGTCAAAAAACTATGACTCAGCCAACAGCTGATCCGACTGAAGCAACCCATGTCTGGACGATGCCACAACGTCCCTGAAAATCGGCATTCAAGGTAAGACCAATGCCTATTCTCTGACCTTGGTTCTTTTCTTGCAAATGTTTCATTACCCAAACTATGCAACATCATCAGTGCAGTGTTGTTACCTAGATTGGGTAAAGAAACATCTGCAAACAAACAAGCTCAGAGAGCACCAAGGACCCCTTAAGTAGGGAAATGAGTTTGGATGCAGAATAGTGGTTGTTTTCATTTCTTCATGGGCTGAAAAACATATATGTAGAGTTGACTTATTAAGGGTTGATTTAAACAACTTTTGCCCCCTTTTAGGCTTAACCTTGCCTAATCCCCCCCCCCCCCCCCCCCCAGTTTTCCTCAAATTCTTCCTCCTTGGATTGGAAGTTGGCCATCTGTAAATAAAGGCACTGCCCAGTCAGGAGGGACAGTTATAGAAGTTGCCAAATGTGTTGCAGGAGCCCAGGTTGAAGGAGATTTTCAGGTCATTCTCTTTCAGCCTAATCCAACTCAACAGGGTTACTCCTGTTGTGGGGAAAATAAGGGAGCATTATGTACAACATCTTGAGTGGTACAAAGTAAGGGCAGAATATAATCAAATAAATAACCTGATACCATCCGAAAACCTTCTACGGTGCTATTCCGTTTGGGAACAGTTGTATTACTTTTTATGCCATCTAAACTTGTATATTTATGTATACAAGTTTAGATGGCCTGTATATTTATATTTATATAGTTGCCTGTTTATTATTCACACATAAAAGACAATTGCTTGGCTTTGCTGTCCTTTTGTTGTCCTTCCATTTTTTTCCTCTCTCCTCCAAGAACTAGAGTGGCAGTGTGATTCCCACTTCCCTTGATTTTTCTCACAAAGGAAAGTTTAGCTTAGATTGCACTGATGGATCAATTATATATGGCTCTTTATCTATGGAAATTCCTAGGTATACAAATAGCATTTAGTAACGGTTTGTTATACTCTATCTTGGAATGCATTTGTCAACACTTCAAGCTGCATTTACTCTAGTGCTGACATAAGAAGGAGAAGCGGAGGCATCTGGAAGGGACGTTTGACTTTTCACCTACTTATTTTCCCTGGAGATAATATTCCCTAGGAGATGGGATGGGAGGAGGGAAATTCCTTTGAGCTGGAGCAGTAGATTAGGGATAGAGTGACTTGGAAGATAGCCAATGAGTGCAGAGGAGTGGGGAACGGAAAGGGAGGGTTTTGGGTCTGGAAGTCAGTTTTGGCTACGATGGAGTCGGAGTGAATGTTGTGCTTAATAAATGGGAGTTTTTCATCAAAGACTTTGTTTGAAATGCAATTTATTTGAGATGATCTCAAAACCTGACAGCGTTCTTACATTAACACTTGTCAAATTGTGAACTTTAATTTAACTGTGAACTTGGAATTATAGACAGTTTGATACATATTTTCATATGTGATGGTCATGTTCATCCATTAAAAAAGTTTTGAACCAAAATCTTTAAGGTAAGCTGTAGGAATATTCCCCGTGTTAATTCTGCTATTAGTACCTAAAGCTTAATGTTAGGAGCAACTTTTTCCTAATAGTTGCCTATGCCAAATCATAGTTCATTTACTGCAGAATATGGCAGAGCATTGAATCAACCATTAATGTAGAACGGCATGGAAGATTTAGCTTAGCTGAACTTCGTCGGGGAAGTTGAACAGATGTATTACCTAGGGGTATAGTTTTTATTGAATATTGAATTTTAACTGAATTTTATTGGTATAAAAAAGTGAAGACGAGAATATTCAGTGTCTTAGGCTAATTTATGGATTGATTCTTTAGCATCATTGTGCAAAAGGGGCACATTGTTAGCAAACTACACAATGTTTGTGCATTTGCAATGTTGATAATGATGGTTAGTTTATAGTTTTACTCCATTTTTCTGATTTTAGTGCTTGTATATGACATGTATTATTTTGTTATAAAATAATAATGTTGGGCCACAAAAAGGTGGTCACAAATTCCAAGATATCAAAATCAGTGCCATCCGATTTTGAGTTTGGATGAAAAGACGATGTGTTTCTCTTCAGCGTACCATCTTCCTCATACAAGTCTGCCTGTGGGCTTATAGCTGTAGGCTGAATAATGTAAACAGCTGTTTTACACTGGCAGAGGTTCCCCAGGGATTTTTGCTGTTGTTGTACCAAGGATAAAAGGTACTAAGGACTAAAACTGGGGCCTCTTTATAGGTAAAGCCTGTGTTTTGCCCCTGAACTTTGTCATTCTTCAAATTTGGTGGAGTTGATTGAACAGCATTGTTTAGAGTAGATCAGCAGCAACTGGCTTCATGACCTAAAGTTCCTGCATTAAGTACTGTACCTGCTTTCAATGAACAAGTGGGCCAAGCAGCCAAATTGTAATTCTGGTTCAGAATATACATTAGAAGAGAAATTCACAAAGCAAAATGCATTTCCTAACCTTGAAATTTGCAGACAGTAATTTCTAAATTGCTTTTAAAAAGAGGAATGGATTACTTTAAGAACAGCTTGAAAAATATAATTCTAATAATTCTTCAGCTATCTCTCTTCAGCGTCTCCATCACCCAGCTTGCTAAACCAGCCTCTTTGCATCCTTCTGCATGCGGCACTGAGTTTTTCCCGTGTGAACCAGGAATCACACAGAAGGCACAGGACCATCTATTTAATTTCTCTTTATAACAAACACCGCTTGATGCTTTCCCGGTTCCTGCCTTGAATAGCAGTGCCTTTGAAGGGTCCCACAGCTGCCGAAGAGAAGGCTGGGTTGTCATGGTTCCAGGCATTTGTAGAATAGAATAGTTGTCCCCTTTCCCTTCCCTTCCCTTCATGGTGGTTACCAAGGCCTGCGATGCAAAACGCTTCCGAAGCAGCTGATTGCCCTGCAGAATGGATGGTTAAGGAGCCCAAAAGAAGTTGCTTGGGATAGGTTTGACATCTCCCTTTTTTAAGAAATCACATAACTTTTAGTGCTGAGCATCTCTCAGGTATGTTTTTAAGTAAGTAGACTCTGTCATGCTGTAGGGAGGGAGAGCTCAGATGAATAGCATTAGCACGTTCTTTTTGGAGTCTGATGAATCGTATTTTTATTTCTTTCCCTTGCTTTATCTCAGCTGAGAGGCTGATGGCAGGTGATGGAATGTTGCTTCTTTTTTCCCCTTCTTATTTTTCCCTTTTAATGCTGGGTAGCACCTACGCTGAGATTGTCATGGGAGGCACAGTGTAATTGTTTCTGTTCCTTGCTGAAATTTTGCATTTGTGTGTCTGTGGTAGTTAGCTTTTTTAGTGTCCTTCAAATTCTTCTGTGTCTGTTTAGCATTGGCAAAAAAGTGTGTGTGTGTATGTGTGTGTAGGGAACAAAGAAATAACTTTTCCATTTACTTAAGTTACAATAAGAGATAAAGCAAACATTATATATTGAACTGGTTTCTCCTTGCTAGGTATTTCCTGATACAATTTGCTGGAAGGGAAAGGAGTCCCAATTACCTTCACGACTGGCCACAGACTCTAATTCATTCAGTCCTTTCAGGAGAGGTATTAAACCCCACATTTCTAGAGAATGATCGTGAACGATTGGGTTCTTTCCACATATAATACGGACTGGGCCATTTCCCTTCCCCTCGACTCTCAGCAGAGCCCCAAAGAAGCCTTCTCCTCCTCAGCTAATCTGCGGAACTCCCTGTCACTTTACTCAGGTTAGGGGGAACAAAGGGAACACAAGGAAAACTGCACCCATGTTGGAGGAAGAGGAGGAAGAGGACCCACCTATTGACTGCCCTGCTTCCCAATCAGCCCTATCTGGTATCCGAGTCTCTCCCTTGTTGCCCATTGCTGTTAAAAGAGATTTCAAATTTTGGCCTTGTTTCCAAAGCAGCCAATTGTGGCCTTGCCACCAGCCAGTTGGGCACAGAGGGAGGCAATAAAGATGGCGTGGATATGCTCCTCCATCTTCCCTTGTGCCATTCAATCTGTGGGTCTCTGAGAAATGAAGGGTGATACTTTGCCAAATTTTAATCCCACAAGGATATTGGGGCCTGGATTGTGGACACATTCTTTTAAATTAGCCCATTTGAGATATCTTGTTGCCCTAATTGTTGGCCTATGATGTACCATTTTGCCCAATTGAATGTTACCAACAGACAAAAGAATTATGGTAGCATATAGGTTCTTTCTTCCATGCAGTTGAGGCATTTATTTGTAGAATTTCCAAGGACTAGTGAAAACTGGGAGAAGGAAGAACAACATCCTAATTTCTTAAAGAATTGTTATTATAATATATACAAGATTTAATCAATTAGAATCAAAGGTAAAGAGTGGGACAGAGGTCTAGTCTTCAGTGGTATGGGATCTGTGTATAAATGGACACAAAAGAAATATCTCTGCCTTGTCCTCCTTTCATGGTATGTGAAGATAACGTTGGTCATAGTTTGGGGAATGCAGGATGAAATTTATTTTCAGTTTTGTTTGTGTAATTAAATAGATCAGCACTTTTAACCTCTGTGAAAGCAAATACCATACTCAGATTGCTTTATTTTCTAGGTATCACACATTTTAATGTTCAAAAAGGTATAAAATTTAATTGCACAATTATGCAGTTAAGCTCAGTTAAACGTGCACCATTAAGCATTTAGCCAGTTTTGTGTATGTGTAAAGATCAAGTCCTGTCTTCCCAGTTTAATCTCTCCTTAAGGCAGCTTTTATGATACCCTCAATATGTATATGTGCTAATACTGAGTGGTAATTAAAAATAAGAGCATATGCTGTGGTACATTTTTCTTAAAATTATGTGAGATTGGGATTTTGAGGTAAGAATTTATTCTATTTACCATATGATATAAATATAAATTAATATGTACAGAATAATGCAATAAAACAAAACAAAGTATACCCTGCTTCATTAAATCAATTCATCAGTCAAAAGTTCAGATGAAAGTATCCATAATATGTTTGGAATGTTAGCACAGAGGAAATTATTCTAGCTGCAGTAAGCTCCTCTTAGTAGACCCTGTTCTGGTTTGGAATCTTGTGAAAAATGTGCTAATTACTGCATGATAACTTAGTTAAGTCAGCATTTATTCTTGGAATAGTCAGCTTGATGATCTCCAGAGATGATCGCCACTTATTGATATTACTAGGTTAGATTTGTGGTCAGATGACTGGACAACTCTAAGGTCCTTCATTCTGCTTCCTGAGTAGTCTCAGATCTGCATTGCAGAAGTTTAAGTAGGCAGTCTGACTATTGTTCACAGATTCTCCATTTAAAGTTTAGTGCGGTTGCTAAAGCTATCAGGGCCAGAAGCAAAGAACCTGAGATTAGGCAAAACCATGTTGTCCTTTCTCCATCAGAGCCTAAAAATGAGTGGCAAGAGGCCCATTACTTCTGAAAGTAGGTTGATTTTCTGTCTTTTACTGTCATGCCTTCTGAAGTCTTGATGAACTCTATATCCCACTCATGTCTGGACCAAGCTTCTGTTAAGATTTTGTTCCTTAAATTTGTCTTCATGGCCAGGCCCGGATTTTCCTATAGGCTAACTAGGCTTCAGCCTAGGGCCTCAAGATCAAGAGGGGCCTACACAGTGGTGGGATTCTGGGGGCTCTAGGGGGTTCAGCCGAACCCTTTGTTAAATTGCTGGCTCGCCCGCCCCTCGCCTCCCACCCGCGCGGCGCCAGCCTACCGTAGCCAGGGGTAGGCAATTGTGGCTCTTTTACAGCTTGGCTGTCTCAGGAATTCTGGGAGTTGAAGGCCACAGGTTGTAAAAGAACCATGATTGCCCACCCCTTCCCTAGCCTGAGTTCCGCTGCCTGGGATCCACGTGGGCTACCATGTGGTTCCCCACCGGCTCCGGACGCAAGAGAGCAGGATGGAGAAAGCAGCTTCCACGCCTTCACTCACCCTCACTCTCTGCTCTGTTGGATCGCCGGCCGTTCGCTTACCCCGCCCACTCCCCATCTATTGCTGCCTCTGATGGCTAGAGGAAAAAAAAACTTCAAATTCTTGCCGCGGGGCTTCAAAGGGCCGCCCTAGAGCCAGTGGTGCAGCCGAACTCTTTGTTAAATTGCTGGCTTGCCCCGCCCCTCCGCACCACTATTTATTGCCAATAAATAGTGGTGGGCGAGGGGCGGGCGAGCCAGCAATTTAACAAAGGGTTCGGTGGTTTTTTTTGTAATTTTATTGGCCCACGAAGCTTCAGCATAGGCTAATTGGCCTCCCGGCTCTCAGCTGATTTGTCTCAGCTGTTTTGCTCAGGGCTCTGCTGCTTCCTTGCAAAGAGTGCTGATTTTTTTCCCCCTAGCTATGCTGAGAAACGAAAGTGAAACTGCTTTGCTGTTGCTGCAAGGTTGGAAAATTAGGCAGGCAGAATTCTTTTCTTTTTCCTCACCAAAAAAGGTAGGTGCAAACAATGGGAAATTTAGGGAAAAAGAGGAGAGTTCAGGATTTTAAAACACAAAAGAAAAAAAGCTCTATTTAACTAGGGAATTGTAATAATTGAGATACTATTAATTGTATATTTCTGAAAGCAGAAATGGTTAAATTGTGGTTTGGAGGAATATATGGGGGAAATTATTTGGTTTATTATTATTGGTAAATATAATTAATGGATTTGTAAGAAATTGGATTGCATGGAAATAATTGGAATATTCATGTTCATATTGATTAATATACAAAAAAGGTAGTTATATAACTAATTGATTTATATTAAAATGTTGAATTTATATTAAACAACTAATATTACATAATTAACCAATGTGAGGATGGATATAAAAATAGATGACAATGGGAAGGGGTATAATATAAAATAGAAGGGAAAAATTGAATTTGATTTAAGATTAGAGATGAGGATGAAGGGTAATATTGGTTTTTTAGAAAAATAGATGAGGAATAAATATGGCAAAAAGGAAATATAGAAATTGTAAATTTAATTGAAATGACTAAACACTGTTTAAATTTGTGAACTGGCCAAATACTCTGTTCAAAGAAAATACATTGTATGTTTGTATGTGTGTTTCTAATTATTGTTATTTATTCATATTTGTTTTCTTTTATTCTTTAAAGTTTAACAATTCATTCTTTATCTTAATATCTTTATATTTGTTTGGGGTTGGCTTCTTCCCTTTCATCTTTTTTATTGTACAGCAGTCTTTCTCCTCAAACCTACCACCTCTCTCTTTTCTTTCCTTCTTACTTTCTCTTCCTCCCCCTCTTCTTCTCCTCCCTACTTCCTCTTCCTTTCTCCTTCTCCTCCTCTCTTCCTCCCTCTTTTACCCTCACTCCTACTCTAATTTCCCTTCCTTCATCCCTCTCTATTGCTGTATCCTTTTATGCATATGGACTACTCAGAGGGCTGAAAAAGTTATTTTTGACTGATCCTCACACTTTTGACCAGTCCTCGAACTTACGACTGTCCTCACATTTTACGTTTTTGCCCTATCTTGTCACCATGGTGAAGAGAAGCAGTTGTGAAATGAGTGACATGGTTGTTAAGAAAGCTGCACGGGCATAAATGTGAGGATGGTCATAAGTGTGAGGACCGGTCAAAAGTGCGAGGCCCAGTTAGAAATGACTTTTTTCAGCCCTCTGAGTAGTCCCTATGCACATAGCCATGCCCACCCGGTCACATGACGAGCTGCCCACGCCTACACAGTCACGTGACCAGCTAGCCACGCCCACCCGGTCACATGATTGCCAAGCCACACCCCCAACTAAGCCACGCCCACAGAACCTGTTGTTAAAAAAATTGAATCCCACCACTGGTGAAAGGGCCTCATAAGTGGAATAGCCTAGGGCCTCTTTTCATCTAAATCCGGCCCTGTTCATGACACATGTCGCATCAGGTATGAACATCTCAGAATGATGGGTTGTAGCAGTTTAGAAACAGCTCTGCAGTTACCTCAGGCTACATCCTCTCTCTTCCCCAAATTAATATAGGCTTGGAGAGAATACAGTATAAGCAATGCATTGCTTTCCCTCTAATCTCATTGCTCCAAGTAAAGAAATGAACCAGACCATATATGGGAAACCTTCCAGACTAACTTTGATGACCTCTGCTGCCTTAACTATACAAACAAGGCGGTCCCTGATTTAATTGGTTTATTTCAATTGGGAATAATGGGAATTAACAGACCAATAGAAAATTACTATTTACCTCACAAAAAATAGTTTTGTATCAGAACAAAAAAAAAATAAATAAAAAAATGCAACATTTTTCTTCCATAGTTGTCCAGAACATTCCATTAAACCAGAAGTATGCAAAAACCGTATTTGGTGAATCATCTTCATCATCATCATCATCAATCAGTTAGAATAGAGCTGGAAGGGACCTTGGAGGTTTTCTAGTCCAACTCCTTGCTCAAGCAAGAGACCCTATACCAATGCATAGGTATTGTATTAGACAAGTGGCTGTCCAGTCTGTTCTTCAAAGCCTCCAGTGATGAAGCACCCACAACTTCTGAAGGCAAGCTGTTCCACTGGTTCATTTTCCTCACTGTTAGGAAGTTTCTCCTTAATTCCTGGTTGCTTCTCTCCTTGATTAGTTTTCATCCATTGTGTCTTGTCCTGACCTCGGGTCCTTTGGGAAATAACAACCTCCTGTTCTTTGTGACGACCTCTCAAATACTGGAATACTGCTAACATGTCAACCCTAGGCCTTCTTTTCTGTAGACTAGCCAAACCCAAATCCTTCAACCGTTCTTCATACGTTTTTGTCTCCAGGTTCTTAATTATCTAAGTTGCTCTTTTTTGCACTTGTTCCAAAGTCTCAGCATCTTTTTGTGATGTGGTGACCAAAATTGGATGCAGTATTCCAGGTGTTTTACTAAGAATTTATAAACCAATACTAATACTTCCTGTGATTTTTATTCTGTGCCTCTGTTTATACAACCAAGGATTGTATTCAGATTTTTGGCTGCCGCCGCACATTGCTGGCTCAAGTTTAAGTGATCGTCCACTAGGAATCCAACATCCCTCTCACAATTACCGTTTTTGAGCCAGATTTCTCCTAATCTGTACTTGTACCTTTGGTTTTTCCCACCTAGGTGTAAAACCTTGCTTTTTTCCACATTAAATTTCATGTTGTTGGATAGGGCCCATTATTCAAGTCTGTCAAGATCTTTTTGGATCTTCTAGGGCAGTGATGGCTAACCTTTTTGCCATCACATGCCAGGAGAGGGGGGGGCGGGGGAGGGTTGCACGCACACATTCCCCTTGCGCATGCGTGCGCAACCCCCTCCCCCCGCTCCTAGCACATGATGGCCTGGTAGGCCCGTTTTTCTTTCTTACCTGGTTCCAGATCCTCTCTGTGTATCTGGGAAGGGAGAAAACAACCTTTCCCACTCCCTTGGAGGCCCTACGGAGGCTGAAAGGGCCCATTTCCCAACTCTCGGTGGGACAGGAAGTGACATTTTTTGCTGTCCCCAGCCTCCAGAACCTCTCTAGGAGTCTCTAGGAGCCTCTCTAGGAGTCTGTAGAAGCCTCTCTAGGAGTCTCTGGAGGCTGGGGACAGGAAAAAACGTCACTTCCTGTCCCACCGGGAGTCGGGAAATGGGCCCTTTCAGCCTCCGTAGGGCCTCCAAGGGAGTGGGAAAGGATGTTTTCGCCCTTCCCAGAGACACAGAGAGGATCTGGAGCCAGGTAAGAAAGAAAAACAGGCCTTCCCCATCCCGCCCCCCCCCCCCAGGCCCTCCAGAGGCAGGAAACAGCCTGTTTCCCTACTTCTGGTGGGCCCAGAAGGCCTGAAAATCAGCTGGCCGGCGCGCGCATGCACCCCAGAGCTGAGCTGGCGTGCCTACTAATATGGCTCCGTGTGCCACCTGTGGCACGTGTGCCATAGGTTCGCCATCACGGTTTTAGGGTGTTGGCTATTCCTGCCAGCTTAGTATCATCTGCAAATTTGATGAGTTCCCCTTCTATTCCCTCATCTAGGTCATTTTGGAAGATACTGAAGAGTAATTGGCCTAAAATGGAACCTTATGATACCCCACTGCTTACTTCCCTCCTTGTAGATGTAGTACCATTAAGGATGAGTCATTGAGTACAGTTTGTCACCCAGTTACAAATCCATCTGGTAGTGATGCTGTCTATCCCACATTTTTCTAGTTTACCAAGTAGGTTGTTGTCTACTTTGTTGAATGCCTTACTGAAGTCTAAGTATACTATATCCAAATTTAGTACTACGTTTAGTACTATGTTTAGTACTATACTATTTAGTACTATACTATGTACTAATTTAGTCACTTTATCAAAGAATGAAATAAGATTGGTTTGGCATGATCTGTTTTTAACAAACCCGTGCTGGTTTCTAGTTATAACTTTATTTTTTTCTAGATATTCACAGATCTGTTTTTTGACACACACCCCTCAAATATCTTCCCAGGTATTGATGTTAGACTGATTGGTCTACAATTTCCTGGGTCTGTTTTTTTCCCCTTTTTTGAAGATGGGAAACACATCAGCTCTTTTCCAGTCCTCTGATATTCCCTGGTGCTCCAGGATTTTTGAAAGTTATGGTACAATGGTTCTGAGATAATATCTGCCTGAATTCTGGGATGTAATCTATCAGGTCCCAGTCCGGGGTGAAATCCAGCAGGTTCTGACAGGTCCTGGAGAACCGGTAGTGGAAATTTTAAATAGTTCGGAGAACTGGCAAATACCACCTCTGGCTGGCCCCAGAGTGGGGTGGGAATGGAGATTTTGCAACATCCTTCTCCCAGGAGTGGGAAGGGAATGGGGATTTTGCAATATCCTTCCCCTGGAGTGGGGTGGGAATGGAGATTTTGCAGTATCCTTCCCCTGCCACACCCACCAAGCCAAACCTCACCCACCAAGCCATGCCCACAGAACCAGTAGTAAAAAAAATTTCACCACTGGTCCCAGTGATTTATATTCAGCAAGATCAGACAGATGTTCTATTACCATTTTCTTGCTTATTTAGATTTTTATTTATAGTCTGTCTTTTACGGTTATGTTGTTGGGCTATATTTTCTTTTTGTGTGAAGACTGGTGTAGCTCTGCTTTCTCTCTACTGCCTGTTACTTCCTTGCCATCTTCTCTTTTTAGTGGACTGACTGTTTCCTTGAGTTTTTCTTGTTATTTATATGTTGAAAGAAACTTCTTAAAAATTATCTTTGAGTTTTCATTGCACGCCTTTGTTCATTCTGAGCCTTTGCTTTCCTGACTTCATTTTTGCAAATTTGGGCTATCTGCTGATATTCTGCCTTAGTTATGTGTCCCTCTTTCCAATTTTTGTACTTATCCTTTTTGTCTTTAGGTTTATCATAGAGATCTTTGTGCAACCATGCTGATTTCTTCTTGGATTTCTTGTTTTTCTTTTTCAGTGTATTGTGCTGGTCTGGGCTTTTATCATCATATTTTTCAAAGATTCTCATGCTTCTTGAGTTGTTCTCTTTTTTTAGGATTTTCATCCATGGAATTTTTCTTAGGGTCTCTCTGAGTTTGTTAAAATCAGCTCTTTTAAAGTTTAAGACACTGGTTGGCTTATATTCTGTTGTTTGCATTTGCCTTATATTGAATTTAATATGACATGGTCACTCTTGTCCAGGGTTTAGTTGACTTCAACTCCCTCTACCACTTCTTCTGTATTAGAAAGAATTAGATCCAGTATAGCTTTTCCTCTAGTTCCCTCTCTATCTTTTGGATGACAAATTTGTTAGCTAAGTTGGTTAGAATCATCATTCTAGCCATTGTCTATTAACTGCAGGATATTGTCTTGTACTTTCTGTTGGGCACGCAATACATGCTGATGTTGATCCATCTTGTTTTAGATCTCTTTTGTGGATGCTTTTTATCAAATTGCATCCATTCTATGACCGCCTTAGTCAACCTGCCATTAATTCTTGCTATGTGACTAGCCCATTTCCATTTCAGTTCTTTTACTCTCTTGATGATATCATGTACTGTTGTTCTCTAATCCATGTGCAGGTTTTTCTATCTTGTCTTGTGATGCCGAGCATGTATCTTTCCATGGCTCTTTGTGCCACTTGTAGCTTTATTGATTGTGTGGTTAGTGTCCATGTTTCCCTGGCATATGTTTGAACATGTAGCACACACACGGATAGAAAACATTTCTCTTCAAGCACAGTGGGGAGGTTATTCTTGAAAATGATGCTTAGCTTGCCAAATGCCTGCCAACCACATTTGGCAAATATTGGCAATTAATTTTCCTTAGCTAAAAACTTCCAATAATTTCTTGGAGCTTTCAGAAGTTGATGCATAAGATATTTGCTTTTCTTAAGCAGATCTTTACCTTGAAAGACAGACCCTGCCTTTTGCCTTTTGTCTCGATGACATGAAGTTTGTTCTGGAATTCAACAATATGGATGTCCCCTAGATGCCAGGAAAGAGTTACTGTTTTCTGTAGTTCTCTACTGCCATCTAAGGATTGTCTACGTTTGTTGCTTTACAAAAAGCTCTAAACCTTACATCACTCATATTCCTTGGCTGGGATACAGAGATTAAGAATTTTTTAATGTGCTTGTTAATTTACTGTCTATATGTTACTAGAGCAATCTAGATGAGCCATAGCTAGCTATTGGAGCAGATTCTTTCTGAAAAATTATTTGTATTACACCTTATGCTTTCTAAGACAAATGTTTAATTAAAAGCTGAGTCTTTCTGGAATGTCTGGAACTAGCAGCTAGAGAAAATAATCCAATCCTTTTAATATAATCATGAAAGCTGGGGGTGGGAAGCTGCACTGTCCTTGACAGATTTTATTTAAGAGTATATTTTTACTGGCAGCTCTGTTGCAGCCCTGCTGGCACTGCTTGGCTGCTCAGCCTGTGGTTGATGATGTGGGCTGCTCCCAGCCGTTTCTATCTGTGTCCTGGCTGGGCTAGTATGAGAGGGTTGTGGCCCTCAGAGGCAATTGATTATATTGATTGGTTATATTGCTTGCATGTGGCTGTATTTCCTTTGCCATTGTTAGATCATATGTATCTTATATTTTTAGCTTCAGCATATCCTGTTGCTGAAGGTAATATTTTTAGTAGTATGGAGGATTTTTTTTTCTTTTTCCCATTCAATCATGTTCATTTCTAAGGCACTGCCTCGACAGGACCCTACCGTTTTCTTGTTAAGATTTTTTCAGAAGTGATTTGCCATTGCTTCCTTTCTAGGGAAAATTTCTAGAGAGAAAATGACTGGTCCAAGGTCACCCAGCTGGCTTTGTGCCCAGCATGGGACTAGAACTCCCGGTCTCCCAGTTTCTAACCTGATGCGTTAACCACTATACTAATCTAGCTCTCAATTCATGTAATTCATTTTAATTCCATTTCTCCCATGGCCAGTCAGTTTTCTGCAGTCCCCCAAATCCCCATTCATCATGGTGAATTGTGAGAGAACCAGTACAGCTCCTCCTAGAGATGAGAAGGCTTGCTGATGGCTCTTTGGAAATATCCAGGGCAGTGGTTCTCAAGCCGTGGTCCGTGGACCCCTGAGGGCAGCAATGTCATCACAGAGGCGCCACAAAAGCTCGAAGAAATGTTATGATTTAAGCCTTGAGATAAATTTTGGGGGTCCGTGGCCAAAAAAGATACTTAAAGGAGGTCCATGGTGAAGAAAAGGTTGAGAACCACTGATCTAGGGAATATGATAGAAGTGACTTTGATTACGCTCCATGGCTTAGGACCTGGTTACCTACAGGACCGCATTCTGCCACCGATTGCCTCCCATCGACCAATATGCTCCCACAGAGGGCCTCCTCAAGGTGCCGTCAGCCAAACAGTGTAGGTTGGCGACCCCCAGGGGGAGAGCCTTCTCTGTGGGGGCCCCGGTCCTATGGAATGAACTGCCCCCAGACATACGAAGGATCCCCGACCTCCGTGCCTTCCGTCGCGCTCTGAAGACCCTATTATTCCAGCAAGCTGGTCTGACAGGATAAACGTTTTTTAAATTGGGTTTTGATAGGGGTTTTAAAATGATTTTAGTTGGATGTTTTAAATGTGGCCGAATGATTGAATTATTTTAATAAGCTTTTAATTTTTGTTGTACATTGTTTTTACCATGGCTGTTCACTGCCCTGAGTCCCTTGGGAGAAGGGCGGTATATAAATATAATAAACTAACTAACTAACTAACATGGCTATTACCATCATTCATTGGAAAACACTTCCAAAATATTATGCGGGTTATTGTTGCTTGGCATTACTGTATAAAGATCTCTGTTTTCAGCAGTGCTTCAGGTGCGTCCACCATTTGCAGTCCTAGAATAATTCCAGTACTATAAAATCCTCCCACGTCTTGGGTGGCAGCAGAGTCTGTTTACTCTCATAGGTTGGTGGTGGTGGTGAAGAATTACCCTACACCATTGCTACAGCAAGAGATGTCAACGACTTTCATGAATGGAAGTTTAGAAAGTTGAATTTTAATTGATGGATGGTGAGATCTTAAAAAGGATTAAAAAGCCTGGCTTTAATTTTGTTAATTGGCTGGACCTGCACGGCTCGTGGTGAGTTTAGCTTTGCAAATACGATAACCCAATTAATGCTGGGATTAGTAGAACTGAGATTTTAGCCCTAAATAGCCATGGTGGTCTGGGGTTAACTGAAGGTTCCCCAGCCATTCTAATAGGAGCGAAAGGTCTTCTCCTACTATTGGACATAGAGAAGAAATCAAAAACAGCCCCTGAGCTGCCCTAGGAATCTCCTCTTGCTGTTCCTGCTTTTTACAACCTCACCACAGGCCCATTTGCTTGTGAGACTGGGAAGAAAGGGGGCAAGATTGAGGAAGCCCCTTGACCTCAGCCAATCCGGCAACTAATTCTGACTGGACCTCCTGTTTTTGTTTTTTTAACTTTTTCTAAAAAAATATTCTTTAAAGATTAACGAAGGATAGTCACTCAGCCATCTTTGCAAGGATTCGCACTGTATCAGAAATTTCTGGTTCTTGTTTGACCCGGCCATTGTGGTTTATGTGCTGTTGATTTACCGGATAAGTAACAGGTACTCCATTTGGGTCAACTGAGTTTTTGACATAGCTATTGATTTGCATTGTTTATCTGCTCTGCTCACACGTATAAAAAAAATATATCAGTAAAACTCCATATAAATTCCATTTGAGTTTTGATTTTGAATACAAAGATAATGGAAACAGTATAGATTCACACCCTAGTTATCTGAAACATGTTGTGTAGTAAGTAGTCTGCGGTATTAAGTGATTCAAAAATATTTTTTCATGGGCAGAACCAATTTTTGAAATTGATTTGACAAAAATATTTTAGGATGTATAATAAGACATATCTTTTCCCTTCTTTTCATTTTTTCCTATGTCTCCATTTGAACACAGTGTAGGTAACTGGGAACTGCATTGTGTATCCTCTGCTGTTTCCAGTCTCAGTTGGCCTTGTTTGTTTTTAGCAATCTTGCCAACAAGCTAAATTGGCTGTATAATGCCATGGTGACACCTCATTCATTATGTGATCTCCATCTGGATCAATTACATTACCAAATTAGGCAAAAATGGATGCATTTTATGTTTGTTCCGAGTTAAACATTATGCAAATACACTTCCAAACATTAAAAAATATAATTACAAATATATATTTGTATATTAGGTTGAATGATTTTCATATATTAAACTGGAAGGAATATCTAAACAGTGCATAAGAGTCATAGTCTGGAAAAATTCCTATAAAATTAATTAAGTTTAGCTTCATAATGCTAATATAAAGAGCCATGGGTAATGAAGATGCAATTCATTTTTACATAATTTTTGCCTATTTTGCTTTGTAAATTTTCATAATCTCCTGTGCACTGCTTGGAGTGTTCAAGCCTGGGCTCTTGTCAGTCAGATATGATGTCACTGGGTTGGAATTTCTTTGGCCACGCCCTCCATCTTCCGGCCGAGCCTTCAGTTTTTCCAACTCAGTCAGAGGAAAGTCTTGTTAGAGTTAGCTCTTAAATTTATTTAAATTTAAACGTATTTTTCTTAGTTAATTTGGCCAATTTCTTTAATTCTTCAAAACAACAACAACAACAACAACAACAAAAAAAAAACCGAGCCTTTTGAATTCGGCTTGGGTGAGTGAGTGAGTGAGTGAGTGAGTGTGAGTCACCACCTGAGCGCTCTGCAGAGGAGGCTAATTGATCGCTCCCAGCCGGCCGTTTTCTCTAAATACAGCCAGGATCACAGGAAAGGCTTGGGGAAGCCTTTTAAAGCATCGGGGGAGTCCGAGGCTTCAGATTTCGCCGCGGACTGCTGCAGGAGAGTGAGCGTGCTGACCGCATGGCCAATAGTCACCATTTCGCTGGTGGCGGCCATTTTGTTTGGGTTTAAAGGCACAGCAAACTATTGTGGAAGGCAGCTGGGCGAAAACTGAGAAGATTGCAGCTTTGGAGAGCCGGATCTGCTTCTGCTCATGCAAGTAAACATGTTCCAGTATTTACTTGGGCTGCTCTTTCTTGCTGCTGCTGCTGCTGCCTGATTATTGTAAAAAAACCGTGTTGCCGGTTTAGCAAATGTTTTTTAGAAAAACATTTTGCAAAAGCCCAACTGCAGGTTGTTTCTAAATCCCCTGTGGTGTCAGGGGATCAAGGTGGGGCTCCCCATATTTTTCCCACTGTTATTATAAATCAAGGGCCTCAAGAGGAGCAACCTAACTGGTCTCCCACTATTGTTCAGGAACAACAGGAGTTTCACGCTGTTCCTTTTCAGGAAGGTCATGTCTTGCCTACTATTCAGCCCACTCCTGTGCCTTCCCAGGCCCCAGATGCTCAGGGCCCTGCTCCTTCAGCTACTTTTACACCCACAGCAGCAGGGCTCTGCCCACAGGAGTCTGCACAGCAGGTTTTGTCCTCAGACTTACGTTTTGCCATTGTGCAAACCATTACTCAGGGCATTGATGAGGCATTAGCCCAGAGGGGTTTTCCAGCTCCTGCTCACCCAAGGCCTTTCAGGGCAGACCCTGTGACTCATCCAGCTAGACATAGGGATTACAGGGAGGAATCCTATCAGGATACTCAGTCTATTCACAGTGAAGATTCCCTGGTAGGTGAGGAGGAATTAGGTGAATTTGAGATGTCTGGGAATGAAAGCCTTTCTCAGGATAAGCCTACTTATTCTGGTTTATTCAAACCTCACTTTTCAGAACATTATTAATGAAGGCTAAAATGACTGCTAATATGGGCCAGGTGGATAAATCTACTTCTGCCCCCAGGGATTCTCAGGATCTGTGCGCCAGCCTGTTTTCAGAACAGGTCACTACTCAGGAGGTTATCCCATCTCCACAGTTCTTTGTGGATACAATTAAGAGGCAATGGGAACACCCTATTTCTGTTTCTCCTCCTAGTGGCATGGATAAGAAGTTGTTTTCTGTAGAGAAGGAACTTGAGGATCTTCTCCAGATTCCTACCGTGGATTCTCCCTTGACTAATTTGGCTTCGGCCTCTATTCTTCCCTCTGATAACGCAGAAGGATTGAAATCTGAGGATAGGAAGGCAGATTTGGCCATGCGCAAAACTCATCAGGCCGCGGCCGCGGCTTGGGCGATTAGATCTGCTACTGCGGCTTCCTTCATGGCCAGAACTTCACTCCTCTGGTTCAAACAGCTTCAGACCAGGGTTTCCCCTGAGGATACCCGCCTGCAACAGGACCTTAGTAAGTTGATTGCCGCTACTGAATACACAGCTGATGCCTCCATTACTGCGGCAAAATTCGCATCCAGGGCTTTAGCTTCCAATGTGGCGTCTAGACGCTTGTTATGGCTACGCCAATGGCAAGCAAATGTTAGGTCTAAGGGTTGGCTGGCAGCTGCACCTTTTAAAGGACAACAGCTGTTTGGTGATGTGTTAGATCCCATCCTAGTAGAAGGGAAGGACAAGAGGAAGGTGTTGCCCCAGCTGAATAGGAGATATGATAGGTGACAGGCTCCTTACTATCGTAGGCAGTCCTTTCGGAGTGCAGAGGCAGGGTTCTCTGCCTCCCAATCTCAGCAACCATATTTCCAGGGAGGAGATAGACCTCATGACAGATCAGGATTCCGAGATAGATCTCGGCAATCACAGTCCAGATGCCCCTACAGGGGTTCAGGGGGACGCCCCTATCGTCGTTCCAAGTGACTCTTGGGCCCACATTCCCATTGGCAGCAGGTTGAAGGTGTTTGCCGACCAGTGGAGGAATTCCACCATGGACGCGTGGGCTTTACAAACTGTGACTCTCGGACTAACACTAGAATTTTGTTCCAGACCCCCTCATCATTTCATTCAGTGTCCAGTTCCCAGGGATGCCACCAAGAGGGCCATGATGGAGACTGAAATTCAGCATTTGCTGGATTTCGCTGCCATAGAACCGGTACCGATTGGTCAAAGGGGTTTCGGATTCTACTCCATACTCTTTCTGGTGCCAAAGAGTTCGGGCGGGGGGAAGGGCTATTTTGAACCTGAAAGACCTCAACGTTCACATTCAATACAAGAGGTTCAAGATGCATTCTCTGCATTCGATCCTGGGAGGCCTCAGATATGGGGATCTCTTAACATCAATAGACCTGAAGGAGGCTTACCTTCATGTGCCCATAAGGTTATCCCACAGGAGGTTTCTCAGGTTTGCCTTTGCGGGCCGTCATTGGCAATACCGGGCCCATCCCTTCGGCCTATCATCAGCACCCCGCATCTTCACCAAATTACTAGACGTGGTGGCAGCTCGTTTGCAGGCCCATCCAGTCCGCCTGCAGTGTTACCTGGATGATGTGCTGATCCAGTCATCGTCTCCCAGTCAGGCACAGCGAGACCTTCATCTTACCATCCAGACCCTGCAGGATCATGGCTTCTCAGTAAACTGGGAGAAAAGCCATCTGACTCCATCCACCAGACTGGTGCATTTGGGGGCGGTAATAGACACCCAGTTATCTCAGGTGTTTCTGTCGCAGGAACGCAAGGACAGCATCAGACAGTTGATAGGGCAGATTCAGGCGTCTGGCACTGTGCCCCTTCTTCTCCTGTCTCAACTATTGGGAAAGATGATATCTTGCCTTGCCATAGTTCCCTGGGCTCGGTTTCATACCAGAGCCTTACAATGGTTCCTACTTCCCAGTCAGAAATCAGGGAGCAGCAATTCTCTAGGCAAGGTCAGGGTTCCTCCACAGGTGCTTCGCTCCTTGGACTGGTGGCTGTCGGTAGCCTTGGAGAAAGGATGTCTGTTTCGGGACCCTCCCAGACTGCTTTTGACATCGGACGCCAGTCTCTTCGGTTGGGGAGCGCATCTGGGAGCCTCCGTGACGCAGGGACATTGGTCTCAGGAAGATCTCCAGAACGACATCAACTGGCTGGAGCTGAGGGCAGCGCACCTGGCGCTTCGAGAATTTCGGGCCGAGCTGTCAGATCAACATGTTCTACTTCTCACAGACAATGTCACGGCCAAGGCGCATGTCAACCGGCAGGGCGGCACCTGTTCGAAGGTCCTCATGCGCGAGGCGAGGCGGTTGTGTCTCTGGGCGGAATGACATCTTCGGTCCTTGAAAGCAGAACACATCGCCGGGACGTCCAACTCCACGGCGGATTGGTTGAGCCGGACTACGATAGACCAGGCTGAATGGCGTCTTCACCCGGACCTGTTTCATCTCATCACTGTTCGTTTCGGGGACCCGATCCTAGACTTGTTTGCTACCCCTCAGAATGCTCATCTTCCAAGGTTTTTCACCAGATTTTGGACTCCAGCGGCCGAAGGGGTAAATGTCCTTCGCTGCCCGTGGCCAACCGGATTGCTGTACGCATTTCCCCCGATTCCCCTGCTCCAGAAGGTGATTGAGAAGATTCTGGTGGAACAGGCGGAGGTGTTACTAGTGGCGCCGTACTGGCCGAGACGTCCATGGTTCGCAGACCTCATGTCCCTTTTGACGGAGCGCCCCTGGAGGTTGCCACCGCACTGGGTCTCCCTCAGTCAGGGCACTCTTCAACATGCAGACCCTCAATGGCTCCAGTTAATCGCCTGGCGATTGAGCGGGAAGCTCTCCAGAGAGAACTCTACCCCTCCGAGGTAATTTCCACTATTTTAGCTTCTCGGAAGCAGTCAACGCTTCGCATCTACCAGGCCACCTGGGCGGTGTTTTGTCGCTGGTGCGCAAAGAATTCCTTCGTACCAACAGCTGCGACGGTCCTGCAGGTTCTCACTTTTTTGCAGCACGGCTTGAAGAAGAAGCTGTCCACTAATACATTGCGTCATCAGGTTGCTGCCTTGGCAACTGTTTTACCAGGTGAGGGTCCTATTCCCCTTTCACACCATCCCAAGGTTCGCAGTTTCTTGAAAGGTGCTGCCAACTTGTTGCCGCCCGTGGTCCACCGTTACCCAACTTGGGACCTTTCTCTAGTTTTGCAGGCGCTCAGCTCGCCTCCTTTTGAACCTTTAAGATCTTCCACTCTTCGGTTATTCACATTTAAAGTTGCCTTTTTAGTGGCTATTTCTTTTGCACGCAGAGTTTCCGAGTTGGCGGCGCTTTCGGTCCGCCAAGATTTGTGCATTTTTCATCCGGACCGGGTCATTTTAAGACTGGACCCTACGTTTGTTCTAAAAGTTAATTCTTGGTTCCATAGGGCACAGGAACTTATTTTACCAGATTTTTGCCCTAATCCTAGGAATCAGACTGAGAAGCGCTGGCATACTCTTGATGTGCGCAGAGCCTTGCAACGCTATGTCAAAAGGACGGCTTCGTTTCGACGGACGGAGGCACTGTTTGTTTCATTTCAGCCCAGGTCAATGGGGAAGAAGGTTTCACCATCTACAGTTGGTCGCTGGCTCAAGGCTTGCATCGCATTGGCCTATGAACATCAAGCTCGTCCAGTGCCACGTTGCATTACGGCACACTCTACTCGTAGTGTGGCCACTTCAGCTGCTTGGGCTACTCAAGCCTCCATCTTGGAGATCTGCAGAGCCGCTACTTGGACCTCTCCCTCGCCGTTCGTGAGGCACTACAAGTTGGACCAGTTTGCATCAGCCGAAGCAGCGTTTGGGAGGCGTGTCTTACAGAGAGTCCTACCGGCTGAGGGGACCCTGGACCGATCTGCTTCCCTCCCTTCTTCGACTTAGCTTGGGTATATCCCAGGCTTGGACACTCCAAGCAGTGCACAGGAGATTGAACGTTGGGCTTACCTTGAACGTTCCATCTAGGTGCACTGCTGGAGTGTCCAAATCCCACCTGGCTTGTGCTGGTCCGGGGTCCAGGAGTGGTCGGTTTTGATCAGATGGCGTCTTCCATGGTTCCGGTTTCGTTGAAAAAACTGAAGGCTCGGCTGGAAGATGGAGGGCGTGGCCAAAGAAATTCCAACCCAGTGACATCATATCTGACTGACAAGAGCCCAGGCTTGGACACTCCAGCAGTGCACCTAGATGGAACGTTCAAGGTAAGCCCAACATTCATTTTCTTAGATCAATGTTTAAAAATAGGAGTAGCTGCCTCTCTCTTGATATTAATATCTTTAGACATATTAAAAAGTTTTATCTATGCTCATATGGCCTCTTAAAGATAATCCAGTAGCGTCAAACCTGCCCCAATCTGATCCCTTAGGAAAGAAAGGCCTTCAACTCCAATTGGTTAAAGCAAAGAGTTCCTTTATTAAGGATGTTGATTGCAGTAAAGTCAAGCCAGCTCTGAAATCTCCCGTGCTCACTAGATACAAAAATAAGGTATAGGTTCTCTCCATGACCAGTCCGTTTCCAGCCAAGCCAAGCTCGCCAAGAAGTTTTGAAAACTCTGAAATGTTTGGAGGTAATCTGCATATTTCTCAGGGTGCCTGACCATGGGATCTAATACATGCAGGGTCCTTATCACCTGTCATTCCCCACTCCCGATTTCCTATCACGTACACACAAGCTTTATTGTGTTTTCATCCTTCTCCCCCCACTTAGTTTTATGGCAGGATGCCTGTGAGCCCCACCCCCCAAGCCGAGCCAGACAGATCTGACATTTTGCTCCCCTTGACAGAGACGGTAGTCCTGCAAAAATAAAAAGAGAGGGGAGGGAGTGATAACAAAATTTCCTGAAAGGGAAATTCAGTGTCCAGAAAGGACATTGCTAAGTATGCGATTGGATATAGTCCAATAAATGATAGGTTCATATCTAGGAGAATTAGTGGATATCCAGTAAACATTAACTTTGTGTGAGTGTATACAGTATATCTGTACTACAGATTCAGCATGAAAGTCATTGGGAAATTCAAGTCATGCCAAATACTCCATCTAAAAAGGATATATTACTAACGACTGATTGGAATGCAGAAGTTGAACTAATGGAGGAACCTGAAATTACAGGAAGATGTGAACTTGGTAAATAATGCAGGGGATAGATAGTAGAGTGTTGCAAAGATAATTGCTTATTCATTGCTAATACTTGTTTCAAAAACATAAATACAGACTCTATTGTATGGGTGACACCATAATCCAACTGACTACGTACTAAGGAAGTAAAAATGGAGAGCTGCAATCCAGTTAACCAGACTACTTCTAGATGTAGTTTGTAGGATAGAAAATAATGAATTATTGGTGTCAAAATATATTAGCTAAATTTAAAAAATGGAAGAGAATAGATTTGACCTGGAAGTCATATTGCCAGAACGTAGGATCTGTTTATAGAATAAATGTGAAAGAGAAGCTAAGGAGCATAGCAAAAGATAAAATTATTGTGAAACATTAAGAGAAAAAAATACAGAGAGGAAAAGATCCAAGTGACTTTCAAAATACTACTGTATATTGTGATAACCAAAGAACGGCAGAAGGTAAACCATGAGAATGACAGCAGCAGCAGCAACAACAACAATAATAATAATTTCAATTGCAAAAGGCGGCTTTACTGGGGACAACTTCCATCTGCAATGATATATGTAACACCATCAAACACCCAGAACTGCCTAACTCAGCTCCTTGGTAAGGTCCCGATAGGTAGACAAAAATGCCAAATTCTATCTGAACATCTGGCCGACTGTGCAATGAATTATTATTATTATTATTATTATTATTATTATTATTATTATTATTTCAAAAACCAAAACGTACAATTTATTGACATCACGGTACCAGGGGATGCCAGAATCGAAGAAAAAGAACTGGAAAAAATCAATGTCACGACCTTGCCATTGAAACTACAAGACTATGGAAGAAACATGTAACCGTAATACCCATTGTCATTAGGGCACTTGGTACCATGTCCAAGAATTTTACAAAACAGAAATTGCAGCTTCCTGCAATAACACCAGCGGAACTGCAAAAAACTGCACTACTTGAAACATTGTATATTTAAGAAGATACTTGGTTGATACCTAGGATGCTGGCAGCAACCCGTATCACCCATTAGCACCATTCAATGGTATTTATGACACATCTTTAAATGTTCAGTTGACTGAGTTTCATGTTTAATGAATAAAAGAAATAACAACAACAACAACAACAACAACAACATTATACCAGGAGATGTCAGAGTCGAAGAAAAAGAACTGGAAAAAGTCATGAAACATTGCGACCTGGCCATCGAAACTACACGGCTATGGATGAAACATGTAACAGTGATACCCATTGTCATTGGGGCACTTAGTACCATGTCCAAGAATTTTATAAGATACATCAACAAATTGCAGCTTCCTGAAATAACACCAGCGGAACTGCAAAAAACTGCGCTACTTGGAACAATGTACATCCTAAGAAGGTACTTGGTTGATACCTAGGATGCTGTCAACAACCTGTATCAACCATTAGCACCAGTCAATGGTATTTCTGATGCATTTTTGAATGTTCAGTTGACTGAGTTTCATGTTTAATGAATAAAATAAATGATAATAATAATAATAACAATAAAAACAAAACAAAATCTGGATAGTGAATGTTGCGATACCTGGACACAGCAGAATAAAAGAGAAAATCACAACAGCCCTACGAATAGAGGTAGAATGGCTGTGGCAAAAGAAAGCAAAGATATTACCAACAGTAAGAGGTACCTCGGGTGTAATCCCAAAATAACTGGAGCACCACATAAACGTCATTGGCATTGACATTATTCAATAGTAATTAGGATTGAAAGGGATGGTTAGGCCCCTTGTGTTGCTAAAGATTAATGGGTTTGTCTCCTTAGTAGTTGCTAGTTTGTGGATGCTTTGGTTGTATGCAACTATTGTTTTTAATTCTTTGAAGGTGTCCAGAATAATTTGCAGTAGGGTAGTTTAGTAATTTAATAAGAGATCTAATAAAAACTAGGCAAATATTATGCCTGGGGATAGTTACTGATCAGTCCTGGACAAAATACAGACAAATTAATTCATTGAGCTAATGCTCAGCAGTCAGAACCTTGACCTTGTGATGAGAGAAAAACATGGACTAGAAAGAATGATTCTTCGGAGGTTGAGAGACATAGAAGAATGGGAAGATAAAGTGAATGGTCAGAATTAAAATGATTGCTGGAATGCCCTTGGAAAACCCTTACAGGTTGTCATTGAGGAAAAATCAAGATGATGGGAATTTGTCTATATAATCATTGGGGTTAGACCTGACTCGGTGACATCTAACTGAGTTGATTTTTTTCATGAGGCCGCTCAGCTGAATTCAAGATTTTTCAGGAATAATCACAGCTAGTTCCAATTTCAATATGCATCATTTTATATATCGTAATTATTATGCACTTACTCACTTTGGCAAGTCCCTATAGAATATCTTCTGTTTATTCTCTTGGAATAAAATTTTATTTTAGGAAGGAAGAGTTGATTCATACTTGACACTGAACTGCACTCCCTTATAAGAAACAACTTTTTAAAAGTCAAGATTAACCTATAATTGTTAAATTGGGGAAAGCACACTTTTTATGACCCTTGTTTCTTTTAGCCTGCGGTGTATAAATCCACCTGGCAGTCTACCATTCCAAGGTTATATGCTGATTTTTTAATTAAATACTGTAATTAGAGATTAATTATTGAAAAGTTTTGCATGAATTTTTCTAGTGCTTAATTTTTTGTGAATAGGTGGAAAATGAGTGCAAAAATACCATGTGTTAAAAGAACAGGGTTCAACTGAAAAAAATACATTCTATTTCAGCCAGTGCATTTTTATGCATATAAGTATAGCATCTTTAAAATACCTGTAATATATTACTATCTCTTTCTACAGTTAACAGTTAATTGTTTTTACTCCACCTGAAGTTGAGGAGAGTCAGTCCATTTAACTGAAGTGAGCTGTTCCTTACTTAAATGTCTATGGAGATTCTCAGTCATCCAGGTCATGGTTGTCCCAAAGATGCTTCCCCCCCCCATATACAAAATAATGATGAGATTATAACATCAAAATACATATAATTTTATTAATTATGCTATCTAAGAACCCGGAACTAGGTAATGAACAATAATTATGCCTTTTTTTGTATAGGCATTTAAATCAGATGGGATGAAATCATTTTTGTATTAGTATAATATTGATGCCATCATTTTTCCATTGTTGTGGCCTTCCAATATATTTCTCACTGTATGTACCAGTAAATATTCTAATCCTGTTAATCCCTTCCGTTTTCCAAGGTTTTGCCATATCTGACTGGTTACAACCGACTAAAAAAAAACCTATTAATTCTTTATACACCAAAAAATAATTTTGGTTATTTGGAAAAAATAATAAAGTCAACTTAGAAATTCTGAGTAATCAAATAGTCTTATAGGACTACCAGACTTGAAAATATGTGCCTATTTCTTTACATTTTCTCCAACATGTGGGATTTATATTAGGGTTATTTATTCATTTATCATGTTACATTTTCTTGGAGTTGAATAGCGTCTATTAAATACTTCCATTGTATTTTCTCCAAAATGGATATCAGAGGTTTTCTAGGTCAGTTGCGATGCAGTGAGATGGGAGGCTCACCTGTTAGTTTGTGGAGCCTCTTTAAAAAAAAAAAAACGGTTGCATGAGAAGTACTACTTGTGTCGAGAATAGCACGAGGTTGCCATGAGGCCAGCAGCCTCTGCCCGAAAACTGAGCCCTGCATTGCATTGCATCAGCCAGGCTCCTCAGCCAGCCAGGCTCCTCTGCAAAAAACCCAGAAAGGTAAGTTGGGCGCTGCTGGGCCTTGAAGCCAGGTGAGGAGGAGGCTGAGTCCCGCAAGTCCCTTGGGTGGCCAGGTGGGAAAATGGGTCTGGTCTACAGGCTGTAAGTGCCCTCCATGTACTGGTTGCTGCTGCAGATCAGCCTTAGGCTCCCTTGCCTGGCTGAATGGCCGGCTTGGGAACAGGCCGAGGCTTGGGGGGACCCGACAGGATGGGTCCTGGGATGGGAAAAGGGAGATGGGCGTTGTAGCATCCTGAACAATGGCAGGGAACTTCAACGGCTGTAACTTTAAAACCAGATCATAAGTACCTTTTGGGGGTGTGTGTGTCTGTTATAACTTAGGTCGCTAAGCAACCGATTGTAAGTCAAGGACTCCCTGTAGTTCTTATGATTTAAACATGAATTAACTCATCAAAAAAATATTGTTTTGTATGATTCCTCAAAGAATGTTTTGAAAGAGATGATGGCTAGATTATGTAGGTGTTATAAGAAAGGTTTTTAACTCATGTGGTCTTGGCTACCCTATAATATTTGTAAAGTTCTTTGTTCTAAAAACAAGAACAACTTGATACAATGTACAGTTGAAGTGATTTTATATCATTGGTACTTATGGTATATGGATATTTTCTGTTTCCTTCATGGCAATATTTAGGTTTTCTTTCTTCACTGACTAGTCACAATCTACTTATTTTGATGGCGCTGTAGCTTTTTGTATTTTACCATTTAAAAAGAAAATAAACACAAAGGATCTCTGTGTGTGTATGTGTGTGTGTGTGTGTTTCTCTGTGTCCATGGCTAAATAAGAGCTGTAGTATTGAGGAGTGAAATTTAAATTCTTTTAAATCTACAGTACTTTTTCCTGATCTAAATTGCCCATAGCAATGCTATTTGTGCTATGGAGGTTGCGTTGAGTGAAATAGCAGCTTTGGCTTTGGGAAAAATGGCAGCAAGGAAAGAAGAGGCTTTGTATCCAGTTCTCATCTCACTCTCCATGATTTACCTTCTTATTCTTAATTCGAAGTTACTTGCTCCCTACGTCTGAATGAGGACGCCCCAATTCACTTCAATCCCGTATTGATCCATGAACTCTCCAGGTTGTCTTAGGCTGACCACCTTGTCTCAGGCTCATTCAACACCCGCGACGGGACGTTGCTCCATTGCCTTAGGAATCACCAAGGGCCCGTATGCATAACAGGGTTTGCTATTTCGTCACAACAAATATTTTAATAGTATTTCAGTTACAGTGTTAAGCATGGGAATTTTGAAAAGTAATTAGTTCAAAGGAAAGGAAATTATTAGTTAAAGGTGCTGCAAGCTTTTTTCCTGTTAAAGTTGATGTACCTCTGAAAAGTGTAAACATTGCCTCTTTCCTGATAGTCTTCGTCTTTCTTTGCAGTGCGGCTCCATGAGAGTATTTCAGAAGAAGGTTTCCATTACCTTGTATTTGATCTGTAAGTCTGCTTTATTTGTTTTTGATCTTTGGTCAGTGAAAAGCATGTAAGGCTTGCAAACATTTCTCCCTCCCTCTCTTCCTTTCCCATCCTTAGTAGCTGTATCTGCATGTAATTGAACTTAAGCAAACAGACAGTATTATGGCCCTAAATCCTGTTAAGAAAATGTCTTTTTGTCAGGAGTTGCTAGTTAAGCCAGAGTTAAGACCAACTTGTAAATAATGAAGTTATTTCAGACTACTTTCTTGTGTGCAGCCATTGGATATTTGTTGATAGACCTCCAAAATAGAGAAGAGATTTCCTCTTGTCCGGTCAGCAGAATTGCTTCTGCCGAGGCAGGATTTCTGTTGGTTTCTTTCCAGTAAATTCGTAATGCTTGGGCTAAATTAGAAGTAGTACAACTCTGTGATTATTTGTAGTTTAGGCTGCAGGCTGCAGCTTTCTTTTATTGCCATTATTTCATTCCGCAGTTCCACAATTCAGGTCCTGCACTTGGCCTTGCTACAGGTGTAGGAAAAAGCCGAGGGATAGCTATTGCGTCCTGAACATACATGATTGAGGATTATTAATCTTTAATGATCTCGTGCTTTGGAATTAAACCTTTTAAAGTTTATTTAAGAAGCTGAAGAGGGCGCTTTTCTTTCCATTTGCTATTGACTGTCAGTGTTTGACATCTGCTTCATCAAAGTGTGACTTCTTTAATTTCATGGATTCTGTTTGATTCCAGGGTGACTGGGGGGGAGCTATTTGAAGATATTGTTGCCAGGGAATACTACAGTGAAGCCGATGCTAGGTAAGTTTGTGCTGTTTAATATGGTTTTCTTTTCTTTTCTTTTAATTGATTTATGGCCAATATTCTAATGTCAGTCCTGCCCCAACTTGGTCAACATATGATGGCAGTTTTGACATCTGTGAAATACCATTTCTTTTTTTCTTTTTTTTTATTGAAAAAGTTTTCAAATACAAGTTTTTCCCCCCTTTCCCCCCCTTCCCTAACCCCCCCTCACCACCCATCCCCCCCTGTGACTTCTTCACAACAATAGGCTATTTCATAACTAATTACATACATAATATCTTTCCTTTCCCTTACTCTCTCCTCAGAATACTGACCTTAGCATATTATTCTTATAACTCCCATTTTTACGATAATCTGCCCTTTTTCTCCTCCCCTAAACTTATAGTGTATTATTACAATTTAACATTTAATCTTTTATATATATTAATGTAACATTTTAAAGCGGCCTTCTCCCTACATCCAAATTTAACATTTATTCAGTTCTATCCAATTCCTCCACTCCCCTAAATATATGACTTAAAGATCCTTTTTCTTAGACTAATCAATCAATAAACTAACCTATTTCAACCCTTCAATTCCTACAAAATCATGCAATACAATTCTAAATATAATCCACTGCCCACTTTACTAAGATATACACATATCTATATATGCATTCCATTTTGTAAAAAGAAAAAAGACAATAACTTTAAATTTATAATCCATATAATATCTTCTTTGGTGTCTTTCCACTGGATTGTTAAATCCATCACCCATAATAGGGTAAAATAACATGCTGGTGCAACAGTTTGTTCAAAATCTTCAATCATCTTCTGCCCCCATCAGTAGTAGATATCCTCGTTTATATATAAAAGTAAAAACAACCACCCGAGTGACATTATAATTATATCCATATAGTTATAGTTGTGGTATTCATCAGGATTGTTGATTCCCATCATCCTAATGGGTAACATCCAGATCTTCTGCATGCCCCAGCGTGACTCTCTTGCCTTGTAACTCAAAATAATTATAATATATTTACCAGTAAAAGAAATCCTGATAGATAATTCAAATCCAACAAGGTAAGGCTCTTTTCACATCCCAAAATCACGGCATTACAGAGATCTGCCACAATCCTCAGGATAGTATTAAACAATTGTTCGCCTCCACTATCTTTTCAGATATTCATTCATTTTTTAAAGTCCCTGGCTTCACTGTTGCTTGGTTTAGAAACTGCTGTTTCTATGAGATCTATTTTTTTTCTTTTTCTTTTGCGGGTTGAATTTCCATCCTCGTTTCGTGCCTACCAATTGTGTGTCAGCTGATCGATTTTCATTCTGCTTTATGAGTTGATCTTGTTGGGTTAGTTTTGTCATCTCATCTTTCTTCTCCATCACTTGTATATCAACTGGTTGATTTGCGCACTTGTCTGTGACTTGATGGTTCATCACATTGGAGTCGAATGACACTGCTCTCTTATTTATAGACAGTCCAGCTGGGGTATCCAGGGAGTCCAAAGACAATTTATCCACCACAGCCTCTGTAATTTGATGTTTTCCTTTTGTTTCCAACTCCTTTTGCTTATCCTGTATTGTGCCTAAAGATGTTAAGTTCGTTTTTAAAATTTTTTGATAAAATTCTTCCGCTTTTTCAACAGTGTTCAGTTGATATCTTACTCCTTGGTGTCTCAATATTAAACCAACTGGGGCATCCCACCTAAATAGGATATTTCTTTTTTTTAACTCAGTCACTAGAAAGCCAAATTTCTTCCTCTCCATTAACATCTTAGTCGGGAGCTCCTTAAAAATCCAAATCTTTCTTCCATGAAATTGCAAAGTAGAATTAAAAGAGTTCTGCACAATATTATTCCTAATTTCTTTATCTGTAAAATAGATCACCACATCTCTAGGCAATTGCCTTTGCTTTGCCAACCAGGAGTTTATTCTATAAATTCTATCAATCCTGCAAAACACTTCATCAGGTTGAACCTTTAAAATCCCAGCCAGAATTTCAGAAGATATTTTCCTTAAGTCATCTCTATTATTTTCCTGCAAACCTCTCAGTCTAATTGCATATTCTGTAAAATTATATTGAATCATTAAAACTTCTCTTTCAATCCTCTGTTGCACATTTTCTTCATTACCAGTCTTTTGGTCAACCTCCATTTTAGGTTTGTCTTCTGAGCTATTGTCCTGAATGTTTACCAAATCCTTTTTAATTTTTTGAATCTTGTCATCCAAATTCTCCTCAGTTTCCTTCAGTTTAGACTCTAATAATTTAGTCTTTGCATCCACCCGAATCAGAAAGTCTGATAAACCATTAGCTGTATTTAAAATCTTTCGATTCAAAAAGTCAAACTTTGATTTCACCAATTCACCAATTTCTTTAATTTCCTGCTTAAATTTTTCGAGTTGCTGGTTCACAATCTCATCCCTTCTTACAATCTCTTCAAGAAGAAATTCTATTATATTAAAATCAGGTTTCTGACACTGGAGAGTTACAACTTGTTGGTGTAATTTATTAATGGGGGAAATTCCCCCCCCCCCGTTTGTCTAGCTGTGTGAGTCCCGATGCCATTTCCCACACAGACAAGATTTAGTGGAAAAGAGAAAAAAAAAAGGCTTGTTTCCAACCAAGATCAATATCAGATCCCCAGGAAAAGAAAAAAGAAAAAAAAAGCAAGAGTGAGAGTGAGGTTTTGCCTCAATTACGACCAGAAGTATTCATTCCGCTACTTTGTAATAGAAAACGGAAGGACTTTCCCTTTTCAGCCTCTCTTCAAGCCTCAGCAATCGCCATTTTAAAAATCTTTTTTCCTTTCACTTCTTAAACAACTTCAGTAACTTTTCTAAAATAAGAAAAAAAAATACTTGCACCTCAGGGTCAGCGGTCCAGCTCAGGTCTTCTTTAATTAGTTTAACAAGTTTACAGGCTTGCTTTTGCCACCTAGCTCTGCGTGTAGCAGAGATCTCCCAGAGCCCGGAGCATCGGCTGGGGATACGGGGAGTCTCTTCCGCTCCGTCCCAAAAGTAAAAAAAAAACTTTTGGGATTAGGCAGAGGACTCTACCCACCCCAGCCGGCTCTATCTCCGTTTCCTCATGGAAACGGAGTTTTTTCGAGCCGCCATTCCGCTATAAAGGCGGCTCTTTACAGGCAGTGGGTGCGACGATCCCAAAGGAGCGTCCAGCGGGGACAAACAGCAAACCGGAAGTCCCCTGAAATACCATTTCTTGACAAAATTTTACTGTAGCTGTTCATACGATTTAGGCATAATACTTATATAGTTTATAGCCTTTTTAGACACTAGTTGCCACAATAAATTATTCTTAGACCAGACCAGAGGTGGGTTTCAGCAGGTTCTGACCAGTTCTGGAGAACTGGTAGCGGAAATTTTGAGTAGTTCAGAGAACCGGTAAATACCACCTTCCCCTGAAGTGGGGTGGGAATGGAGATTTTACAGTATCCTTCCCCTGCCATGCCCACCAAGCCACACCCACCAAGCCATGCCTACAGAACCGGTAGTAAAAAAATTTGAAACCCACCACTGGACCAGACTATATAAATAAAGGGAGAATAATTAAAATATTATAAAATCTGTTTAACAGGATAGTCTTTAACAAATGAAAATGTGGGTAGGTGGACTTTGCTCTACTTATCTTGACTGTATTACTTGGTGTTCAAGTACTTTAAGCTGTAGTGTAATAAAATTGCCCTTAAATTGCATGTGTTGCCAAATTCTTGGTTTTTTTAAAGCTAGTTATCTAATTCCCTGCTGCAAAGCAGGTTGGTCTGAGCCATCTTACTAAACAGAACAATAAATCACTGTAACTTGCATTTAAGTGCATTGTTGTTGATATTGACTACAGATAGATTTTGTTGAAAATTCATAACATTTATGCCTTGCTTTTCCTCTGGGACCTTAGAGCAGCTTAGTTTAGTTTAGTTTACTTTATTGTCATTGCACATGGTATAACAAAATTAAATCCCATCTTCAGTATACATTATAACTATAAAAATAAAAACACAAACATACATCCTTTACATTCTATATAATTGAAATTGAAAACCCGATATTCCACTATACCGTAGAATTCAAAATGGTTATTGCCCTGGGAAAGAAACTGTTATTCAGCCTATTTGTCCTTGTTTTTATTATCCTGTACCGTCTGCCAGATGGTAATAGTTCAAAAAAAAGATGCCCAGGATGAGCTGGATCTTTAAGGCAGCGGGAGCTATAGAGCTCTTTCAAAGAGGGGAGGGGGCAACCAATGATTCTCTGGGCAATGACGTTGACCCTCTGGAATCCTGTCCTATCTGCCACTGTGCAATATGCAAACCATACACAGAGGCAGTAAATTAAAATCGGGTTCGCCTGATTCGCCAGTTGCATCCTTTTCTGGATTGGGACTCCTTACGCACAGTCACTCAGGCACTCGTCACTTCCCGCCTGGACTACTGCAATGCTCTCTACATGGGGCTCCCCTTGAGGAGCACCCAGAGGCTCCCATTGGTGCAGAATTCGGCCGCGCTGGGGATTATGGGAGCGAAGGGGCGCTCCCATGTGACACCTCTCCTGCGTGAGCTGCATTGGCTTCCAGTGGTCTTCCGGGTGCATTTCAAGATGTTGGTCACCAACTTTAAAGCGCCCCATGGCATAGGACCTGGGTATTTGCGGGACCGCCTTCTGCCGCCGATAGCCTCCCACCGAGTACGCTCCCACAGAGAGGGACTCCTCAGGGTGCCGTCAGCCAGGTAATGTCGGCTGGTGACCCCCAGGGGGAGGGCCTTCTCTGTGGCAGCTCCTGCCCTCTGGAACGATTTGCCCCTGGAGATACAAAGGATATCGGATCTCCGGGTCTTTCGCCGTGCCCTAAAAACTTTTCTTTTCCATCAAGCAGGGTGGCTTGAACCCCCCCCCCCCCCTTTTAGCCTTTTAAATTGTTAATGGGTTTTAGTTTGAATGTTTAAAATTTTGGGCCAAAGTCATATAATTCTTTAAAAAAATTTAAATTTTGTGTTGGTATGTGTTTTAGTTCTGGCTGTGCACCGCCCTGAGTCCACTAGGAGAAGGGCGGGATACAAATTGAATAAAATAAATAAATAAAATAACATAAATAAAATATTCTCTATGATGCAGCGGTAGAAGGCCACCAGCAGTTTTTCATTCAGTTGCTGTTTCCTGAGAAGTCTCAGGTAGTATAATCTCTGCTGGGCCCTTTTGACAGTGCTACCCCAGATCAGGTCCTCTTTTATGATAACATTCAGAAACTTAAAACTGGCCATTTGCTCCACTCGGTCTCCATTGATAAGCAAGGGCTGGATGTCTGATTTATTCCTTCTGTAGTCTACTATAAGCTCCTTGGTCTTATTGGTGTTAAGAACCAAGTTATTGTCTCCACACCACAAAAGTAACCATTGTACCTCATCTCGATAGGCAGACTCATCTCCCCCGGAGATCAGTCCCACCACTGTTGTATCATCAGCAAATTTAGTAATAGTATTACTAGCATGAGTGGAAATGCAGTCATGCACATAGAGTATAGAGTAAGGGACTCAACATGCAACCCTGTGGTGTACCAGTGTTAAGAATAAGGGCTGAAGCGATACGATTACCTAATCTGACCCTCTGAAAGCGGCCAGACAGGAAATCCATAATCCAAAGTCTTATGAATAAGAGAGCCAAGATCCATAAGTTTAGATATTAGTCTATGTGGAATTCTTGTATTAAATGCAGAGCTAAAATCTACAAAAAGCATTCTCACATAGCCCCCCCCCCCCCCAATTCCAAATCAGCCAGTTTCTTCTGTATGCAAACTGGTGTTTATCAAATGTATGCGGAAGACCAGAAATGATGTGCCGGCAGACCAATTATTGGATACACCCAGGGGTGAAATGCTCCCGGTTAGGACCGGATCACCCGATCCAGTAGCAGGTGAGGTGGTTCGGAGAACCAGTAGCAAAAATCCCTGCCCCCCCCCAATTGCCCAGCTGAGCCACGCAATCATCAGAGGCTTTTTTTTTTATTTTTAAAAGCATTTTTTCTACAACCTCTTTGGCCGAAAAAATGCTTTTAAAAGTAAAATAAAGCCTCTGATGATTGCGCGGCTCAGCTGGTATCATCAGAGGCTTTTAAAAGCATTTTTCTACAACCTCTTCAGCCAAAGAGGTTGTAGAAAAAATGGGTTTAAAAGGAAAAAAAGCCTCTGCCGATCAGGCAAGTCAGCTGGGATCGTCAGAGGCTTTAAAAGCATTTTTTTAACAACCTCTTCAGCCGAAGAGGTTGTAGAAAAAATGGTTTTAAAAGTAAAAAAAAAAAAGTTGGCCACGCCCACTCAGTCATATTACCCATCCCCCCACCAAGCCATGCCCACAGAACCGATAGTAACAAATTTTACATTTCACCACTGGTTACACCTCTGATAAGTGGAACAAAGTTAAACCCTGGTTCTCTTTACATCCTATAGATAGCACCTTGGTTTCACTACGACACTCTCTCTACCTATCCTTTCTCTTTTAAAAAATTGCTTTACCAAATGTGCATTGCTATTGTTTGGTTAGGAGCAGCTCAACAGTAAAGGCAACCTTATTTTTAATCTGTTGCTTTTGTCATGAGTACAATCTACTCATGACATACGGTTTTACTATGCCCTGCGTGATATTTTTATTTTATATCAGGGTTTATTTTCTATAAAGGAGAGTGATATAATTTTCCTCTTCACCATCCTTTATAATTTGTAAATGCAAAGTAAGCTTAGGCCATATCCAATACAGTCATTCTATGTAAGTAAATTCTTATTTTTTGTGTGTAAATAATGGCTGCGTAAGTATATAATAATTCCTCTTATTATACCATGTTCTGAGGTAGACTTAATCTACAAATGTTTGGAATACAACATCCAGTTATAAACAGGTGTCACAAGGCTCTTGTATTGGTTCTTGCAGAGTAACATAGCTAGCAATTGCTGTCTGGTTTAGCTTTGGAAGAACATGTATATCTAGAAGATCACATCCGTAGCTGATTCTTGACTTTGCTGCATTTCCCTTGTCATTGTTTGCTTTGGCCCTTGCTGCAGAGAGCTACTTGCAAGGAAGCGAGAGTGTTCACTGGCTTTTGCCATTTTTGGCCTGAAAGGCCTTCCTAAGTATTTGGCTCTGTTCTAGTTGTACAGTGTGGGTCTGATTCTTGTTCTCCACCCTACTTCTTGTAACTGGGATTGGACATGGTTGCAGAGCCTGCCAGAATAGCTCATCTTGCCAGCACCTTTGGCGTGGGCCTGCTGGGGATGTGTTGAGATGCCTTGCTGTTTCCCAGAGCAACTATCTATCCCTCCAGTTAATGCAAATGGTTCTTATTGTGCAAGTTGGTTCCCACATCTCCATCTGGGTAGCCTACATCCAATGGTACTTCCGAGGTCCGCTCAGTTAGCTTCTCCATTGTTGCATTTATTATATCATTTGTTATAAAATTTGAACAGATTGTGCACTTCAAAACACTTTAAGAGTGAATTACTATGGGACTCACCCCATGGCAGGGCGACTATTACCATGGAGTGGCATAATCCAGGTAAATGCCCCTGTTTTATGCTATAAGAACTGTTACAGTGCAAAATTAGTTACTTCCTTCTTTGCAATAAATTGCTTCTGCCAGCTGTTATGTTAGTTTCATTATAAGTGCCTGGAAATGAGCTTAATGAACATTTGCAGGTTTTGTGTGTGGTGCTTTGTGCAGGCACTGTATGGGTGTAATGTTGAACTAATACAATAGGTGTTGATAACACGTTACACTATTCGTTCAAAGGGAGAGAGACAGGGAGAGTTTTTTGTTTTGCTGGAAAACGTGGAGTTTGAAAGCTGAAACAAGGGAAGTAAAAATGCAAGTTAAGCAGGCTCTGTACTTTCAAAGACTCCAGCCCTTTTGTGCAGATCTGCTTGTAATGTGCTTCCGTGTACTGCTACTTAAACTTTCCACTGGCAATTTCCCAATATGAGGGAGGTGAGGGAATCCTCAGTTTCAGCCAATCTAGCAAAGAGGTTATAGTAAATACTGGCTAATGGAATTGGGTTTTGTCTGCCAGATTTTAGGGCAGAGGACTTCAAACTTGGCAGCTTTAAGACTTGTGGACTTCAACTCCCAGAATTCTCCAGCCATCATAGCCACAAGTCTTAAAGCTGCCAAGTTTGAAGGCCTCTCTTTTAGGGATTCTTGAAAAATCTCTTTCACGATAACTTCTTCAGGGGAAGAAGTTTCTGGGTCAAGCTTCCAAGCATTTCTCAGCACTCAGAGCTGAACTGCAGAAAGTGCTGGGAGTTAAATATTCTGCACAGAACAATAGCTCATATTTGCTTGTGGTATTTTATATATTGTTAAAACTTTAATCTGCAGTTCCTGATTAAAAGCATATCTGCTGATATTGCATAATAATTTTGCCTTGGGAGTCTTACTAGAAAAATGTTTATATATTCAAGAAATAAATCAATAAATTGTGTTTCTTTTTGGCTTTGTTTGTTTGTTTTGCAGCCACTGCATTCATCAGATTTTGGAGAGCGTCAATCATATTCATCAACATGATATTGTACATAGGGATTTAAAGGTAATACATGGCTCCAGTGAAAATTAGACTTGCCTGGAGGCTACAGTTAAATGAAATCAAGATAGTTGCACAGGTGGGTCTAGGGCAGTATAAAATTGGTTTGCTTCTCCGCTGCAGTCTTTGGCTTAATCATCTTTAAATACCCTGGTCCCTTCAAATGCTGCACAATTCGCAAAAACTTTAGTATCTCCAATTGATATTGTACTGTAGTTGAGGAAGATGAAAAGTAAGCTTTCTGCTTGTAGCAAATCCTAACTATCTTTTAGAGAACCTAATTCAGCTGCAAGAAGGCGTATGGGTGGAGCTTTATCTTGACTCCTGTTTTGCCAGTCCTAATTCTAATTTTTTAAAAAATACATGTTAGAGCATATTTTCCTTGCGTTCAATATGCACGTAAGATGTTATACTGTGGGTCTGACTATTCGTGTAGTGTAATAATTCAAAGGATTTTAAAATAGTAAAGATAAATCTTGACAAGAGATCTGGGAGGAAAGTCAGTGGACACCAGTTGGAGGGAAAAATGGATCCAGAAATGCTGCAGAATCAGTTAAAATACTCTCCAGACTTTTTCCTACCTCATGTAGTTCCATGGTGAGGTGAGGTTTTCTAAAAAGGTTTAAGATACTTTTATGCTTTGATGGGGAAACTAATACCCATAGAAGTACCGGTGGCCCTTGTTAACAGCAATTTCACATTGGCATGTTTGATCATTAGAGAGCAGGCTTCAAAATAGTCATAAAGTTCCTTATCTGTTTTCAGTTTTTTATTACTGTACATATGACAAAATGATAGAAGGGCTTTTGTGCATTTGTAATATACATTTCTTTAAAAATGAGGTCATCTGCATGATTTTGATTTGCATTTGATGCCTGTATCCTCCTCCTCATTGGGTGAGCTTGTTCATGAGGCACCATATAGTGTCCTTGCAGTACCTGGCCACCTTCTTTGGAGCAACCTCCTGAGAGAGGAAATTACCCTGCTTCTGCCATATGGGGCACATGGTCCTTGCAACTCTTTTGTGATCAAGTAGAGAGATTTCTGATGGCTTATGCTGCCCACAAACTGCTCACAGTTTGCTACTGGACAGCAATGGTTTCCATGAGTGCAATTGAAAAGCCCCTCCACTAAGAAGCCAGCATGATCTATGTAACCCAAGCAGGTTGTTTCCCTCAATCTCTAGCTAAGCATGATACTTGAAGAAGACCAGCTGCTACAAGGAAACCAGTGAAACTTTGCATCTGGACTGATGCTGGTAACTTCTGCCAACCAAGTGAAGAGAAGAAGGAACAAATACAGATTGTATTTGATACATTACATACAGATACACTATAGGAGAAAGAGGATGCTTGGTATTATTAGTTAATCAATTATTATCCATGGTTTTACATTAGAATGGAAATCCCATAAATCAGAAGGCTCACCGCTATCTCTTTTGTTCCCTGCAATTCCAAACAATTGATTTGATGCTGCTACTATCAAAAGGCAGTCATAGTTGTTTTAGCAGAAATACAATGCCACATTCAGGATAAGTCATAATTCCTTTCTATATTTTGTGTTGGGCAAACATACTATGAGCATTGCACCCAGTTTTGGGCACCAATTTATTGACAGGTTGTAGGTAGTCAAAGGAAAATAACTAAGGGATGTAGATAAACTGTTTGAAGGCATGGGCATTTTTAGTCTCCATGGGGACATGGTAGCTCTGTTCAAGTATTTGAAGGGTATCATTCAGAAGATGGAACACAATTGTTCAGAGTTGTTCTAGAACACAGATCAAGAAACCAGAGATTTATATTTACATCAAGAAAAAAAATTCTAATCAACTATCCAACAATAGAACAGACAGCCTTGGAGCTAGTAAAGCTTTTTTTGCTGGAGATATTTCAGTAGAAACTAGATGGCCATTTGTCAAGTATGCTATAGTTAGGGATGCCTGTGCTGAGCAAGGGATTGGATTATAGATACTTCAGGATCCCATCAAACCTTTTCATTCCATGATTCAAAGGGTTCCTTTAGCGGAGATGTATCCTACATGGTAGTAAAAAAAAAAAGATTGAGAATTTATGAGATTGCTTTCTTCCAGGACAGGGTTTGGTTTTTTTCCTATTGTTTACATACAACCTTACAGTCCCTTCATTGCCTTGCATTAAAATGCTAACTCAGAGGGAGTTGGCTAGGTGCAGCCCCTTGCAAGGATTACTTACATAAAAGTTGTTTGTTTAATCCTGTGATAATTTAGTCAGCCAGTGTAATAGATTCCAGCCAGAAGTGTTTTCAGGAATGATCCTTCCTTCAGTAAATACTGCCTTAGCTGGGATTGCAGGAGGATGACTTCTTCTTCTAGTTTTGTTTTATTGGGATCTCCATGCCAATGATGACAGAGCTGCTCTATTAGGAACACAGCACTTTGCTGTACCATTTATTCTGAGCTTCAGGACATAACAACACTTATTCTTAAAAATGTTCTTACCCTGTGCTTTTTCTGAATCGATTCTACCTGGCTTCAGATAATCTTTCCTGGACTCAGTTCAGGTTATAAACTGCCACATCCTAGGCCTTACTGAAAACAAACCATTTCAACAAATCATTTCGCCCTGATGGCATCCACTCATCCAAGTAGCAGTTTAAAGCTGAGATTGTGGACTTTCTAACTAAAATATGCAGCCGGTCTCTACATTCAGCCTTTGTAGCTGAAGACCGGAAGGTATCATCTTAATTCCAATTTTTAAGAAGGGTTCACAGGGAGATCCAGGAAATTAAAGACCTATCAGTTTAACATCTGTTCCAGGAAACCAGTGGAAACCAGAAGACAGAGCAAAAACCTAAAGAAGGACTAAAGCATTATCATCCTCCCAGCAGACAAAGCAAACCGTAGTTATTATGGACGGATGTCAATACATGCAAAACAACAAATAATTACTGGCAGACAGCGAAACCTACACCCTAATAAACGCCAACCCAATAGGGAAACTAGACAGCCTGATCAAGAGTATTCTTAACAATCTAGCCAAGGGAGGTCAAATCATAAAAGACAAATAGTAGCAGATGAAAAGCAGGAGACCTACTCTCCCACATTTTTATGGATGCACCAAAATACACAAGCCCAACATATCCCTTTGTCCATTTGTATCATTACCAGGGACCCCAACACACAACATAGTTAAAGAACTTACAAAACAGCTTGGACTGCTTACAGAGGGAAGTTAATATTCTATTGGTTCTCACTATAGTGCCACCAGAGCACCAAAGACCTAATAATAAAAGAAGATGAAATTATAGTTTAATTCAATGTTATAACATTCTTTACATCTATAGACCCAGAACTAGCAACAGAATCCATAGCAACTGCACAACACAACACGGCCTAATTATTTTTATTTAAGTATTTATTAAACAAATTTATGTAGCCACCCAACTCAAATACAGGTAATTGGGATCACCACTGCCAGGATTCCTACAAACTATAATATAATGCAGAAAACATAGCGCTTCCATGCGTGCAACCAAATGAATGGATCTGCTATGTAGATCACACCTTTGTTATAATAAAAAAGGAACAACTAGACAGATGAAATCAACCACATCTTTAAAGGAATAAAATTCACAAGGGAAGAGGAAATCAACGCACTACCCTTCCTGGATATCCTCAGCAGCAGAAGAGATGACAGCAAATTAGAAACACAAGTCTATCAAAAAGACACCCACACTAACCAAGTGCTCCATTACCAAAAACAACCAACCTCCTATAGGAGAAGCTGTGCAAGAACATTATTCAGACACAATGCAGCAACCCAGGACACCAGAAAAAAGAAAGAGAAGTGTGTACCACATCTTCCATTAAAATGGAAACACAACTTTATGGGAAAACACCTGACCACTCAGCCTACTGCAACACAACCAACACGGGCTATGAAAAAGGTAACATGGCCATATGTCAAAAACATCACAGAAACAACCAACAGACTGTTACAACAACATGGCATTACCATGGCGCACATACCAATGAAACCAAAAAACCCAATAGCTCAAGAGAAAAACATACAGTGTAAGAACTGTAACTGTCACTGTATAGGACAGGCAGGCAGAAGACTAACAGAATGCATCCAGTGAATGCATTCTGAACAGTCAGAAGATACGATGAAAACTCCTTACTTGGAGAGGATAGACTTAACCGTAGTTTCAACTTGGAAACCATGAGCACAGTAGACAAAGCTACAGTAAATCCAAAAATGTTAGTAAATTCCTGGAAACTTGGCATTCTGACAAATCAGCCATCAGTAGGAACATACAGCTAAATCATATTTACACTTCATTCAAAAGAGACAATAAAAAGCTATAAAGAAAATAGAATATAATACTTCCTTGCCAGCAATCAACATCCAGATAAGCAGGGATTAACATCAGGAGCATCAGCAGACAAAGAAGTAGTAAACAATACCCTAATCAAGGATTTACCAAGAAGAAAACAACTCCACAAAAACCGGACAGGGCAAAATTATACAAACAAATCAAACCCCATTCCCTTCTAGCATTGAAGATGTTACTTGGCCAAGTAATGAAATATCTGCAAGAAAACAAACAAGTTTAGGGAGCACCAATGACTCCGCAGTGGAAACTGCTATTAAAGATAAAATTATTAAAAATTTAGAGAGACAGACCTTGCTCAAGATACCCAGGATGACTTCAATAAGGGAAGGTCCTGTTTAAAACAACAGCGACAACTATTAGAGGTTTTTGAGGGTGTTAATAAACACGTGGATAAGGGTGAGCCACTAGTCATCTATTTAGATTTTCAAAAATCTGTAAGGATCCCCAAGATTCTGTCCTATGATTCTGTCCTATGATTCTAGCATTGGACATGATTAATGGAGTGGCCAAGATGATATTTTTTTTAGAATGGTAAAAACAATAAGCAGCTGTGAAAGAATCTCTCCACACATTGGCAATAAAAATGGCAGAGGCAGATAGCTGACATTTACAGAAACATAAAGGCAAAAAAGTCAGATGTATATGAGGATTATGATCCACTTTTAGACCTAAGACCATGGCGATAAATATCCAGTGTCACCTGTTTTATACTTTTATACTCAGATGAACTTTTTAGTTCTAGAACTACTGGTTTGCATGGTGCAAATAAGGGGCTGGGTGCAAGGCCTTGTGGATGCTTGACATCTTCATCTGCTTGTTCTCAACGTGCACTCATGCTACAAAATCCCATGCTTTAGAAGTAAAATTCTCTGTGGCAGTAGTTTTTTTCAGACTTCTGCTTCCAATTCCTCTGATATCTGCAGAGGGCTATTCTGGGGGCAAAAGGAGGGGACTCTTAGCTTAGAAGAGAAGAATGGGGAGAGAGCAAAACCGCCACCTTCTTATCAACCAAAGCTGTCAACAGAACGAACATGGAATCAGTAGAATTTAAAAACTGAAGTTGGTTGCATTGTTTTTCAGCTTGAACTTCCTGCAGCATTAGAACTGTTTGTGCGTGACAGCATTAAACAAGGGTTTTATGTTGGGCATAGAGTACAAATATAATAAATATATGAAAGATAATTTCCTGGGCCTTAATGCTGTGCCAGGTAGACTTGGGAGGCTTTGAGGAGATGAATTTGGTTGTTCCACCACACAATTAGCAGGATGCATTATTCCGATGCATAATTGGAATAATTTTAGTTTTTCTTGGAACAAAATTGGAATTTCTGTGCAAGCAAACATAACTGAAGTTTTTGTGCAGTTAAATGAATGCATGTATGTAGCCTGGGAAATTTATGCAAAGTTCATCTTGCTTGTTCTGCTGCCTTCAGAATTACTTTCAATAGTGCATATGTCACAAGGAAATCTGAAGGCCATGCAGAATTAGTGCCACCTACTGTTCACATTGGTGCATAAGAAATGCTTGTCTGGGAAAGAGTTTGACAAGCTGCAGGGCACGGTTGTGAAGATGAATTTTAGCCCATCCCTTCCATTGCCACCACCTAAAGTTTGTTAATGATGCAGGTAAGAATCTGGATTTTTAAAAGAACGCTAGATTGTGATGCTGTGAACTTTAAAAAAAGGGCAATGGTTTTAAGATATTCACTTCAGGTCCTTCTCTTGTCTTGTCTTGTCTTGTCTTGTCTCTCTCTTACTTAGCCTGAGAACTTGCTCCTTGCCAGTAAGTGCAAGAGCGCTGCTGTCAAACTGGCTGACTTCGGACTTGCAATTGAGGTACAAGGAGAACAGCAGGCATGGTTTGGTAAGTGTTTCAGAAGTGTTTATGCTTCATCAAATTAAATTTCTTCTTTATTTAAAATGAGGGTTGCAACTTGTCACTTAAAGAACAGCTCCCAATTCTCCTTCAAAACAGGGATGGTTCTCTTTGCATGGATGATATTTGCCCAAGCTCCATTTTGTCTGCTCACTTACATATTGCAGCCCTTGCTTCATTCCACTCAACTCTGTAGCAGGGACATTTGTTCATCCTTGGTTTAACATGCAAAATTCTGGGACATGAGATTCCTCAGCTTTCATTCTACTAGTTTTTTCATTGAGACAAGCCTGAAATAAAGTCAAATATACAATATTAAAAAGTGAGATGGACAGACTTGCAGGGCTTGAGGCCTGTGGTTGCTGCAGCTGGCATATCCGTGAGAGCCGAAGCCATTTTCCAAATGCCGAGGAGCAATTCATATTGCAGATCCTTTTTTTTCTGCTTTGGACAGTGTCTGGCCCAGTAAAAGATCTTTGGCAGTGGATACCTGGGTAAAGATTTTTTGCTGCATCTGGACATATTTGCTGGGGTTGCCATAGGCTCAGTCAGTGAGAAGTACACTCCTGTGCAGCTTCCTGCTTCCTTCAATGGGGAGATCTAACCATGCCCTCCTCCAAGAACTCTTACCTTTAAAGCTTTGCATTGTAGAACTGAGTTGGATACTCCAAGATGTAACGAAGCTGGTGCAGTTTGAGGAGGAAGAGAGGGGGACACTGGAAATGTGATTTTTGGGAAGGGTGGGGAGGGAATGGCTGAATTCCTTCTGATAGCTCCTGGTGAGAATGGGGCTGGATGGGAGATTTTAGAGCAAGGGGCCCTTGATTGTCTGGTGAGATAATGGATGAAACTTGATTGAGATGCTGGGTTCAGAATTGGCATTGATTTCGTCAAGTGCAGCCTGTGGAGGAGTCTGGGAGGAGATGGGCTGCCTTCAAAGAACATTCAGATGCTACAACTGCTCTAGAACGTAGTAGCTGTGGGTGCACCATGTGAAACCCATGTAATACATCTATTCTAGACTGGCTGCTAGTTGACCTCTGGGTGCAATTCAAGGTGCTGAAAATCTTAGATATTTCAAGACCTGTGTATCCGCAACATCTGCCTGTCTAATAAAATTTAGTAGGATTGGATCTTTACATGTCCTGCTGATCAGACTGGCCAGAGACTTCAAGGGCCATGAAGGCTTGACTTCTCAGTCATCATCTCATTTCCCCATCACTACACCTTCAACTTTTGAACTGATCCCTCCTTCCTGGCCTTTAGAAAATTAGTGAAAACCTGGCCGCTCCACTAAGCTAAAAGCTTGATTTGCATTGCATTGCATCAAATATGTATTGGGCAGGTATATATTGCTCAAAGTTGGCTGATTGGAGTGGGCTATAAGTCCTGTAAATATATGAATGAAAAGCAAACAAAATAAAGCAGACCCCTGGATATGTCCCAGGGGAAACACGGGATATAAATACAATGTATAAGTAAGATTAAAATATTAACTAACATTTGGCCACAGCATTAGATTCCATCTGTTAATCAAAGCTGAATCAATCATGGCATTCTATGATTATCTTCCCTACGGCTGGACTGGGAGGGAAATTGATTTGATTGACACCCTATGCTAGTCCAAAATTGCCTAGTCTGGGATGCTTTTCCATGAATTATTCATGGGGTACGCTCTAACACGTCCCCCGCACTCCGTGTCAGAAGACTTATTTTCTAGTAATCTGTGAAATTAGTAGCTTTATTCTGAAGTGCTGCATTGTACTTTGACAGGGTTTGCAGGTACTCCGGGTTACCTCTCTCCTGAGGTCTTAAGAAAAGATCCTTATGGAAAGCCAGTGGATATATGGGCATGTGGTAAGATCCTCTAACTTTTGATCCTAGTTGTTTGGGTTGTGGGATTTAGTTGCTTTAAAGTGGGAGCAAGCTTCATCAAGGTATCTGACAATTTGTAGAGATTGAGAATAGTCTACGAACCCGTGACTGCAATGGTCCTCAATTAAATTGAAAAGGCAGCTCTATACTCTTAATCCAACTGCTGTCTGTTCTTTAGAAACCAAGGTTGGCTTAGTGCTATCAGCTACATAGGATGTTCATCCTCATTATTTGGAAAGTTATTGGTTTCCTGAAAATAGACCTAAATAACACAGAACCTTGATGGACACAGACAGATTCCATTCTGTCCTGTGTGATGGAAATGTAGAATCTGGACTGACAGATCTTATAGTGAAAGGAAGCTGGGGATGTAGGGATTGTGAAATGACCATGTTCTGTCTTGTAAACATTCAACACATCTCTTTCTTTTAACCAACATTTGGCTGCAAAACTCTCAGAGTAATCCAACTTTTCTTTTGATCACAGTATATTTTGCAGAGCTCTCTTTTATTTTAGCATTTAGATTATTAATGAGGCTTCTCAATTTTCAGACATTTGTATCTGTTTTTCTTCTTTTAACAGAAAATTGGCCCATAAAAATTCCCAGGGAACTAGTGGAACAGCACTTTTGTAACTTAACACTTTTTCTTTATATAGCCTGCAATTATCTGCTGTTCCATTAAGAGTATTTAGACCTTTAACTCTCTTCAACAGAAGTTTGAAAGAAAAACTTGTATTAGTTGGGGTGGAAAAAGACTGGTTTGTTGTCCATTTTTACCCCAAACTGATTTAGAATGGAAAGGGTCCAGATTGGTCTGTTCATTCATGTCTGAGATGAATGGTGCTTTTAAACTTCTCATTGAGATACTCTCTTCATTGTAAAAAACCAGAACATTTACTGCATGAATGGGAACATTGTTCTCTGCTTGCTAGACTAATAAACCTCGTTTCGATTTATTCATGCACTTCTGATGCTTTCTTACAACCTGTAACTGGTACAGACTTCCACTTAGAAAGTACGTACACTTAATTTGTATAAAGTCTGATGAGTGGAGCAAATGAGCAAGCAATTAAAAATGTCCTTCGTCATCCATTATCTTAAAGGAATAGATCAGGAAAAGTCTAACCTTGCTATATTTCTTTTGTTTACATTTCATTTTATTCAAAATAAAATGTTTTATCAACTTGCTGGGGTGGTCCTTTGCACACACGGAACAGGACGTATCAATTTTTAAAAACAATTTATTGAGGTTTTTAATAAACATAGTAAAAAACCAGTATAGACTAAACTTTTTGTTTATTTATTTATTAAATTTATTTGTTGCAAGGTGACTCTAGATGGCTTACAACATCAAAATAAAACCATAAATATATATACAAATGTGTAAAATCACAAATCATAATAAAATACAAATTATAACTAAAACCAGAAGATGTGGAGGAAATGACCAGAATGTATGGTAGAGGGGAGGTGGGAGCTGCTGTTAGTTGATCAAGTACCTCCACCATGATACTTCCCCCCCACTCCCAAATTGGGGCCCCAAGGCAACTGGCAGAATCAGGTCTTCAGGCTCCTTCAGAAGAGTCAGGAGAGTGGAAGTTAATCTCACCTCAGGGAGAGTATGATGTTTCAGAACAGAAGAAAGAATAAAAATAAAAGTTCAGAAGGTGCAGGAAAAAAAGACCAAAAAGTAGAGAAAAGGAAAAAGGCAACAAAGGTGGCCTTGAACCTTCATCACACCAACCAAGCATAATCTAATATACTTCTTTTAAAGTACTATCTATCCTCTTTTAAAGTTACAAATAAAAACCCTCTTCTTCCCATAATTTAACTTTTATCTACACACAATCCATCTTTTCAAACCTAGTCAGCAAAAACTGAACTGAGTTACCAGAAGTATCCAGCAAATAGTTTATCCCTGGTCAAATAGTCCTTCTTTTTGCCTTGCACAATCTTGACCTTTAAATCATCCTTATGATATTGCAGGATTTGATCTTTCATCACCTTTTGGCATTTAAAATGAGTCTTCAAAGCTTTTACCAGCCTATTCTGTAAATCCCATAAAGATGCATTGTCCAGGATGTCTTGTTGCAGCTGTTCCACGCCCAGATAATTTTCTTGATTTGTCTTTTGTAATTCCATCTTGGCCATCTCAATTTTGTTGCCTCCCATGCCTTCAGATTCTATCATGTCTATGTCAGGTAAAAGGTTTTTAAAATATTTTTTTCGTCACCTTGCAAAAGTTTGTCCATTAAAATCTGTATCCTTTTTAATACATTTGTTATTAATATTCAGTCCATGTTTCAATTTTTTTTTTTAAAAAAAATAGCTATTTTAGTTCCTCTTACAATCTTCATTAAGCCTCAGTTCCTAAAATGTTCTGTTTCAGTCATTTCCCACAAGTATATTATTTAATTACATACTTGTTTTTTTCAAAACTTATAGCAAAGATAACCAACATTTCAAATCTCTCAGGTATCCAAATTCATTTAAAACTTTCTTAAATCAAGATTATTATTTTTTTGCTTTTTGCCAATCATATATTAAATATACAGTAAAATTTCTTAAATCCAAAGTGGAAGGTAATACTCACCAAGTTTGCTGGTTTGAAATTTTCTAATCAATAAAGTGGTTAAATTGAACATTTTTAAATGTGATTAAAAAAGGAGTTTGGCTGGCTTATGAAAGATTCCCTCACTGCTGAGAGCAAACATGTTGTCTCTCTCAGGTTCTGGCATTCAGACCCATGGAAGACCTCAAATAAATGTATTAACATACAGTACATGATGGCTAAGGATGCTGCTAGCATTCTCAGATTTTTCCATGTACAAATCTTTATGGTAACTTGAGAGATGATGATTATGGGAGCGACGTGGCGCTCCCACGTAACACCTCTCCTGCGCGAGCTGCATTGGCTCCCGGTGGTCTTCCGGGTGCGCTTTAAGGTGTTGATTCTCATCTTTAAAGCGCTCCATGGCTTAGGGCCAGGGTATTTGCGAGACCGCCTGCTGCTACCGATAACCTCCCACCGGCCAATACGCTCTCACAGAGAGGGCCTCCTCGGGGTGCCGTCGGTCAGGCAATGTCAGCTGGCGGCCCCCAGGGGGCGAGCCTTCTCTGTGGGGGCACCCGCCCTGTGGAATGAGCTGCCTCCCGGAATACGATTGATCCCGGACCTCCGGACCTTCCATAAAGCCCTGAAGACGTTTTTATTTCATCAAGCCGGCCTAGCCTAAATGGTTTTTAATTGGGATTTTAATTTTATGGATTTGGGGTTTTAAATTGGGTAGCCAATTATTTAATTCTTTTAATTATCTTAACCTTTGTATTTGTATGTTTTTTAATTTTGGCTGTTCACCGCCCTGAGTCCCTTCTGGGAGAAGGGTGGTATACAAATTAAATAATTAAATAAATAAATAAATAAATAAATATGGCAGAGAGGGAAAGGTATGTTCCTCCATAGAAATTGGAATGAAGTCTTGAACATAGAAGATAGATTCCTTGTGACAATGGGCAGCAGCATAAAAGGTGATAGTCGCCATGGATTGACTCAAGAATGCATTTGCCTTTTAGGGTAACTGTAATTTTTTTATTCTCTCCTAGGAGTTATTCTGTATATATTACTTGTTGGATATCCTCCATTTTGGGATGAAGATCAGCATAAACTGTATCAGCAGATCAAGGCAGGGGCCTATGATGTAAGATAATTCTTTATATGTTTATATATAAATTTTATTTATATATAAATTATATAATTAACTCTGCAGTTAATTGTCTGTTTTTGATGCATTCATGCTGCAAAATACATTGCTGTGCATAGGAGATAAGAAAGAGGGACTGTGTCAGAAGTTGCTCATTCATAAAATTATAGAGGGGTTTATTTTGCCTGAATAATACTCATTCAGTAATTTCTGAAGCATTAAAATCTATTAGTGGCTGAACATTCTTTTAAAGACAACTATTTTCTATTCTTGTTACCTATTCTTGTAACCAATTAATAAACCAATTAATAACTCAATGTGTGTGCGACACCCCCATGCGTCCCCCCACATGCGTGTATGACCTTCCCCACATGCGCCCCACCCCGTGCACATGCACCCCCTGCATGCGCATGCAACCCCGCGCACGCCCCCTGCCCCTATGCATACATATACGGTACGTGCGACCCCGCTTGTGCCCCCGTGCATGTGCACGCATCTCCCGCATGCACCCCACCCCCCACGCATGTGTGGCAGAGACCCGAAAACCAGCTGGCTGGTGGGAGGCGCACGTGCGGCATAGCTGACCTGGGGCAAAGGCTCGCGTGTCTGCAGAGAGGGCTCTGCATGCCACCTGTGGCACATGTGCCATAGGTTTGCCATCACGGACCTATATTTTTCTGCTTTGATCCATAATGTGAGTCCCTGAAAAGCCGCTCACTTGCAGTGATTCAGTATGGAATAAAAGCAGAAACAACTACAGGAATACATAAACTGATTTAAAAAAAAAACCAGCCTCTATAATCTTTCCTCTTAGTTTCCTTCTCCAGAGTGGGATACTGTGACCCCAGAAGCAAAGAATTTAATCAACCAGATGCTGACGATAAACCCTGCAAAGCGCATCACAGCAGATCAGGCACTTAAGCACCCATGGGTCTGCGTAAGTATCTTCAGCTTTCCTTCTCATAGTAACTTTAGAAGCTTGGAAATGGGAACCAACCAGGTTAAAGTTGAAGTGAAAGAACTACACGGATGGCATCTAGAGGGGGAGAGATTGAGACTGAGAGCCAGTGGTTAAGTGGTTGGACTCAGACTGGCAGGGACGTAAGTTCAAGCCTCTCTTCATTGATGGAAACACTGAATGTGGGCCAGTTGCAGGCAGCGGAATAACAGGAAGAGAGATTGACGAATAAGCTATCTTGAACGCTTAGAGGAATAGAAATCCACTAATTAAATAAACTGAGATAGTGATCTAAATGCCAGCTTTCTCCTTGTTTTTTTCCAGCAACGATCAACAGTCGCTTCTATGATGCACAGACAGGAGACTGTGGAATGCTTAAGAAAGTTCAATGCCAGAAGAAAACTGAAGGTATATTCTTAAAAGGGACATTGACTTACGATTCCACATTTTATGATTATCAAAGTTGGCAATATACATTTTAATTACTGCACCCAAAATCAATGCAGACAAGTATATAAACATAATATGTGTGTGTATTTGCACGCATTTGTGCGTGTACACACATGTGATCTAAACTTTTTCTCATACCTGGTGTCTGAGCATTCCCCTCCATCAATTTACCTTTCCTTCATATATTTGTTGTGAATTCAGTCCTCATTCATTTTCTCTACAGCACCCCTCCACTTCTACATACCGTACTTCTTTCCCCCTTTTACGCACCAAGTTTTGTACTCTGCACCCATTCATTCTCTTCCTGTTTCATCACCTGCATTCCTGAAGTCCTCATTCCACTCAGTATAGCTCAGCTTTTTGTTTCTTATAATGTTGCCGCTTTTATTCTCAAATAGCAAAGTGAGCAGAAATAGACTTCATACTTCTTTCACTTAACATTCCTTCCTTCCAACAAACCAGACATTACTCACTACCTTCCTATTATCCTTTGCACCTATTGGCAAGATACAGAATTCAGAATGCATTTAAAACTTGTAATAGTTTGCTCTGTTTTTCCTGCTAAAGGAGAAAAAATATTGATCTGCAATATTAATTTTTGGATCCGTATCCCATGTTGCATCATACAATTTAATATTTACCAATTTATTTACCTTATTTTTGGTAAGCAATTTGGCACCATCTGTATATATTCATGTTCTCAATCAACACATCTCTGCCACTACATTTACATAGGATCATAGGACTGGAAGGGACGTTTCATCCAAAAATCTCTTTATCTCACATCTCACCTTTTATCTATTAGCAAATAATAAAGCTTTATCATTCAGTCAGTAAAAGTCCATTAATGAACACACACTCACAGGGACACATTAACACACACCCATTAACACAAGTGAATCAATGTCATATTCCTTGACCAATTTCCTTTCTCACATAAGTACGTTTTTCAGTCACCTGTTGGGAAGCAACAAATTGATCTGCATATCCTCTGCCCAGCAGAAAGTTTCATTGTCCTTCTCAGATTTAATTTATAGTTAGTTTTTGACCTTCTGTAATTATTTCATTCACTTTTGCTACTTTTCCCTTTATAGAAGTATAATGCTATTTTTTCAGTCATTAGACATAGATGCATCCCACAGACGCATTTAAACATGAAATAACTCAAATAGTCACCCAATATGTATATCAAATCCATAATTAAACACTCCTCTATTTATACCTCTGTACCTCTTTCCCATGTAAACCTCATTCTTTCAAGCATTGTCTGTCTGTCTCCGTTTCTCCCCCTCTCCTTCTGTCACACACACACACTATGCCACTCTGTAACATCCCTATCCGACTGTTCAAAAGAGTTTCCGCATCTTCTTTCCTTACATCCACTATCTAGTATTAGGAGATTAATCCATCCATTTTATTGTTGTTCTTTCACTGTCATTTCTTTCATTTTCTTTTTTTTTTCTAAGTCTATTTTTCCCAAGACCACTGCTGATACTATCAAATAAATATCTGTCCCACATTCAAAGTCACTGATTCTTATGTCCTTTACTATTTTTCTCTTTCATCAATAATAGTTTTAGATTTACATGCATTTACATACATGCATTTACATGCATACGGCTTTATAAATATATTTATGTTCGGTCACATATTTGAAGCAAGCAGACATTTTTCTGAAACCTTTCATCAAAAACATCACAATTCTCAATCACTCTTTAGTCCCAGAGTGGCCTAAACAATTTTTCTTATCTTTCATTTTTTTCTCTTGCATCCATTCATTTTATCTGGCAGACTATTTTTTTATCCCTGGATTGCATTTGTTCAGAATATTGCACAGTTTTTCACCAAACTCATGTCTGGTACTTTTATTATCAGCACTCAGTATAACATACATCATACCTTCTGACACACATTTATCCCTTTCATTCATTAAACCTAAACTTTCAGTACTTTGCATGTATTCATCAGCTGCACACCACAAAATCAGACAACCTTTCTTAAATCTATTACATTCATTCCCCCCCATCTTGGTTTCATGGACACAGAATAATCTATTTTCTTCCTTTAATTTCATTCATTAATTAATGCACTTCACTATTTATTCCTCCTACATTTCATGTTGCAGTTTTATGTGCTCCGGTGATCACCAAATTGTTCTATGGATTGCTATTAGTAATATAGAAAAGTATAGAAGTTAACTATTTAGTGGTATCTGGGCTCATGCAGCATTACCAGCTCATTACCAGTAACAGCCAGTTTTAGCACATTTTGGTAGTATGCTTTCACCAAAACCAAATCCCAGTTTGCCCAGGTATTGTCACACCAGTGCATTGTGACTCACATCCTGCTAACTAGGAGGTACATGTAACATTTAGAGACCAATCTGGGAGGCCTCAACAGACAAAGCAGAGAGATATTTCCTCTGAAAGAGAAAAGAAACTTCACCTAGTGGCTGCATGACATATCTTTCTATTTTGTGGTATAGACCATAGCAAACATATATATTCACTGATGTAGTGTTCAGAATATTCATTCCTTACTTTTTATGTATTTTATATAAATATATATGTCTGTATATTGCTATTTTTAGGGTGCAATCCTTACCACTATGCTGGTGTCTCGGAATTTTTCAGGTAAGAGTTTGTTTTTCTGTTTCTTGATTTGTTTCCAGCAAATATGTTAAAGAAATTTTAGATTTACAAATCAGACAGATTACACTTTATTTTTTGCAGAAGAGTCCAATTTTATGTATATCATTGTATATCTGACCTGATCCTAGATAAGAATTGCCCTGATTCTTCCATCAAAAAAGGGCCAGTAATGCACGGCAGTTTTCAGGTTTCTCTTTGTTTTTACTTGTTTATATTGCAGCAGCAAAGTTGTTTTTTCAGCTCAGAGGAGAGAAAATGAAATCCTAAACAAATATGTGGTTGATTTCTGGGAGGAATAGTAGGATGGCCCCTACGTATACAAAGTCCTAGAGCAGTGCTTGTCAAGCTTTGCAACTTGGAGATGTGTGGCATGGGGAATGCTGAGACTTAAAGTCCACACATCTTAAAGGCTCTGTGATTGAGAAACAATGTTCTAGAGCAGTGGTCACCAACCAGTGGTCCATGGACCCCTGGTGGTCCGTGAGAAAATTTGGGTGGTCCACAGAAAAATTCTTTAAAAACCCCACTGCAGCATTCTTTCTATTTGCAAATCTTTTTATTCTTTATCATTGTAATCCATAAAGTTAGGTACTTTACAAAGTACTAATCCATAGACAATTTCTTAAAAACTATTCTCTCCATATCCTAACTTCCCAAATTTAAGCATAACCTTTTCAGTTTGCAGAGGTGGGTCTGCTATAACAGGAGTTTTTTTTTTAGCTGTAACAATGGCTACTTTGGAGAAAACAGCTTTTGTCAGTATTTTCTTTCAACAAAATGTTTTCTAACTTCATAACAATATGCATACTATTGTTTTCAGGACTTGGGTTTAAAATTTTCCTCCCTTTTTTCAAATAGAAACCAGTTTTTCTTCTTCATCTTCCAATGATAAGAGAACTTCTGAAAGTCCTCTTATCATATTTCCAGTTTAATGTGAAACAAAGACAATTCCCTAAGCACTGCAATGGTTTGAGAGGGTGCTTTTTTAAATTTCACTCCTGAGTGTATTGGTTTGGTGAGGGAAAACCTTAGATCTAGATTTCAGTAAAATTGAGTGTTAACTTCTCACTATTAAAAAATACACAATGCTGTATTTACACAACCACTCAAAACTCTTAATTTCTGTCAGAAATGTTATAAAAAGATTTTATACTCACAACAGGGAATTATGATATATTTAAAAGAATCAGGAAAGGATTTGTATAAATACAGTCCTCTCCCTGCTTACTACCAAATCAGCCAATAATATTTATCGGTGACTAGATTGTGTTCAAAGGACTGACTAGGGATTCATTACTCAGGTCTGATTGAATTTAGTAATAGGATTTGCAGCAGTAAAAAGACAGTGTTTCAGAACTAAAGTAGATCAGGGCAACTAAAGATCTTCATTGCCCAAGCTGTATGTGTATGAGAGGAAGAATATCAGTTAAGTATTGGTGTAGGAATCAACAGGACAAAATCAACAGTATAGGAGGAGTCCCAATGAGATCAGGCACCTGTAAACTTAGTAAATAATAAAATACATTTATGCACCTTTTGCTACTTAGTAAATAATAAAATATATTTAAGCACCTTTTGCTACTAATGGCCATCAGGTCATTGACTGTATTTGCCAAGTATTGATATGTTTTACAAAATACATGCATAAAATACATGCATAAACAGTGCTGACCACATTATTAAAACTGTACTGACAAACAATATAGTAAAGCTTGCACTAACATCTTACACTATATTCACAGTGCTATTCATATTCCTTTGCAACAGAAATTGGAGCAAAGATCACACAAATAATACCCATTGGTGCAACTACTCTAGGAAAGGCGCACCCCAACAACCACCTGCAAAATCCAAATAGACCTAGAAAGCCAATCGTAATGTAGAGGTGCCTCGAAAGAATGATAGGGTTGCAGAATGCCACCAGCCGGTGAGTCTTCAGTACAAAAACGTGGACATTAATCTGAAACCTGTATATCAGAAACATACAGAGGAAATAAAGGGAAACCAACCTTTTTCAGATCTCTAAATCCAAATCAGAATAGACGCAAAGGAGCAGAGAAAGCAGATTCCATTGAAACCATAGGAAACAAAAGTCCACAGTTTTTCTTAAGCACAAGTGATGGGGAGGTAATATTGAGCAAAAAAGAGAACTAATGCACCTCGAATGGATGGAAAGTGACAAAAAGTCGAGGTCACAGAGTTCAGTCTGTAGCAAGAAGATCACCTGCAGAATGAGTGTGTGTTGCCTTGTAAGGAAAGGCCAAATTCAAGTCAGGTAATGAACAGAGCCTTACTCATTAGAAAATGGAGCATAACTGATGTTTCAAGCCCTGGAATTTCTAACATTATTGGGATTCATTTTTGTCATCTGACTAATTTTCTCTCCACTTGTTTCTCGAGCAGATGCGTTCTCCACTCCATACCCTCCCTGATTATAAATGTTTACATTAATAAACCACTCTTTTCTTTAGCTGACATTTTTATTTGTCTTGGAGTTTTCAAGATAGCCGGCCTCCCCGCCCCACCTTTTTTTTTTTTTTTGAAAGCCACAAGCGGTGAGATTTTTTGCTCCTCTTTTGGCAAAAGAGAACCTTCTCAAACTTCTTACGTACTTTTATCGTATGTCCTTGACTTGTAAACATGCACCGTACTCAGGTTTTCATTTAAGAAATTAACAGGCTAGTTTAAAATGAGCTTTTTCTTGAAAGGTGCTTCAGTTGAATGGCAAGAAGGTCCAAGATCATTGTGAAAGCTGTTTGTGATTTACATGAGCCCCGTATGGTGCATCATTTTCCAGCCTCATGCAGCACAGTTTGAACTGTAATGTCCCTCAGGAATAAGACGGGAGCATTAGGGAGATTCCATGAGGCAGAAGAATGCATGGCAGTTTTCTAGCCTTTCCCTAGAAATTTGCTTTGTGGGAGGGCTGCTGTTTTCCTATCACCAGGTTCATATCACCAGGTTCATGGACTTCATCTTTTTGGTTCCTGTAGCCACCATCAGTGCCTTTCACACAAACCTCTGCCAAAGCTTTAAAAAATAATTGTAGCATCTTAAAGGTCAGTAAGTACAACTCCACAGAGGCACCTGCAGAGAAGCAGACACCAGGTGAGAATTGAGTGCAACTGAAGACAATTTAAGAAGCATTGCTGGTCTCGGTCTGAAAGACAACTGATAGCTGATGACTCAATTGCCATCTTACATGCACTGCCCCATGTTCCTTACACGTATGGTCCCTTTTGTCTGTCACACTCTTCACAGCCACATCCCCTGCCTTTTGTTAAGAGAATCCACAAAGTTTCTCTCTTCCATTCAACCAAAAAAATAAAAGCAAAATGTGACCATTTGATAAATTAGTCCTTTCACTGGGGGGGGAGGGGGGGGGAGAGAGAGACTCTCTTATCTCTCTGTGAGAGGGGAAAATGACCTAAAAACTGAATGATTGATGGGTGGGTTGGCTGACAAAACCCAAATAAAGGGCTATCGCTGCTATCGCTTCTAGAATTGGCTGGATACGTCATGCACAGGCCACGCCCACCCCGGCTCCACAAAGGCAAAAAACATTGCGATACATCATGACACGATATGTCACGATTCTGCACTAATGCAGAATACATAGTCTCTCTCTAAATTCTTCATTCCAGCATTTTTGGAAGCAAATTTAGTGCTCCAGGTTTCTTTCTCAAACAATGTAGTCTTTTATACTACAGTAATAAAGTTAAATACGCTGCCCAGAGTCACTTTTTCATCAATATGATGAATAGATGAATTGGCTACTTAGTGTGTATAATATTGCAAAATAATAAACAAGGCTTTTAAATAAATGTTAATTTCAATGCTTTTATTTTAAAAAAAGTTTTAAAAAGCAACAAAAAATAATTTAGAACTTAGAAACATTAGCTCTGTGGAAGAAAGAGGATAATGTTTGAGGCTCTTACAGTAAAGCTTTTGTACCGAAAATAGCTTTTGATCTTAATAACAATGTCTTCCATGTACTTGCATGAGATGGTTCTAACTTCTCATTGTATGCAGAGCATGATAGAACAAAAAGGGAAGTCATTGTTGTTTCCATTTTAGCAGTTCTCAGATTGCCTTCCCACAGAAGCAAAAATGTCAGTGGCATGTTTTTTTTTTATCGCTAAAAAAATAAAATGGGGGTGCGAAACCTAGATTTTAATCCTGAACATTAAGGAAACATTAAGGAAATGTTTTAATTCTTCCCATTCTCATATAAACTTATAATTGTAGAGATACCATCCTCGTAGCCAGGAAACAATATTTTAAAATACACTCTTTACCCAAAGAGTGCCTATCATTGCTATATAGTATGAGGAGCCAAATATAGAATGTCATAAGGATGTTCTTAAATGGTAAGGTAGAATTGTGTGATGTTTTTGCAAATGTGTGAAGAAGTGCAGAAGTGGTTTGTCATTGCCTCCTTCCAAGACTGGACAATGATGGCCATGCCTCCATATGCTGAAAATCTTAGACATACCAACTGAATTCAAACTGTTATAGAGCTCCAATGTAATTGTTGACTATTTTCATGCAAAATGAGAATCTGATATGAGAAAAATGATTATAAAATGTCACAATTGCCTGGTTTACTAATAAGCTTCAACATCATGGTGAGATTTTAACTAACTGAAGATAATGGACATTGCAGAAGTGATGGATTGTAGTCTGGATTTCCAGGAAGGAAGGGCTGCATTCCTGTGTAGCAAGAGAAAGCACAGTTTAGATAGCTTGGGAGAAGGAGGATCAAGACAACTCCTCCCTAACAGTTCCTAAAATATATGTTTTATGGTGCAAATAGTCTGCTCTAGTTTGGCAAGATTACTATCTAAAGGTGGGGAACAAATAAAGGAAACTGCTAGAAGAATCTCAACATGTCTTTCTGTGTTTTTGGACATTAAACAAATTCCAAGTCATGCAGACACTATTGGCTATATGATATCCTAATCAGAACAATAATATTTTTCACATTAAATATGCTCATAACTAATCATTCTTTAAAATGCTATATTGCCTTTGAATCATAGTGGTATTTGATAAAAGCAGCATAAATATCTAATGAAAACATAATAATATACAAATAGAACATAGTATACAAATACAAACATAGTAAATGCATAGAATAGAATAGAATAGAATAGAATAGAATACTTTATTGTCACTTCGAATGTACACTAATCAGCCTACATTAAAATGAAATGTTGCATACAGAACACAGTATAAAAGCTGAGGCAATTTACACATTATCTTCAGTCACAGATATTGGGCTTCAGTAACAATCCAGCTTGAATGCCTTAGGACAATGTCAGGTTTTTACAGACCAGCAGTTGAAGGTCATCTAGATCTTCAGGGTAGGCTATTACACAGGGTAAGTGCCACAGCAGACAAAGCGTATCTCCCAAAGTGCTGCAGGATGCCACTGTTTCAATGAGCCTGCTCACCCTACTGAATCTAGTGGGATAAGGCAGGAGAAATTGGAGAAGGCAGTCCTGCAAGTAATTGGGGCTTCGCCATATAGGAATTTAAAGGGGATAAGCAGCACGTTGAGATGCACACAGAGATATAGTGGGAGCTTGTGCAGCTAGCGCAACAGATGTTAAGGTGAGTGAATCTTGGTGTGCCCAATACTGCATGCATCGTTGCATCTAAATGGGCATGTTGAAGGATTCCAGAATTAGGTGGCTGTGAGTAGAGCCCCTTGGTCCAGGAACTGGCGCATAAGATGGTTGCGTGCAAAGCCGCCACTACACACAGCCTTGAAGTGATGATCTTTCATGAAGTGCAACCCTTAAGACGGTGGCTGACTTTGTGTTCCTGAGTAGGACAACACAGACTGTATTTTAAAATGTATAACCAGTAATTGTCAGGAAAGAAAATCATTTGAATTAGTAAAGTTCATAATCTTTTGAATATGCCAAAAAAGAGGGAAAGAGAGAAATACCTTTTTTTGGGGGGGGAGGGGGGATGATCAGTCTTCATTTCTTGAAAATGGCATTTTCCATATATCTCTTCCTTTTGTCCCATCATTGTTGGAAGGACTTCAGAGGAAAACTGGTATAGTCCATAATATGAACGATGAGTGTCAGATCTCCCATTTAAATCTCACCTCGATGATAAACCCATCAGATGGCCTTCAGCAGCCTCAACCCTCTGTTTTCTCCTTACGTTGCATTCACTGGTCTACGAATTTTGGGAAATTATAGACCTCCGAGATAAAATGTGTTAATTTTACATATTTTAATTAGATGAATTAGAAAACAGGTGATAAAGGTGCTGGTTGGCTAAAGTTTTCAAGATATTTCACAAGATTTATACACAGGGAAGTATATTTGGCTACAAGGGAGGGAGGTGTCTAATGATCATGATGCCTCGTAACTTCTTGACAGTGAAAATGGTACCACATGGAAGTGTATAAATTTATCTTCACTTTGAGAACAGCAAGGCAGACGACTATGAAAAACATATGGAAAATTTGCTTAGGTCCTACAAAGCACTTAGTGCAAACATGTCCCTGAAAAGTCACTTCTTAAACTCACATTTAGACTATTTCCCTTTGAACTGTGGGGCAGTGAGTGATGAGCATGGGGAGAGATTCCACCAGGATGTTGCAGGCATGGAGATAAAGATACCAAGGGAAATGGAGTCTGTCCATGCTTGCCAATTACTGCTGGAATCTCCCCAGGGATGATTATACTGCAGTTCACAAAAGAAAAACCAAAAAGTGCAGATTAGATACCAAATAAAGATGGAACTTTGTCGTTTAATCTGATGTTAGAGCTTGTCAGTTTTTCATGCAAAAAGCATGAAAATGTTACATGAAAAACCAATAAATGAATGGAAAGTTACGTTATTGGTATCAATAAAAAGATAACTTTATAATGATTCTCCATTCTCATTGCTATATCACATTTTGCAGAAAAGGTAGGAGCATAATCGCACATCCCCCTCATAATTTTGTATTGTTTTGATGCAATTTTGACCTTGGAAACTGAAGCCAATTAATACTCAGGACTTAATTTTCGTTTATTAGTGACCCAGTTCTGGTAAAATTAAGCTATTTTCATTTCTGAGGCTTTCTCCTTGTAGACCAGTGTTATCTATGGTACACAGCTTTGGAAAGGAGCAAGCACAGGTGAAGTGCCTTACTTCTTGAAATGAACAATTCAGTATACTATAATAGCCTGCCTATTGATCTCTTTGCTTTCATTTGGATTAGAGAAGAAAGTAGCCCTAAACTGCTAAAATAAGTTTGCTGTTGGCTGACTGCATTTTTTTGAAAATGCAACCGCTCCCTTAAAATATATCTATCTATTATTATATATATATAATCATCTCCTTTTTCAAAGCAATTTGTTCTCCAGCTTCCATGCTACTTTGAAATGCTATCCTTTATTATATTTTTATTATTATTTTAGATTAGTGGTTCTGTAGCATTATTAAGATACTAAAATATTTCCATTACTCTAACTCCCCATTTTTTCTAACTGATGAGGTACAATTACACGTTTTCCTGTTTGGCTTTGAAACCTTCTGAATAATTTAACAAATTGCAGACTTTGACTTATTTGCTATTTTTCTGACAATTACAGTTCTGAATCAATAATCATCAGAAACTTTTGGACCTCTGTGAGTGCTTTTCAGACTGGAGGGTAATAAAGAATCCTGAGCTGAATATCTTTTTCTAGAGAGCAAAAAGTTAAAAAGCACTTTAATAAACTAGTTGAATGCCAGGGCAGTGCTTCATTCTTCTTAACAAATACTGATTTCCTTATTAATGTTTTTTCATTTAATACACAGTGGCTGAAGCTGCTGTTCATAAATCAAGCCAACTGGTTGACTCATCATTCTAATGTTTATTTGCCTTTATTTCTCTAATTATTTTTTAATGTAGTAACATGACCTGTTGCAACCGGTGTACATAGCATCATCCTGTCCCTTTTGTGATTTTAAAGTAGGCATTCTAGTCTTCTGTTCTGCAGCTAATACTTTCGTCTTTGATTTTGTTGACATAAAACTCTATAACTGAAAGTCTGTTTTATAAACACTGTTTACATCTAAAACCTGCAGCTTTCTCAACTTCCTGATGTCCAACCCTTTGTGCCGGCTCCTGTGGTTTTATCTTCATATTTAAAAGGGAATAATATTATCTTTTTTATAATATTGTGTTTCCCCTCTTCTTTCCTTTCTTTTTTTTCCACATTTCTTTTTAAACTAATTTACTTGCACCATGCTAATGGGCCTTTATTGCTTTATTATGGCTCCTCCCACTGAATGATTGTGTCCAATCAGTTGGCAGGCAGAGCTCCGCCCCTGCTTCGGCCGCCATGAGTGCTGCCGGCCTGGCTGAGCAAGGTATGTGGCATGAGTCGTATCTCCTGAGTGCCTGATCTTAGAACCACACACTTGCCCACCCTCCTTCAATTCCACTGCCAGTAAAAACCAGCATGATAGTATTTGTGCACCTAGTGAGAGACACACCATCCATGCTTGCTGGCTGAGAAAAGGGCATGCACTAAGGTATCCATCTAACCAAGAATCATAAGTACATTGAGTTTGAACCTACTAACAAAATGCATGTTGGGTAGTTAACCCTGTTTTGCTGTGAATTGACATAAGACATTTGGAGACAGGGATTGTCAGTACATTTTCCAAATAGTTTCAGAAAGTTGATATGGCTCCTACAACCACAAATGTCTTAGGAGGATATCAACCCGTTAGCAAATTCTGAATTTTGTTTTTAAATAACACCTACCATTTTATAGGAGGATAGCATAAGATTAGCTGCTATTTTCTCATATGGATTGGTGATAAGCAGTGACACACAGTAGCATTCAATATTATGCACCATGTTTGTAATTATATTTGGCTGTAGGTTATAAATTTGGGGAATAAAGGATAAAAAGCAGTAGGATAAGGTTTCTTGTACTGGCAAAGACACTTGACTTTTTTATCCCATAAAGAACATTGGTCTTGTGCTTCCAAAATTGTTATAATTTAAGAATGGAAAATATCTGTTAAACTGTCCTCTGTTAAACCCCCCCCCCCCCCAATGCAGGAAACAATAGCGTGCTGGTAGAAGCATTAATCCCAAATTTGGAAAAAGCTTCACAGGCCAGATGGTTTCCTGTTGCTAATTCCTCTGCAGCTAAACAAAAGTGATTAGTTCAGGGACAAATAAATATGTCCATAGCCTGAATGTTGCTTGAATGAGAAGCATACGATGTGGGTGCTCATCTGACATGTTTCAAAGTATTTTCTAATGACTTTAGAGCCAGACCTGAGCCAACCTCCCTAGGATTTCTATATGGGAACTCTGCAGGAGTGGGAACTCTGAACATGTGTTCCTAGAACTATTGAATGCACACAAGGTTTCCCATGATCCCCTTGCTTATCAGATGAGGCCCCTTAGAATAAAAGCGGAATAAGGACCCTCTCATCTCAGTTTATCTTCTCCCTACTTATTAACTTAATCTGTATGCTTCTACCTGGGTGCACCTACATGTGTGACATTTCATGCAATATATATGAATTCATGCAATATATTTGAATATATATTGCAGATTTTGGATGTATTGTGATCTAATTTCCCTGTCGCAGACACTAGGAGTAGGGTTTGGTTTAGTAAATAATGCATGTCCAGAATCTGCAGGAACAAAAGCAGCCTTAGTGTTCATCAAAAGCAGTTACTAGGTTTGCCGGTAGGTTCTCAAAATTAGTGTTGCAATCTTCAAAATTAAACTAGTTGGAGAAAGAGCTTTATCTTATCAGATATACACCAATTATAGATCATTCTTTAAAAACCACATTAGTTCAAAATGCAATCACTATCCACTGCATTAAAATAAGTCACTTTTATCCAACCAAATTAGATGTGTGAGCAGGCATCTACAATTTATATGTGGCTAGAGGCAAACTTTTTTTTTAATGGGAAATGGAATTTTTTTAAATGGAATGGAATATATAGATTGGTGTGAGGAGAAACTCTCTTCTTCTCCACACTGAGCACTTCCTTTTCCAGCCTAATTAACTTTTGCTATCAAAACTAGACTGGGAGAAAATTGCTTGAAACCAAAGTAAGCATCTCTTCACTTTTGTGCCTTATTTGAAACCTGTGATTAGATATAGGAGGAGAGCCTATATATAATACTCAGTGGAGGAAACGGGAACACTTATTTTCCAGGCTACTAGCTTTTCTTGCAAGGGATTTTCTTTGAAAAGTAGCAGAATCAGTGTTGCCTACCTTTGATGGAACGACACTGGACTAATTGGTAATTTCTCATAAATTAAACAGGAATCATGGTGAGGTTTAAAGGCCCTCTAAGGACTACTTATGAAATATTTAAATGCTAATGAAGGGATGATTCCACTTGCTTCAAACAACTTTCTCCAGGACTGATTTTTAGAAACTACAATTCTGGAGGTATAGCTACACACACATATTTGTAATCAATTATTTAAATAGTTTAGACTAATAATAGGAAGAAATGTGTGTAAAAGCATTTCAGTAATACATACCACTGGGGACAGGGAAATTATTCCTAATTAATGTAGATATATAATTTTAGGAAAGGACTTCAGTTGCAGAATGGAACATTTTTGTTGTCTTTAGAAGGAAGGCAGGAGTAGTTGTAAGTCTACTATATATTTTACCTCCTTCGAAGGTAAAATTAGAAAATTAAAAACTAGAATGCTTCCAAATTCATTATGGCCACTGACTTTTTTAGATATATATATATAGCCTTCACAATCAGTCATTTTACAACCGTTTGAAGTTATGACGGCCACAGAAAGCACCGGTGACTCTCTTATATCATCTCCCCACTGCAGTCACATGACTGCATATCAGCTTTATGACCCATTACAGCATTCCATGGTCACATGATTTCAATTTGCTATGGGTTTTGCTGGTTTCTGGCAAAAAATGGCCATTCAAATATATGGGTTCACTCAATGACTGTACTGTTTGATTATTGACCACCGCATTTGACAACAACTGCCACATTCGCTTAATGGCCACTGAGAAAAAGGCCAGAAAATTACTTCCATTCATGCTTCAACTTACGACCATAACAATTTGCAACTCGATTTCCAGTCCCAATTACTAATGTAATCAAGAACTATACCTTTACAATTGCAAGTTCATTTCCATTTAGAAATTTCAGTGCAGGTTATGTGTCATTTAGGCCAATACTAAAAACAGAAAACTAAAATCAAGATGGAATAATAACTAAGGAAAAGTCAGATTCAAGTAACCATTTGAGCTTCATTGTTGTCACCCTACCCTACCCTACTGCATAAGGATGCTGTTAAAACCTGGGGAAGCCCCCATGTGTAACATCTTTAGATCTAAAACCCAAGTATTCCCCTAGGCCACACATAATTTCTGTAAGCTTTCTTTTGTGTGATCCATTATCTTTGCTATTCAAAGACTATGTACAACTCGGTTCAAAAATGGTTGTCCTATATCAAAGGCAGGATATAATTGCACAATAAATATTGTGAGTATGCTTTTTAATACTTCGTTTCCAAAGGCTTCTCAAACACACGTTTACAGGTAAGAAGTAAGTTAGAATTGATGGTGGTATGTCCCCATATTGAGAATGTGCAGAGTGTGGATACAGAATGCTACATTCTCTGGAAAACCTCTTTGCAACTCATCAGTTGTCGTCTTGTACTGAGTATAGCATTCTCTGTGTGTTTTGTCTTCCAAGTATTCCCAGGAAGTTTTGTGTTCTTGTGGGGTGCTTAATTGTAGGGATCCAAGTTTCATCTTTTGGATAACAGCGTGTTATCTAAAAGTCCAAGCTTCATGCAAAATGTAACTTTGCTCTTTTTTTGGTGGGGGACTGTTTTGTAGATTAATATATATCAGCCTTTCCCAGTCTTCTGAGTATGCGAAGGTTGAGGAGGAATTAAATTATGCAGCTTCTGGATGTGGAGGCAAAGAACCGCAGACCATTTATGAGACCAGAATATGGGTGACTTTCAAGACCTCCTGTGCTCTCATTAGCAAGCTCCTTGGGGCTTTCCTTCTATTATATCAACTCTTTACACTGACAGGAGCTGAAAGGATAACTTCCACTAATTCTCCTTTCAATGTCTACACTCTATATTATAAATGCAGACTTCCTATTCCCATAATATCTTTGTTAGATTTCCAGTTACCTTAACATAGATTTGATCACATAATCTGTTCCTGACCTCCCTCCAAATGCTTGTAGCTTAATTGATCTTAATTGATTAATATTTTTAGGAAAAATAATGATAATCCTGGACTGGAATTAGAGGATCTAGACCAGGGGTGTCAAACTCATGTCATCACAGTGGCGTCATGTGATGTATTGGGACTTTCCCCCCTTTGCAAAACCGGGCGTGGCCAGCGCGTGACCCAGGAGTTTGACAGCCCTGCTCTAGAGCAATGCTAATAGCTTAATTTTTGACAGGGCCAGAAGGAAACTGCCTGACAGGAGTAAGTACACCTTGACTTTGATTCCTTTGGCAGAAAAGGGCCAACTTTGGGCTTCTATGAAACCAGCTTTAGATTTTATGTCACTATTCAGAAGGCCTATTCTCGCACTGTAATTACATCAACTGCAATAAAGAACATTACATTTCTCAATGTTCTTGCTATTGTGAGGTATTTGTAAACTAGCCTATATCCAGGTGGGATTGGTTTTCAGTGGCCACTCTCTTGTCTCAATTTACACAATGACATCATGTCTAATGGAGATAAAAACTAAGGCAAAAGTCTGAAAGCTTCAGAGAGGGATTCCTTTTCATCCTTTCGCATATTTTCTATTTTTAGTATGATTAACTGCATGAGGTAGTTTTCATTTCTATATGATAACCATATTAGAGCTGGAATAAGTAGACTAAGGACTTCTCTTTTTTTGCCAAAAATGTCACTGAATTTGCCGGAACCAGCCTCATGTAGATAACTTTGATATTTTCCTTATGCTGCAAATAAAACTACAGTATAGGAATTCCAGACCCCAGAATGGATTAGGGTTTAATTACACAAGCTTAAACATAAATTGGTTTCCTGCTGGATGAATGCAACAGCGTCTTTTTATTACATCTTGCCTTAATTTCTCAGAGCTCTTACCTGCTACCCTGAATTTTAACCCATGGTATGGAAACATACATGAACCATGCCTTCTTCACTTGTGAAATATTTTTGTGCAACAGAGTTATGTAAAAGAGGAGGAATATCCATTTCTCCCCTTTGAATTCTTGCACTTACATGTTTTAAAAATTTGCCTCACTGAAAAAAGAAAAACAATTAAAAGCAGTTAAGACTTGGTTGTTCCATCAAGCACAGGGGAAGGGCATATTATGAGTCAAGTTGGATCCTGGCAGGCACATGTATAGTTTTTGTATAGTATACAAAATTGTATAGAACAATTTTATTCATATTATGAGTGGATTTGTTTATTATTTTTGAAAGAGTTGCCTTTTATTTTAAATTGATCTTGGTAATTAGCTGCACAGGGCCTTTGGAAATGGATAGTATATAAATGAATAAAATTTAATTTTAATGTTGCTTGCTTTTAAATGAATCACAGGACAGAAATAAGTTATCTAATAAAATTTCAGATTGAGGCCTTAGATTCCATATTTAGTGAATGGGAAACCAAATCCAGCTAAGGTATTCTGTACATATTTTTCTCATTAGTATCATACTGTCTGGTCTTGAGTTTTAAACATTTGTAAGACTACAAAATAAATGTGAATCTTGTACTTTGTATTAAATACATGTGGTACTTAATTTTTTAAATGTACCTTTTTATTATGCCTCAATCGGCTGCTAGCTTGTTTAAGGCCAAACATATGCTGTGTTGGCCCAGCATTTAAGACTTATTTTTCACTGTAAGATGAAGACCAAATAATGTATAGAGTAATATTCTACAGCCACAAAGACCCTTGGATGTCATTAGGCTCTTAGGTTGTCTTTATGTTCTAAAAAAGGTGTTGGGATAGAACTCACAATTCCAAACTTTGGCTGTCATTTCAGTGAACAACCTCCATGAAACAAAGCCCAAGTTTGAGGGTGTTTTGAAGCTTGGAACATCTTCCCTGGGAATTAGTACCAAAACTCTTGGTCTTTTAAGCACCTGGATTAGTGCTTTTATTTTTTAAAACATAAAGCATGTTCCTTAGATGACAAAGTCTCCTAATTTTTGTAAGGGCAGTGTAGATATCATTATTCAAAATATGCTGTTCCTGATTAAATGGATACATCATTAGGTGGATGTGAATGGTTTTCAAAGGGCATTAACTGTTAACTAATTTATACTATCCAGACCCTAAAAATCCTCTTCCAACCACAGTATATGATTTCTGTAGTATAAACTACAAGATCTAGTTTACTTGTGTGCAAATGTTCTGTGTTGAGTGAGTTGATCAATCAAACAGCTGTAACACAAAATTCGTTTTGAAAGGTATATTTGAAAATTGTAATTGGCATGGATAGGTCTTATTGCTGTCAAGCTCTCTGGGTGTCCCTCTGTTATACATTCATGTTCTGGTTTTATATATATTCTGTCTTTGCCTTTGCAAGCTAGTTATATGAAAAACAAAGTAACTTGCTCTTCTCCAAATGAAACATGTAAACTTCATCTGATAAGTGGTCTCTTTTGAATTCTCCCTCTTTTACAACTGCCAATCTGACCTCTGCCCAGATTAGCAGCAAGCATGTTTTTCCTAATGTTATCCAATATTGGATTTCAGTGGACAGTTGGATTTTTCATTGTACTAAGTACACAGATTTAATTTCTACTTTTTCTATTCTACATTTTGTAGGTAAGGGATGAGCCACTTCACATGCTATATTTCTTATAAGAATATCATATTTGCCTATTGTCAGGTCTATGTGCAGGAGGAAATGAAAATCACTGCACGTAACAATGACAACTTGGCATTAAAATGTTAAAAAAAGCTTTTTTGTGACTTTCTAGATTAAAATTTGTCATATGAACCATTGATTCAAGGGATAATTCTTCTGCATGTCAATTTAAGAGTTGGTTTTTATTGCTTCTTTGCTAATAGCTTTGGCTACTGAAAGAGGCAGAGGTAGTAAATAATGAAAGCAAAGATATGAACGTCTCAAGAGCTCTGAAGATTTGTCTTTTGTCCAGTTCCTTTGAAAAAAAATATGATTGTGGTGTAAGGTTTGGATGCTGGTAAAGCTACTGTTCATGCAGATTTTATTGTTTTGAGCAAATAAGAGCCTAAAATAAATCTAGCTTGGTTTTTGATATTGACTTACTTTAAGGGAAAGAGAAATAATGTTAAAATGTGGTTCACTTGCTTTTCTCAATTCTATTTGCAGCTGCCAAGAGCTTACTGAACAAAAAGTCAGATGGAGTAAAGGTAGGTCTTGAAATACGGAGCCTCCCTTTCTTTTCCAGTCCCTTTCATACAAATCTGCATCCTTGGCCAGCCTAAATGATTCATATGCCAGATAATGGCTATGCACAGCTCCTGCTAAGATCATCTCTGCAACTTGACCATGTGAGTGCGGCAATGAAATTGAAGCCATTAAGGCTCAAGACTTAATATAGGATTTTCTTCCAATTGTTTCAGCAAGCGCAACAACTACTGTAATATTGAGCTATGGAGCAAAGGACTATCTCTGGAAAATTCTTAGACCCACAATTCCATATTGTGTTATCAAAAACATTTTAGTGAATTTGCAGGGTATGGTTTAAGTATCTGGAAATGCTTATTACCTCTTTAAATAAATATATAATTATTTGCATGCCACAGATGCCCTGCACTTCTGTGTGGAAATAAAATGAGAGCAAGAGATCTATAACATTGGATTAATAAAGCAATGTGCATTAATGGATCTCAGAGCTGTTTTACCAAAGATCTCACTCTTGATTATTTTTTCTGTTTCCTTTTCCAATGGGTATTTGTCTACCTTTTAGAAAATTATGTTTACCATATTACCTTTATTATTTTGGAATAATTAGTTTCTTATTTTATATATGAGTTTCATATACATGAAAACTGCTTTCAGATCAAATTATATTTTTTGATAATATTTTGGTCCTTTTATGTTTGTGGAAACTAACAGTCCTCAAGCAAGGAAACAAAATATAGCTCTGATTCTTGCATCTTATCCACTATTCTGTGAATATTACATCTTCTGTGAACTATTTTGTTTAGCTGTACAGTATATATATATATATATATATATATTTAAAGTTGCATTTATTTAAAAATGGGAATTGCACATCATTGTATTAACATTATTTGCCAGTCATAGTAATAGAAACTAGCAGCTCCCCATTAAAATCCATTGCTGCATTTATTTATTTTGCTATATTCTGTTAAAGACCACTAAAACATTTGCCTACTTTCCATTCCACATATTCACTGGATGCACAGAGAGAATTAAACCATGCAAGCTGAGCTCCCATGTCGGTGGTTCTCTGATTTTCCTGTCGTCCCCCCACTCCCCCCACCAATATATACATAGTGTGAACTAATACAACTAAGCAATATACTTAATATGTATTTAATAATAATAATCAGATGACCAGGCTTCACTATTGCATGAAGGAGGCCTCTGTACAGAATACAAGGATTCCTTTAACACTAAAAGGGACGATCCTGTTCCTCGCTCATGTGTTCAGTGGAACATTAGAGAATGGGTATTAGCACTTCTATTTACTGCTTTATTGTTGTTTTTCCAATTTCCCACTCATCATAAATATTTCTTTAGGCATTAAATATGAATCACACTATGATTCTTTGTAAATTGTTTCAGCAAAAAAATGATGCACCTGGTATTCTGCCTGTAATAATTTTGCTGTTGGGGGGAGGAAGAATGTCTCTACTGTTCTCAAAACTCCTAAGTTAACAAGATAGATTGCTCTAAACACTTCCCTATTGACTGCCCTCACTTAAGAAGTTGTGGGGCTTTGTTTCCATTTCGTTGATTGTCAGATTCTCTTTGGAGGTCTTTCAGAACTGGATCAGAGAGAATATGCTTAAAGGAGGGTGAGCTGTAGGTCAGTGGAAAAAAATAACTAAGAGAGAATTTGTACTCGGTAGAGATTCTCAATCATCCAGGTCAAGAGCGTTCCAACGGTGCTTTCCAAAACGTTTGTAAACATTTCACTTTCCGTTTGCCTTTTGAAAAGCACCTGTGGGACCTCAGTGACAAAGTGAGTGTAGCCTTTTCTTCTCCACGTGGGGAACTCAATATGTTCCTCCTGGTCCAATTCACAGCCCATTTATGTACGCAAAACAGTATTTTTTTTTTCCCCCTTTCTGCTTTGCTTTCCCAAAAGTCTTCGTTTTTAAAAGCAATGGCCTCAAGCGCCTTGTCAGAATATTCAGGCAACAATGATGCACAATTGATGGGCTCCAATGGTTCATGTCCATCTTGATGGTCCTTCACTTTCAAGGATTTTGCCCTCCCTAGATCCTCATCAACTAATAAGAAATATAGGCTGAAGTATTTCTACCATTGCTTGTTGTTTTCTTCCATATTACTCAGTTACTCTGATATTTCTGAGCTAAGCTCATCTTAATATGTTCAAGCTAAGGGGAATGTTGTTACGTGCTCTGACCAGTTTCAAACCTCAAAACATATTTGGTCCTAAAATTAATCAAAGGGATGGGCTCTCCTACAGCTCCTGGCTAATGATAACACAGACATTATGTGGTGGTTGAATTCCAACTCTAAATATTTGTTTTCCATATTGTCCTGAACCCCAGTCATTTCAGTGGAGTCTGTTAGTTTGCCTGTAATCTTACAGTAAAATACAAATAATCATTTAAGCCAGCTGAAGATAAGTGGAATAACTGTTCTTTATCTGTAACCTTTTGTAGTTTAAATCCAGATTTTATAATTAGTCATTTCTTAAATGCCCTTTGTGACTTGGGCTTGTCTAAGACACTGTGCTTCCCCAGTATTTTTGCCCATTTGACCTGGACCAGCAGCTCGACCTCCATTGTGAGATTTAATGGAAAAGGGAGTTCTCTGGTGTTGGGAGAACTAACTTCCTTTGGAACAAGCTGACCCCTGAGGTAATTGCGGCTCTCCCTCTCATGGCTTGCAAAATGTTACTGAAGGCCTCTGGGAATTGATCACTACAAAATTCCCAACACCTCAAATCATGTATTATTAATGTCCATTTTATTACAAAAGGTATTATTTGATTGTATTATTTTTTATTAACCTAATTTTCTTTAAATTTATGTAGCAGTCCATCTCATGTTCATGACTGCAGCTGACCATTAAAACAGAATAAAAACCAAGCAATAACTATAAACATATTTTATATTCTAGGAGATTGATAATAATCTCCTAGAATTAGTAGGTAGTAGGTAGTAATTAGGTAGTAATTTAGTGCGGGAGCACTTATATGAGGTTCCGATGGCATCAAAAGGGGATGCACCTACCTCTGATAAAAAGGGAGAATAAAAAATAGGGACTTATTACTCCTTGTATCTTTTAGATTTTCCAAGCTTACATAAAATATGCCTTCCAGCTTTTCCCCAGGATAGGCTCTATTTGCTACAGGACAAAAGTAAAAAAAAAAAAAAAAAGTACTTTAGCCAAATTCCAATTCAGATCAGAAAAAATCCTTTTATTCTTTCTTTTGCAGCAAATACATATTTTTCATCATTTCTTCTTGAAATTTAGTTCACGGATTGTGATGCTTAATGTAGGCAATGGTGTGTGCTGCTCAGAAAAAAAGATCTAATTCTAACGCAGTACATTCTCAAGAGAAAATACTGCAAGTGAAGTAGGACAAACTTAAGCCTTGCTTTGTTTACCCAAAAGCACTTAAAGTTTATGCATTGTATTTGTAATACTTTCTGATAAACTTCAGATTGAAACTCCAGTAAAATAACTTTGTATTCCCAACGCTGTCTAAGCTTTTGGCACGTAAGAGCCATACTGCATGCCTTCCAGTAATGAAAAAAGCACATTTATCTTGTACTCAAAGCAACTCTAAATGTGGTTGCAAATCTTTGCAAAAATGAAAAAGCTGCTTGGAAGCTTCAAAATATTATGCATATAATCAACATGAAATAAAAACACTGAAGATACCGTGGTACCAAAGGCAAAGTGTCAGCAAAAAGAAATTACAGTAATCTAGAAATACAATGGTTAATGTATATGGGAGATTTAAAATGTCTTCATGTACAGTAGCTCTTAAAAAATGATAACATAACGGGAGAACATTATTCAAATAAGAATTACCACTGCCAAGATTTTGTCTCTAGGGGTCTGTGGGTTGGTTTGGTTTGGTTTGGTTTATTTGATTTGTATACCGCCCTACTCCCGAAGGACTCAGGGCGGTGAACAGCCAAACAATAAAATACATAAATACAAAAAATTTAAAAGACCAGTTAAAATCAAATTAAATCATTTTGGCCCAGACAAATTAAAACACCCCAATAATTTAAAAACAGATTAAAATTTACATATTAAAAGAGGGAGGAGATTAGGCCAAGCCTGCTTGATGGAATAAAAAAGTCTGAGTATGTTGAGTGGGTGAGTATGTTTCTCCTACTTTGCTCTAGAAGGCTTAATATGGAGCAGCAGGGAAAGGAAGTTATCTCAGATTATGTGGTAGAAGTGCAAATGGGGTGCAAATGGGTATATAACAGGATTTCTTCTAAGCAAAATTGGGAAGATGTTGCAGATTAGTATTAGTAGATTCTGAAAAAGGAAGAGAAAAGTGGCATGATTTGAGCGGATAGACTAAACCATAACCTGGACCTTGAATAAGTATGGCGCAGGACAGATTTAGGGAAGGAAACATCATCCCTCTCATCATTGCATCATTGTAGAATAATTTCTGTCTCTACACAGTTCTTAAGGAATGGTCTTTCTTTTTTCTCTTGGTATTTCTCCTATTTTTCTCCCTGATTTCTCACACAGGGCAAGAAAAGGAGAAACAGAGAAGCTCATAAAATCTAGCTTTATCAAATGAGATCTCTATTCTGTGTACTTTTCATTCATACCCAGTGCCTCCTTGTTGGGCATATATGCCATCAGTCCTGTCTGGCCCCTGTTTGCAATTATCTTTCATAAGTATTTGTCTCTCTATACAAGTATAACAGATAATAGAGTCATAGAATCATAGGGCGGGAAGGGACCTTGGAAGTCTTCTAGTCTAACTCTCTACCCAGACAAATGGTTGTTCAATCTTTTCTTGAAGATTTCCTGCAATGGAGCACGCACAACTCTGAGAGGCAAGCTGTTTCATTGTAATTGTTCTCACTATCAGGAAGTTTCTCCTTAGTTCCAGGTTGGATCTTTCTCTGACATCTTCCTCTGGTACAAAAATATAATCTATAAAAATAAATCAATAAATCATGTCATCCCTAATCCTTCTCTTCATTAGACTAGACCACGGGTGTCAAACTCGCTGCGTCACATTGCTATCACATGATGTATCACAAGCATTTCCCTGATCCACTAATTTAGTTACTTTATCAAAGAAGGGTATAAGATTTGTCTGGCATGACCTGTTTTTAACAAACTTGTGCTGGTTTCTAGTGATTGTTTTGTTCATTTCTAGGAGCTTACAAATTTGCAGCTTGATCATCTTTTCTAGGATTTTCTAGGATTTTCACAGGTATTGATGGTAAGATGGATCCCTTTTTCCTCTATCTTGAAGACTGGAATCATGTAGCTCTTTTCCAGTCCTACACTTTCCCCTTGCCCTTGCTTCAGGAGCTCTGAAAGATTTTGTTCAGTGATCCTGAGATCACATCTTCCAGCTCTTTCAGTACCCTGGGTTGTAAACTATCTGATTTTGGTGTTTTGAATTTGTCAAAGTGGCTAGGTGGTTGGTTGGTTTTTAACCTATTTTGATCTGCGTGCCTGTTCTGTGTCTCATTGTGCTGCTTTTGATAGGTTTGGCTATTTTTTTTTCTTTTTGTGTAAAGACAGGTGCAAAGGAGGAATTAAGCAGGTCTACTTTCTCCCTCCTGCCCATCACCTTCTTGCTAGCTTCTTCCATTAGTATACATCATTTCCTTAAATTTTTCTTGTTCTTTACATATTGAAATAAACTTTGTTATTTTCAGCATGTGTTGTAAATCTTAGTTCATTCTGAGCCTTAGCCTTCCTGGCTGCACTTCTGCAAATTCAGGCTATTTGCTGGTATTCTGTTTTAGTTACATTTCTGTTTCCATTTTTTATACTTATCCTTCTTTCCCCTCAGTTTGTCAGAGAGCTTTTTGTGCAATCATGCTGGTCACATTTGGTGTCTCTTATTTTTCTTTCTCTGCGGTATTGTTTTTGTTTGGGCCTTTAGTATTTTTTTCCAGAGTTTCCCATGCATCCTGATCTGTTTTTCCTTCTAGGATTTCCATCAATGGAATCCTTCCTAATCTTCGTCTTTGTTTGTTGAAGTCAGCTCTCTTAAAGTCTAAAACATTAGTCTGACTTCATTCAGTTGCCAGTGCTTGCATTATAGTGAATTCTAATATGACATGCTCACTTTCCTCCAAAGTTCCTACATCTACTCTTTCAGGCATTTCATCTCTGTTAGTTAGGATTAAGTCCAGTATAGCTGACCCTTTAGCTCCCACCTCCACCTACAGGGTGACAAAGTTGTCAACTAGGCACATCAGAAACTTGTTCAATCTCCTACTCGCTGCAGGGTTTTACTACAGTGGTGTGTTTCCTGCACACCTCAGCTAACTAATTAATAAAATTAGTTAGAATTAGTAATAGCTATTTTATTACTGAAGAGTAGTGGCTAAATGTAAAATGCTGAATGGATCTTTTTCACAAAGTCTCACGCTTTCTAGATCTGTGTATAGGTTTGTGTTTATCTTGGAATTATAAAACAAACTCATAATTGACACTATAGACACCTTCTCAGTCATTGCAATAATCAAGCCTACCTCATTTGAGTGAGACGATACATGATTGCTATATACCTGTCAGGGACTAGTCACTTGAAATTCAAAATTCCGTAGGTCAAATATTAGTGTTCATGAATCAGTACAATAAAAACATTTTTATAGGTAGATATTGAATAAAATACTTTTTGATGGACATTGTATCATCTTAATAATTTGTCAGTAAACAACTCTCCCGACAATTGGACACAATTTGAAAAACAATGTGGTTTCAGCCTCTCCTGTGTCACACTGGCTATATTGTCTGCCATTTTGCTACGCTTGGAATTTTTTATATCCAGGTTTCTAGTGCTATTATATAACTGCTGGCTTTCATGAGCTCATATTTGTGGCATTCAGTTCCTTTCTTAAAGGAACATGATTGGCAGCAGGGCTCTGCTGATGCATAAGTGCCAACATTTTCTTTGCTTCTCTTCTCATCTCTTCTTTCCTTCTCTTTCCTCCTTTCAATGGTGTGCCCAGAAAAGGAAGTCAAGCTCCAGCGTACATTTGATGGTGAGCTCCTCCCATAAACTGCCTGTAACCCTGTTTAACCACCATTCTCATGCCATGCACGTCCAGCTTGTGCTCATCACCTCACATAGCATGTTTGGGCAAGGGGAGGCGGTTGGTTGAATGGAGAGACATCTTGCACTTCAAAAAGCTCATGTTCCCACAAAAAGTGGGTACCGAGTAAGAAACAGTCTCCCACATGCTATTACTCTGCCTGCTCTTTGGTGTCAAGGCTGTTTTGTTGCAGAAATGCTGTAACAGGCAGTGCTAGTTGAAACATCCTTATTGGTATATTGCCCTGCTCCAGTTTGAACAGTCTTTTCTCGTATGTGGGTGTAGCATTATTGGAAGTTTGCAGCTACCATCCACTACTCTTTCAAGAATTTTAAACAAACATCTTGTGGAATTCAACCATTTTCATATCTCTCTTCTTCTTCTTTCCCATCAAATTTCAAAATTATAAGGTTGGCATTAATGCCAACATTAGTTGGCATTAATCAAAGTTCATCATTCTTCCCATTCATTTTTTTCCTTCATGTGAATGTGTGTTTTCCCTGGGATGTGTTGGATATGTAATACAATCAGATGTGAAGGGGCAAATCCTTTATTCTATGTCATTTGTGATGCTGAAGCCTCTTTGAGGCTCAATTTGGATGAAATCAACATTGTTGCTTTGTGTTAGCTGAGTATTTTGAATCCTTGCAAGATAGCAGGTGTTTTAAAAGCAAGCCACATCCAACAGTGGACTATTTCAAGAGAAAATCATTCTCAGTCTGTATTTATCATCTAGCTTTACTTAATTATGGCAAAGCAAAGTACCTTTTATCGATGAAGATTTTTTGGTGATCTTCTGTGATTATTTTGACCTCCCTTTTTTTTCTTATGTACCTTTTTGATATATCAGAAATGTCAGGTATGTCTGATATGACACAATACCTGATGTTGAAGCATAAATGACATGTTGGGTTAGCACTTAACTAAACACCCTCCTAGCAGAAAGGCAAGACGGGACAGTATTATAATTCCCAGTTGGTCTTTACTTTAGAGATGCAGCCCTTGAGAATGATTCTCAGTCCCTGAAATCCTGGATGTCTTTACTCTAAGAAGTGCTAATAATTTTTCTCACTCTCAACATCAGAATAGGAAAAAAATCTGGTTAAAGGTGAATTCAAGAATGAAAACACACATCACTTTAAAGGAACTATCATAAAGTTCCTTTAAAGGAAGAATCATAAAGTTCAAAATGAGAGCTGGGGCATTAAGAATGCCAACTGTCTCATTAAGAAAGAGTCTGGTAGCCGATTTTCAGGCTAACAATTTTTATAAGCCTTAAGTAAAATAATTAATTTCAGAAATGCTACGGAAGTTTGAATTTTGGTTGTATCCCCTTTCCTATTATTATTATTATGTATTGCGAGTCCCATTTTAACTGAACTATTTAATAGTATACTGCACTTGCTGGCTTTTGTCAGTTTGTAATGCCTAGGTGTGGTCATGAGTAATGCAGCAACTAAGCGATGATTGTATTCAAGAAACATGGCCAAAAAAATGAAGCCACAGTAGTCCTTCCAGAGTCCAGTGCAGCCTGCAACATCTAAACAAATCCAACTAGCAAAGGGAGAAGCTGGTTACTGCTTTTATTTCAAGATTTATATGGCTGAATGAGCTCTTTGAGCATGCACACTTACCTTTGATCAAGGTTATTGGCAAAAAACTTGAAATCTTGTTTTTCATCCTTCACCTCTTAGGGGTCACTTTCCAAGGGAATACAGCAGCTTTGGTTTTAGCATTTGTTCTACAGCCACATCACCAGCAGAATATCTAGGTTGTTCTCCAAACCTAGAATCAGTGGCTCCAAAATGTGCATCAAAGTTATGATATGGTGGCCCTATCTGATAGTTGGCAAAGAGATGATTCGCTATGTCCTTCTCACTCCTTGGCCCAACTCTTTTCTGTATATGTAATTTATTCATAAAATAATTCCAGAACTGATTTTGGGTTCCTTTTGGAACATCAGAGGATTCTACTCCTTTTAAAAAAAAGTTTACTAACCATATTTGTAACTTGTAGCTAATAAACAGGTGGATGGCTTCCCAGCAACTTCAGGGAATGAGTCTTTTTATTTTTAATTTTTTTTGGTTTATCTAATTTATATAGCCCCCCCCCCCCCCCCCCCACCATATCTCATAAGCCTGTGACTAAGCCGCATACAACAAAACTAAAAATTTAAGCAGAGAATTTTCTACATCCGGCAGGGGATTCTAACTGAACAACCTGTGACAGTGATGGCGAACCTTTTAGAGACCAAGTGCCCAAACTGCAACCCAAAACCCACTTATTTATTGCAAAGTGCCAACACAGCAATTTAACCTGAATAATGAGGTTTTACTACCTAAAATAATGATAAACAACGCAGAGTTCAGCTAATTGTTCTAAGAAAAATGTGATAAATATACTTTTATGCCCCTTCATTTTTTTTCTGCTTTTGAAATATTAACATTTAGCAATAATAAAAAAGAAAAACTTTTGTAATTTCTCTTTCCCTCCCTCTCTCTCTCTTTTCACCCCTCTCTGCCTTTCTCTCTCTTTTCTTTTACCCCCTCTCACTTTCCCTTCCCCCTCTCTTTTTTCTTTCCCTCCCTCTCTCTCTATCTTTATCTCTCTCTTTCCATCCTCCCTCCCTCCCTCTCTCTATTTCTCTCTTTCTTTCCCTCCCTCTCTTTATCTCTCTGTCTCATCCATCCATCCATCCATCCACCCACCCACCTATCTATCTATCTATCTATCTATCTATCTGTCTATCCATCTATCCATCTATCCATCCATCCATCTATCCATGCTCTCCTGTCCAGCTTCACGTGTCATGTGAATCCAACCACTTGGGCTGTGGAGAGGGAGTGGAGGCTGGCAGGCAAAGCCAAGCATTAGAGCTCCACACAAAATAAGGCAATTCCAACCTGGATCCTGTCGGGGAGACACCCCTCCCCCTTCCCACTTCCTCTCTCCCCCCGGGCAGCCTGAAAGCAGCTCCCTCCTTGGAGGCAACCAGCAAGCAAACAAACATGGTGCTCTGGCTAGGAGGTGGCAGTGTAGAGCCCCACCTCTGGCCAGCGAGAGCGGAGCAAGCAGGGCGTGCACCTTCCCCAGTGCCACTGCGGTGCTGGCACTGGCCGGGAGCGATGCTCGAGCCGAATGTTTGGAGCTACACTTGGCAGAGTTTGCAAGCAGGCTCGACGGGGCCACTTAGCCAGTTTGGTTCGCTTCAGCGCGGGTGGGAATGCAGAAGGCAAAGGAAATCCATGCCTCTCAGCATTCAGCCCTCAAATACTCCTTTGGGGCAACTTTCCCTGCTTTTGAAACATGTTTAGCAACAATAAAAAAGAAAAACTTTTGTAATATCATTTCTCTTTCCCTCCCTCTCTCTCTCTTTCTCTCCCTCTCCCCCTCTCTCTTTGTTTCTCTCTCTTTTCCTCCCTCCCTCTCTTTCTCTCTCTCTCCCCCTCTCTCTTTGTTTTTCTCTCTCTCTTTTCCTCCCTCCCTCTCTCTCTCTTTCTCTCTCTCCCACTCTCTCTCTGCCTCCCTCTGTTTCTTTCCCCCCCCCCATGAGAGGGGAAGGAACCCCTGAACTGGTGCTGGGTGGTGGGAATCTGATGTCCGTAGGCCGAGGAACCCAGGAGCAGCTTGCCGTAGCTCAGCGGGGAGGCAAGACATCCCAACATAGGCAGCTCTGCAGGAAAAGCAACTGCTTTTTTTTGCTGAGCTGATCGCATTGTGGCTCTGCCTCGTAATGGGCTTCAGGAGGAGGAGGGGACCCTGTCTCCCCCATTGTTGTGACCCAAGTAGTTAGTATTAAATACAAATAGTTTGAAAACAAACAGACTTTATTAGAACAGCTGAGAATTAACTCATTCTCAGCATAGTCCAAACTAAATTAAAGCAAATTCTTCAAAACACCATTCCCCAGTTTATCACCTGACCTTGAGATAATTAGGCAAACTGCCAAAGGCTTTTCTTGGCAAAAGTTCAGAAGCAGAAGACGCTGACAAGAAATGAATACAGTGAAACAAGAAGCAAATCTCTCAGCATTGTTTTCCGGCAAAGAGGCCAAGAACCGTTGCTGGTCTTTTAAGCCTTCTGGGAAGGGCCAATCATCTCTTGGCATTACTTCTGAGTCGTCCTCTCTGCTTTATCTGCTCCTGCCTTCTGGCAGCTCTTCTCATACGTGCACTAGGAACAGGCTCCTCCTGTTCCTCTGCCTCTCTACTGTCAGCCTCTGGAGGCTCCAAAGTCTGCACATCAGTCCCCAATGGCCCGGCCCCATCTCTGCCTCTGACGCAGAGCCCTCATCCGGGCCTTCCCCAGCCTCCAGGACTGGCCCATGTTCTTCCTCAGCCTCATCACTATCCGACTCCTCTGCCAACTCTGCAGGCCACAACACCCATTAAGTGTGTGAGTGAAAAAGTTCATTCAATCAATTCCAATTTCGTGAGATCTTTTTCTTTCGCGAAAAGTTGAAATTGATTGAGTGAAACGCGGTGGAGAAATGCGATGGGAACTGGGCTGGGGCAACTGCATGCATGCCCACAGAGAGGGCTCTATGTGCCACATCTGTTACGCGTGCCATAGGTTCACCATCATGGACCTATGACGTGGCATTTCAGGACAAGATTTGAAGGCTGTATGTGTTCATTATAAGCAAATTACTAGCCCAAGGCTGGATCAAATACAGAGCATTTGCTCTCCATCTGTTTATAGAGAAGCAGTGCTATCCTGAACTGCATTCATATGCCTTTTCTTTGTCAAGGAAGGGTACTTAATGGCTTGTTTTGCTAAATGCCTGACAGAATATGGGCAGCATATTTTTTGTTCCTTTTATTGGCACTAACTAAATCTGGTCATATTGTTAAAAACTCTGCATGGTAAACATACCTGACAAGGCAGAATGTTATATCCTTTCCTAACCAGATCTTTCTAATATGACAGTGGAATTTAGAACAAAAGACATAAGTATTGTGACACACATAATTCTTGACAGAATTGAGAGTGCAATCTTGGTAGAAATACAGCCACCAAAAATACGTTGCATTGTGCACAGTATCTTGCATCATGCTACCTAGTTTTATTATGAAATGTCTGCAAGGAAACAACCAAGCTCAAGGAGCACCAAGGACCCCACAAAAGTATCTTCTATGGTTAGAGTGCAGTACTGCAGCTACTTCAGCTGACTGCTAGTTCAGCAGATCAGCGGATCAAACCTCACCGGCTCAAGGTTGACTCAGCCTTCCATCCTTCCGAGGTGGGTAAAATGAGGACCCAGATTGTTGGGGGCAATATGCTATTTAGTATACTGTCTTTGGTGTAAGCCGCCCAGAGTCCTCGGAGAGTAGGCGGCATAGAAATAATGACTAATAAAATAAAATAACAAATAAATAATAATAATAATAATAATAAAGTATCTTCTATCACATTTTGTAAGATTTATTCCATCTTATAGCAGTGAGTCATAGTGGCATCAGCTGTAACAATTGAGCTGCTCAGATGGAATCCTGGCCATATTTTTAATCTTTTATTGATAGCTCACCAATAAAGTGTATTTGGGAGACCTTTATGACTTGGCGCAGCTGAGCATTGCGGCTTTAAGGGGTTAAGATGCTTAGGCATGAAGATTAATTAAGTTAAGATGTTCTATTAGCTTCACACAGGGATGATCACATTTCACACTTGCCTTGTCTACTTTGTGTTTCGATTAAAACCTTGAGGGCACAGAAGGCATGCATTTAGATGAAAAGAATTCTATGTCCAGGAATTTATTTAGAGTACCAGGAATGAATCGAATTCATAGCCATTTTGACAGGCACTCTCAAAAAGTTTTGATGAGCTGTTCATTACATATTTGGGGTAGGTTGAAACCTACTTTTTCCTGTTAAATGTTTGGGTGACAGAATAATTTGCCAATCTGCTGCAAATCATCTAGAGATCTGTCACGAGTCATAGCTATAGTCCCTACACAATAAAGCAGCAGGTTGCACTTTAAATAGGATCTGAATAAGGTTACCTTTAATCTTTTTGCTTTTAGGTTTTCAGAATAGGAACTTCTCAGTACTAACAGAAATCATCTTACAGCCTGAAACGTCTTAAAGATCTTGATCTTTCCACAGCTATTGCTTTCTACCAGGAGGTTTGACTTAAGGATACAGTCTTGTAAATTACATATCTTTCACAAGACTAGGATGTAAAGCAATCAAGCATCAGTTTTGTGCCCACTGGTAAAAATATCAATAGGATGAGAATGATAAATGGATTCTCAGACTTTCTCTCCTTGTAATGATAGAATCTCTTTTGGCCCTATGCTGTTGGCATTACTGTCTAGCATTCATGTTTCCATTTGTTGTATAGATAGTCTTTGACTTGCAACCACCATGGAGCCCAAAATTTCTGTTGCTAAGCAACCTGGTTGTTAAATGAGTTTCACCCCATTTTATGACCTTTCTTGCCATCATTAACTGAATCTCTGCAATTGTTAAGTTAATAACATGATTGTTAAGCGGGCCTGGTGACTCAGCAGACTAAAAGCATTGTGATTAACACCAGCTGTCTGCAATTACTGTAAGTTCGAATCACACGAGGCTCAAGGTTGACTCAGCCTTCCATCCTTTCTAAGGTAGGTAAAATGAGGACCCAGTTTGTGGGGGCAATAAGCTGACTTTGAATAAATATACAAAAGTATGAAGGCTATTGCTTAACGCATTGTAAGCCGCCCTGAGTCTCCGGAGAAGGGCGGCATATAAATCAAATTTAAAAAAAAAATCTTTTTCTTTCAAGCTCCTTGTCATTCTAGCATCTCCCATCTGGACTCACTATTTTGTAGATACGGTGGGATCAATGCAGAATAAAGGCTTCTTAAACACTGTTTTGCATGCAATCATGCTTTTTAAACCCCCAAGCTTACTTTGATTTTTTTTATTTATTATTTTTTTATTTATTATTTATTTTATTTTATTAAATATCTATACCGCCCTTCTCCCAAAGGACTCAGGGCAGTGAACAGCCAGAAGATAAAACACAGAGACACAAAAATTTAAAATAGATTTAAAACGAATTAAATAATTTGGCTAAATTTAAAATACCCCATAATTTAAACAGATTAAAATTTGTATTTAAAATTTATATTTAAAAGGGGAGAAGATTTAGGCCAGGCCAGCTTGATGAAATAAAAACGTTTTAAGCGCGCGACGGAAGGTGCGCAGATCCGGGATCCTCCGTATCTCCGGGGGGAGCTCGTTCCAGATCGTAGGTGCCCCCACAGAGAAGGCTCTCCCCCTAGGGGCCGCCAGTCGACATTGTTTGGCCGACGGCACCCGGAGGAGCCCCTCTCTATGGGAGCGTACTGGCCGGTGGGAGGCTATTGGTGGTAGCAGGCGGTCCCGTAGATAACCAGGTCCTAAGCCATGGAGCGCTTTAAAGGTGATAACCAGAACTTTGAAGCGCACTCGGAAGACCACCGGGAGCCAGTGCAGCTCGCGCAGGAGAGGTGTTACATGGGAGCTCCACGTTGCTCCCATAACCACCCGCGCGGCCGCACTCTGCGCCAGTTGGAGCCTCCGAGTGCACCTCAAGGGGAGCCCCATGTAGAGAGCGTTACAATAGTCCAGACGAGAGGTGACGAGAGCATGAGTGACTGTGTGTAGGGAGTGCCGATTTAGAAAGGGACGGAACTGGCAGATCAGGCGAACCTGATGAAAAATCCTCCCGGTCATGGCCGTCAAGTGCTCTTCCAAAGGCAGCCGTGAATCCAGGAGAACGCCCAAGTTGCGAGCCCTTTCCGTGGGGGCCAGTGATTCGCCCCCAATAGTCAGCGATGGCACCAGCTGACTATATCGGGACGTCGGAAACCACAGCCACTCGGTCTTGGATGGGTTGAGCCTGAGCCTGTTCCTCCCCATCCAGATCTGTACGGCCTCCAGGCACTGGGACATCACTTCAAGGGCATCGTTGGGGTGGTCCGGGGTGGAGATGTACAGCTGGGTGTCGTCAGCGTACTGATGGTACTTCACCCCGAAACCACGGATGATTTCGCCCAGCGGCTTTACATAAATGTTGAACAAAAGGGGCGAGAGGACTGATCCCTGCGGCACCCCACATATGAGGGGCCTCGGGGTCGACCTCTGCCCCCCTGTTTCTTTTTACATTTGATTTTCCAACACACTCTAAGTCAAAAAATGGAGGATGCTACTTTATTGAGATTAGAGAAGGAAAAGGGGGCCTTGTAGCCAAGTCAGCCAAGGACAAGAGATGCTGGGTTAGATTGCAGAATTTTATTTTGGATAGGGCATAAAGGGATATAGGATGTCTGTGTTCATAGACACATCCGTTCCTTCATTCATTCTGTATAGAGAGACTCCCTTTCAGACCAGTTTGGAGGTATGCAATGTAGCTCACTTATCATATGAAAACCTGCCACAGGGCTCATTCTCTCCTTCAGACCCTCCCACATTTTGAAGGTTTCCCTGAATGCAGGCAAAAAAATTGGATCTCCTTTTTATATCTGTGTCAGGGATTCTGACACATTGTGATGCTACATCTTCTAAAGGTGATAAATTTGTATCGATTTCATCCCTATTCATGGTTAATGTTGGGGGGAAAATACAGTAAATCTGGCATTTGCTTTTAATAATTACATTTGAATTTGTGAGTCCTGTGAAACAAAGCTAGAACTTTGAGTTTATGAAACAAAACTATTAAAAATACTATTAACGTAATGAAGTTTGCTAACATACATTTCTACAGACATTTCAGAGACAACTGATGCATTATTACTCACCATTTCAGCAGAGTTGCAGGGGATATTTTCACAAGAAGCTGAATGAAGCTATCTGTAGTCAATGTCCAATCAAATCTTTGTTACATCTAAGGCCTGCAAAAGTGGCCTGTGTCAATGAATCATCTGCATCAGTTAATAGATTGTTGTGTTGTGGCCCGCCAACAGCCTGCGTGGGTCGTGGCTGATCCCGACGACAAGGAGGCTGGTGTGTCGCTCCAGCAGCCTGCGCAGCCGGCGCTTGCGTCGGACAGCGAGGAGGCTGAAGAGGATGTGGTGCCAGAGGCAGAGACTCAGCCAGGGCCTTCAGAACCTCCAGAGGCTCCTTCAAGTGGAGAGAGCAAAGTGGAGGAGCCTCTTCTCAATGCTCGAGCATGCAGGGTTGCCAAAAGGCAGGAGTGGCTACTCAGGAGGAGGAGGTCTCCTCGAGAATAAGGCTTGAGGATAATTGGCCACTCGCTTAGCCTATTTAAGTCACACACAGTTGGTAAGTTTCTTGCTGGAAACAACTTGTAATTATCATCAGAGCATTTTTGGAAAAGTCTTATCGTATCTTGTTTTCTGGGCTGGTTGCCAACCTTTGCCGGACTTTGATTTATTCTTGCTACTTAATAAATTAGATAAGGACCGTTGGTGTGTGTCAATATCCTCGGGAATCCGGAGCTAGGGCAGAACATGTTGCATGATCAGTAGATGTTAATATAACTTGCAGGAAAAAATAGTTTTGCTCAGTCCAGTTGTGCTAACTCTCCCCTCCAAATATTTTAAATATATTAAAGCTGCCATCAAAGCAAATCATAAAAACATTATCAATGTAACAATGGATTTTAATGGATATAGTAGTCCAGGATGACTGGGTCAAGGAATGGCCTTTTGAGGAGGGGCAGTACTACGGCCTAAGGAAGGTCTTGGATCATACCCAGCCCCTGGTCTTTCTCTGGGAGCTCGTACTCAGAACAGGTTGTGATCAAGCCCACAGGTGGTAGAGCATACTTTTTGAGAAGTTGTGATTGTCACGAGTGTTTCCAGGATTGCTGTGGCTACTTGCCTACTCACAAACAGTATGGTTTTAAACAAGCCATCTCCTGTATGTAATTACCTGCAAGCCTTCCCTGCCCTAGTTAATTGCAGGTTAACTCCCTATATAAGCAAGGACCTTTTCGCTTGCTACTTGGGCCTAAACCCTGGTTTTAGGCCTAGATGCAAGAGCTCTTGCTGGAAACTGCAAGCAGGGCTCAGTGCAACGTCGCAGATGGGAGAAGAAGCACAGATAAGGACTCTGGACGCTGTTACAGAGAAACTCCTACGGATGCTTGTCTTTTGCTGTTTTGAAGCATGCAAGCTATCATCGGGACTGCTGCTGGACATTCTTCCTCCCACACACTTCAAGCTACGTTTGCTGTTTGAACTGTTTTTACTTCAGGTGACTTTTAGCTGTGAAGTTTGTGCTGCCCCCACTTTGATTGCCTTGATGATGTATTGACGCCGAAACTGCTTACCTTCATGTTAGCTTTATTCTCTTGTGAACTGTTTCGGTATTGTGGAGAGGAATCTAGGGAGATAGCCTTGCTTCACATACCCAGATAAGACTTTGTTTTAATGTGCTTCCTTAAAGACATAGTGCTTTTTAAATGTTTTAAAGTAAATTATATTTTTAAACAAGACGCCTCTGTCAGAATTATTTCAGTCTCAGTGTGTTTACTCATGAGCTGGTTCGCGGTCCGGGGTACCCCTCAACCCCATTCCCTAACAGTTAGTAGCAGAGGATGGTTTAACGAACCTATGCTCATGTGGTAATGTGCTAGACTGGAATGTCTGCAGTTGAATAGATGTTGACTAGGGCGGCAGCAGCAGCAAAAAGTATGAAGTCACAAACTGATTTGTCTGGGGCTCAGGCCAAAAATATTTTGGCTGAAGAACCCCAAACTCTAATTAATTCAGAGAATAGTGGAGCTGTAAGTTTTGGAGCAGAGGCCTTAACTTCTGAAGTGCCTAAGATAGTGAGTAAACCATCATCACCTAAAGAAGTAGAGACTGGAACAACGCCACTTCAGGTCTTGAAAACAAATACAGAGGTGGATGATGAATTTAGGAAGGCAATCCTTCAGTTTTTAGGTTTGCCCACAGTAAGTCAGAACCCGACTGCTGATTCTAGCGGATTATTAAAGAATCCAGCCATGAAAGGAAAGAAGATCGAAGTCCTAGAAAACACCGGATCGGTAAGAGACTTTCAATCTTTTCCTAAAACCCCTACCTCAGACCATAAGTGGAGAATGGGGGATAACAGACTGCCTGATTCGAATGTTCCTGCTTCTTTGTTAAACCAGCATGGCCAAGTTGATATTGTGCCACCTGCTGTTGAAGCCATCATGGATCAGGCCATAAAGACTTTAGCTCCCTTGATGACGTCAATGACTTCTGCTAAAAATGTAAGAGACTCTCATGTTGAGCGTAAGGTTGCAAGTGTGATAGAAACTTTGGCAACCATTTTAGGCGATGGTTTGCAGGCGCCATCGGCCCAACAAATAGTAGCTGCACGTACCAATTTACCCCTGATGTCTGCGACTAATTCAGCGCACGCCACGAGTGGGATATATCCATCCGTGACGACATCGACATCCAGGACGGTTCCGGAGGCTGCCTCAACTGAAGATAGGAATTTGGGAGCGCGTCCAAAAATTCCTAGAGATGTGCACCAGAGAGGACCCTCGAGCTTTTGTGATCAAACCAGGATGAGCTTTACATCCGCAAAATGTGAAGTTTTAATCCCTCCCATTGGGGAGGAACGATCGTCAGAATGCCTGATGGAAGACACTGTGCTGTGTGCTTCCATTCCAATGCCTTATTGCCCATTCCAGGATGGACCACATTTTGAACATCAATTAATGTCTGTTTCCATGTTTAATAATGTACAGGTCCTTCCTCCTAATTTTAAAAGTTTAAGTGTGGGTGGAGGAAATTTTAAGGAATGGATCAAGAGTATTCAAGTAACCTTAATGAAAGAGAATGTTTTATCGTTGTTGTTAAAACCCCCACCTAGACCATGGTCCTTAGAAGTTGATCTTTTACATCATAAGGCCTTTTGTATTTTATTGATGTCCATTGACTCTGTACTATATCCCAGTATACCTAGTAACCTGACCGTAACAGAAGTTTGGGTGAAACTGCATAAGCTATTTTGTTCAAAAAGCTCCCATGTTTCAAACAGAGTTTATAGGGAGTTCTATTCCGCAAGGTTGAAGGCGGGAGTAGATATTAATGAACACTTATGTGAGTTAAACAGGTTAAAGCAGGAATTGATGTTGAGGGGGGAAACAGTGTCTGAACAAACCCTCATTACTGTTATACTCAATTCGCTTGATCCTAGCTGGGATAATTTTATATCGCAACTGGATAATGTTGATTGTAATAACTTATCTTTAGAAGTGTTATCTGGCAGACTGATTGTTGAAGATAACTTGCAAAAATGCAGGGCGGCTTTTCACCAAAAGGAAAAACCTTTAAGAAGGCCCGATAGTTCAGATAGAGCATATACTATCGGAGAATGCTTCAATTGTGGTTCAAGAGAACATTATAGAAGGGATTGCCCACAAAACGTGAATGCTAGGGCTAGTGTAAAGACACCTTCTGATAATAAATGTAAAAGGAGGTCACTTCCTCCAGGCAGAAAGCCAAGTGGAGATGTTCCTAACCACAGAAGGGGTAAAAAGCCAAATGGAGGCAACAAAGGGAACAATCACAGGTTTAATGATAGTTCTGTAGGTATAGTGGAAACTACTGAGTCAGAACTTACAAGGGAACAGCGAGAGCAACTATGGTTAATGGACAGTGGAGCCAGTAACCATGTTGTCAGTGACCGAAGGTTGTTTGTTAATATGAGAAGGCATCAATCCATGGTCAAAGTTGCAAACGGTAAAAAGGTGAATGTTGTTGGCATTGGAGATGTTTATATTCCTGGGATAGGAGAAATTAATGGAGCATTGTATATACCTGAGATAGACCATAATTTGCTAAGCCTAATGTGGATATGTGAGAACCCTAGAATGGAGATTCTGTTCTCAGGAGGAACAGCTGTGATCAAAAACAACAAATGTGTGATTGGGGAGGTTTTGAAGATAGGTGGTTTGCCTTATTATTCCCCCAATACGAATGCTGAGACCTGTAGTGATAGCAATTATACTATCTCATTTGGCAGTAACAATGAATCACAGTTAGAACTAGGTGATGAGGATCAAGACTTTCACCAGAGGAAGCCTTGTAAAGACAAATGTAAAGTTAATAAAAAGTTTTTAAATTTTAACTTAGAGTCAGATAATAGGGAACCTGAAAATGCTAATGCAATTGTTATAGGTGAGCCGCTGCACAATGAATGTGCTCACTTGATGCATCTCAGGTTAGGTCATGTGAGTTTTCCTATAGTGAAAAAGGTAACCGAACACTCAAGGGGAACCAAGATCAATGACTGTAACACATTCCTAGATTGTTCAATTTGTAGGAGTGCAAAGTTGAAAGTGAAATCTGCGCCCAAGAGATCTCAGAGGTACTCGGAACACCCGTTTCAGCTCATCCACATGGATTTGGTGGGTCCATTCGCACCTTCCGTGGGTAAGAGACGGTACTTTCTTACCATAGTAGACGACCATAGCAGATTTGGATTCGTTTTCCCCTTGATGTCCAAAAATGAAACGTTGACTAAGTTTAAGGAATTTTGTAACTTAGTCCAGAACCAGCACAAGGTCAGAGTTAAGAAGATCTTGACTGACAGAGGAACTGAATTTAATTCTAGCCAGTTCTCCAGCTGGTTGAGGGGTAAGGGCATAGTCCACTTACGCACCGCACCTTATTCTAAGTTTCAAAATGGCGTCGCAGAACAGCGCAGCGACGTATTACAAACAATGATGCGGTGCGCCCTAGAGGATGCCGCATTAAATTTCGCGTACTGGGTAGAAGCAGTTAGATACGCGAATTACGCCCTGAACCGTGTGTGGTCTAGCGTGGTGCAGAAGACCCCATACGAGGTGCTATACGGCCATAAGCCTAGCTTGGCACACCTCCATGTTTTCGGAGTGATGGCTGATGCTCATGTCCTGAAGGAGCTCAGGAGAAAGGGAGACTGGATCTCTGTTAAACTGAGATTCGTTGGTTACGAGCAGGGCTCCAAGGCATTTAGGTTTGCCTACCCTAACGGGAAACTAATGATATCAAGGTCTGCCACCTTTCACGAAGGGGCCAATTGGAGTAAGATCCATGCCAATGATCTACCCTTCCCGTAGTTGTTGTAGACGAGCAGAGGATGTATCGGAGAACCTATCCGAGGATAGGAATACATCTGGTTCTGGGAAGCGTGCATCCCAGGCACCCTTGAAAGGGGTATTGAAGTGTAAAATGGGGGTAGCCAGGAAGGATAGGCACCCAGCTTCTGAGATGCATAGTGACAGTCACGAGGTAGATGACTCATCAGATGACTCTGATGTGAGTGACACTCCTAAAGGCAGACCGGTTAGGGCTACTAGAGGCAATAAGCCTAAGAGATACGACGACTTTGTTACCTCAGTCGACCAGGTTTTGGCCATCCCTCAGAGATATGAGGATGTGTTGGCCTTACCTGACCATGAACGACAGAAGTGACTGGCCACCATGGATACAGAACTAGATAGCCTGAGAAGGCTCGATGTATTCATGCCAACAAGATTGCCCAAGGACAAGAGGGTGATCGGCACCAGGTGGCTTTTCAAGCAAAAGTCCATTGAAGGTGGGAGCTTTATTTATAAAGCGAGACTAGTAGCACAGAGATTTTCGCAGAGATTCCCTGATGATTATGAGGACACCTTCTCGCCCACGGTGCACCCTGAGAGCGTGCGAACAGCTCTCTCTATCGCTACCATGCGAGGCGAACATGTCTATCAGTTCGACATTCAGACCGCGTACCTGCACGCCCACTTAGACAAAGAGCTGTACGTGAGGATTCCTCAGGGAGTAAGCCATCGGGAAGACGATGTGTGGACAAGAGCCTATATGGCTTAAAACAATCTGGTAAGCGATGGTACGAGTGTCTCACTAAAAGTCTGAGAGAGATGGGCTTTTTACCATCGTCGGCTGACGAGTGTGTTTTTGTCAAGGAAGATCAGGGCATTAGGGAAACGGTACTGTTGTACGTTGATGACATCCTATATATTTGCAGATCAGAGAACAGGCATAAGAAGTTCTCTGAGGACCTAAGTAAGAGTTTTGCCTTAAAACCATTAGGTCACATTAGCAAATTTTTAGGGGTGGAATTCGTAAAAACCGAGAAGGGGTTTCGGCTCTCTCAGGAAGATAAAATTTTGGAATTGCTTAAAAAGTGTAGCATGGTAGAGGCGAAGCCATGCGATACCCCTATGGCAACAGACTTCCTTAAGAGTATGTACACTCAGAGCACGGAGTTTGAAGATAAGACCCTTTACAAGTCCGTGATTGGGTCGTTGTTGTACATTGCAAATTGGACTAGACCGGACATCAGTCTAAGTGTAAATGTGTTATCTAGACATTCTGAACATCCCACTCAGTACCATTGGAGCGGAATTAAACGACTCCTGAGATATTTAAAAGGTACTGTGAACTATTCATTGTTATTGGAACCAGAAGCAACTAGAGAATTAAGATTGAGTTGTTTTTCGGATGCCGATTGGGCAGGGGATGTTAGATCTAGAAAAAGTACCTCAGGGTACATTGTATACCTAAATAGTAGCCCCATGTATTGGTACTCTGGGAAGCAGAAGTTAATTGCAACTTCCACAGCGGAAGCTGAGTATGTGAGTTTGTCCAAAGCTTCCTAGTTTGGTTTGACGATCTTCTGGTAAGCTTATGGAGGCAGCCCATGCAACCTATAAAAGGCATTTAGGTTTGCCTACCCTAACGGGAAACTAATGATATCAAGGTCTGCCACCTTTCACGAAGGGGCCAATTGGAGTAAAAAGTCTATGAAAGTCTATGAGGACAACATGGCTGCCATTAACATATCGGAAGCCGATGCTGTAGGCCAGAGATCGCGCCATATTGATATACAAAACAAACGTGAGGCAATTGGTGAAAACAGGTTTCATTAAAACTGTGTATTGTGAAACCAAGGAACAGGTAGCGGATGTGTTTACCAAACCGCTGCCCTGTGACCAACACCTCTATCTTCTGGGTAAAATGGCGATGGCTATGTGAATGTACTTACCATTGATGTATATATGTACCCAATGTAGAATGTATGTTTGTTAACGAGTCAAATAGCCGCAGAGAAGGGGATTGTCACGAGTGTTTCCAGGATTGCTGTGGCTACTTGCCTACTCACAAACAGTATGGTTTTAATCAAGCCATCTCCTGTATGTAATTACCTGCAAGCCTTCCCCACCCTAGTTAATTGCAGGTTAACTCCCTATATAAGCAAGGACCTTTTCGCTTGCTACTTGGGCCTAAACCCTGGTTTTAGGCCTAGATGCAAGAGCTCTTGCTGGAAGCTGCAAGCAGGGCTCAGTGCAACGTCGCAGATGGGAGAAGAAGCACAGATAAGGACTCTGGACGCTGTTACAGAGAAACTCCTACGAATGCTTGCCTTTTGCTGTTTTGAAGCACGCAAGCTATCATCGGGACTGCTGCTGGACATTCTTCCTCCCACACACTTCAAGTTACGTTTGCTGTTTGAACTGTTTTTACTTCAGGTGACTTTTAGCTGTGAAGTTTGTGCTGCCCCCACTTTGATTGCCTTGATGATGTATCGACGCCGAAGCTGCTTACCTTCATACTAGCTTTATTCTCTTGTGAACTGTTTCGGTATTGTGGAGAGGGATCTAGGGAGATAGCCTTGCTTCACATACCCAGATAAGACTTTGTTTTAATGTGCTTTCTTAAAGACATAGTGCTTTTTAAATGTTTTAAAGTAAATTATATTTTTACACAAGACGCCTCTGTCAGAATTATTTCAGTCTCAGTGTGTTTACTCATGAACTGGTTTGCGGTCCGGGGTACCCCTCAACCCCATTCCCTAACAGTGATGCATTCCAACATAGATGATGATGGTAAAAAGTATGCAAAGATACCAATATTTGAAAATAGCATAAATCTGTGAACTTATTCAAGCACACACACATGCACACTGTTGCACTTTATATTCTTCCTAAGCCCTGTCATTTTTATTGTATGTCCATTAGAGTAGCAGCAGTTGCAGTAACAACAGGCTATAGTAGTAGGACTGGATTTTGAGATGAAGAAAAAGTAACAACATGCAACAAAATTTTTAAAAAATACAGAAGATGTGAAAGAGTATAACATGTTCAGAACCAGCAAATTGTTGGATGGAGCATTTGGTCAACAAACTGGCATTCCTGCAGATCAGGACCAATCCACCATCATCACTACTTCTGATTATCCTCGTTATTTGCCTGCCATATTATGGAATTACCACATAACTACGCACGGTCGCTCAGGCACTCATCACTTCCCGCCTGGATTACTGCAATGCTCTCTACATGGGGCTCCCCTTGGGGTGCACCCGGAGGCTCCAGTTGGTCCAGAATACAGCCGCGCGGGGGCGCTCCCATGTGACACCTCTCCTGCACGAGCTGCACTGGCTTCCTGTGGTCTTCCGGGTGCGCTTCAAGGTGTTGGTGACCACCTTTAAAGCGCTCCATGGCTTAGGGCCGGGGTATCTACGAGACCGCCTTCTGCCGCCAATAGCCTCCCACCGGCCAGTTCACTCGCACAGAGAGGACCTCCTCAGGGTGCCGTTGGCCAGACAATGTCGGCTGGCGACCCCCAGGGGGAGAGCCTTCTCTGTGGCGGCACCTGCCCTCTGGAACGACCTACCCCCAGAGATACGCACGATACCAGACCTCCAGACTTTTCATCAGGCCCTGAAAACACATCTATTTCATCTAGCCGGGCTGGCTTGATCACATCCTTGCGGTTTTAATTTGTAATTGGATTTAACTGGGTTGTTTTAAATTGATGGCCAAAATTATTTAATGTCTTTTAAACTGCTTTTAAATTTTATATGTTGTGTTTTACCGTGGCTGTTCACCACCCTGAGTCCTGTTGGAGAAGGGCGGTATACAAATTAAATTAAATAAATAAAATAAATAAATAAGGGTGAACTCTTTACTTTGATCTCATTCTGTGATGTTTTACCAGTAATCATCCTGTATTGGGGAAAAGCACTTGAGAGTTGGAGGGGCCTCCTTCACTGTCGCTTTTATTTCCTTGGTTAGAATTCAGCCTAAAAGGAAAGGAGCCAGCTAGCGGCCTACTGATAGGTTACAATCCAGCTGTGCTCTTAGAATCTGTTCCCAAGCTATTTCCTGTTCCTCGTTTCTATCTCCAGGTCTTGGTCTTAACACCAAACTACAATAAAGCCAGCAGTAGTTTGTTTGTTTTTTTAATCTCTCAGATATTCTCAATATGTGTAGAAAAAGAATAAGGTGTCCTTGCTCTCCATAATAGCCCTTCAAAACTTCTCTCCAGGGCTTCCCTCAACGGTGGCTCCTTTTGGGGTGAACTGATGCAGTTTGGGGCAGAGGCATCTTGGCTAGGAAAGCTGAACGAGCAACTCTGCCCAAGATACCAGGAGTCACTTGGGAGCCCTGAGGCACGATTAATTAAGGAGGGAGGCATGGACCAAGTGTGGTGCCCTGACTTGTTCGAGGGAGGGCTGGCACTAACATTCAGGTAGAGTTCATTTCCAGAACCAATTCCAAGGAGCTAATTCTAGGAAAGAGGCCTTTTCTAGGTTTGCTTCTTCAAGGAGAGGCAGGTATTTGAAATGTTTGCAGGTTCATCGGCAGCAATTTGAGAGGTCAGATCCCATGGATTCTCTGTCCTCCGAGTTCTTTTCTTAATACTGAAGCAACAAAAGTGTTTATTTTCTGTAGGTAGTTCTTGCTTAACAACTATTGGTTTAGAGACCATTCAAAACCATGACAGTATTGAACAAATGTTAGTTATGATTAGTCCTTGAAGCTGTGGCCATCGTAGTGCCCTCAGAATCAAAATGTTGGTGCAGGTAGCCCACCTGATTGTACAACTGCCCCCACTCGTTTATCTTCTGCCATGGATCCTGCCCACTGCTGACCTTCACTGTCTTCTTCCTCTGGTGCTGCTGAAGCAGGCCTGGCTGGGGTTGTTGCTGGCCCTTAGTAGTGGAGTGCAGGCAGTCAAAAGGGCAGAGATGGGAGGTGGGGAGGCGGAAAGATAGGCGGGGAAATTGAAGCAGAGGCAAGCACAGCAAAGTGGGAGAGCCTCATTTGGGGAAGGGAGCCTGCTGGGCCTAGCTGGGGAGGAGCCATCAGTTTGCAGGGAAGGAGAAGCAGGCATAAGGCCTCACCAACAGCCCCAATGAGGACTAGTGGAACTGCTGTTGTTAAGCAATATGGCCGCATGATGTTTCGCCTAATGACCATTTCCTCTGGGGTGAAAATTCTGGTCCTAATTAGGGGTTTTTAAGTGAGGACTAACTGTAGAGGGTATCATTTTTCTGTTTTACATTATTACTATTCACAGCATGCTCTTAAATATTTGAGAAATTCATAACAATATTGTTTTTTACGTCACTGTATATGAAAAGCTTTAAAATGGGAGTTGGGCTTGGTACCTCTTGAAATATACAGTTGCAAAGAAGAAGATCTGGAAGAACCTTGATTCTGTCAGAGCCCCCTCCCCCCCCCCGGCCCATCTCCCAAAAAGAGCATGATGTTGTGTCCAGATTCTTTTTTTGCCTGTTACATTTTACTTAGAGGGTGTTATTTTGTCATGCCTTTATTATAGGTATTGTAAGGAGCTGTTTGTGATTCCTGGGTAATCCAGTCTTCAATGGGGCTAGAACCACTTAGTTCTACTGAATGCAACAGGCTTTCAGGCCTGGTTACAGGCTGGTACAATGCAAATTTGTTCTATAACTTTCAGCTGAGCAGTGAAACCTCCCTTTTCCGTATTAAGTCCTACAGGTGAACCTGAAGGTGCCTTGGCTCACTTGCTAACTCCTTCTTACAAAGTCCACATCTGGATCTGCCCAGCTGACTGCGCTTCATCTAAATATGTCCCTTTTTCTTAATGACTCCACCCATTGGTTGATTTAAGTCTGTCTGTGGCACTCATTTTCCTCCATAGACTTTGGGCCATTTTCCATCTCCTCCTCCTTTTCCCCATCCTGTCTAACTTTCTGGCGTTATCTGTGGGAGGTGATAAATAAAGCAATGCTTGTCATCGTCCTCCAGCTCTCTTCTCTCATGGGGTTGTTTTGGGAAGGGACTGAACTAATTTTTAGCAATCAATGTCATGTTGTTATGATTACTGCCCAAGGGGGGCAGAGCTAAAACTAAACCATCTGTTTTTCTGTCTTAGCCACAGACCAACAACAAAGCCAGTGTAGTAAGCCCAGCAAAAGAAACGCCCCCAGTGCAGATGTCCATGGTATCTTTCCCAACCATTTCTTTCTCCTTGCTTCATTTTTGGTCCTTACCCTTGGCCAGAATGCTGCCTGTGTTGCTCTTTTGTTTTGGCTTAGATCTGTCTGCACTCCCAAACATTATCCCAACTTCCTTGCCAGTTGGAGGTGCAAAGTGCTCTGGTGTCTGTATGTGGGTCCTGCAGCTTGGCCAGACCGAAGGAGGCTGCAGCAGAGTGGCCATCAGCATCCAGTCTCCAAGGAAGGAAGGAATGGAAAACTCCTCTGTGGTCTGATTTGCACAGGGTTTTTCGCTACTCCCCACTAACACTCTTGCCGAGGGCCACCCATTTCATAAGGCAGCGGAAAGGCCCTTTTGCCGGTTGTCCTTGAAAATTGAGTGGTAGCCTTATGCGGTATCTGATGGGGAAACGTGAGGGCATTATGGCCCTGAGTCATACTGCTGACGAGGGGGCACCGAAGGGCCCCTGGGGAACAAAACTGGATAAGGACAAGCCTCTCCATAATAATTCAGGAATGAGGGCCAGTATAAGAACTTAGTGGGATTCTTAGAGACTGGATAGTTGCTTTTCATTCTCTGTAATGCTTTTTTCCCCTCTTGGGATATTTCATAATTTGAATTCCCACATACACAGTGTATCCCATAATGCACTGGCTTTAAAAGAGTTGCTTGTAAATTGCTTAGCTATCTTCTTCTCTTTGTATTGAAGTCATCCCATCTTGGCAACTCCATTTGGATCAAACATGAGATTTTGCCTGTTCTCTGTGTAGTTCTCTGCTGTAGCATATACGGGTGCCTTTGTCGCCCATTGCGTGGGAAATTATGAATGTCCCCGTAGAGAGAGAAATAATGCCAAAAAGCTCTGTGGGGAAGACATGGAGACAAAGCCATATGTTCAGGCTCTTTATTCTGAGTGAAATTTTAAGTGGACATTTTCTTTTATTTAATGAATTACAACAGTTTGCCCAAACTTTTTTTTTCATAGCTGTAATGAGCTTTCAGATGAAATGTATAGATTTTTAGAATATGGAGAAATACACATGGCTTTGTCTCCTAGGAAATGTAGGTATTAGTGGATCCTTTTGAAGAACTTTTGGGCTCTCCAAGGGAGTGGTCTGTGTCTATCTGTTATCCACTCACACCATCCTCAGATAGAAATCTTGCGCTTTGTTCTTGTTTGTTATTTTGCTTTCCCAACAGATACTGCACAGAGAAGGAAACATGCTTTGAACTAGAATCTGATTCTTTATTTCTGTCCTCTTTCAATTAGGAACCACAAACTACGGTTGTCCACAATGCTAATGATGGCATAAAGGTAAGGTGAGGTTCACAAAAGACCTCCATAATTCCAAACTAGCCTCTTCCTTATCTTTTGAAATTGCATGCGTTACATAGGATTTACATTAGCCAAAGTTATATTTAATTAATTGTATAAACCTGCTAGAAGAGATGGTCAGCAAGTTTTCCCTGAGTCCTATGATGTCTAACTGGCTCACCTCATTTATTAGATAGCTGGCATTTTTAAAAATCCATTTTATTTTGAAATATAACTATATTTATGGCTGATTTGAACATTTCATTCAGAGATTTCTCCTTGCCTTTTTTGATCAAGAAAATATAATACAAACAATTACAAAACTTATTGAACATTTTCTCATACTACATTTTGATGCTTGGCACAACTTTTCCTACAAATTACAAATTAGGTGTGGTGTTTCTCATCATTTGCAGTTTCAATATAACTTCTCTTCCTGACCATGTTTTCTTTTATTATTGTAAGCTTTCTTTTAATTGTGAACTTTGTTCCATTTGAGCCTGAGAGTTATCTCATATAAAAGCCTGTAGTAGGAATTTTTTTAAGAAATCAAAATCTACAACATAATACTGCAGTTAGTTCCTGACTTTCAACCATAACTGGACCAGAATTTATGTTGTTAAGCAAGGCAGCTCTTAAGTGAGTCATACCCAATTTAACCCTCTTTTTCCATAGGTTGTAATCACTGCACAGTTGTTAAACCAACCCAGCAGCCCTCATCGATTTTGCTTGTAAGAAAGCTGGCTGGGAGTTATTTAGTCATTGTGTGAGTCATACAGTTTGACCACTATGAAGAAAGCCCTGTGCCAGGCAGGGATCACTAGATTTTACTTCATGTAAAATTGCCAATTGCCTCCCACCGACCAGTTCGCTCCCACAGAGAGGGCCTCCTCAGGGTGCCGTCGGCCAGGCAATGTCAGCTGGCGACCCCCAGGGGGAGAGCCTTCTCTGTGGTAGCACCCACCCTCTGGAACAATCTACCCCCAGAGATACGAGTGATCCCAGACCTCTGGACTTTTCGTCGGGCTCTCAAAACCTATTTTTTTCAGTTAGCCGGGTTGTCCTGATTTTATGATTGGTTTTAAATAATTTTGATATGGTTTTAATTGGAATGTTTTAAATGAATGGGCCAAATTTATTTAATTATTTTAAATTTATTTTAACTTTTGTATATAAAATGTTTTATTTTTTGGCTGTTCACCGCCCTGAGTCCGAAAGGAGAAGGGCGGTATAGAAATTTGAATAAAGATAAAGATAAAGAAAGATGTAAAAAAAGAATAAATATATCCAGAAAATTTCAGAGTATAGAAGATTACCGAAGACATTCCATAATTTATCTGTAATTTAAACAATACTGTGGCTTGGAGATGTTGAGAGGCCATTGTAATGAGGAAAGGAGCAATAAAACATTAGTTGTGGAATTTCAAAATAGTAAGACTGCATCAAATGATTGAAAGTTACCAAATGTCCATTTTTCCTTCTTGTCTGCTTTTCTCGAAGAAGTCTGCTTGCCTTGTGAATGCTGATGTTTCTATCTTGCAGGGTTCTACAGAGAGCTGCAATACCACAACTGAAGATGAAGATTTGAAAGGTACATACAGCTTAATAGCAAACAGAGAAGAGATGACAGAGTCATTGGCAAAGCAGCTTTTTTCCATGTCAGCTTCTGTGCATAAAAAAGTTGATTGACCCCCTTTAAAGGAATAAGAGTTATTGTAATTCTTGTCTTCTGGATTTGCTGGTCTACTGACTGGGCATATTATTATTGTGATTGGTTGCACAGTCAGCCAGATGTTTAAACTGGATTTGACATTTTTATCTTCCTATTGAGTCCTTCCCAAGAACCTGGGATATTATTGTTATTTATTAAATTTACACACCGCCTGACTCCCAGCAACTCTGGATGCTTTACAGTTGTTAAAGACATTTAACACAAAAGCACAGGAGGCAAAAGAACAGTGATGGCTAAGAAAACACATACATATATATTTCTGTATGTATGTAAACAACCTCATCATTGTTCTCATTTCTAATATTTAACCATTTAGGAATCTTATTGAATCTTCCTAGTAGTTTCCGGGAAAACAGATTTGAAGTATTTCTATGCAATGTGTAAAAATTACAAGATGAACTATTCATAGTTCAAGTTGCCACAGTAGGCAAACATTAATTTCCATTATTTACAGCATGTCATAATGAGTCCTTTAAACTGACCTCAGTTTACTGACTAGAATTGGAAGGAGGAGAGTACTTGCATTGTTGTGTGTGGATGTGATGTTTCTGGAAAGTTCTTATATCAAACCTTTCCTACTTATCTGTCAAGGCAGGCCCCTCACTTGTGGAATCACATCGCCAATCCTATCTCCAATGCAAAAATCTGGATGACCACAGGGTGGCAGCATAGGGTCATAAAAGTGCAAATGCATTGCTGCCATCTAGTGGGTAACTAGGTTGTACCAATTGCACTATTTGCCTTGTTCTCCCTTGTCTTTTGAAAAAGTGGTAGGGTGGGGAGTAGGCAGAATCCTGGGAAAGCAGCATCAAAGCTCGTAATATTTTACAGGACACTCCAAGTGACCAAAATCCTTTATTTGTAAAACAGAAAACTAGATTGAGGGTCAGCCTGTTTTGAACAAGGTGCACGCCTCCTGAAACAACAGCGTTGAAACACACCTGGGAGTCGTTATCTACATCTCTGACAGTGCTTACCTATACTTTGGTTCCCATCTGTCTTGAGCACTGTAATGTACTCAATGTAATGTACATTAGACTGTACAGCTACATTAGTGAAGTCACAATAAGTGGTCATATTATTATATGATAATTTCACTGGGTATAATGAAGGTGTTATTACTATTTTTAAGGAGAAAAATGATTTATGGGATGCCTGTCACAGGAGCCATTTCTCCCTTTATGAAGCGTCTGTGGTAGTGGAAGGCAGTGTTACCGCAGTTGGGGAAGCATCGTCTTCACATTGTACTTGTGAATTGCCTCTCTGTAAAATAATTAAAAATGAGACCTAAGCTGAGACAATTTCTTAGTTTCACTTTACATAATTATCGAAAGGCACTATGTTTGATCTTTCAAGGCTTTTTACTTCGTGAACTTAAACAGGAAACTCCCAAGCCTCAGAATCAAAAAAGTGAAGTGATCCTTGAATTTATTTGACCAACTTCTAACCTAATTAAATATAATTTATCAAAGCCAGTTTCTATACCGTCAATCTTTTGTTTCTGCCTCCAGAAACATATAACCACTAGACCAGTATTTATTTGGTTGGCAACTTTAAGATGCGTGGACTTGATGTCTGCACAGGCTGAAGTAATACAAAACGGTTCTGTTATTTAAAGACATTTCCTTGGACTTGGCGAGATAAAGCATAGCTTTCTTGAGTCAACAGAAAAATCTTCCTGGCTATGCTTTGCACACTAGCCATTGCATCTGGACAGATTGCCAAAAGTCACTAAATATATTCTTGTTCTTGTCTGGTTTTGCAGCCATCAAAGTGTATATATGGATAGCAAAGTGAGAAAACAGTTTTCTAATTTAAAAAGTGGCATAGTATTTGGCTGTCATTCTGTAGAGATTTCCACATTTTTGGTGAATCTACCTTGATTAGCTGAAGTAGATACTAAGAGTTGTTAGGAGGAATGAAAGGGACAGAGATACATGAAAACCTGTTTGGTCAATCTGCGTTCTCAGTCAGACAGTCCCAAATGTTGCAGTTGTGAAGACAGGAGATTGTTTGCTTGCATGAAAATGAGGTGGGAAAAGCACAGAGAGTTGCTAGTGGGCACTTAGTATTTTTCTGTCTTTGTTCATTAGGACAGAGGAAGCATATAATCGAATTAGAAGAGTAGTGTTATGCTTGCTGCATTTGTAACTCACCTTTCTTCCATGACACTCAAAGTTGCCTTGATCAGATCCCCAACCTACTGAAGTTAAGTCGAATTGCTCATTCAAAAATTGTTATATAAGATCTGGCCTTCTTACAATGCCCTCTCCAACCTGTGATTGGTTTAATAAGAAAATATTGATTTGGGGACAAGATCTGACATTTTCCTTGGTGAAATTGGCATTTTTAAAAATTCCAAATAATTGCAATGTCTTTTGTTTCCTCCTAAATGTCTGGAAATTATGCTCCTGGGTCAGACAAACTTCTTCCTGCAGTATAGTTTTGATTGTAACATGAAATCCGTGGAATATTTTATTCTCCACCTTGTGTCTCATTCAGTTCTCAGAGTCAGGACATCAAAAGAGTGGATCTCTTTGAAAAGATACTTGAAGTGTCTCTCCAGTGGGGAAGGTGTTCCAGAGATCCATCAAAGAATGGCCCAGGAGCTGCTTTTATCCAGGAGCAGTGTGTGCTCTGGGATTTTGTCTTATTGTGAATGAGTGTGGATTTGTATTGTCAGTGCAATTCTTATCCTGCTTTCTGCTTTTATTTTTATTTTAATGCTTGCATTTGTTTTGCAGCTACTGCTACACTGTCTTATGAAGAGAAGCTTCTTGCCTGGGATAGCCCAGGGCAAACAGTGGAGTTGGATCGTGCTCAGTCGGAGCCTGTCCTAACTCCAGTAGTTCCATTTGCATTTAACAGTCTATCATGTAAGTTAGCTGTTAATTAGAAGTAGTAGCAGGTAGAGAAATAGTAGTAGTGATTTATGTCCCTTATTTAACACTTCCCCTTCTTATTTTTCTATTCCTACTTTTCTTCCCTATCCTCCTGTAGCAGTTATCACTTTCTGCTTGAATTAATTAGTTAGGAGAGTAGAACTGTTCATTACTAAGTGTCCTCATCCCTGGAAAACTGTCATGTGCCACACTTATCTGCATTCCCTTACATTTCAGCCTGGGATAAGTCATTGATCAATTGAACAGCAGTGACCAAGAGTTATAGACAAAAATGTACATGGAAATGTGAACAAAAATGCTAAGAAAGTTAAAGCATCTGTTAACACTGTCAATTGTAGCAAATTAGCATCTGTTCTAGAATTATCAGATCACTTGTCCCCGAAGTATTCTTCTCCTTTGAGCTGCTGTTAGGATGGGCTTTCAAAGGGCATTATATGTAAGCTTGTCATACCACGAAGAAAGGACAGCACAAAAGCATATGAGAAATTGTTGCTGTTTCTTCTGTCAAGCAGTGACAAAGTGTCCTTTGTGGAACCTTCCTGCATATTTAGTTGTAAGCCAAAGTGGGAACATCCTTGCCCAAGCCATAGGATGGGAACTGAATCAGTTGGCCATCTTTCTTCATTGTCCTTTCTACCTACCTTTATCACCACGAAAACCTAAATGATAAGAGAAACTGTTCTTCTGCAGATGAGTGAGTGATGAATGCCACAAAGTTCTTTGCATTCTCATTGAAATCATTAAGATTGTTTCTTTTGAGCAGACTATTAAGTTGAATTTTCTTGTTTGTTGTATGTAATGATCAACAGAAAGCAAGCTTATACGTTACTATTATCCATGATGATTACTGCACTCCACTAGGCTTTAAAAGCTTTCTGTTTTTAAACATGACTGAAGTCATGTTTGCTTCAGTCCAAGATCATAATAAAGTATTCATCATCACTGAATCTTCCTTCTAACAACAAAGATCAAAATGTTTTTCTAGCAGATAAAGATAGAAACTCAGATGTCCAAGAAATATTTGCTTAGAAATGGGATACTTAGACATGAGAGAATGGTCTCCCAAACAAGCTCACTCCGAGATAGTTGGGGATTTATTTGGGTTGAACTGGAATACTCAAATCAATCTGTTTCAAGGCTGAATAAAAACAGATGGTGGGCTGATAGGCCATAATTGAATGCTTGTTTTCTGTACAGACAAAAAATGACCAAAATAATCCATTATAAAAGAGGTTAATCCAATATTTCAGGTAGCCAAGCTGCATGAGTCTCCACAGAAATTAAAAAGATTCCAGGGCTTCAAGGGTGTTCAGAATAGGTCTCTAAAATTCAGATTGAGTTGCCTCTACAGGCTCAAGTCACAGAACTAACAAATCTATCTACCCTATAGCAGGCATTGAAAGATCTGAACTCTGAATATATTTGTTGCAGCAGAAATATTATTATTGCCATTATGGTTAGAAAAATGCAGAATTTCATTTGAAAGTTTATGGGCCTAATAGTGATATGCGTCTGCTGTTAATGTCAGGTTGCCAAGACTTGGAAAGTTGGACCCATGTTATAAATATATTTTGTTTACTGTGACATGGATCTATGGAAAAATGCCTCAGTTAAGTAGGTAAGAGAGAAAAAATAGATTATTGGAAAGTACAGTGCGACGTTTCTTTCTCGTTGGTTGAGATGTTTAGTCTATTTGGGCACAATTTAGTAGCTGGCATGTGTACAAACTGTTGACAATGTGTGTTGTTTATTGATGCTAAGCACAACGAAAGTAGTAATTGGCCAAAAATAATGTATTGCTCAGTGTATGAATGTGCTATTTCATCCATACCTTCCGTTTGTGCCACCCATTCAGATCTAACTGCCCATGGAATAACGAACACAATAGGCCTTTTAATCCTACTTGGCACGAATGGTTTAATGTATTGATTAGCTAAGGGAACAGAGTAACCAGTATGCAAATGGTAGATGACAAAGATATTAGCCTTTGATTCCATGGCTTCAAGCTCAAGACTTCCACAAAAGCAAGGAGCTTGCTTACGCAAACTCTTGGAAGGGAACCAGGAAAAAATTTGGTAAGGATTAAGGATGTCATGGACATTTTGCTCTCTGACTTCAGAAAAGATAGACAGACATGAGATAAACTGCACATGTCTGCTTTTACAAAACATTTGATGGAATTACATGTTTTTTGTAATTGGATAAAGAAGCATAGCATAATATGTAATGCATTGCACCAGTGGGTATCATTCAGAAGACTTTAAAAATGAAGGCAGAGTTGTTTTTGCTCATAGCATAGCATACCTTCTGTTATCATCCACATGACATGTCTGTAAACATTCAAGGCCTACATATGAACCTGTTTTTTGAAGCTATTTATTTCTGTCATGGAGGAAATCAGAAACAGATATTAAATATACTGTATTGCTCAGCTGGAGGGTATTTGAATTCTAACCATATGCTTACTGTGTGCAGTTAAAACTTTGCCTTAAGTAATTTCCTTACATGGTGAGAGTTAGAATTTGGGCTGAGGTAAAAAGTTGCTGTGGCATACATGAAACTGGGAATAATAGTCAGTCACAAAGGCTAATTGAATAAGGTATGAAAATGTTTCTTCAACTGAAATTTTAGCTCTAGCAGAACAAGACTACACTTGGGACATTTTCAGGAGAAGCAGCAACTTTATTCAAGAATAAAAACAATTGCTATTAAATCATTTATTTAAGCCACCAAGCAGACATTGGAGGCAGTGTTAATGTGTTTGAAGTTCCGTAACTGAAATCCCATGCTTGCATAATTTGTTGGAAGTTTCAAAGAACCGGCGGTCTTACTATAATCTTATCTGGGTCAGTACAAACACAATTAAGCTTCTTCCTACAGATCTGCATTTTGTCCCACCAATCTCAGAGTGATTGTACAGCATTTCCATTGATGGTGATGACATTTCTGTTTCACAATACAAATCATAGTTACTATAACCCAGATTTCTACAGAACCATGGTAGTTTACAAAATACAAATTGTGGTTCAAACTAGAACAGCATAGCCTGAAACCAAGAGTACAGCTCCTAAAATAACTAGAATACAAACCTTCCAGAATTTGCTACTAAATTGTAATATCTGATTTGATGGATTTTTTTAAAAGTGATTATACTGATGATATCTTTTAAATTTATTCCTGTCAGTGAAAAGCCAGTTGTGGCTATTGGATGAAAAAAAAAATTAACATTCCTGATACAATTGCTTAGTTTCTGAGGGAATAATAAACCAAAGATAGACCTGTAATGGGCCCATTTCTTCAGATTTGTATCATATGGTGAATCTTTCTCGTCACAGAGATGACGCTTCAAGATTTATTCCTTGATTCTTGGAAAATTACTGCTCTATATGGATTATGTCTTAAATATAGTACAATGCCTTGACTTTCTGAACGGGCAGCCTGTTTCCTGAGCTCTTTCCTCTTAACAGCAGACGCCATCATTTCAAATTGGATAGGCAAATATGCCCCCTTTATGACTTGTAGACTTCAACTCCCAAAATTCCCGAGCCAGCTATGCTATGCTGGCTCAGGAATTCTAGGAGTTGAAGTCCACAGGTCATAAAGGAGCCATAGTTGTCCACCCCTTCTCCTCATTAACCTCATTACTGTGCTGCTTTTCTGGAATGCAAGAAGTCAGCTGCCCCTGCAAGAAGACTAGTAGTTACCCTGTTGATATGGAGGGACTTATTCACCATATCATTTTCATAATTCCAGTGCTTTCAGGTTGTCTTTTTTATGCTTGTCCTCAGTGCGTAAGCAAGAAATCATCAAGATAACGGAGCAGCTGATCGAAGCAATCAACAATGGAGACTTTGAAGCTTACACGTAAGTGAAGAAATGCAGAGGTCCTTTATGTATCAAAATGACCATAGTCCTCATTTAGTGACCACTCACAATTACGACAGTGATGAAAAAGTAACTTTGTGACCAATACTTGCATTTTTTACAACTTTTGCAGGTCTGTAAAGCAAAGGAAAGCTGAAGACAGATCATAAGCACAACTACAGTTTCACTTAGTGACTGCTTTGCTTAACCAAGTTGCCAGTCCCAATTGTAGCTACACGAGGACTACCTATAACTAGTTACTTAAGCTATGAAAGCTTATGCCAACTAATAGCCAGAAATAGGTTGTAACCTATTGATGATAACATTGACTGTCAATTGTGCCCTTGTGTTTTTTAGCTAGAACACCAGACAGGCATAAGTGAATCCTTTTTGATACTGTAGAACCAGTATGAAACAGATGGAATAAATGCAGCTTGTCAATATCAATATTTTGAAAGCATGAAACAACCCTCATTCATTGTATCAAACTCATTGCTCTATAGTCTATACAAAAATATTGTTAGGTTTTTTTTCCTGAAAAAGGGGTTATTTAATCTGAAAATGAATAGTTAAATAGGAGGAAATTATGAGTGTGCGTATTGAGTCCTAATGGGAATAGAAAATGGGGATAAATAAATGCACTTGGAAATGAATCACAGGTAAAATCCATATATTGAATTTGGAACTAGAACAGTTTCCCCCAAGGTTTGTTTTCCTATAATCTCTATTTTGTCAGTTCAAGAGAGAGTTAAGATTCTCTAAAGCAAGAAATAATTGTATCCTAATATTTGAAGCTGCTTCAGGGTTTTTTGATAGGGAAAACCTGCATCAAAGTGGCACAGTACTAACAACGTGTGATAATAGTTGCGGTTGTCTGATAAATGATTTCAAGGATTAGATGCCAATGAGATCAGATTACTTCATTTGTTATAGGAAGATCTGTGATCCTGGGCTGACCTCATTTGAACCTGAAGCACTGGGAAACCTCGTGGAGGGGATGGACTTCCACAAGTTTTACTTTGAGAACTGTGAGTGGTAGATAACTGGCAAATTCAAAATGATTCTTCCCCTCTCTCCGTGGGTAGGAAATGGCCTGGGATTTCATGTCCAGCTCTGGGCTAGCTGTCAGTAAGGATCATATTGTAACTTTGATATATACACTTCCAATATTCACTCCATTTTTCCCAGATTGTTTCTGAGATTGGACAAAACTGTTCCATGTTCTCCATTTTGTTCTCTTTATTTCCAAATTTTGTATATAAAGCATGTGCACTTTGCTACAGCTTTCTGTCTCTGTGATTGTCTTTTGATAACACCTTGTTTTATAGCACTAGGGTTTGGATACCTAATGGTATCTATGGAATTCTGGGGAATGCAGGGGAATTGTGGGAGTTGAAGTCCACAAGTCTTAAAGTTGCCAAGGTTGGACACCCAAAACACTCTAAAGGGTTAAGAGCTGTCCAGAGTACCCAGACAGTGAAATGAGTGACATACAAATTAAACAATTAAATTAAAAAGCACGTTTAAAACCCTGAAAAATTCCTGCCTACCTAAAAGGCAGCATTCTCTGTTTTTATAAGCACAGACATGCGACGAATAAAACTCACTTAAATCAATTTTAATATGGTCATATATCTAATTGCATCAAGATTTCATTTGTGTGTTTTACTAATGTACTGCATATATGTATTAATTAAATATCATAAATAGAATGCATATTAATTAAAAGTATTATATTGACAACCACTGAAGTCTGTTGGCAATTTACAGTAAAAGAAGTATCATCCATATTCTATTATTTAACAATAAGGAGAATATGTCTTAGTGAACTACAAAAGTAGAAAATTATAGCAAAGTGCTCTAATTATTTTTAATTTCATCTGTTTCAGGAATGTATGCTACACTTCAATATTTTCAGAGCATTTTGCAGAATAATATATATTAAAATACTTTGCAGCAATCAGTATGAAAAAAACCTGAATTAATGTTAAAAGCAAAATTACAACCTATTCAGAAATGGAATGTTTGGAAAAATAGCAAGAACAATGTAGCTTCCAGGCAGGTCTTCCTAGGCAGAGATCCTCAAGAGTAGGGGGAAGGAGTGAGAAGGCCCTCGACTTGCAAACAATGTGTCTCCCCTCCTTTGATGGGAAGATATAGAGAGGAAAGAGGGGACTGGAGATTCTGCTGAGTTTGACTCTTGTTCCCAAATCATTTAGGGTTTTCGGGACAGGCAGTAGCTCTCACTGTGGTTCACGTATGGCAGTGCTGTCATTTTAACACTAATAAAGTTCAGTTATGAGATCTAAGTTTCGTACTTCAGTTTGGCATGGATCATTTCAGAGATTGCCTGACTGGAAACCCAAAGCTTCCTGAGTTGTGTTGACTTTCACTGCAGAATTAAGAAATGGCAATTGCTCTTGGAAAGAATTAGACGATGTGATGATGTAAACTCAGTCAATAATACCAGCCTATTTGCAGATAAATAGATGCAAAGGAGCTGCTAAAAGCATTTATTTTATTCATAAGATTAGATGTAATTTGCCAAATTGCCTGCTTTGACTAGCTGAAGGAAATCTTTATATTTAAAGCATTTTCAAACTGGATTGGCTTGTTCTATTTTCTGATTAGGCATACACGAAAATGTTATTTATCACAGAAACACCCTTAGGGGGAAAAACTGAAAAACTTGTGAAGGAAAGAGACAGGATTATTTGTATTATATATCTTTAAAGTTGATTTGTAGGGGAAGAAGGAAAGAGCTAAAAACATATTTTCTTTCCTAATCATTATTTCTATACTAGTGTAGATATATATTGTAGATTACAGACAGATGCAGGGTACATTTAAAAAAGTATTATGAATGAAAAATAGTTCTAAAATTTCATTTCTTGCAAAGTAAAATCATGGGAAAATTAAGCCCTTCTTCCTTGATAAATACCATGTTACTGAGAAAACATGTGAAAAGTATTTGTTATAGAATATCCTTTTGTGTGTGAGTATTTTGGGTTTTCTACTATTCATCCTCCTTCTATTTTCCTCCCCAAAGCTGTGATTGAAAAGAAGACCAAAAAAAAAAAAAATGTTATTGAGAGCTGCTGCTGCTATGAAAACAAGGCCTTTTCTCCTTTTCCCAACACTGAGATGTTTATAGGGAGATCTGTGCAAGGAGAGTTCCCTGCTCTTTTATGAGACCCCAGATCATTCATCATATTTTGTAGAGACCCAGATTGACTTTGGTGCAGTTTGGGGGACAATTGCTTCACTCTGGATGAATCCACTGTCTCAGTTAATCCTCCATAGCACAGGATTTGTCCAACTTTGATGGACACCCTTTGGTTTCTTGAGATTTGTTCTTAGAACTACTAAATTTTAAAAGTGCTTTTTAAAGAGTTCTCTTTGTTAAAAATTCAGGACAATTCAGGACAAGTGAATAGAAAATTCTATTTCTATCAGTCCATGGTTTGTTTGAGAATACATAGAGCTCAAGATTAAAGGGTAGCATTTGGTTTAAAGAATGTGCTTTTGCCCATAAAGTACTGCTTTTCCTTTCTTGTAAAAAGCTTTGCTACCAAATTTCTTCCTTGATAGGATTGAGGTATCATGTATAGGTGGTAGGGAATATGGTAAGACAATGTAATGATATCCCTGGTCGCCATCATGTGGGTAGATGGAAACCTCTGCAATACCGTCCTATCTTGGCAGCCAGGTAGGAGCAGACAAATGTCTGTCGCCATCTGACAGCTTCCCAGAGGCAGACAGAGGAAGCCTTTAGGCTGGTCAAGTTACTGTCTCCTTCCTCTTTCTGTTGCTCATCCATGTCTGCCTTCTCAATAATTTTCCTCATTCTGTTATATTCCATAGAGGCAAAGTGGATTCTGTTGTATATAATTATGTTAAATGATAAAGCCATTAATTTTGTCCTTCCAAGAATTCTTTAGGCAGGAAAGTAATATCATTTTTAGAATTTATGGAGATGCTGGGTGGATTAGAGCTTTGGTATGATTAGGGAAAGAAAAGTTAGAAAAAAACATTTGTAAAAGAGGGAAATGTGGATGTTACATCCCCGATTGAGATGGAAGAAAACAACAAAGGGGATGAAGATGGACCACGTGGTTGCCAAGCTGTAACTGACAGAAGCCATTCCTCTTGGGTGAGTTGAGAAGAACCTTGATTGTTTTTTGTATCTCCTCAGTACTGTCCAAGAACAGCAAACCAATCCACACTACCATCCTGAATCCCCATGTTCATGTTATTGGTGATGATGCAGCATGTATTGCCTATATCCGTTTGACCCAATATATCGATGGCCAGGGCCGGCCTCGCACCATGCAGTCCGAAGAGACCCGTGTCTGGCATCGCCGTGATGGCAAGTGGCTGAATGTACACTACCATTGTTCCGGGGCTCCTGCAGCTCCGCTCCAATGAAGCTAAAAATGGGTAGGTTTGGCAGGGAAAGACTACAAGTGCTGCTAGATTGAGCAACGTTTAGCGAGAGAAGGTCCCCCAGGCCTGAAGACTTGCAGGGAAATACTTTATATTCTGAAATGTGATCAGGGATGCAGAGAAGGCAGAGAGGGAAAGCATGCAAGGCAAAGATGTACAGATCTACTAATTCATGTTAGTAAGTCTTAATAGAAGGAGAAAAAGACATTTTGAGCCAATGCAACTGATCTCACTATAATACTTTTAATCAGAAGGATGTTCGGGGGAGATTTACTTCTTATGTATAACTTAAAAGCTGATAGAGAAGAAGTTCATACTGTACTGAAATGAGTTGAAAAGTTTTGATAGACTAGGAGGGAATGGATCAAATGTCCTTGTTGTTCTTCAGAGACAAGGGGCCTAGCCATCCCCCATAGACAACCAAAGGGTTTTCAATTTTGTTCAGCTGTCCCTCATTTATCGAGGCAGAAGCCAGCAAAGATTCTGTTTGTTCCCTCATCAGCCCTGCAAGATTGGATAGCATATTTGATATATGGTTCAAATATCACAAGCACATTTGATTCCCCAAGTTTTTAAGGCCCCAGTTAAAGCAAAAGTCTATTCTCACAATAAAAAATAGATGTTTTTGCAGCCTGCCTAATTTTTTGATAAATAACTCAAAGCAGCAAAGATACCTAATATTCCTTCCTCTTCCTATTTTCCTGATTTCTTCTCTCCGAAGAACTAAATGGGATAGAGCAATTATTTAGTCTCACGGGACAATGCTTTTTAGAGTAAAAAACCTACATCTTTACAATCCCCAAGTTACAGAACTTGGAATTTTTAAATTGGGATATGTTTTCAAGATAAAAGCTATACAACTAGTACTATATAAAATCTGTATAATATTTATCAAGGTGTTCAATATCTCACCATTTCCAGAGAAATCAAAAATTATCTGAGGAAACCTAAGCTAAAGAGTAGCAAGACTTTTACTGAAATTTCTTTTGCTCTGTTATGATGAATCACAGTAGATCTCCCAGAAGCTTTCTTACCCAACCAATCTTTGCTGTTCCTTAAGATTCAGCTTGATAACTAGCATTGGTAACTGGGGCATTATATTCATTTAAACTTTTATCCCAATGGCTTTAGTAGTTCAAGTGGATTGCTGAATTTCCCTATCTACCCTTGCAGAGGGGCATGGAAAAAGGGACAGTAGGGAAGCAGGGACAAAGAAACATTGTTTTCTAATAGTTCATTTTTTTAAAAAAAAAATTATTATATTTTTATTATTAAAGAATAACAGAAAGAAAAAAAATCAATACAAAAATCAATAATAAGGAAAGAAAAAAAATTTCTCCCCAACTTGCTATACAAACGGAAAGGAAATTTTAGGAAATTGAAGTCTTCAATTCTTCCAGAAATCTCTTTGATAAGGTACTGGTGCCGATTCATCCAATCTCCCAAGAGCAAAGTCTACAAATGGTTGCCAAGTGTTCCAAAAAACATTTTCTTTATATATACCACTTCTAATTTTAATGTCACAAGTCAATTTATCATTTAATGCAAATTTCCATGTTTCATTATACCATTCTTCTAATTTTAAGTCAACATTTAATTTCCAATATCTAGCAATTATAATTCTCTCCATTATAACCAAAATCCTCACCAATTCTCTTTCTCCAGTTGTTAATGTTGTTTCATTCAATATAAATAATAATATGGTTTCCAATTTCAATTTGACCCTCTTCTTAATCATTTCAAATATTTCATTTTCTATCCTAGACCAAAAAAGTTCAACCCCATTACATTTACACCACATATGAGCATATGTCCCGAGTTCTACTTTACATCTCCAACACATTTTATCCACTTTATTATCCATTTGAAAAAGTCTTATTGGGGTCAAATACCACTTCCAAATAACTTTATAGTTATGTTCTTTAATCCTTATTGATAATGTCCTCATTATTCTACTAACCCAGTTCATATTCCAATTTTGATCAGAAATTTCAATACCTAGTTCTTTTGCCCAATTCTCTTTCATTACCCTTTGTGAATTATTATCAAAATTAATAATTTTATAAATTTTACTAACTAATCCCTTTGGTCCAGTTTCATCTTTTATTATTCGAGATGTCAAATTTTCAAATTCCGTTTCCTTTCTACTCTCATCATTCCTTTCTTTACATTTCCTATTCCATTTATTCATTTGAATTCTTTCAAACCAATTAATGTTTAATTTTCCATAAATTTCCTCTTTCCTCATTTCATTTTCTATAAATTTCAACCATTCACTAATTGTTTCCACTTTCTTTTCTATTATGATCCTCTCTCTATTACTATTTAATTTCATTGTGCAATTCTCTTTCAGTTTACCTAAATACAATACGTCTGGTATTAATTTTTTTGCTACTCTGTCCCAATTTTTAGTCAAACTATTTAACCAATAATTACAGATTTTAACCTTACCTTTAAAATTTTCCAAAAACCATTTGTAACCAAACTTCTTTATTTCCTTCATTTCCAAACTACCCCAAAGTTTAACATCTCCTTTTAAAATTTTTACTACTGTTTTTATATTAAATGCTCTATAATAGTTTAATAATTTTGGAATTCCTAAACGACCTTGTTTTTGGTTCTGATACCACATTTTCTTAATCAATCTTGGTTTTTTATCCCCGTTACAAAATTTATCTAATTTTTTTTTGATATACTTCAATGTCCTCCTCGGTTAAAAAAATCGGAAGCATCTTGAATAAAAAGTTAAATTTAGGAAGTAACATCATTTTACATAAAGGTACTCTACCAAACCAAGATAACTTTAATTTTTTATATTTCCCAATTTTCTCTTCAATTTCTTTTATTACTATGTCATAATTTAGTTTCTTTAATTTTTTAATTTTAAGTGAAAGTATAATACCTAAATATCTTAAATTATCCTTTATCCTAATTCCAAATTGATTTTGTAATTTTTCTAATTTATTTTCCCTATCAATTTCCATTAATAATTCTGATTTTGCCCAATTTACTTTCAAACCAGTCATATCTTAAAATTCTTCCAAATGTATTTGAACTCTTTTTATATCATTTGTAATATTATTTAAAATGACAAGAGTGTCATCTGCATATAAATTAACTTTGATGCCTTTATAGCCTATTAATTTTGAATCCTCTTCAATCAAAGTTGTTAAAATTTCCATTGCTAATAAAAATAGGGTCGGAGACAGGGGACAACCCTGTCTCGTCCCTGCTTCCAAATTTATATCTTGTGTAAATATACATTTACCTTCACTCTTGCCGTACCCCTCTGGTACAATTTGGAAATAATATGAATAAATTTATTACCAAATCCTAATGCAGAAATCATTTCTTTTATAGTATCCCATTGTATAGAATCAAAGGCTTTAAAAATATCCAAGGCAAGAATACCTATCTTATCACCATTATTCTCAGCAATATCAATAACATTTAATACTCTTCTAACTAAATCATAGATATAACGCCCTTTAACAAAACCTACTTGATTATGATTATATATTTATCTATAAAATTATTCAATCTATTTGCTACAATTGCAGTAAATATCTTAACATCTTGGTTAATCAAGGAAATGGGCCGATAGGATTCAATCTTTTCTAAATCTTTACCTGGTTTCGGGATTAAGGATATAATTGTTCTATTCCAGGACATGGGAATATCACCTCAATGTAATATCTTATTGTACAATTTCTGTAGTTTTGGGATCAAAATTTCTTTAAACTCTTTATAAAATTCTGCTGGTAACCCATCCTCACCTGGAGATTTTCCAAGTTTTAGCTTCTGAATCCCATCTTTAATTTCCTCAGAGGTAATATCCTTTTCGATTTTTTTCTTTATATTTATTATCAATTTTCTTCTGACCATATTTTTCTAAGAAATTTTTTAATTTACAGTTATCAATTTCTTTTTTAAGATATAATTCTTGAAAAAACTTTTTAACAATTTCACATTTCTCTAATTTTTTTATAACATCTCTTACCTTTTTCATCTATTAGGACACCTATTTCTCTTTTTTCTTTTTTATCTTTCGCCATTCTTGCTAATAATTTTGAATTTTTATTACCATATTCAAAAAATTCTCCTTTTAAATAGCTTAATTTTTTTAACTATTTCTGTATCTTCCGCTATTTGTTTATTTTTCAATTTTTTAAGTTCCTTCCATAATTTCCTATCCTTAGTCACTAGAAATCTATTTTCCAGTTCTTTTATCAATTTCTTCTTTTCCTCTATTTTTACTTTATAATTCTTATACTTCCTACTTGATAATTTAATACTTTCTCCTCTAAAAATTGCTTTCATTGTGTCCCAGACTGTTCCATAATTGACTTCCCCATTATCATTCCAATCCCAATTTTCTTCCCGTTTCTTAAGAATACGATTCTTATCTTCCTCCTTATCTTCCTCTTATCTTCCTGGTTTCTAATTAAATTAAAATCACCAGCAATAATTACCTTCCCTACCCTTTCAATTTGCAACAAATCAGTAATCTTATTCAAAAAATATTTTTGATTCACATTTGGTACATATAAATTAACTAATGTTATTTTTTCCTCGTTAATACATCCTGTTATTATCAAATATCGTCCATCAATATCTGCTATTACTTTGTTTTTTTCAAATTGGACTCTATTTGATATTAATGTTGCAACACCTCTAGATTTTGAGGACCCAAAAGCTTTTTCATAAACCTGCATCCCTTTTAAATACATCCTGTTTATATCCTCAGATTTCTGATGAGTTTCTTGCATAAAAAGTATGTCAGGAGAATCTCTTTTAATCTTAAATTCTAAATGTCTTCTCTTAATCTGATTCCCAGTACCTTTAACATTCCAAGTCATTACCTTAATTACCCCATTAATATTTTTAATTTTAACTATACCCTCTTTTTCCTTTCTGTGACCCAAAACCCAAACAAATATATATAGACAACACATAACATAAAAATAATAATAATAATAATAATGTAAAATATGCAAACAACATAAAACAAAAACTAACATAACACACAACCACATAAAATCTTCATCTCCCACCGTCTTCATTAAGACACGCCTCGTTTCCAAGAGTGGGGGAGAGGGGACCGCGTCCATCAGCTGGGTCGTCTCTTCATTGGCATAATTCTGGTTTCAATTGAACAACTACAAGTTCTTCATGCCCGCACTCGGGCTCATCTTCCCTTTTATGTTCAGAGTCCAATGTAATCATCCTTTCCACTCCTTCACCAGTAACATCTCGACTTTTCTTCTGTACCTCCGCCAAGGATGGAGAAATATCTTTCGTTGGTTTTCTTTTCTTCTTTGGTTTTGGACCTGAACCTCCGACCGCCCCTCCTTCCTCTGGTGTTGATGTATATACTTCAATTCCACACATTTCTAATAGGTCAAGATATGGTTTCCTAATTAAAAAATCTCAGTTCCCTTCAGCAGTTCATGAGGACATACAAAAAAAAAAAAAACTCCTTAAAAATGTATGTCAATTGATGGGTTGTTTAAAAAAAAAGCCAACAGACCAACCTACCTTTTCTCTCAACATCCTGCAAGTGCTGCTTCTTGTTCCTTTTCAACCTATTAAAAAGTTTTGAGTTTCTTAAACTCCTTCTTGGGCTTAATTTTAGTGTTGACACCTGCCTTTTTCTGTTATTTAATGGAGTTACCTTGTCAGTTTTCTTATTTAATTCTTACTTTAATTTTTTTAAACGTACTTTTCAATTCTTATGGAAGGCCTAATGTGACACTCATTCTCTGCCTCATTACAAGAATAAAAATTCATAATTAAAAATAATGATAGGAGTATATGCCTGATACTCCTCAGGGTTACAACTAAGGCTACTTTTATCAAAAATGTGTAATATTTACTGTATTATAAACTAATGTCTAAAATCTTTTGCAGATTTGTTTGGAAGATTTCTGAATGATGTTGGATATTTAATTTTTAGAAAAAATAGTCAACTGTACCTCATTGAAAAGGAAATTTAGAGGTTACAATGCCTGAAACCCCAATACCTTTGGCTTTCTGTGTAGAAACTCATCCTATTTATTCATATAACAAGATAAATAGAGCAAAAGGGAGCATTTGCCACCTCTTCCACAAAGTTTATTCTTCAAATCTACAATAAAACATAAAAGGAAGCAGGGCCTTTTTATGGATTTTGTGCAACGTGGTTTCAACATCAGAAGCATGTCTCCCACTTCCTATACTAGGTGTGCTTAAAGGGGAAATACAGTTTTATTTGTTTTAGAAGCACTTTGAATAGGAAACAGCACAGAAATTATTTTTGGGCTACGCACTCACCCTGCCGCATCCTTGACATAGAGCAGATACAACATTGGTTAAATTCTCAACTATTAGAAGAGCACAATCCAACAGATAATTTGCCTCTTTTTCACCGTGTCCTTTCTTCCATACTAACTTCTCAAATGTATTATTTTAGATTGCTGAGAGAGCTTACAGCCAGTGGAATATTAACTTAAAGAAATGATTTTAATAATTAATAGTAATGAAGTGGAGTAGGGAGGGCTATCCCCTAACTATTGTGCACTGTGAAGTGTAACTATCTTCAATATAGTAGCTTAAATGCAGGTGTAACCATCCAGGCCTTGGGATTCCTCATCTGTTTTGTCCCATTGACCCGGCTGTGTTTCCTCCCACGGTTTTTCTCTTCATGCTCATTCTTTTCTGATTGCAGCAGTTTTCGGAGATACTCAGCGGGAGGGCAATATCTTCTCAGCAAGCAGCTCTGGAGTACCTGAATTACAGCAACGGTCATATTCGTTTTGACGTTTAAAGAAATATGAATTACAAACCGGCAGCAGCCAAATGCACGAAACCCTGCATGAATCTGATGCTCCAGGTGCTGCCGCCTTTCTGTTGTTTTTCCATGGATCCATCGTGTCTGTTTCTGCTGTATGAAGGTGTCTTATAAATCCTGAGAGAAACCCATATTGTTTGTATAGAAAAGAGATCATCTGCGATGGAGTATCCAGCACCTCCCCTGCAAGGCGGATGACGGAGCAACAGCTGTGAAGCATCTTTCAGAATTGGAGCAAAGAAAGGGAGAGAGAAAGAGTTTAAGGGCGAGAGACGGTGCCTCTTAGGCAGCAGGATGCTGTAGGCCCAGTGGAAATTGACCTTGTCTTCGGGTTATGCTGCTGCTTTAATCAGTGAGTTACGGCCGATGGTGGCGAGCTCACTAGGGCCAGCATAAAGAAAGGGGTAAAGCAGGAGGAGGACTTTTCTTACACTGCTGCCATCCAGCAACCAACTGGAGCCCAAACATCAGCAGTAAAGACGAGCCAATGGCTACTGGCTCTCACTGATGGATTGGATAAAAATGAACAAGAATGTTTTAAGGAACAAGTACGAGCTGGTTTTGTTAGCATAGGAGCTTCAGAGATGCACTGATTTTTACAAACAGCCACTCCTCGATGATGTAAGTCAACTTATAAGGGTAGAATTTAAAAGCAAATAATCTTAAGAGGGCAAAAAATATGTGAATGGCTTACTTTATTTTATTTTTTATTGTTTAGAATAGATGGGATCCAGAGTGCTGCAGAATATGTGCTCCTTAGGAAACAGTTGAAAAGCTTTGTTACACTCCGCCCTGAAGATTTGCACACACATGCATTTGCTTCCTGTATGGTGTGTAATTTAGTCTGTGTGTTATACTAAAATACTATATTATCTATGAATTTAAAAAAATATCTCTATAATTATGGGGCTAGCTGGTTTCCCAGTTTGATTTGTTTTCTGATAAAACTAGCAAAGGGAGCCAGCAACTTCCAGAAGTGCTTTTTTCAGTAGCCCAATCTATTTGACATTGCTTTATTTCCTGTTGTTAGTAGGTTTTTTGGGTTGTTTTAACCACATAAATGTAGAACTTTTGCATCAACCATATTTATTGTCTTTGCTACAAAGAAAGCAAGTAATGTTCTTTATTTCCTACATCAGAAGTGTTTGTCAGCTTTATGGTTTGACTATTATTTTTTTAGTTTCTGAGTAGAAGTGGGATAAAAGCCTTCCCAATAAATTTCCAAGATCAGATTTACACCATGACATTCTCTGTCCCTTGTGTACAATGCACATCAAACATTTTTATGTCCATTCGTTAGATCTGAGAACATGGAATTCCATTAAGTCGTTCCCTTTGTACCTGAAATAGTACTGAGAATAATTTTGCTGTCTAATTAAATAGAAAATAGAGGGTGAATTTAATGGAGTTTAGGAAAATACAAAGCTTCAGTTTCAATATGAATTGGAAGGGAAATGCCTTTTCCTGTTCTTCTAATGAGAAACTCCTAACTCAGCTCCATAATATTTATGATAGCTTATGACTCAGTGCAGGAAAAAGGCATTCCTCCTTGCAGAGATTTGTGCAAAATTTCATTTTCCTTTATAAAGAGAAGGAATATTTTCTCAAACGAGAGAGATGTTCTACTGGGACTAAAGAACCTGTGGCACTTCAGTTGTTGCTGGCCACACCTCCCAGTATCCCTCACCATTGGCTTGTGAGCTGGGGTTATGGGTAAAGTTAATTCAACAGCATCTGGAAGGTGACAAAAACTTCACCTTTTCTCATAAATTTAATGTAGAACATATCTAGGACTAAGTGTGTGAAGTAATAAAACCCCTGATAATTTTACTAGGATTTTTAAGAATAGTGTTACAAAGTGAGGAACAGGAAATTAGTTACACTGCGTAATAAAAGATGTGCATGCTTCTAGGTCTGATCTTTTCTTGTCTTTATCTGATTATTTATAATAATCCCTCTGTATTGAGTATCTGCATCCTTAAAACATATTTTTGGAACCGTTTGAGTTGTTTTGTCTTTGTTTTTTCCGTCTGTAAGATCTGTTCCAATTTAATGAGAATCTTAGCTTGGTATGGCCATTATCAAACACAGCTATAGACCTTTGGCTTTCTTAATGTTCTCCTATGAGGTTAATGTAAGCATCTATATCATGTCCAGTTTTACACAGGAAATGGAACACGTTTGATGCAATTTTTTTGCATGATAGTGAAATAATAAAATAAAGTTAGTTTTTTTTCCTGAATGTTAATAGAACCTTCATAGCTTTGTTACAATGAAACCTTGAACTGAACATATTTAATAAAATAACATTTAAATGGTGCAAAATATCAGAAAGTAATCTTCTGTTTTCCTGAGTGCCTGAGAAAACAACATCAGCTGTTTGGAGATGTCCCTTTATCAAGATGACAGTGAGGTATGCGCAAATGTGTTGTACATCTGGAAACAGCTGAGTGAGATGAATGAGTTTATGTGTATGTAGCTGCGCCGAACTGAGGTTATGGCCACTGATCTACCAAGCAGTGACTGAAAATAATGCCCAGGCATGTTTGAAATTACCTATAAAGCAATGCCAGGATTGTGGCCAAATATTTAAGGTAGTTTAACTTGAAGAAGCCGCTAATTTATTTAAATCTCCATTGTTCGTTATGTTTTTATGCTGCATCAATTGCAGCTCCAAGTCTAAATATTTGAAAGGCTGTAGTTCCACTTAGGATTGTATAATGGCCTCTGAGGTTTAGCTGTTTGATGTATAATTTATAGATAGTCAGGTTAACACAGATCTAACATACAAATACAGAAATATCTACATTTATAAAAACAACTTCACCATGTTCTACAATTCTACAGTCTCAGGATTTTTGGAATTGGCAGGGCATCTAGATGAAACAAAGTACCAAGCTTAAGAGTTTGAATTCCAGTTGAAGGTTTTTAAAAGCATGAAGCTTATCCTTCTTGCCAAATAATATTAATTTAGCTTCAATCTTTATATTAGAATTTCCAGTAATCTTTTATCCCTATCAGAATGCAGGACAAAGTTTATGTATGTCTGAGTCTTCCCACATTTTCAATGTAACCATAAATATCTTGGTAGAGATAATGGAAGTTGCTACAGTATAGTACTATACAATACAGTACAGTAGATTGGTAGTGTTAATGACTACAGACTCCTCTAATGGTACTATTCCCTTTTTATTCTATCCAATTCAGACAAATATTTCAATTTTTTCCAATAATATTTTTGAATAAATTAAACTATTATCATAAATTTTTGAATTAAGAGAATTAAATCCAGTAGTTGTAATCTTATATATACAGTAGGTAGTCCTTTACTTATGAATTGAGCCCAAAATTTTTACTGCTAAGCAACATAGTTGTAAAGTGAGTTTTGTCACAGTTGTTAAGTGAATCACTATAGTTAAATTACTAAAATTATTAAATTACCAATTATTAAATTGGTAGCAACAAGGGTGTGAAGTGGACCCTGGCTTCTGCATTGATTTCACATTCAGAAAGTCGCAAAAGGTGATCATATGACCCTAGGATGATACAATCATAATAAATACATGCCAATCATGTGACCATGGGGATGTTGCAACAGTTGTTAAGTGTGAAAAATTGCTGTCAGTCACTTTTTTCAGTGCTGTTATAACTTTTAATGGCTGTAAATCAAGGACTATCTGTATTTAGTCCAGTCCAGTTCCCCATATTACTTAATGTCCTTCTAAAACAGATTTGTCCTATAGATGTGGCTGTCCAGTTCTATTTATGGAGTTCATTGGTACACTGATACGATAACAGCCAAGCATCATCTGCTTTAAAAATAATAACAAAAAATAATTCTTGAGTCACAGTTTTGAAGAATATCAAATACTTGATTTTTGCATCATGCCAGATGCTGGTATGGTAAGACAAACATAAAGGAAGGCAGGTGACTCTCTTTTGCCTCTTACAAAATGATGTGCTCTGAAATCTCTATACAAATTTTTGACCCGATGTACAATTAGCAAATCAGTTGCTTTCAGAACACAATGGATATCCACCAATGTTCTTTATCAATGGCCTTTTCTGTGTCTTTGAATTATCATATTGGCCAGCATAATTTAATAATGTTCTGTGATCAGTCTCTTGATCACAGTCCATCATTTCTGGACCAATCACCAAGTGTTTAGCAAGACTGGAGATAACCTCTGTGTACACAGTTATTAAGGAGAAGGATTTTTAACTGCTAAACTGAGCCTTAGGTACTAAGAGGATCCTTGTATGGTTAGGATATTTGCAACAATTAAACAGCTCTCTGGAGAACTGAAAATCAAAATGAAATATTCCAGACAAAACTTCAACCTTGTATGTGTTTAGGGAAGGGTCAAATACAAATCCTCAGGGATTTTAACTTAGAAATTGAAGATCTTTTGAGAACTCTTGCTTTTAAAGTTTTAATTGCTCTTTCAATTTGTGTGAATTTCAGATGTCTCTACCACTTCCTTGCCTTCCTTCAGGTTAAAAAAACTACAATATTTCGCTATTTAATGATGTGTATTTTTAAGAAGGAATATAATTCATTGTGGAAAATTGCATGAAAACTGACTGAGGTTCATCAATGAAGGTCACACCACATATTTTTATTTAAGGATAAGTAAGTTTTCTGATAACCACCAGTTTGGGAAATCCATATCAAAAAGCAATCACATAATACAATACCTTGCAAAAATATTAGCATAAAGACTTCAGTTTACAGTGTTAATACTGTTTTTGATAGCAGAATGTGTAGAAGTGAGAAACAAAACCAATTTACAACCTGCCCAACAAGTGGGCCTTTTCCACTGGCACTCCTGACAATTCTACTTGGAGAGAAAAGGGGTCAGAGAACAATAATGAGGCTCCAAACCGCTGGGAGATTCAGGCAGGATACATGACACAAAAGATACATTTCCTAAGCCCAATCAGATGATATTGCTTAGTGAATGGGATACAGTTTTGGCCCGTAAACTAAGGGAGTGAAGAATAATAGCAGTCCCTCAAACAGCCAAGCCCTATATCATGAAGAGTTTTTAGATGGTAACCAGCATCTTGAATTGCACTCAGAAGTTAACTGACAACCAGTGTAAGTCACCTTGCTGAAGTGAAATATGGGTGCATTGGACTGACCTATAATTACTCACATTGCTGCATTCTGGACCAACAGTAGCTTCCAACTGGTGTCCAAGGGTAGCACCATGTACAGCATTTTGCAGTAGTCCATATGTGAAGGTCCAAGGTTTAAGTGACTGCAAGATGGAGCTCCTGGTCTACGAAAGGGTGAAATTGCTGCAGTAAATCTGTGTGAAGTTCATCCTGGTGTGCTGTGAAGCTGTGAGCCCAGAAGAGGGAAGTACAATTCCACTTAGAACTAAACATGAAGAGTCACTGCAAGAACCATGCAGTGCTTCCATACAGAAGAACCATGCACCCAGAACCTTGTCTTGCCATATTTAGGTTTGAGCCTCTAGCACCAAGTCTTAACAGCCTGGCTTGGCTAGCCAGGGATTGATATGTATACTTCAGTATCATGAGCATCCTGATGATACCTGACCCCATCCTGGCAGATGAGCTCATGCAGCTGTTTCATGTAGATCAGGGGTGTCAAACTCACAGCCCAGGTGTGTCATATGCTGGCCCCACCCCCCACCCCTGCCCGGTTTAACCAAATGGGCGGGGGAGTCCTGATACATCACTTGATGCTGCTGTGACGATGCAAGTTTGACACCCGATAGATGTTAAATTGGAGAGGTGAGAGCATAAAACCCTGAGGTACCCTGCCAACAAGAGGCTTTGGGCTGGAACGCCTGTCAGTGCTGACTGGAAGTGACCACCTTCCAGTGAGAACAGCTGCCATGTAGATTTTAAAAATGTTGCACAGGTTTGAAAGACTATTCTCTATTTGTCTTTAGTTATTTAGTTTAATTATTTAGTTTGTGTTTTTTTAACCTATATGCTGCTCTTTAAAACTGTTTTCCTAAGGGAGTGGGAGCTGAGAAGTGGCATACATTCAACAATGCCTTCCAAACTCTTTCACTGCATGTGATTTCTCATGATTGGGCCCTGAAAATGGAGGAATCCCACTCACCCAAGAATTAGTTTCAAGGGGAAAAAGGATGAAATCCCTCACTGCTCTGTCCTAAAATACTTTTAATACACTCTTCATCAAATGTGATCTGATCAGCTTGTTTTTGCTTCACATATTCTTATATTGATAGTTGCTATTAAGAATGGGCTGCTAACTATTAATACCAATCAATCCAATATTTAAGATGCTGGTTATAAAAGTAATATTTACTATTTTTTAATAGTTCCCCTACTTTTCAAAACCAAAAGCCAGAGAATTCTGTGGAAAGGACATTTGCTAAACATTGTAATTCACAGCTGTGCTATTGTCGCTACCTAGTGTGTAATCATGACCTCAGCAGCTCTTACATTTACATTTCTGCTTTTTTTGTGGCCTGATTCCTATGCCAAAGGACACCCCTGAACACCACAAGTAGTTATTTATGCTCTAATCCAACACTGGCAAATTATAGAAATGACACTGTTAAGGACAATCGGTGAAAATCAGAATAAATGAATTTTGCTACAAGATTTGTTTAATTGGACTTAACTACTTGGGAGACTATTTGAATTCCATGCCCTATCCCCTATATGGGAGTCATCTTTCCCATTAGGCAGGTATTTTTCCATTACTTTTCAGGGAATAAATGAATTCTGTAAAAAAAAATGTAGAGAGTCACTTGTTTTTGCAGGGATTCTATTCTGAATTTTAAAAAAATATTCTTGTACATTTGCATCTCACTGTTTCTATCATCTTACATTGATTGACTGCCTGATTAATGTTGCTTAAGCGTCTAATATCATCATCCACCTGGCCAATTCAATCTTTTAGGATTGTCGCATTCCAATAATGACTAAACAATGTCATCTAACAGAACCCCAGAAACACTTTTCTCTATAGCAATGCCTACTCTCTAGATTAGAATGAAGTCCCCTCCAAGATCCAGATGACCTTGTTTAGAATAGCTATGAAAATCTGATTCTACAGCCAGGCCTTAGGTGAAGGGAAGAAAGAGACCCCTCATTTCATTCTATCCAACCTATCGCACTTGTCATATTTTATCCTTTTATTGGCTTTATTGTAATTTCTTTCCTCCAATTGTTGTGAGCTGCTGAGCTGTTGGAAGTCAGCATACAAGTTTAATAAATTATCACTATAAATTATTAGAGGGTAAGAGGAGTCAGTTCTTTCAGCATTTTGAGTGTGAATAGGAAGTCTCTTGTTAAAATCAAGAAGAGAAAATGGGTCCACGAGACACCAAGGTCAAATTTCCTTTTTGATCCAAACAAAATTTGCCTATTTTCAGAATGCTCCAAAATTGTTCCTAATCCAAATAAACAGCTGATTATCTAGTCAACCAAACTGACAAATTCCCCCACAATTTTATTCTATAAAAGTAGAAAGCCACAAATCTTCCACAGAAATGATGTTTGCTCATTTCAACCAAAATTCCATTATTTGGGAAAACTGTTCAGAATGCCAACTTCTGGCGGGACAAACTAACCAAATTCACCTCTACACAAATCACATTCTGCTAATTGTAGCTATACAGGTAGCAAATTATATATTTTGGAATGCAGAGTATGGAATTCTTAGCCAACCAACCAAATTCACCAATCGTGTAGGAGTGGATAGCGTTGATGCAATTAAACTGAAAGCATCGAAGAACCATATTATGTCACATATCCAAGGCAGAATTCCGTAAATTAGCCTAGATAGTTTGGTTCATTTAGAAGTGCTCTGGACTGTTCCAAAAGGTTATTGAGAGTTGAATTATTAAGAATATTGATAGAATGACTAATTATATGGCATGTTGAGAGGAAAGCAGAATAGGTTCAGAAAGAAGATGATGCAGCACAACTGCCTTTCTGCCTCGTTAGTATCAATCAATGAGAATAGAGCTTGAAGGGACCTTGGAGGTCTTCTAGTCCAACCCCCTACTCAAGCATAACCCTATGCCATTTCATTGCCATATAGGTGGCTGTTCAGTCTTTTCTTACAAACCTTCAGCACCTACATCCTACAGCTTCTGAAGGCAAGCTGTTCCACTGGTTAATTGTCCTCACTGTTAGGAAGTTTTTCCTTAATTGCAGGTTGCTTTTCTCCTTGATTAATTTCCATCTGTTGTTTCTTGTCTTGCCTTCTGGTGCTTTGGAAAATAAGTTGACCCCCCTCTTCTTTGTGGCAACCCCTCAAATATATTTCAAATTGGCTCTGATTAAAAGAAATTAAATGGGCTTTGCCACATTTTCCAAAGGTGTTCATTTGGATTTTGGAGAATCTTCAGTGAAAGAAAATCAAGTAATTCTTACTTATATCTAACCAATGCTTCTCACCTGGTGATCATGGGTTCTTCAATAAGGCCACAATAAAAAATAAAAACATATGTATGTTATATGGCCAAAATCTTGGGAGGCTGCCAAATTTTCCAAGATATTGGCTTTCCTATTCAAAATATTATAAGATTTTGGTGATCTTACCAGAGTTTTACAAGATATTAATTGGGAATATCAAAATCTCATTAAATATAACAATCCTGTAAAATTTCAGACATTTTAAAATTATTTTAATTTAAACAGAAGAATTTCATGGATACCCACTGGGAGAGGGGGTTGAATGCCATGTTGCCTCTTCTGATGTAGTTGGGGATCACTTATCTGTGAGGATACAGGAAAGGATCTATGTCTAGGCATCAAGAAAAGTTTTTTAAGTGATCAAAATGTCACAAAATCATCCAATCTTTGGTCTTCATACAAAAATGTCCCAAGATTTCAGAATCTAATTGAGTAGGTTTCAGCAGGCTTTGCAATTATGTAAAAGTTGTGCTTTAGAATTACAATTTATAATTAATTGGGTGTGCCCACAAATGTGATCTGAGGGTATGTGCCACAGCATGTAGGGATCGGACATTGCCCTTTCTTGGTTTATAGTTCTCAAAAGCTTTGGATGATAATGAAGTGGTGCACATAAAAATGTAGTCTTCTACAAATACAGATATGGGAGAGCAGAAAGAATAGTAAATTGATAGTTCTATTTCAAATGGATTTTTCAAACTCACTTTGTGGCTGGAGAATCTGGATAGCAAGTGGAAATATAACCCACTGGGTGGCTTTCTATCTTGACCTCCTTATCAACAAAGTTTTTTGGGCACATTTATTGTTTTCCCTACCTCATTCAGCCTCTCATTTTGGCCTGCAAGATGTCCTGCTTGGTCCTTTTTCATCTTCAGGTGGGTTTTGATGGGAGGACAATATTTGAAAGTTCTGAAGTCTTTCTGAAGGCCCAACATCAATACAACTTGTAAGCTGGTCCCAAATTCAAGTTGAGCTTTTTTTTTATTCAGCTTCAGTAGCCAAAAACCACCTCTCAACCAACGAAAAAGGAATGCTTGTAGTTCTTCTCAGGCATCACATTGAACCAATTAGGGGGGAAATCACTGAAAGAGAATGTGAGCCCTAAACACAAAAGGCAGAGTTTCTGCTGCCTTTTCCTTCTGTCTGAATATGTTTGTGAACATTTAGCAGTCTTATAACAAAGCCCAAATATCCAAACGGCCTAAATGTTACACTAACCCAAAGGCTTTTTAAAAAATCACTCCAGATATTAAAGAAATAATGGCATTGATGCAAGCTTACACCTATAATTATATTAAATGTGAGAAATAGCAATCATTAAAAGAATAAATACACTCATGAAATTGTTCTATTTCAGTTTTCTTTTGAGCCCCCCACCGCCCCCTTAAAAAAAAAAAGAGTAATTTCTGCTCCTGACAGAATCGTTCTTTGGGGCTGGGAGCCTGAGGGGCTGCCCATTTCGGGTCTTCTGGAAAGGCCACCCAGCCTGTCCATGCCGCTCGTGAACGATGGGCCACCCAGCCAAGCGACGGCGACCCAGCCCAGCCGGCCTGAAAGCGCCTCAGTGACGGCCGGGTGGCGACATAAAGCACCAGCGGAGACGGCCCGTTTGGCGGAGAAATGGCTTTTCCTTCCCGAGAGGGCCCGCCGGCCTGGCAGCCGAGATGGGGACGGGGATGCAGCGCTCTCGCCCTCGTCGTCTGCGGCTCCCCCTTCCCCTCGGCGGCGGCCCCAGCCTGGCAGAGGCGGGACTGGGCGGACGGACAGGCGGCGCTCTCCGCCTCCCTGGCCTGGCCTGGCTCGGCTCGCCGCTTCCTCCCGTCGCTTCCAAGGGGAAGATGGCGGCGGTCTGACGCGCGGCCCGCGAGAGCTGAGCTGGGGCCGAGGCGAGGGAGCCTGCCGGCGGCTCCGGCCGGACCAAGGGGCTCCCGGCGCTCCGGGGAGGCCCAGCGCGGCCGAGAGGGACGGCGCAGAGGCAGAGGGAAAGGGAGAGAGGAGCCGCCGGCGGGAGCGCGGCAGGGGGAGCGCCTCGCCGGCGCCCGCCTGGGCTCTGCCGCGCGTCGTCGGAGAAGGTAAGCCGCCGCGCCGGCGGGCTGGCGAGCGAGGGGCAGGGGATCGGCCGCGGCGGACGCCTCCGACGTCCTTCCCGGAGCTGCTGGAGACGAGGAGGAGGCGGCGGCGGCGGCTCTTTCCACGGGCGCTCCAAGCCCAGCTGTTCAGCCATCGATCAAGGATCGATCTCAGGCCCGTGGGCAGGGGAGCTTTGAGGGAAAGAAGCGTCCCTGTGGATTGTCCCCTCCTTCCTCGCTCTATCGCCCCCCCCCCCCCAATATGGCAGCGATAATAGCCACGGCGACCACCACCTGCCTTGGGGGCTCTGGCGGGAATGGATCCCCGTGCGGGACGCTACTCTGGAGAGTGCCCAGTGCGGGATCCCCGCTCTTTCTGGCGACTTTCCCTCTCCTCTGCGTGCCTTGCCCGGCGCCCCGAGTTCGGGTGCGGCTCCCGAACAGGGGAAAGGATCCCCCAAATATTGTGTCTTCACCTCACGGGGTCCCAAAACGTCGCACATTGTCTCTTCCCCGATCCTTTAACTTAGGCTAGAATGATCTCTGTTCTGCTGCAATGGGCGATTGTTTGCCCTCTTGGTCCCCTCGCTGTTACCGGCTGTAGGGCAGTTGGAAGTGGCTACAAGGGGTGTCTTCCTCAGGGCGCTCAATGTACGTGTACAAGCTGTCTGAATTTTGGAGGGCTTAAGTCTGAAAGTGAAAACACACTGCATTGATGTACTGGGAGGGAATGGAAAGGGAAGCATGCTACAATTTATGTGGAATTTGGTTTGGTTGGTTGAATGGAGAGGTGAAATACCAATGGCAAAGAACCACACACTTAGTGAGAAAGAAGCATTGCTCAGGAGTAGCATAGGAGGGGGCTGCCACAAAAACGATCCAGATTACATCCACATCTGCTCCAGTAGAAAAAAAAAACGGCTTGTATTAAGTCTGATGGAAATTTTGAAGAGCTTCTGTATAAAAGCGTTACACTGAATATAGAAATATAGAAAAAAGTCTTATTTTTAATGACGGTTGAATAATTAGCTTTCAATGTAGAAATGACAGTGAATTCAATTCAAAACACAAAACAGAATATAAAATGGCAAAAAATATGAGTACAATGTTTGAACCATGCAGAATTTAGAGAACAGAAGCAGCAGTCTGAATTATGTGAGAGTGGTTGAAGGACCATCACCTTAAAGAACACAGTGTTACTACTATGTGGTAATCTTTACACTATATTAAAACTTAATTTCAATTTCTGAAGTATCTTCCAAGTACTGCAACACATAATTTGTTCCAGTAATATCTTGTAGGTACTAAGCATGATAAAAAAAAGCAAGAAAAATGAAGTGAGAAATGAAAATGAAGTACAGCTAGAGTACTTGTATACCATCCTGAGCATATAAAACACATTCCTTTACATCATGCGAGTCCATGGTTTGTTGGGATATTGTACTATGAAATCATGGTTTACAAGCTGATGGCTGGCTTCACATATCATGCTAAATCAATACAAATTATTTTACATCTAGCATAGTTTGTGAATCAGTCAGTATATGTTTCCAAGAACAAAGCTGGGTCAAGGCCCAAAAGCCCTACTAAGCAGGTATATACAAAAGTATGAAGGCTATTGCTTAACACATTGTAAGCCGCCCTGAGTCTTCGGAGAAGGGCGGCATATAAATCGAACCAATAAATAAATAAATAAATAAATAAATAAATAAATAAATAAATAAAAAACACCCAGTTGCTCACTTATTCTTTGAGAGAACAGGATGACTCCATGAGGTGGATAAACCTCAGCACTTCCATTTCATTAACTTATTGGCACATGGCCTATCCATTACAAGCACTCACTGAGCACACCTACTCTCTCATCTGAGAAAAGAAATTGATCTCATAGCATAATGTTGATTTCTTAGCTCATATCCCAGGTGATCTCACTCATGTGAATAAGTACTGAAAAGTGCAAGGAAACAGGGCAGAGCCCTGTAGTGGACTTCAAAGCAAAAGTACCATGGATTTAAACAATAGCTTTCTAAGGCCACCTTCTAGAGTTAACCATTCAGGGGCATCCACAGTGGGGTAAGTGGGGGGGGGGGAGGGCATGATGACACATGTGTCACAACACAGTGACATAGTTGCATCATATGCAATGGCAGGGCACCATGTCATCATTTTGGCAGTTATTGTAGTAGGCATGAAACTGTCCTCTATATCTTATGTTGCCCAGGCTTATACTGTTTGTGAGGGCCATGAGATCTCTTTCCTTATGTACTCTTTTTAGGTACACATAATTTATCAAAAGAAACAAACAAAAATCAGATATCAAATCTCACAGAATTTGATCTTGAAACTCAGTGTCATTCAAAAGCACCACCTCTATGGCATCTTCAAAGATAAAAAAACTTCATTTCCGACACAAGAAATCTTATCCCTTAGCTTGACAGATGGTATAATTTGTTAAGCTCAAACGTAGAGTTGTTGGTATCAGTGTTGTTGATAATAAAACTGTCCTGGGTTTGGAAAGTTAATAACAGCACAATGAGATAATACGTTGTTATTTTGATTCAAGTTTTGGATCTTATTTCTGAATTTATTTCTAAATTGTATTTCAGCAATTTAAAATTTCCCCAAGACCCTTCTTTTAATAACTGTCTCTATATTTAGGCTTTAACACTATTAGAGTACTTTTTGCACTTTATTTCTCCCTGACCTCATTACTTTGTTTTCTCCCCATTTCTTATTATAGATGGGTGGATGCAGGGTAATAATCACTAAGGCATAACATGAAGGCTGTTTCCATAATATATTGGTTAGGTTCTAGTGCCACCAGATTATTTTGTGCAACAAATTAATATGATGATCTATCCAAAAATGGTTGTAACAGAAGTTTCTTGGAGGCTTCTATCTTGTAGTTGGAATAGTAGGCCCTTTTATTCTCCAGTATCTGGGTTGTGCAACTATTATGATCCATATCTGAAAAGGTTCTTTGATTCTGGCATGGGCATGACAACCAAACCTCTCATGAATTTTCCTGGGCTCACACAGTAGCCTGGTGGTCTCAGGAAAATTAAGATGATGACGGCAGGGCAGCACCTTTCTTGTTTTGGATCCAAATAGCCATACATTACTATGGAATATTGTTTCCAGAAAGGGAATATTTATGACTGATTAACAGCCATTAAGATTTATGTGGCCAGAGTAAGGGTCTTCAGAAACAATCGCAGCAGTTTTATGGCAACAGTGATGTAAAAAGAAACAGATATTACCTGTTGATCACAACTAATGAAGGGAGGCAAGAGAAGTGAGTTACTCTGAACAGAGCCAAATTGATCTCCTGGGATTCATGAGTTGATACAGTATTCATCAAAAGGAGATGGTCCTGGCTTTCTTAAGGAGATGGCCACTTGTGTATTTTTACAAAGTAAGATTCATTCGTTAACATCAAACCACACGCAGTAGTATTCTGAATAGATTTGTAAATGGTGTCTTCCTCAAAACTGATACTTCCAAATGGATGGATTTTGACTCGCAAAATTCTCATCAGTGGCTATACTAGGTAGGAATTCTGGGAATTGAAGTCTATAGATCTGGAGAATTTCCAGTTTTCAAAGGCAGTTGTAATGAATCATTATTAGCAGTATAAGATGCAGAATATGTGGGCAGTTTTATTCAGAAAACATTCAGAAAGTTGTTACAACATGCCCCAATAATTTCTGAATATTTACAGTTGGACAAGATTGCAGAAAATCTGAATTATTCAGAAAATCTCTTGGCACTTCAAAGATGCAGTGGTAGCGGAATGTTCTTTGCCACCATCACTGTCATACAGCAGATTGAAAACAAGCTGTCAATATTTTCAGTGAAGATTCTGGTTATTAGTATATCAGCCTTCTTGTAATAAAAGGCATATTGTACTTCTGAATTTCTTCCCTACTAAGGGCTTACCTATCTGATTGGATTGGATCTCCATCAGTGAAGTCAGAGACCATTGCTAAAAGAGTTTATGCTTTAAATAAGTATTCTGGACTGTTAATTACATTTGTAGCTTGATCACATTAGGCAGTGAAAATTTAATTTCATTAACCAGCAAACCACTATAGACTCTAAATCATAGTAAAATGTGAACTGAGTTGACAAAGCTTAGTTTTCCAAAGGAGTTGAGAAAATGGCTTATTGGTATCATTTCTTCTACTTTGGCATTACTGTTATACAGAATATTTTTGTCCTCTCATTCTTTTTATCAATAGTTGCTTCCGTGGTCCCTAATATGCTCTGATATCATGATGCTTGAAACATGTTTTTAATTGCTTTTCTTTGTGGCTTTCTGTGCATTTTTAAAATAGCTACATCAGATAACTTGAAAATTCTAGTTTAGTGGAATGAGTTATTATGTACGGTATGTAATTTATTTGTATCGAGAAATTGTGTCTGAATTATTTCCCATTTGCTAATTTATTTTTGTTATTTTGATGAGTTAAGATATTACGTTCTAATCAATACTGTGAGGTGGTTTCTAGTGTTTTGTTTCTCCACTAAAATTTGTCACTCCACTTACCTTTTTAAGAGGGAAATGAGTCACAAAAGGACAGAAATACCCTTTTAATTGAAAAAGCTTGTCCTTTTGTTATATGAATATTTTAAGGAACTTCAGATAAGTGGTAAGTCTTCAAGGGGTCTAAGCAAGTTAGGTAAATGCATGTGTTAGATACATGAGAGAAACCTCAATATAGGATACTGTCATTCTAGCAGAAAAACAGTGTTATATATTCTATTCCTAAACATATATATAGAAAAATATTTCTGTTCCTGAGATGTACTTTGCGGTATCAGTTACCTTTAGATCAGGAGAAAACATGACTGAATTTTATTGTGCAAATGCGAGAGGGAAAGGCATAATGTTTTATTTACATTACAAATCAGCAATGTTTATGTGAGCTTGGCTCTCCTTTTGGATATTCAATTTATAGCATATTCTTAATTGCCATTGCATATTACAAAATATTGGCTATCTACTACTTTATAATTATATAAACATAAAAATGTGATGTAGCTGAATTATAATTGACCATAGTTAGAATAATTGAGTGAAATTCCATTTGGTGTCTCATAACAAAATGACTGGGACAAGTGATATATGTGAAACACAACCCTTTACAGCCAGCTGAATCCAAATGCCACTTGGGATTTTCTCTCTATCAAGCACAAAAATACTTCCTGCCCTCCAATTAAAGTAAATGCAGATTTTCTGGTAGGTTAACTCTGAAAGCTTTTCACATTCTTTACTTCAATAACTTGAAAAGTTATTGAGATGGAAATAATTGAGCTTAAATATCTCAAGAAAATAAAAATGTAAAAAGTGTTACTTTACATGAATATGTCCTACAAGGTGGATTTTTTATCAGGATAGCTCCCTTAACTATACAGTAGCATTTTTTTTCAACATGTGCTTATTTTATTCCAATGCTACTGTTTCCCTGAATGTGCTTGCAAGGGATACCCAAATTAAATACAATTTTAAGATCACCTACTTTTACTTGCATTGTTTCTATTTTTTATGCAGTTAATGGATTGCATGAATCACAGAGGAAACAGAGCTTGGGATTTAAAGAAAGGGAGCTGTGGCAGAAATGACTCTTCCAAACAACAGTGTTTTCGTGTCTTTTTTCCTGAACCTTTCCACAAAGGTCACAAAACAGGAGAGAGGGAAAAAGCATAAATATAAAAAATTTATACCAGTGTTTGTAGATATGTGGCTGCATGGATTTAGGAGTATAAAGGAATGTCCAGTTTTTTATTTATTTTGGTAAACATGTCTATCTACACAGAGAACAAATATTTGTGTTATCGCGGGTGCCCACATGGGGGCAAGTGATGAAAGAGGAATCGTGGCACAAGTCGGCTTGTTATATATTTGTGTGTGATGTTGTGACCCAAGAACAAAAAACTGAACATGCATTATGACATTACAATGCACATTTCATCATTTTATTATCACTGTGATTAGGGACAAGCATTGTAAAAGAGGTATGCTAAGATTTATTTATTTAAAACATTTATATAGCCAGCCAGTTTGGTTGGTAATGAAAGCATCATGCTAGAAACCAGGAGTTCCAGTCCTGCCTTAGCCATCAAAACCAGCTGGGTGACTTTGGGCCTGTCACTCTCTCTCTCTCTCTGATCCATCTCAGAGGATTGTTGTTGTGGGGAAATAGGTGGAAGGAATATTAGGTATGTTTGCCCCTTGAGTTATTTATAACAACAACAATAATGGCAGGATAATATATATATATATTTAAAAAAACCAACTTCGGGTGACTCATAACCAAAGAATAAAACAATATGTATAAACAATAGAAAAATAAAACAATAAAACCAGTAAACTCAAAAGGCTGACAACATAACTAAACTTCCCCAATGCAGACCACAACACCTTCCTTTCACTGTGGCCTCTCTCTAGCCCAACGCCTGGGGAAAGACAGATTTTAAGGACTTTCGAGAAAGTTAAAAAGTAGGCATGGCAGATCTCGAAGGAAAAGATGTTTCCTAGGGCATGGGAAACGCTCACTTCTGAAGTTCCTTAATGGTCTTCTGGCATAGTCTTTGAGAGACAGCTCAAACCTGCATGTCCGTCACAAGCCAATGGAAGTTAGATGTTACTGTTTTAGACCCTTGACTGGAACTGATTTTAATCAGGTTCATTATTAGTACTGTACCAGTGATCTATTAGTCCTGTGATGGTGAACCTATGGCACCCGTGCCCAAAGTGGTATGCGAAGCCATGTTGCCCGGCATGCTCGGCCTTGCCTGTTTGTCTTCTGAGTTTCTGGCACGCATGAGCATGTGACAATCAGGTGCCCTTGGCACGTGCGGCAGTGCTGATCACCAGTGTGTGAATGCACACCCAACAGCTGATTGTCGGGTGTGCATGCATGATAGAACCCAGAGGTTCTAGCTTTTCCAGAGTGCAGCCCTGACAAGCACGTGCGCGATGTTTCGCCGTCACTTTATTAATCACTATTGAACCAATTCACTATAGAAGTGGCTTTCATAAAGTTTTCCCCCACCTCTTATTTGATTAATAATTTTACAGGATTGTTTTATATAAATTAAATAAGGAGTACATACAATTTTGGCCTAGGAGCTGTATTTTATCTTTGCCTCTTGCCTAGTAACTATTGACCCATAAACCTCCCAAAATGGGAAAGTTGATATGAGCAGATTGGGGATTGGGAGCAGAGTTTTATGAGGGTCCTCTTCCTTTCTCCATGGTTAGTTTCAATCGGTGGTAGGGAGGGAGAGATTGTTCCCTAGGCCTCAGGGTGCCTTAACCCATTCTGTCTCCCTTCCTTTTCAACACCTACATGAAACTGGGTGAAGTCATCTGCCAGTTTGGTATCATCGTATATTGTTGATATCCAATTATCTCTCTTATCCTGGACTAGCCAAATTAGGCTGCTGAGGTTCTGTCCTAGGGAACAGAACTGGAAGCTGTGTTGGTCTGCTTGTTCATGCTTGACACAGACTCAGCCAGCTGGAGATATTGCATCTTTGACTTGGATGGAGGTGTTCCTGGACTCTGTGCTCCTGCTTGATGATAGATGACAGCTGTGGCCGGGAAGGCTTTTGCATAGCTTCATCTGGTGTATCAGTTGCACCCTTTCCTAGATTCAGGGGCGCTTCAGACTTCTACACATGCCCTGATTGCCTGGAGGCTTGATTAATGTAACATCTTCTAAATGGGGCTGCCTTTGAAGACCAGATAGAAGCTTTACTGGTCCAGAATCCAGGTCTTTTAGGAGTGTGATCATCTTCTTACTTTCCTTTTTTCCCATCCATGTTTGTTATTTCTGCCATATCCTTATCATCCCAAGAAACTTCATCAAATTCTCGAAATTCATAAAAAGAATTATCATTCTAGAGAGTTCTGGTATTCTTTTGTATGTACCGTATGTAGTTCGTGGACTATAGGCTGTCCAACTCAAATTTAAATACTAATTTATTTCAGGCACATGTTGATGCGAATTTTGCTCTTTTTAAAGAGAGAAATCCACCTTGCAGATGAAAATATCAGCAATTTCCAAGGGTTGGTCAATTCCTGCAGTTATTTCTATTATATAATAATATATACTGGCTGGAGAAATAAGAATTGTATGTTCTTGCTTCTAATTGCATAAATTCACAAAGAGTGAATGTCAGTTTATATAATGAAGACAACATGTATCCCTGGGCCGTATAATAATGTATGCTCTTACCATTTTCTTCATCAGTGCTTTTTATCATTTCCATTTATAGTGTTTGAATGCAAGCTATAAATTTGTTGGGCCAGTTTAATGCAGAATGCCAGGTGGGCAGAAAACAGATAATTCTGCCCCTCTCCTCACAATTCTTACCTAGTTCCCTGTTTGTGTTCATGAAAAGTCTCTTTGAAATCAATGGAAAGCTTTTTTAATTTTTATTGAAGTTCTGTAGCCATAGAATATAAAGCAAATAATTTTAAAATTCATGGGCACATTTCATTTGTGATTTATTTTTCAGTAGAGGAGGGTTGAGTTTTTGCATGGAGGAAAATTGATAGAGGAACAGTCCCCAAGCAGAGAGAGTCCATTAGCTGTATATTGCATTGGTAAAGATGGATGGAGTAGATTAGATGATGCTGAGGGTGTAATATACTGGTTTGGTTTGGGCTTAATTCCAAAATCTATTAATTGCGGTTTTTATAAACCATGATCTGTAATATCAGTGGTGGGACCTAACATTTCATTTTAAACATTTTGAAAGCTTCCAAAATGTTGTAGAGGGTATGAGAGAAGGTGAGGACCATTCAAAGTGTGCAAATCAGGCAGCGGTATTTAATTATCCATTGTTTGTCCAGGGTAGGTAACATCTCTTAATCTTTTATTATCTTGTCATTTGTTGTCAGCAAATCAATCCAAGACTAGGTTAGCCGCAGGTACTAGAGCAATCAGGGATAACCTGGCAATGTAATAAACCTTTTAATGATTAATTGATATAATGGCAAGCAATTCTAAACAGGAACAAAAGTGTCATCAGGGTTTCTATCTAAAACTATTACATCCTGTTTCTTATTGAAACAGCTCAGGCTGTTCCTTCACAGTTGAACAATTGTTCCTACTTAATGAAGCTGTTTTTATTTTCATTTAGAAATATAGTAATTCTATTGGTGTTTAGTGCATGTGGAATACCTATCAGTTTGATCATCCCTCTTCCCAAGGTAGGAGAGACTATTCCTATTCCACACCAAGGTGGCAGGAATAACCAACACTCCAGAAGACAAACTCAGGATCCAAAAAGATTTTGACAGATTTGAACAACTGGCCCTATCCAACAAAATGAAATTTAATATGGAGAAAAGCACAGTTTTATACCTAGGCAGGGAAAATCAAAGGTACAAGTACAGATTAGGTGAAACCTGATTTGAAAACAGTAACTGTAAGAGGGATCTTGGAATCCTAGTGGACGATCATTTAAACATGAGTCGGCAGTGTGCGGCAGCAGCCAAAAAACTAATACAATCCTTTGGTTGTATAAACAAAGGCACAGAATCAAAATCATGTGAAGTATTAGTACCGCTTTATAAAGCCTTAGTAAGACCACACCTGGAATATTGCATCCAGTTTTGGTCACCACATTACAAAAAAGTTGTTGAGACTTTGGAAAAAGTACGAAGAAGAGCAAATAAGATGATTAAAGGCCTTGAGACTAAAACATATGAAGAATGATTGCAGGATTTGGGTTTGGCTAGTCTAGAGAAAAGAAGGACTAGAGGGAACATGATAGCAGTATTCTAGTATTTGAGAGACTGCCACAAAGAGGAGAGAGTCAATTTATTTCCCAAAGCACCAGAGGGCAGGACAAGGAACAATGGATAGAAACTAATCAAGGTGAGAAGCAACCTGCAATTAAGGAGAAACTTCCTAATAGTAAGGACAATTAACAAGTAGAACAGCTTGCCTTCAGAAGTTGCCGGTGCTTCATCACTGGAGATTTTTAAGAAAAGACTGGACAGACACTTAGCTGAAATGGTATAGGATCTCCTGCTTGAGTAGAAGACCTTCAGCTCTATTCTGATACTAATCCTAATTTTTGGCAGCTGCAGCATATTGCTAGCTCATACTTAAGTCCACTAAGACACCAGGACGCGTCTTAACTACTGTTGAACAAATTACTGCCTATTTTATACTTGTGCATTTGGATTATCCTGCCTAAGTGCAGGACCTTGCTTTCCTCACCATCGTACTGCATTATGTTGGATAGGGTCCAACATAATAACTCAAGTCTGTCAAGATTGCTGAGCACATTGTAAGCCGCCCTGAGTCTTCGGAGAAGGGCGGCATATAAATCAAATTAAAAAAAAAAAAAAAGATCAGGGTGGATAAAAATCAATAATTTTTTTTAAAAAATCAAAAAAATCGGATTTTTTTGATTTAAACCGGATTTTTTTGATTTAAATCAGATTTTTTTTATTTTTATTGAATTTATTTTAATAAAAAACTTTTGGAGTAAAAATCTAACGTAAGATCGTTTTCTATTTAAGATACATAAATAATTTAGTTTATTTAGCATGAAATGGAGCTTAGTTATGTAGCACAAGGCTGTATATTCTGCAACACTGGGACTGTCGGTGAGTCAACAGTGGGTCAAAGGAGTAGCAGAGATGACAGTTGCTCTTTAAAAATTATGATTTAAATCGAGTTGATTTAAATCAAGTCTTTTTACTAGTGATTTAAATCATGATTTAAATCTACTCAATTTAAATCAAATCCACCCTGGTCAAGATCCTTCTGAATATTGAATATCATCCAAAGTGGTTGCAAAGCTCTCCAGTTCGGTACAGTCTGAAAATTTGATGAGTCCCCCTTTGCTCCCCTTATCTAAATCATGTATGAAGATTTTGAAGAGCATCTGGCCCAAGGCAGAGGTGCCCCACTGCATGCTTCCCTCCATGTAAATGCAGTTCCATTAAGCATTACATGCTAAGTGAAGTTGGACAGCCAACGGAAAATTCATCTAATGGTGGTACTATTTCTCCCACATTGTAGGTTGTGGTCTACTTCTGTCAAATGCCTTAGTAAAGTCCAAGTAAACTAGATTCATAGCATATCTCTGATCCACTAATCTAGTCAATTCATCAAAGAAAGCAATAAAGTTTGTCTGGCATGATCTGTTCTTAACAAATCCATGCTGGTTTCTAGTGATCACTTTGCTCATTTCTAGGTGCTCACAAATCTGCTGTTTGATTATCTTTTCTAGAATTTTTGCAGGTATTGATGTCAAGCTGATTGGTCTGTAATTTCCTGGATCACTTGTTTTTTCCTTCTTGAAGCCTTGGAATCATATCAGTCCTTTTCCAGTCCTCTGGCAGTTCCCCTGTGCTCCAGGAGACCTGAAAGATTTTGCTCCAAGATCACATCTACCAGTTTCTTCAGTACTCTGGAATTTAACAAGGGTTTGAAATGGCTAAACACATAAAAGGCTAAAAAGGATCATAGCTGGTTTGGTGCTTGGATGGGAAGCATAAAGAGATCCCAGGAACCCAAACTGAAAAAGCAGGCCAGAAGACATCCCTGGCAAACCATTTCTTCTGGTTGACTGCAAAACAGCACATACAGTCACTAAGAGTTAACCTTGCCAGAAATAAGATTTTACTTTTTTTATGCTTTTTGAAATGAAAAACCCAATAAATGTATTCTTTATTGATTTATTTATCAGATTGATACAGCCGCCCATTTACAAAAAAGTTACTCCGGTCAGTATGCAGCAGATTATATTTATCTAACACTATTTTGTATTGTGTAAAAAGAAACATTAGTTTATTTCACAACAGGGTGGATTTGATTTAAATCTTGATTTAAATCACTAGTAAAAAGGCTTGATTTAAATTAACTCAATATAAATCATAATTTTTAAAGAGCAACTGTCATCTCTGTTCCGCAGCAGTTTCTCCTCTGATCTGCTATTGACTCACCAACAGTCCCAATATTGCAGAATATACAGCTTCATGCTACATAACTAAGCTCCATTTCATGCTGAATAAACCCAATTATTAATGTATTTTAAATAGAAAACTATCTTTAGATAAATTTTTACTTCAAAAGCATTTTATTAAAATAAATTTGATAAAAATAAAAATCCGATTTAAATTTTAAAAATCTGATTTTTATTTTTTTTTAAATCAATTTTTATCCACCATGTTTCACAATGATAATTTGTTTTTAATTGCAGAAATATGACTCCTCTATCTTAGAATTATTACAGTTACTTGGCCATTATCTGGAAATTTGAAAGACTGTTAGCTTTCAATCAAGATCCCATCTCCTTTTGGCTTTCTACAGTATACCCTTTAGATCACAGTTTCTCAACCTTGGTGACTTTAAGATGTGTGGACTTTAACTCTCAGAATTCCCTAGCCAGCAAAGCTGGGGTGAAGAAAAAGATGTTTTTGGGAAATTCTGAGAGTTGAAGTCCACAGATCTTAAAAGTTGCCAAGGTTGAGAAATACTGCTTTAGATTCTTTCCCCTGTTTGTCATTCTATGTTATTTCATGAACTTGATATTAATTTTACATTGTGAGCAAATTGTATGTTCATAAACTAAGATACTGTGTTATCATAAACAATAACTTTGAAAACTTTATAATGTACTATTCTGAAGTAAGAGCAACCATCCGAAAGATAGTGGGAGAATACTACATTTGTCCAGTTAAGAGGCTCCAGGCATCTTCTCTCTGAAAACGTTACGTGTTCATCTTTATCAGTACTTAGATGCAGAGATTTAAGATTGGGCATTTCAAGGATTCTGTCTTCTTTTGTTACGTCTCTTATTATTTTTTCATAACAGAAATTACAATGGTATGTCTGTAGATAACCGTCAGTAAACAGTAACAACCTCTAAGCAATTGTTTAATGCATAAGGCTTTTTCTGACCATTTTATTGCTTTACCTTTTCATGCTCTCATATGAAGTTCTTTTTAATAATAAATTATGTTTTTCAGAAGCTGGATGTCTTAAAATAGCAAGTTGCTCCTAACATTTGGCAAGATGATAGCGCTAAGTTCAGTTATTTCTCTTGTTTTTTTCTTCTCAAGGATAGCTATTCATATGGTGTGATCATTTTTTCCAGTATTATTTAACGCAAAGGTTATTTTTTTCTGGCTCTCTTCCCTGTGTGTGTCATTGTCAACCGTTCCATTAGCATATGAAGCAAAAGATACTCCTTTACCAAGAATATAACTTTACTGATAGATCCATATAGGCACAGTAGAAGCAAAGACAGTTCTGACATTTACGTGCAAAAAAACTGCATAATTAAAATTTCCCCTTTCTTCCCTGGGCCACCCACTGTCCATTGCCCACCAATCCAGTGCAATCTCTTCATTTGGGGAAAGTGCTCAGTTCAAAAGGCTCTCATCATTCGACCTTGAGGTGTCGAGATTCTCCCAGGCACATGAATTCCTCAATTCCCTCCCAGCCACCCATACATTCCAGGCATGCCCCTCCCCCCTCCCTGGTTTCTATTGTCTGGCTTTGAGCAAAAATGCACAGCGAACTGGCCATGACATGCCGACTCTCCAGAAGAAAGGTTAGTCCTACAAGTGTTTCAACATCCTATCGGAGCCAGGTGGGTCTCACACTTAGGCAAGAAAAAACAAAAGTACATATATAGACTGGGTGAAACCAGACTTAAGGGCAGTAACTGCAAGAGGGATCTTGGAGTCTTAGTGGACAACCTATTAAATATGAGCCAAAAGTGTGCAACGGCAGCCAAAAAAGCCAATGCAATCCTAAATTGCATTAACAGAGGGATACAATCAAGATCAAGTGAGGTACTAATACCACTACAAAGCCTCAGTAAGACCACACCTAGAATACTGCATTCAATTTTGGTCACCACACTATAAAAAAGTCCTTAATGATACTACATCTACATGGAGGGAAGTAAGCAGTGGGGTACCACAAGGTTCTGTCTTAGGCCCAGTACTCTTCAATATCTTCATAAATGACTTAGATGAGGGAATAGAAAGGGAACTTACCAAATTTGCAAATGATACTAATCTGGAAGGAATAGCTAACAGCCTAGAAGATAGGCTCAAGATCCAGATGGATCTTGATGGACTTGAACCCTGGGCCCTATCTAACAAAATGAAATTCAGTGTGGAGAAAAGTAAAGTCTCTGTGAGAGGAATCTTGGAATCTTAGTGGACAACCAATTAATTAAATTAAATATGAGCCAAAAGTGTGTGGCGGCAGCCAAAAAAGCCAATGCAATCCTAAACTGCATTAACACAGGGATACAATCAAGATCAGGTGAGGTGCTAATACCACTCTATAAAGCTTTAGTAAGACCACACCTAGAGTACTGCATCCAATTTTGGTCACCACACTATAAAAAAGATGTTGAGACTCTAGAAAGAGTTCAGAGAAGAGCAACCAGGATGATTAAGGGACTGGAGGCTAAAAGATACGATGAAGGTTGCAGGAACTGGGAATGTGTCAGGTATGCTTCCTTCAATATCCAGGAAAGAAAAACCCAAACTCAATCATTTTGAAGAGATTAGTACTTTTACTGAATACGAAATGATCGCAACCCAGGTAAAGCTGGAAGTGAGCAAAACGCGCGAAATGCATCTACTAAGCTTCTCCCCCCCCCCCCTGTGTCCATTGATCATCAGCCAATCCAAAGGTCTCCCAAAGGTCAGGTGGCATCACGTCTGGCAGCGTCATTCATCAGGAATGTAGGGCAGTTGGTCAGCCGTCCCCTTTGAAGATTCACTTTCGTTTCTTATGAAGACACGTCCTACAAGGAAAAAAAAAACACCTCCTGCATCTTCCCACCCTTCGCCCCATAACTAATCCCTCCCCCGTTTCTTATGGCAGCTGAAGCAGGCAAAGCTGAGGCTGACAGCATGGCTAGTCGAGTGAAGAGAAGGACCAGGGGAGACATGACAGCAGTCTTCCAATATTTGAGGGGCTGCCACAGAAAGGAGGGGGTCAACCTATTTTCCAAAGCACCTGAAGGCCAGACAAGGAATAATGGATGGAAACTGATCAAGGAGAGATTCAACCTAGAAATAAAGAGAAATTTTCTGACAGTGAGAACAATCAACCAATGGAACAGCTTGCCTTCAGAGGTTGTGCGAGCTTCATCACTGGAGGCTTTCAAGAAGAGATTGGACTGCCATTTGTCAGAAATGGTGTAGGGTCTCCTTCTTGGACGAGAGGTTGGACTAGGTGACCTATAAGGTCCTGTCAGGTGTGCCTCCATTCAATACTCAAGAAAGAAAACCCCCAACTCCATGTTTGTAGAGAAAGGTACTTTTACTGAGCATGAATTGATAGCAACGAAAAGAAAGCAAGATCTGAGGCAATAGGCATGAACATTACATATTGAAAGTATTCCCAAATCCCTCCCCCCAAGGACTCTGGCTGAATGTCCAATCCCCAGCTCCTCAAGGTGTCATGTGAGGTGCAACTTCAGATGGTCCCGTCCATCTGGTATGCCAGAATGGTTGACCTTGGCTGGCTATCAACAAGTCCATTCAGTTGTGCAGAAGATAATGAGAATATTCCTCCTTTTTCCTCCCTTTCAGTCACATCATGAGACATCTCCACCAGTTTGCTTCCCCCTCCCAAATACTTATACACCCCTCGCCCCATTACTATGGCAGCTGATAGCAAGCAAGCATCATAGAGGCTGACAGGTCTGTTCCAACTCTGTAAAATCAGTTAATCTGTTGTGAATAAGGTATCCCTTCCATAATACTAAATACTGCAACTTCCCTTTGTAGTACCTGGAGTCAAGGATTTCCTTAATCTCAAAATGTTCCTCTCTCTTCATTAGGATGGGAGGGGGAAGGGACTTCATAACAGACAAGTCTTAACACTGAGCTACAGAATGTTTTCAATAGACTATACTGAAACACTGAATGAAAAACCTTATTCCACTGTCACCAGATTTACAATCCAGAAAATGGGGAAAGGTCCTATGTATTTGGGTCCCAACTTTTAGCAGAGTTGCCCTAGGTTCAAAAACTTCATGGCCAGATATACTCCATCTCCTACTCTGAACTTTCTCTGGGGTGCCCTCTTCCTGTCTGTTTGTCTCTTTTCTGCTTCCCTCGCTTTTTCTAGCGCCTTATGCACTGTGACCCATGTGGCTTTCAGAGTATCCATCTATTCGGTCAATGAGGTTGACAAGGGTCTCTCCTGAGGTAATTCTGGCATAGGCACGGACTCTATCCTTGTGGCCACCCGGAAAGGGGTAAATTCAGTGAATTTACTACTATGCACTGAATTATTATAGGCCACTTCTGCAAATGGCAGAAGCTCAGTCCAATTGGTTTTTTGATAGTTCACATAATATCACAGGTATTGCTCCAAGACGGAGTTCACACATTTACAAGTCCCGTTCGTTTGAGGATGGTGTGTCAGCCTCCGTTCTTTCATTGCTTGCTTGCTCGGCTGCCATGAAACGGGGGAAGGGGGAGCTATTGGAATTCTTGGGAGGGGGGAAGTGAGCTGGTGGAGAAGAGGAGAGAAACTTTTCTTCAGCGTTTTCTTTGAAGCTGATAACAACTCAAGGTTGACTGTCGTGGCATAGCAGGAGGATGGCACCACCAGACGTTGCATTGGATTGGATTATTGCTGGACAGTTGGGGGAAGGCTTTTGGGGATGCTTTCTATATGTAATTTTCGCGCCTTTTGCTTCAGACCTTGCTTTTCTTTGGTTGCATTCAGTTCATACTCAGAAAAAGTACCTTTCTCTATGAAAATGGAGTTGGGGGTTTTCTTTCTTGAGTATTGAAAGGAGGCAGTCTTGACAGGGCATAGCTAAGTCTTTGGGAGAAGCCTATCAAACTCAGAAATTTCCACCAAAACTTTGACATGAATTGCACTCCCTGGTCTGAGCAATATGTTTCAGGACCCTATGCAGCCGATACACATGCTGCACAAATAGCTTAGCTAAGGATTGGGCTGAAGGAATCCTGGGGCACACAACAAAATGGGCGTGTCTGAAAAACAAGTCAGTAATAGTCCAGATCACAGTGTTCCCAGTCCTTTCTGGCAGCTCCGCAATAAAGTCCATAGAGATTTCCTTTCAGGGGTTTGTGAGGTTGGCCACTCTCAGTAATCCTGGGAGTTTGCCAGGCAATCATTTCATTGAAGCACATACAGTATAGCTGGCTATGTAAGCCTCTATGTCCTCCTTCATCTTTGGCTATGAGATCTGCCTCTTCACTAGGTAGCAATAGCACTTATTGTGCTATTATATACAGCTTTACAGTGCTTTACAGCCCTCTCTAAGCGGTTTACAGAGTCAGCATATTACCCCCAACAATCTGAGTCCTCATTTTACAGACCTCAGAAGAATGGAAGGCTGAGTCAACCTTGAGCCAGTTAGAATCGAATTGCCAAACTACAGTCCTTCAGTTGGACTGGCGTGTAGGTCTCTAACTCTGACTGCTTTCTTCAAAACTATCTGTTCTGCTTTGGAAAATTTGGTGTTTTTTGATCTGGACTGTTTCTGACGTTTCTTCTGCTTATCCCTTGGACTTTGGTTGCCTTTGGACTTTGTGAGTTTTTTTCCTTTGTTCTACTTAAGGGCTGTTAATTCTCTGGTGTGAGGGCGTTTTGATTTGTCCCTTTGGGGACCCCTGGGGGGCTTCCTGGGCACCCCTTTCAGGCTTGGAAGTCCCTTCCCTTCAGGATCTGGCCCTTCCTTGCTTCACGCTTTTCCCCAGAGCCTTGTATTTTTCTTATCGGCCGTTTTTTCACGCCGTTTGTGTGGCGGTGGCCATTTTGTCGCCCTCCGCTCCGTGCACAGCCTCTACTTTTAAATTTTTTTGGCTGGTTCTTTGGGACTTTTGGATTGCTGGGCTTGCTCTTCTTATCCTCCTGGAAGCCGAATTTGCTGCCTTTGATGTTCCTGGTTGCCTCCTCTGCCGTTTAAGCTCCGTCCTTGCTGCAAGCGCTGGACTCGCCGCTTGTAATTCCCGACTAACAGCTGAGCTAATTAGTGGAGTTTTTTACGCTCCCGCCGTTTCTCTGCAGCGCTGACAGCTGACGAGCAGCTGAGCCAAGCCTGAAGGGTCCCCTTGTTATCACACTTCCCTGCTACAGTGCCTGGACTGCTTCCTGACTGGCCATTGCGGTCTTTGTTCGTGGAGCTTCACGCCCCCCCCCAGTGGTAGCAACTTAACTGCTGTTCCTGCTGTTTGCAGCCCCAAGAGGCAGCCTTCTGAACTATACTTGACTTGGCTGGCTGTGCTTGTGTTTGTGAAGCTTCGTGCCCCCTCCCTTTAGCTGCTGGAGCTGCTTGTATTCCTGCTGTCCTTGCCAGCCACTATTTGCTGTCTCCCTATTTGCAGCGGCCATTTTGTGGAGTGTCTGCGCTCCCCTGCCTTTCGCCTGTTGGATCGTGGGCACAGGAATTGAATTTAGTGGAGTTTCCGCGCTCCCCACCTTGTCCTTATATTGTGACTGCTGCTTCTGTCTTGTGATCTGCCATTATGCTAAAGTCATTGACCAAATCCAAACATGGTCGTAAGAACGGCTCTTCTACCCAGAGGCAGTTGGAGGATGGGTCTGCCTCTCATCAAGATCCTGCACAGTCACATGTTGCCCCATCTTCACACGTCCACCACAAGAGTAGGAAGCATGGCTGCGCGTTGGACAAAGTAGAAAAGCGCAGGGATAAAGTCCTCACTCAGCTTTGTGCAAAAGCGAGCACTGAACTTCAGACATCGACGGCTCCTGCTCCACTGCAGTGTTCTCGACCGGCTACTCCTGACCAGCTGTCTCTCAGGGACTGCCCTGTCACTATCTCCACTTCAAATTTGTGGGGCCTTGCTCCTGCGGATCCTGTGATTACTCCGCTCCCTGACGAGGCTGTCCATGATACCCCACCTCCTCCGGTTCTTCCTCAGGATTCCTCTACGATTCCCTCGGTGCCGGCTCTGTCTCAGGAGGTGGTGAGTTGTCCTCTTCCTACCGACCAACTGCAAAAGCTGATTGAGGCTGCGGTGCAAAAAACTTTGGCAGCGGGCCTTCGTCCCTCCAGTGTTGCTGGTTCCGTTCGATCTGTCTCGCCGGAGCAGCCTCGTTCCTCTGGTCACGCATCCTCCAGAGCGCTCCATTCTTCTTCTTGTTCTCAAGCTAGTCAACTCCTCCCTGTCGGATGTTGGCGATAGTGACTCTGGGTTGTCAGATGACGAGAACCTTCCGCCTGATCAGCCAGTGACTACTGCCCTTTTTCCACAGGCCTTGTTCAGGTCTCTTCTGTTTAAAGCCGTCAATACGGCCCAACTTTCCTCCCCAGCTTCCCAACCTTCTGCTTCAGTGACACCTGGGACTTTGGACCCTATATTCGCTGAGCCGGCCAAACCGATTACGGCTATTCCCACGCCCCCGCTTTTCCTGGACATTGTGAAGCGGCAGTGGTCTTCACCGGGGTCAGCCCCTATCCCGTCTTCGTCTGACCGTATGAATTTCCACATCGCATCTGAACTGGACACTCTTCTGCAGCTTCTGTCAATAGATGCTCCCATCGCCGCTCTCCTGTCTTCTGCCACCATTCCGGGCGATCCTGCTGAAAGCTTACGCCCTGATGAACGCCATACTGATCTGGTCCTCCAAAGGGCGCATCAAGGGGCGGCATGGGCCATTAAGGCGGCCTCAACAGTATCCTTTTTTAACCGTACCACGTTGTTGTGTCTCCGCCAGTTGCAAGAGAAATTGTCGCCAGAGTATGCTCGTATGAAGCAGGACCTCAATAAGATTGTGGCTGCGGTTCAGTTTTCAGCGGACTCGACACTTGGCGCTGCACGTTTTGCTGCCAAATCGTTAGCCTCCGCAGTTACGGCTTGCTGTTTGACCTGGCTCCAACATTGGCAGGCGGACGCCAGGCATAAGTGGAAGCTCGCTTCAGTCCCATTTGGGGGGTCCCTTTTGTTTGGAGAAGCCTTAGATCTCTTTTTGACCGAGACCAGGGACAAACGGAAGGTTTTGGCAGCGGCTTTCCGCAGGGGGGATTCTCGCTTCTCTCCGTATCCCTCTCGACCCCAGTTTCGAGGTACTGATGTTGGGGGGCCCTCTTCCTCCTCCTTTCCCTCGCCCCGGCCGTACACAAACTTTGGCGGGCATCGGGGCTCACAAGATAGGGCATTTCGGGGCAGATTGCTCGGGTCTAAACGGCCCTTTCGAGGGGGAGGAGGTCGTTCCATCCATCGCTGGCGCTGATTGCATTGCTGATCCTCCCATTGGCGGCAGATTGGCCATCTTTGTTGCCGCCTGGGAGCGGTCCACCTCTGATCAGTGGGTCCTAGTCACTCTTCGTTCTGGTCTGGCCATCGAATTTGTCTCCACCCCTCCTGACACCTTTGTCTGCTGTCCGATTTCTCGTAATTCTGAGAGAAAGTCCCTTATGGACTCAGCGGTTCAGCACCTCCTGGCCATTAGGGCTATTCAGCCCGTTCCTTCTGGTCAGGAGCGTACGGGGTTCTATTCCCGGGTGTTCCTGGTTCCCAAATCTTCGGGGGGGTCACGCCCTATATTGGACCTGAAACGTTTGAACAGGTACGTGGTGTACCGTAAATTTAAAATGCAATCATTACAAACTATTATAGCCAGTGTTCGGAGGGGCGATCTCCTCTCTTCCATAGACCTTACAGAGGCTTATTTGCACATCCCTATCCTTCCTTCCCATAGGCGTTTTTTGAGGTTTTGTTACGGGGGGGTGCACTATCAGTATAGGGCGTTACCCTTTGGTCTGTCCTCTGCCCCCCGTACCTTTACGAAGGTGCTGGCCGCCTTAGCGGCCTCTCTTGGTATCCATTCTGTTAGGCTTTTATGTTACCTCGATGATATTCTCCTGTTGTCCCCTTCTGTCTCTCAGGCAGTTTTGGATGTTCGCCTCACGGTAGAGACCTTGGCGGCCCATGGTTTTTCAGTTAATTTAGACAAAAGTCACCTCTCCCCTTCCAGCAGTTTGGTTCATTTGGGGGCCCTTATCGACTCTGTTCAGGGCAAAGTTTTCCTGTCCCCAGATAGACAGGCAGGTATTTGTCAGTTAATCTCCAAGGTGGAAGTTTGTAGGGCCATTTCCCCGCTTGTCCTCTCCCAGATGTTAGGGAAGATGATCTCTGCCATTTCCATAGTTCCCTGGGCACAACTGCACGCACGAAAACTTCAATGGTTTCTCTTGCCATTGCAGAAGGCGGGCAGAGGCACTTCATCCAGGCCGGTTCCGGTCCCTCCTGCTGTTCGCCGGTCCCTGCGGTGGTGGCGTTCCCCGGCCCTAGCTGCGGGGTCGTTCTTCCTGGAGCCTCAGAGGGTGGTGGTGACTACAGATGCCAGTCTCCTCGGCTGGGGGGCCCATTGCAAGGTCAGTTGGCTCAGGGCACTTGGAGCCTGGCAGAGTCCCGTCGCCCGATCAACTGGCTAGAACTGCAGGCGATCTTCCTGGCCCTCAGGGCGTTTCGAAACCTGATCTCCGACTCCCACGTCCTCATTTTGATGGACAATGTTGCAGCAAAAGCGCACCTGAACAAGCTGGGAGGTACCAGGTCGAAATCTCTTCTTCTGTTGGCTCTGCAACTGGGATTTTGGGCGGAGCGACTCCTTTGCTCTCTCCGGGCAGAGCACATTTCCAGGGTGGACAACTTCCAAGCGGACTGGCTGAGTCGTCATCGAGTGGACAACGCGGGGTGGCGTCTCCATCCCCGGATCTTCCAGGAGCTGTCTTGCCAGTTCGGCATGCCGATCATCGACCTCTTCGCGACGCACACGAATGCTCAGCTGCCACGGTTCTTTGCCCGATTCCCAGATCCTCGGGCAGCAGGCGTCGACGCTCTTCGAATTCCATGGCCGGCGGGCCTTCTCTACTCCTTTCCCCCAACGTCCCTCCTGCCCAGGGTCGTTCGCAAGATCTTTTACGAGTGGGCAGAAGTGGTCCTTGTAGCACCTCATTGGCCCCGGAGACCCTGGTATGCGGACATTGTGTCCCTCTCGGTGGCCCCATCGTGGCGCATCCCCCTCGAGGACGACGCTCTGTCTCAGGGCGCTCTGTTACATCCAGACCTGGCCTGGCTCAATCTGACCGCTTGGCGGTTGAGCGGAGCACTTTGACAGCAGTGCATATCCCACCGGACGTTACTGAGACTTTGCAGGCCTCGCGCCGTTCCTCTACGGACCAGATTCATTCTGCCACCTGGCGGGCCTTCTGCTCCTGGTGTTCCCGGTCTGGCGTTTCCGCTCTTCAGCCATCCATTGTGGACATTTTAGTTTTTCTGCAGCAGGGCCTGGCTCAAGGCCTCTCTTCCAATACTTTACGCAGGCATGTGGCCGTGTTGTCTTCGGTCCTGGTCTGCGGATCCCTGCCATCATTGTCGCAACATCCTCTAATCCGGCGGTTTCTTTGTGGTGCCACGAATTTGTGTCCTCCCGTATTGCACAGATACCTGACCTGGGATCTTCCTTTAGTGTTGGAGTCGCTGATGGGCTCCCCGTACGAACCATTGCGGACTACTAGTCTCCGTCTACTTTCCTGCAAAGTCGCATTTCTAGCGGCGATATCGTCGGCCCGTCGCATATCGGAGATAGCAGCGTTGTCCATCTGCTCTGATCTTTGTGTCTTTCATTCGGACCGTGTAGTCCTCCGTTTGGACCCCACTTTCGTCCCAAAAATCAACTCGGTTTTCCACCGTTCGCAGGAACTTATTCTGCCTAATTTCTGCCCGCGACCTGCTCATCCACGGGAGCGCCGATGGCACTCGCTCGACGTATGACGGGCTCTGCGAATCTACATGAAGAGGACATCTGCCTTCCGCCGTTCGGAGTCGCTGTTCGTCTCCTTCTTACCTGTTTTCCAGGGGTGCAAGGTCTCCTCATCTACTGTCGGTCGTTGGATTCAGCACACCATCGCTTCGGCCTACGACCTTTGTTCCCTTCCGCGTCCAGCTCGATTGACCGCCCATTCCACCCGTAGCGCGGCTACGACTGCCGCATGGGCGACCCAGGCTCCTTTGTTTGAGATCTGCAGGGCTGCCACGTGGACTTTGCCGGTTCCCTTCATACGTCATTATCGATTGGATCAATTTGCATCGGCGGAGGCAGCGTTCGGACGGCGGGTGCTTCAGCGAGTCGTTGCCGGGGAGACTGTTGTTGTCGACCAGCCGGTTCCCACCCTGAACTCGGGACAGTGAACTGGGGTATGTCCCACACTGGCTGCTGTCTCCACTCTCAATGGAGAAGGTGCGTTGGTCCTACCTGACACGCTCCTTCTCGTTGAGTGGAGACAGCAGCCAGACCCTCCCTTGTTCCGGCTGTGTTTTAGTCTGTCTTCTTCTTCTCTTTACTTACCTGGTGGCCTATGCTGCCTTCTGTACCCACACGCCGAGTCTGTCTTCGCCAAAAGCTGGCCTGCCCGGCAACAAGGGCAGGACTTAAAGTTATTGGCAGACTCAGTCCTTCAATCTGATTGGATGAGTACTACCCACACTGGCTGCTGTCTCCACTCAATGAGAAGGAGCGTGTCAGGTAGGAACAATGCCCCATTTCTTTGTTTTGGGAAAAAGTCTGCTTGGTTCAGAAGGCTCTCATCGTTCGACCTTGAGATGTCAAGATTCTCCCAGGCCACAGACGGTGCACATGAATTCCTCAATTCCCTTCCAGTCACTCATACATTCCAATCAGAGCCTTCCCCCTCCCTGGCTACTGTTGTCTGGCTGCAAGCAAAAGTTCACAGCAAGTCCTCCATGACAGTCATGTTGTATAAAAACTATATCTAACTTCCATTATATAGAAAAAAAACTCAAAATATTCATCTTTCCCTAAGGACTATCAAAAGGGTGACAAAAGTTCATATTGGCAGCTAACTGTATTTTGGTTTTAGTAAAGCAAGTAAATAGCCTGTTCCCATAACAAGCAGCCTTCCCAGGATGAGACTAAATCGCTACCTAGGGTGGATCCCTGCCTTGCATAGTGACATACAAGTTGCCACCAATAAGTTATAGGTATGAAGTAAAAATCTTCTTCAAATTGAGTTCAGTTCATGGACACATTTGTGTTGTTTTCTTGTCAGTAATGTGGAACTGTTTGTCATTGTCCTTTTCAAGTTCAGTCTTGGGATTCCCTAAAACCTAAATACAAACCCATCCTCCTTGATTTGACATGATTGGCCTCTTATTTACCTATTACCTTTTTATACATCCATCTCTGTTAGTAGCTGTAACCGTGTAAGTTTTCAGTTAATATTATAAAATAATTAGATGCTGTTCCTTTTGTTCTTGCTGAATCTCCTGCCAGATGTTGCCAAGTCTATATACATTGAGGAAGATGCTTTTTCCACATTAGCTGCCTCTATTGTACTTTAAAGCCATTTAAACGTTCACTGTTCTTATAAACTAAACCTTCAGTGTCTCCACAGAGAATTCTTTCTGATCGTTTTGGTTGCCCCAGATTGCACCTTTTCTAGCTCTGATGCTTGTTTTTAGCTGAGAATGCACAGTGTTGCAAGGGCAGTCCGTTATAAATTTGTGTCTTTTATGGCTTATACTCAACACACTGAACTTTTTTTATGACTGGCCATTTTATTCAAATATTTCTTTAATATTTCTTTAATATGTCTTTTTTGAACCCAATTAATTATTTTAATTTGAAGTCCAGCATAACATTCTATGCTGTGAAGCGTTTTTCATTTGTCTACAGCCTGGCTATCTTACCAGTCACTCTCAACATTTATAAAAAGTTAACCTTGATTCCCATTATTGTTCTTAGAAAATTTTATTTAGTGCAGAGGGAGCATACTAAAAAAATCTAGAATCAAGTCCTATTTCTTGGCAACAAGTTACAAAACTTTTGTTAAATCCAATGTTTGGGGTGCATACTAGAAGCTGCATGCTTAAAAGTTGGCACAGCTAAATAGGACCTGGGCAAAAATAACATTTAAATTAAATTAAGTTACTTAAACACAGTTATCTGTGTGTTTAACCACTTTTCTGCTTTGTTGTATAAGCAGAATATCAAAATATCTGATAAAATCTGAAAGTCTTGATGGTTGTCTGTGGCCTAAACTTGTGCACTTTGAAATTTAAATGTCCTGAGGTTGGACAATGAATAATGGTTGGGTTTCCCTCTTATAGTGATAAGATATACATGATATCAAGTCATAAGATTTACAAGGTACACTTAGTGATTGTTCTAAGTTATGACATACCCTAGGAGTACTTATGACCCGATTCTGAAGTTCCAATGGCCCCCTCCCTCATGGTCACATGACTGTGTTGTATGAAGTTTTTGCTGAAAAGTGGCATTTACTTCTAATTTTGGCAAAACTGTCCCATTGTGAACAATTGGTTCACTTAAAAACTGTAGCGTTCGCTTAACAACTGCAGCATTTGCTTAACAACTAATGGAAAAAAGATAATAAAATTAGGTTTGTCATAAGAGTGACCTGCTTTTTGACTATCATGACTTACAACCATGATGGGCAGTCTCCATTACGGTTGTAAGTCTAAGACTACCTATATATACTAATACTGTACACATTAGTTGAAAAAGAAGTTGTTTATAATGAGTTACTTTCAACTTCCTGTTGTTTCACCCAAAAAAAATGCATGAAGCTGCAGACAGGATATAACTAGAATGTTTTGTTCCAATCAAGACTATTAGTAATTTAAGAAAAAGATCTGTAACGTATCATCTGATAAAGGCAAATATAAAATACAATGAATGTAGTAGGAGTGGCGGTTCACATAGAAAGGTTTATCATGAACAGATGAAAAGTTAGTGACAATGTCACAGTCAATTTGTCCTTCAAATTCAAGTGCTATTTCATTCTTCCTATCTCTGTATCTTTTCCCAGAGCAAAATTCAAGTATCTAAGGCTAGAAAGAAATTTTGCCTTGCTCCACTATTTGTATAATAATGTCAATCACGCTGAGTCATTGCAATGTCAATTAGACTTTATTCCTACATGTCATTCTTAAGACATTCAATGCTATTTCTCTGTAACTTCTGTATCATGAGAGGCTGTGCATGTCTGAGTACAAGACCAATAGACCTTGACTGAGATTTGAAATGACAAGAGATTTGAAAGGTAGGTAACTCTTCTCTTGGTATATATTTTTATGTGTTCTCGATTCATTGTGGTTGTTAAAAATCTAACTAACCTCATTTCCAAGACGAAATGGCTTTGGTTGGGGTACCACCTGTCATGATTCTATGTGGAGTTAATCTTTGCACTTCATCCAAAAGCTGCAGATTGTGCAGAGTACAGGTCTCAGGTTGGTCAGTGGGCCATCTGACCATACGCATGTTTAATATTTGTTGAAACAAGTGCATGTTTCAACAGAAATCCTACAGCTATCACACCAGGTTTGAGGTTTTACATAGGATATATACAGTATGAAGCTCTGGTCAACCACTGAGACTGTGAGGGAACGTCCTACGAATACAGCAGCTCCAGTGATTCTGACTCTTACTGTGGGTGTACAATTTTCTTCCATAAACTAAAAAACGGATCTTCATCCATCTTGTATGGTGATCTTTCCAAATTTAGATGATATCCAGATGTGCCTAACATAATTCTCAATGATGCCTTTGTAACTGGGGAATATGAGGAATTGGTATCCACAATTGTGGAAGTCTGCAATTCATTGTTTATTCAATACCCAGAGTATGTGGTATAACACATCTGTTTGGGGGCTAAAAATGGATAGAGATGGTTGTCAAGCCATCACAAAATTAGTTAGGATATCACTTAGGAGGGAAATTGATTAGCTGCTGCCGAGAAGAATTTGCCATTTTGTTTAGGGCACACAAACTTAATACAAGCTATGCTTAGCAGGTAATGTGATACATGGTCAGGATTCTTTTAATAAGACTTGCGATGCTATAAGCTGATTTGCAAATGAAGAGGGTTGGTGGTCATTTTCAACCAAGCCCAGACAAATGAACTTGATCCACATGATATGCTAAGCCATAATGTGGGTGCGGATACCCAGAACACATCTGCAGTATGTCTTCCTATACACCGGCATCCCTTGCTGAATCCCTTGCCCTCACTCTCCTGTAACAGCCGGGCCTTTGGTAGCAACAATCCAACCACTCTTAGGGGCTGCCTGAGGTCATCCATCCAGGACGTAGGCTTCTCCTCTTCCAAGAATAGTCTTTCCTGGGCTCTTACATCATGCCCTGAGCCTGATCCAGGCAGCCCACATATGGTGACCTTCCCATCATGGGAGGGAAAGATGCCTTGCAACAGGAGGCCAGCAGATCCTAGCAGAATGGGAGCCCGGTCTGTTAGTGAAAGAAAGCCTTGTCAGAATGTGGTTGGATGATTTTAGAAATAGAAACAGGTCCATTTATTTATTATTTTAGACAGCGACGGCAGCACAAAGCTTGAGAACCCCAGTACTAAGCCAGAATGTGGTTTCCGTATGATGTATAAACTATCCATTATTAGAGTTTTTTCTATAAACTGTGCTATGAAATATGAATCTAGGCACTCAGCATTCATACAACAGACTAAATATGCATTAATCACAGCTAAGGCTGTCACCCTGAAGGCTGCCTTGGTGATTCTATAAAGCCGGATATGAATTGTCAGATCCCTGACAATTTCATGGTATCCCAGCAACCTTTGTGCTGGTGGGCTCTTTGCAAAGATCAGCCCGTCCCCCAAATATGTTGGAACCGACATGGCGGATGGGAGATAGGAAGCTCTTCCAGCAGGCCTTCTCTTACCCCCCCCCCCCCCCAAAATCTCCAGGGGCTTGGAGGGAGAATTGGAGAGGGTGCTCTGGAATTGGTTTTATCTTCCCAGAAGACTACTGGCTACATAACATTATCCTTTAGTCCAGGCTTGTCAGGTAAATTAATTTATAACAAGCTTTAGTTAAGACATTCCTTTTTAGTCATAACTTGATCCATGGTTTGGGCTAGAATGCAGATTACAAGTAGCCCTTGACTGATAACTATAATTGAGAGCAGAATTTCTGTTGCTAAGGAAGGTGAGCCGTACCAATATGCAACTTTTTTGCCATGGTTTTTAAGCAGATAACTGTAGCTATTAAGTGAATCATGCAGTCATTAAATGAATCCAACTCCCCCCCCCCCGACTTTGCTTGTTGGAAACCAGCTGAGAAGTTTGCAAATGGAGTTCAGATAACCCCAGGACGCCATAATTGTCGTAAATACATACCGGTAGCCAAGTGTCCAAATTTTGATGAAGATACCGTCCCAGTCGTAAGTGCGAAGACTGGTCGTAAGTCACTTTTCAGTGGTATTGTAACTTAGTTAAATGAGTGATTCTGAGTCAAGGACTTCCTGTACTGGGTTGCTTATTAGGCTGCATGAACCAAATATGTAGCTGCAATTGATGTGTGATTTGCTTGCTTTTCACCTATTGCGGTGCCACATCACATTGTACAGTGCACAGTGTACAGTATACATTGTACAGTGCAAACATTGTGAAACAGTGTTTTGTGTAATTTAATTGACACAGATGTTCTTGCTTTGTGCTGTGTTAATAAAAATAATTTTAACATCTCACTTTTGCTGCTAAAGGCATGTGCGTATGAAATATATATGAGCACTTAGAATGAAAATACTAACCTCTACAGTTCTGCCCTTTCCAGAGTGAGAAGGTAAAAGATGAAATGCTATGGCAAATGGAAGTGTTCCAGATGTTGCATAGAAATAGGCTCTGTTTGTTGCAAAGCAAATATTAACAACGTAAGATTATTACATCAATATAATGTAATTTAAAATGAAAATATAAATTAAAACTAGGATTTCACATATATTTTACTCATTACAGCTCACCAGTTTGCATTCTATTATGTCTGATCGTATTACTAATAACATGGAAAAAAAGATAAATGGAAATAGAAAGTTTCATTACAATATAAAATTCCTCTTGTTCATTCTGTTGTTCCTTTGTTGGGCTTCAGAGGCTATTTAGAGATGTTTATTTTATCAGCTTTTCTCTGTAACTGGTTTTTGTTCCTGCTTCTGCCGGAGAATGCTAATTGAGTCGACCTTTGCAATTGATGCTTGGCCAAAGGCTTAGAGCTCCTGATGGCCAGCAGGACTGGGGGTAACGGCCCAGGGAACACTCCCATGTGGCTCACAGCTCAGTGCCAGTGGGATAAATATTCACATGTCCCTTTGCCATGTCCCTTGGCTTTTGCTGTGCTAACTTAACAACATTTCTTGAAAACTGGTTTATGTCTCTGCCTTCTGCTCTTAGGAAAGAGTTAACTAATTCAGCAATCAAATTTAGGCAGGATTAGAAGTGGGAAAGGAAGGAACTTAATTTGGTCCTTGATCTGCAGAACGGGGCCAAAAATGTTAAGAGTTGCCTTGCTTTTATAAAGATAAGAAAAAGATCATACCCAGTGCTTGACCTCTACAGAATACGGCAAGACAAGTTAGGGCAAAAATACACCAAGTAATAAGTACTAGGTCCTGGGATATTCGACATGCTGAATGTAGGTGATCTGGATGAGAGGATAGAAAATATGTTTACCAAATTTGCAGAGGGGAAGAGAACCTTGGAGGACAGCCTCAGGTTTAGGAAGATTACAAGAAGCTGGAAATACGAGCAGAAACCAAAAAAAGAATTACAGTCCTCAGCTTTTGACCATTTGTTTAGCAACCATTCAAAGTTACAATGGCACTGAAAAAAGTGACATGGCGGGCCATCACACTTAATGATTGCTGCAACATCCCTGCTGTCACACAATTGCAATCCAAGTGCTTGGCAACTGGCTCACATCTACAGCAATTGCAGCATCCGACCTGATGTGACTGCCATTTGTGACCTTCCCAGCTGGCTTCCAACAAACAAAGTTAACCAAGTCAGTGGGGAAACCAGCAGGGAAGATTTCAAGTCACAGCCACATGATGTCTTGCTTAATTATCGTGACAAAAAAGGGCATAAAATCAGGTGTATTTACACGATTACTCACTTAACAACTGAGCCACTTAACACCAAACTTTTCAGCCCCAATTGTGGTCTTAAGTCCAAGACTACCTGTAATTTCAAAAGTGCACGTGCAAAGTCCTACACTTGAGTAGGAAAAAATAAAAGACTTGTGTATAAAGTGAGGGAGACCATACTGGGCAGCAACATATACAGTAACAATTGAACTGTCTTCATGACTCACAAATTGAATATGAACCAAAGGTATGCTGCAGCCCCCCCCCCAAAAAAAAACAACCAAAATAAACTGAGGGTATAAAGACTTTTCTAAAGTAAGAGCAGAGAGTTTCAGGAGGTAGGCTTTCCTTCATTGGAAGGATTTCAACAGCAATTAGATCGCCTTCTGTCAGGTATGCTGTAGGGGTGAATGCCTGCTTTAGACATGGGATTTGGACTAAATGACCTCTGAGCTCTACACATGTTTTAACAAATGAAGTGGCATCATTTAATCAGATAGGTTAAAGAGTTTTTGAGTGGCTGGGTCTAAACATCGCTCTGCCATAGATGTGGGAGAGATACCGGCAGCTTCCCCGGTTGAAGTTACTCAGATAAAATCAGCCTTTATTCCCTGTATAGCAGCGGTTCTCAACCTGGGGGTCGCGACCCCTTTGGGGGTCGAACGGCCATTTTACAGGGGTCGCCAAAGCCCTCTCTCGTTCCCCCCACGCCTTCACTCACCCTTTGCCTCTGTTGGATCGCCGTTCGCTGTTCGCTTACCCCGCCCACTCCCAATCTATTGCTGCCTCCTGAGTCCCAGCTGATGGCTAGAGGGAAACAAACCAGTGGTGGGATTCTGCCGGTTCTAGGTGGTTTGGCCGAACCATTTGTTAAATTGCTGGCTCACCCCGCCCCTTGCCAATAAATAGTGGGGGTGGGGCGGGGCGAGGGGTGGGCGAGCCAGTAATTTAACAAACGGTTCGGTGTTTTTTTGCAATTTATTGGCCTCACAGCACACCGAACCATTTGTTAAATTGCTGGCTCATCCGCCCCTCGCCTTGCCCCGCCTCCCACCCGCGCGGCATCAGCCTACCCTAGCCCAGGGCTGGGCAATTGTGGCTCTTTTACAACCTGTGGACTTCAACTCCCGCCTAGCCCATTCTGGGGAATTGTGGAGAATTCTGGGAGTTGAAGTCCACAAGTCTTAAAGCTGCCAAGGTGGGAGACATCTGCTGTTACACTGTAGAATCCTTTCAAGCATGAAGATGGCCAAGTAAGTATCCTCCTTGAGAGACAACAGTTGAACATCAGGAGGGCTGTTAGAGGGCAGGGCTACATTTGGAAATTTTTGCATTTTTGCAGGTGGTGCAGTACGATCTGGTGTCTGCAATGGAGAGCAAAATCTGGCTTCTTCTCTCGGCTGTAAGTTCGGCATCAGGATTCCACCTTGGTATATTTGCAGCACAAGGCAGCCCTCCTCTCCTGCCGCTTGGGACTCGGAGCGGTAAACAGCGTCCGGTTTGGGGATCAGCCAGATTTTGCTCTCCATTGCTCTCTCAGCCTGCTGCAAGCTCTCGTCTCTCGAGGAGCGCTCCCTGAAGTGGTGCAGGAAACTTTGGTTGGGCTTCTGGAGAGATGAGAGCTTGCAGGGGGCCGAGAAAGCAATGGAGAGCAAAATCCAGCTGCTCCCCGAACCAGACGCTATTTACCGCTCCGAGTTGGCAGGAAACGAGGGCTGCCTTGCGCCGCAAATATACCAAGGCGGAATCCTGATGCTGCACTTACAGCAGAGAGAAGAAGCTGGATTTTGCTCTCCATTGCAGACACCAGATCGGCCCCCTGCAAGAGAATGAAAGAGAGAAAGTGGGGGAGAGTGGGGGAGAGAGAGGGAAAGAGAAAGGGGGGAGAGAGAAAGGGAGAGAGAAAGAGTGGGGGAGAGAAAAGGGGGAGAGAAAGAGAGTGGGGGAGAGAGAGAAGGGGGAGAGAAAGAATGAGAGAGAGAGTGGAGGAGAGAGAATGAGAGTGGGGGAGAGAAAGAAAGGGGGAGAGAAAGAGAATGAGAGAGAGAGAGAGTGGGGGGGAGAGAAAGAGGGGGGAGAGAAAGAGAGAATGAGAGAGAGAGAGAGAGAAAGACGGGGGGGAGAGTGCCTGAAGGACCCTATCCCGTCACTGGGAGTCCAGGTGCTTCAGCAAGTGGCGCACTGGATTCATATTAGTGGTCTGCGAAATTTAAAATTATGAACTTGGTGGTCCCTGAGGTCCAAAAGGTTGGGGACTCCTGCTCTGGAGGATTTAAGTAGCTTAACTGTGCTTGCTTGTCAATACCAGAATTACAGAGTTGGAAGGGACCTTTGGAGGTTTCTAGTCCAGAGATCTCCAACCTTGGCAACTTTCTTTGCCTGGGCCTGATGCTTCCTGAGAGGCAGGGGGTCTCTCCGAATGGGACCCCCTCCCCAAAAGGCTGGCCCCAAAGCCCTAGCTCAGAGGTCTTCAAACTTGGCAGCTTTAAGACTTGTGGACTTCAACTCCCAGAATTCTCTAGCCAGCATAGCTGGCTGGGGAATTCTGGGAGTTGAAGTCTGCCAGGCTTAAAGTTGCCAAGGTTGGAGATCTCTGGACTAGAAGATAAATGATGGCATAAATGATGACTGCTCAAAAGTGCGAGGACCTGTCAGAAATCACTTTTTTCAGCCCTCTGGGTAGTCCTTTTCTGCACATGGACTACTCGGAGGACTGAAAAAGTTATTTTTGACTGGTCCTCGCACTTTTGACCAGTCCTCAAATTTACGACTGTCCTCACATTTTACGTTTTTTGCCCTATCTTATCACCATGGTGAAGAGAAGCAGTTGTGAAATGAGTGACATGGTTGTTAAGAATGCTGCGCGGGCATAAATGTGAGGATGGTCATAAGTGTGAGGACCAGTCAAAAGTGCGAGGACCTGTCAGAAATGACTTTTTTCAGCCCTCTGAGTAATCCCTATACACATAGCCATGGCCACCCGGTCACATGACCAGCTAGGCACACCCACCCAGTCACATGACCTCCAAGCCATGCCCACAAAATAAGCCACACCCACAGAACTGATAGTAAAAAAATTTAGAACCCACCCCTGGTTGGGGGTCACCACAACATGAGGAACTGTATTAATGGGTCGCGGCATTAGGAAGGTTGAGAACCACTGCTGTATAGGGTTTTTTTAATTTTATTGTATTATCTTTCAGTATTTGCAATTCTTGGATTTAATACGCTTTGATTAGCTACAGAAGCATACTGTATTAATCCAACTACTATTACTAATATCTGCTGAAATGTCATGTAAAAGTGAAATTCATGCAGCATTTTAAGCTTTTAGAAAGCAGATTTCTCCAACCTAGTGTTTGACTACAACTCCCATCATGCTTACTCAGTGGAGTTTAGAGGAAAGCATAATTGTAACCACTAATCAAATTGGAATTTCTAAAGCAACTCGTAACAATAGGAGTCTCTTTTGTGATGGAAATATGGCAACAGGCGATTGAACAGAAGCTCTACCTTACGAGGTCCAGGTTGCTACCTCATAAATGATGAAGATTCTTGTTAGAGTTTCATTTTCTTTTCAAACTTTTTTTTTTAATTTGATTTATATGCTGCCCTTCTCCGGAGACTCAGGGCGGCTTACAGTGCGTTAAGCAATAGCCTTCATACTTTTGTATATTTTATAGAAAGTCAGCTTATTGCCCCCACAAACTGGGTCCTCAATTTACCTACCTTAGAAAGGATGGAAAGCTGAGTCAACCTTGAGCCTGGCAAGATTCGAACTTACTTTAATTGCAGACAGCTGGTGTTAAATTACAATGCTTAGTCTGCAGAGCTATCCAGGCTCCTTAAATTTAAAATTCTTTGGTTTGATTTTTCAAGTTAGAGCTAACCCCGGCTCAGATTTGTGAAGGTATGTCTTTCTATACAAAGTTACCTCCTGACAAGGGAGAGTTTTTCGAAAAGGTCATTCTCTATTGACTTTGCTTCAGGCAGTTGGGCAACTCATTGGCCTGTTATCCTCTTATCTTTTAAGCATCATCAGGCAAAGTCCTTCTGTACACGACTGTATCAAAGTTATTTAAATTAAGAATCTAAATGAATCTTTTTTCCTTAGTCATCTCATATTTCCTGTTTGGCATATTTTGGGTAAAATGTTTGTTTGGTTAGAATGTAAACGGGATATTATATTGAAGATTCCATTTCCTTCACAAAAAACGGTGTAAAGCTACTTGGATTCCTCCCCCACTTCACTACTATTTTGTCTTGTCTTTATTTTGTAACATAATATGTTGAAAGTTACACTCAAGAAGTAGGAGAAAAATGTAAGGGGGAAGACAAAGGGAAAAAATATCACACATCAATTCTGAATAATTAATGCAGGCATAAATGAAATATTTTCCTCTGGTAGTGGCTAATAACCAAGCACTTCCAAGAGAGGCTTATGAAAAGGATTTGTTTTCCTTTGAACCATTAGAAAAGAGTTCAGTTTAAAAGATCAGTAAGTCCTTAATATTACTATATTTTAAATTTCCTTTTTTTCCATTATAAAAGCAACAGCATGCAGTTTATTCTATGTATTTTCTTTTGTTTGTTCATTAATCTTAGCCCTAATGGATATATCCTGTTTCTAAGCACTTTGCTACTGAAATTTGGAGAAATTATACAGAATCACCTGGTCTCGGGCAAAAGAAGGAAGAGATGGGGGCTGTATGGATGCCTCAAGAATGCCATACAAGTTAAGGAGCTAGCATGCCTAGAGTGCCCTAGGGTAGTGTTGGACATAGTATTTAGCAGATGAGAAGGTTGAGATAGATCCTGCAACTCCTAGCACAATCTTCTAACAGCTGAAGAAGCAAACTTGTACATTCTTAATGGGATATTTTAAAAGAATAATGTTCTTTATTTTTTTTCTTAATGGATATCATTTTCATTAAATTAGCCTTTATAAGTATAGTCTTGTCTACAGTGAGCATGAATATGATACAGATTATATCTATCATCTATCTATCTATCTATCTATCTATCTATCCATCCATCCATCCATCCATCCATCCATCCATCCATCCATCTATCTATCTGTCTGTCTGTCTGTCTCCAGGTTTCACAAAAAATGCTACACCAGGCGTGTCACTATATATTCATATTAACATGTTATCATGGATACTAAACCCCACACTGATCAGTCCCACCATAACCAAATCTAGCAAAGTTGTGCAATTCTAGTCCTCATGCCGCATTTGTTATAACGGAGTTTCTGAATAAGGATGAACTGAATAGGAGCCATGCCATCAGGGCTTTCCTCAATATTCCACCTTTTCAGTAAAGACAGGGCGCATGAGTTTTGCAGACGAGTCTCTTTAAGGAAGGAGGGTCTGAAAAGCACTAATGACAGAATACCTTTTTCAGGCAAGTAGAAAATGGAAAGAATGAAGGGTTTCTTGGTCCCTGTTGATATATGTGGTGAATCTGTGAAGCAAATGAATAAGATATAAGGCCTTCTGTTTGACAGGGCATTGAACTAGAAGACCTCCAAGGTCCCTTCCACCTCTGTTATTTCTATGTTCTAATTAGGATCAAAAGTAATTCAGAGTATAATTAATCAGAGGACTCCTGTTCCCAAAATGTGCAGTTTTTTCTGATTCCCTGTGAAGGTAAAGCTGGCAGTGGGCCCAAATTTTGAGATATCATCAAATAAATTGAAATATGATAATATTGCAAGGTCATTTTTAATCACTTTAAGGAAGACTGGAGAATAAAGTTGGTTGATGTTCCTAAAAATTATAATTTAGCATCATCTAGAAGCCCCCACTTTTTCCACCCCTTAGAAAAAAGTCTTATTTATTTCAAATCTGCAAAACACAAACAATTTGTCCCCAAAATGCTTTTCCAAAAGGCAACTGGACTTTTTTGGTTTTTTCCTCTCTTTTATTGAAAAAGTTTTCCTTCTCATCCAAAAAGCTTCTTCAATTCTGACTGAATGATGGGGAATGGAATTCCCCACCATTCCCCACCATTCAGTCAGAATGGAAGAAGCTTCTTGGATAAGAAGTAAAACATTTTCAAGAAAGTCAAATTGCCTTTTGGAAAAGCACCTTTGTGACTACCAGAACCTGAATGATTGAGAATCTCCATAGACATAGAAACAATTTTTAATCAACATATACAGTATTGAAATAGATTTTGTTTTTGTGATCCAAATACGGACTAAGGTAAAGGTTCCCCTCGCACATATGTGCTAGTCGTTTCTGACTCTAGGGGGCAGTGCTTATCTCCGTTTCAAAAGCCAAAGAGCCAGCGCTGTCCGAAGACTTCTCCGTGGTCATGGGGCCGGCATGACTCAACGCCAAAGGTGCACGGAACGCTGTTACCTTCCCATCAAAGGTGGTCCCTATTTTTCTATTTGCATTTTTTACATGCTTTCGAATTGCTAGGTTGGCAGAAGCTGGGACAAGTAACTGGGAGCTCACCCCGTTACGTGGCACTAGGGATTCGAACTGCTGAACTGCCAAGATTTCGATCGACAAGCTCAGCATCTTAGCCACTGAGCTACCACGTCCCATATATGGACTGCCTTAACTCTAATTGTAATTTGCAGTATCTTTAATATTTACTTTCCAAAACTACATATTTTGTAATTATTGTTTGGAATATTATAAGCAATTATTGTGAACCTCTGCATTTGATGAATTTCAAATCCCATCTACAGCAAAAATGCCTGACCATCAGTTTATGATTCTTAGCCATTTATTTTTTACAACATAGATTAGACGGATACTGTAGAATTAACTTCACTGAGAATCAACAAAGCATAGATAGATCTAAGTATTAGGGATTTTTCTCCCTTTTAGATTATTCCTAAGAGAAACTCGACATAATCAATAATAATTGAAGAGACAGCTCACTTTCTATTAGAAGTAAGCAAAGCAGGAAATTGCTTTTTTCCTGTACCTGAACAGAATGTCTTTCCTCCTTTTCCATAATATTTTTTTCTGCAAGGAAGGGAGAAGATATACAGATAAAAATGTTGGCTGAAGATATAAGCCGACCTTTGAAATGTTTATATCCTATTTTTCTCAGACCAGTTCTGGTGTGTGTGGTGTGTGTGTGTGTTTTGCATTCTTCCCATCTACTGCCACTTTCTGGTTACCATGGAGAATCCAATGTTGGCTGCATTCAGGCAGGTTGCTGAATAGCTCTGAGGTTGATAGATGGTGAGAATCGTTCATCTCTTTCCCTCCCTCCCTTCCAAACACTGCTCCGCTGGCAGTTTGAGCTTTCACTTGTCAGAGAATGGCTGTCAGAGGCATCTGAAAGAGAGGCTGAGAGCTTTGTGCTGAGAGGCTCTCTCAGTCCTGAGGATGAGAGCAGCCAGGGTGGGAAGATCCTGGAGGTTTAACTACCGAACATCAGGCAGTGAGATAGCCGAAGCTTAAATGTTTGCATGCATCTTGGGTTTTTTCACATGCAAGCCATGCGCATTTTACCAAGCACACAAAAACATCCTGCTTTTTGCCCATTTCCTGGGGCTCCATTTCTGGTAGTGATGCATTCTTGGATAGATAAAAAAAGGTAAGTTATTTTTTGACCTCAGAATTAAATTGCATTTCTTGTTAAATTGGCCCTGCTTAACTGATATGTATTTGTCATTTTTAATTCTGGGTGGTTTAGACAATACAGTATATATGGCTGAAATATATGAAAGCAAGCCGGGTTCGGTTTTTCGGTTTTCTTACTGTATTCATTGTTCAAAGTTATTTAGAAAGTCCCCATTCTTCTTTAAGTGGAAGTGTGGATGGTATTCTTTAGTTCTACGTTATTTATGCTCAAATAAAAATCCATATACTGTAAATATTTAGCTGTATGGTGATAATTTTATGGCCCTCCTGAAGAAAGGTGTGGCTCATACTCTAACCCTAATAGAAAAACTTTCAGAGAAGTACTGTATGGAACTTGTAGAGAAGCCAGTCATAACTCAGACAAAGCGGTCCCATCATTTGAGAAGAATTATAATTTCAAGTCAGTGGTTAGGTTTGTACATAATTGTAAACTAAGATTTTTTTACCATTCATTTCTGAATAACAATGGGCTGGGTTTACATATTACATTAAGCCAGAATTTAGTTCTCATATTGCACTTAGCCAAAAGTTAGCAAATGACAATAATAACTGAGTACAGTATGAGAATCCAGTTCACGTTAAAATCATCTTCATTATGGTAGTAATGCAGTTCTATCTTGGGGAGAGGAGGCTTTATCTACTTCTCAGAGTTTTGATTTGCACTGGTATTTCAAAGTTTTTTTGATGTTATATTGCTGTCATTTCATTGGAAGTTTCCCACAGCACGGCTGTTTCCTGTCAGACTGGTAACTTCCGGAGTTGATAATTGGCATCTGCCTTTGGACTATAGAGGTCCTGGGGGATACAGTCTTAATTTGATCCTTGATGAGCTTTTGGGAGAAAGAGGCTTTGAACTATAGGATGAAGTGTTATTTATGAAAACATACTTCTATTTTTAAGCAAGCTCCTTTTGAGCTTTCTGATTTTGAGATTACATCTTTATTGCCACCTTTAGCGAATGGAATAGAATTATCAACTCCACCCTTCCACCAGAGGGTGGAACCTATGCTTGAACCTGCAGTTAACAACGAATACCAATTATTCTTTTGGGAGAAGCAGCCCTCTTTATCAAAAACAAAAGTTTCTAGGTTGGTCCACTAACAAATTAATGCTTTAAAATACAAAATAAATTACATGCTTGTAAGCTCTTGGCAGAGCTTGTTTGGTTTTTTAAACCTATGCTTTATTTTGTTCCTTGCTTCTGACAAAAGGTGATTTAATTAGGCTTAAAGATGTCAGGGATGCTTTTCACTTAAACAAACGGGAAATTATGACCTACCTATTTGGCTTAGGAGAGTGAGGATTTCCATTCCTGTAGTTCAGCCAACCAGAATCTTCTGCCTCACTACCCCTAGCGTAAGCCTGGCAATTATCCCATAGGAGAGATTTTGTTCCAGACATACCACTATCAACTATCAATGAATTTGCACTTTTGGGGTATCAGTTTGTTTTCTTATCAATATGCTTGGACAGCTATTACAAGTTGGTATTATCTCTCAAGACTGAAAATCAAACTAGGCAAAAAGTTACAGTAATTGGGATTGTACTGCCTTAAAAACTCAATTTTTCCTTCTTTTAAACCCCCAGCTGAATTTCTACATCTTAAAGAGAGAAGGGTTAACCATATTCATTAATGCCATATATGTGTTCAGCATAGATTTTTACAAGCTGTATTTGGATTGACTTTAAAAGATACTGGCAAATTTTAATTGTTTTAAAATGACAGTGCTTCAGGGTTGAGTAGGATAGGCTGCATGAACCCTCATCTAGAATTTCACTGGCTTGTAGTTGTGCATCTACCCCAAGGTATCCTGTTTTTGTTTTGTTTTTTCTTTGAAAGGCTTGTAACTGTGACCCAAAAGATTAAGACCAAAAGGTAAGAATTGTCTGCACTTGCTGAATCCTACTGCTTAAGACCTCACCATAGGTTAAAACCCTCTTTTCTGTTTGATATCTATAATTGAAGCATCCAGGAATATCAAAATCCTCCTCTTTTTTTTGGCTTTCATCTCTCACACTTAAAATGTTCCTTTCCTGAAGAAATTTTGAAGGTGTGTTGAATTTTTTTTTAAGTATTGGATAGTTTTATATACTTTTTGTATGCATAACACTGAATTAGCAGTACTTCAATAAAAGAGTAATAAATTTAGCCAGGTGGATTGTTTCTTTGTGGCCTGAGAAAAAAATGGAATTTCGAGAGTATGGTGAAAGGAGGGGGGGAATTTTGTTTGCCTTCTCACAAAATGTCTACTGTTATGTTGTGAGCCTTTATAGTCTGCCACATGAACTGTTCCAATTACTGTTTTAATCTACTAATATGCAGAGCTGTATAAATTTCTCCTACAAACTCAGTGCAAAATTCTCGACATTATTCAATTTTAATGTCACAGCAGAAGTGGGTTAGATTGAAGAATAGTGACTCACCCAATAATTTAAATCTGGAATACTCCAGTCTGTGTACAAGACTATGTCCTTTTCACTATAGTTAGTTTGTTCAGAGATAAGCAAAATTTTACCATCAAGGAAAAACAGTGGAACAATGGCTAAAGTGTTGGTTTGGGACTTGGATAGCTATAAAGCAGATACTTTCTTCAGGTGGGAACTCCTGGAGTGACTTTGGTTCAAACTCACAAGCTTGTTCTGAGAATAAAAGTAGGAGAGACCTTTGATATACTGCCTATAGTAAAATGACAATAATACCAATAGCAATAATATGCTGTAAAAGCTCGTAGTTACTACCCAGAAGCTGCTATCAGGAATACTTATACAGTAAAATCAGTCCCGTCTCTATATTCAGCATGAGAAAATTTCAACAGGTTAGATGTAAAAACTGAGCTAAACTGTCTTTATTTCATATAAACATGTACACACATGGAGATTTTTATAATTTCTGCAGTATAATATTTTTAAGTGTGATCATTTACTAAACGTTCTGTACTTGGGTCATGGACAGAAAACCCTCATAGCTATTCAAGAATTAACATAGTGTATATTGTAAGCTAGTATTTTTTAGGGGAGAAACAAAATCTGGGAAAAACTTATATCCAAAAATATTGTAGAAAATGAAGCAAATATAAATGTTTTAAAAAATGTTAATGAATACAGAAGGATGGAAAGTCTCAATCTAGACTCTTTTAAGAATATTTTTAATGCTTCACAGTGCTTGTGAACCTGAGTGTGCCACTTCTAGATTTTTTCAGATAAACTGAAGAACCATTTATGCAGCAGCTCAGATGATCTATAGTCCTCTTGCTAAGCCACTTCAGACACTGAAAGAATGTCGATAGGAAGAGGAAGAATGTGCTTGACGTATCATTGAACAATGATGAAAAAGTTCAAGATTAGCAACGTGTGGCCAAAGACAGATCAGCTATTAATTACGTTGAAGAAAAAAATGATCTGGAAAGTTTGAGCAAAATAATTTCTGCTAGATTTTTTAAGGAGTGGTAAAAATAGTTCAATTAACTATCTCCACACCAATGTCTGACTTAAGTGTTTTTCCTGGTATTTTTTTGCTCCAGCTCAGGAACTACGCTTCCTTAATCATGCTAGAAACATTAAATCATTTTTCGTGGGGGGGTGGGGGGAGAATTTAATGTACCTGGAGCTGGGTAAATAATTTTAGATTATGACTTCAGTTTCTTACCTTTTTGTTCAAGATGCAAAAAAAAAAAAACCAGTTTGAATGCTGACATGTACAATTTAAGTGCAACTGATTTGTTACTATTTCTTCACTTGTTGGCCCATTTTGAGAGGAGAATGATCCTAGGTAGAATTCTTAAACCAGTTGGGACTGTGGGCACCAAGTGCCTGTTTACAAGTGCATTTTTATTAGGCAGTTTAAAGAAAACGTAGACATGAGAAAGGGGAAGGAATGAAAGAAAAATAAAAGGATAGAGCACTGTGTGTTCAAGTTTGCTGTAGTAGATTCTGAGGTGTAATGCCTGCGTTTTCTACTGCAACACTTCGAGAAGTTTGCAGGAATTGTAAACATTGCTTGATAATAGCGTTGCTGCTCAAGGTGCTGCAAATAGGGCTCTTCTTTTTTTAAAAAAAAACAATAACAGGAAACGTGCCAGGTGGTCACTAAAATCTCTGCAATTACAGGATATACAACCTTAATTAAAAGATGGACATGTTAGCTTCTGTATATTTTATGTTTAGTACGAGTCTCTTAGTCAAACTAACACTTTTACAAATTGCTTTTTACTGTTCTGTATTGCTTTTCACAGCAGGAATTCTGTCTGGGCCACCAAATTTAAGTTTAATTTTAAATTTAAGCCACATTAACTCCTAATACCTCTTGTAGCCGCTGCAGCAGAAATCCAGTGGTCTTTGCCTGACTTTTAAGGCTCCATCAAAAGTTTCTCCTCAGAAAAAAGAAGCAATGGAATTGTGATGATTGTTATTTTAAAACTTAGACAAAAATGACAGGTTTTCCAAATGACCAAGATATCTAAATTTGAGTCTTTTCAATCTTTTTATTGGACCATGTAGTTTTTAAAAATCCAAACAGTTCTGTTGCTGTTTTAAAAATATTTTTTCAGAGTAAAAACAATACAACTTTAAAGAAGAAAAAGAAAAGTGATAAGAAAGAAAAAATATTTAAAAAGTTTTCTAATTTTCTTTACATCAGTTATACATGCATTTATATTTTATAGTTATATTGTGGCTCCCTTCTTCCCATATTGTGCTTTTTGTAATTGTCTTAAGTTTATTTTTTTTTAGCAAAAAATCCATGAAGGTTTCTGTTCCGTAATCAAACAAGTCAGTTTTACTATCTGTTTGCTGTTGTTTTTTGACGACATCTTTGGATATGTTCTTGTGACCATCGAATACAGCATTTTAAAAAGGAAGAGAAAGAATGAGCTGTAATAGGTTGCCTAGTTGGTAATATTTGGTAACTTAATTTTTGTTAAGTAGTTGTTTCCACATCCAGCCACACTTGGTTGAAGAAGTGGTGAAAATTTTCATTTCTAAATGAAAATGCAACATTTAGCTGTCTTTATTTATTTATGTTATCTATATAAATAAAGATAAAGCAGAGTAGTATGGCTAAACGAATCAAATGTGGTAGGGACCTGTGGAAGGTCAGTGATTAGCAAATAAAGTTTAGCTCCCACCAAAGGTTTTTTTTTTTTAATTTTAAATGTTTATATCTGGTTGCCGTGAGAGGGTGACCGATGTTTACATCTGAGTTCAAAATGGCTTAATTTTCTACCGCTGATGTGAGAGGTCAGTGGGACTAAAATGACTTGTACCTCTGATTGATACTCTCTCCACGGGACCCTGGATAGCTAGGACATGCCTACCAGCTATGGACTATCCAGCTACAAAATGTACTCATTGGGAGAACTCCTTAAACTGCAAGATTCCCCCCTCTCACAGGTCTGGCCCTCTGCTTTATCGAGGGCCTATCTCGATGACGGACTTTGGAGTCCGGAGAGATGGCATACAGCAAAAAGAGGGTTATGGGGTTTTTTAGGGAAATTTTTTAATAGGATTTTAAGGGATTCTGGGAGGGGGGTAGGTTACGTGGGTTTGGGGGAAGACCCGCGGGGGAGGGTATCTGGGCCAGCCGAGGGGCATGGCATGGGAGGTGCGGATTCAGGGGTCAAGGAGGGGGTTAGAGCTTATGATACAGATGGCCATGACATCGATACTGTAGGTGGGAGGGGCAGATATGGTGGGAGCAGGGGGCCACATCATCTTGCGGTAGTGTGTCCTTGCTGGTTGCAAGCGGTGGCACGCTCCAGCCCCCAAAGCTCTTCTCTTTCCCCAGGTTGTACGGAACCTCGGGCCCCAGGCCTTCGGCTGATGCTGTGCAACGCCAGGTCCGTGGTAAATTAAGCCCTCCTCATTTGTGACCTTATTCAGGAGGGGGGTGCGGACCTGGCGGGTATTACGGAGACCTGGTTGGGCCAGGTGAGGGGAGCCCCCCTTGTTGATATGTGCCCACCCGGTTTCCATGCATTCCATCAGCCAAGGTCACAGGGGAGGGGCGGAGGGGTGGCGGTTGTCATTAACGAGGGTCTTGGACCGAGGGAGGCCACTGTTCCTCAGACGGCTGGATGTGAGTCCCTCCTTGTGAAGTGGGGTCATAGGGTGCAGTTGGGCTTGCTAGTCACGTACCTGGCTCCCTGCCATGTGGCAGCAGCCCTGCTCGAGCTGCTCGACGTTATAGCTGCAGTGGCAGTTGACACCCCCAGGCTTATGGTCATGGGGGATTTTAACCTGCCATCAGTCGGCGAGACGTCTGAGATGGCTCGGGAGTTCATGGCTTCCATGACGGCTATGGACCTGACCCAGTTAATTTATGGCCCTACTCACAGGGGGGGACACACACTGGACCTGATTTTTGTCTCTGGACAGTGGTTGAGTGATCCCGAGATAGGGGATATAGCGATTGAACCCTTGTCATGGTCAGATCACTCCCTCCTTCGCCTGGACCTTCGAACCACCACACCCCGCCGCAGGGACGTGGAACCGACCAGGTGGTTCCGCCCCAGGTGCCTGATGGATCCTGATAGGTTCCAGATGGAGCTTGGGCCATTTCCTGAGGTTCTGGCACACGACGCGGCTGAGGACTTAGTAGTCGCCTGGGATAGGGCGGCTGCTGGGGCTTTGGACCGAGTCGTGCCTTTGCGGCCTCTGACCCGGCGCCGGTCTCACCTGGCTCCTTGGTATACTGAGGAGCTGAGGGAGATCAAGTGCCGGAAAAGACGCCTAGAGAGCAGTTGGAGGGCTAGTCGTTCTGAATCCGACTGGACACTGGTAAGATCTCATATTAAGAATTACCTAGTGGCGATAAAAGTAGAGAAGAGTAACTACTTTTCTGCTCTTATTGCATCATCAGATAATCGCCCAGCCGCCCTGTTTAGGGTGACCCGCTCCCTGCTCCACCAGGGGGCGCGGGAGGACCCCTTGGAGGGTAGAGCTGAGGATTTTGTACAATATCTGTATGACAAAATCGCTCAGATTCGGGAACAGCTGGACTCTGACTGGGTAGATCCAGGGGAGATGACAGGGGTAAGTCCTGAGAATATTATATGGGAAGAGTTTGATCCTGTGATTCCCGAAAGCATGGACAGGATACTGAGCAGGCTGAGTGCGGCCACATGTTTATTGGACCCGTGTCCCTCCTGGCTGGTACTGGCCTCCCGGGAGGTGATGTGAGGCTGGCTCCAGGGGATTATAAATGCTTCTTTGAGTGAGGGTGTCTTTCCCGCCGCCTTGAAAGAGGCGGTGGTGAGGCCCCTCCTCAAGAAGCCCTCCCTGGACCCGGCTGTGTTAGCAAATTATCGTCCTGTCTCCAACCTTCGCTTTGTTGTGAAGGTTGTTGAGAGTGTGGTTGCACGACAGCTGCCTCAGTACCTGGATGAATCGACTTATCTAGATCCGTTCCAGTCGGGCTTCAGGTCCGGGTACAGCACAGAGACGGCATTGGTCGCATTGGTTGATGATCTCTGGAGGGCTCGGGACAGGGGTTGCTCCTCTGTCCTGGTCCTATTAGACCTTTCAGCGGCTTTTGATACCATCGACCATGGTATCATGCTGCACCGGTTGGAAGGGTTGGGGGTGGGGGGCACTGTTCTACAGTGGTTCTCCTCCTTTCTCTCTGACCGGTCGCAGTCTGTGTTGACAGGGGGGCAGAGGTCGACCCCGAGGCCCCTGGTATGTGGGGTGCCGCAAGGATCGGTCCTCTCGCCCCTTCTGTTCAACATTTATGTGAAGCCGCTGAGTGAGATCATCTGTGGTTTTGGGGTGAATTACCATCAGTACGCTGATGACACCCAGCTGTACATCTCCACCCCAGACCACCCCAATGATGCCCTTAAAGTGATGTCCCGGTGCCTGGAGGCTGTACGGATCTGGATGGGGAGGAACAGACTCAGGCTCAACCCATCCAAGACCGAGTGGCTGTGGTTTCCGACGTCCTGATATAGTCAGTTGGTGCCATCACTGACTATTGGGGATGAGTCATTGTCCCCCACGGAGAGGGTTCGCAACTTCGGCATTCTCTTGGACTCACGGCTGTCTTTAGAAGAACACTTGACGGCTGTGGCCGGGAGGTCTTTTTATCAGGTTCGCCTGATTCACCAGTTGCATCCCTTTCTGGATCGGGACTTGTTAAATATGGTCACTCATGCCCTCGTCACTTCACGCCTGGATTACTGTAATGCTCTCTACATGGGGCTCCCCTTGAGCACCCGGAGGCTCCAGCTGGTCCAGAATGCGGCCGCGCGGGTAGTTATGGGAGAAGCATGGCGCTCCCATGTGGCTCCCCTCCTGCGCGAGCTGCACTGGCTCCCTGTGGTCTTCCGGGTGCGCTTCAAGGTCTTAGTTACCAACTTTAGAGCGCTCCATGGCTTAGGACCGGGGTACTTACGAGACCGCCTTCTGCCACCAATAGCCTCTCACCGCCCAGTACGCTCCCATAGAGGGGCTTCTCAGGGTGCCATCAGCCAAACAGTGTCGACCGGTGGCCCCCAGGGGGAGAGCCTTTTCTGTGAGGGCACCCACCATCTGGAACGAGCTCCCCCCCAGAGATACAGAAGATTCCAGATCTGCGCACTTTCCGCCGTGCCCTCAAAACATTCCTGTTTCAGCAGGCCGGCCTGGCCTAACTTTCCCTTTATATTGCTTTTGATTTTATTTTAAACTGGGATGTCTTGAATTATCTAGGACCAGAGGGTTTAGTATATTTTAATTGGTTTTTTTTTAACGTTTGTATTACATGTATTTTTATCGTTCGCTGTTCACCGCCCTGAGTCCCTCAGGAATAGGGCGGTATATAAATTAAATAAATAAATAAATAAATAAATAAATAAATAAATAAATAAATAAATAAATATATGCCAGCTCCTTCAGAACTCTGGGACGTAATGTGATTTATATTCATCAAGGTCAGACAGTCTTATCATTTTCTTGCTTATTTTAATTTTTATTTCTAGTCTTTTACAGTTATGTTTTCAGTAGGATGGGTTATAGTTTCTTTTTTTGTGAAGACCGGCACAAAGAATGAAAGCTTGTCTGCATGGTTTGATTTTAACAAACCCACGCTCATTTCCAGTAATCACCTTGTTCATTTCCACATCTCACAAATCCTATACTTCTGTCTTCAGAATGTTTTTTTAATAGAGATATAAATTATTTTATAAAAGAGGTGATAATTTGCTAAGCTAACTTCATAGCTACCACAGAAAGATATGGCATTAAAGTTTTAATGAAGCAATATTATGCTGCCACAAAAAATGAAGCTAACTGCTTGGTGATTTTCTTAAGCACAACCTTTGCAACTTGGTCCCAACCATCTCTGCTCTTCCTGAGGAGATATAGGTGCATCCTGGGTTTAGCCAGAGACTTGAAAAGAAGAAAACGTAGGGATAAGATCACCAGACTACACTAATAGATAATCTCTACAGATATACCAGAATCTATCATCCTGAGAAGGTGCTGCTATATCTACCTTTAATGAACCACTCTCCTGGTAGTTTCTCTCCTGGTATTTGTCATACTCCTTGGATATCTAATTATGCCATCATATGCTGTCAAACAGACACTCTCTAGTCTAGAGTCTCTGGAAGAGACCCAGCTGTGGTCAGAGCTGGATTTTTTTCAGAGAAATTAATCACAGATGTAACAGAGGAACAATACACCATTCAATCTGTAAAATTGGCAGCAAAATAAAGTTTAAACTTATATCTTATATTACTCTGAATAAAGTTGTACAATTAGGTATTATTACTTAAGCTCAACATTGTTTAATCAAGGTCGACAAAAGAAAACTGATGAGTGTGGATATGTTCACAGTTGTCTGCAAGACAAGTTTCCAGAAGCTGCTTTTAGTGACGATTGGTTGTGAAGCTCAGCTTGCAATAGATAGATAGATATATCTTTATCCAGGATATAAAAGACCCTCATTCTCCAACGCGCTGCTTGGAGAATCCAAAGCTTCGGGTTATTCAATAGTCGAGTAGCCTACACTGAGTGTGTTCCTTTAAATTTCTTCTTCAGACACGCCCACTTGCTTGACAGAGCCTCAGTTTAGTTCACTCAGTCGAGCCTGTGACACTGTCTGAATTTTTCTCCACTTAGTGACTTGACTATTGTTTCTTCTGAAGCTTTGGATTCTTCCCTAATAACAGCAGCGGTGAGTGGATTGGGACTACATAGACAGGAAAATCATCTCCTTGTTAGAGCGAGCCCGTTCCCTCCCCTGCTTGCCGCCGGCGTGTGGGTTGGTTCCCCGGCCTACCGGCAATACCGCCCCCGCCATTGACTTGCCTCCCTGGGCGGCGCGGAGTTAAGGCCCTGCTCTCAGCGGCACACTCCTCTTACAAGTACGTTATCAAGGCGCGGAGTTCGCTTCTGAGGGATTGAGCGCCTCAAATAAACCTGCAGAATTGTGTTTCGCCCGCCGCTACGTTCGCACGCTTTGGCGGCGCCCAGCAACTATTCCTCCGTCGGCTCATCTGGATTGCGGGCGGCGCCGGGAGTGCCTGTGGGACTCGCGCGCCTGTTTTTTTCCCTCGGGCGCTGGGAGCGGAGACCTGAAGGCTCGCGCTCCTTCTCTAATCCAATCTAAACTGCTGGACTGCTCGTTGCCGATCGCCTAGCAAGGGATCGCAAGCCTTCTCCAGGCATCCGGCTTTTCGTATCATCGAGGATTCGCACCATTTTTCCCCTGTCAGAGCTTCTGGCGCGCCAACGGCTTCCTATTCTGCCCGGCAACTGATTGCACATGCGCAGTTTGTCGCTTCAGCCTGACTGTCAAATTTAAATGAACCTTTTCCTCTGCTGTTCCTTCCTACTCTGAATCGAAGTTTCAAGCCTGACCTTTCTACTTACCTTCTTGTTTACTGGCTGTCCAAGACTGACCTTCCTTACTTACCTTCTTGTTGGCTGACTGTTACTGTTGCGTTACCTATAAAACAAAAACAAAAACAAAAACAAACTATATATATATATATATATATATAAGTAAATACTTAAATACTGAACTAAATAAGGCTCACCTGATTGTAATGGCGGAACATGAGCTCTCCTCTGATTTTGAAGATGGTCAGTGCTCTCCAGAAAGGCCACTTCAAGAGAAGACGCGCAAGGCAACTAAGAAGCGTTCTCATCATCACTCGTCCTCTTCTGCAGCTACTTCCTCTAAACGGTCGAAATCTTCTGCTGCATCTGACAGAGATGCTTCCAGGAGACACAGGGCTCTGGAGAGACAATTTGAAAAGGCACGTAAGCAGTCCCACAGGTCCAAGGCCACGAATCTGCCTTTTCCTCCCTCACCTGAGTCAGAGGCTGAGGCTCTCCCTTCACAGGAGAGGGCTAACCAACAACAACTCGCCACTCCTGCACAGCCTGACCAAGATTCGGGCCCTGCTCTGGGTTCGGCCCTGCCTATGGGGCCCGTTGACCTATCCTACAAGACCTCTCTTACTCAGAGAAGACAACCTGAGGCGACATTTACTCCAACTGCAGCCGGATTGCGCGCTGTGGTCGCAGCACCTCCACCACCCCCTGCGTATGACATTCAATGTCTAATTTCTGATACCGTTTCCAAAACCTTAGTGGCCACCGCTCAGCAACCAACTCACTATGTGGCCTGGCCCCAGACGCAATTTCTTCCGCCCCCCCACCACCTCGCTTAGCTCATCTGGCGACCAGTCATTACCAGTCCACCTTGCGTCCGGACTCACCCAATCATGATTACGGGCGCAGCGGCGAGTCGTCCTCGGAGGATGGTGATGCGGAGCTTCAAGACATGGAGTTATCGGAGGACGAGGATATGCCTCCCGACAAGCCCTCATTTTCTGGCCTCTTCCGACCGTCGCTATTTAAGTCCCTTCTACATAAGGCTAAGTTAGCAACTAAACTGGCAGATCCATCGACGCAGGTAGAACAACAGGAGCCCTCTTCCCATCATGAGGCCCTGTTTACGGTGCCAAAGGCTGAGGCAGATTTCATCCCGTGTCCGCAACTATTCTCGGACGTGGTTCAGCGTTCCTGGGTTTCTCCTGCGTCTCTGCCGGCCCCTACAGGTCTTGACAAGAAGCTATATTGCTCGGCACCAAGCTTGCAGGACATCCTTCAGCTGCCAACCGTAGATGCTCCGGTTGCCAATCTCACCTCCTCGTCTGTCATCTCTGGTGACGTGGCTGATGGTCTGCGCTCGGAAGATCGTAAGGCGGAGTTCACCTTCCGACGCACACATAATGCTGCTGCATGGGCTGTCAAGGCGGCTACCTCGGCCTCCTTCTTCAGCCGAGTTAATATGGCTCCGTCAACTTCAGGAGCGTCTTCCTCCAGAGGACTCCCGCCTCCATAAGGACGTTAACAAACTGGTGGCGGCTACTGAGTATACGGCGGATGCCTCACTTAATGCAGCAAAATTTGCATCTAGGGCCCTCGTGTCCTCGGTTACTTCACGCCGCTTGCTATGGCTAAGAAATTGGAGAGCGGACGCAAAGTCCAGATGGCGCCTGGCCTCTACACCGTATAAGGGATCTCGTCTCTTTGGAGACGCCTTAGATCCCATCCTTGTCGAGGACAAGGATAAGAGGAAGGTCATGCCATCTTCTTATCGGAGAGTCGATCGCAAAACCTCACCATACTCTACCAGGCAGCCCTTTCAAGCAGAAGCCGGACCCTCGGGGTCCTTTGCCTTTTCCTCCAGATGTTACCCTAATGAATTCGATCGTTCTTTCGACAGGCCCTCCTTCAGGGACCACGGTCGGAAGCCTCCAACGGCCAAAAGACCTTTCCGCGGAACGGGTGCCCGTTCCTTCAGAAGAGGAAAGTGACTACATTCATCTTCCCATCGGCGGCCGTCTGCGACATTTCCTCACACAATGGGAGGCCTCAACGACGGACGCCTGGGTTCTGCAAACTATCCGCCTTGGACTTACCCTGGAGTTCCATTCTCATCCCCCTTCTCGCTTTGTACAGTGCCCCCTTCCATCCAATCTACCCAAGCGCAAATTGATGGAGGCGGAAATCCACCACCTCCTCCAAATACGGGCCATAGAACCGGTTCCCCCTCAACATCGGGGGACCGGATTCTATTCAATATTCTTCCTGGTCCCCAAAGCATCAGGGGGTTACAGGGGCATATTAGATCTCAAGAGGCTGAACGAGTTTATCATCTATCATCAGTTCAAGATGGTATCTTTACGCTCAATTCTGGCGTCCATTCGACCTTCGGACTGGCTGACGTCTATAGATTTGAAAGAAGCGTACCTCCATGTGCCCATTCGACCTTCACATCGTCGATTTCTCCGCTTTGCCTACGACAGCAGGCATTTCCAATACAGAGCTATGCCCTTCGGCCTCTCCTCTGCCCCCAGAACCTTTACGAAGCTCCTGGCAGCAGTAGCGGCCCACCTACGTCAACGGCCAGTGCGGCTCCACTGCTACTTGGACGACATCCTGGTTCTCTCTTCCACTCCGATCCGGGCCTCCCGGGACCTGCAGATAGTGTGCCGTTGCCTTCGTCAACACGGCTTCTCTCTCAACATCCCGAAGAGCCAATTGCAGCCCACTACACGAATCCTTCACCTGGGAACTGTAATAGATTCGGTGAAGAGCCAGGTATTCTTGTCGGCAGACCGCTGCTCCAGTCTCCAGTCCTTGGCATCTCAGGTTCTGTCTTCCCGACGGGTGTCATTGCTTCTCCTGTCCCGCCTCCTCGGGAAAATGATATCCTGTCTGCTGGTCGTCCCTTGGGCGAGGTTCCACTCTCGCCAGCTACAGTGGTTCCTCCTGCCCTTTCAGAGGGCCAGACAGAGCAACTCATCCGCTCGGGTGTCCCTTCCGCCGGAAGTCACTCTGACCCTCCACTGGTGGAATTCTCCGAGCCTGATGCGCAGCTGTTTCTTTCAGAATCTGCAAAGACTTGTAGTAACAACGGACGCCAGCCTCTCAGGTTGGGGAGGTCACCTTCGCTCTCACATTGCTCAGGGCACCTGGTCACCAGAGGAGCGCCTCAAAGGGATCAACTGGCTGGAACTGCGTGCGGTCCGTCTCTCTCTCCTTCGGTTCCAGCAGATGGTGGCGGGGCATCATGTCTTGATACGCACGGACAATGTGACTGCAAAGGCGCATGTGAACCACCAGGGGGGAACACGCTCGAAGCTACTTATGCAGGAGGTGACTCTTCTACTGACCTGGGCAGAACAACATGTTCTGTCTCTTGCAGCAGAACACATCGCAGGGACATCGAACATCGAGGCGGACTGGCTCAGCAGGCAGCATCTGGACCACGCCGAATGGCGTCTACATCCGGACCTGTTCGCCGAACTCGTTCGCCGGTTTGGCATGCCTCTGGTCGACCTATTTGCCAGCCGCGAGAATGCACACCTTCCCAGGTTCTTCACCAGGTACCCATGTCCTCAAGCAGAAGGGGTCGACGCTCTCACATCTCCCTGGCCGACGGGTCTCCTCTACGCTTTCCCCCCCCTGCCTCTCCTTTCCCGCCTGATTCGCAGGATAGTAGCAGAAAGGGCAGAAGTCATTCTGATTGCTCCCCACTGGCCTCGGAGGACCTGGTTTGCGGACTTGGTGGACCTATCGGCGGCGCCTCCGTGGCGGATACCAGACAACAGGATCTCTCTCAGCCAGGGGGTCATACTGCACCCAAAACCTCAGTGGTTGCAGTTGACCGCCTGGCGCTTGAGAGGATCCAACTGAGGAAACGCAATGTGCCCAAAAGCGCTATTCCCACTATTCAGGCTTCCAGACGACCGTCTACCTGCCGGATTTACAACGCATCTTGGGCTTCCTTCTGTTCCTGATGCGCAAAGTCCCACCTGGACCCTACGTCTGCCTCCGTTCCTGAGGTTCTGGGGTTCCTACAGGACGGTTTCGATCAGCGCCTCACCCCCAACACGCTTCGGCGACAAGTTGCCGCGCTGAGTACTGTTCTATCGACTCCCACGAATCTTCCTCTCTCACAAGATCCGGCGATTCGCGCCTTTTTACGAGGAGCAGCCAACCTACGTCCACCAGTTGTCCATCGCTACCCGTCCTGGGACCTGACTTTAGTCCTGCAGGCCCTATTGCATCCTCCATTCGAGCCTCTTGCCTCCGTCAGCCTCAGATTCCTGACACTCAAGGTAGCCTTTCTGGTTGCAATTACGTCCGCTCGCCGCATATCCGAACTTGCGGCCTTGTCTGTGCGACGGGACCTCTGTGTTTTTCACACGAACCGCGTTGTGCTGAGACTGGACCCTTCGTTCCTACCTAAAATAAATTCTGCCTTCCATCGGGCCCAGGAATTGATCCTCCCGGACTTCTGCCCGGATCCTCGGCATCCCCTGGAAGCTGACTGGCACCTTCTGGATGTCCGCCGAGCCCTTCGCAGATACATTAAACGGACAGAGCACTTCCGCAAATCGGAGGCGCTCTTTGTTTCCTTTCTGCCCGCTTCTATGGGCCGAAGGGTCTCTTCTACGACTATCAGGAGATGGATTAAGTCTTGCATCTCCCGGGCATATTCCTCTAGGAACAGACCGGTTCCACCAAGGATCCTCCCTCACTCCACCAGAAGCGCCGCCACCACGGCCGCTTGGGCCACTAATGCGCCAGTTGCTGATATCTGCAGAGCGGCTACCTGGTCCTCATTGAATTCCTTCATCAGGCACTACAAAGTAGACTCCTTCACCTCGGCGGACGCGTCCTTTGGTCGCCGTGTTCTCCAATCTGTGTGTACTTCTTCAGACGCCTCTCAGCAGCCAGCCCCCCCTATCTAAACTTGCTTGGGTATATCCCGAAGCTTTGGATTCTCCAAGCAGCGCGTTGGAGAACGGACGTTGCTTACCTGAACGTCCCTTCTCGACGCGCTGCTGGAGAATCCAACCCACCCAGCCTGGCTGCTGCGGACTCTTCCCTGACGACTTACGACTACCTCCTTCGTGAACAAAACTGAGGCTCTGTCAAGCAAGTGGGCGTGTCTGAAGAAGAAATTTAAAGGAACACACTCAGTGTAGGCTACTCGACTATTGAATAACCTGAAGCTTTGGATTCTCCAGCAGCGCGTCGAGAAGGGACGTTCAGGTAAGCAACGTCCGTTATATTTGGAAAAGTGGCATATTGTGCTCTATTAGCTTGAACATTTTTTTTTATCTTGGAGGTAGTAAGCATCTGCTGGGGTTTTTTAAAAGACCCATTTCTAATTAGATAAAAACTCCTTTTGAGAAGAAAGCAGTTTCCCATCATTTTCAGGTGTATCATTTCCTCCAGGGCTTATTATAAAGTCAGACTTGTATGTAGTCACTGCTAATTTTATAGCCCCAATCTTCCTGCATTTTTCCTACCAGTTCTCAGTCTTTTTAATGAAAGTAATTTGCTTAAGATATTCAAAGGAGAAAATACTGTTGTTGAAATTCTCACAAGTAGAACTTGGAACTGGGAGGGGGGCTGGTTTCTTGCACTTAGGAAATGCCCGCACTGCACATCACTGTGTAGTCTCCTCCTCAGGACTCTGCAGCCCCCTTTGCTTCTCAGGCTTCTAGTCAATCCCATGGGAAGGACCACTCAGAGGGCACTCCGCCAACAGGCCTTCTTCAATAGTAGTGCTGCTCCTCCTGCTAAGGGGGAGCCCTTTCCTTGAGAAATTTGGGGAGAAAGTTAATTTCTCTATTTCTATGTTTCCACAGTATGTCTATGTCTGATGGAGAATTTTAAGAGACCATATTGCCCAGCTCTGATAGTTTATATAAAACATTAAATGTGGGAAACTAAAACTTTTTTGCTTGACTATTAATCAATCAATCAATCAGTTAAATCAAATCAAAATGCACAAACATTTTTATGGCCATCTCTAAAGTATCCTTTCCTAAGCCATTATCACCAGATATGTTAGGATTCAGGAGTAGCAACCTAGAGTAAGTCTGCTTGGCTATTTAAAAACAAAAATTCAAATTATGGTAATTATTTTAAAATATATAGTTCTGAGGAAAACTTGGTCAGGTCTAGATCTGAGAAATGAGGTTTGGTGCATGTATGGTATTTATCAGAATGCATAATATGGCCACAAACTCTGTTCTATCTTTCTGTAGCTGATACTTAAGTAGCTTTGAATTCTGGACATGCCATTCGAGGAAGCACCAGGGCAGGCCTTTTCAATAATGTTGAAAAGAGAAGTCTTTTAAAAAGTTATGGAAAAATAAAAGCATTCCTTTGGAGGGTCTGTTTAATAAAATAACAAAAAGAAGCCAGCAAAATAGAAAGTGCCAAGGCATTACCAACTCAAAACTCAGTAAAAAGGTTCTTAATCCAAAAAAAAAAAATTAGTTATACAAAAACAATAGATACTTCAAAGATGCTTTTTCATACAATACATCAATTTATTTTGTTCAACAAATGTTTGAATAGATTGTATAATCTATTATTTTTGTCTAATAAAAATATAACCACAATATGGCATGTGAATTTGGATTGTTTGCTCAGTTTCTCATCAGTGCTGCATTTTTTATTTTATTTATTTATTTATTTATCATATTTGTATACCGCCCTACTCCCGAAGGACTCAGGACGGTGAACAGCCAAAATAAAATACAGAGATATACGAAAGTTAAAAAACTATTACAAACAAATTAAATAATTTAGGCTCAAAAAACAAATTAAAAACATCCAATTTATCTAAAAAACATTTAAAAGCCAATTTAAAAGCCAATTTAAAAGGGAGAGTTAGGCCAGACCAGCCTGTTGGAATAAAAACATTTTTAGGGCACGGCGGAAGATGCGTAAGTCTTGGATCCTCCGTATCTCCGGGAGGAGCTCGTTCCTGATGGCAAGTGCCCCCACGGAGAAGGCTCTCTCCCTGGGGGCTGCCAGTCGACATTGTTTGGCCGACGGCACCCTGAGGAGCCCCTCTCTATGGGAGCGAACTGGTCGGTGAGAGGCTACTGGTGGCAGAAGGCGGTCTCGTAAGTACCCTGGTCCTGAGCCATGGAGCGCTCTAAAGGTGGTAACCAAAACCTTGAAGCGCACCCAGAAGACCACTGGGAGCCAGTGCAGCTCGCGCAGGAGGGGGGTCACATGGGAGTGCCACTGATCTGTCCCCGTCCACACACACACACAAACACAGCCAGCCGAGGGTTAAGGAAACACTTTGGCACACACCCAGGTCTTTATCTCCAACTTGGCAGCGATTTACACACCGTCTGCCAAGTGCGTTTATTTCCACAAAACAGAAAGATAAGTTACTTAGCGTACAAAAGTCCAATCAGAATAATATTTCTCTCAGCAGTTTCCGGACGAGGCTTTAGTGACTATCCAAGGTTTACTTTTGTTTGTCACAGGGATAGCTGGCCACCACCCTCTATTATTTAGTCTCTGGGGTGTGGTCCAGTGACTCAGTTCTAAACCCTAGCACGCCTCCTGAGCTGCTGCAATCGTTTATCACGCCTTCGGAGGCGTGCGTCCAGGAATGATGTCTCTCCCTCGCTCTCATCCGAGCCACCTGTCTCCCTGCTAATCTCCTCTCCCTCGGCCGGCACCTGAGACAGTGCCAGAGGGGAGGGGCCTGGAGAGGGAGGCCTGGCTGACTCCTCTTCCTCATGCTCGGAGCTTTCTTCCTCCGATGGGACAGGCTCAGATGGCGGGGCCACAATAGCCACATCGCTCCCATCACCACCCGCGCATTCTGGACCAATTGGAGCCTCCGGGTGCTCCTCAAGGGGAGCCCGATGTAGAGAGCATTGCAATAATCCAGGCATGAGGTGACAAGGGCATGAGTGACCGTGCGTAACGAGTCCCGATCCAGAAAGGGACGCAACTGGCGAATCAGGCGAACCTGATAAAAAGTCCTCCTGGCCACGGCCGCCATATGCTCTTCTAAAGACAGCCGCGAGTCCAGGAGGACGCCCAAGTTGTGAACCCCATCTGTGGGGGCCAACGACTCGCCCCCAATAGTCAGAGATGGCGCCAACTGACTATATCGGGACGTCGGAAACCACAGCCACTCGGTCTTGGATGGGTTGAGCCTGAGTCTGTTCCTCCCCATCCAGATCCGTACAGCCTCCAGGCACCGGGACATCACTTTAAGGGCATCATTGGGGTGGTCCGGGTTGGAGATATATAGCTGAGTATCATCAGCATACTGATGATACTTCACCCCAAAACCACGGATGATCTCACCCAGCGGCTTCACATAAATGTTGAACAGAAGGGGTGAGAGAACCGACCCCTGTGGCACCCCACATACAAGGGGCCTCGGGGTCGACCTCTGCCCCCTGTCAACACAGACTGCGACCAATCAGAGAGAAAGGAGGAAAACCACCACAACACGGTGCCCCCCACCCCTAACTCTTCCAACCAGTGCAGCATGATACCATGGTCGATGGTATCAAAAGATGCTGAGAGGTCTAATAGGACCAGGACAGAGGAGCAACCCCTGTCCCGGGCCCTCCAGAGATCATCTACCAATGCGACCAATGCCGTTTCTGTGCTGTATCTAAGCCTGAAGCCCGACTGGAACGGATCTAGATAAGCCGATTCATCCAAGTATTGAGGAAGCTGTCGTGCTATCACACTCTCAACAACCTTCGCAACGAAGCGAAGGTTGGAGACTGGACAGTAATTAGCCAACACTGCTGGGTCCAGGGAAGGCTTCTTGAGGAGAGGCTTCACCACCGCCTCTTTCAAGGCGGGGAAGGCACCCTCTCTCAAGGAAGCATTTATAATCCCCTGGAGCCAGCCTCGTGTAACCTCCCGAGAGGCCAGCACCAACCAGGAGGGACACGGGTCCAATAAACATGTGGCCGCGCTCAGTCTGCCCAGTATCTTGTCCACGTTTTCCGGAGTCACAGAATCAAATTCTTCCCAGGTAATATTCTCAAAACTTGCCTCCATCCTCCCTCCCGAATCTACCCAGTCAGAGTCCAAATTTTCCCGAATCTGAGCGATTTTGTCATACAGATATTGTACAAAGTCCTCGGCTCTACCCTCCAAGGGGTCCTCCCGCACTTCCTGGTGGAGCAGGAAGCGGGTCACCCTAAACAGGGCAGCCGGGTGATTATCTGATGACGCAATAAGAGCGGAAAAATAGTTACACTTTGCCGCTTTTATTGCCACCAGGTAGGTCTTAATATGAGACCTTACCAGTGTTCGGTCAGATTCAGAATGGCTGGCCCTCCAACTGCTCTCCAGGTGTCTTTTCCGGCGTTTCATCTCCCTCAGCTCCTCGGTGAACCAGGGAGCCAGGTGAGATTGACGCCGGGTTAGAGGCCGCAAAGGCACGACCCGGTCCAAAGCTCCAGCGGCCGCCCTATCCCAGGCAGCCACTAGGTCTTCAGTCGAGCCGTGTGCCAGAGCCTCAGGAAATGGCTCAAGCTCCATCTGGAACCTATCCGGGTCCATCAGGCGCCTGGGGCGGAACCACCTCATCGGTTCCGCCTCCCTGTGGCGGGGTGTGGCGATTCGAAGGTCAAAGCGAAGGAAGGAGTGATCTGACCATGACAAGGGCTCGATCGCTATATCCCCTATCTCGAGACCACTCAGCCACTGACCAGAGACAAAAACCAGGTCCAGCGTGTTTCCCCCCGTGTGAGTAGGGCCATGAACTAATTGGGTCAGGTGGCCACGGCCACTCTGGACATGGCCACTCTGCCTCCCTGATGTGGCCCTGAATGAAGTCAAGTTTGACACCTTGGTCTAGAGAAAAGAAGGACTAGGAGCAACATGATAGCAGTATTCTAGTATTTGAGCGGCTGCCACAAAAAGGAAGGGGTCAATTTTCCAAAGCGCCAGAGGGCAGCACAGGAAACAATGGATGGAAATTAATCAAGGAGAGAAGCAACCTGGAATTAAGGAGAAACTTCCTAACAGTGAGAACAATTAACCAGTGGAACAGCTTGCCTTCAGAAGTTGTAGGTGCTTCATCACTGGAGGTTTTAAAGAAGAGACTGAAATGGTATAGGATCTCCTGCTTGAGAAGGGGGCTGGACTAGAAGACCTTCAAGGTCCCTTCCAGCTCTATTCTGATTGAAACCTTATTGTCTTCTTTGATAAAGTGACAAATTAGTGGATCAGGGAAATGCTGTGGATATAGTATACTTTGTCTTCAGTAAGGCATTTGACTAAGTAGACCTCAGCCTACTTCTTGGTAAAATTAGAACAATGTGGAATAGACAGTACCACCACCGGATGGATTCGTTGTTGGCTGACCAACTGGACTAAGCATGTTGCTACAATAGAGCTACATCTACGTGGAGAAAGCATGCAGTGGGGTACCTCAAGGTTCTGCCTTGGGCCTGGTGCTTTTCAACATCTTCATAAATGATCTAGACAAAAGGATAGAAAGGAAACTCATCAGATTTGCAGACAATACCAAGCTGGGGGGAATTGCCAACACTTGGAAGGTAGACACAAGATTCAGAAGAATCTTGACAGAGTTGAGCAATAGGCCCTATTCAACAAGATTCAGTTCAGTGGTGAGAAAAATAAGATTTTATTTATTTTATTTATTTTTATTTGATTTTTATACCACCCTTCTCCAGCAGGACTCAGGGCGGTGAACAACCAAGGTAAAAACACAGCATACAAAATTTAAAACGATTTAAAATGATATTAAATAGTTTGGGCCCACAATTTAAAACACCCCAATAAAATCAATTACGAATTAAAACCGAAAGATGGGATCAAGCCAATCAAGATCCTGCATTTAGACAGGAAAATCCATATACGTAGATATAGAATAGAAGGTACCTGACTCAACAGTAGTGACTGTTAGAAGGATTTAAGTCTCATGCAGTAGTGAAATCTAAAATTTGTTACTACCAGTTCTGTGGGCGTGGCTTGGGGGGGGTAATGTGACGGTGGGTGTGGCTATTTTTTTTTTTTACTTTTAAAACCATTTTTTCTACAACCTCTTTGGCGAAGAGGTTGTCAAAAAATGCTTCCAAAAGGCTCTGACGTTCCCAGCTGAGTTGCCTGATCGGCAGAGACTTTTTTTTTTTTAAATGCCTCTGACGATCAAGCAACTCAGCTTGGGTCGTCAGAGGCATTTAAAAGATCCAAGCTGAGTTGCCTGATCGTTAGAGGCATTTAAAAGAAAAAAAAGGGTTTTTTTTCTTTTAAAAGCCTTTGATGATCCCAGTTGAGCCGCACAATTTTTTACTTTTAAAAGCATTTTTTCGGCCGAAGAGGTTGTAGGAAAAAATGCTTTTAAAAGTAAAAAAAAAGCCTCTGATGATTCTGAGGCTCAGCTGGGCATGGGGGGGGGGCAGGGATTTTTGCTATCGGTTTTCCGAACCTCCCACCTCCATCGCTACCAGATCGGGCGATCCGGTCTGAACTGGGAGCATTTCACCCCTGGTCTCATGGTAGATCACCACTTAAGTATGAGCCAGCAGTGTACAGCAGCTCCCAAAAAAGCCAACATAGTTCTAGGCCCATCAACAGTATAATAAGCATCAAGGTCATGGAAAGTAACAGTACCGGTTTATACTACACTACTGGAACCAGACTTGGAATACTGTGTCCAGTTCTGACTACTGCATCCAGGTCTGGTCACCATGATTCAAAAAAGAGGCTGAGGCCCTAGAAAGAGTTCAGAGAAGATGATGATAATGGACTTAGAGGCTGAGTCATACAGTGAACGGCTAAGGCAACTAGGTATGCTTATCCTAATAAAGAGAAGGCTCAGGGAGACATGATAGCAGTCTTGCAATACTTAAAGGGCTGTCACAGGGAAGAGGAGATCAATTTATAGACCCTAGTACTTAAGGGCAGGAGAAGAAGCAATGGGTGGAAGCAGGGTGGATTTGATTTAAACCAAGTTGATTTAAATCATGATTTAAATCATGATTTAAATCACTAGTAAAAAGACTTGATTTAAATCAACTTGATTTAAATCATAATTTTTAAAGAGCAACTGTCATCTCTGCTACTCCTTTGACCCGCTGTTGACTCACCGATAGTCCCAGTGTTGCAGAATATACATCCTTGTGCTACATAACTAAGCTCCATTTCATGCTGAATAAACTAAATTATTTATGTATCTTAAATAGAAAACTATTTTACGATAGATTTTTACCCCAAAAGTTTTTTAATAAACTTAATAAACTTAATAAAGTTTAAAATAAATTCAATAAAAATAAAAAAAATCCGATTTAAATCAAAAAAATCCGATTTAGATCAAAAAAATCCGATTTTTTTGATTTTTTAAAAAAAATAATTGATTTTTATCCACCCTGGGTGGAAGTTCGTCAGAGGGAGAGCCAATCTAGAAGTAAGAAGGAATTTCCTGACAGTAAGAATGATTAATCAGTGGAAGAGTTTGCTTCTGGGAGCTGTGGGTGCTCAATGGAGGTTTTCAAGAAAAGATTGGACAACCATTTGTCCAGATTGTTATAAGGGCTCTTGTCTTGGAATAGAAGACCTCCTAAGTCCCTTCCAACCATATGATTCTATAACTTAAGGTTTATTGGTGAAATTTACCACATAAGAAAATTTACCACATAAGGAAATATCAAAATAGCAATTCAAATAACTTATACAGTATAATTGTGTTGGAGCATTCACAACTTCTGGAGGCAAGTTGTTCCACTGATTAATTGTTCTAACTGTCTTAACACCTACCTCAGAAGCACCATCATGTTCTTACAAAATATGATGGTGGGTAGCAGTGGTGGGTTTCAAAATTTTTATTCCCGGTTCTGTGGGTAGCTTGCTTGGTGGTCATGTAACTGAGTGGGCGTGGCCAACTTGACATCACTCACAGCCACGGCCACTCAGTCACATGACCACCCCACGTAGCCATGCCCACAGAAAAAGGTAGGATTTTTTTTTTTGAATTTCTACCTATCTACTTATTTTCTGCCCAGGCCTGGCCTAAGCTCTCAAAGAGGCGGCAGCTGGGAGGCTTCTCACAGTTGCATTGAAAAAGAAAAAGCCTCCCAGCTGCTGCCTCTTTGAGAGCTGCTAAGTGGCTGTGGCTGAAAATTACTGGAGATCGCTGAAAAAGCCGCCGGTCTGTTCTTCGCGCCAGCCGCACATGCGCATACCATTGCCTGCTGCGTCACTCTCAGACTGACGCAGCAGGCAATGGGATGCGACAGCAGTGGCTTTTTCGGTGATCTCGGGTAGTTTTCGGCGACCTGGGAGGCTTTTTCTTTTTCGATGCAACTGCGAGAAGCTTCCCAGCCGATTTGAGAGCCGCTTCCCGGCAGTCGGGTGGGCGGGCAGGGAAAGAGAGCGGCAACCGGGCCACCAGTTCAGGGTCGTGTCCAGCCACCAGTTGCTAACAGTTTGGCGACGCAAGCCAAATTACCACTATCGATTTGCCTGAACTGGTGCGAACTGGTAGAAACCCACCACTGGTGGGTAGATACTTTGAGCTATGTCCACCAGAAAGAAAAAAAGCAAGCTGAAGTTGTGTTCTAGCCACTTTCTCCCAAATATCTTAACAAAAATAGGGACTCCCTACGCACGGTCACTCAAGCACTCGTCACCTCCTGCCTGGACTACTGCAATGCTCTCTACATGGGGCTCCCCTTGGGGTGCACCCGGAGGCTCCAACTGGTCCAGAATGCGGCCGCGCGGAGGATTATGGGAGCGACAGGGCGCTCCCATATGACACCTCTCCTGCGCGAGCTGCACTGGCTCCGGTGGTCTTCCGGGTGCGCTTCAAGGTGTTGGTGACCACCTTTAAAGTGCTCCATGGCTGAGGGCCTGGATATTTACGAGACCGCCTTCTGCCACCAATTGCCTCCCACCGGCCAGTACGCTCGCACAGAGAGGGCCTCCTCAGGGTGCCGTCGGCCAGACAATGTTGGCTGGTGACCCCCAGGGGGAGAGCCTTCTCTATGGCGGTACCCACCCTCTGGAACAACCTACCCCCAGAGATACGCATGATACTGGGCCTCCGGACTTTTCGTTGGGCCCTTAAAACTCACTTATTTCATCTAGCTGGGCTGGCTTGATCCCATCCTTTGGTTTTAATTTGAAATTAATTTTAACTGGGTTGTTTTAAATTGTGGGCGGACATTATTTAATATCTTTTAAATTGTTTTAATTTTTGTATGCTGTGTTTTTACTTTGGCTGGTCACTGCCCTGAGTCCTGCTGGAGAAGGACGGTATAAAAATCAAATAAATAAATAATAAATAAATAAATAAATAAAAAATAAATAAATAAATAAATAAATATTTTTTAAAAAAAAATCAGAAGGATCTTAATATAGTTGTTAAGATATTCCTGAATTTTGTTACTGTCATTTAAGATTAATCATATTTTCTAATATTTTCTAATCCCTCATCTAAGTCATTTATAATTATGTTGAACAGCTGAATAACCAGAACCTCTTTCTGTGTCACTGAATCTTTCCTTCTAGCTTAACATGGCACTACTATTATACTAGATGCTCATTAGGTTCAACTAAACTGGTCATTTTTATAAAAAAAAAAAATAGATCAAGTTGCTTTGAATGTTAGTTGTTCTTTAGAAAAGAGCCATAGAAGATTATTTTTATATCTGATTACTACTGTGAGATAGGTCTGACTCTGAAATACCCATGATGGAGGAAAGGTTGGTTAAGATGACAGAAATAGAGGAGAAGTGGCAAAATTGAATTGTTTGATTACAGATCATCAACTACATTTATCAGTGACTGGAAACTCCTTATGGACTTTGTTGCTGAAAAAAAGAGAAGAATGAATTTGTGATTTCTGGGTTTGAAAATTCTTGATAACCTTTATTTTCCTTTTCATTTCCTTTTCTCCCTCCCCCTTATTTTCTGTTTTCTTTTTTCACATTTTATTCTTTTTATTATGTTTATTTTCTTTCATGGTTTTTACTTTATTAAAAATATCTTCAATAAAAATCATTTTAAAAAAGAAAAGTACACACAGGCTTTTGCCAAAGTATGAATTATTTTATAAATGTTCAAAGAATAATTCCGTAATAATCTCTTGCCAGTTTTGCCAGATATTAATGTGAGGCTGACTAATCTGCTCTAGTTCTCTTTTCCTTTTATCTTTGAAGATAGGAGCATTTGTCTTCACCAATCTTCTGGCAGTTAAACCCATCCTCCATACCTTCTCAAAGATCACGGAATGGGACTTTTGAGATAACATCCACAACTTTTCAACACCCTTTGAGATAATTGATTAGGTCCTAGACATTTAGATAGGATGGTCAGTATTAATGTGGTGTTGATAAAAGGCTGGTAGTTAGAGGAATAAAAAGATAGCTTAGATCTGCTGTGAAGTTTGACTTAATTGTGTTTCAGTACCAAGCTGACTAACGTTTACAAATGTTTGTATTCATTAGCTCATTGGCTGGGGAGGGAATTCTGCTGAATTCTTATAGCGAAAGTACTGCAGAACTCTCTCAATCCTGAAGGAGCTCAGAATCCTGTAGTTCATATAAAATTAGCCAGTCCTGGCTTTCAAATAGCTAAGCAGGCAAGTCACGTGAAGATCCGGACTTATTAGGATTCCTTAGAGCCCTCCGGGAAGTCTAGTCATCTGAACACAGAGATTGCTGCTAGGCATCGTACTTCATTGTGTCATTTCACTTGATTTTAGATTGTTGATGCCATCCAACACTTCTATAAAAACACTGGCCCAGCTGGCAAGGCCTCGATGAGTCAGCTTCTCAAAAGCCTGGCAGTCTGATGAAGTGTGTGGGGGGGGGGGTGTGCACGTACATGTGTGTGCTTGCTTGTGCTTGCAGTCTTGGAACAAAACATTTCTATGAAGAGTTGTCCTTGGACACAAATTGATGTACTCACTTGGTGTTGGTTCTTGATTTGACCGAACTAGTCCTACAGCTTTGCACATCTGCTTCTTTTTGAATAGCAGATGCGTGTCTGATGAGCGTGGAACTGGCCCTAGAATTTTGATGTATTTTGATTTGTAGGAAAAAAAATCTTTGTAAGGCAAACTTAAAAGCTGAAAGAAACTATGAGGTGATAGGCAGTTTTGTTTCATCTGTTTTCTGTGATAGGCAACTTGATCTTCTTTATACAGATTTACTTCACTTCCAATTTAATTATTTTTGTGAATCCATTTTGAATGCTGTAAAGTAGAAAAGCAACATAAAATATTTTAATTGAAATTAACCATAAATAACGACTACTAAAGATACTCCTCGACTTACAAGCATTTGTGCAGGGACTGTTGAAAATTACCATGGTGCTGAATGAAGGGATTTATGACCCCTACTTGAAGTTCCAACTGTTGCAGCACCCCAGCAGTTACATGATCAATATTTGGGCACTTGAAAGCGTGCCCACCCTTACAACCAGTGGAGCATTGCCTCTCACCCTACAATGGTTCAGGAGGCCTCGACTGACTAGATCCACTAGCATGTGGGTCAGTGTTGAATTCCAAACCGATTTGCCCCCAGTTTGCTGGCTACACATATGCACTGCATGTCAAATGTGTACTGTGCACACATGTGCAACACACACCAAACGCGTGCTCTGGGTGCACGCACACATGCGCAGTACATGCCAAAAGAAGGATTGGGAAGGTAAGTGGAAGCAAGGGGGGGATCAGCTGTGGCACGCGTTTTAGCTTCGCTAGAAAGCAGGATTTCCTACTTTCTAGCAAAGCTAAACTACGCAGCACAGCTGATCCCCCAGCCCCCCCTTCCCCCCGCTGTTTGACTTACCTTCCCAGTGACCAAAATTCCAGGCTCAGTTGTCATAAATTGAGGATGACCTGTATAAATAAAATTAAAAGATTGTTTACTAGTTAGATTTTAATTTTGTGAAAGAGAAATTCTTAAATGTGAGCAGTTATGAGATTCCTGGCTTCATTTATTTGCTATAGAAAGTTTCTTACCCAGGCAGATTTTATAGCAAGAAACATTAAATGGTGATCAGATTAGTTCTTTCTTCTAATGAAGACTAAAATCAGCTTTACCAATAAGACTACTCACCCATAAAACCATACTTGGTCTATAAATACATATTTAAAACAGTTGTGGTATCTTGAAGGACTGAAAAGTAACATTTTTCCCCACACAACTTGATACCCTCAAAGCAAATTTTCCTCTAAATTCTTTAGAAGTCTGTTAAAGATTATTGTGTTACACTTAGCCATTAGAATGGAGATAGCCGAATAAGTAAAATGCGGTATTTCTCTTAAACAGGAGTGGTCTCTGCTTCACAAACTTGATTTGAGTCTCTACTTTGAGGGCACAGGGCATCTGTTTCTGATCAGATTTTCTTAATTTTGTGTATTTTGGCATCTTCGGTAATTGAGGCATAAAGTAGGGAGTTTTTGAATACTTTGAAAAATATTAACTTATTTTCTTTTACTTATTCCTGCACTTTATTTTCTTTTTAGTATTTTCCAACAACTTGTACTTACTAAATAGTTTATGTATTTACAATTTAAAGATTTCATACTAGTATTTAACCCAAAGATGCTTTTTCAAGAGGCAACTGGACTTTCTGGTTTTTTCTTTGAAGACATTTTGCTTCTTGGATGAGAAGCGAAACATCTTCAAAGAAAAACCAGAAAATCCAGTTGCCTCTTGAAAAAGCATTTTTAGGGCAACCATGACCTGGATGATGGAGAATCTCCATAGACACTACTAGTACAGTATTTAACTTATTCACCTAAGCCTAGATGAATTAATTTTATGATTTGTGAATTTAAAAACCTAAGGAAAAAAATAAGAGTAAGTAAAATCTCATTTTAACAGACTTACTGTAGAAAAGATTGTTATTTCTCAAAGGACAGTAAGATTAAGCAATATCATTGTGGTATCACAAATATTACATGTTGTATAATTTGTGTGATTATCTCATTCCAAAAATAAATGCATTGGTGCACGTTCTGTTATCAGACAAATAACACCAAAGAGTTTTTCCTATATTGTAATGATGATATTCTAGAGTTCCTCATTTCCTTTTGCTTGAGTTTATGGTGGTAACTATTTTGGAATTTTTAAAAATCTTGATAGCATGAATGTAAAGCAACTCTGATGATAAAATAACACTATATCAGTGTGGAAAATCTGGTAATTCTCTGAAATAAGGAACGGTTAATGACAGTCGTCCGTGATGCTTCAAGTCCTTCAACCGTTCAAAGCTATGCTGTCCACCCCTCCCCCCCATGTGGCAACGTTCCAGTTCCAATTGGGCACTTAGCAACTGGCCAACATTTTGGCAGTATCCTGAAGTCACACGACTGATTTACAACATTTTTACCAAAACCTGTCATTTACTTCTGTTTTTTGGCGAAGTCACCAATAGTAAGCAACTAGCAACTAGTTTTCTTAACCACTGCAGCACTCACATTACAGCTACCACACTCACTTAACAACCACTGCAGAAAGGGGTTTTAAAAGTAGATCAGTCCCATGATGATCCATGTTATGATGGTTACAATTTACGCCCATAATGGGCAGGCTCCACTATGGTTGTAAGCTGAGGACTAGCTGTATACATGTTTCCTTATTCATTAAGGGATCTTCTAAAAAGTATTTTTACACCAGAAGCTAGGAATGGAATTGCTCTGAGTACACCTTACTTGCACATCACAGGCATGATTTCCCAATTCACCTCACATATGCTAGTAGCCAGCTCTGGGCTGAATTGTGACATCAAGGAAACCAAAGAGTATTCTTGAAAAACAAGGGGAAATAATGTGATGGTTGCGGGAATAGAAACACATTCACATAGGAAGAAACCTTGAAAGGGAAAATGAAACACAGAAAAGTCCAGGAAGAATTGAACATACTCAGAGGGCATTAGAAATCATTGGTAGGGGAGACATGAAATAGAAAGTCCTGAAATTAGGGGTGGCAGGTTGGAATGCTGAGCATTCTTTGTAAGTCCCACTTATCTCTATTGATAATATCAGAAGCAATGGGTGATTTTAATAGGTCATCATAGGCATTTCACTGCATCTTCTTTTCACTGTTGATCTTCTAGAACTCCTAAATTTATCTTAATTTTTATTGCAGGTGGCGAATTCAGAATAACAACCATGTGATTGGCAAGCTCATCAGTTGGTGGCACTACTTCATTTTCTGGAGAGCCTATACTTTTCTTACAAGTGCACGTAGCCTCCTTGCTTCCTAGGATTCTTCTCAGCCAGCAAAGAAACAAAAAGGAGGAAGTGCTCAAGGGAGCAATGGGAATTGAAGGCCATGGTCACTTGAGATAAATGGCAGATCACTGGGGATCTAGTCTTACAGCTGCTCACTTAGGCCTGTTTCCTCTCTGCAGCCTACATTTGTTTTCTGTGAGCTGCCACTGGCTCTTCTGGTGGTGGCGCTGGAGACACCAAGGCAGCTTGATAGGTGCCAAACTTGAGGCAAGATTAAGGCACCCACCTCATCATGATTCAGCTGTGGAAAGTGGTGAGGCATGTGCGACAGTTAGAGCTCCACAGACTGATTCTGCTGCTTATTGCCTTCAGCCTGGTCTCCATGTGCTTTCTGGCTTACTATGTCACTAACAGTCCCAAAATCAAGGAACCACCCCCTCTGCCCTTCAGCGATTGCAGTAATCAACACAGGATCCTCATCCAGCCCCAGGCAAGCTGGAGGCTTACAAAATCAGTGGACAACTCACGCACAGACCCTGTGGTGCTAGTTTTTGTGGAAAGCATTTATTCCCAATTGGGTCAAGAGATTGTGGCCATCTTAGAATCTAGTCGGTTTAAATACAGGACAGAGATTGCTCCTGGAAAGGGAGATATGCCCACTCTAATGGACAAGGACCATGGTCGCTATGCTCTTATTATCTATGAGAATATCCTTAAATATGTGAACCTGGATACCTGGAACAGGGATCTTTTGGACAAATACTGTGTGGAATATGGAGTAGGACTCATCGGTTTCTTCAAGGCAAATGAGAACAGCTTACTTAGTGCTCAGCTCAAAGGCTTTCCTCTCTTCCTACATTCCAATTTGGGACTGCGAGATTATCACATCAATCCCAGTGCCCCACTTCTGTATGTTACCCAGGCTAACGAAGTGGAACAGGGCCCTCTGCCTGGGGACGATTGGACGGTGTTCCAGTCAAATCACACAACCTATGAACCCGTATTGATGGCCAGCACCAAATCGTCTGAGTCAATCCCTCACCTGACTACACACAGAGCTCTACATGCCACAGTGGTGCAGGATCTTGGTCTCCACGATGGTATCCAGAGGGTTCTTTTTGGTAATAATCTCAATTTCTGGCTGCACAAGCTCATCTTTGTTGATGCGATTGCTTACCTGACTGGCAAGCGTCTCTGTCTGACCCTTGACCGCTACATCCTTGTGGACATTGATGATATCTTTGTGGGCAAAGAGGGGACACGCATGAAGGTGTCTGATGTAGAGGTAATGTGGAACAGAGTGAATGGGAATATAAAGTAAACAACTGTCATAAGACCAAGTATCTTTACTAATAAATTCAAAAGGATATAGATTCTCACTGTTTCCGTTAAACATATGAGAATTGCAAAGCTTTTTTTTTAAAAAAAATACTAATTCTTTGTGAAATAGCTTTTTTCCTTCTCTAAATTCAATTTTGGGGGAAATGAAAGATCAAATGTCTTTTGTTCTAAAACTGTCACCCCCTAATCCTTATCTGACGTTGAAGAAGAGATCACGAGATTTGCTATCACAACAGTCTGCATTTATCTTTTGTACCAATGATGTGAGCGGGTTTGCTAAATTCAGTCTTTGTTTCATTACAAATTCAAACTTAACAATCCTCAGGAGGAAAGTAGAGCTAGGTTGACAGGGGACATTTTAAACAATAGCTAATTCAGCATGCATTTGGTAAGAGATGGCAGTGTGGATGAAATTTATTGTCCATTTTCCAAACCCTAGAGAAGCCATAGGTTTAGGCATTAAATTTTTGAGTACAGTAAGGATAAAATAATAAATTTGCTAGGAGAATGAACCCACTGGATTTTTCTACTTGCTATATATTGATTAATATATAGCATTGGGTTTAAAGAAAGTTATCTAAGTGTCAGTAGAATATGAGGTTAAAGATTTCACAGTAGTTTGAAAAATTATTCCTCTGACAGATTTGCATGATCTATTTTATAAATGTTTATATAGCAGCATATTTTGAAGTTCATTTAAAGTGAGAAGTTCAAGCCCTTTTAAATATTGCTTGTGGTGTACTTTTAAGAGTTTGTTTCATAATAACATCTCATAAGAGCTGAGCCTGTTTCAATTACTGTTTTTAAAATAATAGTAATTGTAATGCAGCTTCCCATAAAAATGGATTTCTGTTGAAAAATATAGGAATAGAATAATCTGGATATCTTTTCCTGGTGAATAATACAAGACACCATAAACAGGATAGTCAGGTCAATCCTGCTAGTTGTGTGTGGTTTTGTTTTGTTTTGTTTTGTTTTGTTTTTTTGTTTTAATCCCTTTTATGAACCCTTGCTAAGTTACAGAAGGGTCAGCTTTGCTTTATCCTTCTGTTCAGGAGAAGTAACGAAAGAAGTGTAGGTACGTCTTCCAAGTAGTTAGTAGATGATGCACCCAGTGGAGCAAGGTTTCATTTTAATAGTGATATTGAACTGTGTTTTGGAGAAGAGTGGTTTTATGCTGTTTTCTCTTTCCCAAAAGCCTGGTACAGTAGGAAAAACAAGACTCCCATCTTTCTTATAAAACTGTGGTGCATGCTTGAGAAGCCGGGAAAGTCCAAACATAAAGCCAGACCACTAAAGTGATCTAAACTTGTGGTCCTGTACTCAAGAGTGAGGGAGTTGACGCAACAAATGAATGTAGTGAGAAAGGCAGAGCCTGTAATGTCCTCATGCAAAGATGGTGAGAACCTGCCAGACTTGGAAAATCCTAACTAAAACCCTGGGTTTATCCAAAGAGCATAAGCTCAAATTAGAAATCCTGTTGATTTCAGGTATAATTCCCAGCCTCTTAAGTGATGGTTGTCAAGCAACTGCTTTTATTTTTGTCATTTCTCTGAATCTTTATTCCAAATTGTTGCAAGATGGATCCCAGCCAAGGATGAAACCCAGAGCTTCACTGATAGTCCTGTGTGGAATTATAGAAGTTAACCTCCCTTTGCAAAGCTTCTCTGGTGATTACAGAAAGACTCAGATGAGATCATTCTAAAACATACTTTGTTTATCAGTTTAGCAGTGTGAAATGGAACATTAATCTGACATTAGTTGAAGGGATTTGATGCTAAGAAGATAATACTTACTTTTATGCATTTGAAAGAGAATCTCTGCCAAGGTGGAAAGATTAACTTCTTTTTTCAAAACAAAAAACAAACGGTAATTTTGCAAGTTTGTTGACTTCTTAAATGAGAGGTGCAGTGGAGGAACATTTCCCAGTGTCAAAACAGTTGGCATGTTTTTTGCAAATTAATTCCAGAATGTAAGTATATGAACTCACTGTCAAATCTAGTTTCAGTGTGACACATCCAGCTGCTTGTTTCCAAATCATCATCTTGTTGAAATAATTTTTTAAAAAATATATTTTCTGATGTACACCAAGCAACAAGTTGGAAGAATATACATACTCTTAATTTGCTTGTATTTTTTTTACTTTTTATTTGAAAAGATTGGGAGAGAAAAAATGGAACTGATAGGAAAAAACCAAAGGAAACTGGTGGGAAATGGGAATTTGCTGAGGGAAATCCCCCACTTTTTGGAAATAGTCTTGACCAAGGGGTTGGTCAATGTACCCAGAAGCTCAGCAGCGTTTTTCTTGTCTTCTTGCCTTCAAGAACCTGCTTGCTGGGTCTTTCTTTTTATATTCACACTAATTCTGAAATAAGTCTTGGAAGAGTAATAAAATTAAACTACACGATGAGCAAATTAGATGTAATTGGCCTTACAAAAACATAGAGATCTTTGCTTTCATTCAATCCATGCATGTTCTTAAAAAAGAATAAAAACAGGGGAATATGTATCAGGTTATAATTTTCAGAAATAAAATAGTTATGTAATTATAGGAACAAATATATTTGCATAATAAAATAGAAAGTATGGAGCATTGCCTAGAAGTAATATACTTTCCTGCTGTGACAAAGAAGTTAGAAGCATCTGATAAATGTTGTTTAGGAAATTTACATCAGTCAAACTAAATCAATTATAAATGTGGATTTGTTTTCAATATTCTAAAATCTCAGAAGAAAGATGGAACAGTACCTGCAAATAGCGTTTGGAAATCTTCTATTTCTGCCTTTTATTGATGGTGATTGATTATCAAGCTTGTGGATATTTTGAGATCTGATCTTGAGAAGCATATTAAATCAAGAAACACCCTGTAAAGAGCAGACATTTGGGGATGCTCTTGAACCTAATTGGGTGGAGGTTTGCTCTCAGTAGGATTGGTGCAGTTTCGTGAGAAATGGGAATTCTTTGAATTTATCAACTGACACGTGTGTTGTTATAGTAACCCAAGTTACTATACTTAACTATACTTTGCTAAGCTGCTTAGCATTATCTTTCTCTTTGAGGCAGTGATGAAATCTAAAATTTCTTACTACCAGTTCTGTGGGCATGGTTTGGTGGGGGAGGTAATGTGACTGGGTGGGTGTGGCCAATTTTTTTTTACTTTTAAAACCATTTTTTACATGTAAAACCATGTAAAAAAATGCTTTCAAAAGGCTCTGACGATCCCAGCTGAGTTGCCTGATCGTCAGAGGGTTTTTAAAAAACCCTTTGCTGATCAGGCAACTCAGCTGGGATCATCAGAGTTTGGATCGTCAGAGCTTGGATCGTCAGAAGCATTTAAAAGAAAAAAAACCTCTGATGATTGCGTAACTCAGCTGGGCATGGGGGCAGGGGCAGGGATTTTTGCTACCGGTTCTCCGAACTGCCTGCCACCATCGCTACCTACTCGCTCGAGCTGGTCCGAACCGGGAGCATTTCACCCCTGCTTTGAGGGCATAACTTCCCAGATGCTTCGGAATGTCAGGACTCAATAACACAGAATGCAGATGTGAAGTACCAAAAAGGATTTTAGTCAAATGAGGTTGCTTAGAAATTATATGTATATCAACTATATATATGTATATAGTGGAACAGTGGAACACTAAATATGAAATCACGTTTTAAAGAATGAGACAATTATCCACCCTTAAACAAACAAAACACAAGCAGACATTCTAAGAGGACTATATGGAACCTCAATTAGTAATTCAGAATGTGGATCGTAATTATTAAAATTTTGATGTTGGAGAGCCAGCAGAATTGCAGTTATTCAAATGCTGAATTTAGACATAGAAAACACATGCCCCAAACCCACCTACGAAACTCAATGACCTTGGACATTTTGTTTCTTTCTTTTTTAGATTGTGCATATTTTTTGGAAACTAACCAAGATATTAACAATCAGTGAAGATTTAAGATGCCAGTTGTTGAAAAAGCTCAAAACAGCCATGTTTGATTTTAAAATAGCAAACCTCTAAAAAAAAGGGAATCAATAAGAAAAGGTGTCCAGAATGATTGTGGAGACAATTTAAAGTCAACAATTGTGACTGGAGTCACAAATGCTCAGATTTGTGTATAGACCTGGAAAGATGCCACAAGTCCAGAAAATGCCAGAGCAGTTAAAGATCAATGAAATATATCCTCAAAACACAGACACAGAAGAAGGCAGATTTAGCAGGCCCAGAATACTGACTCTGGTATATTTCAACCCAGAAACTTTGGTTTTGGGAAGCCTGAAAGCGGGAGAGGGATGGTGATGTGGGGCTATGTCTTGGATTTACTGAGCTTCCAGTTTATGCACTTGATAAAAGTAATGAAAGAGGACGCTGTTGAGAAGGGTATGAATTCTTAACAACATGTGAGTTGATTAAGAAACTGGTTTGAATGGTTTCTCTCAGCCTTTCTCTTCTTTTCTTGCAGGCTCTTTTAAACACTCAGAACAAGTTGAGGGCTCTGGTTCCCCATTTCACTTTCAATCTGGGATTCTCTGGGAAATTCTACCACACTGGTAAGATTTTTTGTTCTATATGAAGTTAGCCCATTTCTTAGGAGCAAATTCATGTTGGATTCACATTTAATCATGTTTGCTTAATCATACTCTCTTGAGTTGTCTAGATTCAGGCAACCTTGACTGGGAGCCTGCTGATTCAAAAGAAAGTCATATTTCGCTGCATAGTGAAAAATAACAAAGAAATAGCTGGTACAGTTAGAATATTTACCCAGGATTTCTTTTATCAGTCAGCTTCTTGCTTCTGTTTATAGATTTCTTAACTAAATGTGCTTGGGGCTGACGGGGGGGGGGGAACCCAGTTTTTGAGCCTAATGGTTTTGGACAAGCGGCCAGAGGCTTAATCTGCTGTGACACCAGCGGAAGGTTTTCTCTCTTTGAAAGTAACTGGTGAAGGAGCTTCTAGTCTCAGTGAAGACCTCATTAGAAGACAAAACAATTGGCTGGTGGTTTTTTTCTTCAAATCTGTTGTGCAGTAATGTAAATTATGTTTTGTCTTGTTGGTCTTTAGTATCTTTGCTCAATAACCCAGCAACCCTAGCTTAGTCCTTTTTCCATGGGCTTCCAGGTACAGATGAGGAAGATGAAGGAGATGATATGCTCTTGAAGAACAGGAAGGAATTCTGGTGGTTTCCTCATATGTGGAGTCACATGCAGCCACATCTCTTTCACAACGTTACTGTGTTGGCAGAGCAAATGAAACTCAACAAGCAGTTTGCTTTGGTAAGGGACAACTTTCTGGAATGTATCAATCTGCTACAAGTTTACTACATGAGCACTGCTGAGTTCTAAGATAAGGATGTAAAGATAATAGTACAGACTCCAGAAGGAGAGAGTTTGGAGAAAGTGTTTAAAAAACAGGTGCCATCTGTGACAACAGAACTCTGTCAGAAAATACGAAATTTCTTGCAATTCCTAAGTGTTGTGTTCTTCCTAATTCCTGCTTCACACTTTCCAGGTCCGTTAATATTTCACATCTGACCTGGAACTTGTACCCTCTCTCATATCTTCTGTATGTTAGGAAAATTTGCAGATGAAAAATGTAACTGATTTGTACTGATCTGTCCATTCTACTTAATGGCTTTATGGCAAGCAAACAAGTTTTGCTTCGTTTTCTATATATTCCTTGTCTTGCCCCATAGCCAGCCACCCTTCTCTTCCCTCTTGCTAAATTGCTAACAATGAAGTGAATGTAGAACTCTTAAAATTTGTTTACACCCCAGGAACATGGGATTCCCACAGATATGGGCTATGCAGTAGCCCCCCACCACTCAGGGGTTTATCCGGTTCATGCCCAACTCTATGAAGCATGGAAAACTGTTTGGGACATTCAGGTGACTAGCACAGAGGAATATCCTCATCTTCGACCTGCTCGATATCGACGAGGGTTCATCCATAACGGAATCATGGTAAGATGCTGAGGCTGAGCCCTATTAACTATCTAGAGGAGAAAAGAAGTGCAACCAATTCTGGAGTGCTCATTGTTGGGAAATCAACTTTCTGAAGTTCTCAAAACTGAAGAATGAGGGAGTGCTCAAATGAACCATCTTGTTCTCTATAACAATCTCTTGGGTGGTGAACACCATGTACCAATAAAGTAATAACTATAATTATTTTCTGTTGAAACAGGAAAGAAATTCTTTTTGATTTAAAACATCTCTAGTCTTAAATCTTAAGAATCATCCATACGAAGTTGGGTAGTTAATTAACAGGTTTTGGAGACCAAAAGATTTTTAAAAGGGTGATGGGGTTGGAACACAAAGCAGTGAGAACTGAACATAATCCATGGCCATAGAAAATACACCAGGTCAGGCAATGGAATGCAAGGAACTAGAATACAGCTTGACTCAATAGAGATGCCCACACAAATACATCTTATTTCCTGTCCAATTCATTGTATGATGATAATTCTATACAATGAATAAAAATTTGAGAAAGAGCTATTTCAGCTCTTAGCTTTTTGAAGAATGTGAAAATAGACAATTCTTGGCAATGTCACTGTCAATCTCCATTCCACCTCTGTAGAAGTTTTCATAGGACTTTAGGAATCTCAGCTGAAGGCCAGGGCATCTGATGTGGAGAGAATGGATTCTGCCCATCTGTTGGTCTTGGCCTCCCCCTCCCCCCCCAGCCTATGAAGGTTCACAGCCAGAACCAACACCCTCTTTTAATTTTCCTCCTCCTCTCTGACTTATCTAGGTGTTGCCTCGCCAGACTTGTGGTCTTTTTACTCACACTATATTCTATAATGAGTATCCTGGTGGCTCCAAGGAATTAGACAAGAGCATTCGTGGTGGAGAACTTTTCCTGACAGTGCTCCTGAACCCAGTAAGTATGAAGAATACAAAACTCTTCATTCAGTTGGTGGACTTCCTCAGGGGTGAAATGTAAAATTTGTTACTACCAGTTCTGTGGGCGTGGCTTGGTTGGGGGGATAATGTGACTAGGTGGGCGTGGCCAACTTTTTTTTTTTTTACTTTTCAAAGCATTTTTTCTAATGCTTTGAAAAGCCTCTGCTGATCAGACAACTCAGCTATGGGATCGTCAGAGACTTTTCAAAGCAATTTTTTAACCACCTCTTCGGCCAAGAGGTTGCAGAAAAAAATGCTTTGAAAAGCCTCTGATGATCCCAGCTGAGCTGCACAATCATCAGAGGACCTTTTTTTTTTCTTTTCTTTTCTTTTTTTGCAGATTCCGTTTTTGTCTTTCTTTGCTGGCACAGATATCATAAAAAGATCTTAGGTACAGCATGAGAAAATGGGCCTTGCTGGTTACTCTACATGTCAATCCACACGTTCCTCTCCCTGCAACCCATCCTTGGTTTGAGTAAATCAGTAGTGAATTAAATGCAAGATTGGTATGAAGGAAAAATGCCCACAACCAATGAAATATTTATTGACATGCTTGCCCGAGGGGCACAAGTCCTTCATGTTGTTTAATATCTCTGTCCTTAGTCTTGAGAGGAGGACTTTTATTTTTCATTAGTACAGATTGTTATGTTTAATTTGTGTGTGCATCAGCCAGAACGAACTCATACTAAAATGAAGTTTGGCCCCTTATTTTTCACTAGGAGGGGTTTGTGCTTTAATTTATGTTAATCATTTATTTTATTTTCACCGTTCCATTAATTTTTTAATTTAATTAATTTTAATTTAATTAATTTTCCATTAAGAGCCTTGATAGTACAGTGGTCTAAGGCACCCTGTTATTAAGCTGGTTATTAAGACCAGCTGCCTGCAATTACTGCAAATTCGAATCTCACCAGGCTCAAGGTTGACTCAGCCTTCCATCCTTTCTAAGGTAGGTAAATTGAGGACCCAGTTTGTGGGGGCAATAAGCTGACTTTGTATAAATATACAAAAGGATGAAGGCTATTGCTTAACGCATTGTAAGCCGCCCTGAGTCTCTGGAGAAGGGCGGCATATAAATCAAATTTAAAAAAAAATTCCTGTTTTGTTTCTTCATATTTTAAATATATATTTGCGAAGCAGGTCAGTAGGTTTTTCGGTGCTGCTGTACTTTGCCTTTACAACTTTAAGCCTGACCGGCTTAAAGCAGCAGCAGGAAGATCTGGCCTTATTGAGCCAGATGCACTTCAGAAAGGCTGCCCCACATCATGTCCCTGAGAAGAGGAGGGTGAACGTGGGAGGAAGAAGGAGAGGAGCTGACGTATTATTGGCTGTTGTCATTTCCTTGATCTCTGTTCCTATTGCTGGGACTCCAGAGAGACTGGGAGCAGGTAGACTAGGTAATCAGAGCAGCTTCTGTGGTGAACTTTGGTGGCACTTCTTTGTCCTAAAAAGTTGGCAGCCGAATATGAGTCCTTTAGCCGGGGGTAGCGGGGCCGGCAGCAGCAATGTAGTGCTTGACTTTGCTGTGCTGTGGCAAAAGTAGACTGCCCTGATTCAAAGGTTGAGCACAGGAAGAACCGGAGAGATTCCTCGAGAAAGTGCAGCAGGAAGGACAAGGAGCATTGCAAAGCCTCACATAAATCTCAAAGGCATCCATAGAAAATAATCTGGTGAGTAGCTGCAGTCCAGTTCAGAAGAAGGGTAAAAGAAAAACTGAGGACTCCTCAAGAGTCCAAAGAACGACTCTGGTAGCCAGTGATATTTCAGTTCAGTGACTAAACAAGCAGAATCTCATCCATATGCCTTCTGCTAACTTGACATTTTGTGACTGTGACTGCGTCACCATGGCAACAAATTGTGAGAGTACCCTTGTGTTTCCAAAAAAATCTGAAGAATCATTTCCAAAAGGTTGAGATTACCTCAGATACAGATAGTCCTCAATTTACGATTGTTTGTTTAATGATGGTTCAAGGTTAGGATGGAAAAAGTGACGTGGTCTATGCTCACACTTGACTGTCATATCACTCCCATGATCACACAATCACAATTTGGGACTTTGGTCACCAGTTCACATTTATGATTGGTTGCGATGTCCTGCAGTCATGTGATTATGGTTTGCAACCTTTTTTGCCACTTTCTGGCAAATGAATGCCCACTGGGGAAACTTGGCTGCCGTAAAAATTGTTGTAAAATTGGGTCTGACTTAATTTTCAACCGCAATGACTTATGACAAAAATTCCAGTCCCAATTGTGGTCTTGGTTGAGGACTATCTGTAACCATTTGTGAGAAACATGCAGTGAAGTCATCATTTCCCTGAGCTTCTCCAGTTTACACTCCAAGTAAAACTACGTAGATGAGAAATATTCTCCAGAGAACAAAAAAAAAAAAAAAAACACCTGTGTTTAGAAAAATTGGTATGGTAAAAACATAAATCAAGGATAAATCCATTTTCAGGAATAGGAATATCTCTCTCCTATTCGGTTATGCTGCCAGCAGTATTTTTCATTCTCAAATTTTTGTTATTGAAGTATCTTTAGGTAACCAAGTGGTTCTAGCATGCTTTCACACTAATACGGCTATATAGCCATCAATCAAATTTTCCTGACTTTTGCTGAAGAAATGAATAATAACACTTTTCTCCAGGCTTTTGTAGAGTGAAAAAACTGAGCGTTCATGATGTGAGCAGATGATTTTTTGCAGTCATAGCATTCATTAGTAAGGCTAAGTTATACAATCCTGTAAAATTGCACAGTTCCAAATTGTTAATTTTTCAGGCTAAAAACACTGTACCTCTTTTTTTTTGCTTGCAATGGAGCACCCACAACTCCAGGAGGCAAGCCATTCCATTGATGAATTATTCTTACTGTCAGGAAATTCCTCTTTATTTCCAAGTTGGATTTCCCTCTGACGAGTTTCCACCTTCTTGTCCTGCCCTCAGGTGCTTTGGAGACTAAATCAGCCCCCTCTTCCCTGTGACAAACTTTCAAGTACCGGAAGACTGCTGTCATGTCTCCCCTAAGCCTTCTCTTCGTTAGGCTAAACATAGCCATTTGTCATGATTTAGCTCCATATTCCTTATCCTCTTCATTGTCCGTTTCTGGGGCCTCAGGATCTTTTTTGTATCGTCATGACCAGAACCAAATGCAGAGTTCCAAATGTGGCCTTGCTAATGCAGCATGGAGCAATACTATAACTTCCTGTGATCATGATGGACATTCTCATGAGCTGTAGTAGATTCAAAGATATTGGGGTCCTCATTTGGATACTTTAGGGATACAGTTGATAAAGCATCCAAATGAGACCCCCAACATCTTGGAATCTATTGCAAGGGATCAGTTTCTGCTCATTAGGAAGGGCATCAAGATCACAGGAAGCGATAGTACCTTGCAGCTGGCTATAGCTGATATCTATGGGCTCCACCCCTTCATTTCCTGGGTTAAGTTTTAGAAGCCCTTAAATAATAAAGATAATTCTGTTGGCCAACTACTTGAATGTGCTCTGGGAATGCCAGAAGGAGATCTTAGGGACAATTGTGTCATGGCCCAACTGACTTTATGAGTCTCTGAGAGCAGACCATCTTCAGACTATAAGGAAAAAAGATTGACATCTAATTTCACTGGAATGTATTTAAATCATTTATCAAAAACTATTAAATACCATTAAGATACAAATTAAAAGATATGCAGGAATTTAAATTTGAATGAGGAAAGAGGCTTTGATTAGCATGGGGATGTTTGTGGCATCTGAAAGAAGCCCTGGATTAGGAATGTATTGTATTGGGACTAGTGTGCAAGACAAGGAAAAGATGAAGTTTCTCTAAGGTTCAGCAGTAGGTAGAATAGTCATATCCAAGCCAGATCCAAAAAAGGCTCCTGCTTCAGGAGGAGATCCTTATTCCACAAACCCCAAACAAGAAATGGAGATGATAAAAAGAACCAAAGGATAAAATACTGAATCAAACACTCAAACGTAGACCTTCAAGCAAGCACAACTGAGGAGAAAAACAAATAAATCATCCTAGATACATCCTGGTCCATTGGATTTAAAAAATGGAGATCTCCTCTGCAGAGTGCATGCAGTTAAGAGGGAGAGAAAATAAATCAGAATGCTAGGAAGACATAAGGAGCAGCACAACAGGGCAGGTTGCACTCTCAGTTGCCCCATATAACTTCTCAGCTTTTTGGCTGGGATAAAGTATAGTTAGCAACAGGATTTTTGACAAACTTCTCATGTTCAAATTCTTCATCATGACACACAGACCAGATCAAGATTATGTTCCCTTTGTATCTTCAGCTGATAACATTTTCAGCTGGTTAATGGGAAAGCTATGGAGCAGGCGTACTATGTCTGTGTCTATGTTCTCGGCCATCCAGGTCATGAGTGTCCTAAAGGTGCTTTTTCAAAAAGCTATTATTAATGTTTTATTAACAAGAGAGGAGAAAAAAGCATAATATGTCTATCCCAAAGGTACTTTTTCAAAGGGCAACTGGTCTTCCTTCGTTTTTCCTTGAAGATGTTTCACTTCTCATCCAAAAAGCAGTTTTGAAGAAACTTCTTGGATGAGAAGCGAAACATCTTCAAGGAAAAACAAGAAAACTGGACTTTTCTTTGGGATAGACATATTATGCTTGTTTTGCCTCTCTTGATGATAAAACATTAATAATAGCTTATAAAACAGTGATCGAGAGACATAGGCAGGTTAATTCCAGACTGCAAGATCTCCTGGCTAGAGCTACCCAAGACTCTTAGTCTTAGTCACAGCTGTATCATCTTTGAGGGAAGCAGCCATCCAGCTTTTCCTTCATCCAAATTCATTTGAGCTGTACATTCTTCCGGGGAAATGAGTTTCAGGTATATATAACAAGGTTTTGGAAACTTCCTTTCCATAAGGACTAGTATATATTTTTTTGCAGCAGACTTATTGCAGTTGTATTTCATTTGGTTTAGTTTTTTTAAACTTAAATGCTGGTATTGATTGTGCAGGGTCTTTGGTGCTCTCTGAGCTTAGTTGTTTTCTTGTAGACTTTTCATTAATCAAACTAGGTGACATTATAGTAGGGAATGGGGTTTGCTCTCATTTTATATTCTAGTGGCTTGTTCTGCCAGTGTTGGTGGGAATTAGTTTGTTTGTCTGAGTTGCTAGTTCCTTGATTGGGGTATTGTTTACTTCTCATTTGTTGATCTAGTGTTAATCTTGGTGTTAGTCTCTGCTTGTCTGGTTGTTGATTGCCAGTGAGGAGGTGTTTTGATCTTTTAATTTCCTTTTTGTCTTTTTGATTGTCACTTGAATGGTATGTAGTTGTTGTTTAACCCTGTTTGCCTGTTGATAGCCGATTTCTCTTGAGTGCTAGATTTCCAGGAATTCTCTGGCATTTTTGGCATCTAGGATGCTCACAGTTTCCCAGTTGAAACTAAGGTTAAGTCTGTCATGTGTTGTGAAATTAAGTTTCATCATGTCTTCTGACTGCTAGTTGGTGTTCATGGATGCGCTCTGCTAGCACTGACATTGTTACCTACTTCGGTAATGAAACATCTGCAAGAAAACCACCAAGCTCAGAGAGCACCAAGGACCCTGCAGATCAACTCTGAGCTAAAAATATTCTCTTCTAGCGGCTGTGGATTGTCTTATTCCTTTTTTCCCCCTTGAAGGCTTCCTGATTGTCTAGCCATTCATCAGAGAGGACCATTTAGTGCAAGAACCCTGCAAAGGGTTTGTAGAGAAGGCTGATGTCCTTAGCAACCCTCTTCCCTCCAATTCAGCTGGAGTTAACAGACCCATTTGGTGAAGCGGAGTGCTTTCCCCTTGGTAAGGCCTCTCAGACCCAGCAATCTCTGCAGTGCCCCTCTACTACTGACCAACAAGGAGGGGAAGGGCAGCCTAATGGTATAGAACAGAAAGACACAGTCTTGGTTTAGACCACATGCTATACTAGACTAAAATGAGGTTGAATAGTTTATACTTTCTGTACGAGAGTTTTACCTCAGAAACACAGCATGTTATGTAAAATGAGTCAAATTGACTCTGATCTGATTTACATGGCTTTTCACTCCTAACTATATAAACATTTTCAAGGTCTGCACCCAAGTTCAGCCAAGGCCTTATTAGGGCAGAGAGGTTATATATATATTACCTCTCTGCCCTAATAAGGCCTTGCTTGAACTTGGGGTGCAGACTTGAAAATGACAGGGCTAAAGTTCCATTAATTGCAGCCTCCCCCCCCCCCCCCCTGATAGTCTCTGGGATTTTTCATAACATCTTACATGTTTCTCCTAGCATGTTCTTTACTTTAGCTCAAATTGTGGTCACAATGGATAGAAGTACTTGTTTTCCATGTGATAACTACACTTGAGTTGTTCAGATGTCAAGATACCATTCATTGTTAAACTGTCTATTGTATTGCTCATAGTATCTGGCACTCATAACCACAATTGTTTGAACTGTGAAAATTGACCAAGAGGTTATAGAGTTACTATTGCAAGATCAAACATGAGCAACTAGTAAACTTTGCCAAGTTTTTAACAATAATTATGGTGTGGAGAAGTCTGTTGGTACCCCCAGTACTAATTGTTGTAGGTTTGATTTTCTCATATTTTGAAGTATTATATTTGTCTTTTATTGGGACTCAACAAAACAGGTTCAAAGTTAATTATGTGAGATGGACATGCCAGTAAGTTTAAGTGACAGTACCCTTCCCCATCACACCTCCCAGACTCTAGAAAAGATGGAGCACACACTGGTCTTAACAATACTGTAATTGGATTCTTAAAAAGGACATTCCAGTTACATTTATTTATTTTATTATTTTATTTTATTTTATTTTATTTTATTATTTTATTTTATTTTATTTTATTTTATTTTATTTTATTTTATTATTTTATTATTTTATTTTATTTTATTTTTTATTTTATTTTATTTTATTTTATTATTTTATTTTATTTCATTATTTCATTTCATTTTATTTTATTTTATTTTATTTTATTTTATTTTATTTTATTTTATTTTATTTTATTTTATTTTATTTTATTTTATTTTATTTTATTTTATTTTATTATTTTATTTTATTTTATTTTATTTTATTTATATGCAGCCCTATCTCCGTAGGACTCAGGGCGGCTCACAACAATAAAATACATTTGTTTAGACAGATCAGGATTAAAAAATCCTGGGTAGCTCTTTCCATGTGAGATTCAGTGGGTGGGGGTGGGGGGCTGGATGAAGAAGTGCAGGGGTCATATTTCTAGAAACTAATGGTATTTTGTTGGCTTATGACACACACACACCCTGATGAAGACTAGACTTTCAGTAAGCATGCACTTGTGATGGCAGTGGAAGGAGACTGCCAAGTTTCTTGCTCTTGAAATGTAATAAACAAATAAAAAGAACAATATAAATATTGAGAGATATGATGGCTTTCTTTTCAGAAAAAAAGAACTGTGGAACTGATGAATTAATTAAAATCCTTTCAAGAAATTCTGGGACACAGGAATTATTTATATAAATATTTTCTTCTGTGGGAAGGATGACTGTATATGTCAAATCTAAACAAATGAAAGAACAAAAACCTTAGGATCTTGGACATTGTATGCTGATTCTGCAACTGCAGAAAGCAAGCAATGGGGCCCAAGTGCATTTGTTTGTTGGTACTAATGGAAGCTTCCATTTTCTTCCTTGTTTGTAGATCAGCATCTTCATGACCCACTTGTCCAATTACGGCAATGACCGGCTTGGGCTCTACACTTTTGAAAGCCTTGTCAAATTCGTGCAGTGCTGGACCAATCTTCGTATTCAGACTTTGCCTCCAATCCAGTTGGCCAAAAAGTATTTTGAAATATTTTCAGAGGAAAAGAACCCTCTCTGGCAGGTGAGGAAGCATTGTTTAGGGGAGAGGGGGGGCATTTTCCAACAATGTCTCCCATTGATCACACTTCAGCTGAAGATTTGATTTGATCTTAATGCAAGAATAGAAAGTTCAGAGTTTAATGAATCTTTATTATTTGCTACAAGAGAGAAGTTCCTGCATTTCATTTTCCTTTTGATTCCTTTGGAATTAACTGGAAATATGGAAAGTTATGGTTGTTTCTGGACATAGGAAACTTTTATTTTTGAGAGAAGTCTGACATTTTTGAATTGACTCTGATTCCATTTTCGGCACGTATTTTCACTGTATAAGCAAGGTGGGCCATTGGTGAATCCAACAATTTTTTCAGTGGCAGGTCCTGTTTTCATTGTTGTCCAGGTGGGTAATCTAGCTTCAAACCCCCAACAGACAACTGAGGCTGTCATCTTGAAAAGAAAATGATATTCATAAGTAGGACTGTAGGATTGGAAACTGCTGGGACAAACGTCGGGGGCAGCTCTCCTTTGACAAGCAAGTTTTAGTGACAAAAACAAAGTCAAGAGAGGCATTCCTGATTGGCAGCACACACTTGACCTTCCTCTTAGTCAGAAAGATAATCTTGAAACCAGTTTTTGTTTTTCTTCATGTACCAGTCCAGATTATACATTAACCTGTAAAATACATCATGACATCTGTATCAATCCTTGAAAGAGGAATGTGGAGATGATTATTAGCACACCTATCTTTAGAAATTCAGCTGGAGAGTTTACCCGGGTGGGCAGCTTTCTTTTATTCCTGGAAACTCCCTCGCATAATATGCAATTAAGCAGTCCTTTGGTAGAATAGATAATAAAGGAATTGAAGTCTTTGAATATCAGTTGCTCCCATAAACTGGCTATAAAAGTTATGTTATGCTAAGAATCCAGCTAGATGACCCTTGCATGAAGATAATTTCACCTGCCTTAGCTATTTCAAATTCTTGCAATACTACCAGATTAGCACCCCCTTTCCTCCAAATCGTAGAATATGAGAGAGAGTATCCAGCAGGAATGGGTATCGAGATGAACAAATGGTCTGTTGTTGAATGCTAACCCTTACAATTTCTTGCTGTTCAACCAAAATCCCCCCTACCCAAAAAGTATCCAAAATTGGAACCCACCATTTTTTATTCTATCTCCTGGAACAATTCTGAATGATCTCCAGGGTTGAAGATGTCTATCAGGTGTCTTCCAAACTAAAGATACCCATAGCACCGACTGTTCCTCATAACCTTTTTTCTTTGCAAGCCCCTTGTCATCTTGGTGGCTCTCTGAACATGCTTTAATATCAGTGTCCTCCCTAAAATGTGCCATGCAAAACCAAGCACATGCTAGGGGAATGTGACCAATGTTGAAAAGATTGGAAAACTTACTTCTCTTGAATTTCCTATTAGGAAAAGAGCAAAATCAAGCAAACAAAATTTCAAAATAAGTGCAGATTTCAAAAGATAAACTGTTCAAAAACACTTTGTCTGTTTTGATATATTAAATGTTTTCATAACATTATAAAAAAATGTGTGATTAAACAGCTTTGCTCCAAGGCTCAGTATTCTTGTAGAACGGTCATCCAGTATCACAGTAGCACATTCCAAATGGTAGAACACATCTTAAATTGGGGACCTTCTCATACAATTTACTTACCTAATGTATATAAAGTCGTGTATTTCCTACATGATCTCATATTTGATGTCTTTCTTGACATAGAACCCTTGTGATGACAAGCGGCATAAGGATATCTGGTCAAAAGAGAAGACATGTGATCGGCTTCCCAAGTTCCTTATTATTGGTCCTCAAAAAACTGGTAACATTTATCCCCAATGGCATTTATCATCTTGCTTAACAATTTGACATTTGTATAATGGTTGTGAGTCTCCATTTTGTGATTTCAATCTTCATTTGTCAGCCTAGTACCCCTTAAAGTGCAGGTAGAAAAGTTATGGCCGCCTGAATGTCACCAAACTCTGCCTTCTCATATCCCTCACTGCTGGCCATGTAGACTGGGGCACTTGTTCTAGTTCAGCAACCTCGTGACAGGAGCCATTCCCCCTCTGCTGATTTAAAGTTTAATGAGGATTTTCCCATAGAGGGGAAAGTCAATTAGTCTTGAGGGGCAAATCTACACTGAGATTCCCTACTCCTTTTAGACCTGTCAAACTGAGCTAAGATAGATGTGTAACTCAATAAATTGGGGGATTAATCACTGTACAAAAAGAAGTTTAAATAAGAAACCAGCATTCTTCACCACTCCATTACATTGGATAAGTGAAAAGAAATACAAGCAGTCCTTGACTTACAATCATTTGTTTAGTGATTGTTCACTAAAGTGGCTTATGATCAGTTCTCACGACTGTTGCAGTATCCCCATGGTTATGCAATCAAAATTTGGGTGCATGGCATCTGGCATATATTTATGACAGTTGCACTGTCCTGGGGTCATGTGATCATCATTTGTAATCTTCTCAGCTAGCTTCCAATCAAGGGGGAAGCCAGGTTTGCATAATAACTGCATGATTCACTTAACAACTCTGGCAAAAAAGGTCATAAAATGGGGTGCAACTCACTTAACAACTACTTGCTTAGGACTAGGACTATTTGTATTTGGAACCAGCAGATATTTCATGGCTGAAGTAAACCCAACATAACCCTGATGAAACGCTTGTTTCTCTGTTGCAGGAACAACTGCTGTGCATTTCTTTCTCTCCATGCACCCAGCTGTGACTAGCAATTTCCCAAGCCCATCCACCTTTGAAGAAATCCAGTTCTTTAATGGACCCAACTATCACAAAGGAATTGATTGGTACGTGCTGGGATTCCTACTGAATTGTCTCTGAGAGCCTCTGGATCCTGCCTAGCTTGGACTTTCTAACCCTGGTCAAAAAGCTGGGCCGAGATTCTCCACATCCTGTTGCATTTCCATGATTCTCCCTCATACTAGCTTATTCTTGTCCAGCATTTAACCAGTTGTATAAAACAATGTTAACTTCAAATGTTATATAACATTGCTAACTTTTAATTAGTCCAAGGATGCTTGTGTTGGTCGCTGATTTGCCTTCATCATTTCTTTAAAAAATATAATCTTATTAAACTTTTATTAAACAAAAATGAAAATGAAAATAGTGGGAAAATAGAGAAAGGAAAAGAGAAAAGAAAGAAGTGTAGGGGAAAGGGGAAAAAAAAGAAAGCCTTGACTTCTGAATCTTTTTAGTGCAGTAGAATAAAACACTACATCCTCAACTTTTTACTTTAACATATTTAATATGTATTAGCCATTTCTATAATCACAAACTTACCTAATCAGCAAAGTTTCATTTTTTTTCCATCTCAAGCACAAAAATTCAGAAGTGGCTATCAAGTAGAAACAAATCTGGATGTATTCTTTTCTTTGATCAGAGCAATTAATTTAACCATCTGTATTTATAGATTGGTGTTTCTCAACCTTGATGACTTTAAGATGTGTGGATTTCAATTCCTAGAATTTCCCCAGTCAGATTGAGAAACACTGGAGTTATTGATCAAGACAGTCTTCAGAGAGGCTAGTGTTTGTATCGTTCCCCATAAGGCAGACTTCATTGCATCCCAGATTGAATCAGAACATGGCGTCTCCAGCATGAGGGAGGACAGGGACTCCTGCCAGAACAATGCAAATGTTTGTGTGTACAGTGCCTGCAAGTTTCTTGTGTATAGTAAGAAATTTCTTAATTTTAATTAACTCCATCCCCATCACTATTATTCCCTTATATTTTTTCCTGATTTCCTCAACTTGACAGGTACATGGAATTCTTCCCCATCCCTTCTAATGCCAGCACAGACTTCATGTTTGAGAAAAGTGCCAATTACTTTGATACCGAGGTAGTCCCTAAACGAAGTGCAGCTCTTCTTCCACAGGCCAAAATCATTGCTGTCCTTATCAACCCTGCTGACCGAGCCTACTCTTGGTATCAGGTAACTCAGAAAGGCCAGACTGCAGAGGTGAAATTTTATGTATTGGCTGCCTTTTGAATTGGGAAAAGCAGAATTTTATGCTCTTAATTCACTTTTCACACTTGCAGCATCAACGTGCTCACAATGATCCTGTGGCGCTTAACTACACTTTTTACCAGACCATTTCCGCTGGACCCCAGGCCCCTCAAGAGCTGCACAATCTACAGAGTCGTTGTCTGAATCCTGGATTATATTCAACACATCTGGAGAGATGGCTAACATACTTTCCATCAGGACAGGTACAACAATTTTTTTTCCAAGATCTAGCTTATGTTTGATGGCTATTTAAGTGAACCCTAAAACTGATACTGAGCAACCGTTTCAAAATATATTAACTTTCATTTGCACAAGCAAACCAGGATTCTTCTTGAATATCTCTTTGTGAGACTTACAAAAGGTCTCTCTCACAAAGAGATATTCAAGAAGAATAAACACTACTAAGATAGTGCACTAATAAAAACTTGCTGGCTTTCTAGGTTTCAGAGATTCAGAGATTTCCACCAGAGTGGAAAGAAATTTTGAAGAAGCAGAGTTTCTTGAACTTTTGAGATTCATCATTAATGCAAACCTTGGTTATAGAAAATTCTGTACTCTATCTTACCAGCTGAATCACTATATATATATAAGAGAAAAGAATTTCTCATCCACCTCCTTCAAGAAGGGGGGTGGGGAGACAGAAAGTGTAATCTCCTCTGTCCTAACCAAAAGCCCTATCAATTGTGGAGCCGACCGGCGACAGGAAGCCACAGCAGAGGGATGAAAGAGCCACATGCGGCTCCAGAGCCACAGGTTGCTGACCCCTGCTGTAGAGAGAACATTGTCAGCCCTTTTGAACCATCCCTAATCCTGAAGTGCTGTGAATGCTTTACTTAAGTCCTATTAAAATATATAGTGAGTTTATTAAACAAATAACTCCCAGAGTTTGCCATGTCTTTATTGAACACATTGAGCCAAATTACTTTTCGGTTGGAAAAAGCTTACGAAGGCCAACAACAACCTGTTCTCCCGAAGGGATCAATTGAGCTGGTTATTCCAGCCAATGAGACTAGGGAGCCTCAAGTATCCCAGCTAGTGGGATACTTGAGGCTCCCTCCCTTGTGAAGAAATATGCACCCACACATTCTCTTCCTCATGCAGGTTTGTGAAAGGGAATCATGCCTCAATCAAGAGACCTGCACAAACTTCCAAAAAAATCTTCATGTCACTCCTGATGAAGCTGGGACGAAGAAGGACTTTGAAATCATTGCAAGAGTTGCAATGTAGGAAGCCTGAAAGTATCAGTAGTTGAAGCAGTTCAGTAAAAAGCCAAAATACTTTCAAGCTAGCACACAAGGTTGATCAACAGGTACCACGGTTACTGCCGTTACTACTGAAGGAATTTCTATGTCTTCACATCTTTTTTCAACAAGCACAGCAAGTGTTGGCTCAATGGGCTCAATAAAGGCACAATACAGGACCTTGTGTCGGGGTTGTTACTTAAATCCAAATCTCCTTATTTACAAATAGGACTTAGGTAAAGATTATTGAAGGTCGCAGTCTGGTAGGATTACAGATTGTACTAAAAGTTTATTTCATTGATGCAAAGATTGGTTAGATTTACCAAAACCTGGCCATTTCTCTTTCCATTTAGATTCTGGTAGTTGATGGGCAGGAGCTTCGACACAGCCCCTCCCCCATTATGGACAGCATTCAACGGTTTCTGGGAATTACACCACTGCTCAACTACACACAAGCACTAAAGTAAGGATTCTCCATTTGCATGGAGGCACTTTTGTCTTGAAATCTTTGTAAAAACATATGCATTTGTGTGACAGCTACTTATAAGCTAATTTCCCTGTATGACCTGATTTGAACACAGCATTTCTAGGCCAACAAAGTATTAAATGAGGCCAGGCAATCCCTCCCCTTTCTTTCTCTAGATCCATAGAATTTCTGCTTTGTTTTATCACACTTCCCATTTCCACATAATGAGAAAGTGAGGATGTGAAGCCCAGGAGCTTGTTAATTGCTCCCACTTCAGTCAGTCTTGGCTTGTTTGCCAAGGCCTGGCAGACAATTCACTGCCCTCTTTATAGTCCCATCAAACCAGGTTTGATGGCATAGGATGGTGGCAGTTAAACAACAACGTCCGAGCTTGTTGCCATCATCTGGGGATTCCTTATCTCTGAATCAGGCTTTAGTGTACTGTTAACGGGGACCTACTGAATAAAAATAATAATCTCTGTGATTACAGTCTTGAAAGGCATTTTCTTAAAATTCAGTCTATTTTCAGTCAGTGTCTGCATAGAGGAAGCTGAGAGTCTCTCCAGGCCAAGGGACATGCTGTGAATTTTGAAAGGGTGGTACGGAGAGGTTCTCTTTTCCCAACTGCTGCCTTGGAGCTCTTGCCTGGAGAGCAAACGGTGGGCAGGGGCTGGAGGGAGGGCCAGGCATAAAAAGGGGCTTTTCCAGAGAAGAGAGAGTGAGCTGCGTCTGCATTAATCCTGCTGGCTCACCAGTCCATTCCCCCATTTGGCCTTTTTCTCCCCTCTTAGGCAAGTGCACACACACACACCCCTCATGTCAGTGAAGATTCTCAGTCTATTTGGATAAGTAGAATTGTCTGCAACTTGAGTTATGGCAACTGGGCTTATTATTGGTTTGAGATGCTTTGTTGCCCATCCAAGCAGCTTCTTCACTCTGAACAAATTGGTTAGGGGGATCTGAGTAGGTAGAAAGTCCTTGGAATGTACCAACTCCTAACGTTCCTAGGGCTATTCCCACCCCAGGGTTTATTTCCCAAATTGCAGGCTTGTTCTGACTGAAGAAGCTGCTTGGATGGGCAGCAAAATGTCTCAAACCAAGAAAATAAGTCCAGTTGCCACAGCTCAACTTCTAGACACACCGACACATTTATTTTTCAAGAATGCCTCTGGGGCTCAAGAGTCTCCTTATTTTGTCCCCTTATTTTGCAGCATGAGGTTCCCATTTATTTTAATTCAAGGGAACAAAAAAGACAAGTTGGGCAGGCTAGCCGGCACCAAAAAAGGAGGTAGAGGCTACCCATCCCGATGCAGTTCTTGCCAGCATAAATGCAGGTTTATGTATTGCTGCCCTTGTTATGTTCTGGGTTGCTGACACCACTTTCATCTGCCTTTCCTGCTGCTTTCATTCATCTGAAATTGTTGCTTTTGCTTTGTTGCTTTTATTTGAGCTGCCATGAAAAGGACAACAAGGATGCAGAAATTAATTTCAATAAGTAAACTGTACCAAGGATGAAGAGCCTAAGAGGATTCCTGTAGAGAGCCAGGATGCCCAGGAGGGACTTCTTCCCTCTGGCTCCATAGGCAGTGATCAGGTTAGATCTCGCAGAGCTTCCTGCCAAAGGGGATGCCTTGCCTTGGAGAGCCCACCAGCTCTGCCAAGGACTCCCTCCCGTACCAGATTCAGAGCATCCTCGACCCACAAGGACACAGATTATCTAGAGGGAAACAGAGCCAGCCTGAAACGTAGTTGTGTTTCATGTTACTTCCAGTAATATAAAGCTGGTGATGGCTTTTGTCTGAGAGATAGCATTGCCCAAACAGATCATTTTTTGGCACTGAAAGAAAAGGAAAATTAGGAAGGTATTTACCTTCATAGCACTCTAGATTAAAGCACAGGTGTATAAAAGGACTGTATAAAGTAAGTTCCCCTTTCAGGTATGATGACGCAAAGGGATTTTGGTGCCAGCTGCTTGATGGAGGAAAGACTAAATGCCTGGGGAAGAGTAAAGGGAGAAAATATCCAGAGATGGATTCCTCGGTAAGCTACACAGAACTCCTGCATGTCTGTTATAATTGAGAGGAAAAAAAAGAGTTGTCAGTGGCCTTTCATTAACGGGTCCTCTCTTTTTGGGACCCCTGCAGTCCCGCATGTTCCTGGCAGATTTCTACCATGAGCACAACATTGAATTATCCAAGTTGCTGAATACGCTCAGGCAGCCTCTCCCCACGTGGCTCAGGGAGGAGCTGCAGAATTCGAGCTGGAGCTGAAACCCAGATCTCCACGAGCAAGACTGCCAAACAAACTCAAGAGGGAGCCCTCGGGAAGGACACATATGTGCGTGAGCACACACATACACACACACACCACTGCCAACTTTCTTTGAATCACCCAGAGAGGGAGGAGGAAGCGTGCCATCTGTGGGCGAACCATGCACCTTCAACTATTTATGGTTTGATGCAGCTGAGAGAAACCTTCAGACCATAATTGCACAAGATACTGTGTAGTTGCCCACTGTTCCCAAATTCTATGGTAAATAACATAGGAATGTGTGTAGCCTGTAATTCCCAGATGCAAGGAAGCTGAAAGCAGCATCTCCAAGGAGCAGAAGCCTGCAAATGTGTAGGCTACTGTGACATTTCTTGTTAATGTCCAAAATGCTCAGGAAACTAGCAAGTGAATGTCTTACTATTTGTGACAGCTCTGTTACGTATAGGGCGGTGTTTCCAAAATTCTTAGTCATAGACACCCAGTGGCATTTTCTTAATTCCATTTTAGTTGTTTCATTGTTTCTACCCCAGGGGTCAGGGAAGCAAAATAGTTGACGTCACTAGAATGGGACAGACATTCTCAGACAGAAAGTGGTTTGTGACAAGTATAAGATGGAGAGAAATCCAATGGGTTCTTTTCAGCCGCTGCAAGAAACGTATCTTCATCTGGGATGAAAAGTTGTCCTCTGATGCCCGCTGCATGGATTTTTCTTCTGCATTTAGTTGTTAGTCGCCGCCTTTCATTCCTTTCTGAGCACAGCAAGGAGATTATGATTGAGAGGGAACAGAATTGGTACAAAACTTGTCACTTTGCCTCAAGTGAGTCTCCAGTTTCCTTGTAGAACCTATTCCTGTCTTATCTTCTGCCTTGCTACCACAGTCTCTTGGAGTACAAAGCAGATCCTTGCCCATCTCTCAAACATGCCTTATGTACAGCGGCCCAGCAACTCCCAAGAAAACCAGTGCTGAGCTCACTGGAAATAGGCAGACTTAGACAGGGAGACACCTTGGGGCAACATCTGTAACTCGGTGCGTTCATTGAACCAGGGAAGAAAGTGATTTCAACCAAGCTTTCGCATTGAGCCTTAGTTGTTGTGCATTTTTAATTGTGAATTTACCATTGTCTGTAAATATATAATATGGACTTTATAATATCTCATTCAATGTGTCCCCAAGCAGCGGGAAATGTTGTGTAACCAAAAATGTAACCCACCAACCTAAAACCCTGTGGCTGAAGAAAGAAAGGGGGGAAAAGTGCTGTTCTTCCTGCACTGGATTCATGTATATTGTCATTCACATTGAATGATACAAATAAATTCTTGGCTCTTGCAGCTGAGCACAATGTCTAAATAAAAATTAGACATAGCATTTGGATCAATAAATGAACTGCTTTATTTCTTGTTAGATGTAGATTTTCAAGTTGTGCTAACCTTTTTCCTGACCGAATAGCTCTGATTATACATGCAGCAATGGAGATCTCTCTACACTGGATTGTAAGAACCTGATTTAGTTATTAAAATGAAACTAGAAAACAGTAACACTTAAGACTAGATAATCGCAAAAAAATCTGATCAATAACATAAGAAACTGTATTTTCTGGAGGAGAAACATGAGGCTAATTGGAAGTGGCAGACACTGTAACGACTTTTAAGCCTGATTGGGATCTGCTAAGAGATTCAAAGCTTAAGCACCTACCGAGATGCCCATGTGAATTCCAAGAGAAGAAACTTCTAAACAAGGAATGAAGTGGAAGGTCAAGGACGCATTAGAGGAGGAAAGGTACACACAGTATTCAGCTCAAGTCCATGAACTTCACAGGAGAAAAATTGGGTGTAAAACTAATCACAAAAGAGGCCAAGTCTATGTTGTGTTCAGCACTTAAGAGTCACAGACAGCTCAAAAACACACTTAAACAATGCAGGCCTTTTCCTGGGATTGGCCTACAGCTACAGAGGGCGGCTGAGCATTTCTGGGAAAGGAGATGGCTGGCTGAAAGAGCTGCATGTCCTGATGCCTTTTTGCCATTCACTCCAAGGCACTGCACAGCTCTTTTCAAAGGAATCAGACATTTCCAGAATGGCTAGTTAATTGGAATGGCGAGTCAGTTGATGATGAATCCACAAAGATAAATGATTTCTATTTAATATTATTGTAAAAATAACAGGAGGTAGGAGTTTGTAGTCTGTGCTAGACAGTTCCCCATATTTGCAGCAGCAAATCATATATGCAAACAAATGTAGATTTCAGGGTTGGAAGAGGCCCAGCCCATCTCATTTCTAGATTCCACCATTGTGCTGCTTTTAGGAACTGACTTGGAACCCTTAACTTGCACTTTACAGTGACCTGGATTGCTCCTTCCTTCTGTACACAACTTCAAATCAGTGGTGAAATTAAAAAATTTTCCCCACCGGTTCTGTGGGCGTGGCTTGTTGGGGGAGGTCATGTGACTGGGTGGGCGTGGCCAACTCGATATCACATTGAGGGGCTCACCGGCCCCTCCCCTCCCAGCCATTCCTTGTCACGAATGGCAGGAAAATGGGGAGAATATTCCTGCCTACTATCCTTCCCTCAGTCTGTGCTGAGATTGAGGAATGGATGGCAGGCAGGAAAATCCCCTTCCCCATGAAAGGCAGGAGCCTTCCACAAAAACATGGCCCCGTTCCAGATGCTCCCCCCATCCCCCTCCCTCCTGGGGATTACCTTAAAGGGACAGGCTGCAGCAGCTCCTTTCTGAATGGAGGGAGAAAAATTAGCATTCTCTCTGCTGCATTTAACATTGAATTCTGTGGAATATTGAGCGGCTGGAAGAGGTGAGCAGCGACCGACCAGACGTGGGTGGGGCCAACGAGAGGTGATTACTACCGGTTTGGCGAACTGATGCCAATAATCCCTAGTGGTTTGCCCGAACCGGTCCGAACCGATAGGATTTCACCCCTGCTTCAAATGCCTAGAGAAAGTGCTGAGCATTCTTCCAATGTTCCCATTCTCTCATTCACAGAGAAAGCAGCTGCATTCAGACATATATAAATTCTAGTTCTGAGAACAGGACTTTTGTAATGGGATTTAAACAGAATAACTGCTTGAATAGTTACTGTTACTGGCAAGCTATTTGTGACTGATGACAAATAAAAAGCTTACCTGTAGGAGCCTGGTGGTCAGGTAGAACTCTAGTACCGCGGCTCTGCTCTGGACTTGACATCTATGCAGTCATGCTTAATTATTATTAATGTGGTTAGTTTGGATGAGAGATATTTTGCAGATGTTCCGGAGAAGTATGTTCCTTGGAAATTTGGCAGAGCCAACTAGCAGTGTAAAAAAAGCAGATACCACTTACTATCTATTTTGATTACTTAATCAGGACAGCCTGGGAAATCTTATTTTCCCTATGTGTAGGACAAGACGAACAGTTTCAAGGCTTTAAGGGAAAGGATTGGGCCTATCTATGGAAAAGGGTAGTCAGGCAATATGTGGCAGAAACTTAATTCAGTACTGGATCTAAGACTGAGGTTTTGTGGCAAACAAACATCTGCACAACATATAGGATGAAAGAGTGTAGTGTAGTGGATAATTTTATGGAGTCCTTGGTGCTCCCTGAGCTTGCTTGCTGAGTTGCTTACAGACGTTTCATTACCCAGCTAGACATAATCGGTGCTAGCTAGGGAGTGTAAGGTTTGGTCCTTATACAGTAGCTTGCCCTGCCGGTATTGGTGGGAGTGTGGCTTTCTCCTTGGTAGTTCCTTAATTATTGTTTTCTGCTTGCTTGCTTGTTTGCCTGGTGTTAATTCCTGCTTATCTGGGTGTTGGCTGCTGGAAAGGATGGTCTGTTCATTTCCTTCTTTAACATCAACTTTATCTTACTGTATGTAAACCCCACACTCACTAGCATTGATTAACTGCCTAGCCAGTTAATGAAATATCTGCAAGCAAACAACCAAGCTCTAAGAGCAGCAAGGACTGCATAGTTCAACTGACATATATTCTTTTCCACTGGCATAATTTTTATCACTATACAAAATTAGATAAGAAAGATCCATTCATAGGATCTTTGCCTAGTCTGCCAAGATACTGAAATCACCACTATTACATTTCAGAAGGCAAACTTACCTTCGGCTTGAAAAGCTTTGAATAAAGTTTTGTTAAAACTTCTAATAGGCTACCGGAGGGTTTTGGAAGAAACACAAAGAAACAAATTGCAAATGCCTGCATAGATCTATTAAATGTTGAGTGGAATAAAATTATGATTCCCTTATTTTTTTTTCCCCCGGGTTTCCTCAACTTGACAAGGTGCATGGAATTCTTCCCCATTCCTTCTAATGCCAGCACAGACTTCATGTTTGAGAAAAGTGCCAATTTGATAGTTCTCAATGGTAGTTCTCAATGAAGGGCTCTTCTTCCATAGGCCAAAATCATTGCTGCCCTTATCATATCATGCCCTCTGATAGATGCCTGTGTAAATCTATTAATCGTTGAGTGCAATAAAATTAGGAACTAAATACTGGAACATAAATGCCTAATACAGCAGCGAAATATATTAAAGACAAAACTTTGCCTTCAAGAACCATTAGAAGTATTACAATATAGCAACTGTAAAATAATGGCTTAATAATGATTATACCATTTGAAGGAAACATGGTAGAACTTTTGAACACGGTCTTTTGGACAGATATCAAGGTGGTCATTATGGGGGAGAATGATCATATCTGGGTGTTGTTGGGTTCCTAATCTAATGGGTTTTATACAATTTAAGCCTGGAAAAAACGGAAGGCAGTGATTTTATCTTGTGATAAAATCAGTGATCTTCAGCAGTCATGGTATAGAAATGCTAAATACTGGAATTTAAGGCAACAAAAAGGGCAACCAAGATCTGCCTACTGTGCCATAAGCTTCTTCAGCCTAATACATTTTATGTCAAACATGTACATAAGAAATTATCAACTGTAATTGGGTTAATTTAGAGCAGGGGTCCCCAACCTTTTGGACCTCAGGGACCACCAAGTTCATAATTTTGCGAAGCACTACTTGAACTTGCGTGGCATGAGCATTTGCCTTGGTATATTTGCGGCGCAAGGCAGCCCTCGTTTCCTGCCACTTGGGACTCGGAACGGTAAACAGTGTTTGGTTCGGAGAGCAGCCGGATCTTGCTCTCCATTGCGGAGCGAGATCGGCCCCCTGCAAGCTCTCGTCTCTCAAGGAGCCCGGCCAAAGTTTCCCGTGCTGCTTCAAGCGAATGCTCGAGAGATGAGAACTTTCAGGGGGCCGATCTGGCGTCCATAATGGAGAGCAAAATCCAGCTTCTCACTAGACCAGACCCTGTTTACCACTCCGAGTCCTAAGCGGTAGGAGACGAGGGCTGGCGCAAATATAAAAAGGCGGAATGCTGTTGCCGCACAAAAGTAGTACTTTGCTCCCGCAGCTTCCAGGTATCGCAACCACTGCTTCAGCCCACTTGCGCAGCCCTCTCCCTCTCCCCCACCACCGCAACAGCACCTTTAATTTTGGATGGCAAGGGCTGTCCTCATTTTTGCGCATTGGACATGCCACCCCAGGGTAGAGATTTCCAGCCCCGCCACAGCCTGTCCCATATTCCAGAGCTGTAATAGTCTCACTCATAGGACTGGCTCATTGGTCATCCCGGAGTAGTTCCTCCACCCGGGTGTACCGGCCTGCTGGGGAGCAGGCAGCTCCCCAGCAGGCCGGTGCACCCGGGTGGAGGAGGTGCTTCAGGGTAACCAACGGGCCAGTCCTGTGACTACTACAGTCCCACCCAGAGGCCTTGCAGGAGAGATGTAGGCCCGAAAGGCGGCTGAACCTCCCACCACAGGCAGCTGTTCGACTCTTGGTCTTACCTTCCAGTTCCAACTTTTGTGGTTCACACTGCTGTACTCAAAGTGAGGTTTGCACTCGGCCTTAAGAGTGGGGCTGGTGTGTGGGTGGGCTGATGTGGGCAGTGCAGCCATGTGTTCCCACACACGGGCTGGATTAATTGCTCTCCAGAGCCATATCTGGCCCCGGGGCCATAGTTTGAGGGTGAGTGCAAAAAAAATGCAAAAATACAAAAATTTCTCCGCGGAACACCAAAATTTTCTCACAGACCATCAGTGGTCCGCAGACCACCGGTTGGTGACCACTGATTTAGAGCATATTCTGTCAGATGAATAGAGTGGTTAATGCTGGATATTCCACTGAAGCTCCTGGCCAGAAAAAAGTATTGGTCCAAGCCAAGATCTAGGATACTTTGGGGCTTATTTATTAACCAAGCTCTGTGTCATTTTTCTTTACTTCAAATTGGTATTTGATCTCATTTCTAAAACAATGGAATAAGAAACACAATAGGCAACAATTTCTGTTAATGCACAAACAAGAATAAGGTATGTTGTAGAATACAAGACCACTGAAAAAAATCCCTAGTGACAGCAATATTTTAGTCCCCCGTTTTGTTGGAATAGCAACCCTCTTGTGGCTGAAGAAAGTTCCTTAGCACATCATCCCAATAAGTAGGCATACTGCAATCAAGGAGCTAATGCTTCTGTCATAAACATCAATCAGACCAAAATGAGCTCTAAGCACTCCTGCCACTCAAAGGAAGTACTTGAGATAAACTAAGTTAAAATTAAGCCCTTGGTGTTAGCAAAGTGGTCTAAAGTGCTTACCTGGCAACCAGATGGTAGACAATATAGTGATTCAGAATCTTTAAATACCTGCCTATGCTTTTTCATAGCTCAAATGCAACACAATCCAAAATGCACAAAAATTAGTTTCAGTTATATAACCCTCCCACCTTTGCCAGGGATAGTGCACACCCCATCATTAAAGCTTTATTTGGTAAATGTGTTTATTCAAACCCCTTCGTTAGGCTGGCAAGGTATTTAAATTAAATAACTATCCTTAAAATCCAAACAGCAATAACATTAGACTCTCCACATCCTCCCAATAGCACTAGCACTTTAGACTTATATACTGCTTCACAGCCATCTCTAAGTGATTTACAGTCAGCATACTGCCCCCAACAATCTGGGTCCTCATTTTACCAGCCTTGGGAAGGATGGAAGGCAGATTCAGCCTTGAGCTGGCAAGACTCAAGCAGCTGGCTGCCCTACCCAGCAATTCTGATTTATTCCATGTGGTTACTTCTTCTATTAGACTACTATAATAATTATATCTTTGAATGTGGCTACATTTTTACTGTCTGTAAATTTTAACATGGACCAATTGCCCCAATTATCTAATTTTAATTTTACAGGGTTTATTTGAAATAGAAATGACTCAATTAATTACTGTATTCTGTCAACTTGCAAAGTAAGTGTAAATATGAACTTTATTAAGATGGCAGCTTTGGCACCATTCCTTGGGTAGGAAAGGCCTTAAGGTGGGGATGCCTCAGTTAAGTCTTTTCTGCCATATGCACGAGTTCCACAATTAACATCAATCATGTCTAATGCAGTGGTATTATAAACCTTTCAAGGAACTAGCCCGAATAAGGACCATGTAGGAAAGAGAGGAATGTGGGATAACTACACTGCACTAACCTATAATTCCAAACTAATTCCGAAAGGACTAATTCCAAAATGGGACTCTCATGGAACCAAATCAGCCCATCACCAACCATACAACCACTGGCCTTCAGCCTTCCTGGCAATCCCCCTGGCCTCCTACTCTATTGCAAAAGCCCACCCTGCCTTCTTGCCCTCTAGTTTATTCCTGGCTTTTTCATTCTTCTCTTTCTGTGCCAGTCACAGAGAGCTTCCTTCATCTCCCTTTGTTCTCTACATAGAGAAATTTCCAAAGAACTCCTCTGGTCCCACTGCCACAACCCCTTCAAGGGCAAAGAAATTAATTAACACCTTTACGAGGCCATTTATTTATGTAATTTTTTCAAAACCCAAAAGGGAAGAGTTGGGAATGGGGGTGATTTTTTAAAAAAAAATATGGTACTTTTGAAGAAGGAAACTTTAATAAATTGGTTTTCTAACATTGTATTTTGGGGAAATACATCAGGACACAAACTGACTTTGGAATTGTTAATCCTGCCTGCTTTTGCAGTGCATATCAGATGCTCAAGGCAAATGCAAGCCTCAGAGTAGATTATGCACTCTGTGTTGGTTCATGGATCTCATCTTCACAGCAGGTCTTGACTTTCAAAGGCCTTCCACCCCACCTGCCAGCAAGTACATTGTACTAAAACAGTGTTTTTCAAACTCAGCAGCTTTGAAATCTGAGAACTTCAACTCCCAGTATGCTGGCGGGGAAATTTTGGGAGTCTTTTTGCAGGCTCATTAAACAATACGATGACTGGACTAAAGAACTGAGATCAGACACTGTTGTTTCAATAGAACAGTCACATTTAAAGTAAGTCAGCAGTGGCCAACTATTGCATGATGAAAACAAATCAGAATGCCCAACCATTTGGCAGAGAGATGACAGCTGAGGAAGAAACCAACAAGTTTCAGGATGCAAAGTTTATTTCCCCATTTAGTTAGTGAAAAACAGTATGAAACACTAGCATCATGTAATATAAAGAATGCTGAGAATTAATCAGAGGAAGTCCAACATTACTAGCACACAACTTTTTTCAGATTGAGGGCTAAAAAGTGGCTGAGGCCGAGACACATTAAATTTCATTTAACTTTATTTAAATGTAAATTTAAACTATTTAATTAAATAGTTAGTATGATTAGTCCCCATATATTTAATAATCGACTAGTTCACATCAGTAAGACACAACTATGAGGAAATTTAAGGTTAACAAAATCCACATGAGCTGGATGAAGTAAATAAATCTTGCCTTTCCCCAAGCTGGGCTGAACAAGGGAAAGTGATTGACAAAAATTGAAGTCAGGCAAAATTTGGTGTTCACAAAATGCATAACCAAGTTTACTGGATTAACTATCACCAGATGAAGTTGCGGGCATTTAATAATATATGTGTGTCTAGCAAAAGCCATTAACCATGAAAGCTGAAAAGTGACCTCCAGCTTCAGGGCAATACATGCCTGAATATCAGTTGCTTGTGGACTAGCAGGAGAATCTTCCTTATCTTTAAGACCAAGTTTCCTTATTACTTTGTGGCGAGAGGTTGTGTGGTTCAAAGGTCGTTGGGACAAGACCAGGTTTCGGTACTTTTTCAGTCCTTTGCAAAAATAGGTTAGAACTTCCTACTCTAAGGCACTCTTAGTTCTTTGTTTTATGATGTCAGCATGATAAACAGAAATATGGAGAAGAGTCAGTCTAAGAAAATGAGGGCTTTAATCGGGAAACTGAAATAAGGAGTAAGAAACTGATTACAGGAGAGCTAACATCTCATCCAAAGGAACATGACTGTACAACTTGGAGCCATTTTGGGTAGAATATCCTATGTCGTCTGATGAGGAGGCCCTCAGATCACTATCTAAGAGCAAAGAAATTGTACCAGCCAGTTCTGTACTTGCTGAGGCCAGATGCTTCCAGTGGTATCTTTGCCCATCCAAACAGGTAAGCTGTACTGGATGAGGGACCTGCTGTGGCAGGAAGAAGGAAGAAACAGTGTTGGAGAAAACCTGGATGAGCAGAAACAAACTCTGTTTCTCCTGGCCCGGTAACGGCTGAAATTTTAAGAACCATATAGAAAGTAGTATACATATTTATAAATGCCAAAATAAATATTATAAAGAAACAGGCTTGATCCTACCCCTAACATGCATGCATACACACCCAGTAAGAGAGAGAGAAAGGCAGAAATGATGTTCATTTATAAAGACATCCCTATACAGGAAAAAGACTAAAACTGTTGACCAATGATCAGCCAGCTCCCCCTCTCTCTCACCCACACCCACCCACGCACGCACGCACCCACACACACATGCACACAGTTTCCTTGCCTTCACTTGCTGAGGAGGAGAGAAAGGGAAGTAGAACACAGCCACAGCCACATGGACGAGGAATGTCATGGTAGAAATACATTGAATCAGTGGTTTCCAATAACTAAAATTAAAAAGATCCCGTAAGGAAGGATGCAAGATGGGGCATCAGGGTGAAAAGGTAGTCATTTCCAGAGAGACCCGTTGCCACAGATCCTTGGTCTGTTTGCTGCGTTTCAGATTCTGAAGGATGTCATTGAACTGCATCATGCCCATAGGAGTCAGGCAGAAGGCGCTGCGGGCGCTGCGAATGGCATTCACAAAGTCATCGTAGTCCGCTGGAGTGAGATGGATCAGACGATGATGGATGTACTTGGGAAAACCAAGATAAAGCAGGGATGAAATACAGTTTCTGATGGAAAAATCAATTTTATAATCAATCTGAATAGTGCCTTCCCTCTATGAGGAACCATAAGAATCTAGATCAGGGGGGGCAACCATGGCCTCTTTATGGCTGGCTCAGGAATTCTAGGAGTTGAAGCTTACAGGTCATAAAGGGGCCATAGTTGCCCACCCAAACTAGATGGATTTATTACTGTAGTAAACTTATCTACCCTCCTGTGTAGATAAATGCCAAAAACGGTTCAGTGGTCCACCTTCTTACATAACATTTATCTCACCCTTGTCCAAAATGCTCAGTGTGATCCAGTCCCTCCCAATTGTACTGTTAGTCTCATACTTAACTTGGATAGAAGAAGAAATAGTGAGCAAACATGAATAAATCCCAAAGTATTGAGCAGAAATCTAAAGCTAGGTCTTGGCCATCACAACTGAGATCCCATTTAGAGTCTCAGAACAGGGGTTACAGGCAAAGCTAGGAGAGGGGAAAAATAAATGTGCTGTCCCTTTATTTTATTTTTATTTATTTATTTTAGCGTATGGCACGTGTTAGCCAGGGATCACTGAGGTGGCTGGCCGCCTCTGTGAAAAGAAATTTTTTGGGGCAGTGTTATCTTTACTCGTGGGACACCTGAATTCTGATAGGCAATCAGGGGAGGCTCCTTTCTTGTCCCTTCTGCACTTTATTCCCTCACAGGAATCGAGCCACCGACCTCAGCGGTGCGCAGGCCCAGCATTTTAGCACGTGAGTCACCGCTGCCCCCTTGTCCTTTAAGACAATGGCACTTAGACTTCTATACCACTTTGTGGGGAAGTAGAAGGAAAGCCAATTGAAAGGTCTTCCAGGGAATCAACAAATAACAAATAACCTGTACTGTCTGACCTAATTTTTCCCACAAAATGACAAAGTCCCTCTTTTGGTAGTCCTTCAGAGGAATAGGAAGTTTGGAAAACAGACATGAATAAACTGATGCTTTAAGCAGCTTAAATCTGATCTGACTATGTTTCACAGCAGCCATATTGCTCCATTCTCCCAAAAGAGGGCACATTTAAGTTTATTTATATACTTACTTACTTACTTACTTATTTATTTATTAGCTTGTCAAACATGTACAAGATAGCAGGTATAAATATGAACATGGACATGAACAAAGGAAATGAGTACAAATAAATGGGGACAGTAGGACAGGGACAGTAGGCACACAGGTGCACTTATGCACGCCTTCTTTATGGACCTTTTAGGAATGGGGTGAGGTCCACGGTAGACAGTTTAAAGTTGAAGCTGTGAGGGTTTGAGGATGTAACAATGTAAAGCAACCAACATTTACCAATAAGAAGACAGCCCAGGTATACCTGAATATACGCCTGCTGGCACCTCTGCACCAACTGATGAAAGGCAGGTGTGCGCAAGTGGTTGTGGACATGGGCAGGATTAAGTCTCTGCAGGGACTCCATGATGATCTCTTGCAGCACAAAAGGACTCAGGACTCCCTTGGCTGCACCAACACAAAACTGATGTACGTAGTTCACACCTGCAAAGAGCAAAGGCATTTATTGTGAACGTGAGGCATAGGAAATAAGTCCCTGTCTTTGTGTTTGTGTGAGAGGAAGAGGGAGGGAGGGAGGGAGGGAGGGAGGGAGGGGAGAGAGAGAGAGAGAGAGAGAGAGAGAGAGAGAGAGAGAGAGAGAGAGGCAGCTATCTTGGTAGACAATAGTCAAGAAAAAGGGATAACATCTATTGTCTTTTATTTTTCAACCATTGGCAATTAAAATAATCTGGGCTAAGATCTACAGAGAGCCACTTGATGTCAAAGGCAACCAGCTTTAAATTCTTTCTAACATTAAGTACTGGAAATAACATTTAAAAAAACAGCTGCCAACTTTTTGCATTGAAAATTTCAAGCTGGAAAATGTACCAGAAGCACACTTAAATTGCACTGGCTACTTTTCACCAAGGGATCACTGGCACTAGCAATTTTAGGCAATAAAATAGGACACTCTAGATGTAGGCAGGCAGGATGCATGTTCCCTCCCCTTCACATTAGGGTGTCTGTGGATCTTACCTAATTTGGCCGCTAGTCCGAGAAGCCACTTCACATCTTCTGTGTAGGGGGGGCTGCGTGAGAAGTTATTGGGGTGGTCATTGTGAGCCCTGCGACCAAGCATCTCCAGTGCCAGCATCCCTGAAGAGGAGAACAAATTGAACCCTCAATTTGGGCTTCCTCGCTCACACTTCCCACACAGGCAAGAGAGAGCAGTTTGAACCAACTACCTTTTTGGCCTTCACCTTGTTAAAATTTAAACAGGAATTTTAAAGCTCCCTGAACCATAGAAGCAACATGTGGAACAATTTGTAGCAAAGAAAAGCCCTAAGCCATATGCTAAATAGTTATATTTTTCACTCTCCTTAGCAGAGTTTTGGTTTGTTTCTTTTAAAAAAGGAAGAGCCTCGGGACTCTGCAAAGTTTAAGATTGAAGACTGGAAAGAGGAACAAAGATCTGGCCTGAGAGTCAGTCTCTTTTTGCCTTCTTTAGTACTGGTAATTGAAAGGATTCCCATGAGAAGCTTCTTCCCACATTAATTACTTTTCAGAAATTTATAAGGCGATCCAAATCTATAGCAGCGTCTATATTAAGGAAACAATAAATGCTAAACAAATTTATACAGATGAAGAAGGGGGAATTTTGATGGTGGAGTTAGTAATAAACAAAAAACAGATATTCTTGATAGTAATATATGCACCAAAGAACAAACAAGAATTTTAGGAGACTTTATTGCTATTGTAGATACAAAACGTGACTAAAAAGTAGCAAAATAGGTAAAAAGGTAAGGGAGACTCTTCCTAGGCCTTTTTTCAAAATGGCAGAAGAAACACGCATACAGGATACATGGAGAGAAACAAACCCAGAGAAAAATCAGGGGCTAGCTATAACTTATATAATGAGAAAAAATAAGAAACAATGTTAAAAGACACTAGAACAAGAGTACATTAAAAACTTGAATTTGACCTACAAAAAGAACCGCAAAAAGGAAATTTAAAAACTCAAGTGGAAATAATAAAATACAAATTAAATTTAATGGAAAAAGAAGAATTGGCACAACAAATAAAAAGAGCAACACTTTTTTTTTAAATGCCAATAAATCAGGAAGGTGGTTAGCTCATAAACTGAAAAAGGAGAAAGAAAAGAAATTGATAAGCAAATTGCAAGATAAGGAAGCTCTACGGGATCAAAATGAGAGCAAAAAGAAAATAATTCAGGAGTTCTATAGAAAATTATGTGACCAAGAAAAGTATCAGAGGAAAAAATAATACAATTTTTTGGGTTTTTTTTTTTTTTTTGGTGGAAATGTCAGAACTATTTATTTGTACATTTTGAGTTGTTTGTTTATTATTCTCAATTTAACAGATGAAAATAAATGATTGAGATGGGGAAAAATTATTTTTCATTTATTTGCATAATAATTAAGCACACTTATAGTTGCCCAATAATTATGCACACATAAATAGTCTCCTAAGAAAAATACCTCATTTTTACTTTCTTAAGGATTCAGGTTTGAGGTTTATTAACATTTTGGATTGACCGAGAGCACTGTAGTTGTTCAATAATAAAATTCATCCTCCAAAATACAACTTGCCTAATAATTGTGCACATAGTGTACAGCTGAACCCAAAAGAATGCACCATCACCAGAAGAAAAACGTCCAATGTCATGAAAGGCTTTGTAGGTAATAAGCAACACCTTGAATTGCACATGGAAGACAAGTGGTGGTTCATGAAGCAAAGATGTTACATGAGTCTGATGAGATGTACCTCATATCTGCCTGTGGTGCTGCATTCTGGACCAGTTGTATCTTCCAAGTGGTTATCAAGGGCAGCCCCATGCACAGCGCATTGCACTAGTCCAGAGGTCAGCAACCCGCGGCTCTGGAGCCGCATGTGGCTCTTTCATCCCTCTGCTGCCTTTCCCTGTTGCCGGTCGGCTCCACAATTGATAGGGCTTTTGGTCAGACAGGTAGAGGAAAAAGGATGCCGTGCTAGGAGGAGACTCTATGGTGGGGAAACTGGACTTCCGGTCGGCTCCAGAATTGAATGGGGGCTTCCAGTTAGGACCTTTGTGACCTCTTTGAGTGTTTAAGGTTGCCAACCCCTGCACTGGTCCATGCCTGTTGGACCTCATTATCATTCTAACAAGGATTTTTTTAAAAAAATTGATTTATATGCCGCCCTTCTCCGGAGACTCAGGGCAGCTTACAATGTGTTAAGCAATAGCCTTCATACTTTTGTATATTTATACAAAGTCAGCTTATTGCCCCCACAATCCGGGTCGACATTTTACCTACCTTAGAAAGGATGGAAGGCTGAGTGATTTGTTATTGCTAACAAATGCAATTTCCTGCAACTATAATAAAATCCCATGTCTCTTCTTATTCTCCTAAATTATTTATTTACCGGTAATCTGCTCACCAACCTAAACTAGGGAATCTAACTTTCATCTACAAATGGCAGAACAGGCCGCCTTTCCAGGTAGCTGTTAAGAAGATATGCATCACTCTTGTTCTGAAGGCCAGCTGAAAACACGGAAAGTGTCACTGTTTGTTGTCCTTACCAACTCGGTAGGCAGAATGAAGGTAGTGCAATCCTTGAGGACTGACCGGTTGGCTGTGTTGTTCATCTTCCAAAGGGAAGCCCCCTGTCACAAGGGAACTGGGTTGAGAAGACAAGCTTGTTAAGGAAGTCCCTTGAATTGCTGGGAAAGTAGACCCTGCGTGAACACTTCCTACTGGAGAGAAGAAACAACCGTATAAAGGGGAGAAATCAAAGACATCAGCTACAGGAGTTCGGTTATACTCTGCCTGGATACATGTCAGGGATTAATATTAATTAACCTGGTGGAAACACAGTAGCAGAGAATAAACAAACAGATTATGTGTTTCCCAACAGCTGAGCCTTTCTATGTAGTCTCTCCTTTTGCATAACATTGGCAAAAGGGAAAAAATACACCAAAATAGACCATGTTCCAGCTCCCCACTGGGAATGATAGAACTTCCCCTCTCTATACAAGTACTTCTAAAAAAGTTTCAAGTATTTGTAATAGTTAACATGTCATTCTATTTAAATAAAATAGAATAATTAAATCCTCAAGGCACAATGTCTATTAATACATGTTTAATTACACATAAATTTATGAGAGGGGGAGGCTAATTGACTCACAGTTTTTATGTAGTGTTCCAGATACCATCTCATGACATATTCTTGCAACATCAAAAAGTAAGAAAGACAACCTGGCAACATAGATGAAAATAGGAACTCATGGAATTCGATTATGTCAGGCCATCAGACAAATGCAGATAGAAGGCCCAGTTCTTACTACTGAAGGACAAGAAAAAGGAAGACTGAGACCCACATCTCAGGGGAAGTGACAAAGATCGGGGAAGTGACAAAGATGGCAGGCTGAAGACTTTTGTTATCAATAGGAAAGAAGAGAAAACATACAAAGGCAGATAGATATTCCAGGTGTACAGAAATAGTCCTTATAGTAATCACTGTCCACGTGTTACTCTGTTGATACACATGGCACATTGTTCCATGTGTATTCTTTGGGGAAACATTTATAGATTTCTGGGTTATTTGAGGAAACATTTATGATTCAGTGAAGAACATATTGCTGTAGAATTTAAGGATGATCCCTGTTATAAAATCATAATAACAATTCCTGCATTTCTTGAATTTTATACATTAATCTCCTTGAAACTGCCTGCTTGACTCTAGAATTGCAGTTATTGTGCCTGGTTAATAATGTAATTTAAAACAAAACCAAAAAAGCAGGAATTTCAAACCAAAACAGATAATAAGAACAATGTTGGGGTATAAACAATTGTTTCTCTATGTATCACTAAAATACTGAAGACTAGAAATCCAAAGAAGCAGTTCTGGTCTTTAACTTGTACTCGATACTACTCATGGACTAGATGAATTGATTCAGAATAGACAGTGGTATAAAACACTTCCTGACCAAACTTTTAACTTAGCAATTAGATCTATTGTGTAAGTAACACAAAGGAGATTTGAGCATGCTTACAACAAACTTGTAATACACAAAAAACACTGATTTCTTAGTAGCTTAATTTTACTAATTTACTCATTAATTTGCATAAAAATCTGTTTTTCATCAATCACCATATCCCACTGGTTTGCAAATTCTTCAAGGAACACCAATCAAGTGATCTTATGTGAGTAAGCAGATAAATTCTTCATACACATAGGAAATGGTGATACAATAGAAACAGAAATTAAAATAATGAATTTAAACACAATTCTGGACTTTGACATAGATATTCAAAGTCAAATTACAGTTTACAATTTGAATGCTGAAGTGGCAGTGTAGATTTCTGCCCAAAACCGCCAAGAATAATGTCCAAGATCAATTTAAGTTTGAAGATAAAAACTGTTTTTGACTCATATGGTGAAATTTACTTTCATACTTATAAAATATTTATAAATGTATAAATGTTGATAAGTTATTTACTACAACTCACCAATAAACACAAAAGTTCCTATCAGACCTTAAAATGTTTCTACAACTTAAAATGATATTCTCTGCAACGGTGCAGATGCTAATAGGTAAGAAAATAATTTATACACATATTTATACATATAAGAAAAGAATTTATACACATAAGTGTTCTTATTCAACTTTCTATTTTCCTCTTCTTTTCAGATAATTAAAATCTAGCCTTCAAAAATCATCATTAAGTATAACTTACTTTCTCTGAGAAAGTTTTTTTTTTCATATATTGCTGGCATTGCCTCTCTCAGATGGTCTGCCTTGTTTATTTTCACAGACATCTGGTATTTGTTATGCATTTTTTCAATTAGTCACCCTTGTGGAATGCTATATTTTAATCACTATATTTTAAATTTTTGCAATAATTTTCTGTATTGCAGGAAAAATGTTTAAGTATGTGAGAGGGATCTTGGAGTCCTAGTGGACAACCATTTAAATAGGAGCCAGCCGTGTGCAGCAGCTGCCAAAAAAGAAACACAGTTCTAGGCTGCATCAACAGAGGGATAGAATCAAGATCCTGTGAAGGGTTAATACTACTTTATAATGCCTTGGTAAGGCCACACTTTGGATATTGCGTTCAGTTTTGGTCACCGCGATGTAAAAAAGATGTTGAGACTCTTTCTAGAGTGCAGAGAAGAGCAACAAAGATGATTAGGGGACTGGAGGCTAAAACATATCAAGAACGGTTGCAGAAACTGGGTATGTCTAGTTTAATGAAAAGAAGGACTAGGGGAGACATGATACCAGTTTTCCAATATCTCAGGGGTTACACAAAGAAGAGGGAGTCAAACTATTCTCCAAAGCACCTGAGGGCAGGACAAGAAGCAATGGGTGGAAACTAATGAAGGAGAGAAGCAACTTAGAACTAAGGAGAAATCTCCTGACAGTTAGAACAATTAATCAGTGGGAGAACTTGCCTCCAGAAGTTGTGAATGCTCCAACACTGGAAGTTTTTAAGAACATGTTGGATAACCATTTGTCTGAAGTGGTGTAGGGTTTCCTGCTGAGCAGGGGGTTGGACTAGAAGATCTCCAAGGTCCCTTGCAACTCTGTTATTCTATATTCTATGTTACTTGTACTATCTTTGGGATAAATCATCTTGTTTTGAGCAAGGATCTCCTTTCCTTCAAGAAGAACAAATTTGTGTGTGAGAGAGAGAGGGGGAGCGAGGGAGGGAGAGATTTTGCCTAGTAGATAAGACAAAGAAGCAGCATTCTTGTCTGAAGGTTTCACAAATCAGACTTTCCAGATGAAATGGGCAACCAGTAAAGCCTATGAAAGTCATTTTGGATACTTGCCAAGGAGAGATAACATTTTTGGCCTTCTGGCTATTTTGGGGAGTCTGATACAGAAATAAGGCATCATCACAAAAGGGCCGTTATGAGGTCAAAGACCCCTAGGATCAGGGTAATTATAATTGCTGTGAGGATTGTTTCTCTTCCTACTGTTGAAATCAAGAATCTGATGGGAACATAACTTCAATCTAATCTTTGAAACTGAAATTCACACAAAGAAATCAAATCTCCAGGACATCTCTTAAACATGAATGCACGTGGGATGGGAAAGTAGAACTTGGGTTGCGGAAGTCTTAGGATTATGATGGCCGTTGGGATATGAGTTTCTGTCACAAAGTGACATCAAGTGGCCTCATTGGTTTGAACCATCCTGATCGTTAAATGGGAAGCGGCAGGAATCGCAGGCAAGTAGGCTAGTGAGAGCTATGGGTAGATGCCAGTGAGTGAGGGCAAGTGCCATAGGCAGAGGAGTGCCACAAGTGAGTGATGGCTCAGAACAAATTTTGATCATGTGGCTGATGATCAGAACTTCAAGAAACAGTTGTATGTCCATTTTTTCAGCACTGTCATAACTTTGAACACTTGCTAAACAAATGGATGTACCCAAGGACTATCTGTGTGGGTCCCAAAGTCCTTTCATATCATTAACTGAGAGACTGTGTCCTCCGATTCTGCACCACTTCTTGTGAATAGGGCCTGGTTGAGGATCTGAGTAAGGCATGCTGTCCTTTTTCCTCATTTTGCACTTCACACCTGAAAGGTCTCTGGAACCAGACATGTTCCAGGCAACATCCAGTTCCAACAACTGCTTCCAGCTGCAAATCCCTCCCGGTTTGCAATGAAAGCACTAAGTGCCTAAGTACTCCTACCGCTCATTCCACTTCTCTCTTTTTTCCCCACCCTTAAGCACCAGCACCATGCTTCTTCCCTCTCTTTCCTAATTTTACACTTAAATGATAAGGATGATGAACAACCTGCAGTCTAATGTAAAATGGGCCAGTTGCAAATTATAAAGTTTGTGATTAGCCACAGTGCCAATGGAAGCTATTTTGTAATTAAAACTGCAACACTCAAAAAGACTAACAGCCCCCAAACATTCAGGACATCGTGAGAAAATCTGACAATTGTAACTAAACCACCACCAAAAAAAAAAAAGGCATCAACATAGGGAAGGTTTACCGTTATCATTTAACAAACACTCTCATTGGTTGTAGATGTTGAAAACTGAATGTTAGATGTTTCCACACTAGATGTTATACCACAGTACTGTAATATTGCAACCATCAGTTAGAGAAAGTCCTGCTAAAACATCTTTTCACCCATCACAAGAATACTCACTTGCTACATTGGAAGACAGTGAGAGCCCTGTCTCAGCATGGTAGGGGTGCATAGCAATCTGTGTCATGGAAGGGACGGGGACTCCTGGGAAGGACACTGCAGTTGCTGCCAAAGACGGAGTAGTTACCGAGTAGGGGTACTGGGCCCCGATGAACGCTGGGTGGACACCCTGCAGAGAGAGAGGATAGAGTTGCCTGCTCCTTCACAAGAGGTAAGATCATTTTTTTGTCATGTGCAAACAGCTCTTTGCGTACCAACAATTCCATCTCCTGCATATTGTTTGAGTTTTGAAAAGGGGAGACATCCAAACTAAAATATTTTTAAAAGAAAGGTAACATTTCTTTTTAGGGATGGCCCCTAGGAAACCTTTACCAGGTTACATGTGAAAATAATCCATAGTTGCAGGAAGCAGCATACTGAGCAGTACAAAAATATCAAATAAAAATTTTATACCATAGCTTTACCAACAGTTTGAAAGTTGTAATTTAAGAAATGTAAGACTTTTTGTTAACACTGACAAAAGATAATAACCATTCTAGTTAGATAAGGCTAAATTCAATTGCTTATGAACAAAAAAAACGTGTCAGGGTATTAATGAGTTACACTCAAGACAGAATCTCAATTAAAAGAAAGCAGATTCTGATAGCAATTGATAGACAAAGCTAGCCAACCCATCCAAACACAAATCAAGTGAAGTTTAGTTCTAGAGATTGTCCAAGGGGCACCAACATGACTATACAATAATCTCTCTGATTATATCAAAAACACCCAACGGAAACTCCCAGGAGACTTTCTCAGCAATGTGGTTGCAACTACTGCTAGGGGGGTGCCCCCATTCTTCCCTTGAACAACAACAAAACATTTCTTCCCAACATCCCTGCTTGCAAATTGGAAAAGAAATAAAATGCCATTTCTGCCCAGCCACTGCCTAGTCCTTGTCATCTGCATTGAAGAGTAGATGTGCCACAGTTGAAGTCCTTATTCTAGACAGTTACAAACAACATACCTGTGGATAAGCAGACCCAGGCACTGGGAAGACTGCTGGCCGTGGCATGTGCTGAAGAGGATGGCCGATGTATTGAGGATTGCAAGGAATGTGGGTCTGGAGTGTCGTGTAGGGGTGCAGGCCCTGGGTGTGTGCGTGTGCCATTGCTGGTCCTGCCACAGTGTGCTGCTGGTATATGGTTGACCCCACTGAGATCACAGGCACTACTGTTGCTGCTGCCGTCACCGCAGCAGCCACCGTTACTGTAGCAGATTCTGATGTCACTCTGGCGTCTGGTAGTCCACGGACTGTTTCGCATGACGCCCGGGCTCCGTTTGCACTGCAGCCTGTTGCTCCTTCCCTCTGGGCAAGAGTTCCCCCAACTGTTTGTTCATACAACCAGTACCACTGGTGAGCAACCTCAAACAGAACTTCAGGATAAACTCCGCCGCCTTTGGCCGCCTCTTCTACAGCCAAACAAGCCTTCTCCAACATTAGATTATCCTGCAAATTCAAAAGCTACATTGATTCAAGGTATTTATAGGAGCCTTCACAAATAACCATCTAGAATTAACTATTAGAATGAAATACAACTAAGGGCTACGAGGCAGCAAAACTAGCAGTACGAAACAGTCAGGCATGGAAAAGGCCAGCCTAGGGCTTTCATGCTCCTGAATTGCAAAGGGTACAGCTACCTCCCCCTCTGGCTGAACAAAACAAATCCATGATATCTAGTCCCCTACAAACTAAAAATATATTGTAATAATGAAAATCTGAAGAAAAAAGAGAAGTTTAGTATAATATTCTGCTGAACAAAGTACAAAATATAAAACAACTGAACGCTCAATTTTGTTATCTGCATGAAATTATTAAGAACATACACCGTGTGCACAATTATTAGGCAAGCTGTGTTTTGGAGGATTAATGTTATTATTGAATAATTACAGTGCTCTCAGTCAATCCAAAATGTTAATAAACCTCAAACCTGAATATTTAAGAAAGTACAAGTGAGGTTTTGGCTTTCTTAGGAGAATATCTACGTATGCATAATTATTTGGCAACTATAAGTGTGCAGAATTATTATGCAACTTTTCCCATCTCCTTCGTTTATTTGCATCTGTTAAAGTGAGAATAATAAACAAACAACTCAAAATGTACAAATAAACATTTCTGACATTTAAAAAAAAAACCTGTGACCAATGTAGCCACCCTTCCTTTCAGGAACAGTCATAAGACTTCCATTCATGGAGTCTGTCAGTTTCTTGATCTGTTGATGATCAACTTTTTGTGCAGCAGCAACAGCAGCCTCCCAGACACTGTTCAGAGAGGGGTGAACTGTTTTCCTCCACTGTAAATCTCCCATTTAACAAGGGCTCACAAGTTCTCAATAGGTTAGGAAGGGGGCCATGTCATTATTCTTTCATCTTTAAGGCCTTTACTGGCTAGCCACGCAGTGGATACTTCGATGCCTGTGATGGAGCATTGTCCTGCATAAAAATCATGATCTTCTTGAAAGATGCAGACTTTTTCCTGTACCACTGCTAGAAGACAGTGTCTTCTAAAAACTAGCAGTAGGTTTGGGAGTTGATTTTGAGTCCATCTTCAACCGGAGAAGGTCCAACTAGCTTATCTTTAATAATACCAGCCCATACCAGTACTCCATCTCATCTTGCTGGCATCTTGAGTTGAAGTGGAGCTCTGTGCCCATTACTGATCCAGCTACGGGCCCATCCATCTGGTCTGTCAAGAGTCACTCTCATCTCAACAGTCCATAAAACCTTTGAAAAATCTGTCTTCAGATATTTCGTGGCCCAGTCTTGCCTTTTCAACTTATATGTCCTGTTCAGTGGTGGTTGGGTTTCAGCCTTCATTGCCTTGGCCATGTCTCTGAGCACTGAACACCTTGTACTTCTGGCCACTCCAGGTAGGTTGCAGTTCTGGAATATGACAGCACTGGAGGATAATGGGTTCCTGGTAGCTTCACATTTGATTCTTCTCAAATCTTTGGCAGTTAATGTGCATCTTTTTTTTTTCTCAACACGTTTCTTGCGACCCTGTTGACTATTGGCAACAAAACATTTTGATAGTTCTGTGGTCACACCCCAATATCTTAAGAGTGCTGCATCCCTCTGAAAACTTTTTACAATTTTTGACTTTACAGCAGGGGTGTCAAAGTCGCGGGCCGGATGCTTCACACGCTGGCCACTCCCACCCCCATTTTAGCGAAGGGAAAAAAGTCATGATACGTCACATCGTGACAATGTGAGTTTGACACCCCTGCTTTACAGAGTCAGTTAAATCTCTTTTTTTGGCCCATTTTACCTGAGGAATAGAAGCTGCCTAATAATATGCACTCCTTGATATAGGGTGTTGATTTCCTTAGGCCACATTACACAAATACATATCACTTGATATGCTTATATCCACTAAGCATTCAAGTTTATACAGCTTGGAGGTGGAAACATGCATAAAAACGATACAGTTGAAATACTCATTTGCCTAATAATTGTACACACAGTGTAGATGTGGAAATGGTTAATCTGCTCATGGTTCCAAAATGGTAGTCCTTGATTTACAACCACAATTGGGACCAGGATTTCCAGTGTAAGATGGTTGTTAAGTGAATCATACCTAATTTTACAACATTTTTTTGCCACAATTGTTAAGCAAATCACTGCAGTTGTTAAGTGAATCCGGCTTCCCCCATTAACTTTGCTTGTTGGAAGTCAGCTGGGAAGGCTGCAAATGAGAATCACATGTCCTGGAGATGCTGCAACCATTGTAAATACATGCTGGTTGCCAAGCACGCAAATTATGATTAATTGACTGTGGGGATGCTGCAACCTTTCTAAGTACGAGGACCATTGTAAGTCACTTTTTTCAGTACCATTATAACTCTGGACAATTACTAACTGAATGACTGTAAATCTAGGACTATCTGTATACCATTTCTGGAAAATAAACATACAAACAAAGGTATCTTCCAAAGCCTCAGGATCTAATAAATGGCTGTGCAGGATTTATAACAATTTACTTTTACACAAGAAGCTTTGAAGAAAATTTAATATAAAATCAGTTGATTCTCTTCAGTGGTTTTATGTATTTGGCTAACTTGCTTGTTCCTTATTTGTTTTAATTCAGCTCATAAAACTATAAAACAACAGAGGAAGGATCTTTGCCACAACACTGAAGTTGCTAGATAGAGTCATAATTTCACTCTCGAGAGACGCAGTTCTAAAGAACTGAAAAACAGGGGAGATCAGCTCTAAACAACGTAGTTGTTAATGAAGTGCAATAGCCCATGTTTCAGCCCTATTCTGCAATGCCATAAAAAAGCTAGGCCCATGCCTGTATTTGCTAGGTGCTGAAGTGGATCAAAGATGTCTGATTTGCTCACCTGCTCTTTGCACTGGACCAGGGCTCTCTGGATTTCATTGGGGTTCAAGGCATGTGCATGTGGCAAACAACTCAATGCCAACTCAGCAGCCGATCGCACCATATTGGAATCCCGAGCTCTTGAAGCTCTGTCAGCCAACGATGCCACTTCTGGGGGAGTTAGGTGTCCATCCCAGCATTCCACCAAGATATTCAAGGCTGCACTGCCAATCTCCATGGCTTGCCCTAGAGGCCAGAGAAAAGGGCAGAAGAGAGTCAGGTCAGATATTAGGTCTATATATTAAGTAGTCTCTTTTAATTCTTTCCAGTGATTAAATTATTACATCATTACAAAGGAAAGTATCTTGGACAGTATTAAGAACCAAATCAGACTGAATAGAGGCCAGAAATAGGCAATGGCCCATTTTCCTGCTGCTACCATATGCTTCCTTTTTAGAGACACTGGAAACAGTGTCTGTTACTAAAATTCCACAGCTCTGAATGCATGCAGATACTTCTTGCACCTGACCAAATTCTGCCATTCAATCTCCTACATGAGGTACCCACTCCCACCTAAAACTTGTAACTACTGTATATTGCCCATTTCTACCGTACTGATTTAGAGCAAATCAGGCCCACCTTTTTCTCTCCCTTTTATGCAAGCCCCCAAAAGTTCCTAGAATATGTTGCTGAAACGCAATAGTCAGTCACTGAATTAAGACCATGATTTTCAGTAAAAAAAGCTGATACAACAAGTGTTAAATCTCCAAGGGACTTTTATTATAGGAGGAAAGAGAGAGTTGAAGAGTTGATTTCCATTTGTCTGGTGTCCAGGTAGCAAGTGATACCTGTATGCTGTTGCTATTCCAATTTAACCACACATACGCATCACAATGCTTCTCACATTGCACAAGAAGCTGTGTAGCAGGTAAGAAGCCTGTTTTCACAGCATTCATCCTCACACCAGATGGAAGCAAGCTCAACTCTGTCCAGGCTGTCTGTGTATCTAACCAGCACTCAGCTATGATATTCACCCACATGCTAAAGAGGAAAGGAAGTGGGCTCAGTCCTGTCCATTCAGCCACCTTTTCCCAGGGAAAATTCTTGGCCACTGTATTTATTCTTACTTGATACAGGAACTCCAGTAAATCCTGCCTCTTGCCACAGGGCAGGAAGTCAATCTAGCAACTTCAGCAATGGCAAAAAACCCTCCCCTTTTCTAGAAGCAGTGTTTTCCTTGAATTTGCTGGCTGCCTGAGCTTTGTTAAAAACAAATTGCAGTTATTCATGTTAGAATTAATATAATATAACATAAATATCTAATCATCTTCTAGATGAGCAATTCTCAAAGGGTGGGGTGACCCTAGGATATTTCAAAGGCCCAACTTGTGAAAAACATCTAACGGGACCACAGCACACACTGAGAGGGCTACAGAAAAGCAATATGTGTTATTGCCTTGTTGTTGGCAAAAAAACACATCAGTTGTCCTGAATCCAGTAATGGAAGCTGAAGAGGGAGGCTGCAAGAGAAAAAGTCAGAAGGGACCATGGGCAAAAAAGGTTAAGAAACATCGTTCTGGACCCAATGTCTTTATTAGTACAGAAAGAGCTAAAGCTCTACAAACTGTGATTGCTCAAATTGAAAGCTGTTTTTATTTTACTGCACAGGACCTGTTCTAAAGACTGACAAAAATCAGATTGTAAATTCAACAAGGTTCAGGGTGACTCAGAGCTATTATTTGCCTTTGGAGCAGTGCACGTTTCCCACGTTTATATGGTGATCCTGTGCAAGTTCATTCTCCCCATCACTCACACTAATCTTTTTCACAATAGATAAACTATACCTGTAAATGTGAATGGAGTAATGACAATTTTCATGAATATTTTTTCCCCACTGGACAATATAGCCTCCGGCAAAAGGATAAAAAGGGGATCATAACAGCTGTTACTGTTCCCACTCCGCAGCCCTTCCTGTGTTGTACAAATTGTGCTAGGAAACTAGTGATAAGACTTCCAGAGCACCACTGGTTATGGCAGGAAGCCACCTGGGAGGGTTTTCAATGATGGGTTTTTTAAAAATAAGACAGGTATGTTGTGTGGAACAACTCATGCAGATACTATCCCCACCTGTGATCCAAGAGACATGAGAGGAGTAAGTCCGAGAGAGCCAATTTGGCGAGACAAAGTTGTGCAGTCCCAATGCATAGAGTCCAATCTCAAAGGCGCAGAGGTGAAGGTTGCGATGAGGCCCTTGGTGGCCACCACTAGAAGACGGATGGGTGAAAATGGAAGTGCTGCTGTTTCCCCCAGCCTTAATAAGAACTGTCTTGGCCAACTCAAAATAGAAGTGAGCAGCTGCCTCCGAGGGCTGATTTGGGACATGGGGGGCATGGCTCTCCGGTCGCCTGCCCTTATACCTGAAGAAAGAAAAATAAAAGAGCCATTAAACAAGTTGAAGTGAAACCTAAATAAAATATTCTCCAAAAGATAACAAAGCTCCAATTTCTGACTGAGCCTCTTCCTCCTTTAGAGACTCTTTCTTAGGCTAAATGCAGGTAAGAGCCAGGAAACGTTTGTACCATAAATGCACAATTCTAGATGAGCAGCAGCACCCACCTCCCAACCTCCACAGTCTTTGCACGTGCCCCTCCGCTGGCCCTCCGGCTTCCGCTGGAAGAAGAGGAACCCAAGGAATCACTGGAAGAACTACTGATGCTGTCACTGTCCTGCCCCCGGCCCCAGGAGGTAGTTGCCCAACCCCCTCGCAGGGGGCGTCGACTGAGGGTGGGAGAACTGTCAGAGGTGGTTTCTGGGGCACTGCTGTCAATGCTCGCCATTCCTACAAGGCAATGAGAACAGGTAAGCAAGCTTAGAGGGCACAAAATAATCAGATTAAAATATTGAATACCATCTCATTTTTTCAATATTCAGAGGATTCTGCAGTTAAGTTCAAATCAGAAACTAGAAAATAGACACCATTTGTTTGAGAGCTTCTGGTGGCTATCAATTGGAATTATGTCATGTTAGGAAGCATCACAGGCAATTATACTGCTCTGATTTGCAACAGTGTTACATCAGTTACCGAGGGATGAATATTGATGCTTATCAAAGAATTGTTTTCCAGTTTGGCATATGGAAATATACAAGACGCAGGCTTGACTCTTGTGGATTTCCATATGCCAAACTGAGCCACCTTACTCATTTCAGCTAATTATATGCCAAATCCTGAACATTATTTACAGCAAGAGATAGGCAAAACTCCCTGTTCACCAAAAGATTGGAGGCAATACTTACTTCTTTATTTATAAATAGATTTATAAATTTTATAAATAGATTATGATACATAATTTGGTAGCACCAAAAGAAATTACAATCAACTTCACAGATTATACAAATTTATGCTAAGATAGATGTTCTTTTTCTTTCCATTCAATTATGTCCAATTCTCAGGGACTTGATTTCTTAGCAAGTTTTTTTAGAAGTGGTTTGCCACTGCCTTCTTCCTAGGGCTAAGAGAAAGTGACTAGCCCAAGTACACCCAACTGCTTTGCCTAAGACGGGACTAGAACTCATCTACTGGAGTCAGTTTGGATAGTGGTCAAGTCATCATCCTAGAAACTGGGAAACCATGACTCTGCCCCAGGTTTCACAATCCTATTAACCCTTGTAACATTCTCAATCTATTTCTTACCATATTCTGACTTCTTTATGCAGCAAAAATTATTAAAAGTTTGTTAATGTAGACAACTCAAAGATTCTTAGCTGTTTTTGATTGAAAAGAACACATTCATATGGCATTGTGTCTATGAGGGAGGGAGGGAGGGAGGGGGAGAGAGAGAAAGACAGAGAGAGAGAGAATATGCTGCAGATTTTTATCAGTTTAATCCTTACTAATCTATACTTTTGGTCCCTTCACCTTCTTAATTTGGAGAAAAATTATTCACATCATTATTTAATTTACAAATGTAATAATTGCAAAGTTACAATAGATAACAAATTCATGCTTCAGCTAGCTATTTGCAAGCCTACCACCAACATGAGTACTTTATGAGAGCCGTGATGGTGCAGTGGTTAGAATGCAGTATTGCAGGCTGATTCTGCTGACTTGCCAGGGGTTTGATCCTTATCAGCTCAAGGTTGACTCAGCCTTCCAGCCTTCCGAGGTCAGTAAAATGAGGACCCGGATTGTTGGGGGGGACAATAGGCGGACTCTGTAAACTGCTTAGAGATGACTGTAAAACACTACGAAGCAGTATATAAGTCTAAGTGCTATTGCTATGTATATGGCTTCATTAAAATACGTATTTGTATAGCTCTCTACATATCACATCATATTTTATCCTAATGGACATTTTCAGCATCATTAAAACTGGCGAGAGGGAGACAAAGCCTCAGGTCACAAAAAAGATAAGTTAACTAATTAATTTTGAACTTCAACAAATCCATCTAGAGAATAGTAGATTAGGATATTATTAACTGTTCATATGGGTTTTCCATTCATAATCAATGAACAAAGCATTTTTCATTAAAATGTTACCCAATGTCAGGCAGAACCTGCCCTCTGGCTGGCAATCTTTGCCTCAATGTTCTCCCCACTTGCAGAAACCTCTGAACCATGGTCTTCACCCAGTAGCAGAGATGTGAAGTCCAGCCCCAAGTTACCTGTGTGCTTCTTTTTCTGTCTGACTGGTGAACCCCAGCATCTTCCATTGTAGCCCCCTCTACTTCCAAGAGCTATTCGGCTAGGAACTTTCCCTTCTTGCTTTAGGATACTGGACTCAACAGGTGGGTCACAAGGGGATCTCTGAGGGTTCTCTGGGGAAGCACAAAGGGTCACTTAGAAAGACAGTAAGAGAAAGACCATTTGCAAACAAGGATCTGTATTAATGCTATCACCAAAACTCAGTTCCTTTCCTACATAAATATTGAAAATTAAAAGTCGGAGTAGATATTCACAGGCTGATTCGGTATTCCTATTCCCAAATGGGAAAAAATACTAGTTAACATATAGTATATGAATGTATAATGTATATTGCAGTTGGAAGAGTCCTGTGACACAGCTGTCCATACCTTGGGTAGTCTTCTCCATAAAGGGTTCAGAAGGATTGCTTTGGACTGCAGGCGGTACACCTGTCTGCTGTGCAACAGATGTTCCTGGGAGATGCTGCATGGGTGCAGTTGATTGGGTAGTGTGTTTGGAAGGAGATTTCTGATTAGTTACTGTAGGCTTGCTAGATGAGTAGAATGAACTCAGAGTTTGAGGTTTGTGTGTCTGACTTTCCCTGTCCAGCAGCTTATCCAGGATCTACAAAACAAGGAACAGGAGAATACAGAGGTTACTATTTGAACTAAATACTTGGGGAATGGAAGGGATAATGTGGCATAATCAAAATTATCTAAAATCAGAAAGGGCTGGGTTCATATGACAGGCATGAGGTGAAGCTCTCATAGATGCAGCTAATAAGTCAGTTTATTGTACAAATTCAGGTAATTAGCTTATTTAGTTACAGTAATGCAACTTATAATAAGGCAGAGACTTTTTTGTGTCCTTGAACACATCCATTTTTCCCCAATTAAGCCTTCCCAAAATCTTTTAGGACTAAGGATTGTCCTTCAAACTCTGGCAGGATCAGAAGAAAGAAACATATGGCAAAAGTACATGGAATTAAATTTCAATTTAATCTTACAGTACATTAATTCATTATAGTAAATCTGAATATTTAAAAACAATCCTCTTCTATCTTGGTAAGAATTCCAATTTAGTTGTCCCCAGAATATGCCCTTGACTTATAAAATAATTTATTTTTTATTATATTTGCATGCAGCCTATTCTCAAAGGCTCTGGGCAGATAACAATTAAGATCATCATAAAATAAAAATCAATTTCCTCAAAAATAATAAACCCACATATATTATTATCATCTTCATCAGTTCCTGTATAGAGCACATTGGGCAGCAAGTGTTTTCAAGCGGTTTCAATCATTCACAGCATCTTTGGCATCATCCCAAGGGACATTAATAATCTTAAAATCTTTCTTAACTGTTTGGTAGGTTTTCCAAGGCCAGCATCGTTTTCTCTTTCCTTCAGGAAGCATCCAATGGAGTGCAATTTCTGGATGCACATATAATATATGGCCAACAAGCTGCATTCGACATTCATTCACAGTTCTCAATAGGTATTCTTAATCTGATCTTTGTAGTACTTTTTCACTAGTGATGTGGTCATGATATAAGGAGGATGGAGGATTCTTCTCAAGCAGCATTGTTGGAAAACATTTAACTGTTTAATTATTTTGGCTGCGCACTTCCATCAAACGGAGCTTAGAATTCCAAAAGCCAAAGCTAAGCAATTTTATTGACTTCAAAAAGTTGATTCATCAAGTATCATTATGGAATATCGTAAAGTGCTTTGGTATTCCTCAACATTTTATAAACATTTTTAAGAGTCTGTATTATAACTCTAGCTGCTATGTACAAACGGAATCTGGAAACATAGCTTTCTTTAACATCAATACAGGAGTAAGACAGGGATGTCACCAGTCTTGTTTTTCCTTTCCATGGACTTTGTTATGCATAGAGCAATGGATAACCCTAGCTTTGGCATCCCTTAGGCAACAGCCCATCTAACAGATTTAGATTTTGTGGATGACATTGCATTGCTTGGTGAAACAATGGGGTCCTTACAAGAAATGACCACCAGTTTAGAAACTGAGGCCAAAAAGATTGGTTTATGTACAAATCTTAAAAAGCCCAAGTTTATGCAAGTTGGCTCAGGAGAATATGCCTATAACAGTCCTTGTCCAGGCTACAGAACAAGTCCAACAATGCACTTATCTTTGTAGCAGTATGTCTATTGATGGAGATACACATAAGGACATTAACCATCAAATTGGCCATGTTTCAACACATGCGCCCAATTTGGTCTACAACAGTCATAAGTATTGTCACAAAGATAAAACTCTTCAAGAGTATTGTTATACCAACAGCAACATACGCTTGTGAAACCCACACATGACTCAAACAAAAATGATAGTATCAAAATGAGGGGTTCTTTATTACATCAGGACTTTCGCCACTGGGAGTAGTTTTCGATCTATGACCCTTCGAGGGTCCCACCATGAGAGGGCGGACTGGACGCTGTTCCCATTGGCTGAAATTGTCAGAACCCTCCTACTGTCGTGGGAGGACAGTAGAGATACCAATGGTACATCAATGATCAATATGGCCCCATGATACATCTTGAGACCCCTGATTAAGTTCCCTTCCTCCATCGCTGCACTTGGAGATATACACGACTGCGGATTTGCTTGCGCTGCGAGATTCCCCCATCTCGCAGATGTGGCCCTCAGCGTTATCGAGGGCCCACCTCAATGACGGGCTCTGGGACCCAGAGAGGTGGCATGTGAAAACTAGGGGGTTGAGGGCTTTTTTATCAAATTTTTTAGTTAAATGTTTAAGGGGTCTCAGGGAGGGGGCGGGTCAAATTAGAACTCAGGTTGTGGGTTTGGGGGAAAACCCACAAGGGGGAGGGTCGGGGTCGGGTCTGGCTGCGAAGCACGGTGGGGGGGGTGGGCCCGGGATCGAGGGGGTGTTAGAGCTCATCCAGATAGTGTTTTGAATATCAATACTGTGGGTGGGAGGGGTAGATATGGCGGGAGCAGGGGGCCATATCGTGTTAGGGGAGCGCACACTCGCTGTTTACGAGCGATGGCGTGCTCCGGCCCCCAAAGCTCCACCCGTTTTCCAGGTTGCACAGACCCTCGGGGCCCGGGCCTTCGGCTGATGCTGTGCAATGCCAGGTCCGTAGTAAATAAAGCCCCCCTCATTTGTGATCTTATTCAGGAGGGGGTTGCGGACCTGGCAGGTGTTACGGAGACCTGGTCGGGCCATGAGGGGGGGGGTTCCCCTCATTGAAATGTGCCCTCCAGGTTTCCTTGCTTTCCATCAGCCGAGGTCACAGGGGAGGGGCAGGGGGGGAGCGGTTATCATTAAGGAAGGTCTGAAACCGAGGGAGGCCACTGTCCCTCAGACGACCGGCTGTGAATCCCTCCTTGTGAAATGGGGCCACGGGGTTCAGATGGGTTTGCTGATCACGTACCTGGCTCCCTGCCACGTGGCAGCAGCCCTGCCCGAGCTACTCAACGTCATTGCCGCGGTGGCAGTTGATACCCCCAGGCTTATGGTCATGGGGGATTTCAACCTACCGTCCGTGGGCGAGGCGTCTGAGGTGGCTCGGGAGTTCATGGCTTCCATGACAGCTATGGACCTGACCCAGTTAATTCATGGCCCTACCCACATGAGGGGAAACACGCTGGATCTGGTTTTTGTCTCTGGACAGTGGTTGAGTGATCTCGAGATAGGGGATATAATCACCGAGCCCTTGTCATGGTCTGATCACTCTCTCCTTCGTCTCGACCTTCGAACCGCTACACCCCGCCGCAGGGAGGCAGAGCCGGTAAGATGGTTCCGCCCCAGGCGCCTGATGGAACCTGACAGGTTCCAGATGGAGCTTGGGCCTTATCCTGAGGCTCTGGTACACGCCCCGACTGAAGACCTAGTGGCCGCCTGGGATAGGGCGGCCACTGGAGCTCTGGACCGGGTTGTGCCTTTGCGGCCTCTGACCCGGCGCCAATCTCATTTAGCTCCTTGGTTTACCGAGGAGCTGAGGGAGTTGAAGCGCCGGAAAAGACGCCTAGAGAGTAGTTGGAGGGCCAGCCGTTCTGAATCTGACCGGACACTGGTAAGATCTCATATTAGGAATTACCTAGTGGCGATAAAAGCAGCGAAATGTAGCTATTTTGCTGCTCTTATTGCGTCATCAGATAATCGCCCGGCCGCCCTGTTTAGGGTGACCCGCTCCCTGCTCCACCAGGAAGCGCGGGAGGACCCCTTGGAGGGTAGAGCCGAGGATTTTGTTCAATATCTGTATGACAAAATCACTCAGATTCGGGAAGATCTGGACTCTGACTGGGTAGTCTCAGGGGGAGGGACTGGGGCAGGTCTTGAGAATGTTATCTGGGATGAGTTTGATCCTGTGACCCCTGAGGACGTGGACAGGATTCTGGGTAGACTGAACGCGACCACTTGTTTATTGGACCCGTGTCCCTCCTGGTTAGTGCTGGCTTCTCGGGAGGTGACACGAGGCTGGTTCCAGGGGATTATAAATGCTTCGTTGGGTGAGGGTGTCTTTCCTGCCGCCTTGAAAGAGGCGGTGGTGAGGCCTCTCCTCAAGAAGCCTTCCCTGGACCCAGTAATGTTGGTAAATTATCATCCGGTCTCCAACCTTCGCTTTGTGGCGAAGGTTGTTGAGAGTGTGGTCGCGAAACAGCTCCCCCAGCACCTGGATGAAACGACGTATCTGGCTCCGTTCCAGTCGGGCTTCTGGCCCGGGTACAGCACGGAAATGGCATTGGTCGCGTTGGTTGATGATCTCTGGAGGGCTCGGGACAGGGGGTGCTCCTCTGTCCTGGTCCTGTTAGATCTCTCAGTGGCTTTTGATACCATCGACCATGGTAGAGTTGGAAGAGTTAGGGGTGGGAGGCACTGTGTTGCGGTGGTTCTCCTCCTTTCTCTCTGACCGGTCGCAGTCTGTGTTGACAGGGGGACAGAGGTCGACCCCAAGGCCCCTCATATGTGGGGTGCCGCAAGGGTCGGTCCTCTCGCCTCTCCTGTTCAACATTTATGTGAAGCCGCTGGGCGAGATCATCCGTGGTTTCGGGGTGGAGTACCATCAGTACGCTGATGACACTCAGCTGTACATCTCCACCCCGGACCACCCCAACGATGCCCTTGAAGTGATGTCTCGGTGTCTGAAGGCCGTGCGGATCTGGATGGGGAGGAACAGGCTCAGGCTCAACCCATCCAAGACCGAGTGGCTGTGGTTTCCGACCTCCCGATATAGTCAGTTGACGCCATCTCTGACTATTGGGGGCGAATCACTGGCCCCCACGGAGAAGGCTCGCAACTTGGGCGTCCTCCTGGATTCACGGCTGTCTTTAGAAGAGCACTTGACGGCCGTGACCGGGAGGATTTTTTATCAGGTTCGCCTGATTCGCCAGTTGTGTCCCTTTCTGGATCGGGACTCATTACGCACGGTCACTCATGCCCTCGTCACCTCCCGCCTGGACTATTGTAATGCTCTCTACATGGGGCTCCCCTTGAGGAGCACCCAGAGGCTCCAACTGGCGCAGAGTGTGGCCGCGCGGGTGGTAATGGGAGCGTCATGGCGCTCCCATGTGACACCTCTTCTGCGTGAGCTGCACTGGCTCCCGGTGGTCTTCCGGGTGCGCTTCAAGGTTTTGGTTACCACCTTTAAAGCGCTCCATGGCTTAGGACCTGGTTATCTACGGGACCGCCTACTACCACCAATAGCCTCCCACCGGCCAGTACGCTCTCATAGAGAGGGACTCCTCCGGGTGCCATCAGCCAAACAATGTTGGCTGGCGACCCCTAGGGGGAGAGCCTTCTCTGTGGGGGCACCTACCGTCTGGAATGAGCTCCCCCCAGAGATACGGAGGATCCCGGATCTGCGCACCTTCCGCCGCGCTGTGAAGACTTTTTTATTCCATCAAGCAGGCTTGGCCTAATCTCCTCCCTCTTTTAATATGTAAATTTTAATCTGTTTTTAAATTATTGGGGTGTTTTAATTTTGCCTGGGCCAAAATGATTTAATTTGATTTTAACTGGTTTTTAAATTTTTTGTATTTATGTATTTTATTGTCTGGCTGTTCACCGCCCTGAGTCCTTCGGGAGTAGGGCGGTATACAAATCAAATAAACTAAACTAAACTAAACTAAAATAACAAACCAAAAAGATAGGTAGTCATGCACGTAACAGATTCCAACCTTCACTGACAACATAGCCTGTGCTAAATAACTTTTAACTATTTTTTTTCTAAAAGCACAAGAGAAGGAACAGGTTGAATCACCATGGGCAGGTACCTGCAGAATATTGGACCACCACCAACAAGAACAACGAAAACCCATTTACTTTTGAGGGTCCGCCAGAGGAACATTTTAATAGAAGGGATTTAGACGGAGCTGATCCTATCTGAACTTGTTGGATGGGCAGATAAATATAAGGGAAAATGGTCTTCACGTATTCTAGTCTAGAATCAGGTAGGCTTTTAATGGTGACAATCAACATCTTAGATGCACCAGGATGCCAACAAGCAACCAATGAAGTCTCCAAAGCACTGTAGTCATACAAAATGTATCATGATACACTTGCCATTGCCCTGGCCATCACATTTTGCTCAGGTTTTGGCTTGTGAATGAATTATTTCCAGGTGCACCCCCCAAAGCACTTTAAAATATTCAAAACAGGAGTGACTAAGACACAAATGATGGCAAAACTGAGCCTTCCAATGCAGGAATGACCACAATTTGTACATACAATTTAACTGTATAAAAATAAAAACTGTAGTCTGTTGATTGAGTAAGAGCTACAAATCAGGGCAATTTCCTTAGAATCAGTTACCCAAAACCTCAAGCCATTCTGTCTTGGGTGAATTCAGTTTGAGCCTATTTCTCCCAATAGCCTTCAGTCACTGGATCAGCTGTAAAGCAGGGAATGTTGCGACACTCTGGAGGAGCGGTAGAGGACCATTCTTGCATCCAGGCCTGGAGCAGGATTTTGGCCTGAAATCCAACAGCCGAAGACTTAGATAATCCACTTCTAAAAAGAGAAGTTTGCAGGCAGTCTAAAATTACCAAAATAATTGCACCTCATTCTCTCTCTAAAAATACCATGGCTTGAATTCAACCTCCTGTCACCTTGCAAGAAATCTTAACCAACCATGAAGGACAGAGATCCAATTAAGGCAAACTTGACAGTACAGATAGCCCTGATTTCTCAGTGTCCAGATCACCTCAAACAAAGCTCCTATCATCTCCAACTCTAAATCTGTCCAACTAGAACTCAACTCTATTTTATAATTTTATTTGAACAGTTTTTCCCCGAATGCCATCATTCTTCTAAACAAATAATTCCCTCAACACTGTCAAACTATTCACTAAGCCTGCATTACTATTACTATTAATCTTCTCATCGTTCCTATCACCCAACTCCTCTCACTTATGACTGCATGTCTGTAACTTTGTTGCTTGAATCCTTAAGATATTGACTGTTTCCTAATATGATTTGATTGCTTATTTGTTCCCTATGACTATCATTAAGTGTTGTACCTTATGATTCTTGACGAATGTATCTTTTCTTTTATGTACACTGAGAGCGTATGCACCAAGACAAATTCCTTGTGTGTCCAATCACACTTGGCCAATAAAGAATTCTGTTCTGTTCTATTCTATTTGCCAACAGCTGCAAGAATTCTTCCTTAAAAGGGGAAATGTCATCTTAAAAAGGGGCTCTTGGATAACATTCAGCAAATATAGTAAGATCAGCAAAATATGTCCATTTTGCCACTGATTGCCAGTGTCCAATTAGATTTCTAATGAGCCTTCCCCTCCAATAATGATCTGGTTAGCTCCTCTGCTCTTCATTTCCATGAGCTATTCTGGAAGGCAAGGAACTGCAGCAGTTCTGTGAGAGAGAAGAGGCCACTCCAGCGCAAGTTTTCTTGTTGCTCTCTTATTCCAATGGATCTTGATCAAATTGCTCACCAGATTTCAGAAATTCCTCAAATACTCTGTGAAAACCCAGTGGATCCATTAAGTGCCTAGGCTAGACTGATCTAATCGCTCCTTCCTCACTTTTTTTTTGTTTGTTTTTTTTCTTCTTTCCATATTACTAGAGTACTGGAAATAATTTATGGAAAGGAAATACAGACTCTTTCTATCCAGCAGCACTACCAGATTCTGCAACAACTTTGTTCCCTATGCCATCCATCTGGTAAACTCACAAGGTAGAGGAGAGGAGAGAAGGAAAGGTGGGAAAGAAGGGTGGGGGAACACGAAAAGTTGAGGAATTAACAGCGCCTCAGAGGGAGACAAGACAAACAGCTAAGAAGGTCACAACAGCGGGAAAGTAAAAACTTAGGTGAGAAAAGGAGATGGGGGAATTAGTACGTTTGATATCTGTAAATATTAACGGTTTAAATGCTCCTAATAAGCATAGTAGGATTTTGAACAAATTAAGAAAGGCTAAGTATGATATTGTCTGCATGCAGGAGACCCATATAAAAAAAGATCAAAACCATTTGTTAGAATGCCAGGCGTTGGGTAAAACTTATACCTCATTAGCAGGTCAAAAAAAAAGAGGGATAGTGGTATATGTACAACATCATTTGAAATCCCAACAGGTTTTTGATGACCAGGAAGGCTGGGTTCTTATGCTCGAAATAGAAATTGCCCAGTGGAAGTCTTTATTGGCTTGTATTTATGCCCCTAATGACAATTGGAGGACGTTTTATCAAAATTTATATGTTAAACTGGGGAAACTGGAATATGAACATGTCTGTTTAGTGGGGGATTTCAATGCTGTAACGGATAGAATGCAGGATTATGTCCCGGGAAATATACAAGGAGGGTTGAAGGATATTAAGAGAACATTACCAAAAATATGTAATGATTTAAGGGAGGAATTTGGATTGCAGGATATATGGAGGTTGAGAAATCCCAATAAAAATCAATATACTTATTTCTCTCCTAGACACCACGCATGGACCTGAATAGATATGATATGGATGTCTCTTGAGTTGAGGGGGTTGGTCTCGGAAGTGGAAATAGGGCCCAACCAGTGGGCAGACCATAACCCGCTAATGGTAACTTAGAAGATCCCACATTGTAGGAAGGGTAGATGGAGAATGAATATAGGTATTTTGAGAGATGAAGAATTTATGGGTAAATTTAAGAAGGAGTTACATCTTTTTTTTTCAGGAAAATAAGAAAGAGGATACTTCAATATACAATACATGGGATACGGCTAAGGCAGTGATGAGGGGATGGTTAATCAAATACATGATTGATAAACGTAGGGCGGGTAAGAAACACCGAGACAACCTCTTGAATAAATTACAACGGGTGGAAGAAAGGATGCAAAATGGATTAACCCAGACAACATTGATAGAGGAAAGGGATTTCTGGCAACACCAAATTAAATTATTAGATCAAGAGGAATTAGCAAATAAAATAAAGTGGACTAAACAAAATTTTTTTGAAAGGGCGAACAAAACAGGAAGATGGTTGGCTTACCGGTTTAGGAAGGAGCAGGAACAACAGAGAATAGAAGGGTTGAAAGATGTAATTGAGAATCTTCATTGTACTAAGGAAGGCAAGAGAATGGTAGCCCAGGATTTTTTCACACAGCTTCATTAGAAAGGGGAGGAAAATATTTGTGAAATTCGGAAATATTTGGAAAAGACAGACTTGCCTAAAGTCTTGGAAACAATGAAGGATATTCTTAATGCGGAATTTACGATGGAGGAACTAGAAACAGTTATGAAAGCACAGGCGAATGGCAAAAACCCGGGTAGAGATGGCCTTCCAGTTGAACTATACAAAATAGTGTTTGAAGTGGTAGGGAGACACATGACGGATTTATTCAATGTGGTTATGAAAGAGGCTCAGGTCCCAGTATCTTGGACTGAGGCTTAGATTTCTATTATTCCAAAAGAAGGAACTGACCTATCCCTTATTAAGAATTATAGACCTATATCATTACTAAATTCCGATTATAAGATACTTGCGGCGGTCCTTGCAGCCAGACTTAGCTGTTTCCTTAACCAATTCATTCATTCAGACCAAAACGGCTTCCTTCCTAATAGATACTTACGAGATAATCTTAGAATTATCATGAATACATTAGAATTTTTCGAAATTCGCCCGGATATACAATTAGCTTTAATTTTTGTTGACGCCCAAAAGGCGTTTGACAGAATCAGTTGAGAATTTATGATTTCTCAATTGGAATATATGGAGTTTGGTGGGAATTTTATTCGGGCAATTCGAGCTATCTACCGGGAGCAGACTGCAAGAGTTTTCATAGATGGAGAGGAAACGGAGAGGATTCAAATTTGTAGAGGTACAAGACAGGGATGTCCCCTTTCCCCACTGCTATTTGTATTGACTTTAGAGCCCCTGCTTAGAGAAGTGAGAGGAAATACGGAAATAAGAGGAATGAAGATTAGGCAGGAGGAAGTTAAAGTCCAGGCTTATGCAGATGATCTTGTATTTATTTTGGATCAACCACTAGACTCAGGCCTGAAATTATTACGCTTGATTAGAGAGTATGGGAAGGTAGCGGGATTATTGATGAATGAAGAAAAAATTAAAATCCTAGTGAAGAATATGACTCAGATGCAAAGGCAACAGCTGGAGCAGTTAATGGGTTTAAGAATGACAAATAAAATTAAGTATCTGGGTATATGGTTGACTGCCAGATGCTTCTCCATAAAGGAGGATAACTATCTTCCTCTTTACAACCAGATGCTCAGAGATCTAGAGAGATGGAAAAATCTCCAGCTATCAATTTTGGGAAGGGTGGCAACCATTAAGACGTGCGTGTTACCCAAATGGCTATTTCTATTTCTATTCCAAACAGCCCCGGTAAGGGGTTGAATAAGGTTGAATAAAGAATTTTTTACAAATTTGGATAGGAGTATATCCAAGTTTATCTGGCAGGGAAAGAAGCCACGGATTAGACTTAAAATGTTACAAGAACCCAAAAACAGAGGCGGACTTGGACTCCCAAATTGGGAGCTCTATTACCAAGCAGCGAACTTTATTTGGGTGAAAGAATGGAAGAGCCTACAAAAGAGATAACTTTTGACATTTGAGGGAGCCAGTCTTCAACATGGCTGGCACTATTTTCTATGGCCGGGAGCGTCCGGCCGCCCCAGACACTTGATGATGATCACTATTTACGTAGGACTCTTGGGTACACTTGCGAAAAGATTAGAAGAAGAGTATATTCAAAAGTTCCATGTTGGATTTCGGCGCAAGAAGCTCCGATCTACCTGACATTGTATAAAGGTGGGAAAACTTTGACGTATGAAGTCTTTTTGGATGTTCAGGGTAATCCAAAGTCACGAGAATTATTAACTCTTCAAGGATATAAGATAGACTGGTGGTCTTATTCCCAAGTGCACTCCAGGTATAAAAAAGATTTATATAGCAAAGGAATTTACCATAAAAGACAAAAATTGGATAAGATCTTATTAGGAGGAGGAAAAGGGGTTCTATCTAAATGTTACGCATATTTATTGTCTCTGCAGGTAGGACAGGATGTAGTGAAGGACTGTATGATAGCGTGGGGGCGCAATTTTGGATATCCCCTTGACTTCCAGCAATGGGAACAGATTTGGTTGAAAAATATGAAATTAACCATGGCCTCTTCATACAAAGAAAACATATATAAAATGGTCTACCGCTGGCATCTTCCCCCTGCGAGACTAGCTAAAATGTTTCCCGGGACATCTTCCTGCTGTTGGAAATGTGGTTACAGTAATGGAACTTATTTTCATCAGTGGTGGACCTGCCTGCAGGCGGTTAAATATTGGAAAAAAATACGGCAATAGATTTTGGAAATTACACAAATCAATTTGGAATTAAGGCCCGAGATTTTCCTGTTGGGGGCAAAACCTTTGAATGTTAAATCAGATATATGGTTCTTGTTGATTCACATTATTACAGCAGCAAGATTAGCGTATGCGCAGGAGTGGAAAAATCAATACTTACCGATGGATTTGAAAATAATATATAAAATTAATGAGTGGGCGGAATCAGATAGATTAACTAGATTGATCAATGGTAAAAAAGATTCAGAATTTTATAACAGTTGGAAATTATGATAGGATTGGGTCCAGAAAAGGTGGGATAGAATAGATATATTATGATGATGTATATATATATGATGGCAAGTATGTATGTATAAAGGAATGACTTTATATTTATGGACAATGTACTCACATTACACCATGGTGGCAGGATTGCATATTTCATTTGTGTATTGATGCATAAAATATATTAATAAAAATTATTTTAAAAAAAAGATTTGTTTTTCTCGCCATGTACACGTATACATCTGAACTAGATTGTGTTGTTTCTCTGTGTCATATAATATATGTGGGTATATGCATAATTTTGTTTTTATTTATTCTGTCATGTTATATAGTGTATATTGGAGGTGCTGACTCTTTGAGAGCTGTATGCAACGAAATTTCATTTTAATGTATGCCCATAAGCGTACATTCAAAGTGACAATAAAGTTATTCCATTCCATTCGACAGGATAACTTTTGGGCATAGTGGGGAAAAAAGTAAAAGAAACATAAGCCAAACCAATCTGATGGTTGGAAAAGACTGCAAAGACATTATTTGGGCCACAAGTTCAGCAGCAGTTGCTAAGTCTTCTGTTCTAAGCACCCTTTTCGTGGTCTCATGATTAAAGTAGAGTATATATTTTTCACCCCATGCTTCCCAATACACACATGAACACAGAAAGATACAGGTGCATTATAGGGAAACACAAAGGGGCAACTCACACAGCATCCACCCTGATTAGACTATCTCTCTCACACGTACACATGATCAAACGGTATTGCCCACGTTCGCCTGGTGCACCAGTTGCATCCATACTTGGACTGAGATGCCCTACACAGTCACTCATGCGCTAGTCACCTCCCGGATCGACTACTGCAATGCTCTCTACCTGGGGCTGCCCGTGAAGACCACCCGGAGGCTTCAGCTGGCACAGAATGCGGCCGCGCGGGTTGTTGCAGGAGGGACCTGATACTCCCATATTACACCACTCCTGCGCGGCTTGCATTGGTCTCACCTCCGGGTGAGATTCAAGGTGCTGGTGTAAACCTATAAAGACCTTCATGGCTTAGGCCCAGGTTATTTGTCGGACCACCTGCAACCAGCGTTAACTTCCCATCGCCCGGTGCGCTCTCACAGAGAGGTCCTACTCAGGGTGCCGTCGGCTAGACAATGTCGGCTGGCGACTCCGAGGGGTAGAGCCTTCTCTAGAGTGCCCCCACCCTTTGGAATCAACTTCCCTTGGGGCTCCGGTTGGCCCCCGACCTTCGCACCTTCCGCAGTGAATTGAAAACCTGGCTATTTATGTCCCCTGGCCTGGACTGATGGGGTAGTATATTTTAGTATATTTATATTTTATATTTTTTAAAAATTTTTTAAAAAAAATTCCTTGATTTTTATGTATATTCGTTGTTTTGGTCGCTTGGTCGACTGTCGTTGTGAGCTGTCCTGAGTCCTTGGAGATAGGGTGGCATACAAATTTTATAAAATAAAAAATAAAAAATTGTAAATCTTGAAAAGTCTTGCGAAAGTTAGTTTCCAAGAAAACTCTGAAAAGCTTAGTTATTTCAAAATGAACGAAAGATGTTCCATTTCTAAACATTTCTAAAAATAACTTACTTTTTTGAGTTTAGACTGATCATCCTTGTAAGTGATCATCAGGGCTAATGCTAGATCTCCTTTCTCTCTTCGTGTACCTTCACACAGAAGAGGGTGCTCTGCTTCACTCACTGTTGTCTTCATGCCTGCAAAACAGAATCCAAGGATGTTGTCCTACTTTAGGTAAATACGAGAAGATTCCTACGAGGGCAAGGGATTTTCTCCTAAGATTTCATTTAAAAAGAGTATCTGCTTCTGGTGCCTGGGTTTCCATTATTTCAATTCTATTTAGGTGATTCAAGAATTACTACATGACATGGGCAGGATCTCTTTTAAAATTATAGGAGCAATTGTGGAGGTGTTCTGCGCCAGCTCCGGATTCCCAAGGATTGTGACACACACCAATGGTCCTTATCAAAGTTATAATGTACCAAGAATAAACAAAGTCCGGCAAAGGTTGGCAACCAGCCCAGAAAACAAAATACAGTAAGACACTCACTCTCCAAAATGCTCTGTAATAATTACAAGTTGTTTCCAGCAAGAAATTACTAACTGCGTGCAACTTAAATAGGCTAAGGGAGTGGCCAATTATCCTCAAGCCCTACTCTCGAGGAGACCTCCTCCTCCTGAGTAGCCACTCCTGCCTTTTGGCAGCCCTGCGTGCTCGAGCACTGAGGAGAGGCTCCTCCACTTCGCTCTCTCCACTTGAAGGAGCCTCTGGAGGTTCCGAAGGCCCTGGCTGAGTCTCTGCCTTTGGCACCACATCCTATCAGCCTCCTTGCTGTCCGACGCGAGCGCCAGCTGCTCAGGCTGCTGGCGTGACCCCACACCAGCCTCCTCATCATCGGGATCAGCCATGATCCATGCAGGCCGCTGGCGGGCCACAAGAGGAGGGGAAAAAAACTAAGACTTACCAAGTGCTGCCACGGCTGCCTCAAAGCCAAGTTCTTCATCTCCAGGCATTTCATTGTTCCAATTACGGCTTGGGGGTCTTGATCCTGTAGGAGAAACCACTAGGACAGGAACAGAGATATTAATTAGCTCTACAGAGAATAAACATTGCCAGGACTGGTGAAGAAAAAACCAGTGCAAATATTGTATTTTAACAACTTGTACAATATCGCTACATTTAAACCAGGATGATCAAATTTTCTTCAGTACCATAGTGAGACACTTTATCCTCCTGAAAACATTTTTTCTACAACTCTAATTGTAATTTAACACATGACATAGCTGGTAATTCAGAATGAAAAGAGGGTTGCAGTCATCACAAGGAAGAGTGCATTGTTTTGATTTCCTCAGAGCTGTAAAATATGGTCTTAGATTTGGTGCTTTATCTGGAAAAAAACCTGTAGTAGACATTCAGCAAGTAGTCACCAAAACTGACCATCTGCTTTAAGAAGCTGGGCGTAACAGCTATAAATTAGAGCAACCTTGTCTCCCCTGGTGCCCACTGAATACTTTGACTCCCATTGGATTCAGGCCAGCAACAGGGATAAATTAGTTTGTACCCCAAAGTTTCTGGAGAGTAATTTATAAGAGGGCTGTCTGTTGGTAATATTAGGATATAGTTAATGAAGTTTTACAGCCTGACTAACAATCCCCTATTCAGATAGGCTAACTGCATACGCCAGGCTTTGTGATTAAGGCTAAGCTCAGGACCTCCACAGCTCCTTCATATGTGAGCATTTGAACTAAACCAAGTGTAGCAGGTATATTTTTTTAACCTTACAGAAGTTCTCAAGGGCACATGAAGCAATAGACGTCAATGAATGGACTGTGGAAATTGCACTGAAAGTGTAGAGCAGGGGTCCCCAAACTTCGCAGCTTTAAGACTTGTGGATTTCAACTCCCAGAATTCTCCATCCAGCTTTGCAGGCTGGAGAATTCTGGGAGTTGGTCCACAAGTCTTAAAGCTGCCAAGTTTGAAGACCTCTGGTGTAGAGGGACGAGCAAACCTTTCCTCAAGGGGCTTTCTCTTTGGGTAAATATGCAGGGGTTTTACCTGGAGCACATAAGACATCAAATATGAAGCTAGCTAGCATGAGAGGCAGGACAGGGCGGTAATCACACAGTGTTCCTTCCCTCAGCTCTTCAGCCCTCCCCCGAATAGTATTCATCTCGCTAGAGCCAAGTGGGATCTTCTTCAACAAGGCCACGATCTCAGACTCCTGGTACGCCAGCTTGACCTGTGTGATATGGATCAGGAAGAAATATGCACAAGGCTTTTATTTTAACAAACACATTATTGTACACAAAGACTGGATAATAACATTAAGAAAAAATGCTTTGTAGTGATGCGTAAGAATCCTTGCCTCAGGCTGAGAGGGTTGTTTTTATCCAGTGAAGGCTGCCAAGAAATTCCCTAACTTTGGGGACAAAACTCAATCCTTGATCCTCTGCACAGCCATATAAAAGTCTATGTAAGTCTGTGAAGAATATGCATCTGGAACTGCACATTTTGGAAAGTAAACAAAATAACCAGCTAGCAGATTCTACCAAAACCAATACAGGTACTCCTTGATTTATGATTTAGCAATTGTTTGACAGCACTATAAAAAGTAACTTATGGCTGGTCCTCACAGTTACAACCATCACAGTGTCCCTGCGATCATGTGATGGTTGATCACTTGGCAACTGGCTTGCATTTATGACAACTGCATTATCCTGCAGTTATGTGATTGCCATTTGCTGATAAGCAAATTCAACGGGGAAGGTGGCAGAGGTGGTCATGGGTCACAGTCATGTGATGTCTCATTTAATGACCACTCTCTTTGAAAATAAATTTTCCAGACCCAGTTGTGGTCATAAATTAAGGACTACTGTATCACTGTGGGCTGTAAAAAAAGTCATCCTGTTGTAACACTATTACAATTGCATACTAGTTTTTATCTAGAGTTTAGGGGAACTTATTTCAGCCAAACAATTTGAATCAAGAGCTAGAGGTGCAAAACCAAAACCTCAGTCAGTTTCCTGAATGAAATAAGATTCCCCCCTCCCATGGAAGTGCTAAAGAAGGCACCAAAGCCATCCCATACATACCTCCAGGGCCTTGGTAGATGCTGGCGGCCTCTGTAACTCCAGAGCAAACATGCCAATCTGGAAAGCCAGATTGTGATATTCCTGCCGCTCACTCAGTACAGTCAGCAGAAAAGCGGCTTTGGATAAAGTGTTTGTTGCCATCCAAGTCTGTTTGCTGGTAGATACTTTGTTTTTCTTTCCCTATGGGTTGGAGAATTAGAAGGCTGAATGTGAATTTTTCTGCGCTCAATTCTATAAAAAAAAACTATTTACAAATAATAAGCACGCCTAGGAACTGATTTCAATTATATGCCATTTTAGATGTATAAAAATGTGGGTTCTTGCCAGTCCTTTTCCTTAATATATGCCAAGTCATAGCTGCAGCTAACTCCTCTTGGCTGAGCAAGATTAGGCAACAGAGCTGAAGGGGAGGCGATCAGGATATCCCAGACTACTGATAACACTAGGAAACTGGAAGAACATTTAACAAGAAACGCAATTGCGTTTTTCCATGTTGTTTAGCTTGACTTAAGGGAATTTTTTACCCTTTTACACATCTTTAACGTACATATCTGACATGCATATTTATAAGAAGAGAAGTTCATTTCAAAATACAGAGTAACTACAACCGAGTAATTAGCTTCATTCATATTAAAATACAAACAAATTTGATTTCCTAGTCTCAGCTGAAGTTCTACTGACTACAGTTGTACCCTATCAGGGCAATTTCAGTCTAGACCCATCCGAAGAGAGTTATGTGAGGAAAAATCCATACATAAAATGAAATGAACTAATAGAAACTTTATAAAGTATAGCAAAGAATGCTATATAATTTTAATCACCATTTGAGGGAATAATATTTGTTTTTATTTGCACTATGTCATGAACATTTTGAAAGTAAAATGCAACTCGGTTTCAGCATCATTAAAGAAATGTGTTTCTTTTTTATAAAGTGACCTTGAATTTATAAAGCATAAATTTTAAGGAAAAAACTCTCTAAAATTTGCAATCCATTTTAGAGAAGAATTCTGATTTATACTTTCCAATGCTTTACCCTCACACCCTCATATACTTTAACCAATAGATGTTTTAGGAATAAAAAGATATAAATTATATCAAAAAGCATTTTTACTGATTCAGCTATTTTGTTTTAATGTTCAATCACACCTTGCACTAGAATTCAAAAGTTCCTTCAATGTTTCAGTACCTTTATCTTCCAAAATCATATAATCATCACCTTTTCTTGTTTGTTTTTAATCCTAACACATAACCCTTGAGGGAGTCCAGTTGCTTCCTTCGCTCCCCTGCAACAGCTATTCTTACTCCCACCTTTCTGCTTCTTTCAAGCCCATTATCCCACACTGAACAACATCGTTCTATAACTGTTGGCAAAAAAAATTAGTCAAAGCTCTTCAGAAGATGCATCCTTTCCCATAGTCAGCCTTCACATAGAAAACATAGATTCATAGGGCTGGAAGGAACCTCAGAGGTCTTCTAGTCTAACCCCACCCCACCCCACCCCATGGTTAAGGCAGGAGATAACCATTATTAGTCAGTACAGGTTGTTCTGCAGCTGACCTATTGTTTCCCCACCAACATCAGAGTGAGGAATTTGGAGAGAAAGGATTACAACAGAGATGAAGACATACAATGGGGAATGCACATCAAAAGGAATGCAGTCAATTATCTCAAAATATCACAGCATAACTATCAAGTGGTGCTTCAAAGTAAGGGTTTATACTTATTACAACATTAACATTATCCACAGCAACACACGCATCTAAATCTCCTACTAGCTATTGTCCAACCCCGGTCTTCCCATTTAAACGATGTTTCTATCGGTATTATACCTTGGTTGGGGGTTGCTCCACTTTGAGATCAGGAGGGTTAGCCAGTAAGTCTTTTGCAAGTTCAACAGTGAGACGACAAGCTTCACTGCTATAGCCATGTGCATGAAGAGCCTCTGCGCAGGCAAACAGGATCTGTAAATTGAGAATTGCAGCAAAACCAGTCTAATGCTTGCTTCCTTTGCTCTCAGTTCTTAGTCTTATGGGCCTAGGAACTTCACTGCTGAAACTCATGGCAACTCTTACTGCCATTCCCATGTGAGAAATAGATTACAACTATAGTGTTTGTTAAGTCCTCCAATAAGCTTATCACAAAAAAACCCTCAACTTTCTCCAAGTCCCCAGTAAAATCTAGCCACTTGTGAGAAATGCCCAACATTCCTTGAACTCCCTTACCAACCCCTACCTGCACCACATTTGGAGTGTGTGACTCTTCAAGTCCAACATAAGAAAGGTACTCAATGGCTACCATGTGAGGCAAGAAACAAACTGAAATAAACACATGATGCTGCCTCATAAGATGCTCAATGCTTTGGAGTCTGACTGATAGTTTAAAATCTCAAGCAGAAGTTCAGTTATGCAAGATCCATTTGGAAATGCAGATACAAGGGATGCAATTCAGAACTTCTGCATTAAACGTGTATCCTACTACCAAATTTTTCACCTTTCATTAATTAATTCTACAGCCTTGTCAAAATGGCTGACATGCTACTTATTGTTATTATTATGCAAAATATGCCTGAATTACATTCTATTCCTTTTTCCTTGACCAAGTGCTACAGATAAATGTTGACACACAGAAGAATAAATTATCAATATTGATACAAATATTTATAAAACCGTTATCAAGTTTAATAGTCCTTCACTGTTACATAATAAGATAAATGTTTTCATTCTTCCCAGTAGAAACATAATACTGCAGGAGCCTAAAGTAAAGGGGGTGGAGGAGTCAGGAGCTTACAGGCCTACCTCCATTCGGTTTTCTTGCTCCAACGGTTTTATTCCAGCAAACATGTCTTGTTCCTCTTCAATCCCACCCTCTGCTTTCTCGTCTTCTTCCTTAGCCACCTCCTGGGGATTTAAATAATACACTTGATAATCATCTTCTTCCTCTTCTCCTCCAGCAGCGCCATTTTCCTCCACCTCTTTTGGCTTTGAACATACCCCAGCACTACTTTCATCAGGGCCATGGAGGTCATCATCTCCACTGCCCACTTCCTCCACGGGTTCCTTTGAAAGTTTCTTTGTGGAAGGACTGCTTCTGAGGGTAGGCTCGGTTGCCTCAGAGAAATACACTCCACCATCATCCTCAAAAGTATCTCTGTAGCTTCTGCTCAATGGGCTGTCTGTGAAGCTGAATGTATTGCTCGCCTCTGCTCCAAGAGCCAAACTGCTGTCATCTAAAGTCAATTCAGCCAAGTCCGGCTCCAAAGAACTGTCCTCACTACTCATACGACGCTTCCCACCATGTTTGCTGGCCAAGTTCTTTCCCACTGGAAGCTTGCCCTTGTTCGCAGCTGTTTTATATGAAGCTTTATCACCTTCTGCTGAAAGTCTTCTCAGAACCCGCTGGGGGCCTTCAGACACAACTTTCCGTTTCCCAATAAGTTCTTTGGGGCGCACAGCTGGCTCCTGAGAGACAAGTCGTGACCTGTCTCCTAGCTGCAAACATGTCCCCATAGCATCTGTCCCATGGCCTCTCCCTGCGTCAGAAAAATTTTCTATACACGGTGGCCTGCAGTTCCTCTGCTGGATGGCCTTAACCCAACAAAAGGAGTTCTTTTTGTCAGCACTGCTATAGGTGATGCCTGGAATAGGATATGCCTCCTCCCAATTGAAGTAGCAAGCTTCCACAGCTGGTTTGAATCCATGGAATAACTTCTCAAGAGACTTCTTATGCTGCCCTCTTTTGACATTGTCTATTACCTTCAACTGCCACTGCCTTAGCTGCGTGCACAAGTCCCTTCGCCTAGCAGTATGGAAGGAAAGAAACAAGTAAGAGGCAAAAGTGACCTATTAAAAGCAAATACCAAAATCTAATTTCTTTTAATTTCTTGTTAATCAAGTACACTTACATTTTATCAGAAGTCTAATATTCTAATATGCTTAATACTTAATTTCATTTTTATCACAGAAAAAAGCCTCAAATAATCAAAGCTCCTATGAAAATTCTTAACACTGATCCTAATAGCAGTTTATTTAATTGCCTATATACAGTTTATTGGAGAATTCTCCAATATTTCCAGCTTTGCAGACCCATGGCAGGAGGAGAGGGGACGGTTCCACGCGAGCTGCTGGCAAGAGTGCATGCATGCAGCTCCATTTGCGCGAGTGACGTGCATCTGCGCCTGCCGTTAACTTAAATGGAGCCCTTGTGCTCGTCTGCTGCTCGCATAAGTGAGGATGCATGTGCACACTTGCCAGCCGTTTTCCATAGCCCAGTTGCAAACACCTCATAGCCCACTAGTGGGCTGCGGCCCACAGGTTGGGGACCCCTGGTCTACTGTGTTTGGCAAAGAAATTCAAGGGAAATATTCTTAGGTCCCATTGAATATGCTCCATGTTTGATATTGTCCCACAAATTTTCACAAAATTGAAAAGTGAGGATTGTTCAAGTCACTCCAAAATGCTTCTCTTTTTTAAAAAGAGTTCTCCATGCTCTGTTTTGGAAGTATCTTTCTGATTGTTCTCTTACTTGCCCTGTCCCCAAATATGAACATTACTGAAAATCTGTAGAGGAATACATTTCACTGTGTGGTGAAATGCATGCTGGGAAAACTAGGTATATTTCATAGAAGGATTCTGCAAAGACACGTGGGGGAAAAATTCCACAAGCAAGACCTTAGCTGCCTAAAGGAAACATTTAGAAGGTGAGGAGTTACAAAATAATGACTGGAATGATGTCCAAACTTTTGCATCTGCTATATTCGCCTTTTTCTTAAGTTGAATTTGCAAATAAATGCACATAAATAATAATAAGTATGCATTCAAATTTCAACAAAAATGTCATGCTTAATGCTATAGTCTGCCGAATTTGTAATAACTGCTGCTTACTTAGGAATTCATTGAAACATACAATTTGAACATGATGCCTACATTTGTGTACATTAGTGTGTATCTTTTGACAAAAGACGCAGATAATACATGCAGTCTGATGATGCACTAACATTAATGGTGTTATGTACTTTGGGTAATGAAATGTCTGCAAGAAAACAACCAAGCTCAGAGAGCACCAAGAACCTCATAGATGTAGGTGTTTCTAGTAAAAAGATAACAGGACTGTGAACAGTGACCACATCCAAACTCTGCTGATCTGTTAGTTGTAAGTTATAGGTTTTCAAAAGTAAGATTGTGTTTTAATTAAAAATTTAAAACATGCTTAAGAAAAATAGAAAGCAAACCTTTTTGTAGAAAACGTGAGAGCAAATACAGTACTACTCATTATGACTATGTGTTTGAGGACGAATAGTTAGAACATGAATTCAAGAAAGCGCAGGTTGAAGTGGCAATCTGGCATGGAAGTTTTTAGAATATTTCAATGCCATGTAACACCCATCCACGTTTGGAGTAAGATGCAATCAAGCAAAAAAAAACTGGATATGAACATTACAATAAAAATAATAGGCAGATATCTATTAACAGACTTTTGTCAAGGTCAACTTTGTTATGGACTTTCAGCATTACACCTACCGATGAGGGCTGATGGTTGGATCCAAAACAGCAAGTCTCCAAAGAACCACCATCTCATCACACATACTTGCACAAGCATGAGCAGCAACTTCTGACTGGCCATTGCCCCGGCCAGTGTGCCCACTTGCACTACTATGGGACGCAGATGTTCTTACACTATACCACCAGCCAGTTATCTGTAGACAAATGATGCAGAATGTTAGATGCTCAAATTTCATATTTGATATCAATTTTTTCTTAATCCAGTGGATGCACATGATTCTTCAATTCTAACTATTGTCAGAAACATGGGCAACACATTATAAATCACAAAGTTGGAAGTCTAGCCCAACCACCTACTCATGATAGAAATTCTCAGATCATCCCAGACAAATGAATATCCAGCTAATGTTTGGAAATCTCATATAGTGGAACATCCATACTCTATTCTAGGAGGTAGGCTGTTCCATTATTTATAGCTATCACAATAAAACAAAAAAACCTTCCTGAGTATGGATTTCCATGTTTAGCTTCCATCCATCAGTTTTATTCTACCTTCAAATGTTATGGAGAATAAATCCAGACCCTCTTCTCGTGACAGTTCTTCAAATGTTAGAAGACTGCTGTCATGTCTCTCCTAAACAATCTCAACTTTAGCTTAAAAGTTATTTTACCATGTATTTTAGGGTTTTAGTTCTCCTCCCCCTCACAATTTTCTTCCATCTTCTCTGCACTCTTTTTAGTTCCTTTATGTCCTACTCATACTGAGAGAACCAGAATTGGGCACAACATTCTAAGTGCAATCTGACTAGTGCAACACAGAGCAGTACTATTATTTTTTATGATCTCATTGCTATACTGCAAGCCAAGTCAGTCAAATTTTTTCACTCTCTTTTGCGGGATTAGAGACCAAAAATCAGTGCTTTGCCTCCATGAATCTTAACACACCAATTTCCAATAGCACCATCACAGAAAAACACCACAGCCTTACGGAGATAGTATTTCAATTACTGCCTCTTTTTTGGCTAAACACATTAAAAAAATAAACCACCAAAAACTGGCTAAATTCTAGAAATGGAAATCGATGGTGTTCAGAGGAATTGATGTAATAATAATAATAATAATAATAATAATAATAATAATAATAATAATGATTTTATTTCTATACCGCCCTTCTCCCGAAGGACTCAGGGCGGTGTACAGCCTATTTAAAAACACAAAACAAAACAGTGGGATAGCTACCTCTACCTTAACACTAGATTATTGTACTGTTAGGCATTTGTCTAATTCTTCACTTTCCTTAAAATTTCTAGATAAGCGACATGACCATTCCATCCCACACGTTTCTGTGAGAATGTATTTAACAAAGGGAATAATACCTGTTCGTATGTTAGACACTGGTCTGTCAGGATCTCCAGAAGAGGAGCTGCATTGGTATCCCGTCTCTTAAACATCTCACGTACAATTGAAAGCAGGTTCCATATGCCTTCAGGTTCTCTCCCTCTCAGGGGGCGTAACAGACAGGCCCACTCAGCAGCAGCTGGGGGTTCCGTAGAGGACAGGTACATGGAATTCACATCACTGTGCAGTTGGAAAAAGCGGGCGGGGGGGGAGGAGATGGGAGAACTTCAAACTGATGCTTGAACATAGGATAATCGTTTATGAAACTCTGAATGTAGGGGATTTCTTTATAGATTTTATCTCCTTAATCCATCTGTGTAATCAGGAAGAGTCTGTTTAGTAATATCAAAAATGAAGGACAAGAGGTCAACCACCAAATGTATGGCAACTCCCTCCCACCAAATCTTTTTGTGTCACTTCAGTCCTCTTCTTCAATTGTTGTTTAATGTAGTCATTTCATCCAAATTAAATTTTGTGATTTTAAAATTAGTTTTCCCTTTGAGTTGCATAAGGAACATCAACATTGTGAAATAATATGGATGAGATTTAAGAACAATGTAGGTTATAACTACGTTTATAACACAGCCATTCTCTGCTTTGCTCATTGCACTTTTCCCAAACACGCTGCAGCATCAAAATACTATGTAAGATCTACATGCATAACAGCTCATTTAACTGGACAAATAAGTACTAAAGGCACATTAGTACTTTTTAGTGGATGAAAGTTCCACTAATTGTGGCAAATTGCACTGAATAGAAGTGAGTCTCTAAAATTCCTCAAAAATTGGTCACAGCAAATTACTGAGCAGTTCACTTGCTCTCCCATGAGCCAAAACAAAGAGCAACATTTATTACTGGTAACAGCTATATTGAACAACTTTGAATGAATCCAATGTAGTGTAATTTTTTCCCCATCTAAAATAGGAAACCAGATGGATTTCTTGGACTAGAGGTAGCTCAGGTCTGTTATACATACTAGGAAATTTGAAATAGCACAATAGCTGTTTTAGAAACCATAGGGCTGGCCCTTGAATCTCCTTTTTTTTAGGAGAAATCCTCATCTTTTGAGAGCAGGTAGGAATCGCAGCCTCAATGGCAGGAGTTCCTTTAGGATCCATATGAAAGAAGAGTTTTCCAATACTCCAGGGAGAGAGGGGATTCCTTTGTTTTTATGACCCACATTACTCCGGTATCATGATCTTCAAACTGGACCATTGAATAGAGAGAATGATTCAGAGATTGAAGAGACCCAAATTTAGTGTCTCCTTTTCAGAAACAGGAGACATTATATATCTTTTCAATGGCTAGGTAGTCTTGTCACAAAGTGCTTAATGCAAAAGTCAAGAATTTTTTAGACTGCGTGTGACTACATTATAGCTGCCTTGTACAAAATTGCTATAGAACAAAACCCAGAGGATGTTTTCATACAAACTTTTGTGTTTTTGTTGCTAAGCATTTATCCCTCAATTTAGGTTCCTTTTTGGCTGCTATCTTCTTGGGGCAGGGGTGAAATCTAAAATTTGTTACTACCGATTCTGTGGGCGTGGCTTGGGGGGTAATGTGACTGGGTGGGCGTGGCCAACTTTTTTTTTTAACTTTTAAAAGCATTTTTTCTACAACCTTAAGAGGTTGCAGAAAAAAATGCTTTTGGAAGCTTCTGATGATTAGGCAAGTCAGCTGGGATCGCCAGAGGCTTTTAAAGGCATTTTTTCCCTACAACCTCTTTGGCTGAAGAGGTTGCAGAAAAAAATGCTTTGAAAAGCCTTTGACGACCCAGCTGAGCCACACGATCATCAGAGGCTTTTTTTTTAACTTTTAAAAGCATTTTTTTTTTGGCTGAAGAGGTTGTAGAAAAAATGCTTTTAAAAGTAAAAAAAACAGTCTCTGATGATCGCGCGGCTCAGCTAGACATGGGGGGGGGGACGGTTCTCTGAACCACCCACCATCGCTATTGGATCGGGAGATCCGGTCTGAACCGGGAGCATTTCACCCCTGCCTTGGGGTTCCTAGCTTCTACATTCTTCCTGTTCAGCCTGAATGCTTTGCACAATGGTTTCTTCATCCCAGAGCTGCACCCTCAGCTGGATCCAGCAGGAGGAACAAGATGGCCAAGGTCAGCTGTGGGAAACAATAGTGGCAGTCCTTACATCTAGAAGCTGCAGTAGAAATATGTGGCAGACTGCAGGGCTTCCAAAAGGGCAGAGATTGGGAGGGGAGGCGGAAGTTACACAGGTGAGGGAGTTGAAGTGTTCCTGTGGTCATAAATGTGGATGAGCCCAAATTCTGATCATGTGATTGCGGAGATGCTGCAATGCTATAACTTCAGAGACCAGTCATAAGTTTACATTTCCAGCATTATCATAACTTCAAACGGACTCTTTGTATACAACTTATGATTCACATGTTGAAATATAGCTGATCAAATATATATAGCTCTCCACCTACAATTAAAAAAACCAAACATTATCTTTTACTGCCTTTCTAAAGCTACAAAAACAGAGTCCAGAGAGGCAAGATGCTGATGTTTGCATCTGACTTTGCAAATCTGCATAAATTGTAAAGGAAGAAGAAAATTTAAGTTACCTAAATACAACAGGAGAGGGACCACAAAATTTGTGAAGAGTTTTCTTTATGTTGTCACTTAATGTAGATTCATCCAAGTACCAGGTGCTTTGATCAGAGGCAGATGGACCAGCAGTAGGATCTTAGGAAAAAGCAGATATATTCTTTCAGCTGTTCCAAAGAGTTTGTTTCCCCCTCTACTCAAGGTTACAGGTAAAACAAGTAGTGAGCCTTAATTTTATTACAGAAATACTGAAACATTTATTTGAAACGTGATACAATGTACCTCCCTACTACTTAATAGAGGAAAAGTTTCATATGAACAACTCAAGACAATCATGATTAGCATACTTAATCTGCTACACCTCGATGCTTTTTAGTTATAGACAGCCTAAAGTGCTACCATTTTTGAAACTAAATGTATTTGCATATTTGAAAACCATTGTTTGCATTATACTTTTTTAAATATAATAAATCCACAGCACTATTTATTACCTGGGGCTCCACATACAGTGTTGATGGCAGTGGACTGAGAGGATAGCAACTCATCAAGTAGACGCTGAGCAGTTGGAAGTATCTAAGAGTAAGAAAAACATGTGATGCTGATTTTAAATGTTCTTTCAGAAATAAAGAACTCAACTATGTTTATTTAAACTAACAAGAAAACATCTGGTTTTGATTAAAATTACCATGGTTATTAGTCTTTAAAACAATTATTCCTATTTAAGCTTAGTATTAAGGTACTATGTAAGCCAATAATAAGAATGGAAGAATACTGCAGAATACAGGCAGTCCTTAACTTACAACTGTAAGTTTAATGACAACTCAAAATTACAAGTCCTGGAAAAAGTGACTGTCCTGTGGTGGCACAGTCATTACAATGCAGTATTGCAAGCTAATTCTGCCGACCTCCAGCATTTCGACTCGGCTCGAGGTTGAGCCTTCCATCTTTCCGTAGTCAGTAAAAACGAGGACCCCGATTGTTGGGGGCAATATGCTGACTCTGTAAACTGCTTAGAGAGGGCTGGAAAGCACAGTGAAGCAGTATGTAAGTGCTATTGCTATTGCTAGTGCTACAACTGTCACATCATCATCACTGTCACATGATCACAATTCGAGCACTTGGCAATACTGTAGCTCGCATTTGACTGGTTGCAGCATCCGAAAATCATTGATTACAATTTGTGACCTTTCTTTCTGATTTATGGCAAAAATCACACATTGGGAAGCTGGATCCACTTAACAACCACACAATTCGCTTAACGACTGCTAAAAAATTGCCCTAAAACCAGGAACTCAGCATATAACGTCAACAATTTACAACAGAAATTCTAAACTATGGTCGTAAGTGAAGGACTTCCTGTAGTTGACCATTCAAAATAACACCCTAGCTCTCAAATACAAATTGCTTGGCCCCAGACACTACCAAAGCTACCAAATCCTCTTTGCTGCCGACCACCAGGCTTTAAAGAACAGCTTTTAACTTAGGAAATTAATGCTCTGCAGTACAAACCAAACATTCAGGTTCCAGCATTTTTTTAATTACAAAAATACCTTTAAATTCCACATAGGATTTTTTTTCTAACAATCCTCTAAGCCCTAGAAGGCTGCTTAAAGGCATTCTTAGACAATAGAAATAGTGAAAAACTACAGCCCATCGTTGTTTTGGACATGTTCGTTCATTCATTCATTCATTCATTCATTCATTCATTTATTTATTATATTTCTATACCGCCTTTCTCCCGTAGGACTCAAGGCGGTGTACAGCCAAGAAAAATATAGACACACAAACATCATAAAATTGCTAATTAAAATTATTACTTAGTTTGGTCAATTAAATAAAACCCAGAATTAGATAACATTTAAAAAATCATTCACATGTTCATATGTTTAGCCCCGCCTGTTGGAACATCAGGGTCTTGAGGGCACGGCGGAAAACACGGAGATCAGAGATATTCCGTATCTCCGGGGGCAGTTCATTCCAAAGGGCTGGAGCCCTCACAGAGAAGGCCCTCCCCCTGGGAGTCGCCAGTCAACATAATTTGATTGACGGTACCCTGAGTAGTCCCGCCCTGTGAGAACGAACTGGTCGTTTGCCCCAGAATGGGACAGCAAGGATTCGAGGACACAAACAGCATCTGCAGACTTAGAGGAAATGGCATGGTACGTGACTTCACTTTTTGACGAAGGGCTATTTTGTAGCTACCCACCTGCCATGTGGAAGTTAGTTTTAATAGGCTGGTCTCTGCTGCCCCCATGACGATCACTGAGTGAGACAGTTCATGCCACCTCTAAAAATTACAATATACTCACCAACCCAAGAAATGCCCTAATCCTATTTTGATTTGTAAGAATCCTGCTTCCAATTTAACCAAATTTAGATCACACAGATGTAAACCATGACTTATATCATTATTTTCCCAGCAGCTAATACTAAATGGAGGAAGAAAACCCCCATGCATCACTCCCATTGTGCACTAATATTTAAAAGTTTTTATACAATCTATTGATATGCACGGTTATATATTGGTGATGCTTTTCAAGAATTTGAGTTGTGTTTTTTAATGTAAATGCTATTCAAAAAAGGAAGGAAGGAAATGGGGAAAGAATGATAATAGTCTGTAGTTGTACTCGCACTTACTTGAAATTGTTATTTAACATAACTGAATTCCTTTTTAAAATATATAAACACAAGAAGCTGCGAGGCTGTCCTCCTATACTCCTAAAGGCTGATTTAGGAGTAAGCCCAAGTTAGTGAAGTACTTCAATGTAAATCATTTTAGGGCTGCTGTATTAATAATCATACAAAAAGTAAACAAATGAAGCTAAAGGAGGATGACCTTTTCAAATTATGTTTGCAAGGGTTTAAAAAAGGAGATATCCATCAATATTATTCATACTTATTCTGGAGTCTGACAGTGCATGAACAAATGAATAAATAAATAAATAAATATACAGAACTTTTATACAATAACCTGGTATAATTAGCCAATATAGAATGGGATCTATTAGCTGATCCACTTCAGCCAGTAAATGTCTTGGGCCTGACCTAATTCTGTGTATGTGTATGCTGTTTAAAGTATTAATATTCCTGTATGCATATTCATTTTTAAGGAAATATGTTTATTGCATCAAACTAATTAAAAAGAAAAAAATACCCACATAAATAAGGGTTGTTGTGACAGCTGGAAGCTGATCTCATAAGGTAAAGCACCCCTTCGCCCCTCAGATTTCCAAAAATTTTCAGCCCTCTTTCTTTCTTTGTAAAATACCAGTAATACATTTTAATAAATATAAATAACTTATAATAAATATTGTAAATTATAATTCAAATGTTGAGAGCCTACAGATATCAAGAACCTGTTATTATAAATCATATGTGACTCTAATGTTGTAGAATAATTATTTTGGGCATTTCTCATACATGAAAAATTCTGGTTTTTATGTCCTGAAATGTTTGGGATTTCACTGAAGAACAACATAATGCAAACTTTACCAGCAATGCTCTCTAGTTATACCAACAATCTACAGACTATAACTCAAAGTATGGAAATGATAAAGGCACTTAAACAAGGCGAATTAATATTTCAGCTTTGAAATTGCACCTTCAATCATCAAGTATACACAACACTTTATGTTGTATTAATCTCATGTTAATACAATGTGCAACAATCTTATTTCAAAGTCTATCTATTTCATATTAAGATGGTTACACACCTAGGACCTCAGTTGATTCCTCCAAAACCTCTAGCAAGTGTGAAACCTGGACAGAAATGGCATCAGGACCAAACTGTATGTGATTAAATGGAATGAACTACCAAGAAGCACTTTTATCTAAGTTAAGCTATTTTGTTCTACAGAAATTTTAAAAGATAGCTACATCAGAATCAAAACATCCCAAAACAGATTTACTGTAAATTCGTACTGTCAAATATAAAATCACACATAAAGGAATAAAAGTTCTTTCTGTGACCTTATGTATTCCATAGCTTTCAACATTAGTTGTATTTTATCTTATTGTATTTGCTATGTTTGAGGCAAAAAGTCTGGGTCTCTATATATTGCATTTACGTGCTTCTTTAGGCCTGGAAATCATATACTATCAAAGAGCAACATCTGTGTTACTTCCATGGACAAATTATTAACGTTTTTTAAAAATTTTTTCACTATTTAGTAAAATATATTTCTTCAAATGTGAGCATTCATTATTAACACAGAGCAAGGAATCTACTATAAACTCCAACCCCTTGGATTTATCGTGATCTGGAGAAACGTTTACTGTATTACAGATGTGGGCCCTCACGATGAAGTAACCATTATTTTGGGCAGGTAGGAAAATGCTATACAGGCCTCTAGTAAAGAAATTGGAAGAAGATGATGGATTCATCTAGATGTCCTACCTCCACGGACACTGTAGGAGCTCTTCCAGTGACCTGCAGCAAGCATGTGTGCCATGTTTGTCTTTCTGCCTGAAGACAGCATAAACTACATGTGCAACAAACGGCTCTGTTGGAAGAGAAGATGAAGGGACTTGAGGAATGTCCTTGTATATCCAACTTATTATCTATCTATCTATTTATTTAAGCAGTTTATCTTGTCCATGAATTTACTGCTTGTTTTAATAAGGTCTGGTGAAGTGATATTTCTCATTAGGGTCAATTTGAGAATTTTTAGATGAAAGGCTGAAAGCCCTCCTGAAAGACTACCAGAAAAAGAAGGTTTTAAAGAAAAAGAAGAAAAGAAAAGGGTTAGATGAAGTAGAACAGAAGAATATGGCATACCTAGTGAAATATGAGACTTCATTTGTACAGATTGAGGCTGTTGAGGAACTAGCTAGCAGTTCCCAGACTAGGGATGTAAAGATGCCACAATTCCCTGACTACAGGGCCCTCAAGACCATGTCAACTAACCCTAAACTGGGGAGAGCAGGAGGAGGAAGCCTTGAATTTAAATGCTTCAGAATACATGCCAATTCTTGACTTCTTTGACTGTAGTGGGCAGTCAATTCTGTGTATGGTTTAATTTTGCAATAGGTATTCAAAGTTAACTGAACTATGTCTACAGTCTTCTGACAAATCAGGCTGAAAAAAGCCGAGCTAAAATGGGAAGTGTAAGGAGGTTGATTTAGCCAAACCCTGCTCATAAAAGCTGACAGCTGTAGGACTAGAATGACATAATTCCCATGGAAAATGACTCAGGGTCACCTATCATAGAAAACTCTGAAAAAACACTGGGTTAGAAATATATTTATTTATTAAATTTATATGCCGCCCATCTCACTCTGCAAAGCAACTCTGGGTGGCTTACAATAAAAATAATAAATATTGAAATATTAACAGTAGATACAAAACTAAGAAACAGAAGCAAGGATGGTACAGTGGTGGCATCTTCCCTATTAATCCACCAACCACACACATCAGGACCCCAAGCCTGGGGGCAGAGCCACGTTTGAATGCCCTTCCAGAAGACCAAAAGGTGGGGCCAGACCACACTCAGGCAGCAAGTATCCTAAGAGCAAGAAAATTAATACATTTTAAAAACTGATTGCACAGTTATCTTAATTTCTGAGGGGGCGGAAAAGAGGCATACTATGCTGGTCTTTGGCCTGAAATGGAACAAAACTGAAGAATTAATGGTAGAAATATGCAAGAGAAGATTGATACATCATCTTGGAATTTATGGTAGTAAGGTCTATAACAGCAGAATTAAATAGATATCTTTGGATATTAGGGAAGCTGGTTTAAAAACCTGAACAATTAGAAATTAGCAAAAGAGACCAGAATAGCAAAAGAGAGGTGAGATTCTGCCTGAAGGCACAATTGTAAATGTCTCAGAGAATGTAAAATGAAAAATGCTAGCCAGTATCTAATAAATGCATAACTGAAATGTGATAGTAATAAAGTCAAGTTCTACTGAAGTAGCTCGTAATATTTCATGCCAAGGATTGCCACCAGCTAAGGAGAGAAGCTACCTATGTAATAGCATAATGTTCCCAAATGTTTAGTTTCGTGCTATGGACTCAATATGCTGCTCACTTTTGGCTTGTCCCATTTACATTCATTAGAAATGAACCCACATGAAAATAACATTAATAGAGAATTCTGAAAAAACACTGGGTTATAAAGTCTCTTTATTTTATATAAGATTAGAGGGAAATTAAATGTCGCCCCTTATTTATCTGCAGTTAAGCGGAGGCAAAAGCAGCCATCTTTGGCAGGAAATCCTTTCTTGGCCTGGGGTAAAAGCAGCAAGAGATTATTCCCCACTTGTCCAATTGGTGCAAGTGGAAGACAAGGAGTCTTCTCATGCTTATGTTTTGTGTGCATATGAGAAATGAATTGAGGAGAATCGGAAAAGAATCTCAATGCCAGAGGACTTTTTAGTGTACCTGTGTTTAGAAGTAGAACAAGGGGTGGCTCCTGTTTCATCTCCATGTTGATGATCATACTGTATGTCTAGCGGCACTACTGGGCCTGCAGGACAGTTCTGCGAGCATAACTCACAGAATCCCAGATGTATTTTCAAAGGGTGGGGAGCCCTTAAAAAGATCGTCTCCCACATCCTGTCCTATTCTTTTATTCAGTGGAAATAAATTATTTGTTTAGAAGAACTATTCATAATTATGAGAACATTGCAAATTGAACATCTCAGAAAGTTACAAAGAAACTATAATAAATAGTCCTGAAGCATCCCAATGACCAGGATGCTTTAAAGATCAACCGGAACACAAACAGATGAACTAAAATTCATTAGTTAACTTGAAGCCATTTATCATATAAGTTTACCCATTAAACTTATCAAGCAACATTTGTTAACCACCATTCAATGAAAGAATGTGTCCCATTTAACTATTGCCTCATGCAATATCACTACTACATCTAGCAAAAACTTTTCTCTTTCCTTATATTTCCAGCAAATATCTACTACTCTATGGAGTAAGAAGTGTTATTGCTTTTTTGTGATTACTAAATGTTCTGTTATTACACTTTTTCATTCATCCACAACTGATGGTATATTTATGCTTTACATCTGTTGAAATGGATTAGACCAAGGGTGTCAAGCTCACATCGTCATGACGGTGTCACATGATGTATCGGGACTTTTTTCCCCTTCACTAAAACAAGCATGGGCATGGCCAGTGTGTGACGCATCCGTCCTGTGGGCCAGGAGTTTGATAGACCTGGATTAGGCTGTATGAAAGCTTAGGAGAGCCTTGGTAGAACAGTGGTTTAATGCACCCTGTTATTAACACAGCTGCCTGCAATTTCTGCAGGTTCGAATCTCGCCAGGCTCAAAGTTGACTCAGCCTTCCATCCTTTCTAAGGTAGGTAAAATGAGGACCCAGTTTGTGGGGGCAATAAGCTGACTTTGTATAAATATACAAAAAAAGTATGAAGGCTATTGCTTAACGCATTGTAAGCCGCCCTGAGTCTCCGGAGAAGGGCGGCATATAAATCAAATTAAACAATTAAAATATATATATATATATAATTCAATTCTGCTTGAGGCAGGGAGGAAAGGATAGCCAAATCAAGTTAGTTGCTGTTTTTTAGTATCTAAACAGGTCTTCAGTTTGGTTTTAATTTAATTAAAGGGCCTGGTGGCTCAGCAGACTAAAAGCATTGTGATTAACACCAACTGTCTGCAATTACTGCAGGTTCGAATCTCGCCAAGGCTCAAGGTTGACTCAGCCTTCCATCCTTTCTAAGGTAGGTAAAATGAGGACCCAGTTTGTGGGGGCAATAAGCTGACTTTGTATAAATATACAAAAGTATGAAGGCTATTGCTTAACGCATTGTAAGCCGCCCTGAGTCTCCAGAGAAGGGTGGCATATAAATAAATAAATAAATAAAAGTTTTGAACTGTCTAATGTCATTTCTCAGGGTATATCTCTTTTCACATGAGTTTTCTACCTAAAATTCAAAATAGCATTCACCTAGGCCACTCACCATAACTCCTTAATTGATATACAGTAGATATTATTTGTCTAATCAAGTTCTCCTACAATTATACTTTGTAAGCAAAATAATAACAAGCATTTGTGTTAACAGTTTCCACCAACACCAGTTTACTAGAATATGGCTACTTCTGTATGTCTAATTAAAATTGTGAGCATCCGTCATTTAGACTAGATGGCTTGAGAATACTACTCTACCCAATGCTCATCATGGTAGCTTGGTATAGTCCCAAGACAGTTTCTTAACGAGGAAACAGAACAAACACACCCTGCATGGGGATGCTAATCTCCTTGCACAAGTTACCTTCAATTGAGCAGTCATGCAGAGATAACACAGAAAGGGGCAAAGAAAGGTACAGAAACACAGAATTTATTTGCAGCTATGCAACTGAGCCATTGCCTTGAGCTTATACTGGCTGCTTTCTGTTGAAACATTTTTTATAGGTAAAACTATAAGTAATTACTTTTATGTAATCAAACAATGTATTCCTTTCGTCATAACTATTCTTGGAGCAGAAGCCAAAGACAAGAAAGAAATAGCTGACTATAGATTAGAAGCATCATATCGAAAGACAACTAACAGCCTTGAAGCTTTCAATAATCACTCCTATATGACTGGAGGGAATAAAAAGTGGCTTCTAACCTAACAATTAATGCTGTTCCTATCCTTTATTAGTCTGTTTAATTAGTTGTGGAATATTCTACATTTTCTGATCACTGATTACGTTACATGATTTCATTCGAATTGCCTTTTATTCTAGTATTCATCCCAAAATTTTATTGAGTTTTGTTCACAATCTGGTTTGGCATTAGAAGATTAATAAAAGTGTGCAATGTATTTCAAAATGGAAATATTTTGTGCAATTTTATGAAGTAAAAATGTTAAACTTGAAAATTTAAACTCAAAAATCTTTACATGCTGCTCATCAAAATTACTAAATGTGGTAATTTATTCAGATCACTAACATTCTTAAATCTAAAGCAGGCATCCTCAAACTATGGCCCGCGGGATGGATATGGTTCACCGAAGCCATTAATCTGCCCCCCGTGGGACTATGAGGGTGCCTCGCCCACATTGGCCCACCCACCCGCCGGCCCCCACGCCTTGCGCCTTTTGCCAGCCAAGGGAAGAACTCAAAACTTGCCAGGGACTTCAGTCCACTGTCGCTCCGCTGGGGGGGGGGGGGGGGACTGAAGGGTCCCAATGGGAGAGGGTGCGCCTGCCATGTAATTATGCATCACTTCCCAGAGTCGCGCTTAGTGCCAGGTACCTGTGCGCTTTCCATTCATCCTGGGCAAAGCAGAGCAGAAGCAGAGAGGAGTGGGAGGCCCCAGTACATGCTGCGCCTTAGTGCTATCCCATGCCGGCTGGACTAGCCCAGAAGCAGTGGATCCCCCAGTCATGGGCTGGATGTGGGGTCCGAGGCAGTGGGGACGATGAGCAGGCGGCCCTCAGTGGAGAGCGCCACCCTGGCACTAAGCGCAACTCTTGGAAGTGATGCTTAATTACGCCACAGGCGCACCCTCTTTCGTTGGGATCCTTTGGCTCCCCCACTCCCGGCAGAGTGACGGTGGCAAATCTTTGAGCTCTTTCCTCTCCCGGCGAAAGGCACAGCCCTTCACTTGCGAGAAGAGCTTGGCAGCCCGTGGAGAAGCAGGGCTGGCGAGATGCAAGCGAGCCTTCTCCCCCTGGCCACTTGCCAGCCCATCCTTCTCCCGCTCGGCAGCTCCAAGGCGGTGGCCAGTGAGGCTGTCTGCCCCTGAAGGAGGATGGCTGTCTCCGCCCCTGGAGAGGGAGGCAGGAAGGGCATCCAAGTGGCGGTGGGGTGGGGGGAAGAAGGCGATGGGCTGTTATGGCACTCGCTCCCTAGCTCGCTTGCGTCTTGGTGGCCACTGAGCCCCCGCTTTGGGGCTTTCTCGCCAAACCTGTTCCGAGTGATGCCTGCCCGATCTGATCCTGCCTGCCAGATGCACAGGGCTCTTGCTCAAGCCTGTTGCACACGTTTGGCATGTGCAGAGGAAGCTCTGGGACAGCCAGCAAGATTCCAAAAGCAGATTGAGACTGCCGCGATGCAAATGGAATGGAAATAGGAGAGAATGGAATGGGAATGGGAATAGGAATAGGAATAGAATGGGATGGGATGGGATGGAATAGAATGGAAGAGCAATAGGATGGAGTGGGAATGGGAATAGAATGGAATGGAATGGAATGGGAATGGGAAGGAATGGAATTCAAGGAGGTATCCCAGGACACTGCCAGGATCCTGCAGAAGATGCCCCAGGAGAGAGAGAGAAATGTGGAAAAAGATATGGAAAGAGAGAGAGAGAGACACACAGAGATAGAGAGAGGGGGGGGAGGGATGGAGAGAAAAAGTTGTTGATTGTAAGCTTCTTGGGGCTGAGAAGAATCTGAGTATCCTGAAGTGGACCACTAAACAACTTTAAAAAATGATAAAGAAAAAAGTAAAAGATAGTAAAAAGAAAAGTCAACCAATACAGCAAACAAAAGAAATAAAACACCCCCAGGTGCAAAACAAATGAAATTTAAATTTGTGTGTATTGTTTAATGGACTCCTAAATTGGCCATGCCCACCCAATCACATGACCACCTAGCTATGCCCACCCAGCCAGTCCGGCCCTTCAACAGTCTGAGGAACCATGAATTGGCCCCGTTTTAAAAAAGTTTGAGGACCCCTGATCTAAAGCATACAAACAGTATTCAAAAAGTATGAAAGAACGCAATATTTTCATCTGTATTTCAGCACACAAGTAACAATATTTTCAAAAGAGAATTAAATAAAAATGCATCCATAGAGTATAATCTGGATTTACTCTCCATTTTGTTGCTATCTACCTGTTGAGGGAGTTCACTGATGAGGTACTGTGCAAATTTCTGCAGCTGATCTCTTTGTAATCGAGATAGGGACTCAGAGACAGGCGCTCGCAAGCAAACTGCAGATGCCTAGAGATAAGAAGGGAAAATATAAAGATTATTTCTTTAACAGAATGTCATGTTTATTGTTAAATAATTCTCCCAAGGGCAGATAAAGCTGCATAAGAAGCCTTTTTTGGAACATATGTAGTGTTGTTTATTAAAATCAGGCTTTGGTAAGGATGCCTCTATGAATCAGAGCAAGATTTTGGCTATAGCCAAAATACATATAGTGATATGATTCACTTTGAGTACATTTATGCTCAATCCATATTTACTTGGAAACAGCATAGGTAGTCCTCAATTTATGACAACTGGGCCCAGAATTTTGGTCATAAATCAGGAGGTCATTAAGTAGGTCACCATGTGACCTGACTCATTATTACAACTGTATTTATGAGTCACTGTAGTTGTTAAGCAAAAGACATGGTCATTAGCAAAGGTGAAATGCACTTATCTTTGCCACCGGTTCGGGAATGTGCGCTCGGTACACTCGTATGTGCCTCTTCTGCGCAAGCGCAGAGCCTTCTGCGTATGCGCAGAGGGTCAAAAATGGGACGTCATTACATCCCCGGCGGGTGGGCGGAACCTCCCACCACCAGTTCGCGCAAGCCCGATAGATCCGGCAGCATTTCACCACTGGTCATTAGGCAAATTCAGCCTATCCAATAAGCATTTTTTGACATTTTCATGTGATTCTCTTAAGCTTCTTAAACCATCAAAAAAAGATTCTGCAAAACTGTAAATGTAAACTGCAATCTGTAAAATGAATCTTGGCCAATTCTTCTTCCCAGTGGAAAAAAAAAACTGTTCCACAAAAAAAGTAAATGAGTTTTCATTTACTTTTACACAACAGCTGTTTTTAAAGCAGCTAATTATATCAAAAAAAAAAAATTCAAATGAATGCAGTCAGTGTTTCCTCACTGCTTCAACCCAGATACAGTCACATCATACCTAGCACAGTATTTACAAAGTTTATTACTAGGTAAATAAAAATACCTGCCTATCCTATTACCTGCAGACACAAAAATATTTTCTATTGCTGTTGTATTGGTGTATTTTTATCTCATTAGATTTATATCCAACATGAAGTGTTCTGATCAACAGACGAATGAATGAAGAATACAGAGTGCAAAATTACTTTAAAACAAAAGGAGTAAAATATCACAAAGTAATCCAAGTTAACTAGATACAAGAGAGCTAAACATAGTTGGGATAATGCAAGGGCAAAAGTCAACTTTTGTGATAATAGTATTCCACATTAAATGTTCTCAGTAAGAAGACACCTATCTCTCTTCAATTCATACAGTCTTCTGAAGGAAGCTTTCAGAAATAGAGGCGAAGAATCAAACAGAAGGAAATATTCCTTCATGTATGTTGGTCTCTTTCAAATGCTTTTTATATTTCCCCTAACATCTGCTAACTGAATCATATGAAAGTTGTAGCTGAAATTTTTTGGAGGAAACTGGTTGCCTGCCCTTTAGGAATGAAGCCAGAAACAGACTGAAAGCTTGTGAAAGGGGCAATATAATATTCTTTCAACCATTCCACATTAACAATCTTAGTTAACTGAAAGTCAGAGACCATTTTAGGAGACAGCCCCACTATACTGTGTGAATACCTAAATGGGAGACTATCAGAATATAATTGTTATAAGGCTGCTCTGTCCAATTAAGTTCTCATCACAAGTGCAGCTGTGTTTTCCCAAAAATAAGACCTATCCCGAAAAAAAGACCTACCTTGTTTTTTCCGTATGCACCTAATATAAGCCCTACCCCCAAAATAAGACCCACTCATTCCATGGAACTGCCCCCACACGCCCTGTACCTGCTTACCTTACGACCGCCACAGCCAGGCCTCCCACACCCCGACATCTGTTGCACCAGTGCCTGAGTTCTTCTATGGCCGCTTGCAGCCGGACACCAAATGGCACATTGTGCCGGTGCTGCGGCTCACCACAGGCGGCATGGCACGTGCCAATGCTGCCCCTTGCAGGAGGCCACGTCATGCCAGGGTCGCCATTCACACGATGCACCATGTGGCCTCCTTCTGTGAGCAGTGGCACCGGTGCGATGTGCCAGTCTCCTGCCGAGAGCGGTGGCACCGGCACATCGAGTCACGCATCATGCCACATCACCAGTGCGATGTGCCACGTGGCGCCTGTCCGCAAGGAGCAACAGAAGTCGGGCAACGGCGCGAGAGGTGTCGGGATGTGGGAAGCCTGGATGTGGTGGTCCTAAGGTAAGTGGGTAAGACATCCCTCAAAAATAAAACATGGTGCTTATTTTGGGATCCAAAAGAAAATAAGACCAGGTCTTATTTTCGGGAAAACACATGGTATCTTCATGTCTAGTAACAATTATGAGTCTAAACCTATCCCCAAACTATGATCTGCTTCCTAAGGAATGAACAAAACCCCAATCCTTAGCTAAATAATTATCATTATCATTATTATAATAAGGCACAAATCATTTCTGCCTTATCTGTACTGGATGTCATCTCACTGGTACTCGTTTATTTTCTGATTTTGTCTAAGTACAGCCAGTATATTTGATAAAAGCAAAAGTATGGAGTAGCATATGCAATTTCAATCTCATGCCTCTCCCAGAAGTTTTATAAACATGTTAAGGATAGTACACCAAATCTTACAAAATGGGAAAATATCCCCATCAGCACTTTTTAAAAACAGCCATCTAAACAGAATTGAATCATTATACTAGAGTCTGCACCCTCAAAGTTAAATTTTGCAGAAAGTGAATATGCTTGATACTACAAAAAAATAAGAGCAACTACAATTTAGCTTACATTCTGCTTTTCATAACTTATAAAAATAATTTGACCACAAAAGATGAGGATGACTCTTCAGTTTGAGAACTGTCAAAAATCTAATTGTAAATACAACAAAATCTGAAAAACTGTTAGCTCAGCCATAAATATTCAGGGAGTTAGGCTGTCACTAATACTAAAATATTATTTCTGATTTATCCTAAACAACTGATTTAAAGATCACTGGAAATTCATATGAAACATGTTGATTCCTTTAGAAAATCTCTATAATGCTCTATAGACACAAATTTCAATAATATTCAGTAATATTTTGTAAGTCAGAGTTCTTAAATTTAATTGTATTCCTATTTCATTCATTATAAGTCTTCCCATAGGACAGCAAATGGGTCACTTCAAAGTTATGAGTCAGTAAAACTTACAGAAGAAAATACATATATGTTAAGCCAAGTTCTACAGTACATGAATCTAAAATTGCTACACACAGAGAAAAAATTATTAAAAGATTAAAAACTGGGAGAATGGTAGAATACTGCTTTAATTTTAACAGACAGCTTCTCAAACTTTTTAAGAACCCATTTATAATAATCAGCTCATGAGGCTCATGGAGGGCTGGGGGGGGGAGGGAACAGGGCAATCACCTAACATGCAGCATTGACTGTTCCAATTTAACTGTGTCTCAAAATTCTATACTAAACAGTATTAAACAAACACCTTTCTTCAAGTCTGTCAACTAATGAAACAGAAACTAAAATCAACAGCGGAACTTTTCATTACTGAATACTTGATTTTTATTTTTACTGTGCAATAAAACAACAGCCATATTTCAAAGCCTACATTGTGTATCCGAAAGAGACAAAGGGCTACCACGTGGGCACACCATTTGGCCCCAGCTCCACATGTACAGCTGCATGAGGTGATCCTGCATCTGTCAAACATTACTGCCACGTTGTAGGCTCCTTTTGGTGGCACTATCTGTGGAGGTACCACTGTGGCACTCAGGTGGAAACCTGTTGGAGAGCAGGATAAAAAGTTATGGTCTGGAAGTTATTGCAGCAGAGGAAAATGTAACTCAGATGTATAACTGAAATACTATTCAGTCAAAAAGCCATTCTTTGCAATACTCAATCTTCCTAGTTTCAATGAAAAATTCAAATAATATATTTCAGCTATTTTCAAAGGATAGTTTTATAGTAAAAATTTGCATTTGGATAGAAGATCATCTAAATTTAAACTAAAATCATTCCTATTGACAACTACTATATCAGCTGTTTTAAGTACTATGCACATTTGTTACCCATGTTTGCACATAATCCAATCTTGGGCTAATGTTCATGGCCCCAAAAATATACTTTTGCAGTTTAATTTCACTTTCAATTAATGCAAGTTTTCCATTACATATAAACCTGCAGGTGAAAATAAACTCTTCAGCCAGTTTATCTGAATCTTGTTAAAAATATTAAACTGTTTTAACACCCATTATCATTACCTGAATGTAACAAGACAGAATCCATGTGCCTATGAGCCAGAGGATATTTTTTCAGGGTTATTACATCTATTCAGGTGGTACTAAGCCAAAATTTACTATTAAATGCAGGCCACAATATTCTCTCAGTAGCTCTATTCAGTTTTTAAGGATAAAAAAAATGAATACTTAATTCAAAGCTGTCTAATAAATCCATGGATGAAACTTTATCTCATTTTGTGGTAGAACACACTGTTCCTTGTCTAAAACACACACACGTTTAATGTTCTCAAGAAGTAGACATGTTTCATCTGTAACTAAAGCTTCCAAACAGATCTCTTAAAAGCTGAAAATGCTTTACATTCATACAGTAGTAAAGGATCCTAATTTTTCAGGTTCTCCAACTTAAAAGTACCTAGACTAACAAACAGGAAGTAAACATAATAGTATACTGCTGTAATCATTAAAGCAGTATCAGTCTGTGCAGATCAGCAACCATTCTGTGAGGCTTGCTTGTATACCTCAAACTACTGGGCTCTAAACAGAGCAAATATAGTCTACGATGGGGGGATTTAATTCAAAATGTTGTCAGGCCTAAGACAAAAATTAAATCTGATTTCCTTAAATTATATCCTACTACAATTACATGGAATTAACTCAATATAGTCAATATGATTTATTTCATGTATCTAACATACTTCCGTTTTTTCAACTATTAAAAATACAATTCAGTGGAAACTTGGAATGGTTTCAAAAGCTTGATCCAAAGCTTTGGGGCTACAAAGTGACTGCTCTAAATAGGGTCTTTAACGAGAATGAAAATTAAAAACTGTTTAAGACACACAATAAAATTAGAAAAATGAACATGGAGATGAAATATAAAGTTAAAAAATGACCTAGGCGTAGCCCTATTTGGAATAATTGCAAAAATATTTAAACTGATTTAACAGTGTCAGCAAAAAAAAAAATTAAGTCAATTACATAGATTAAGACTTGTCCACCTCAAAGAGGATCCAAATAATTCCTTCCTTTCTGTCATTCTGAGACACATCTGAGAGGAAGAATTCACAAATGTCTTCCCAGCCAGTTCTAAGGCTGTCATGATAGAGTGCAACTTTATGTTTGCTGAGAAAGCATACTCAAATATAGTATGTATGTATAGTATGTAATAAGTTTAATACTCATCAAAGTCTGCCTCAGATATTTTTTGCATCTGACATGAGATTTTTCAACAGGAGTGTAAGGGTTAGGTAGGGTTAAAGGAAAGGAAAGCAGACCCTGCACTAAGCAAGGGAATTAGACTCTTTGATCTCTGAGGTCCCAATTCCAGTTTGTAAGATACAAACATCATACCTATCTGCAATGGGTCTTTAACAGCCCTCATTCGGAAGAGTTGCTCGCCTCGTTGGAACTCATCTGCACTGCCATTTGCCAAGCATGAATATAGCCTAAGAGAAATAAATCATTCTATTATTAGAATGATCTTCAATGGAGATCATTGAAGATGATTGATAACAACAGTGCATTCCATTCCAGACAATGCAGAAATTATGGATAGATTTCAAAGAGTAGATTATGTCATAGTGAAAAAAGGCTACATTAAATGTAGAGGTAATTTCATCATGTACAGGTTCTTAATTGCAGGTCACAATTTGCAATGTCAAATTGCCTCTTCTATACAGCTATTAAAGCTACAAAACCGTTTCTTTTATAGACAAAATAGAAAAGCATATACAACTCAAGACTGTTACATGTGGTCTAATTTTTTAAAATTAAAACACAGACAATGGTAGATTGAAAGCTATGGAGTTTAGGTCAAAGTTATACAGATCTATTCATTTTACAAGAGAATGGATATATTATGGGTTGGTTATTAACTAGGTATGAAAAGCAGACGTGTTAATATGCAGTTAAAGACATTTATAGCCTAGCCTTCTCCCCCAAAAAGTTCCATGTACCTAATATATTGTGAGAGGATAGCTGTGGAGTTCAAAACCCTTCCTGCTTCCTTTCCCCTAATAGCAAAAGGAAAGGAAAGGAAAGGAAAGGAAAGGAAAGGAAAGGAAAGGAAAGGAAAGGAAAGGAAAGGAAAGGAAAGGAAAGGAAAGGAAAGGAAAGGAAAGGAAAGGAAAGGAAAGGAAAGGAAAGGAAAGGAAAGGAAAGGAAAGGAAAGGAAAGGAAAGGAAAGGAAAGGAAAGGAAAGCTTTTCTCTTTAAAAAGGCAGCTGTTTCAAATGGAGAATTTGCTTGCTGACCTCAAGAGCAGAGAGCAATGGTGGAATTGATTTGAGAATATCAAAAGACAGAAGATATCTTCAAAAGATGGGGAAAAAAAGTTAAGAGGTAAAAGAATAAGAGTGGGAAAAGGGATAATAAAGGTGCTATGGGAGAAAAGAATCAGCAACCAGGAGCTATGTACCAGAGGTGGGATTCACTTACCTTCCCTACTGGTTCGCAAATATGAATGCACTCGTGCACGCGCTCATTTCACTCACACACACCACCTCTGCACATGTGCACAGCCTTCTGCGCATGCGTAGTCACACATTACATCCGGGTGGGTGGGCAGAGCCTCTCGTAGTCACCACTACCGGTTCGCGCGATTTGGACAGAACCGGCTGAATCCCACCACTGCTATATACGTGTGTGCATGTATACACTATATGATATTGTTGAAAACTCCTCCACTAGGAGTGAGAGAATAAAGAAAAGCTTTGGCAGCTGGAGAAACAAACGTAGAAATTTAGCTATAAGAGACCCAATTCATACAGCTCAAATTCACAGTTCCTGGAGTTTGCGGAGTATAGAGATAGTCCCCCAAAATGGGGGACCAACACAGACTACAACAAAAGAGAGAAATGAGATTAGATCTCCCCCACCTACTTTAAAATGCCGGGCTGCCAGTGTAAGGAAGACCCAGGAGGGTCTGGAAAGCTGGGCTGATTTAACTATTTGTCTACATGGATCATTATACAAATCAACCAGACCTTGAACTGGACAGGCTATAGAATTGTAATTTCTTTAAAAAAAATAATAATAATCATTGGATTTAGCAGTTTTCTGGTCATACAAATTAGGCCCTCTGCATCAATACAGAGATTAAAATAGTCACATAAATCTAAATCCTGATTAAATATTATGTCCTTTAAAAAGATAGATTTACACTGTTTATTTATTAAATTGGCCACCCATCTCATTTCAAACAACTTTGGACAGCTTACAGCATAACTGTTCACCACAAAAGTTGTGTATCAAAAGCTTTTCATCTCACAGATGTAAAATTTCCTTTATTTCATCTTATTAAGTTCAAATTTCAGATTTTTCATTATGCTCAATTTATTTAATTAATTATCCAATTTCTACACTAAACGTGAGTTTGGAAAAACCAAAAAGCTTGCTCCTTTTTTGCAAGAAGTCCATTTTAAAGAAAATAATAAGGGATATTACCTGATGTCTTCTTCATTCTCTGGAAAGCTCCAAAAGGCAATGCGAAGCTGCAGTTGCTCCGGCACAGGTGGGTAGACTTTTTCCACTACTTCAAATGGAATGTGAAATGCCACCTGCTTTGCTGACAGTTCCACCAAGGGGATCACCGACCCATCTAAAGGAATGAAGAGTATCGGGCAAATTATCTGAATTCTGCAGAATTTTATCATTAAGAACTAAAGAGAAAGAAAGAAAAAAACTTCCTGGCTTTTCTAAGTGTAAAATAACTTTTTACTATTTTTCCAAGAAACTATAAGAAACAGCTCTAGTGTTCATAAAGATTAAGATGTCAGGAGAAAGTATTGGATAGTCCCTTTTGTATTCAATAAACCACTTGCTAAAAACCAATACTATAATAGTATAATGTCATAAAATCACTGTGATTTTGAACATCATTCTATGGGGCATAAAAACAACAAATTGTCTTACACAGAGACACAAAACATTTAAGTCTGTTTACTCAACCTTCTACTAAATTAAAATCAAGCAAGCAACACAAGACATACTAAGGAAAAGATAAAAATTAGAATATGCTTTTACATTAATCAATCATACTGTCAATTACTCCCCAACTGTGAAACTAATTACCAAATGTAATATTAATTTTTCCTTTTTCAGTTAGCATTTACTAATCAGTCTTGAATGCTGAGAAGTAGCCATTTTATATAAGTATTTAATGCTTGTCTTCTTTCAAAAGATCCAGATAATATTCTGTTGCTGTAACATAAAAAAAGCTAAAATCAATCTAGTTAGAGAGCAGATGCAAGGCTCTCTCCTAAAGAGAAAAATATTTTGAAAAATCTAAATATTATTTCTAAGTACAGATAACAAATTTAATCAGATGCTGTGCTAAATTTTAATTTATTTAGTCTTTGGGTGTACTAGAAGTCTTATCCTAATTTTTTCTTTTTTGTACATATAGAACATTCTGTATAATTTTAGCCTTCCAATTGACTTTATTAATTTCTTTAGAGCTGATGTACTACTTGAAAGCCAGGGATCAGCATAATCTTATGGTTTACTGAGAAAACAGATGCATTTTTGCAAATCAAATTCCAGTTTTATTTTTTGCAAAACCAATTTATCTCCTTAAAATCTACAGACATACATCTTTATGCTACAACTTTAGGAATATGCATTATATAAATGATTTCATCTTCCCTTCCAGTTTTGCATTTTATTCCCTGGAAAGGAAACATACATAGGAATTCTACCATTCTCAGACCCAGATTAGGAGAATAAAAGGTGATGTAACCCCCTAAAAGACTGGCAGTGGTAGTAGTACTTCTCAAGTAGGTACACCAGGGTAGAAGGTAGGGCCAGGGTATTCAATGAACTTGTAGAGGAGGAGTTTTGAAACAGATGAAGCTGTGCTGCTTCAAGGGACATAAATGGGAACAAGTGAAACAAGTTAGCCAAATCATTTCTTCCTTATTGTTGGCAGACTCTTTTTTTTAGCAGAGATAATAAACACACTGAAATACATAGCAAATTTTATTTTTAGCTTTCAGGTTCAACGGGCTAGTTAGTTGGACCTGTAGGACAGTTGTGTTTATCTATGGTGCAAACAAATAAAAGAAGTCTGATAGCCCTTTTACTAACTCTAATTTAAAAGCATAACCTCTCACAAGCTACAGCTCACTTTATCAAGCGCATAAAGTGGCTAGACTGGTGTGGGATTTAAACCGGGATGAGGCAGAGGGGAAGGAATGAGGGTCAGATTACTGGTATCTTATCAATTAAAAATGTGTTTTTAAAAAACCAACGATCTCAGCAGCTCCTGTGGAAAGGAACAAGTTTTCACATTACAGGAAGGATGAGCAGTCAATCCTGGACAATTCTGAAAAGATCTACCATGTCTAAAAGAAGGGGGAAGTCAGTATATGTGGTTTTTCAAATCACATTTAATTGCTTTCCTGTTATCAGTGGCCTACAAAATGATTTGGACAACATGGATAACTATGAACTAATCAGGACACACAGCAGTGGTTTGGAGATATACTGTAGCCACAATCTCTGCTATACATGCCTCACTTATCAAGGAACCACACACGAAAATGCTGTTTGCCAAGAGCCAAACAAAAACAACTCCTACGAAACTACATTTTCAGTGGAAAGAGAAATAGGACCTTGCTGCAATAGAACATTCAGGCTCCAAGCAAAGAAATGAAATGGAAAACCAAGGTACCCTATATAAAGCAGAGGATAAATCTAGCCACTTAGAGCCCCTACAGTAATTACATGACCAGAAGTAGCCACCCCGGAAAAAACAGAATACGCAGAGATGTTTGAAGCAATCCTCAGGAACAACACAGAGGATTTATGAAGAGAAGAAAAAAAAAGGAGCACAGCCTGTCCAAGATGTGAGGAAAGTCGGAACACAACTACCACACCTTAATATAGCTCTGAACACCAGATTTGTCAAAAGAAAATTACTATTGTATCAGGAATGTGTAAAGTAAGACTATAGGGAACAATGCAAGCCCAATGATAACTTTCATACTACATCTAGTATGAAAGATCCAAGGGATCTTATGTCTTAGAATTTATATACCCATCACCAAAATGTTAGAAATGCAACCACGAATCAGGCACGTACTACCACATGTGGTGGTCATGTAACAAAAGCAAAGGAACTGGCAGAAATAACTGGAGAAGAAATAGAATATAAACCAGAACTATTCCTATTGAGAATTATAAATGGGAAATATAGTAAAGGGGTAATTTACTTAATAATACATACAGTATTATAACAGCAGCAAGAATGATCTTTGGCCAAAATTGGAAAAATAAAGAAATCCCCCAAGATGATGAAGTGATTAAAAAAAATTTGACATGCGCGGAAATGGATAGATTAACGCTGGAATTGAAAAATAAAAGCGAGTCAGAATACTATGAGATATGGAACAAATTTTATCAATGGTTAGAATGGAAGAGAGGGACGAAAAAAATGAACTGACTAGAATTCATAGAATGGAGAACTAAGGTTATATATGTAATTAGTGAAATTACATGAAAGTGGATAAGACAAATGTATAAGTAATATAGATAGAAGAATGATGTCTTTATATATGTAAATAAACCAAATGTATATAAGTAGTAAGGTACATATGATATTTATCTTTTATTTTAATATGTATGGCAATGCCAGTATCCAATGTTTTAATATGTGTTTAATAAAAATTTTCATTAAAAAAAGAATATACAGTATATACCTATGCCATTTGTCAATTCTGAACACATTTCTTTAGTCTTTCCATCCTTCTCAATTTTTGGATTTCAGACTTCCATTTTTGGTCTGTCTCCCTATCTACATGCAAAGCAGATATTAAAAATAAAGGATCTTGGATACATAGGGAATATGCCATCCAAGAAAATGTTTTGATTGGTAGGCCATTACTGCCTTGCAATGAATCCATTGCCCACTATATTCATTGGAGGGACCACGAAAACATTATAAGAGCATAAATAGAATAATCAATAAAATTATATAAATGTAATATATCACTTTGATAAATTTTCTAATTATGTATTGTTCATATAAGTAAGTCTGTTTTCAGTTTTGAATTTCCCTACTAGAATGGCTGGGTAATGAATTAATGTAGATTGGGGAAAAAAGAGGGTGAAATGTTTGAGGTGGGTCAGACAGGGAAAACAAATGAGAATCATACTGTAAAATACATGAAATAATGAAGTGGTGGAGAGAAGACAAATTTGTATTTGAGCAAAACTCTTGAAATTCTCAAAAAGAGAAGTTTAAAGAAAAAAGTAATGTATGAAGCAATGTGTTGACAGAGAAGAAAAATGGCTACATAGAAGGGTATGGAGATACAGCAAGTGGAATAAACTAATTTTAGTTGAACTTCCTTTGTCCCTTATTTGTATCTTCATCTTATTTCTTTCTTGTTTTTTGCACACTGTGTAATGTTGCTTACCCTGAAAGGAAACAAGATGGGTTATTTTGCAAGGTTTCACAAGCCTTAGTGATGCCTTTGCAAACAGCAATTCATTATTCTTGCACTTCTTTCTAAAACTGTTTGGCCTCTCAGCAATAGCTATCAGTGCTTTTTTTCATCTTTGAACTATTAGCCTTATCCTCATCATTATCCTCCCATTTCATTACTTGCAAGCTCTTCTTTTTTCTGTGGGGTAAAGAAGAATTTTTAGCAATGTGCAATAAGAGAATTGGCAGAGCTATCATCTGCTTTCAAAATGAGCGCAATTCTATGCACCACTGCTTTTTTCAGAGTTTTAAAACCTGTGGGGAAAAAAATTCCATATCAATAAATATTAAGTGGTAGACAATATCAAAACTTTACTCAGCAAGTGCTTCCTCATATTGCTCCATCTGATAATGTTAGCCATCAAAATCCATCAATTCAGTAGAGCAAATTTCTATCAACAAAAGATGTAATACCCCCATATGAATGCTTTTATCTGAAAGCAAAGTAAGATTTATTGAAATATTCAAATACCCTTTCACTCCCAAAATACTGTTCTGTTTTTCTAACATGTCAGGCTTGTATTTCTGGGGCGCTATGGCTGAATTCAAAGAAAGCAGTTCAGCACAATGCTTGAAATATATTTGTAATATATGGTAGCAACTTTAGCTGCTCTGTTATTTCTAGCATTATTTCTAAGTGACATTTCTGCTTTTAACCTTTCTGAAATTATAGTGGGGATACTTGCTTAGAAAAAGGAACACATTTTAAATGTCATGGTGTATCAATAATACAGATTTCATTAACTGGCAATTGATCTGAAAGTGTTACGTGTCAATAGCACCCAGCAAACTGAAAGCTTCTTGATGAACTTTTCAGCTGAAAAGCACTTTTGGGACAACCATGGCCTGGATGACTGAGAATCTCCATCCAGGTCATGGTTGCCCCAAAAGTGCTTTTCAAAAGGCAACTGGACTTCCTTTCTTTTTTTGTTTGAAGAAACTTCTTGGATTAGAAGCAAAGACTTCAAGGAAAAAAACAAAGAAAGTTTAGTTGGTTTTTGAAAGGCACTTCTGGGACTTTCACTCTTAGGATCATGTCAAAAAGCAGATAAATTGTGTCAGACATTACAGTCATTAGGCATTTAACCCAAATAGTTTGTGGGAAATTAAACTACTATTGCTACCACCAATGGTAGCAATGGTAGCTTAATTTTACCACCTTGTCATTAAGGCAGCAATATGTATTTTATTTATGTATTTATTCCATGTATATATCACTTATCTTGCCTTTCCCCATATAAATGTTTGAAAATTATTTTTGGAAGATAAATATTTCTCTACAATATTGCTATTTTTTGTTGCGATTCGCAAGTGAGCATTTTAGACTTAAGATATACTATAAATATGCATTCCTAATAAGGCTTTCAACTACTTCAGTCCTCTTAACATACAAAGAGCTTTATTATTTGGTGCAAAGCTAAGCACTGTTGACTCTTATACTACAATGAAAAATATCATAGAAATAATATAGGCAAAGTTCCACTGACAGCAAATTTTATCATTGGAGCAATTTAATTGTGCTTTCTTTTGGAGGGTGGCCAGAGTAAAATAACACAACAAATTTGAGGCAGATAAAATAATAGAGTAATACTGGCATACAAAACTTCTCTGCTCCTACTACTATTTATATCCAAACATAAATTCATGATTCTATATGCCAATAACAACTTGATTTAAAATCAAACAATTGATTTCATTAGCCAAAGCCATTTATTAATTCATTTTATATGTTATTTCTGGATATAGAAAATCATAATAAAAAAGGTTTAATATAGTTTAATGTTAGCTAAGTCTGTTATTTTAAAAAAATCATTCCCAACATTTCCCATGTGCCACTTCTTACTATGGTATCTCAAGCCTTCAATTAATATTCTACTTATAATGGTACTTATGCTCCCCGTTTACAGACACAGAGAAGACCACTGTCAAGTCATACATTAAATTGTTAATTTCTGCCTAGCACAAATTGCTGTCAAGTTAACAAAATTACTATTTTAGTCCTCAGGGGAAAAAAACAAAAGAAAACCCACTGTAAGAAGTTCAACAGAAAAAAATGTGAATTTCTACCTGACAGCTTTGGATAAATTCTTAGTTTCTGTTAAATTTATTTTTAGTATGCAATCAATGTCAGTATAAACATCATATTGACAATTTTATTGAATCTTGTTTTTACGCTCTTACTTCGCACAATATTCTGCAGGATCTGTGATGAATTCCAGAATTTCAGATTTTGTTTGTTTTCACAGATAATACATGTGTTCAGTCATGTTGCTTTCCCTTTACAGCTCAGCTCACAATACTTTAAATCTTATTTTGTTTCTTTTCTCTTAAACATTCTTAAAATGTTTATATTATATATACAAACATTGGCATTTTAGGATAGTATAAAAATACTTTGAAACAAATAATTGGAAAACTCAGCATTTGATGTATTTTTTTCACACCAAATATCTATACTCAAAAGAATAATCAGAACCTGATAAAAAATACATTTAGAACACAAATTAAACTTTATCCTTTAAATTTTTGAATAAAGTTACTTTAACACACTTCTACATTTTTATAATAAAAAGCCTGTTATTTAAAAACAAACCTAATGTTAAAACATTAAATATAACTTAACAAATAAAAATTAATAGTTTTTAAAAATTAGGCAAGCATTTATATATTGAAGTGGGAGGGATTTCCAATACTAGGGTGCTCTGGGTCAACTAAAAACAGTAGGATTACTTTTTAATTTTCTCCTCTCATTAAATATTGCAATTTAGCTGTACCCTCTTGAAGAACACTGGTGCTATCCTGGCTTTTCTCAAAACTGACTTTTATCCTGTATTTTGTTTTTGTGTTTTTCATTCCAACACATGTTCAAATCATGCAATTAAGCTATTTCCCTCAGAGAAAAAATCAGTGGAATGGATTATTAAACTACAATGGAATATTTTATTTAAAGACAATCTTAATTCTTCTGGCTTCAGTTCATTTCATATTGGCACCCCCTGCAAAAAATGCATGTTTAATAATCTGATTGGACATATTCACAATCTTCTTTAATGCTTTTAAGAGTAACAGCATCTGCTGCTGAGTAGCTTTAAGAGGATACAGTCTTACATGATTTAAGGATTAAATCATACAGTTATAAATCTCATACAGCTGATCTTTCATCTTACTCAGCTATCAGTATTGATCACAAGATTCAAAAATATTAGTGTCAGTTTCACATGCCACTAATAAAATATTTATAGAAGTTATCTACCTGTGTTTGTATATATACATAAAAATACACACATAAACATACTTGTAACACTACAAAAGTATTTCCTTGTATTTCTACCACTGCTTTGGTGCAATGATTAAAGGCACCAAGCTAAAAACAGGGAGGCTGTAGTTCCAATCTTAGTTTAGATATGAAGCTCTGTGGGTGATTTTGGGCCAACTCATCTCTCTCAGCCCTAGGAGGACATCCAAAATCTTGGAGTATGTGGCCAAGAAAACTGCAGGAACTTGTTCAGGCAGTTGCCAGGAGTCAAGACTGACCTGAAGGCACAAAATTATTGTGCATATCAGGGAGCAAAGGCAGGTTATGACACATTGCATGAGATTGCATGTTTGCTAATCTAAAATAGCTTAAAATAAATAAACCTGAATACAAAAGTAATGTGAATGTTTTCCCAAACTCTGTTTTCCAAAGAAATACTTCACAGATCAAAGGGCATACAAATTCTTATAGTGTACAGATGCACTTTTCTTTCATCAATAGTGCTTCTATTATTGATATTACACTTATGTTTAGAGCACCTACAGGTTATTCATTTAATTTCAACAGAAGCAAGAACAGCTGGCTATAAAATAAAGCCAAGGTTAATCCCAACTGATGTCAAAAACACATCAATGTATTTTTCTCAGCAACAATACAAAAATAGTTTGTTACTTCCTTCAACCCAGGATGTTTCTTCAACTTTCCAATACTACAACAATAGTATTCCATGGAGGACCAACCCTGCTCAGCTTCTGAACCCAGATAAAATGTTTGGAAAATTGCGGTTAAGATGAACAGATGCTACATTGAGTCAATCATGTGGTGCTCTTAAATTGCAATATCCCAAGGACATTTTTTTCACCTTTAAGTACTGATAAATGGTTCAACTACTTCACTTGTGATGCATTATATCATGTTTGTGTTCCCTCTCTGTAATAATTTGAACCAGGCAATATAACATACTAATTAAACCCCTGAAGACAACTAAGCCAAACCAAGGGATCCAAAACTTTCTTTAAAGGAAGACTTTCGATGGGTAAATATGCTAGTCCAGGCAGCAAAATGCTACAAACCCCAAGCAACCCAGTCTGCATGGCAAAAGAGGATGAAAGCCGAGGAGTAATTTAGGAGCACCTGAGCCCCTCTTGGTTTATCTGGTTCTAGTTAACTGCCCCTGTAAGTAGAAATCTATGCACACTTGTGTAGCCCATTTCTTGCTATGCAGCCACCTTCCTCAACTTCGATTTGACTTAGAGAAACTTATTTCCCCCCCTTCTGACCATCGTCCTAAGGCAAGGGTCTCCAACCTTGGCCACTTTAAGCCTGGCGGACTTCAACTCCCAGAATTCCCCCCAGCCAGCAAAGCTGGGAGTTGAAAAAGCAAATTCTGGGAGTTGAAGTCCGCCAGGCTTAAAGTGGCCAAGGTTGGAGACCCCTGTCCTAAGGGGTTAGGCGGGTTAGCCAGGAGCTTTGTGCTCCGGTCAGCCCAGCCCAGCCCGCGCTAAGCGTCCTCCTCACCTTTCATTTTGACCGTGGGGGAGTTGGGTCCGGCTGACTGTTTCCGCCATCCTCTCCAGTTCTGGCACAGGCTCTCCGCCTCAGAGATGAAGGAGCAAAGCGAGTCTTCCTCAAAGCGGTCCGAGTCCTCGAAGGAAAACCTTTCCCCGTCTTCCCACTCGGCGAACATGAGTTCCATCACATCCAAGAACGCAGGCGGAGGGAAAAAAAGAGGACGGGCCACGCGGCTTCCCCGGGAGACGCAGCCAAGCGGCTCCAGGACAACCTGTATCGTCGCTGCTTCCACCCGGGGCGCTTCCCCGCCTCCAACAGGCAGAAGCCGCACGGAAAGCCCGGCAGGCGCCTGATGCCTGGCGGGAGAAAAGCCCCGGCCGCCCCTCAACTCGCGGGATGCCGAGCCCTACCACGAGCCCAGACCGCCTGGGCGGAGAGGCGCGCCTGACTTGGGAGCCCCGGGAAAAGCGGCCAGGCGCGGGGAGTTCCCGGCGCCCCTCTGGAAGGCCATTGTTCGCCCAGAAAGCCTAGAGGCCCATTCCGCGCCCGGCACTCCTCCGCCGCCCCAAGACACGCCAAGAGCCCCGGGGAGTTCGCTCCAGTTCGGTTCCCGGCCGCCCGGACCCGCCTCTCCGCCTCTTCCCAGGAAAACTCTCTGGGGAACTTGGCGCCAAGTCTCCGGCGGCAGCGACAGCTTCGGCCCTCCCAAAGGAAGGAAAGAGCCCAGCGGAGGAAGCGTCACGCATTCACACTGACACGCGTGCACACGCACCGGAGGGAGGGAAGAGGGGGCAGCGGCCGCGCGGTGGAACAAGCGAGGGAGACCGAGGAAAGGAAGGGAAGGGAAGGGAAGGGAAGCGGGGGGGCTCCTGGTCAGGCGCGACTCTCCTCTGCGGAGGACCGGGCAAAAGCGGCTTCGCTGCTAAGGCGAAGGAGCGACCCTCAGGGCTACCCAGGGCCAGCCGCTCCCCGGGCGCAGAGGAGGAAAACGGGGAGGGGGCGGCACCGTTCCTGCCGCCTCCCCGGAAAGGGCTCGGCTTGAAGCTCCGCGACCTCCGCTTGGCTGCCGATGCTGCTGCCGCCGCCGCCGCCGCCGCCGCGCAAGCACTAAAATGGCCCCCCGCGCTGGAGCGAGCGCCTCTCTCCCTCACTCCCTCCCTCCCGCTCCACTTAACTCGCCCCTCCAGCTGACGCTTGCTTCCGGCGCGCAGCTTCCGGCTTCCGTCAGAAGAGAACCTAGAAGTACACCGAAAAGAGAAATTTAGAGCAGGGGTCTTCAACCTCGGCAACTTTAAGCCTGGCAGACTTCAACTCCCAGAATTCCCCAGCCAGAAAAGTAAAGCTGGCTGTGGAGTTCTGGGAGTTGAAGTCCGCCAGGCTTAAAGTTGCCGAGGTTGAAGACCCCTGATTTAGAGATGCCGTTAGGATTTGTTTTTCAGGCCCGACTGAAGCGGCTACTTCTGAGTTTCTTCATCCTGAAAAGAGAAAGTTGCTGAGAGAAACAAACAAATCGAAGGAGAGAAATTACTTTGCTTTTCTTAGGCTGCTGCTGTGTCTGTCCTTCCCTTTTGCCAAAACAGTAAAAGCAATGGATGCTTTTTGTAACTTTTCCTGAGGGATTTTTAAAGCTTTTTAAACAATGCTGTCCCTCAAGGTGACCAAGAGGAATGAGCCAGTTATCTGTCTGACATTCGAGCTGCAGTTCAGGGTGCAATTGTGCAACCCGGCTCCTGCTTTCTTCAGTTCCAAAAGGCCTTTAAGCACAAGGGGCTTCCATCTCCCAAGCCTGCCCACTTTAACTGGAATACTTCCAAGTTATTTTCCTTTTTCCGCCCAGATCTCTTCCAGCCTTAGGCTCCAACTGTCCTTCCCATCCCTGGCCAGGCCCTCTGTGCTGTGCAGAAAGTTTTTGTGATAACGGGAGTCATCTTTTAAAAGAGACCAGACAGCCATTTGTGTGAAATGGGATGGAGTCTCCTGCTTGAGCAGGGGATTGGACTAGAAGACCTCCAAGGTCCCTTCCAATGCTGTTATTTTGTTCTGTTCCGTGGTTGACATGGCCGAAGCCGCCTCCAACCTCAAAACATTCTGAGAGTGTAAAGCCAACATGTCTGAAGTGGACATATTGGGGAATGCTGCAATAGTCACTCATTCACAATTCTATAAGCTTAAATGTTGTGGATTTAATAAGACAAACACAACTTTTAGATTAATCAGAGACAGATTTTATATATTGCGCAATAGGTTCAAGGCTCTGTACATGAAGCGTTGAACAAAGACAGAAATTAGGTACAATGGTTTTATACCCTTCTAGACAAAGGATTCTGTTAACTCAGCAATTCATATGGTCATATACATTTATCATTTTTAATTGACATTTCCTAATTACAGAGTTTCTTTGCAAAACAGTTATAATTCTTTTTGTAGATTACTGAAGCATAGATTCAAATCATCTTTTGATGATGGACAACTTTTAACTCATGTGGATCCCCTTGACCTAACCAACCTTTAAGATGTATGTCATTAGAATGTTCCTTTCTTCTGACAACTTAGAGGCCTCCTAGAGTAAGGTGACCAGACGTCCCGCTTTTGGCGGGACAGTTCCGCTTTTGAGCAATTTGTCCCGCGTCCCGCGGCGTTTTAAAAAAGTCCCGATTTTTCATTCTGCCTCCTGAATCCCCGCTGATGGCTAGAGGGAAAAAAAACTCTTTAAACTCTTGCCGCGGGGCTTCAAAGGGCCGACCTACAGCTGATCAGTGTTAAAAAAAAAATGAATAGACCCATGCCTGCAAAAATAGAAAAAACAGCCCCTGTTAACAGCTTCCGCTAGGTTAATTAGCTGCAAAAAGCTGCAAAAAGTTCCTGGAGCAGATTTCCCCCCGCCCCCTAGCTATACTGAAAACAAAGGCGAAAGCGAAACTAAACCTGCAACATGACAAAATGAGGCAGAGAGAGATTTCTTTCTTTTTCTTTTTCTTTTTCCTCACCAAAAAAGGTAGGTACAAAACTGCAAACAATGGGAAATTTTGGGCAAAAGAGGAGAGTTCAAGATTTTAAAACACAAAAGAAAAAAAGCTCTATTTAACTAGGGAATTGTAATAATTGAGATACTATTAATAATTGTATATTGTGTTGAAAGCAGAAATGGTTGTGGTTTGGAGGAATATATGGGGGAAATTATTTGGTTTATTATTATTGATAAATATAATTAATTGATTTGTAAGAAATTGGATTGCATGGAAATAATTGGAATATTCATGTTCATATTGATTAATATACAAAAAAGATAGTTATATAACTAATTGATTTATATTAAAATGTTGAATTTGTATTAAACAACTGTATTACATAATTACATAATTAACCAATGTGAGGATGGATATAAAAATAGATGACAATGGGAAGGGGTATAATATAGAATAGAAGGGAAAAATTGAATTTGATTAAGATTAGAGATGAGGATGAAGGGTAATATTGTTTTTTTTAAAAAATAGATGAGGAATAAATATGGCAAAAAGGAAATATAGAAATTGTAAATTTAATTGAAATGACTAAACGCTGTTTATATTTGTGAACCAGCCAAATATTCTGTTCAAAGAAAATACATTGTATGTTTGTATGTGTGTTTCTAATTATTGCTATTTATTCATATTTGTTCTCTTTTATTCTTTAAAGTTTAACAATTCATTCTTAATCTTAATATCTTTATATTTGCTTGGGGTTGGCTTTCTTCCCTTTCATCTTTTTTATTGTACAGCAATCTTTCTCCTCAAACCTACCACCACTCTCTTTTCTTTCCTTCTTACTTTCTCTTCCCCCCACCCTCTTTTTCTCCCCCCTACTTCCTCTTCCTTTCTCCTTCTCCTCCTCTCTTCCTCCCTCTCTTACCCTCACTCCTACTCTAATTTCCATTCCTTCATCCCTCTCTATTGCTGTATCCTTTAATGCATATGGACTACTCAGAGGGCTGAAAAAGATATTTTTGACTGGTCCTCACACTTTTGACCAGTCCTCAAATTTATGACTGTCCTCACATTTTACATTTTTGCCCTATCTTGTCATCATGGTGAAGAGAAGCAGTTGTGAAATGAGTGACATGGTTGTTAAGAATGCTGCACGGGCATAAATGTGAGGATGGTCATAAGTGTGAGGACCAGTCAAAAGTGCGAGGATCTGTCAGAAATGACTTTTTTCAGCCCTCTGGTTAGTCCTTTTGTGCATATGGACTACTCAGAGGGCTGAAAAAGTTATTTTTGACTGGTCCTCACACTTTTGACCAGTCCTCGAACTTACGACTGTCCTCACATTTTACGTTTTTGCCCTATGTTGTCACCATGGTGAAGAGAAGCAGTTGTGAAATGAGTGACATGGTTGTTAAGAATACTGCACGGGCATAAATGTGAGGATGGTCATAAGTGTGAGGACCAGTCAAAAGTGTGAGGACCTGTCAGAAATGACTTTTCAGCCCTCTGAGTAGTCCCTATACACATAGCCATGGCCACCCGGTCACATGACCAGCTAGCCACGCCCACCCAGTCACATGGCCTCCAAGCCACGGCCACACAATAAGTCACGCCCACAATGGTGTCCTTCTTACCAATGTTAAAATCTGTTCACCTTACCCTATACGCATAGCCATGGCCACCCGGTCACATGACCAGCTAGCCACACCCACCCAGTCACATGACCAGCTAGCCACGCCCACCCAGTCACATGACCAGCTAGCCACGCCCACAAAATAAGCCACGCCCACAATGTCCCTCTTTACCAATGTTAAAATCTGGTCACCTTCTCCTAGAGGAACCAAAAGGATTTTGGCTGAGTTTGTACTTTTTCCAACCGGATGCATTGCTTTTTAGAATAGAGTGAATAGAAAGTTATCCAGTGGTCATCTATCAGAGCCCGCTTCATTACATTAATAATATTTTGCATTTCAAGGTGTTGTTCCCTCGCTTTGTTAAATTATGCCATTTTTTTTTCAGTTGAGCATTCAGCATTCTATCCATTCCCTAAGTGTGTTCTCTAGTTCAGAGGTTAGCTACCTCATGCCTGAGACACCATCAAATAGTACCCTCTGACCATCAGCATTTAACACAAAGTATCACAAATATACAAAAGGCTTATCAGAATTGGAAACTGATTGTTTTCAACCAATGGACTCAAGTGTTGGAATTAAAAATCCTGTCTGGTTCCAAGCCAGGAAAAAGATGCTGGAAATAAAATGGAGGCTGATTGGAAAGAAGGGTTTATTGATGAGTAGAACTAACAACAGCATGTAGTTCTGGGACAGCTGACAAATTGGTTTGATGAGTACATGGATTTTTATAGCATTCTGAGATGTTGCAGGGGGTTGTGCAATGTAGTGACCTGGTGTCTTTTGCTATTCTAATTTTGGTGGTCAATCCTATTATATCCTGAAAGTCATGTCCTGTTCTTAGAATTTGGGTGGGGGATGTAAATTTTAATCCCATCAATTGGAGCTGAAAGTGTTTTGTTTGTGAATAGGCTGGCCTGGATTTCTTATCCATCTCTAAAGACTTCAGGCATCTGCTGGAGACTGTTGGGGCTGCTTTCTGCCTTTGTTAAGAGCATGTTTCTCCATTTCTCCTTTGGGGAAATATAATATTCTGCCTCTTTTAATATTCCCCAAAATATTTCATTCTCTGGGGTGGGATGGGGGGCTTCCTACACAGGTTTTCAAGGACACTTAAGTTTTAATCCCTGATTTAAAATTGAAATCAATTCATCAAAATAGAAGTGTGTCATAACTATTGTACGTTATCTGTGTACAATAGATTACAGGATCAACTTGTTATTTGTTTTGGAGTTGCAAGAAATGAAGTATTTAAAAAAAAATACTTCTTTTTTCCCTGTCCTTCTGGGTTCAGTTCCAAGTGGGGAAAAAGTCACTGGAAACATGGAGACTGCTTGGAAAGATGGTTTAATGGTGGGCAGGATCACATGACTTGAGTTCCTGAGCAGAAAAAGGGAAGAGATACTGAGAGTCCCTGGGTTTTATACTCTCTCTGGCTTTGAACTTCCTGGGGTACAGGAAGGGTATCCTGATTGGTTGCTGTCAGAGGTCATAACTAGCCTTGCAGGCTGATGTAATCTTCCCAGGTGCTATGTGGGGAGTTTCTGTTGCTAGATGGGTCCTTTGTGTTGCAGATGGGATGGCCCATTGACAAAGGTGGGGGGAATGAGTTTCTGTCTTCCTTTTAGGTGGAAATATTCTGTCTTTTTAGTACATCCTAAAATATTTCATTTTTCTAGGAGAGGGGTGGGTTTTAACTTCCAACATCCCAATTAATTGCAATGTGCCTGTGTGTGAAAAAGGCCCATAATACTGTTCATTTCAAAATTTAACAGCTATAGTTCAGTATCTAGAGAGGCTTTTACCAACTAGCTTTATACTTCTCCAGTATTTAGAAGTGAGGTTTTTAATTTTTTTTTCATGTAGATAGGTCTGGAAAGAACATTGTAAGCTAAGAGAAAAAAAAATGGTAGTAATTAACATTGGCAGCTGTAATTACACCTTACAGTAATAACACAGAACAAACAATTAGATAATTAGAATGCCTTGTCTTTTGTGAGCCTCTGTATGTGTGAGGTGAGGAAAGAAAACAGTATGCTGAATTTAATTGTATAAAAGGGGACAGTTTTATGGATAATGCAAACAAATGGTTCTATGTTATGTTACACTAGATGCAGATTTGCCAAAAAACCTGTGGCCACATTGTTTCAGAGGCTCATGAGGGTTAATATCATTAAATTGTGTGAGGAGAAAAGGGTACTTTATTTGCAAGATATTTTAAATACTAAGCATATCAACAGCTACACTTTCACATACTAATATTATTTAAACAGTCACTGATTTTAAAATATAGAATCAAACCCCCAAAAGTTTTTTTCATCAGAAAATGGAGTTTGGGTTTGGTCAAGTTTATATCTGATTATTCCTTTTACGAATTTATACCCAAATGCCATTGCATAAGGACTCTGATCATGGGGTTTCCTCATCAAGGTTCAAGTCCTTCAGAGCTGAATTTTTTAGCAAGGACCTTTCTGCTACCCAGCATAACTCTTGTTTTCCTTTCAGTGTGGCCAGGGAGGTCAAAAAAGTCAAGATGGCAATCATGGCTACATAAAGCTACTTCCATACAGGCATCTTTATTATTAGCATTGATTTAAATACAACAATACACCATAGTAATCTAATTTTGATTGCATAATGTGTAATGGCCATTGGACAACATTTTGAAACTTTCCTAGTAGTTGCTGAATTATCTGCGAGGAGGAAGAGGTGTCTTTGTCTTTTAGGCTTCTGACATATTAAGAGTAAATTAGACATCCTCGGGTTATGACAGCAATTAGGACTGGAATTTCCATTGCTAAGTCAATGTGGTCATAAAGTGCAATGTTACGGGACTGTGCTGCTTAGCAATTGCAGTCCTAGCAGTCCCATTTGTGTCAAAACCAAAGGACCACATGAGTCATTAAGCGAAGACTTTGCTTGACTGGGACATAGGTAGAGGTGGGAATCAAGGCAACAAGCCTGTGAGTGAGAGCTATAGGAGGGCTGATGGGTGCCACGGGCAGATGATGTGGAATACAGGTGGGTAAACAAAAAAGCGGCAAGACTTGTGACTTCCTGCTGGCTTTCCCCCTGGCTTTGCTTTTGGGAAACCAGCAGGGGAGGTTACAAATTGTGATCATGTGATGTGGATTGCAACTGGCATAAATATGAACTAATTGCCAAGTGCCTGAATCATGGTCACATGAATGTGGGGCAGTTATGAAGGCTGCAACTTTGAAGACAGTTTGTAACTCCCCTTGTTCAGCATCATTGAGCCATCATCAAACGAGTGGTCACAATCTGAGGACTACCTATTAACCCTATACCAAAATAAGTAAAAAAGACAATAGAGAAGAATATTGTCAGTAGATTGAAAGACGTTCCTGCAAATGTGCATTGTTGGCTCCTCATCTTAATTGTGCTGATTGCAGCCCATCATGTTTAATTAAGATAAAGGCTCATTCATGAATTGGGCATGAATTAGCAAAATAGGGAGTTATTGAGAACTACCTTGGGGTAAACCAACAAGCTAAAATGCTTGGTCAGAGCTTGGGTCTTTCTTGAGCTATAAATCAAAAATCCACATGGGTGCTCTCAAAACCAAGCAAACAAAAATACTAAGCAGAGAAGCCACAGAGTCTTAGCTTTTTTCCCTTTTAACAACAAGGAACATTTGGGAACAGGGCAGTGACTCAGATGGCAATGCTGCATGTAGGCTTCATTTAATATCAAGCTGACCTCTAGCATGTGTGTAGGCTTGGAAATAGAGTGGAGTATGCCTAGAAAGGCTGTAGAAATTTTAACAGTGGTAAAAGAGGGACATAGAGGTGTATAACATGCCTGTACTCCAGAGATCAGATGGTATATAGACCAGAATATGCTTGCCATTCTGGGGTGTGAAATGCAAGAAAGCCTGTTTGGTCTAAAGGCTAAGGTTCTAAGCTAGAAAGCAGGAGGCTGTGAGTTCAAGTGTTGCTTTAGGCATAAAAGCCAGCTGGGTGACCTTGAGCCAATTGCTGTGTCTCACCTCACAGGGTTCTTGTGATGGAGAAAATAGAAGGAAGGTGCGTTGGATATGTTCACCACCTTGAGTTATTTGTGTAAAAAAAAAAGGGGGGGGGATACAAATAAATAAATAGAGAGGCTGTGTTGGCGCAGTGGTTAGAATGCAGTACTGCAGGCTAACTCACTGCTCTCTCTAGGAATTCGATCCTGGTTGACTCAGCCTTCCAACCTTCCGAGGTGGGAAAATGAGGACCCAGATTGTTGGGGGCAAGAGGCTGGTTTTGTAAACCGCTTAGAGAGGACTGTAAAAGCACTGTGAAGCGGTATATAAGTCTAAATGTTATTATCTGTGAGACTTTGCAGACTCAGTTTTCATCTGTTCTTTTCAGGTTGCAGAACATAAAAGGAAACTCCAAGATGTTAAGACTTGAGCATTCTGATGTCTCGAGGCTAGTCTCCAGCAGTGCGTGCTTGCATGCAATATGTTGCTAAAATCTTGGTCTACTTAAAAGACTTGAACCAGAATAGAATAGGAAAGGTTTTAGCCAAATTTAATGTCAATCCTCTGGAAATCAGAGAAAGAAAATAGAAACTTCAGCAGAAACTTTTAAAACTCTATGATATATAAGAGCTGTGGTGGTGTAGTGATTAGAATGCAGTATTGCAGGCTAACTCTGTCAACTGCCAGCAGTTTGATCCTGACCGGCTCAAGGTTGATTCAGCCTTCCTTCCAAGGTCAATAAAATGAGGACCCAGATTGTTGGGAGCAATATGCCGACTCTATAAATTGCTTAGAGAGGGCTGCCAAAGCACTATGAAGTGATATATAAGTCGAAGTGCTATAGTTATCAAAGCCCTCCTCCAATTATTTATCTCTGTGATTGTTATCTTCCCACTGCACTGGATCCATATGGTGGATTATGATCCATAATCTTCAATGAAGAGTCCTTCATCTTGCAGTGGATTCAGGTTGCTGACAACAGCATTAGTAAGTTTTAGTGTTTCCTTGAGACTACAAGTGTTTAACAAAATACTAAACATATTCTAAAACCAATGCTTTTGGTATCTATTATATATAATACACAATTTTTAATTTACTGTAGCCAAATAACACATTAGTGTTTTTTAATAGTGGCAGTATTTGTTTGGCTTTCATGGTTGTGTTTGCTCTCACAGTACTATTGAAAAAGACACCTATCAGAAATATGGGAATCGAACTGCTTTTTAATTTCCTCCATGGTACTTAGGACACACTCATGCACACACATAAACACACAGCTTTTGTAACTTAGTGTTAATGCTTCCCTGCTTTCTTGCTTTGACTCAGGTAAGTTCTGAAAGGAGGAGCTGGAGGACAGAATAATGGTAGAATAAAGGAGGTGGCAGGGCAAGTCTGCCCAGAAAAAACCCACAGAGTCAGCCAAACAGCACATTCTAGAGGGACCCCCAGAGAGGTCCTTTTCTGTCTCTCCCTGGCTCTCTGGAGCAGCCTTACCCCAAGTCAACCCAGCTCCAGAGCTATCATGTCTCTGGAAAACTATGAAGACCTGAGCTTTTTCAGATGGTGAGCTTGTAACCCAGCTTTTGAATTATGCTTTTTATGTTGTGTAACAGATTTTGGCTGTTTGCCCAGTGTAGATCTGAACTATTTTCTTATTTATTTTATTTGTATTTCATAATCCTTCCCCCTTTTTAATTAAGTATTTTAAGGGAAAGGAAAGGAAGGGTGAAAAAGCACACACTCAGAGGGGAAAAAAGAGGGGATAAGGAAAAAGGAACATTGGGATGCAGCACTTTGATTTACCAAGAAGCTCAAGGAGATGAAGCACCAATGGAGGAAGACATAAGGCAAGTCTGTTCATGGATAAGAGCATTTATTAGGGATTACTTTCTAGCTATAAAGGCAGTGGAATGCCAATATCCAATGATAGCCATCCAGTAGCCCTGTTTACCATATGTGGTCTCCGTTCCCATTGGGTAGGGAGGGCCCCTTGAAACATCTGTTGGGCTGCTGTGAGAATTATTCAGGCTAATTAGCAAACAATGTTGCTCAGATGTGCTTGGCCTCTGACTGAGCAAAGCAGGTATCTGGTACATGATGTAGTAATGTGATCTGGGGTAAGTTTGAGCAGGTCACTCCTGAGGAAACAGACAGAGCTCTATGTACAAAGAGCTTGGCCATCTGTGTATTGGATCCAGGTCCTACTGGGTCATGAAAATGGCCAAGGAGGTGACACAGAGTTAGGTTCAAGCTATTGTGCCAGCCTGTTTGATAGAGGGGACGGTACCTCTTCTCTTGAAAAAGGCAGAAATGCAACCCCTCTTCAAAAGTTGGACTCGGTGGTTTTCAATAATTACTGATCAATCTCCAGACTTCCCTTTTGGGGGAAGATTGCTGAGAAGGAGTTGGTCTGCAACTGATGAGAACCCTGGGGGGAAATGAGTAATATAGATCCATTTCAATCAAGTTTCAGGCTGAGATTTACTGTAATACTCAAACAGCTTTACTCATGCTTGTAGATGGATTGTGGCAGAGCCAGGATGGAGGTAGTGCCTATATCCTTCTGCTCCTTGATCTCTAGGTGGCTTTTGGTACTTTAGCTTACAAAATATCAAATGTATAATTGGGCACAGATAGGTAAATTAATTATGTACTTAGCATAGAAATAGATGTTTTGTAATAAGCCAATGTTGTATAAACATCAAAGAAAACATTTAGCCCCTTGGTCTTTGTACCACAGCCTGAGGAAACCTTCTCATGTATTGATTGATTGGAAATCACCTAGTCCAGTGCCCAGTGCAGGAATCCACTGGAACACCCTCCTTGACACATGTATACAAACAATTGCTGTGAAAGAGAGTCCATCTCTGTGGGCAGTTGTTTCCTGCTGAATAATTTATACCATTAGGAAATTCTTCCTAATATGCAAATAGATCTCCCCCTTGGGCTTAACTAAAATATGCAATAAAAACATGGACCACCATGGGGATCTGAAAATGGGGAGGAACAGGCTCAGCTAAAGCAAAACATAGCTATCATGTCAGAACCCCAGTGATTTCAGGCCTAACCCATGCTTGATTTTTGAGGTGCTGTGTTTGCAAAGAGAACAGGCTTGAACCAGAAAGTCCACCTGGACTCAGTTCCTGCTATGGGAGAGTTAAAGATCATTTCCAAGAGGGCCAATACCCATCTTAGGCTATTGGGTTAATTGTGGCGTTACTTGGACAAGGATGCATTGAAGACCATCTCTCATGCTCTTCTGTTCTGGACTGTAATTTACTGCTATCTGGAGACCATCTGGAAAATTCTACGTACTCCATCTGCTTTGTTACCCAGCTGCTGAGGAAATGCATTTTCTCAGGAGGGTGGGGGGGGTTGTGGTTTGTTTGCTTGTTTTAGCTTTGCCATGCTATTGGGAAGGCTAGCAAGGCCAGAAGGTTGAACTAGGCATCTGAAATTAGGACTCCGCTAAGAATCAAGGCCAATATTGACACATAAAAAATATCAACATGATGCTTTTCTGCTGACTTAGAAATCGCTGGACAATACTTTAATTTCCCTGTGAACAAGGACTCAAATGCCACTTTGGGTATTTTAGGTGGGCAGAGGAGATGAAGAAGACAACTGAAGAACAGCATGTAGTGCTTTAGAGATAAATTTGGAACTGAGTACAACTAGCAAAACCTATTAATTTTAAAGTGATTACTGAGCCTGGGCAGAGGAATGATTGCTATGTCAGATCTTCAAACCATGCACACCATTCCCCACGCTATCAATCTCTAGAATAGAATTCTTTATTGGCCAAATGTGATTGGACACACAAGGAATTTGCCTTTGGTGCATATGCTCTCAGTGTACATAAAAAGAAAAGATACGTTCATCAAGAATCATAAGGTACAACACTTAATGATAGTCACAGGGTACAAATAAGCAATCAAATCATACTGGGAAACAATATAAATCATAAGGATACAAGCAACAAAGTTACAATCATACAGTCATAAGTGGGAGGAGATGGGTGATAGGAACAATGAGAAGATTAATAGTAGTGCAGACTATTGTTTGACAGTGTTGAGGGAATTATTTGTTTAGCAGAGTGATGGCGTTTGGGAAAAAACTGTCCTTGTGTCTAGTTGTTCTGGTGTGCAGTGCTCTATAGCGTCGTTTTGAGGGTAGGAGTTGAAACAATTTATGTCCAGTATGTGAGGGGTCTGTAGATATTTTCACAGCCCTCTTTTTGACTCGTGCAGTATACAGGTCCTCAATGGAAGGCAAGTTGGTAGTAATAGTTTTTTCTGCAGTTCTAATTATCCTCTGAAGTCTGTGTCTATCTTGCTGGGTTGCAGAACCAAACCAGACAGTTACAGAGGTGCAGATGACAGACTCAATAATAGGGATGATAGTTATAGAGATAATTAGCAGACAATTCTTCACTTGTATCTCTCTTCCTTGATTACCTTTCTCTTAATTCTCATCTACAAGTTCAGATACTCGAGTAGAGCATACTACTGGTACTTAGCTGTCAAGAGAAACAGTAAGAGCCTTGGTAGTACAGTGGTCTAAGGCACCCTGTTATTAAGCTGGTTATTAAGACCAGATGCCTGCAATTACTGCAGGTTCGAATCTCGCCAAGGCTCAAGGTTGACTCAGCCTTCCATCCTTTCTAAGGTAGGTAAATTGAGGACCCAGTTGTGGGGGCAATAAGCTGACTTTGTATAAATATACAAAAGTATGAAGGCTATTGCTTAATGCACTGTAAGCCGCCCTGAGTCTCCGGAGAAGGGCGGCATATAAATCAAATTAAAAAAAAAGAGAGAGAGAGACTTAAGTAATTCAGACTTCCCTTTCACAATGTTATTTCCTAAATGAAACTTATTTACTTTTCTTTCACACAAGCATCAACCTCAGGAATACTTTCTTTGAAAAATTATCTCATAAATTTAGTATTTTTTTCTGCATACCTTTTGTTGAATCAAATGGCCTGGGTAAACCAAACTCTGTATTAGCAAAAATGTATTCAGAATACAAAAATTTGTATAATTCTCTGGATTAATGCTTAAATTATTTAAATAAGTAATAATTTATTACTTGTAAATCCCAACCTAAATTGGTTTGATCAACTGGCAGTTGCTAAATAAAATTTCTTATTACATTTTTACTTTGAAACTGAAATGTACAAGTGTGGCTATCAGCAATTTACAAATATATTTTCCGGAGCCTTCAGGGAATAAGGAGGACACATTCTTTATTCTGGAAAGCTCTGAAATAATTAATAGTGCAATCTTACACATGCTTGCTGAGATATAAATATTTCAATATTTAATGGGAGTTGTTTCCAAGTTAATAGGAATAAATCATAAACCGAAACCCCAACATAGTGTCCAATTTAGCTGAGAGTATATATTATTAATTCCTCAGAATTGGTATAATGATAAATGTGGCTATACTCCAAGAAAAAAGCCCAGATTTTCTATGAATGAGAAAGACATGAAAACCTATGGTTTGTTATATTAGTTTTATTTACAAATGTACAAGTGTTTCACAATGGGGGTCAAAAGGCACTCTGCAGATCTATTAGCCCACATCTGTTTCTTAGGAGAAACGCCTTCACCTCCAGGTAAAGCTAATAGGGTTGCATGGACATCTCCTTAGAAAGGGAGTAGGCTTTATGCTCTCTTCTACCTACAAACGTGACATCCAGCACAGACAACAATAGATGGCATACTATAGGACAGTCTCCCTTGGGTGGTGTCTACCCATTCTGTTAAATCGGGCAGGAATGGCATGCTCTGGATCCCATCTGCAAGAGAGGACCATCTGGTGGGGTCTAGGAGGAAAGCCTTTTCTGCCATGGAACCTGGGAACATCATCGCTCCAAAGATCAGACTTGCCCTGTGCCTGCTGGGACCCTGATAGTATGAGTGTGCCCATTTCTTTGCTATATTGAGCATGGGATGTTGTGATCGGCTGATATGCTACTTAATCATTTACAATTTTGGTTCTGTTTCCATTATTAGTCACCCGGTGTCCTATATATGATTATGGGTGGCCACATAAAATCATTAAGTAAATAGGAATGGGAAATGCCATTTCTATTATTCCAGTACCCTGCAATGACCTGTTTTCCAAGCCCATGAAGAATACAAGTGTTATCAAAATATCTATTTGGGAGCTGAGTTCAAATAAATGGTATTTTAGCAAAAACAGAACAAAATGTTTAGGATAGAGATGTCAGAAATACCTCAGGAATGTCCAGATTTGAGGAACAATTCAAGAGAAATAAATCAAGGAAGAAATTGTGAGAGAAACGGGTGCAGGTAGTCCTTGCTTAATTATCATTCATTCATTGTCTATTTTGAAGTTACTGAATGAATAGTCCCTTAACCCAGTCCCTGAAGTTATGACTGTTGCAACAACCCTGCAGTTACATAATCAAAATCTGGGTGCTTGGCAGCCTGTTGGCACTTATGACCACAGTGGTGCTTCAATCTCCCTCTTTTAGCTGCCCTGCACAGCAGCACTCCTTGAAGGGGGCTGTGCTGGAACTGAAATAGAGGCCTGGTGCTTTCACAGCCTGTAATGGAATGCCTGAATGGCGTTGGGGAATGAAGGCTGCATAGAAAAAAAATGGTAAGAGAACACCTGTCTGATCTTGATGAATACAAATCACCGGGACCTGACAGATTACATCCCAGAGTTCTAAAGGAGCTGGTAGATGTCATCTCAGAACCACTGTACCACATCTTCCAAAAATCCTGGAGCACTGGGGAGCTACCAGAAGACTGGAAAAGAGCTGATGTGGTTCCCATCTTCAAAAAAGGAAAAAAATCAGACCCAGGAAGCTACAGACCAATCAGTCTAACATCAATACCCAGGAAGATAGTGGAAAAGATAATAAAAAACAGATCTGCCAACATCTAGAAATGAGTAAACTAGAAGTCAGCATGGGTTTGTTAAAAACAGATAATACCAAACTAATCTTATTTCATTCTTCAACATAGTGACTAAATTAGTAAACCAGCGAAATACCATGGACATAATATACTTAGACTTCAGCCAGACATTCGACAAAGTAGACCACAATCTACTTCTTGGTAAACTAGAAAAAAGTGGGATAGATAGCATCACCACCAGATGGATTTGTAACTGGCTGACAAACCATATCAATGAAAAGTCCTTAATGGTACTACATCTACATGAAGGGAAGTAAGCAGTGGGGTACCACAAGGTTCTGTCCTAGGCCCAGTACTCTTCAATATCTTCATAAATGACTTAGATGAGGAAAGAGAAGGGGAACTTACCAGATTTGCAGATGATACTAAACTGGCAGGAATAGCCAACACCCTAGATCAGGGGTCTGTAATCTTAAACACTCAAGGAGCCATTTGGACCCGTTTCCCACAGAAAAGAAAACACCAGGGGCCACAAAACCTGGGTGGGTATGGCCAGTTCAATGTCACTCATTCCCATCCAGTCACATGATACCCCCCCCGAGCCACGCCTACCCTGGTTTTGTGGCTCCCAGTGTTTTCCATGGAAAACAGGTATCTCTGTGTGTGGCTCTCTCTCTGTCTCTCTCTTTTTCTATCTCTCTCTTTCTCCCTCTCTGTCTCTCTGTCTCTGTCTCTGCCCCCCCCTCTCTCTCTCTCTCTCTCTCTCTCTCTCGTGTGTGTGTGTGTGTGTGTGTGTTCTCTCTTGAACCATTTCCAAAAACAGGCGAGGGTTTGGTTGTTGTTGTTGTTTTGTTGCTTCTTCTTCTTTGGGTGCTTTTTACCATATGATTTAAATTAAGTCACTTCAGGTTCCCAGATAAATGAAGTACTTTTGTCCCCCTGCTGTAACTCCCTGTCGGCTGAACCCACCACTGGCTGGCCCCACCCCTCACCCTCCCCTCCCAGTCACTCCTCGCCTGGTCTGAGAAGGAAAGGGCGACGGCGGGGATGGAGACTCACTCCATATTCCATATTGCACGCACCTAGGTCGCTAGGGGGGAGGCACCATTTGCTCTCCATCCCGGCCTAGCTGTGGCCAATGCTCCGCATCGTAATGGGCTCCCCAACTGTGAAGCGCATTAAATTTAACTGTGCTGCGCAAGGTTCTGCAAGAGCAGTGAGCAGGCTATGGAGGTGGCAACAGCAGAAGCATTGGCCGCAGCTGCGCCAGACCAGTGTCTTGGGGTGGAGAGCAAGTTGTACATCTCCCCAATGGCCAGAAGAAGCACTCGCGAGACCCACAAGTAGAGGGGCGCTTCGCTGCGGCTCTGGAATAGCAAGTCTCCATCTCCCGCCATCGCCCTTACCTTCTCAGACCAGGCGAGGAGTGACTGGGAGGGGAGGGCGAGGGGTGGAGCCAGCCAGTGGTTGGTTCAGCCAACAGGGAGCCACAGCAGGGGGACGAAAGAGCTGCATGCAGCTCTGGAGCCATGGGTTGCCAACACCCGCCCTAGATGATAGGCTCAAGATCCAAATGGATCTTAACAGACTTGAACACTGGGCCCTATCTAACAAAATGAAATTCAACGTAGAGAAAAGTAAAGTCTTACACTTAGGGAAAAAAACCCAAAAGTACACAGATAGATTGGATGAAACCAGGCTTAATAGCAGTAACTGAGAAGAATCTTGGAGTCTTAGTGGACAACCAATTAAATATGAGCCAAAAGTGTGTGGCAGCAGCCAAAAAGCCAATGCAATCCTAAATTGCATTAACACAGGGATAAAATCAAGATCAAGGGAGGTACTAATACCACTCTATAAAGCTTTAGTAAGACCACACCTAGAGTACTGCATCCAGTTTTGGTCACCACACTATAAAAAAGATGTTGAGACTCTAGAAAGAGTGCAGAGAAGAGCAACCAGGATGATTAGGGAACAGGAGGCTGAAACATACAATGAACGGTTGCAGGAACTGGGCCTGGCTAGTCTAGTGAAGAGAAGGACCAGGGAAACAGGATAGCAGTCTTCCGATATTTGAGGGGCTGCCACAGAGAGGAGAGGGTCAAGCTATTTTCCAAAGGCCAGACAAGGAATAATGGATGGAAACTGACCAAGGAGAGATTCAACCTGGAAATAAGGAGGAATTTCCTGACAGAGCAATCAACCCATGGAACAGAAGTTGCCTTCAGAAGTTGTGGGAGCTTCATCACTGGAAGCTTTCAAAGATATTGGACTGCCATCTGTCAAAAATGGTATAGGGTTTGCTTGGATGGGGCATTGGACTAGAGGACCTGCAAGGTCCCTTCCAACTCTGTTAATTTGTATCTGTAAACAATCAGACAAGATAGGCAGGAGCACTCGGGCTTATAAATCAGAGAAAGAAACTTAGGATGGACCCGCCCTAAGATTAGACAGAAAAGTAGGAGTAAACAATATAATGCAGTCATAGGTGATATGAAAACAAATCCGTCTTGTAAGCTTTGTACAGATTTTAAGAAAATTTACTTTTAGCAATATTATATATTCAGAAATGGAATCATAGCAGAGTTTACAGTCATTTCTGTGGCATTTTTGTCCGTAGAATTTATGGCTAAACTTGGAAAAGCTATCTAGTACTGGCATAATTAAAGATTAAAGATTAAAGCTATGGCTCCTTGCATTTTAAGTCCCACTTTATAAAGCACCATGAATCCATCTTTGGGTTGACGGTTCTCATATTATTTTGGTCACTTTCTTGATCCAAGGCACAAATTTGCTGACCTTTGTATAAACACCAGGGGAATCCTTTTGCCCACACCCATATCCCCAGGAAGTAATTCCTAGAATTACCCATTGTGTATTTGGTCTTTGACACACCAATGGTCCTCCACTGTCCCCTTGACAGCTGTCTACCCGATTGTCAGCAGAAAGGTTTCCAGCACAGAGCATCCGATTAGTAAATTTCTTTCCATAACGAGATTTGCAAACTTTTCTTGGGAGAAGAGGCACGGTTCCCTGGAGTAACATCCTTGAGTATGACCTTCCTGGAAGAATAATTAATATTCATGCAATTCAATACAGGGAACAACAAAATAGATAGAAAAAATTAATTGTGAGGTTAGAATTATAACTTTATGGAATATGGCTTTTAAAGATTGTTCATGTTATGTCCTTATAAGGACATCCGCCCGGATTGGCTGCCAGCCACCGGGCGGGAAAGTTTGAATCCCTGTCAGGGGGCGGTGCGTCTGCCGATCTAACAGTTCATAATACTTTTTTAAAAACAAAGTTCATTTTGTTGTGAGCTATCTTGGACGCCTGCTTTTTTAAACTATTTATTTATTTATTAGTTTGATTTATATGCCGCCCTTCTCCAGAGACTCAGGGCGGCTTACAATGCTTTTAAGCAATAGCCTTCATACTTTTGTATATACCTGCTTAGTAGGACTTTTGGCCGCCCCCTAAGAGGTGTTTATACAAAGTCAGTTTATTAAACAATACATTCTGATTTAAAAGTTTTTTTGCATTTACACTTATTTATTTAAAATATTTTATCCCACTTTTTTTAAAGTTAAAAAGCCTTCAAAGAAACTAACAAAAATAATTAAAAATAAATTTAGAATGGGATCTACATTTCAAACAATTTTAAAATGTGTAAAATAATATATTTTTAAAAAGCAATATGACAAGAAAATAAGAATCCATTTGTAGCTAAACTAAATAAGGCTAGGAACAAAAGGGGAGAGTTGGTGAAAATCCAGGTCTCTGGAATCTGAGAGAGCCGGAGGCAGAACTTCAGATTGAAAAGAATTCCACCAAAACAGAAGCCAAAAAAAAGCCCACATTTTTATTTTAATTATTTTATTTTTATTACATAGATTTAAAGAATGCCCTACACTGGACGGTTTGCATAATAAAAAGTTAAAAAAAAACACAGAATAAATCAAAGTATCACTCTAATTCTAATAAAGAAATACTTTAATTATATTCTCTTTTCTTTTTACTCAAGTACACAGTACTCCTTTTCAGCAGTGTAATCCAAATTTGCAGATATGATTTAGACAAAAGGATCATTTAAGTAGCAAACTTTGGAAAACAAGACCCATCCTGAATAAAGGCATCCAATCTGCAGAAGTGGAAAGCTGATACTAAGAAATAATAGTACTAATAGTAATACTGATAGTACTAATAATACTAATAATCTTACTTCACCAATTATTTTCTAATACAGAGTCCCCAACCCGCAGGCTGCACAAGCAGCAGGCAAATGTGCACGCATTCTCTTGCACACATGAAGCTCCATTTATATGAGTGGCGGGCGCACCCAACGCTCACACAAATGGAACTTCTTATGTGCGCGCAAGTACCCACCACTTGCACAAATGGAGCTGCACATGTACGGTCGCACAGGACCATTTCCTCTCCCCTCCCCTGACAGTCAGCACAGCCAGAAAGGTTGGGGACCACTGTTTTAATACACAGTGATTCAGAAGGAGTTGGTACTTGATTGTAATTATGGATTTAATTAATAACACTGCTTTATTTTAGGATTAGTTCCTAGTGAAGATGCCCTTTGCTCTTAATACTGTGCTAGTCCTCAATCCTGAGAATTGTAAAGCAAATTCTGTTCTAGTACACTATTAAATGCTGGGTGTAATTCCTTGGCGCACTCTAAAGGCCAGGATGCGTCTGTTACAGAATATTTTACTAATCTGGAATTTAAGTACATAAAATAGTTTGGGGGAAGGATTGAGAATAATTTACACCTTACACTTGAATTCATGACCCTATCAAAAATGAAACTTGAAAATCTAAAATTATCAAAAATGGTTTATGAAATTTATTTTTAAAATTGTCTCACTTCTGGGTGTAAAATTATTGATCTGGTCAAGTAAGAAGCAGAGTTGGTATACAATCATTCCTCAAGTACTATATTTTATAACTGCCCAATTTTTGTCTCTACAAGTAGACGTCCGTTAGCAGCTGCCTTGTTTAGTATCTGTTTGTAGTTACCATGAGGATGGAAAAATAATTTTGCAACCAATCTTTGTATTTACAACCTTGTATGTAAAGTAAAAAGGTGAAGTAAAATCTTAAGCAGAGTTATGGTTTCACTTAGCAACTGCTTTACTTAGCAACCAAGTTCCTGGCCCTAGTTGTTGCTAAACAAGGACTATTTGTATTCCAAAAAGGAAAATGTTGAGAAGATTAAGATTAGGTTAATTTTAGGATTTAGATAGTCATCTGAGAATTTCTACATGTTTAATACGATAGCATGTCTTATTTTTCCTACTTATGATGATTTTATTACGGTTTTAGCTTAATTAATATTTTATCTCAGATATTACATTGACCATATTGTATATGTACATACATACACACACACCACTTATAATAATAAATATAAAATACTAATAAATTGAAAAACATGTATAAATATGTGTGTATATGTGTATCTCCCTGTGTGTAAAAATGATCTATATAAAAAGTAGCATTTACTACTGTATTTATTCTTTACAAGTGGACTGATAATCTTTATAAGCAATGTTGAAATCAAACAAAAAAGAGAAGATGTAAAAAAAAACAGAGAGAAAAATAGCTTTCTGATAGAGATTAGTCTTTTGTCCTCCCCTCTTGTGGTTAATGTTGAAATAACATTTAAGTACAACAAATCAGCTTGTGGTTTGTGGTTCCAGGGCAGGGATAAAAAATAAAAGCAAAGAAAGGGAAATCATTCCTTTTGTTTCACACAGTCATTCACAAAATATAATCATTTAACTCACAAGAGGATTTACTGCTTTCAGAGAGATTGTCCTTCTTTTGCTCCCTCTTTCCCTCTTACTTTAGTCATTGCTGCTTAAGAGAAAGTTACAATGAGCACTAGATAGGAATAGGGGTGACATAATAGGAGTCTTCCAATATTGGAGGGGCTGTCACAGAGAGGGGGGAACAACCCATTCTCCAACGAACCCCTGAAGGAAACAAGCAGCACTGGGTGGAAACCTATCAAGGAAAGATCCAACCTAGAACTAAGGAGAAATTTAATAGTTCTCACAGTGAGAACAGTTAAACAGTTAACAGTTAATGGCTTAGGACCTGGTTATCTACGGGACCGCCTACTACCACCAATAGCCTCCCACCGGCCAGTACGCTCTCATAGAGAGGGACTCCTCCGGGTGCCGTCAGCCAAACAATGTCGGCTGGCGACCCCTAGGGGGAGAGCCTTCTCTGTGGGGGCACCTACCGTCTGGAATGAGCTCCCCCCAGAGATACGGAGGATTCCGGATCTGCGCACCTTCCGCCGTGCTGTGAAGACCTTTTTATTCCATCAAGCGGGCTTGGCCTAATCTCCTCCCTCTTTTAATATGTAAATTTTAATCTGTTTTTAAATTATTGGGGTGTTTTAATCTGTCTGGGCCAAAATGATTTAATTTGATTTTATCTGGTTTTAAATTTTGTATATTTATGTATTTTATTGCTTGGCTGTTCACCGCCCTGAGTCCTTCGGGAGTAGGGCGGTATACAAATCAACTAAACTAAACTAAACTAAACTAAACTAAACTAAACTAAACTAAACTAAACTAAACTAAACTAACCAGTGGAATAGGTTCAGAAGTCATGAATATTCCATCACGGGAGATTGTTAAGAAGAGATTTTTAAGGAGAGATCCTAGACAAGAGCCATTGTCTAGGGTCTCCTGCCAGGGCAGGGGGCTGGACTAGAAGACCTCCAAGGACCCTTCCAACCCCATTATTCAATGTTCTGTGTTCTAAATATACCTCCTTAACAACCAACTACTGAAAGACATACTGAGGAAGAGCAAGGCTAGGGCTTGTAGGCTCCAACTGGATGAGCATCACCCCCTCCATTTTGCCAGGCTTGCTTTCACAAACATCCCCCATAGTCGGTATCTTTAGTGTAATGAAGAGAAGGATTAGGGGTGATATGATAGGAGTCATGTTGGCGCAGTGGTTAAAATATAGAATTGCAGGCTATCTCTGCCTATTGCCAGGAGTTCGATCTTCACCGGCTCAAGGTTAATTTCAACCTTCCATTTTTTATTTTTATTTTTAATTTGATTTATATGCCGCCCTTCTCCGGAGACTCAGGGTGGCTTACAACGGGTTAAGCAATAGCCTTCATACTTTTGTATATATTTTATACAAAGTCAGCTTATTGCCCCCACAACTGGCTCCTCATTTCACCTACCTTAGAAAGGATGGAAGGCTGAGTCAACCTTGAGCCTTGGAGAGATTCGAACCAGCAGTAAATTGCAGGCAGCTGTGTTAATAACAGGATGCTTAGACCACTGTACTATCAAGGCTGATTTTTCCAAGATCAGTAAAATGACCCAGATTATTGGGGGCAATATGCTGACATTTGTAAATTGCTCAGAGAATGCTGTAAAGCACAATGGAGCCGTATATAAGTCTATGTGCTACTGCAATTGCTACAGTAGCAGACTTCCAGTCTCCTGCTCAGTAGTGGGTTGGACTAAAGGACCTTCAAGATCCCTTCCAACTCTGTTATTCTGTGATTCTGAGATGATGGCAATGTAGTACAAGACATCTGGGGATCATCAGAGTAACAGTTGGAAAGGACCTTGGTGGTCTTCTAGTTCAACCCCCTACTGAAACAGGAGACCATATATCATTTCAGACAAATGGCTGTCCAATCTCTTCTTAAAAACCTCCAATGATGGAGTACCTAAAACTTCTGGAGGCAAGTTTTTGTTGTTCTCACTGTCAAGAAATTTCTTCTTAGTTCTAGGTTGCTGCTTCTTTCCATCCATTACTTCTTGGTTTGCCTTCTGCTGCTTTGGCAGGCCCAGAAGATTGATCTGTCATATTTTTTGTTTGAAATATAACTAGATAACTATATAAACTAGATGGGGCATTTCTGAGTACAGCAGTGGGTCTTTTATTTTATTTATAACGGGGTTTATTTGTTTTTATTTATTTTAAACCATCCATTTCCCTCACATGGTTTCCTATTTACATTCTTTTTAGAAACTACTGGGTGTAAAATATATACATTCATCTATCATATAAATCAGAACTATAGGATACATCATGTCATATTTCATACCCATCCTTACTACTAATGAAGTCTTCAACAGGTTTTCAGGCTTACACAGTGACAGTTAATAACTAGGAAAGCTTCTTTAAGTTGAAATGTTTTATACATACAGTAGCTAAACTGGCTGCATTTATCTCCATTTTTTTTTAAATTTGATTTATATGCCGCCCTTCTCCGGAGACTCAGGGCGGCTTACAATGTGCTAAGCAATAGCTTTCATCCTTTTTGTATATTTATACAAAGTCAGCTTATTGCCCCCACAACTGGGTCCTCAATTTACCTACCTTAGAAAGGATGGAAGGCTGAGTCAACCTTGAGCCTGGCGAGATTTGAACCTGCAATAATTGCAGGCAGCTGGTCTTAATAACAGGGTACTTTAGACCACTATACTACCAAGGCTTTTAAAAGCAATGTTATTTAATTTAATAAATAGTTAACAAAAGGTCACTGTTTTTGCTTTCCATTGATTATTTATTATATACTTGAAACTCTCGTTCTGTATGAGGTGGTAAATGCCCTCAAAGTTTTTTCAATTTGCAAATAGGGAGGACTAATTTCTCTATTTATTCTTTGATGTCCCATGTGGAAGTTGTGAGGCAGCCCAGCACTCACCTGTATCTCCCCAGCCTGATATGACGCAAGACTTTCGGTCCACTGCAGCTTTCTGCTTCCCAGCGGGGAGGCAGACGGGAAAGACACGGTGGCTGAAGGAGAGACAGTTGTCCTCTTTGCCCCACATCCTGACCAGAGCAATGTCATTATCATTACTGCTCGACCGATAATTTCTATGAAGGAGGATCTTCTCCACCGGCAACTCTCTCTCCGACTCATCTCTCACAGCGGTATGGTGGTCTCCCACCCGCAGAAGGTAGCGACGAACGTCTACCCCAAATCTGCCCGCAAAAGAGTCACAAGCCACTTAGTTTTAAATGAAGATGTTTCATGTTTCTTTCAACTAGAAAGGATCTTTCTTAAGGAGTGTTGAGTCAATTTAAAACATCTCCTCTGCCATCCTACACACATGAAATATAATCATATATTACATTATTCTCTTTAGGCAGATATTTTAGGTGAAGTAAATACATTCCTCAAAAATATAAGTAAGACACCCATAAATAAAATCAAGCTGAAGTCCTTGAGAGACTGGTGCACTAACCATAGCAGGGTCTGTTATAAACAAGCTCTATTATGACTTAGCATGATGTGGGCACCCAGCCATTATTGGTACACTGGCATACCCAGCTGATGCCAGCATAATTGTCTCTTGTCAAAGTAGCTGAGCTTTAGTCCATGTTGGCAATGAGCTGGTGAGCAGTGCTGTCTTAATGGCTTGCTCAAGATACAATGGTTGGGGAATTCTCTGCCGATGGGAAAATCCTTAGCCATGAAGGATTTTCCCATCAGCAGAGAATTCCCCAACCATTGCTTGCCCTATTGAAGGCCGGGACTGAGGAGAAGGAAAAATTTGACAGATGGTTAGAGCAGCTGGAGCAATGAGTTTTGCTTTCTATCAGAGGGTAGGAAGGGGACAATATGTCAGGAGAAGCTTTCTCTTCCTTACCCCTGGATCACCTGCAGGGCCTGATCCACAGGGTTGCCATTTCTGTTATCCCACCACTGTGGATCAGGCCCAGAAGTGTGGGGGTGCTTTCAGATATAATAAGGGAGGCTTCCTATGCAACCTGTCTTCATGCCACAGGAAGGACCAGGGAGGTAAGAAATTTGCATGTTTTAGGTCTCCTTCCAATTCCCCTATGCTGTCTGCTGACCTGCCATCTGGGGGTGGAGACTGTCTTGATTGAAGTAACAATCCCACATCAGCCAGACCAGCATACTGTATGGCATTAGGGTAGGTAACAGTAACATAGTTGGAAGGGACCTTGGAGGTCATCTAGTCTAACTCCCTGCTCACGCAGGACACCTGTACAAGGGATTTGAACCGCTGAACTGCTGACCTTTCTGATCAACAAGCTCAGTGTCTTAGCCACTGAGCCACCTAGTCAGGCTAAGTCATGGGGAGGGGAGGGGAGATAAAACAGGAGGAACCCCTAGTTCAGGTAGCATCTCTACCATGAGTCTTTACATGTCAGGAAGGGAAGAGTGGAGGAAGGATTTGTCTGCACCATTCATAAGCAGCTAGTAGGAGCTGGGAAGATCCATTCTCCATCAATATGCCTCATTAATTGGGTCACCTCCAATGTGTGACACAATGTGCAAACATAATGCTTCTTCTAAAAAAAGGTGTAAAATATTGACACAATTTGAGTTTGCAGAAACTCAGAGTCCACTGGCATCAGTTATAAGCTGCCCATAAAAAAAAGGATATAGTATGAGATGACCTTCAAAGATGGTTAGCCATCTACCCTCAGGTTGAATTTAGGGAGACATGAAGAAGTTTTCTATGACATGTTCACAAACCATGATTTAATTTTTTTCTGACTAACAATGTGTGGATGCTGGCTATACTTTACCTTTTGAAGCAATGTGCTGCTGTCACCACCCAGCAACTGCTGATAAGTGTTGCACCGCACAACAAACGAGCATCTTTGTGAATCCCCTTCAGACGCAAGGAGACCTGCCATGGCCAACTTCCCCTGGAAGAGAAAAGCAATGAAGACACAGCAAAGGCAAAACATTGGCTTGGATTTTCACGTGGAGGTTTCGTGTTACTCTTCCATCCAGCCTCTGTTGATTTGTATAGTTTATTAAACAAACTGCTTTGTGTAGGCTAGCATCATTCTTTCCTAGAACAGAATAAAATGATTCCATGCAGCCTTGCATATCAGAATTCCTCAGGAAAGTGCAAGAACAACATGCCTAAATCCTGTATCATAATGTGCCCAGCTTGTCAACAAGTACCGGTAGGTGTTTGGAACTCATCAAAATATCTACTTCTCATCTCTGTCCATATTTCCTAGACTTCCTGGCAATTTTAACAATCTTGTCTTTGGGTACTAAATGCATATTTGCTCATTATTCTATGCCCCACTTGAAAATAAATGGATGAAAATTCCAAACGGGCTTCCATCTCATTTCAGACTCAAGTTACCCACTTTTGATGAGCAGTAGATAAAATTGCAAAATCCTGCTCTTCTGTACCTGCTTCATTTTGGGTTTAATACTTCCTGACTGAGTAACTCTGCAAATGATTGGGAGAAGGCACTTTGTCCGATGACCGTAGATGTGTCTGCTTTCGTAAGTTACAATTTTGACTTTCAAAAGCTGCACTTTTAACCTAAATTGCACATTGACCTTTCTAAAATGCACTTTTGCACTTGAGAAGTAAGTGGCATGCTTTTTTTCTCATAACTCTGCCCATGAGCACATCACACTATAATACCCCAGATAATATTGTAGAATATTATCTACAATATTGTAGAAGAAATATTGTAGAATTGGAAAGGGGGCCTGGAGAAGTTCTATGGATATGCATGGACAGAAGAGGATATAATGGGGGCTATGTATCTTAATTCCTTTTAGAAATTTTGGCACAATTCCATGCTTTAACCTGACAGTTAAGCTCAAACATGCAGTCCATTATAGAAAAGTTGAGTGCTGCTATTTAAGTCAAGGACAAAAGTATGACCATCTTAAAGTATATACAGTATTGGGATATCAAAAGTGTAATTTACGTTAAAGTGCAATTTAGAGAAGGCAAGAGTGCAATTTGGGATGGTCAAAAGTACAATTTAGGTTAAAAAGGCAGCTTCTGAGGGTCAAAATTGCAATTGGGGAAAGTCGAAAGTGCATCTTAAGGTCAGAGGTGCCACTGTCGGCAGGGTCTGAGGCAAATACATGTGAATGAAAGAGAGGCAACATGGTCCAGCCAATTTGTCACAGTCTGTCAGTTCTACTTTAATTTAATGGTGTATTTTCATGGCCCCACAGGGCAGCTACAGAAATCCAGGAAAAGTTGTGACTTCCTTAAGGAGTTGCAGCTCATCTATGTTCCCCACAAAGGTTTTTTTCCTAAGTGCACATTAATGGAGTATTTTGTGACCTAAAACTCTATCCTCCTATTCACAAAGTATGCATTTAGAATTGTAAAGTAAATTGGTCAGTTTCCTTCCTGCTTTGATTTGTTTATTCAGCTGTTATTCAGTTGACCAGAAAAGGTCTGCTCCAAAAACTTTCCAAAGCCAAGGTTTATTTTTTAAATTTATTTTTTTAGTATATTTTTTTATACTTCAAGATGCTAAAACAAAGTTTCAAAGTGGTTTATAAGGTTTATGGTAAAACAATTGTTTACCATTGGAAAAAAAAACATTGGCATGCAAACACATGCACATTCAATTCTTTATCTGGGAGTCCTGCTCGTAAAAGTGTAAAATCACTTTTAAGCTATACTAGTCCCCTTGTCTTTCCATGTAGCTTCCTGGCAACAATGTGAAGGTGATTTTCTATTTCCTTGTAAAGGAAAGCCAGGTGCTTGGTCCACAAAAGAAACAACAGTGATCATCCTGAAGAAGCTGAGTAGACCAAGGAGGCAGCAGGGGCACTTTGTCTGTTTCAGAGAAACCTGCACAAAACCTTCACAAAACCCCAAATCTCAACAGCAATATTAGTTAATTATTGCTGTGCTAATGGTAGCCAGAACATTTACAGTATATATTTCCGCTTCTATTGATTCCTTGAGATTTGAACAGTCTTTTCAGGTGGTGGTGAATGGACTATTCAATATTGGCCCTGGTAGGCTTGTTGTAGTACCCACAAAGTGTTTTGGTGACAACTCTTACTTAATGTACACAGAATTCCTTGATTCATCTTCTATGTTCAGAGTACTATCTAATCCAGTAGTCAAAGTATATAAATAAAATGCTTGGAAAATAGCTAAAATAGTTTTTTTTCTTTGTTGCGATTAGAAATCCAAGATAGAGGAAGTGGATAGATTCAGAAGGTAATCAATGGGCTAATTTGCTGTGATATAGGTGATACTGTAGTCTCTCTTTAAGAATGTCCCTTTGAACTCAGGTTTTGAGGGCTAACAGCATTTTACATATCTTCTTTTTCTGCAAAGTTGACAAAAAATGGTGGCAGTTCAAATTCAGAGCATTTTGAATAAAACAGATTATCTGTCTTAGTCAATGACAACTTTACAATGGGCTACATGAGTGCCAGTAATTAAAACTGAATACTATAACATAATAAAAACATGATAAATATGTAATTCCATATCCAAGAATTAGATTTATATTCTAGAAGACAGAGATTCCATACAGGTAACAGATTAACAGAGTTGGAAGGGACCTTGTAGGTCATCTAGTCCAACCCCAACTGCCCAAGCAGGCGACCCTACACCATTTCTGACAAATGGCAGTCCAATCTCTTCTTGAAAGCCTCCAATGATGAAGCTGCCACAACTTCCAAAGGCAACTTCTGTTCCATTGGTTGATTGTTCTGTCAAAAAAATTCTCCTTATTTCTAGGTTGAATCAGTTTTTATCCATTATTCCTTGTCTGGCCTTCAGGTGCCTTGGAAAATAGCTTGACCCCCTCCTCTCTGTGGCAGCTCCTCAAATATTGGAAGACTACTATCATGTCTCCCCTGGTCTTTCTCTTCACTAGATAGCCATGCTCAGTTCCTGCAACCATTTATCATATGTTTTAGCCTCCAGTTCCCTAATCATCTTGGTTGCTCTTCTCTGCACTCTTTCTAGAGCTCAATATCTTTTTTATAGTGTGGCAACCAAAACTGGATGCAGTATTTTAGGTGTGGTCTTCCTAAGGTTTTATAGAGTAGTATTAATACCTCCTTTGATCTTGATTGTACCCCTCTGTTAACACAACTTAGGGTTGCATTGGCTTTTTTGGCTGCCGCTACACACTGTTGGCTCATATTTAATTGGTTGTCCACTAAGACTCCAAGATCCCTCTCACAGTTCCTGCTGTTACGCCTGATTTCACCCAGTCTACATGTGTACTTTTGGTTTTTCTTCCCTAAGTGTAAGACTTTTGGAACATTTCTTAATACAGCTTTGTTGAAGCCCAGGACTTCCCTTAAATATAACTTGAATCTTTTAGTAATGCTGAATGCATGATCAAGCCTGCAACTAGTACAGTCAAGTGGCGTGGAATAAAAGTGAGTTTAAAGAACATATATTAGCTATTTCCTTGTTTTGGAGTCCAATTCTTCTTAACATTTATTCTGCAGTCAGTTATCTCACTTAGTGAAGTTACGTCAGGGCATGAAGCAATAATGGGTTTGCTTCTTAACTAATGTGTTGCAGAGCCTGCCAGTGATTTGGGGTTGAGAGGTCTGGCTTAAAGTCACCCAACTTCCTTTTGTGCTTATGGGAGGACTAGAACCTGGGTCTCCTCACTCCTAGTCCAGCCCCTTAGCCACTTCAACATGCCAGCTCAGACCTAAGGTATGTGTTGAGGATCTCAAAGTATGTTCCATGAGTAGCAAAGGAAAAGGACCTTTGAGGCCCTTGCTGCTCCTTGAGCTTGATGGTTTTCTTGCAGATGTTTCATTACCAAACTAGGTAATATCATCAACACTGATGCTGTTGCCTAGTTTGGTAACGAAATGTCTTCAAGAAAACCATCAAGCTTAAACAGCACCAAATATTCTCTTCCATAAGAAGAGGACCTGTTTGCTCTAGGACTCCACTGATAGAACATCCTCCCCACAGAAATATAGCTAACATGAACTTTATTGTATATTCTGGAGCTATGTGAATGCTTTTTCATTTGCTCAAGCCTTTTAACATATTGATCCACCATTCTAAAGTATACTGCTGTGTCATTCCACACGGTGTTCTGTTTTTGTTGAGTACATAACTTTTGTAGGTTTAGGTGAAGAGTAGTCTGAAAATTCTCCTGCTGATGTTTTCCAAAAGTTAAAACACAGAAAGAGGAAAGGCTTAGCAAATGCCCAAGGAAATGATGTCAACCTATGGGAAGGTTTGAATTGTAAGGCACTTTAGCAAAATTTCCTTTGAAGGATGGAGTTATGTTTATTTTAAATAAATTAAACAAATTTGATAGATGGAGACCAAGAAATCCCTCCTCTATCTACTTTTTCCAACCTTGGAGGAATGAACAGTCTGTTTCCAACTGGGGCTTTTTATGTATTTTTAAAAAATTGATGCCCCAAAGTGAGTATATTTTCCTGTTCACCCAATGAGTAGAGGCACTTATATCTTATCAGCAGAATTGGTAAGGTGGCAGCTGTGAATATTACACTATTCTGCCATTTGGCGAACATAATTCTTAACAAGATATGCTTTTAAGAGTTTCCCCCAGCTAGATATCTTTCACAAAAAGCAGGTGTACCATGTTATATAAATATTTGAAGTCTGCTAGAAGTAAACAGGTAAAAATGAGTTGACAGCAGTTCGATGATAGGAAGCAAGCAGGGTACCTGGAGGATTTGTTTCCACCAATTATTCTTTTGTTGCGGTGCTGAGTCAAACGAAGACCGCACAGGCCAATATTGGAACCTGCCAAGAAAGCCAAAATGATTAGGTTCATATTCATTTGCCACACAATGCAGATGCCAGAATCACACTTTGGATATGATTGTAGGCCATTGGTTGATTGTTGTCCTTAGATGGTAGGAAAATGGTACTACCATAGTAGTTTGTTTCCTTATAACAGTCTTCCTTAATTCTTTATTTTCCTTACAGTGCTAAGAGATTAAAATAGACTAGACTAGACTAGACTAGAATTTTTTATTGGCCAAGTGTGATTGGACACACAAGGAATTTGTCTTGGTGCATAGGCTCTTAGTGTACATAAAGGAAAAGATACGTTCATCAGGAATCTAATGATAGTCATAGGTACAAATAAGCAATCAGGAAACAATATCAATATAAATTGTAAGGATACAAGCAACAAAGTTACAGTCATACAGTCATAAGTGGAAGGAGATGGGTGGTGGGAACGATGAGATTAAAAATGGAAATAGCAACATTACCAATTCTTGAAAGGAAGAAAATCTTGACAAAAAGATCCCACAAAGAAAGAGCAGAAAAGAAGAAACAGATAAAGCATATGCAATTTCCAGTTTTCAGCCAAGAATTATCACCTTAAGCTAAAAGCAATCTTTCCTCTCTAATAAATGCATTTTCAGTATGCATTCTCTCTCTCTCTCTCTCTCTCTCTCTCTCTCTCCCTCTCTCTCTCTCTCTCTCTTTTACAAATAAGGTACTGCATTTATAGTACATTCTGGAAGGGGTTTAATTTCTCCAGAACTCCACATAAACATGTCCCTTTAAAGAGTAGCAATAGCAATAGCAACAGCACTTGCTAAGCGGTTTACAGTGATCCCAGCACAAAAGTTTTTCTTCCAGTCTCTGGATCTTCCAGTAGATCCAGAGTAGAAACGTGAAAGGATTTAATTGAAACAGAACAGGCTTTACATTCAACTATTTTATGTAACCCTTGAAGTTCTTTCTCTTTCTCCTCTATTGACACTAATTTCTTTTTCCCCAAGGACCCACATTTTAATTTTAAAAAAGTCTTAATTTGAAAGGGTGACGTTAGAATGGTGATTAGATTAGATATAGTTGCCAAATTATATCACTTGGTTATTGTCATCGATCCTAGTACTCTTTCCTCACACTGGTCTAGTACTTCAAAAGTTGATCAAAACCTTTTCCAGCCTTTTTACTGAGAACTTAGAACAGAACAGAAGAGTTGGAAGGGACCTTGGAGGTCTTCCAGTAGTCCAACCCAGTGGTGGGTTGCTTCTGGTTCAGTCCCGTTCTTGCGAACCGCCCGGACATCATCATGAACGATCTGCACATGAGCAGAAGCACATGTGCATGCTCCTGTTGCGAAACTGGCAGTGGAGGTAAGTAGAACCCATCCCTGGTCCAACCCCCTGCTCAGGCAGGAGACCCTATGCCCTTCCAGACAGTCTCTTCTTAAAAGCCTCCATGATGGAGCTCCCACAACTTCTGAAGGCAAGCCGTTCCACTGGTTGATTGTTCTCTCATTGTTAGGAAATTTCTCTTTAGTTCTAGGTTGCTTCTCTCCTTGATTAGTTTCCATCCATTGTTTCTTGTCCTGCCCTTTTGGGGCTTTGGAAAATAAGTTGAACACCGCCCCCCCCTTTTTTTTGTAGCAGCCACTCAAATATTGGAACACTGCTATCATGTCACCCCAGTCCTTCTTTTCACTAGGCTTCTTCTTGCACCATATCTGTCATCAGACGTTGGCGATCATATTGGCGATCCTATTCACTAGACTGGACATACCCAATTTCTTCAACCGTTCTTCATATGTTTTAGCTTCCAGCCCCCTAATAATCTTTGCTGTTCTTTTCTGCACTCTTTCCAGAGTCTCTATTGCTTTTGTATAATATGGTGACCAGGGGTGGGTTCTATTTACCTTTACTACCGGTTTGCAGTGGGGCTGTGCACGCGTGCGAGCAAAGCAAGCGTGGCACGCGTGGTCTTCTGCGCATGCGCAGAAGCGTTTTGATGACGTCGGGGTCGGTGGGCGGAGCCTCCCGCCGGTTTTACTACTGGTTCTATAGAACCGGTGCAAACCACCACTGATGGTGACCAAAACTGGATGAAGTATTCTAAATGCGGTCTTACTAAGGCTTTATAAAGTGCTACTAATACTTTACATGATCTTGATTCTTTCTCTCTGCTAATGCAACCTAGATTGCATTGGCTTTTTTGGCGGCTGCCTCACACTGCTGCCTTATATTTAAGTGATGGTCCCCTAAGAATCCAAGATCCCTCCCACAGTTATTGCTATTGAGTCAGGTTTCACCTAATCTGTACCTATACATTTGGTTTTTCTTGCCCAAGTGTAGAACCTTACTTTTCTCTACAATGAATTTCATTTTGTTAGATAGGACTCAGTGTTCAAGTCTATTGAGATCCATCTGGATTTTGAGCCCATCTTCTGGGGTATTGGGTATTCCTGCCAGTTTAGTGTCATCTGCAAATTTGATGAGTTCCCCTTCTATTCTCTCATCGAAATCGTTAATGAAGATGTTGAATTGTACTGGGCCTAAAACAAAATCTTGGGGTACCCTGCTGCTTCCTTCCTTCCATCCATGTAGATCAGGGGTGTCAAACTGGTGGCCCATGGGCCAGAAGTGTCACGTGCATGCCATGCCCACCCCAGATCCGCAAAGGGGAAAAACGTCACAAAGCGTCATGTGACGGCAAAGTGACGCTGCGAGTTTGATACCCCTGATGTAGATGAAGTACCACTAAGGAGTATTTGTTGAGTGTGGGTTGCCAGCCAATTATAAATATATCTGGTGGTGATGCTATCTATCTCACATTTTTTTAGCTTACCAAGTAGTAGGTTGTGGTCTACTTTGTCAAATGCCTTGCTGAAATCCAAGTATACTATGTCCACTGCATTTTGCTGGTCTACTAATTTAGTCATTTTATCAAAGAATGAAATAAGATTTGTTTGGCATGATCTGTTTTAACAAACTGTGTTGGCTTTTGGTTACAACTTTGCTTGCTATTTGCAGTTTTGTTGCTTGATTATCTTTTCCAAGATCTTCCCAAGTATTGATATCAGGCTGATTGGTCTGTAGTTTCCTGAAATTCTCCCCCCACCCCCGCTTTTGAAGGAAAAAAAATTAAAAAATTTGTTTTAAATGGAACTGAATTTGATACCTTCCACAAGCTAAGCCTGTTCTGAAACCCACTGAATTCTGAAGTTCAACAACGCTGGAAACATGGATGTTGCATTTTCTTGGAAGAGAATAATCCCATGGCCAAGTTGTTAGGTTGTGTGTAAAAAGTATTTGTTGCTTGTGCAACGAGCAGAGCAGAAACACACAGGGAAGGAGATAAAGGTGCAGCTCGTGTGAGAAAAATACTTTATATACAAGATAATAAGCAGTCTCGGTGTAGGTAAAACAGTCCAAGGTCATAAACAGTAAATCAGTCCAGTAAGTATCTTCCCTTACCAAAGCAAACAGACTTTAGTAACTCTCAGTATACAGTACCATATAACAATCCAGTCTAACACCAATCAGCAGAAAGATGCAGGAAGCAACAGGAACAATCAGGAGCAAAGAACGCTTCTCTGCGCTGCTTATTTATGCACTGTAGCCTAATTACAGGGTTCAGCAAACCCTGATTACGTGGCTCAGTTGTTTCTTAAAGAAACAGATATATTGCCTGACCAACAAGTTAGGATTAAGCTACAAGCTGAACCTAACATAAGTAATTTACATGCTTGATTTTTATTGATAAGAAAGAGGAGTTGGGGCCCACAGAGGCTGCAGATCAAAATCAAAGAATATGGAGAGGATCTTCTTTCTTTACATATTGCTTTCCTACCACAATTGCCCCTTTATATGCCTGTCAGCCTGTTAGTTGCAGCAACTCAACATGAATTTCTGGAAACCCAGTTTTCTGCCCAAGAAGTCAAGTCTAAGAGACTTACCATCGTTCCTTATAAATTGTCTCTCCTTTCTCATGTAGTCACATATCACACGTGCACTTTTCTTCTGCCTGCAGTTGTGTTGACCACTTTGATGGATGATGCACTCTGCCAAGGTATGCTCAGTGCCAGAGCATTCCACATTGTCCAGGTGGATGGGTCCATGCCATGCATCTGAATAAGGCCTATGGATGGCGACTGCAGTACCACTGGAAGGAGAGACTTGCTTAATTTAAGCAGGAAGTCACTACAAGCTAGCAGCATGTAGAGAACCAGACTAGGTTTTATTTCAAGTCTGGAACAAAGATCAGGTACCAAAGGTTCTGCTGATCTCTCCTGGATAAGCCACAGTTTGGCAGAATTGAAACCCAAAATGCTTGGCTTGGCTTGCTTTTTGATTTCAGACTAAAAAAACCTGCATAGAACAAAACTATTCAGAAGCACTGCTTGAGAAATCTGTACTCAGATTGAAACATATTGTGGGTGTTTTGTTCACTACATAGAACAAAATAGGACTACAGGTAGTCCTCGACTTACAACCCTTTGTTTAGTGACTGTTTGAGGTTACAATGGCATTGAAAAAGTGACTTATGATTGTTCTTCACACTTATGACTGTTGCAGCATCCCTGTGGTCACGTGATCAAAATTCGGACATTTGGCAACTGGCTCATATTTGTGGACAGTTGCAGTGTCCCAGGGTCGTGGGATCCCCTTTTGTGGCCCCATTGTCAAGCAAAGTCAATGGGAAAACCAGATTCATTTAACAACCACATTACTAACTTAATAACTGCAATTATTTGCTTAATAATGGTGGCAAGAAATCGGGCAAAAGTCACTTAACAACTGTCTTGCATAACATAAATTTTGGGCTCAATTGCGGTCATAAGTCAAGCACTACCTGTACTTTTCCTAGGCAGGTCTGAGTGAAGGAAAAATCCAAGACCTCTCCAGTTATGCAGAGGCCTAGGAGACATCTGGAAAGACCCGGAAGACCAGGGAGATCAGCTGGCATGGTGTTTTGGTGTAATGGCTATGAGAATAAACTTGTGGAACTAGAGGAAGAAGACAGCCAAGGCAATGAGTTAACAGAAATCCAAAACAGGAATGCAATTTGAGAAAACATCACAGTCTTGCCCCTTCCTAGTTCTCTTTAGGATAAAGGCAGTGAGGGGGAGGGAAATTCAGAGTTGCAACGTTCTGTTATCGTATCTCTATAATAAAAGCAATTTTAATCTCTCTTTTTATCTCTCAGCGGCTTTTGATACCATCGACCATGGTATCATGCTGCGCCAATTGGAGGGGCTGGGGGTAGGGGGCAACGTGTTGCGATGGTTCTCCTCCATCCTCTCTGACCGGTCGCAGTTCGTGTTGATGGGGGATCAGAGATCAACCTCGAGGCGCCTTGTGTGTGGGGTGCTGCAAGGGTCGGTTCTCTCGCCCCTTTTATTCAACATTTATGTGAAGCCGCTGGGTGAGATCATCCGTGGTTTCAGGGTGAAGTGCCATCTGTACGCTGATGACACTCAGCTGTACATCTCCACCCTGGACCACCCCAACGATGCCCTTGATGTGATGTCCCGGTGCCTGGAGGCTGTGCGGATCTGGATGGGGAGAAACAGGCTCAGGCTCAATCCGTCCAAGACTGAGTGGCTGTGGCTTCCGGCATCCCGATATAGTCAGTTGATGCCATCGCTGACTATTGGGGGCGAGTTGTTGGCCCCCACAGAGAGGGCTCACAACTTGGGCGTCCTCCTGGACACAAGGCTGTCTTTAGAAGAGCATATGACGGCTGTGGCCAGGGGAGCTTTTTATCAGGTTCGCCTGATCCACCAGTTACATCCCTTTCTGGATCGGGATGCCTTACACACGGTCACTCATGCTCTCATCACATCCCGCCTGGACTACTGTAATGCTCTCTACATGGGGCTCCCCTTGAGGAGCACCCGGAGGCTCCAGCTGGTCCAGAATATGGCCACGCGGGTGGTTATGGGGGCGACTCGGCGCTCCCATGTAACACCTCTCCTGCGTGAGCTGCACTGTCTCCCGGTGGTCTTCCGGGTGCGCTTCAAGGTATTGGTTACCACCTTTAGAGCGCTCCTTGGCTTAGGACCCGGGTATTTACGAGACCGCCTTCTGCCACTGATAGCCTCCCACCAACCAGTACGCTCCCACAGAGAGGGGCTCCTCAGGTTGCTGTCGGTCAAACAATGCCGACTGGCAGCCCCCAGGGGGAGAGCCTTCTCTGTGGGAGCACCTACCCTCTGGAATGAGCTGCCCCCAGAGATACAGCGGATCCCGGATCTTTGCACCTTTCGCCATTCCCTAAAGACGTATTTATTCCAGCAAGGCGGACTGGCCTAACTCTTTTGAATTGTTTTAATTTTTAAATTGTTTAATAATGGGTCTTAATATAGGGGTGCTTTTAATTGTGGGCCAAATTAATTTAATTGGATTTTAATACTTTTTAAAATTTTGTATTTCTTGTGTTTTATTTGTTGGCTGTTCACCGCCCTGAGTCCTTCGGGAGAAGGGCAGTATATAAATATAAACAAAGAAACAAACAAATAAATAATATCCTTTTAATATTTAGTATTTAGTATGCATTTTAGTATTTATCTATTTCAGTATTTATTTTAGTATAGTGTATCCAGTTTTAGTTACTACATTGCAAAAAAGATTTTGAGACTTTGGGAAAAATGCAAAGAAGAGCAACTAGGATGATTAAAGGCCTGGAATCTAAAACATATGAAGAACAGTTGTAGGGTTTGGATTTGGATAGAGAAAAGAAAGACTAGGAATGACATGATAGCAGTATTCCAGTATGTGAGAGGCTGCCACAAAGAGGAGGGAGTCAATTTATTTTCCAAAGCACCAGAGGGCAGGATAAGAAACAATGGATGGAAACTAACCAAGGAGAGAAGCAACCTGGAATTGAGGAGAAACTTTCTAATAGTGAGGACAATTAACCAGTGGAACAGCTGGCCTCCAGAAATCGTGGGTGCTCCATCACTGGGGGTTTTTAAGAAGAGACTGGACAGTCACTTGTCTGAAATAGTGTAGGATCTCCTGCTTGAGCAGGGAGTTGGACGAGAACACTTCCAAGGTCCTTTCCAGCTCTATTCTTGACTGTTTCATAATTTTGGTATTCTGGTATATTCTGAAGGGCTGAGAATTGGCAGCAGGGTCTGAGGGGAGGGAGGAAAGAAGGGAAGTGGCCTCTGAGGCCATGCTGGGAACTGCCAAGAGAAGAAGGTCACACGGGCACCTTGGGAAAGGAATATGTGTACATCGCTGCTACAGGCTAATTTCTCCAGTCGCTCCACATCTAGCCATGTAACTCAGGCAGGGAAGCAGCAGACGGTCACCTTAGACCAGAGTTCTCAACCTCAGCAAGTTTAAGAGGTGTGGACTTCAGCTCCTGTCAGACCTGCCCCAGTCTGATCTGTTAGGGAAGTAAAACTCTCGACTCCATTTGAAGTGAAAAGACACTTTTACTAAAAGATGCTGATTGCAGGAGAGTCAAGTGGAATCTAAAATTCTGCTACTACAGAACTAAATCCTTGGTTTTCCCGCTAGCCATCCTTCCCCTCCTCCCCATGGTCCATCCAGGTGTAGCCCATCTAGCACCGCTGAGATGTTATGAGAAACTCTGAGGTGTTGGACTGGTGAAATTCCACCCTCAGGGCAAATAGCCTTGAAGATGCCAGTGTGCCAGTATGAACTGGATTCCAAAATGCTCTGTTCTTTCTTAACTGTCAAATCTCCCCTCCCAATTTCCCACCTTAAAGGTATATGGATTTATTGTCCATTTTTCCCCCCTCCCTTCCCCAATTGATGACAATGTCGGCAAGGCACAAAGCTGAAGCCGGTGGATCTGACAGCTCCAAAAGGCATCTACCTTTTCCTCATATACAAAAGCCATGCCTGAGGGCGGGCACCAGTTACATCTGAGCCAGCCTGGCACAAGGCACTGGGAGGCACAGCACACCAGTAATCTGATTATCTTTTGTTAAGGAAAGAGAAAGCAACTTGCAATATACACGCAAAGTCCACTCCAAGGGTGCATTCATGTCTCTGCTCAAAGAGAAACTCAAATAAAAATATGGAACTGTGGTTAAGCAGAAAAGCAACCAAAATACACAAAAATGTGCTTGCAAATTTTAATTTGATTTCTACAAAAAAAAAAAAGGGGGGGCAAGGATAATTTCCGGCCCTTTAAATAGTTCCACCATCTGCCATAATAACTATGTGTATACCAGGCAACAACTCTCATTTGCCATCAGATTTGAGAGCTACACTTGCATGTTCTCAGTTAGAGGGAGCCTGCTGAGGGCCACATTACAAAACTAGGTGGGAGCCATGGTGTGGGAGGGGTGGGGATTTTAAGGTACGAAATAGATGTTTTCGTTCTAGTGCCTCTTAATGCACCCAAAATGCCAACAGTTTTTCTTAAATGGAACTTCATTCTTAGCAAACTACACTGTTCTAAAGGCATACGCTGGTACTGAAGGCCACAGAAGATGGACTTTGTAATACTTCAAACATGGTTTTTACTGACATATTATTGGATGTTTTAATTCTTGTGATTATCTGGACAGATGACTATTTCTAAACCAATCAACCTTTGCTTTGAAGGTCTTTGTTGTGCTAAGTATAAAAGTAAAAGTAAGCCATTTTTTCTGGTTCCCCGTTTTCATAGGAAGACCCCACTTTTATCAGAGTATTCTAATAAATTGCTTGCAAATAATCTTCTGACTCGGTTGCTTATTGGAAAAGGTAAGCCAAGGCAGAACCCAGGACAAAATTTGGCCATCTTTACTCAGAAATTGACTTTACGTAAGCTGCTTTTTCCTAAAGAGAGTTTTGCTGTGCAGTTACCTGTAGCCCAACTGCCTGCAAACCACAGCTGCAGCTCTCTCTGTCCAGCCTTCAGCACAAATTCTGCCCCACTCTCCATTCAGAAGAAGCTCCACGTGGCCTTCATTGGCGTGGTCCCCATCCACCAGCCGCACCAGAAGCCCTGTAAATGAAAGCCATCCTTAAGAGGCCCAGAAGAAAGAGCTAGTACTGAAGTAAGCTGATAAATAACTTGGAAACGCAGTTAACACTGCCAGGGCCAAAGAGAGCCAAGGCAAGATAGGCATTCTGCAATACACCACAATTGAGAAGGAAGGCAAGAACCGGGACAATTTAACCAGCAAGATTGTTGTTGGTGGTGGTGTGATGGTGGTGTAAGAAATAAATATTTCATCCTAGAAGAATGAAATATTCTAGGAAATATTAAAAATGCAGAATATTATATTTCCCTGGATGAGAAAAGGAGAAACATGTTTTTAAAGACAAAGCAGCTCCCTGCCCCCCACTTCAGCACCAGGATGATGGGATTAAGATCTTTCACCCTCAGGACATGATAGGATTAGCTTCATTACCTCATCACCCAGCAAGATTCAACCAAGCCTGGGAGTCATGACAACCTACAAAGTTACCCCTCCATGGCCCCATGGGAGTCTGACAATTAATCAGGATACTTGCCCTTACAGGAACAGGAAGCTCCAAGGCGGGGCCCAAGAGAGGGTATAAATCTCTCTTTCTCTCTCTCTCACCCATGTACTCGATTGCCCAGGACCTCAAACCACGTAGTCCTGTCCACCATTAAACCATCTTTCCAATTAGCCTCCATGTTTCTAGTGTCTTTCTTCCCACTTGGAACTGAACCCAGATGTACATTTCTTCCAAAAGTGGTGAGAGAGAGAATGAGAGAAAGAGAGAATATGGCACAGTGGTTAGGGTGCAGAACTGCAGGCTACTTCTGCTGATCACCGGCTGCCAGCAGTTTGGCAGATCGAATCTCACCAGGCTCAAGTTGACTCAGCCTTCCATCCTTCCGAAATTGGTAAAATGAGGAGCCAGATTGTTGGGGGCAAGAGTCTGACTCTTAACCGCTTAGAGAGGGCTGTAAAGCACTGTAAAGTGGTATATAAGTCTAAGTGCTATTGCTATTAAAATGTGAGGCTGCTGGGGAAGGCAAAACATCTGGAAGTTACTCTGAACTACTAACTCTTCCCAACTTAGTTTTCTAAAGGCACTAACACATTTTTAAAGGCTAAAAACATATTGGAAATGAAGACAAAGTCCTTTGACTCACTTACCCCCATTTTCTGTAATGTCCAAACTGCATGCAATTCTTCCATCTGCCCCAAAGATGTATAAATGGGGACATATCTCATGTTTGTAGCAAATATATATATTTGAAAGAAGATATGGGAATTTGGGAGTTATCACCTTACCTTGCCATCGGCCGGGGCTGGAGAAGTTGCCTGAAACAACACACAGAAAGAGACAGAAAGTTCAATGTCCTTTACCTATTGATATTAAAATTAAACTCCATCCCTCCATTTTATACAGAAGTCAGATAAAAGAATAAACCTGCAGAATACCTGTTATCACAACTAAAGACAAAGACATCAGTGACAAGGAAGAATATTTTTTGAGTGTGACCTATTAGCTCCTTACCGGTTTTATCTTCAGTGATTCTGTTGCCAACCAGGGAACAGCGTATTCCCACATCTTCTTCGTGTGAGCAATCATGTTGACCCCAGTTACTATGGGGACAGTCCATCAGAGATGATTCTGTGCCTATGCAAGCCACATCGTCCAGCAAGATGAAACCTTGGCCTGGCGCAAATTCATCCTTTGATGCCAGCCTGGCAGGACCACTGAAGAAAAAGAAAGAGAGAGAGAGAGAGAGAGAGAGAGAGAGAGAGAGAGAGAGAAAGAAGGAAAGAAAGAAAGAGGCTTAGTAGTCTTTGTGCTCAGAACCTTCTTCAGAGGCTAACCACTCTCATCAATAAGAATTTATTCTTTGGGAAGAAGTGCATAAACCCAATTTAAAGAAGAAACGTATTGGTAAAGTGAAGGTGCTTCTCTGCATGAGCTCATTCTCAAGATATTAGAAAGTTTCTCAAACTTAGCAGCTTTAAGATGTGTGGACTTCAACTCTAAATTCCCCAGTCAGATTGATTGCTGGGGAATTCTGGGAGTTAAAGTCTACACATCTTTACATTGCCAGGGTTGTAGGGTCCTGCATTAGAAGATGTTACAAAACGTCCTTCAGGATCCTGCAAACACATCCTGTACATGTGAGCTGGTAGAATAACATCATAACAGAATATCAGAGTTGGAAGGGATCTTGGAGGTCTTTTAGTCCAACTAGTCCAGCTCACACATACAAGCAATATGATAGTTATAAAAAGCATTTTATGGTTTAATTCATTTTAATAAATCAGTGGAACGTCTAGGTGGAACTGCTTGAATTAAATATAACAGAATCATTTATTTAATTCCCTGCCTTCATTATTTTTATAAATAATTCAAAGTGCCAAACATGCCTAATATTCTTTCCTCCTCCTATTTTCCCCACAATAACCCTGCACGGTGGTTGAGTTAAGAGAAAGTGATTAGTCCAGGTCACCCAGCCAGCTTCCATCCCTAAGGTGGGACTAGAACTCACAGGCTCTTGATTTCTAGCCTGGGACCTTCTTCACTAGACCAAATTGGGTCTCTTTTAACATTTTTCCTTTAGTACTCTCATCTCTCCTTTTTTCCAATCTTTTCCTCTTTTTCTAATACTGGGAAGCGCAAACATTTTACATACATTAAATAAACACTGATATAAAGAACACTCTGGCATAATTCAGATATTGCATCCTGTTATAGTCAAGACATTTGTGACCACTGAAACAGAATACACAGCTGAAATTAATTTGCAAACAGTGACATTTTGGCAGTTGACGATAGTCTGTTCTACTTACTTGAAGCCCAACTGTCTGCAAGCAACCTGAGCATTGATTCCTGTCTTCCAGCCATCATCACAAATACATCCCCATTGTCCATTGTGGTAGATCTCTACCCTTCCTTCACTTGGATGGAGGCCTCCTGTCAATCGGATTGTTCCTTCTGCTTTGTTGCAAGAGATGGAAACAAACAAAAAAAAAAACAGCAAAAAACAACAACAACCCTAAAACTTTCTTTCCATATCATTTTCAGAAAAAGTGGTTGTAAAGGCAGCCTTCAAACCCGATATGTATTTGGTACAGTAGTTACCTACGAAGGGGTCACAAATAACCCCAGCATCTTCAATATGGTCACAGTTGTGTTTCCCCCAATCACTCTTCTTGCACTGGTCCAGTGAAAGCTCATTGCCTGAGCACTCCACTTCATCCAGCAGGATTGAGCCTGAGCCCTTCCCAAAGTGAGCCCAAGACACGGCTCTTGAGAATCCACTGGGAGGAAGCGAAAAACACACAGCGTAAGAACTGATGAACAGGAGAGAAAGCACTGCTTTGAACAAGATGCAAGAGATCATAGTCTTGCCCTCTTAAATGTCCTCATTCAAAGAAATTACCTGAGATCCAAGTGTCTGCAAACCACTTCAGCATCCTTGTCATCCCACTGATCATCACAGATGGTGCCCCAATGGCCATCATGGTAAATTTCTACTCGACCCTCAAAGCTTTTTGTGCCTCCTACCAGGCGAAGTGGAGATCCTACAGCTGCTTATCAAAAAGAACAAGGATAATAAAGAAACAACATCCAGCATAATCCTAATGATTACACAAAATAGATCCTTTCAGCTATTACCACAAATCTTTTTCTTGACAATATAAATTGTATTTCTTTGAATATACACCAGTTTGATATACACCAGTCAACATTTTAGGGGATAGGAGGGCACTCGCATACTCTTCACAAGGTCAATGTACTCATTCCTTCTGAGGAGCACACCACTCAGGGGTAAAATTCTAGCGGTTTGGGTGTACTGGTAGTAAAAAATGCTTTTAAAAAGTAAAAAAAAAAAGTTGACCATGCCCACCCAGTCACATGACACCCCCCCACACACACACACACACCAAGCCATGCCCACAGAACCAGTAGCAACAAATTTTACATTTCACCACTGCCACCACTGCTAAACAATTATTTTATTTACCTAGCTTCTGGACAGAGGATCAAACACCTCATTCACTTAAACAAAATGGCAAAAGATTCTGAGCAAAAAATGTGTGTCCATGTAATCTGGAATTGCTTATTAGCAATTAAACATTTAGAATTCATTATTTGTCTTATGTACAATTTCCCCAAATTTCTTGGAAGCTATCAACTTTTGGACCAGAGCTCCTACAAAAAGTTTCAAAACTTGTTTTCTAATTTTATCTTATCCTGTTCATTTTAATGTTTTTTATTTATGACTTTATTGTAAGCCGCCCAGAGTTGCTTTGATAATGAGATAGGTGGCATATAAATTTAATAAACAAATAAATAAATCTTGTCTTGATACCAAATCATATACCATATGATTTTTCGACCTGTAATATACCATGGTGAGATCCAGAACAGTACATAACATGATCATTGAAACTTAAAATTGTGCTGTTTCTCCAGTGACAGCACGCAAAGATGGTATGGTCTTCAAACAGGCAGATTCATTTCTTTCATTGTTTTGTTCATTACAGTGCTTTATGCTCAGGATCAACATGCAGGAGCAGACAAGCACAGTCAAGATGGTGGTTTTATCCCTATGATGAAGCCCTGTCCCCTTACATGCCTTCTGACATGCATGAAAGGGGAGGGGGCTTTGACCAACTTATCTTGGATACCAACTTGACCTGTCTCCCTCACAGATATCTGTAGAGCAGCACAGAGGTGATCTTGGAGAAGACCGGTGGCAACCATTAGTAAAATGTAAGCTTAGTCTTGGATAACAAAGAGTGAAAAGAACTCCAACCTTGCTTTGCTTTCAGAATCCTTGAAGAATCTTCTCAAAGGGTTGACAATGCCGCTTTACCAAACAACATTATTTTGTAGTTTTGCTTCGACGCAGCAAAACTTCCAGGATTATTGACTTTCTACTTTGCTAAAAGAAATGGAATCTACCGGTATGTATTTGTCCTCAAATGTACCTTGAGATGATCCACAAGTGGCCCCTGCAGTTCCCTGGATACAAGCTCTGAATATTTCCTGGTAACTGCACTGGGACAGCATCTTCTCATCACCACGACAGTTTGCAGACTGAAGATGTAAGGGTAACAGCTCCGGACTGGAAGGACGCTGTCTTAGGGCTGTGCCAGTTTCACTATCCAAAAGCAGAAAATGCAGTGACTCCACAGGTAATAATAGGTCTTGTTAAGATACAGCTTTCTTCCATATATATATACCACAAAAGTTGAGTTCTAGTATTTCTTTAGTTTTTCAATTTTCAAGGAAGTTAATTTCTCTTGAGAAAAACAGGTGGCTCAATCCAATGAAGTGTTTCTTACCTGAGCCCCAGTTGTTGGCATACCACACTGGCATCCAAATCAGTCCACTCATCATCACATATCATCCCCCACAGCCCTTTGTAGTATATTTCCACCCTGCCACTTTCCATAAGTCGCACTGAATCTGTCAGGGCAAAGAGACCAAAAGAATCAGATCAACAGAATCTGCAAAAGGTTACATACTGTCTTTCCCAAATCAGGCCTCTTTCTTCAGCTGTCATGGAAGATGGAGGAAATTCCTCAGAGTTTGGGAGGGCACACATTTATCACAGATTTTTATCAATGTTTTCTATGCAATGAAAAGGGGAACTGTTGACTGTTGACTGCTGACTGTTGCAAAGGAAAATGAGTGCTAGCTTGTTTCTATCAGTAATAAACCACAATGTGAGAATTCTTAATAAGACTGAAGCCTTGTTTTTACTTGACTTTTCCATGTTTATTTATTGTATTTGTATCCCATGTCATTCAACCTTTTCGATGAATGAAATGAAAAGGTTGCACTGGAAAGAGAGTGGGACAGCAAGTCCCCGGGTAGAGAACACCCTGGTTTAAAGATGACTCATAGTTAACAACAGAGCCTACTGTAGCAAAATTTGAATTCAATGCACAACGATTCAAGTTAAATATACAACAGTTCAAGTTCATTACTCAATACTACGCAGTATTATACAATAATAGTGTTCTGGCTTATGTACCAATGTGACTTTAAGGAGAGACCTTGGGAATGAAACTCCTCATTAAACTGGAGACTGCTTATACACTGTTTTCAAGGGGAGAAAGTGCAGCTAAAGGAATGCAGTTGCAGATGCTTCGGGGAAGATGATTCCTTGAATCTCTGTTTAAGCCACTGAGATCACTTCCTAAGCAAGTTACATCCATCCATCCTTTTCTAACTTTGTCTCTATTCTCAAGGAAAGAACTGCTTTCTCATAGTACAAACTTCAGCTGGAAATTATTGTAGGAGGGCTCGTAATCTTTCTCTCCCAACATCTGTTGGAGTCTACTTTCTCAGACTTGCCTCAACTTGGCCTCCTAAGTTGAGTTGAAATGATCCTTGGCTTCATTTGTTGCAAAAGGAATAGTTTTATTAGAAGTCAAGTGAATTGGAGTAAAACAAAACCAGAACTGAAGTTCAATTAACTTTCCCCATCCAGTCCCTCTCCTCCCTTTGACCCCTTATTGTCCAATTTTACTTGAGTAAATTATTATTGCAACGGTCCTGCATTCTTCTCCCAGGGCAACAACCTTGAAGATTCAGAGTGTCTAAGAGGCACCTGTCAACCATCCCATTCAGTCATCTGGCAAAGACAGACTCCTGGCTATTTGTTTTTGCCAAGATTATACTTTACTGAAGCTTAAGTGGTTACAGAAGTAGTATATGCTGAATTTGAGGTTTTCCCATGCAAATAATACAAACTAAATTTTCCTCTTCCCCCCCATCCCCCAGTTATCTTTAAATGTCCAATTAGGTGCTTGTACATTGTTTAGGAAACAGGTTCTTGGCTCCCAGCTCTGCATATGATTGCTGACCTTGGCTGGCTGAAGCTTCTCACAAGGCTCAGCTGGACTTCCCTCTCCCCCGCTCCCCAGCACCATCATTGCTAATGTCAGACTTTTAGCTCATGAAGGAGAGATGCAGCCATTCTCTTCCCATCAACTCCATCAGTTTCAGTTTCCCCCTTCTGTCTCCCTCTCCACCCCCATAGTTCATGCAGGCTGTGACAGCTAGCTGCTCTAGCCCAGAATTTTCTTAACCTTGGCAAATTTAAAATGTGTGGATTTCAAGTTCCAGAATTCTTCAGCCAGCATAGGAGTTGAAGTCCACCCATCGCAAAGTTGCTAAGGTTGAGAAACTCTGTTCTCCATGGCCTGCCTTGGCATCTGGCTGGTGGTTCTCACTGCACCACCTACCTTTTAAAGAATGCCTCACCTAACATCCTCCACCCTAATCGAAAATCTCAGTTACTTTGTGATAATTCATCATTTTAGCCATCATCTATCTACTGCAGGATGAAGGCCTTTTCCACATGTTTCCAACCTATACGGTCCTCAGCTTTCTTTTGCCAATTGGGCACACAATACTTGCTGATGTCGTAGCTCCATCTTGTTTTAGATGGAGCTAAAGAAGCGTCCTCTTTCGTGGACGCTTTTTATCAAGTAGGATCCATTCGATGATTGCCTTGGTCCACCTGCCATCAGTTCTTCATATTATGTGATCAGCCCATTTTTAAAATGACAATTAAAAAGGAAAAAAGAATGGTCATATCACACAATTACCAAAAGGGGCATTTCCATGTGTGACTCATGTAAAACAGGGGAACCCTGTTGTGAATGTCGTCTTCACTTTTTTTAACACTTCCCCAAGAATGCTCCTGGTCACCCAACTTCCTGATGGTTTATGAGAGGTCTAAATGCTATTCTGTTTCTTCCCTTTTCATTTTCTCCCACCGTTTCCTTTCCAGAGGGAATCCAGTGGGTTAAATATTAAGTACATTTTCTGTGTAACACTGTCTTCTGTTTAGATTTCTGGTAATCCAATCTCCATTCCAGAAAACTTGAATTCTTAATCTGGGTGCAAGTCCGGTTTAAATCAAGTTGCTCCTTCTATTTTTAAAAACATTCCTAACATTTTTAAGGCCTCGTTTTATAGTTATTAATTTCACCCCAATTTTCACCTGTGATGCTTACCCTGGCTACAGTCACAATTTGCCCAGCCAGTTGCTCCTGAAATGAGTTGATAGAAGCACCAAGGGTTGGGTCCCCCATCTGGATTCCTGCAGTAGTTGTGGTTTCCTAGTCCCCGATTTGGATACTGCTGAATGTAATCAGGGAAATCTGACCAGTTTAAGCAAACTGACCCAGAGAGGGTTGTGGTGAGGCTTCCATTATAGTATCCAGAAGGCTCCATATCACAGAGAGCAAATCCTGAAAGCGGAAGAGAAGGTTCATGTTTAGTTTGATTATCAGCTTGCGTAGCATCTCTGATGGCAAATTATCTTTTGTTTTCCTCTGACTGAGCCAGAAAACAGCCATCTTTTTTGTGACAAGGTTTTATTAGGCAAAACAGCAGCACCTGCAGTCTTTCTCTCTCTCTCCTGCCTCTGCTCCTCCTGGCTAAACTCTCCTGAAATGGAAAAGCCATGATCGGATATTGCTGCAGAATTGTCATTTAGGATATGTTACATTTTATCACTGGACAAGTAGATGTATTTCTAAGGCACTGCACTGTTAAATTCCTTGATCTTAACACTTTATATAAATGGGTGTTTGTTTTATAAAATTTTATGTCAAAAGGGGTCAGTGGAGGGCACTGAAGTTTGGCAAGTTTCCTGTAATCATTTAGCAAGCGTCCCTCAACACCTGAGGAAAGAGGAGGAGGAGGAGGAGGAGGGGGAAGGCTTAATTGATGCCAGTTAAAATTTGGGTTAAAATAGGTCCCTCATTCTAGCTTCATATTTGCTTTGAAGACTGATGTGGAAATTTCAGGATGCTGAATCTTGGTCTCAATACCAGACTCTCTTGGTCACATCATGTATCACACAAAACCCAGACAACATGTTGACGACAATCACAGAGCCATTTAATGGAAAAATGATCTTCAGTAATATAAAAATATTTATTTGATAGTAATAGAAACATCATCACTTAGATTCTTACCTGCATTCTGCAATTGATTCTGATTGGGCTGCGATCCTAAGACAGACTGAGGTTGGATAAAGCAGAAGAAAGAACAAAAGCAAACAGATTATCACCCCATTACATAGAAATTGAGCGGATGATCAAAATTTCTCTTAAAAGAGCACTTTTTATATAGCACAGAGGGGGTAGGGTTTCTGACTCTAGAAATCCCACTACTTTTGTGGGCTGCTGCTCAAGCTTCACCTCGTTGAAGGGTTTGGCTGAGACTCAGCTGGTATCCTGGACACCAAGTACAATTCTTGTGTTAATGTAAATGATGTGCTAACCCCTCCTTGAGTTATTCTTGAAACAATTTATAAGAGAGAGTTGCAGTCCAAAATATCTTTGAACACCCAGAGTTTGTATAAAAGCCTCCAGGACATATTAGAGAAAGAGAGTCTGTACAAATTGATTTCTCAAAACCACCAATCAAAATGTCATTATTTTATTGCAGGGGTTTCCATAGGGAAGGGTCAGAAAGTCAAGATGGGTCCACACATATGCGTGCCTCCATTTATAACCTCCAAAATGAAGAGAATTAAAAGATTCTAAAGGATCCAATTCTCTAATCATTCTGGAACACATTTGTTCGTTTATTAAATATATATGTTGCCCATCTCACTATCAGGTGACTCTAGGCAGCTTACCACACGGTAAAAGCAACAATATACAGCATTAAAATAGTAAAACAATTAATATGAACATTAAAATTAATAAAGGTGACTAAGGGAGGAAACAAGATACAAATGGGGTAGAGGTAGAAGCTTAACTCAGCATAGTGCATACCAGTAGTAACAGTGTCATTGGAGAGAACAATCAGTGGTGGAATTCAAATAATTTAAAAACTGGTTCTCTGACCTACTGACCAGTTGGGTAGGCGTGGATGGGTGGTCAAGTTACTGGGTGGGCGTGGCCATCACTCACTCACTCACTTACTCATCACTCATGTCAAGGGGCGCTTTGCCTTGCCCAGCCTCTCATGACCATGGGGATGCTGCAACAGTTGTAAGTGTACATGCCACAGATACCTAAATAAACTTCAAGCCTGGTGCCATGTTACTAAGCCTTATTATCATGAGAGAAAACTAAAATGAATGGAAGGATCCACACCCCTATCTCCTTTTTTAAAAAATCTTACTATCAGTGAGCAATCATGTGCCTTGGCCACTCCAAAGCAATAAAAGAGATTTCTGTCCCAAAGGTGCTTTTTCAAGAGAAAGTTGAAACTTGTAGAAAGTTAGCACACACCCACCCCGAAAAATGAAATATTTTGAGAAATATTAAAAAGGCAGAAAATTAATTTCCCTAAATGAGAAATAGGGAAACATGTTCTTAAAAGGCAGGAAACAAACTCAGTCTTTCTTAATAGCCCCAAAGAAACTGAGGAAGTCACCTTTTAAAAATGCAGATTTGGTAATCCATTCAAGACAGAATTAAAACCCCAAAGAAGCCAGCAACTAGGATTAATTACATTTATTAAACAAGATTAAAAACCCCAAGTCATTGCCGGCCTTCGTGAGACAAACTAATTAAAATCAAATAACAAAATACACAAAACAAGCCTCTAAATGCTGTAGAACAAACTGTATAAAAATCCATGTACTCATCAAACCAATTTGTCAGCTGCCCAGGACCTCAAACCCATGTGGTTTTGTTCACCAATAAACCATCTTTCCAATCAGCCTCCATGTTTCCAGTGTTTTTTCCCCACTTGGAACTGAATCAGATATTTCTTCCAACTCTCTTGAAAAAAGCACCTTTGGTACAACTATGACCTGGACAACTGAAGAACCTTATAGACAAGAGACTCCTGTGCTCGGTGAACTGACAAAGCACCCTTTCACACCCAGGAAAAGCAATCCTTAGATCCATTTGCACTACTTAAAGATACCAGCTGGTCTCATTCACCTCACAAGATATCCTAAAGAAATCATCCAGATTTAAGGAAAGATCACATGCCCCTAGAAAGGCAGTAAAAAAATCAGACCGAGTGCCAAGCTTGCATCCTGCCCCATGGAAGTACATCCCAAAAATACATCCCAAGCAGTGTAAAAAGCTTTTTTAAAAGTCAAACCCCTAATTAAAGTACCAGCAAACAAACAAACAAACAACAACAATAACAAAACTCCAGAGAAACGGCTCTGGCTAGGCTAGTCTGGGCATACTGCCAAGAACCATTAGCTGTTACAATGTTACAAACCTTAACTGGAGAGGCAGTTTCTGAAAGTTCTTAAGCAGGGCAATAAAGATAAGGATTAGGCTAGAAACAACACAGAGGCACACCAGAATGTTTCCTTCCTGCCTTCCTGACAGGATTAGCCCTGTAAAGTGGGAAAAACAATTGTTTGGAATCTGTTGGAACAAGATTTCTTCCAACAACCGGTTCACTGAACTGCTCAGAAAGTTAACAAACACTTCTCCCGAACCAGTGCAAACTGGCTGAATCCCACCTCTGGTACAATCCAAAGGTGCTTCTGCATACGGACTTTGCACCACTCCAGAATCAGCTCCAGATATATGTGATATCATTCTGTCATTTGCATTAAATATTTGAACCAATTTATTTTGGCTTTACTCTGGTGCATTTGAAATTATACAAATGGTGATAGCGGTATTTCCATTTGCACTTCTAGTGCCGCAGCTCTGTAGAGTTTGAGGTCAGACTGTTTTTCTCCAGCAAACCTTTCAATACTCTTGCTGCTGATGTTCAGTTTCTGTAGCATTTTGCCAAAGCACAATTCTTTCACAGGTTTTTAAAGTCCAACAGAGTTAACAACGTCCTACAAATCAGCTCAATTTTTTATTTGCATATGCATCAAACACATAGTACATATTGCATTAATTAAACATGCAGAGTGGAGAGGAGCAGAACACTCATTAAATGATGCTCTTTGCACTTTCTCCATGATCATCCAAAGAGATGATCCCTCCAAGCTCAATGGAAATAAAGATGATCGTGGACTGACTTTGAACTGCTTCTGTGGGATTGGACAGTAGAAACAGTGGTGGGGTAGCAGTACTTGGGCTACCAGTTCTGATCTATGAACATTTTGGATGACCATTAGATTTTAGCAAAGAGTTAGGATTTTTCTACACCACTTTACTGCCATCTAGTGATTCACTGGAGGTTTGCAGTTTAGATGTGTTTGTCCTAATTGTAGCAGGAATGACAGAACCTGGCAGTGGAGTTGAGAGATCAGCCTAGAGTTTCTATGTAGCTGCAAGGGAACTTAGTTCAACCCACCTTGAATTCCATTGACCCTTATATAACCACAAGCAGGTACTGTTAGTTGAGAAGATTCCTCTGCATAGGCATGATTAGCAATAAATCAGTTTAACTGGACCGTCACGTGTGGACCTGAACTTTCATGCCTGACAAATAAATATACCCTAACAATGTTTCTTTTTTTTTATTGCAAAAGTTTTACAATTACATTTTCACCCCTTTCCCCCCCCCTCAACCCACCCCGAACTTCCCAACCTCCCTAACCCTCCCCTCCCCCCGGACTTCCACACAATATACTCATATCAGGTAAAAAAAACCCCTTAGTATAAAACTTATATAAAACTTGAACCCCTCCCTCCCCCTTATAATTTTTTTTATCTTCATTACATTGAAATATTTCTATCTTGATATATCATTTTCAAATAAAAGCTATTTGATACTTCCTAGTTTGATATTTGTTCTGAACATAATCTATCCACTTTTTCCATTCCCATTCATAAGTCTCTTGTGAGCAATCTTTTAAATATGCTGAAATCTTCGCCATCTCTGCAAAACTGGCCATCTTCAAAGTCCATTCCTCAATCGTGGGCAAAAGTTCGTTCTTCCAGTATTTACCTATCAATAGTCTCGCAGCTGTTATCATGTACAATATCAACTTTGTTTCACCTGAAGTAAAACCCTTAACTATACCCAATAAAAACAATTGTGGAGAAAATTGATTTTTTTTCTTCAAAACATTCTGCATGACCCACCAAATTTTTATCCAAAAAGCCTTAACTTTCCTACAGGTCCACCAAACATGATAATATGTAGCATCTAAACAGTCACATCTCCAACATTTTGGCTGAACATTAGGGTACATACACGACAATTTTTGGGGGTCTAAATGCCATCTATAAAACATTTTATAGAAATTTTCCCTCAAATTCTGCGACTGTGTGAATTTAACATTCTGAACCCAAATTTTTTCCCATGTTTCCAACATCACTGGCTCCTCAAAATTTTGTGCCCACTTAATCATACAATCTTTAACCAATTCAGTTTCTGAATCCCTTTCTAACAAAACATTATAAAGCCTTTTAATATGCATTGGACCTTTCTCTTTTATATGTCTAACCAATTCTTCCTCATGCAACATAATACCAGTTTTTTGGTCCTCTTTCCATCTCAGTTGTAATTGATTATATTGTAACCAAGTTAAATTAATCCCTTCGTCCAACAGTGTCTGTAATGTCTTCAACTGCCATCTGCCCACATCTGTAAAAAGAACCTCTTTGTATAAAAACCCCCTGAGTGACATTATATTTGTATTCCACATAATATGACCAAGATCCAGCCATAGCGGTATTTTATAATCCCATTTGAATCGGTGCTTCTTCCAAACTCTCATCAAAGAATTTCTAAGTATATGGCTTTTAAATACTTTATCCACTTTGTTGTCATAAAATAAGTAACCCTAACAATGTTTCTTAAAGGTGGTCTGAAGAGACCTGAGGGTCCCTAAGACCACCCAGAAGTCCACAAAATCAAAATTGTTTGCCAGATTTTGAAGATATTTGCAAAAAAGTAAAACATTTTCATACTTCTCATTATTGTTTTTTATTTGTTAAAATTTATAGTTTTTTTTCATGAAATGCATTTCATTTCTGTTAATATCTAATGTCTTTAACGTTGTTATGTTTACAAGATTCAGTAAATATTCTACAAATGCATCAGTTTTAATTTTTAATGTGATAAATATAGATAAACATGACCCATACAAACAAAAGCTCTTTTGGGGTCTCCATCATTTTTAAAAATCTAAAAGTTCTGAGAACAAAAAGTTTAAAAAACTGTCCTAGCTGATTTTAAAAAAAGCTTTACCATGTCTATTATGAACCTACAATTTTCTCTACCTACAGAAAAACACTCTTATTTTGGCAACACTCCATTTTGGAGCCAAAGATGTTTTGAAAATGATTAAGATTTTCTCCTAAATTAATCCTAATCCTGTACTTTACCTGAAATATACTGTGGGAAGCCCCGCCTCCTCCCCAAGAATGAAATATTTTGGGGAATATTAAAAGAGCCTGAATATTATATTTCTCCAAAGGAGAAATGGAGAAAATTTTTAACAAAAGCAGAAAGCAACCTCCAACAGCCTCCAAATGCCTAAAGCCTTTAGAGATGGAAATGTTATGCCTATTAAGAAATCCGGACCAGTCTATTCATAAACAAAACATTTTCAGCTCCAGGTGATGGGATTAAGAAGGAAAGGACATGACCAGTGATGGGATTCAAAATTTTGTACTACTGGTTCTGTGGGCATGGCTTGGTGGGCATGGCTAGGTGGGTATGGCAGGGGAAGAATACTGTAAAATCTCCATTCCCACCCCACTCCGGGGGAAGGTTACTGCAAAATCCCCATTTCCTCCTGATCAGCTAGGACTTGGGAGGCAGAGAATAGATGGGGATGGGGCCGGTGGTATTTACCGGTTCTCCGAACAACTCAAAATTTCCACTACCGGTTCTCCAGAACTGGACAGAACCTGCTGAATACCACCTTTGAACGTGAACATTAGGACATGCCATTAACCCACCACCAATCAAATAATAACAGTACACAAAGCAAACCTCAAAATTACAAAATACTGTAAACTGTATAAAAATCCTTGCGCTCATCAAGCTAATTTGTCAGGGGTCCCAGAACCATATGCTGGTTCTGCTCATCAATGAATGGAATCCTTCTTTCCAATCAGCCTCCATTTTATTTCTAGCGCCTTTCTCCCTGCTTGGAACTGAACTAGATGGAATTTTCTTCCAACAATACTGTAACTGGGAATTAGAGCAGTGTATGAAGTGTTAATTCTTAATTAATACTATACTGCTCAATGAGAGCTAACAAAGATGTATGTTCCAGCAATCAATAGTATTTGAGCATTCTAGATTATTTCAGTTAACATCCTTTTAAAATAATTATTCTTGAATTTGTAATAAAGATATCTAATTAACTGCACTATGTTATGCATCTAAATAAACTTTAGCCAAGTCAAATTGATCTGCAGCCAGTTAATATTGCCAAAACCAGTGGTGGAGCCTCCTGTCGCTACTGGTTCTCTCGAGCTGAATAGATCCAGTCGGATTTCACCGCTGGCCAAAACCCAACAAAAACATTTTTTACACCCCTTCCCTTGCAGACTATGACTTCAGCATAACTTGGAGGGAGAGTTTGTAAGCATCTCTGAGCTGATGGTCAAGTTGGACGACATTATTAACTACTGCTCCACCATTTATGATGAAATCAGGATTAAATTTTTGACAGTAGCTGAATTCAAGGAATTGAATGGTTGAATTATCTTCTTGGAAGGTGTGTTTCCAGCTATTAATGGTCAAGCTGCTATAATTGCTGTATTGTCATTTAAAGTTAGAAAGGGAATTTTAAACTATTAATTCTAGTCCTGACTTTATTTTGTTTCGTATCTAACACATTTTAATTATATCTAACACATTTTAATTATTTTATTTGTTATTTTGTTGTATTTTATTGCAAAGCTGTGTAGTGATCTATTAATGCACATTCAGAAAATATATCATAAAGTGTTCTATCTTTTTACATTTTGTTTCATAAATGAATTGTTGTTAATTAAGTTAGACTTTCCAGCTTTCAATACTATAATGTAGTATAAAACTGAAAGCCACTTAATATTAGTATTTCTTTTTCATCATTATGTTGCTGGCACAATTACTATTTTGATTAAAATATAAAAATATACTGCATATTTAAAAATCATTAAGTATGCATATTCAAGTTCTGACATTCCTCCTTCATTAACATTGCCCATTCACTTGCAACATCTGCTCTGGATTACACAGGGAAACCGAAAGGACATCCTCATGCATTTTTACAGATATAAACAAACAGACAGTGCCTACAAATATACTGTCCTCTACTGTGCTGTCACAGAAAAAAGTTTTTTAAAAAAATTCTGAATAAGTAAATTGAACTGAGTTCCAAGGTACAAAACTACCTTCAAAGCTACAAATGTAATATCTTTAAATTCCAGTCTTAAGAAAAAATAAAAAAGTTTATTAAAAAAAATCTTAAAACATCTTGATGCTTATGAGAAGGAACAGATGAGAGCTGATATCAAACCTGTATCTTAATTCTATAGAAGCGAAGTGCTTTAGAAGATCAATCCTTTCTGAGATTTGCATGACTAATTTGCTTTTTTTGTCCAAAATGATTACTCCCATTCAAGCAAACAAAGGACAAAAGAAAGATCGAAGTAAGGATGCTGATGTCATCTGGACACTCCATGAAATTGCTCTAAAGAACCATGCATGCTGCATGTTAAAAGGTTCGTCTGGAAGCAGCTCAAGAGGTGGGAAGGGATTTATGACTTGACTGGAGGGTCCCTCTGAGATTGCTTTCTTAAGAGCCTATAGTCAATGTTTTTCTTTTTGGAAATCTTCATAACATCTTTTTAAACAAAATGAGTTAATCTTGTAGGCTCGTCCTCATCAAAGGGATGAAGCAGTAGGAAGTTGTACTTAAAAGAATACTGAGTTTTGCAATTTAAATGTTTGTAAACGTGTGGAGGCAGACAACAAGCTCTTCTTTCTTGCAGGTCAGTGGGAAATAGTTATAGTTTATTAAACTTCTATACCGCCCTTCTCCCGAAGGACTCAGGGCGGTGTACAGCCATATTAAAACAAACATATCCTCACAAAATTTAAAAAACAATTTAAAATAAATATATAAATTTGGCCCTTATGTTAAAAGCTACAAACACCCAATTTAAAATTCATTTTCTAAGCCAGCCCGGTTTAGAATGGGAAGCTGCCTTTCCTGCAAGGAGAGAAGCAACCTGGAACTAAGGAGAAACTTTCTAACAGTGTGTTCTGCTCCAGCTCTGGATTCCCAAGGATATAGACACACACCAACGGTCCTTATCAAATTTATTAAGTAGCAAGAATAAACCAAAATCCGGCAAAAGTTGACAACCAGCCCAGAAAACAAAATACGGTAAGACTTTTCCAAAAATGCTGATGATAATTACAAGTTGTTTCTAGCAAGAAACTTACTAACGGTGTGTGACTTAAATAGGCTAAGGGAGTGGCCAATTATCCTCAAGCCTTACTCTCGAGGAGACCTCCTCCTCCTGAGTAGCCACTCCTGCCTTTTGGCAGCCCTGCGTGCTCAAACATTGAGAAGAGGCTCCTCCACTTCACTCTCTCCACTTGAAGGAGCCTCTGGAGGTTCTGAAGGCCCTGTCTGAGTCTCTGCCTCTGGCACCACATCCTCTTCAGCCTCCTCGCTGTCCAACGCGAGTGCCGGTTGCCCAGGCTGCTGGCGCAACACCACACCAGGCTCCTCGTTGTCAGGATCAGCCACGATCCACGCAGGCTGCTGATGGGCCACAACACAGTGAGGACAATCAGTGGAACAAATTGGAAGTTGTGGGTGCTTCATCACTGGAGGCGTTAAGAAGGGTCTGGACAGTCACTTGTCTGAAATGGTTCACGGTCTCCTGCTTGAGCAGGGGGCTGGACTAGAAGACCTCCAAGGTCCCTTCCAGCTCTATTCTGTTTGATTTGACGTGTGTAAGGACTCATTCTTAGCCTTTTCCTTTGACAGATCACTAAGCTGTCATCACAAGTTTTTTTGAGAGCCAGCACATGTGAAAGAGGTCAGGAAAATGGTATCTGTGGGCAAAATGCATCTGTAAACTAACTGCTTTTAATTATCCAAACCATCAAATTATTATTTGTTGTTGTTGTTGCTAGAGATCTTGTGAGATTTGGTGGTCTCTTGAGATTCTGATTGTATGTTTATATATTCTTAAGAGAAGGAGAGACAGTCCAGTGTAGTGATTAAAGCATCAGACTGGGAGACTATAGGTTCCAGTCCCACTTCAAGCACAAGACCAGCTGGGCCATCTCTCTAGGAAGAAGACAAGCACAAACTACTGCCAAAAATATGGTCAAGAAAACTGCATGGATAGTTCAAGAAGTTAACCAGAGTCAAGATAGACTCAAAGGCATAAAACCAATTATGGAAATAACTTCTGAGATGAACTAATCCTATTGAGGTCAAAAGCACCATTAATTTGCAGTTGCTCCACTCCTACAAGAGTCCAGGTCCTCTTGAATTCTGTTACTCTTATTCTAGCATCAATTTGCCTTGACTGTTAGTAGATCAGATTCTTGTGTATAGGTAGCATGAAATAAACTTGAAGTGCTTTGAACTGAACTCCTGTTCTGTTCCTAGTTATTTGCACCTGACAAAACCAATCTTTCTCAGTGCCAGACATCATAATCCCAATGATATCTACTACAGCACTCCTAACAGATGGCCATTTGGCAAAAGCCATTGTCAAACAGATTTCATCATTATTGTAATAGATTCTTCCTGGTGCCTAGCCCAAATCTCCTTCCTTTTAATTTTGACCCGTTTCTTCTTGTCTTGTCTTCTGGAACAACAAAGTTAATCTCACATTTCTCATCTTCTATACCAGAATCACATGAAGTCTCTCCAATGCTTTGTAAGTATGCGAAGGTATTAACATCTGCACTTTTACCAGCACTACGCTCATGGACTACATGGAGGAACCATTGTGGAATGGCGATCCCATGAAGTATATATATTGGATGAAGCTGCAACACATATCTTACTGTAACCATTAGCATAGACCTAATAATGCATGGTTGCTTGGCATAGCTGTGTGCTTTCACTAACCATCAGTATACAAAAGTAAACTGGCTATTGGACCATTTAAAAATCTGTAGACCGTAGAGGTACAGTAGGTAGAGATTTCCTAAAAAGTGGTTAAACGTAGAAAGCCATTTCAAGAAGGAGAAGAAGAAATTATTAATAAGCCACACTATTCTTCCAATGAATGCTTAATGCTGACATTTGTTGTACACAGTTGAATATTAATATATCTAGACAAAATAAAAAAATAGATCAGAAAATGAATTCAGTATGTTTGCTAGTTCTCCTTGAACAAAGAATGCAAAATTAGTTATTTCAGTTAGGGTTTGGGTGAGTGACCTGATTCTCAAGAATGGTGCATTTGCAGGACAAAGGAGTGTGTACTATAAATGGTTAAATAGGATCTTTGTCCAAAGATGGCAAAGGTGGCTTAATTGCCTGCATTTTTATTCTTCTTCCAGCCTATTCCTGTCCACAGGCTGAAGTCTATGTACTTAAGAGTATATTTTAATTTTATCTTCACAAGAACCTGTGAAATAGGGTCAGTTAAAAAAAGATGAATGACCCAAAGACCCAAAGTCACCTGCTAAACTATGGCCAGTTGGGTTCTTACATCTGCATTTTCTTGACGAAGCCCAACATTGTGACCAATGTCTTATAGTAGACCAAAGGAGCAAAGAGATGGCTTGTTTTGGAGGGGCTGGAGGTAGAATTTGGCTCATTCATTTTCTTTTGGAATTTATGGCAACATCTTTGCAATTATCTCTGAGTCAGCCACTGCAATCAGAGATTGTACTTTGCATTTATACTTTATAGTGAAGTTTCCATGGCCTGAAATCCCATTAAAGAAATGAATACCTTATAGCACTTAAGTTATTAAAAATTAAGTTAACGTTATCAAATTAAAAAAGGTATATAAAGTTATCAAATATTGGTAGTACCACGAAGGTCCTTGGAAAACTCTGGTCTTTAAAACATCACAAAACTTATATTTGATGCAGCAAACTAATAGTTGATGTTTACTAATTCCAAGGCAGGTGGGGGTGAGTAACGCTTTCACCTTAGATCAACTCTTGCAATCCCTTAAATTTGGAATTTTAAGCAGGAATTTTCCACTCTCACTTTTTCATTGGAGTTTTATTTCAGTAAGTTCCCTCAATTTGTTGCTGGTCACTTTTAAGGACAGCTGATTATTGTGGCAGGTTCTTTTCAATGTCCACTGGTGGCTGCTGCCCTTTGCTTGACCTGCAGGGATCTCTGCTCATTGACTGCATCACTGACTTAATGGGAAAACAAGCAAAGGGACAGAGAAATTCAATGACACCTGCATACTTGGGATGGGGGAGGGTTATTTTAAACTTGGAAATGCCTTTGTAATTCTATTTCTCTGGCATATCTCATGTGGATGCATTGTTATTTAATCATCTGAATAAAGATTGCCTGCAGAAGTCAACTAAAGCACACCAATACAGCAACTTGCACACAGAATTCATTACAAAGCATAGAAGAGACTGCCAGACTATTTGCATTCATTCAGCGAGGAGAGTCTGCATCAAATGAGGGAGTTGCTAGTGAGGAAGTCATTCCACAGTATAGCTTGCTCTAGATGCAGTAATTCAGCATTGCTGGGAAGTAACACCCTTTTTTGCAGCTTTTTCTCCTCCTGGATGCATAGGAGAAATCATGAGGAGGAAAGTTCTTTCCAAATCCTGGTATTATATTATTATTATAAATGTTCAGACTATGTGTTTGATCATGGCTAATCAATCAAGAATCTGAGACAAAGATTCTGCCATGTGTGTAAAACATGAACATAGTTTGCAAACCCCACTGTGTAAATTTATTCCTAATGTTTGCATTGCTCTCGTAGTGTAAAATTAATCTCTAACTCTTCCAATGCCACAGATCTGTTAGCATAACCTTGGCATGCTTAGATAGGCTAAATAATATTCCGCCAGGCATCGTGAGCTGGTCAATACAACATTAAAGAGCTGCTGGCAGATGAAAGCCCCATCTCCTACCTGCCCAGATCCAAGCCACAGCAGTGAGAGGAACACTTGGGGGAGCACCATCCTTCCGCCAGCCGAGAGCTGATTCTTCATGCTGGTGCTTTACGTTACTGTCTCTGGCTGAATTTATCATTGGCCTCCTGTGCCGCTATTCCCCTCCCTTCGCTTTCATAGGGGCTCAGAGGTTCCTGTCATTTTCATGCAAGGAACAAAACTCACAGCAGCCCCATTAAAGGCGTACTTGTCTTAGTCGCTTTAGCTTTTCCTCCTCCAGCAAAAAATGGTAGAGTGGAACTGAGATCTCCCGAGCCTGCTTTGCTTTGAACGACTAAAGAAAGCAAAATTATTTTCCAGCTACTTTTGCACTTTTTTTTTGTACGTTTTAGCTCACCTGTTCTTCCTAAAAGAGGCTTTTCCTTGTGCATTGTATATGCCCAATTCTCACAGATCTCTGCCTTCCAAACTGGATTAGGAGTGGGTTTTTCAGTGGTCATTTTGCTGATATGGACTTCATTGCAAAACAAATGTTTTGGGCTTCATCCAGCTTTTATAAAAGTCCTCAATATGGACAAGAGACTTGAGATATCCTGGTTGCCTAAAAGAAAAAATCTCCCTCAAGGTAGTTCTTATCAAATGTAGAAACAAAATAACAGAAAAAGAATTCTGTAATTCTTTTAATTACAGAATTAAAAAAAAAAAGATTTATAGCCATGAACATGAATCTATAGTAAAAAGGGAGCCATTTCTCTTTTTAATGAAAAAAAAAAAAGAGAGAGAGAGACTTGTGGATAAAGACAAGGGGGCCATGAAGACTTTTTGCCAATGGTTAACAACAAAATCCTTTGGCTAGGGCTTAGAAATAGGATACATGCCTTTCACTGGAATGTGAATTTCAGGAAAAAAAATTTTTTACAGCCACAAAATTGATGATAAGTTCTGTCCAAAACGCATCCAGTATATTTTTTCAGATAACATGGGGGATTTTCTGCCAGGTGGAGAAGAGGGGCTTCAGGCCTTGTAAATGTGAATTCTGTATGCCTAGGATTGTAATCTCAGTGAATGTGTGTGGACTTTGACTTGGAAGTCACTCTATTCTCCAGATACTAGGAAATAGCAAAGGGGATGCTAAATCAAGCTGATAGCAATAACACTTAGAGTTATATACCGCTTCACAGTGCTTTACAGCCCTCTCTTAAATGGTTTACAGCCTCTTGCCCCCAACAATCTGGGTCCTCATTTTACCCACCTAGGAAGGATGGAAGGCTGAGTCAACTTTGAGCTGGTGAGATTTGAACTGCTGAAGGGCAGTTTGCAGTCAGCTGAAGTAACCTGCAGTACTGCACTCTAACCACTGTGCAACCTTGGTTCAAGGTATCACCCACCTGGTGATAGGTAATAGTAAGACACAATTCAACCACTGCCCCAGAGCTTAAGAGCTTCTAATATTTTCACACTCATTGGTTGTTCACCAGGCTGAATAAGCAAGACATATCTGCATAGAATTGCAAAGGTGATGATGGTATCCACAACATACTATTAAGTCTTGAAGTAGAAGGCATGAGTTATTAAGAGTTGTCCTGCTCCAGGAAGAACCATAACTTAAGAGTAAGGGGGAAACAAATCTTGATGCATAATGTATCTGTGCTAATTCTAGATATACACATCTCCTGAGTTCTTTAGGTTAAGGAAACAGAGGCTGTGGCTGGAACTGTGTCTTTGCCCAACTCTGGATACATACCAGATACCATCTTTCCAGGATGACCTCTTTGCTTTAACTCTTGCCCTCATTATCACTTATCTGATAGGTGCTCTACGTGGGCTGTTTAATAGGACTCCTAGAAGCTACAATTAGTCTACAATATATGTATCAGATAATATATGTACTCCAGGGATTACACTGATGTTTAATTTGATAAAAAGTAATATTGTTGGGTGCTCACCTGTAGAAATCAGGATCCAGCCTTTTGCTCTATCAAAGATGTCTCCCACCTGCTTTCGCAGAGACTTTTATTTTTTATAGTTTTTTATAAGTAGACAAAAGGCAAGTAAGCAACAGCACTCTAATTGGCAGATACTCCTACCTGTTCCTCCACTCAGGTGAGATAATAGACCAGAGCCAAAATGAGAACATACAGGAAACAAGATACATGACACCAAAAGCAGCAATTTGCTGCATTCGGCTCGACATCATGACCTTCAACCTCTACACTCACCACTTTCTACCATGACACACAGAGATTATGAGATGCTTATTATATTAAACATGCTTTTAGTTTGAATGGGTACTAGGATGCAGCATAAAAATCTTACTAAGGGTTTTTCCTGGGCTCTGGATATTATTAGGGAGAATCAAAGTGCCTCTGTTCTTCAAAGCCTCATCCCACAAATGTCAAGACATTCATAGGACTTAGCAATGGGTAGTTCTTGAAGGAGGACTTGAAAGAGCTCCTGGTTGGGAGTACTTTCAAGTGAAAGCTCCTTGGGGACGGGATTCAACTGACTTGTCACATTCCCACTAGGAAAAATGAAGAGACAATCATGATCTAGAGAAGCGCTGCTCCCAAGATAGATCCAGAAGAGAGAATCTGATGGATAGGATAAGCAGATCTACTAATCTTCATCTAGTAGGCCAGAAACACTATTTTAGCCAGGGTTTAAGAGAAAACTTACCCCATTAGCAAGAACTTGAATATACATGAAAAACTACAGTGTTTCCTCGAAAATAAGACCCTGTCTTATATTTTTTTGAACCCTAAAATAAGCGCTTGGCCTTATTGCCATGCGCTCAAAAGCCCAATTGGGCTTATTTATTATCAGGGGAAGTCTTATTTTGGGGGAAACAAGGTATATATTTAATTTATAATTTAATTTTAGTATGTATGTAGCATGTTTCATTATAAGATTTTATTTCATATAACTCGATATGACAATAAATGAACAATTTATCAGGAAGTTTTCTGCTTGAAGAACCTTCACATCAGGGAAAATGCAAGCTTTAGTCTTACTGGCAGCAGATCTTTTTAGACAGAGTCATTTATATAATTCTGAAGATTATTTCTCCTCAGTTTCAACAAGCGGGGGTAGGGGAGTTTTCCAAACTTGATCTAATTTCAGGTTTTAATAACCAGATATTTACAGAAACAATTTTTGTTAATAATAGTGTGTAATATTTGGGTGTCGTCCAAGTAATTTGTTGACTTGTTGTGAATCAAGAGATCCTGAAAATTCTTCTGGAGTCGTCTCCTTTTTCTTTGCCTGAAAAGAGCACAAATAAATTTATGCAGTTACTGAACTGCAATGTAAATTCCCAGCGATTTTTCCAGTTATTTACTCAAACTAACAATTAATTTGATGGCAAATGTAGAGTAGTTGAATTTTTAAAATCTATTTCTAGGAATATGAGAAAAATGTATTATTTTGGTCATACTTTGTGACTAGTTTGGTTGGTCTTATCCTGCTAGTTGTTTTTTTTTTTAATCTATTATTTTCTACAAATAAATGTAACAGAAAAAACAGAATTGGCAATATGACTTTTAAGATGTATTCTGTATAAACTATTTTGACGATGCTCATATTTTCTATAACCACAAGGAAAACAATGAGAAGCAAATATGTAATGTATGGACCATTTCAGCAATTATTTTTCTTTTAACAAGTTTTCTTTTTTACAAAGCATTACGACTACTTCCAATTTTAGGATTTAATGAAGCATAGGATACTTTCATGGTACCCTTAGTATAGGCATGAGAATTATATGCAGTCTCCCAGATATCCAAAGCCAATTTTGGGGATATGGCATACTTCCAACTGTTTCTCTCAATTCTATTTTGTAACAATAGTTTAGCAATTAGGCATATGCTACTTCCATTTTTATTTTGTTTTGTTAGCAATAAAATCAGCTATTTGAGTATTGAGAATTTTGCTTCTGTGCTATTCTTCTCCTATGTCAAGGAGCACATTCCCAATAACTGGATCAATTTTAACTTTTTGGTTCTAAAAAAAGATGGCAGAAATCAAGAGTTTCAAAAATGCAACTCTTTGGAATTTTTTTTAAGTTTCAAAGCTTAAATTGGGATGTTCCAAAAATCACAAGAAGTAATGTCCCTATTCAGAGGTCAAAATAAACATTCCTAATTGAGTCATTTCAAAGCTGAACTAACACAGAAATATTTCCAAATTGCACCTCCCAGGGTTGTTCTGAGCTCAAAATAGTTTGCACAGTTCTTTGGCTTTTTTAAAAAAAAAGTGGTTCAGAGTGAGGATAACAAAAAGTTAAAGCAGACTCTTTTTTCAATGAAGAAATGACAATAGTGGTAGTGATGTTACCCTAGTCTTGTTTCTCATTTTAATAATGTAAATGGCAGTATTATGGGATCCAGCAGTATCACCACTGACTACTTCCCCAGGCTGACAAGTATTTTAAATTATTTCAAGAGCAATTTATTTAGGATTTCATATGCTACTATCAGTACCTTGAAGCATCCATTGTCTCTGCTTATATTTGCTAAATTATCATTGCTCTCCATTTTAATTAGATGAAAGTTTATTAAAGAAATTTTAAATAAAATACTATGCAATTAAAACAACTGGTAATTCTAAGGCATTACAAACTCAATATATATAAGGAAAACAGTTTATAGAATATTGGGAAAAAATAAAATACAATTACTTCTGCCTTTGCTGCACATTCAAAGAATGTATTAATCTCCTTAGCACAAGCACTGTCACTGAACTCATTTGCCTTCCAGCAAGCCATCATCAATGCCATCTCTGTAACACAACTTGCCTCTGTAAAATAAAAAGAAATTCCCATCATCCAGGAGTATTTTATAGCTTCTACAAATCTATTGCAAAAGAAACACACAAAACAAGGAAGAAGATACAGCAGGCATTGATCACAGCATATTATTCCAAGAGTCTGTTAACTTCCATTGGAATTGAAAATTCTTAAATAGTACCTATAATGGGAAGGAGGATGAGGGAGAAAGTCACTGGTCAATGGAAAGACATCTGATCAAGGTGGGCCAGATCCCTGTATGTAATGCCTGGCACAAGGTATTCGATCAGATAGATTTTAGCAGAATTGGGAGCAGCAGTACATACATGTTGGATGTCAGTACATATGTACATGGGGTAAGCTTCCCTCTCTAGCTTATATCAGGAAATGAAGTCCACAAGCCTTAAAAGTTGCGGAGGTTGAGAAATAACGTTGTATATGGATAATTCTGTTCAAATATATATGCTTGTCATACGCCCTACAAGGAGCCCATGGAAACTCAGGTAAAGTCAAGATGATCCGGACTCCAGGTAATGTTAGGGGCACGAAAGTGACTTGCTGCCTCCTCTTTCCTGGCGGTCCCCCCCCCCTTACCCAGCCATTATTTTAACAGACATTTCTCTCCTCAATGTGCTTTTAATGACTTGTGTATGAAAAGAAAAAAGACATCTACCAAATCAACATCAGATCTGCCCCCTTAAGCATTGAGATGTGATTAAAGGAAATCTTTCTATGGAAAGGTCACATTAATTTTCAGAATGATGTACTACTTTTTCCTCTTCCACCCCTTTCAAGAACTGCTTCTTTAACAAAGATGTCTTTTTATCCAGTGTGATCTGAAGCTTTAATGGCCAGGTGCTGCTTATTAAGCCTGAAGCACTTGATTAGATTAACAGAATCGGAAGGGACCTTGTAGGTCATCTAGTCCATCCCCCATGTCCAAGCAGGAGACCCTACGCCATTTCTGACAGATGGCAGTCCAGTCTCTTCTTGAAAGCCTCCAGTGATGAAGCTCCCACAACTTCCGAAGGCAACTTCTGTTCCATGGGTTGATTGTTCTCACTGTCAGAAAATTTCTCTTTATTTCCAGGTTGAATCTCTCCTTGGTCAGTTTCCATCCATTATTCCTTGTCTGGCCCTCAGGGGCTTTGGAAAACAGGTTGACCCTCTTTTCTCTCTTGCAGCCCCTCAAATATCGGAAGATGCTCTCCTGTCTCCCCTGGTCCTTCTCTTCACTAGACCAGCCATGCCCAGTTCCTGCAACCTTCATTGTATGTTTTAGCCTCCAGTCCCTGAATCCTCTTGGTTGCTCTTCTCTGCACTCTTTCTAGAGTCTCAACATCTTTTTTATAGTGTGGTGACCAAAACTGAACGCGGTATTGAGTATCATAGAAGTGCAGCCTCTGGACCTCGAAAACTACCCTCGGTTGGCTCGACTGACCCACCACAAACCAAGCGGGGCGAAATAGGGCGGGCGGGGACCGCTGGACGCCGCCCGCCTTGGCCTACCTCCGAGCTTCAGGCGCCGGTTGGAGACGCGGTCGCTCAGCGCCAGAGGCAGCTTCGCTTTGATCGGGCGACGCCTGCCCGAGACCCTCACGAGGTCGGCAGAGCGGCTCCTCCAGAACGAGATTCCACCAAGCGAGCCCGCCATGGCAGACCGGAAGCGCGGCCGCCACGTGATTGCCCGCGTACCATAGAGCCGCACTTCCGATGTGGCTCGGGAGGATGGGGGGGGGAAGGCTGGAAGGAGCAGCCGGGCGCGTGAGGGGGGAGGTGGGACCCCTTTGCAGGCGGGGTCCTTTGAGGGCCAATGTGGGTGCGAGGGCAGGAGGACTGGGGTAGGCCCAGGGGGAGGGACGTTGTGCCCAATATGTGATAAAGAGAACGGAATACGTGCAGCCTGGAGCAGGGGTCGCCAACCTTGGCCGCTTTAAGACTTGTGGAGCTGGCTGAGGACTTCTGGGAGTTGAAGTCCACAAGTCTTAAAGCGGCCAAGGTTGGCGACCCCTGGCCTGGAGGATAGAAGGGAAAGGGGGCACTTGATTGAAACCTTTAAATGTATTAAGGGTGTGAATAAGCTCTAGAAGGCAGGATTTTCAATATTAAGCAAAAATCAAGACGGGGGTGGGGGGTGGGGTGGCATAAATCTTCAACTGACAGGATGGAAGTTCAAAAGGAATGTTAGAAAGAGGAGGGGAAGCTTGGAACCAACTTCCAGCGGACGAAGTGGGCCAATCGTCAAGACTGAATGTTTATAAACATGATCGAGTTAAATACAGGTCTTATCGCCAGACAAAAAATAAAAATAATTAACAAATTAAAAAGAAAACAAATACTCTCAAAGGGCAGACTCTATGGCCCAACTGGGTATTTTTCTGCCATCAAGTTTCTGTTTTTCTGTTTCTATATTTTTTAAAGGCTTGGCTGCGTTTAACTTTTCAGCAGAGCATATTTTAATGTGCAGCCTTTTCATTTCTAAAAGAAGTTTTCTTTTTAAAAAATCCAGAAAACGCCATTTTACTTCTGTCCCACATATACTCACGTTAAATTATCAAACTATAAAGGGACAAACAACTAAGTATACATTGTTGAAATAAATCACCTGAGTGTCTGACATACATATTTAATGTGAAATGACAAAGTTTGGTTTATTCTTGTACAATATTATGAAACCTATGTGAAAGGATTAGGCTTACCCATAAATCTACTTATGTATGGTATAGTAATGTTAAAAACAGTCGTAGAAAAAATAGGTGTCACTGTTTCTCTCCCCTCCCAGGTTCTTCAAATTATTCTGTTTTTATAAAAATGATTTTTTTCTATTCACGTTTACATTATTTTAGGATTATAGCCTTATTGAAAGGAAAGACCATCTTTGGCTTGTTCAGTGAAATATATGGTTACAGCTTTTTGAACTCTGTACCAATGAGGTCAGTGTAATTTAGTTCTGCATTAAGATCTGTAGGATTCCGCCATGCTGTATTGGGGGTATATGATTAAAACCTTACCAATCGATTGTTCTTCCAGTTAAATGAGACTATGTCTCTGTGTAATTTCACATCTGTAAGAGTTCTGATCTTTGAAAAGGAAGACTGGCATTTATTGATGCAGCCATTCAACATAATCAAGTCTCTTCTACAAACCAGTTATTCATAACTTAGTGATTTCATTTAAAGAGCTGCTAAAACTTATTTGAAGAGTCCCAGCATGCAGAACATTATATGTAGCTGCTTGAAATCCACTGAGACACAAAAAACATAACCCATAAAGATGGCAATTATTCACTTTAGCTATGATAGTGATAGCTTTATTCTTGCATTCTTCAATAGAAAAATTCTATATTTACATTCCTCGGTAAGATCCTGGTCTAAATACTCTTATTGAAACCTACACATGAACCCAATAATGTGTTTTTAAAATACCAATTTGTTACATTTATTCAGATTCTTTATTGATGGATTTATTCTATTCCATCCTGTCATAGAGACTGAAGGGGATGACTGGAAACAAATTTAATGTTCTCAGCTAATATATTTCCCTTTCTGTAATATACAAAGTATAGTTGCTTAAGAAAATTAACTTTTGTTTTAGAGGAACCATATGGCAATGGGGAGTGAAAAAAGTTGCAGATGCTGAAATCAGGTTCGAAAATTTCTCCTTTCCTTTAATAAGGATGTTGTATGTAGCCATACCTGTTAAATGGCTCTTTGAAATGAGGATTTTAGAATTATAGGAATCTTCTTTTGAATTTGTAAATTTAATGAATGCGAATAAAGTTAATTTCTCATTGTTGATATATTCTAATGTTTGACCACCTTTTTTTTTTATGTATGCTTTTGCCAATCATGAATAATTTCTTACATGAAGGTACCTTTGGGTACCTTAACTTTAATACCTGTCTTTCTATCCATCCAACTGCACTGAATATTCCGATGAAAACTTTACAGTAACAAATTGTGGTTTCATGCCATTCAACAGATTAGTCTCACTATTTTTTTCTTGCTACCAGAGACCTCTTGGAGACTAATTCATCACTGGCTGATACAAGGTTCTGGTTGTATTCAACCTGGTTTGTATTCAACCGCTGGATTGGGATTGATGGTTTCTATATTTTTGAAAGGGTTTGCACACCTCCAACAATTTCAGAATACAGAATAATTGCTCAGCATGTCTAATGCAGCCTGAAACAATATTTGCAGTCCTGTCACCATTTTCCTGTTCAGTATTATATCTGTAATGTCCTTAGGTCTCCCAGTGCCAGGTATGACATAACGTCTGTCTCAAGCATTTAATGAGCAGTATGGAGCATCTTGGCTTAGCATGTGCATTCATTTTATATCTGATAAATTATATTTGGTGTTTTTTAAACAGCACCAGAAAGTCTTCCTCTGTAATTATTCTTCTTGAATCCTATTAGATTTAGTTATTACAGGTGAAGGATACCATATTTTCCGGCGTATAAGACGACTGGGCATATAAGACGACCCCCGAATTTTCCTGTTAAAATATAGGGTTTGGGCTATACTCGCCATATAAGACTACCCCTCTTCCAACGCACACCAAATAAAAATTAAAAAAACATCAACTGGCTCACCCACAATGTAAAAGCAGCTGTGCTAGACCCAAAATGGCCCCTGAAACAAGCAGGAACCTCACACAGCCACAAAAAGCCCCAAAAAACAACTTTCACACTTTACACACACACAACACAACACAACACAACTGGCTCATCCACAATGTAAAAGCAGCTGTGCTGGACCCAAAATGGCCCCTGCAACAAGCAGGAACCTCACACAGCCACAAAAAGCCCCAAAACCCAACTTTCACACTTTACACACACAAAATTCCACATACAGCTTTGTGAGATTTTGTGTGTTTGTGTAGTTAGAGTGAAACACTACAGAAACACACTAAATCTCAGAAAGCTGCACAAATATTATTTTATTTTTATTTTTATATGAAAGCTAAATTTAAAACTTCCTAAACTTTAAATGGCTAGGTCTAAAAAAGAACAACTAAAAAAACCCCCAATTAACTATTTTTTTTTAAAGATCCCAAAGGGGAAAAAAACTTACCCAATAGAACAGGGGTCTCCAACCTTGGCAACTTTAAGACTTGTAGACTTCAACTCCCAGAATTCCTCAGCCAGCTTTGTTTTTCTGGCTGAGGAATTCTGGGAGTTGAAGTCCACAATTCCCTGCCTGCTTGATTGCAGGCAGGGAGTTGCTTGGTGATGGAATGGATTCAGGCAAGCGAAGCAAGGCAAGCAGCTAAGGCAGTGGTTCTCAACCTTCCTAATGCCGCAACCCTTTAATACAGTTCCTCATGTTGTGGTGACCCCCAACGATAAAGTTATTCCTAAAACCATCAAAAATATGTGTTTTCCGATGGTCTTAGGCCAGGGGTCCCCAACCTTTTGGACCTCAGGGACCACCAACTTCATAATTTTAAATTTCGCGGACCACTAATACGAATCCAGTGCACCGCTTGCTGAAGCACCTGGACTCCCAGTACAGGATGGGATCCTTCAGGCACTCTCCCTCCTCTCTGTCTCTCTCTCTCTCTGTCTCCCACTCTTTCTCTCTCATTCTCTTTCTCTCTCTCTCATTTTCGCTTTCTCTCTCTCTCTCCCTCTCTTTCTCTCCCACTCTTTCTCATTCTCTTTCTCTCTCCCTCTCTCCCCCACTCTCTCATTCTCTTTCTCTCTCCCCCTCTTTCTCATTCTTTGATTCTTTGATTCTCTTTCATTCTGTCTCTTTCTCTGTCTCTTTCTCTCTCTCTCTGATTCTGTCTCTTTCTCTCTTTCTCTTTCATTCTGTCTTTCTCTCTCATTCTTTGTCTCTTTCTCTCTCTGTCTCATTCTGATTCTCTCTCTTTCTCTTTCTTTCTCTCTCTCTCATCTCAATGGCCAGCCAGTGTCTTGGGGCTGAGAGGAAGTCAAGCATCTCCCCAAGAGACTGAGGGCCGTAAGAAGTGTGGGAGCGAAGCACTACTTGAACTTGTGTGGCATGAGCATTTGCCTTGGTATATTTGTGCCAGCCGATGGCCAAGGCAGCCCTTATCTGTCTGCTGAAAGTGCAGCATCAGGATTCTGCCTTGGTATATTTGCGGCGCAAGGCAGCCTTTGTTTCCTGCTGCTTGGGATTCAGAGCGGTAAATGGTGACTGGTCCGGGGAGCAGCTGGATTTTGCTCTCCATTGCGGATGCCAGATCAGCCCCCTGCAAGATTTCATCTTTCGAGGAGATGAGGAGCGCTCCCTGAAGTGGCACTGGAAACTTTGGTCGGGCTCTTCGAGAGACGAGAGCTTGCAGGGGGCCGATCTGGCATCCGCAATGGAGAGCAAAATCCGACTGCTCCCCGGACCAGTCACCATTTACCGCTCCGAGTCCCAAGCATCAGGAGATGAGGGCTGCCTTGTACCGCAAATATACCAAGGCGGAATCCTGATGCCGCTCTTACAGCGGAGAGAAGAAGCCAGATTTTGCTCTCCATTGCAGATACCAGATCGCCCCCCTGCAAGCTCTCCTCTCTCAAGGAGCCCAACCAAAGTTTCCAGCCCCGCTTCAGGGAGCGCTCCTCGAGAGACGAGAGCTTGCAGGGGGCCGATCTGGCATCCGGATTAGAGAGCAAAATCCAGCTGCTCTCCGGATCAGACGCCATTTACCACTCTGAGTCCTAGGCAGCAGGAGAGGAGGGCTGCCTTGCGCCACTGGCTGGCACAAATATACCAAGGCGGAATGCTGTTGCCGTACAAATGAAAGTAGTGCTTCACTCCCACAGCTTCCAGCCATCGCAAACACCGCTTCTTCCCTCTTCTGCTGCCCCCTCCCCCACCGCCACAACAGCACCATTCATTCCAGATGGCGAGGGCTGCGCTCGTTTTTCTGTATTGCACCACCTGCAAAAATGCAAAAATACAAAAATTTCTCTGCAGATCACCAAAGGACCACCATTTGCTGACCACTGTCTTAGGTGACCCCTGGGAAAGGGTTGTTTGACCCCCAACCACTGAGCTAAGGTAAGCAAGCTGGAGGGGGAAAAGTTTTTTCCTTCTCCATGGCTCTGGCGATCCCAGCTGAGTTGCCTGATTAGCAGATCGTCAGAGCTTGGATCGCCAGACCCATTTAAGGCTCGTCAGAGCCTTTCGGGCTGGTCTGCCTGATTACATGAGAACGACACCCGGCGTATAAGACGACCCCCGACTTTTGAGAAGATTTTCATATGTTAAAAAGTCGTCTTATACACCGGAAAATACGGTACTTAAAATAATTGCTTTTCACATGGAAAAACAAGCCTATACATTAAAAAGATATGGATAGGTAGCAGTTCATGCTGGAAAAAAAAATCAGGAGGAGCAGGGAGCCAGGCAGTGTGCCTCATGCTCACATTGGTAAAATGTTAATATGAAATGGTTGAATTTCATTTTTTTTTAACTTGTTACAATATTCAGACATTTTGACCTTTATGTTTAAATAAATTATATAAATAATAGCAGTGAATGTTAAGCTCTGGATATTATATACCAAGTCTTAGCAAAAATTAGTCACAGTTCTCCTAAAACTCCACCTTGCAGATAACAAGTTAATTCCCTTTTTCTAGCTATCACCTTTGTTATTCTTCCAGATTTCCCACTGTTTTTGGATTATCCTGTTTTTTGTGCAATGAAGTAAGTTTCAAAACCAAAACATAGAATCAGGATTGAGAGAGACCTTGGAGGTCTTCTAGCCAGTTCCCTTCCCAGACCAGGAATCGTCATACCATCCTGGACAAACGCCTGCCCAATCTTTTCTTGAAAACTTCCGTGATGGAGTATTCATGAGTTCAGGAGGCCGGCTGCTCCACAGTTTAATAACTCTCATGTTAAGGAAATTCCTCCTTAGTCCAAGTTTTGTCAAGCGCTCCCATGTAAAGAGAAAACATAATTAGATGAGCTAATTCAACTTTATTTAAGGCTACATTAACGGAATTTTGCAAACTTCCTGCCACCACTTATAACTGTTTGAACAGTTAAGGTGGGTTCTTCCTAAATATCTCCCTTTGACCAGACAAGAGAGAGAAGAGCATCGGGGGCTCTTGTCTCTCTTGTCTAATCATATTTCTTCCCCTTGGAAGGTTAAGGTCATCCATATATTTCATTACATTTTTACCCATCAGGTGCTAGAGAGAGATCTACGGTATTCTCTCTTTGCTATGATGTTCCTTTATGTATTGGAAGACTGCTATGTTGCTGTCATCTCTAAGCTTGTTGAGGTACAATTGATTTTTTTGTAGTAGTAGTACAGATAGTCCTCAATTTACGAGTATAATTGAGCCCAAAATTTCTGTTGCTAAGTGAGTTACGACCTTGCTTGCCACAGTTGCTAAGTGAATCACTGCAGATGTTAAGTTAGTAAATGGTTGTTAAATGAATCTGGTTTTCTCATTGACTTTGCTTGTCAGAAGGTTGCAAAAGGGGATTACGTGACCCCAGGACATGGTAACCATTATAAATATGAATCAGTTGCCAAGTGTTGGAATTTTTTCTCTCTCTCGTCTTGCGTGTGGTGACACCACTGGCAGATAGAGCCATCCTAAAAACATCTGTTCAGATTTTATGAGCTAAAATGAATAAAAATATTACAGCTGTATCAGAATTAAAGCAACAGCAGATTCTAGTAACCTCACTGTTTCAGCCCACTTCTGAATCATTCTAGGCTTTTTTTACACTCTGTTTTTTCTCATCCTCTTTTCCTCTTATTAAAGCCCTTTAAATAAAGAAGCCCAATGCAATTTTTACCTCTTTAAAATGCATAAAGCATATTGATTATCTAATAGCACAAGAACTGTTGTAATACTATATTCGCAGCTTTTCAAATTAAAAGGGAAAATAGTTATTTGCATGATCATGCAAGCAGGTTTCTCTCAGAGTCCCCAGTTTAGCCATATATATTTCCTTGAATAATTTGGAGGCAGAAGAATTGAATTTATTTCCAATCTTAAGTAATTAGGCTCTCAAAAGTAGGTAATAATTAAAGATTTATTTGACTGATATTCCACCTCTCTTCCTGATGCCCAAGGCAGTTTACAGGGGATCTGCCTTCATATTTATCCCCACAACAGCAGTCCTGTGAGGTAGGCTGGGCTGAGAGATTGGACTGATCCAAAGTCAGGAAACAAATTTTTACCATTAAGGGTTGATTTGATCCTAATACTTCATGGTCCCAGAACAGCACCTTAACATTAGTACACCATTCTACTTTCAATTCTCAGTATATACAAAGAACTTTTATTTACAGAATTAAAAAGGCTATATAATGAATTGCAGTAGTAGTTACTTTTTAACAAAAATATTTTATAAAAACGATTTCTCATTAAAATATTTCGGCAAAAATGTTATTGTCTTATTCCTGAATAGTGGGTCTAGTATCTGCCTGATTTAACACATTTAGTTCTCATGTAAGGCAAGTTGGTAAGAGTACATATTCTGCCCATTGTTCATATAACAAAGAATCCTAATTGGTTAGTTATGCTGAGTTCTTTTCAAGAAGATTTTGTGCATATAATCCCAAAACTTCCCTTGATGAGTTTCATTATGATGAATCATAGCTGTGAGAGCTTCTCCTTGATCAAGACTCTGCCAGTAATCTTGAAGCCACATTTCTTTCCAGCTGAAACATATAGAACAAAAATATTCTTTATATTTTTTTGTCAGAATAAAGCATTATTTTGCAACTAAATGGGAAGATAAAAATGAAATAGGCTGTTACTCACTTGCCAAGCTCTTGGCCAAACATTTTGGTATTAATCTGGAACTTCATGAAATATTTATTTCTAAAGTTAAACCACATATTTGCTACAGAAATTAATAGCCTTGTTGAAAGAAAAATCTGTAAACAACTTTAATATACGTATTTGGATCAGGTAATGTAGAAGTGATGATAAATAAGCTATTACAGCTATGATCTCAAACCATTTTTGCATACAGTAAAGATCAGTAAGACTAAATATGATAATTATAATGGTAATTGTTTCATCCTACATATTTATGGTTACGTTGCCTCTACTGTATTATGCATCTAATCACCTGCCTATGTTTTGCAAACTGCAACATTTTAGGAGAAGCAGATTTAAGACAAGGAAACCTCCTCCTCTTTGTTTTCCTGACTTTATGGATGAAGTTGCTTTCAAAATCAAAATCCACTTTTCAGTAATAATGCAATAATGGCATTCTATAGTTACATTCTATAGTCTGCAATACTATTTGATGTCTGCATTGAGAGAATGATCAGAACTACCCATTCGCTTACTTTTTTATAGTGAGAATGTTAATTAAATAATTGTATTTAAAATTTAATTTAAATCTAGCCATTCAGTGTAATACTAGGTTGTCCTAAAATGGCTCTAGAGTACAATGTATTTAATAATATAATCGGATCAAGTCTTTCCAGTCCAGTTTCACTAATATGCTGCAATTTTGCCACTAGCTACCATAAGAATGCATTCTGTAGTTTAGTAACTCAAAAGATAAAATTTAATTACAACACTGAATTAACTTTATATCCTTAATAATAAATGCAACTACCTGTCTCCATCAGGAATGTCTTCAATATTGCCATAACCAGGTGCTGGTGAAGGACATCCCATGTGTGTGGTCTGTGCGATATGAACTTCTGGAGCTCGTGATTTTCCATGAGTTTTTTTGTGGTCTCTCTCTGCATTAAGTCTTGCATTTTCTCGGTCACAGACGAAGCACTCAAATCCATTTAGATAATTAGGTAGGGACATGTCATTTATCCCCCATTCACGCTTCCTCATGTTCTCAAGCAAGAACTGGTTTGTAATACCATGTGGACTCTTGTACTTTAGATATTTCAAATATTCGTCTGAGTTCCTGTCCAAAAAATCAATATATTCTGCAAGTTCTTTAGGGCTTCCAAAATCATCAATAAGAATAATGGAATGATCAGCAGGCATCCAGTCTCGTACAGATGGTGAACCTCGATATACAGGGATAGCCCCTACATGCATTGGCCTCCAAAGTTTCTCTGTCATATAATCAGGACATATGGCATTCTCCATAGCCAGGTGAAATTTGTATTTAGAAATAAAATTCATGAATTCAGAGTCCTCTGTAGTGGCTGTAGAAGTGTCCATCAATCTCATATTGGGAAGTTTTTGGTTGTTCAGGCATCTACCATAAGAGTCTACCTAGAATAGTGATGATAATGATCTGTTACATTTTTCCCCATCTTCTCTTCTCCCTCCCTGTCTCAGTGCATCTTTGCTATGGAAGAAGCAACTAGAGAGTTTTAAATATTCTGTTTTTGTCTTTTTTCATTAATACCCTGTCACATAACCTGTTATGTGACAATAACCTGAGGGGGAAAAATCACATCTAGATAAACTTCCTCAGATAAACTCTCTCCTAGTTATCTAACATACATTTGTGTGGGAAGTGCACCCAAAAGAAGACAATGCCAGGAACCCCAGAAACAGTGCAGAAACTAAAAACAGCCTTTTCTTTTAGCAGAGTAAAGACAGGGAGGCAAGGGCTCAGGAGATAATTGCAAGTCTGAGCAGACTGCCAAAAGCTATTACTAGAAATAACAAAGCAGATCAGGAAAATACTCAAACCCAAGTTAAAAATAATTCACCAAGGCAAAACCAGAACACCCTTTTTTCCTGCCCGCTGACAGGATTAACCCCCAGGATAGGAAAGACAAAGGACCTGGGACAGGATTAACCCATTATGGCATGAAGACAGCTTCAACCAAAGGCACACATCAAACCCATCAAACTATAGCTTCAAAGGAAAATCAAGTATAAGAAGGCATGGGTTTGCCTCCCAAATCTGCTTGCAAGCCAGGAACTTGAGTTGTGTCTGCTTCTTGCCTTCCTACATTACAAGAATTCCGCTTTCTGACAGCTGGCTTCTGAATCCATTTCTTCTCAGAGTCTATGGCGTGTCCCACCTGGGAACGAACCCAGGAGTTTTTCTTCCAACACTTGACACTCAAAGTTCAAAATATAATAATGGCAAAATAGGAACATCAAAAAATGTGCTAAACTGATTACCGTAACTATTGGTAAGACCATCAGCTTAACCCGAACAAGCTTTATTCAGCAACTTGTCAGGACTCTCTCAACCAAGAGCGACTAACAGACTTACCTAGCTACATGTCTCTGTCTATCTAGCATGTATCAATATCATATCTCATGCTTTTCACATGAAATAATTTCCAGAAGCAGGTTTCACACACATGGGAGGAAATTTCAGTAAACTTTATCGAATGTCCTTTTAATCTACGCAGAACCACACAGTTGCACTGTGACTTGCATGCAAATTCTAAGACATAACTTACAAATGATTATAAAGCGGATAAGCAGATGTAAGCTGCTGAGTTCCAAAACAAAAGATTATTGGTGAAAAAGTGAGAAAGCAGGGTAGTATGGTTAAACAATCTACAGGACCTAATTAATATTTGGATAGAAAACCACCAGGAAATCCTAGTAACTTGGAAACATGGACATATCCATGTAGACACCAGTCACTGAGATCAAACTCAAGTGATTATAAGCCAGTAGTCTGGCAAAGAAAAACACTTAATCTATTTAGAGTCAATCTGTTTTTTAATGTCACAGAAAAAAACGTAAGTAAGTTATTTAGCAAAAGGCATTTAAAATGCCAATTTGCGTAGTGGCTGAAGTGCTGGGCTAGAAACTTTCAGCCTAGTTCCTGGAGGGAGAGCCAGCTTCCAATTCCTGGAAGACGTTGCTCTTTCTGCTACCTAAACCTCGTAGGGTTTTTGCGAGAAGAAATAAGTAGAAGGAACGAAAGGTTGATGTAAAGCTAATAAGTAAAATGCCACCAACTTTGTTCTAGCTTTGTTATCAAACAACGAAACGTTCAATGGAAGACCTTTAGCAATATTCCCACGAGATTACCAGAATGCCTGCGAATCCCTCCTTGAGCGCAGCTTCGCACTAAGGGCAACGCTGGAGCCGGCATCAAAATATTCCAATTCCGGCGGCGGCTCCGCGCCTGCCCCGCAGCCTGGCTAGTCTTCGTCTCTTGTGAATCGACCCCCAGCCCTCTTCCCCACCTTTGCGCTCCCGATTTCACCGCCGGCTGGGGCTCCAGCTCCTGCCTTCCCCTTCCCCAATTGCCCCGGGGCCCGTCCGAGCCCAGCGCCGCCCCGGGCCGGAGCCCTCTTACCTGGATGTGCTTCATGAGCTCCCGCACGTATCGGTCGCGGTCGGCGGGGACGTCGCAGTGCGACTGCAGGTAGAGCAGCGGGGCCAGCCCCTGCCTGCGCAGGCGGTCCTTCTCGGGCAGGCCGCGCGGCGGCGGGCGGCGGAGGTAGGCCAGGTCGGGCAGCCACTGCAGGCTGAGCGGGAAGTCGGACTGGCGGCGGAAGGTGGCGGTGTGGTTGAAGAGGCGGATGCCGGCGCCGTGCGAGAGCAAGTAGTTGTTCATGGGCGACTCCTCGTGGAAGAGGGCCCAGGTCTGGTGGGGCAGCCGCGGCAGCGGGGCCTCGTAGGCCCGGAAGTCCGTGCCGTAGAAGAGCAGCGACCGGGTCCGACGGTGCGCTCGTACGCGGCGGTCCTTGGTGGCCAAGCAGGAGCCCCGCGGGCAGTCGATGCGCGCCGTCTCGCCGGGGAAGTGCGGGAAGAGGCCGCCGCTCCACCATAACAGGATGGGCAGCTCCCGGTTGGCGCGGCGGTCGCGGTTCCCGGGCCCGCGGAAGGACGGCGCGGCAGCCACCGCCAGCCCGGCGTGCAGCTGCGCCGGCTGAAAGAAACGGGCCGCGGCGTCGGCGTCTCCCAGCTCCTCCGAGGCCTCCCAAGGCCCCGGGGGGACTTCCGTGCCGCCGCTTCCCGCGTGCAGCGGGGCCAAGCAGCAGCACCAAGCGGCGAGCTGGGCCAGCCGGAGGAAAGCCATGGCCGCTTCGCCTCAGCGCGCCCCGGGGCGGCCGTCGTCTCCGGGGCGGGTCGCCGGCGGGGGGACATTTCCCCGCTCCGCCCCAGCGGGGAGAGAAGCGGACGGGGGGCTTCCGCGCCCACTTCTTTCTTGGCGCTAAGGAGGCTCCTCCGTCCGGGTGTTCTCCCTTCAAATACGGCCAAGCGAGGCAGCGGTTCTGGGCCGGGCCCAAGGATTCCGGGAACCCCTTTGTCTCGCTGCCCTGGGTAGTCTTGGGCCGGCCGGCCCAAATCGCTCAGGTTTTTTTTTTTTTTAGGTGGGGGGGCGCAGCTTTAAACGTTGAGCAGCTAAATTTTGCTTACTTTCCAATATGTCGACGAAGAGTCAGTTCGTTAGCAGGGGGAAAAGCATATCGTGCAATCCTGATTGACAGTCTTTTCTGCGTAATAAAATATCTGATTATCTTCGTATATTGATAATGTAATTCAATCCAGCACTAACATCTTTAAACAGAAACAGAGCTGAAGCAGCTTCTCGGATGAGAAGGAAAACGTCTTCAAAGAAAAACCAGAAAGTCCAGTTGCCTCTTGGAAAAAGCAGCTGTTCACAAAAGTGTTATTCACTATTAAGATTTGAGAATTAAGAAATATTTAAGATTTAACAACAACAAAATCATTGTTTTGTTCTATGGGATATTACAACTCTGTACTCAAACGGTATCCACTCTATGTAGAAAAATACTGCAGATTTGGAATCCTACACCAAAGCATCCAAATGATATCAAAAGGTATTTTAATGGGACCATAAAACTTGATTGGCGGTAAACTGATCCAAAATGCAATATCTGTCTTAGTCCATGAACTTAAAAAAGATTTACAGTATGATAAATAATGCCTAGGTCAGATGATCAGAACTATGATTTCAGGTGGTTTTTTATATATATATAAATATATATAGGTCTTTGGTTATTCAGGTCTTCTCCCACGTAAAATTGGAAGTGTCTTGGCGACGTTTCGACGAAGTCTCATTCGTCATCTTCAGGCTTGTGTTCTCGGCTTCGTGCTTCCAGGAGCAATGTGAGATCGCAGCTGTCTCTTCCTTTTAACTGCTAGTGGGGGTGTGAGCTGATTGGGTGGGAACTTGGCTGTGTTCTGATTGGGTGGAGGTGTGTTCTGATTGGTTAGGGGCTTGGCTGTGCTCTGATTGGATGGGGGGTTGGTTGTGCTCTGATTGGCTGGGGGTGTGTTCTGTTTGGGTGGGGGCTTGGTTGTGCTCAGCTTAGTCTGAGTTGCAGGGGGATTTGAGCTGGTGAGCTGCGTTGTTGTTTGGCTTCGTATTTGTGGCCGTGCGAGCTCTTCATGGTGGGTGTCAGTCTGCTTCATGTATGGACTGGAGGGGTTTAAAGTGGCTAATGATGCAGCTGCGGTCTGGCTTCTGGTCCTTGGTCGTGGCTCATTATCAGTGTGGGTTTGAGTCTGCTTTCTGCGTGGATGTGTGGTGGTGACATCCTGTGTGGCTCTCGTGAGTGTGGGTCTGGTGTCATTCGTCGTGTTAGGGACTCGTTTGTCAATAAGGGCGGGTTTCCAAATGGCTGGTAGGCGGGAGGTATCGTCTCGTTTGTTCATGCTGTGTAGGCGTTTTTCTATCTCGATGGCTTCTCTGATTATTTTGTTGTTAAAGTGTTCAGTTTTGGCGATAGTTCTGGTCTTTTTAAAGTCAATATCATGTCCTGTGGCTTTAAGGTGTTGGACCAGGGAAGAAGTTGGTTCTTCTTTTCTGACTGAGTTCTTGTGTTCTTCTATGCGTGCACTTATTCGTCTGTTGGTTTGTCCGATGTATGTGGTGGGCAGGCGGCGCATGGGATTTCATATACTCCTTGATTTTCTAACTCAATTTTGTCTTTGGGGTTCCTTAGGATGGTGGATATTTTTCGGTTTGTGCAGAATGCTGTCTTGATGTTATGTTTGTGGAGGATTTTGCTTATTCTGTCTGTGGTGCCTTTTATGTATGGGAGGAGGGCTTTGCCGTTTTCTTGTTCTCTGTCTTGGATTTTAGTGGGGGTTTCTTTTTGGATTAGGTTGGTGATCTTATTTCTTTGGAATCCATTGGATGTTAGTACGTTAGTGAGGGTGTGTAGTTCGGTTTTTAGGTGTTGTTCGTCAGCTAAACGTTTTGTTCTGGAAATGAGTGTCTTGGCTACAGAGTTGATCTGGGCAGGGTGGTGGTGTGAGAGTGCGTGCAGATAGCGGTTTGTGTGTGTTTTCTTCTGGTAGATAGTGTGTCCTAGGAAGCCATTGGATTTTCTGTAGACTAAGACATCCAGGAAGGGAATGTCTTAGTCTAACCAATCAGAACACACCTCCACCCAATCAGAACACAGCCAAGTTCCCACCCAATCAGCTCACACCCCCACTAGCAGTTAAAAGGAAGAGACAGCTGCGATCTCACATTGCTCCTGGAAGCACGAAGCCGAGAACACCAGCCTGAAGATGACGAATGAGACTTCGTCGAAACGTCGCCAAGACACTTCCAATTTTACGTGGGAGAAGACCCGAATAACCAAAGACCTACATACAAACACCCACGAAAACCTGAGTATATATATATATATATATATATATATATATATATATATATATATATATATATATATATATATATATATATATATATACACACATACATATACATACATAATTTTATTTTATTTAATCAAATTTCTATACCGCCCTACTCCCGAAGGACTCAGGGCGGTGAACAGCCAAGATAAAATACAGATAATACAAATATTAAAAATCCCTTAAAATTATTAAATATTTTGGCCGAAACACAGATTAAAACACCCAATTTATAAAATCACGAATTAAAAAATTTAAAATTTAAAAAAATTTAAAAGAGGGGAGTTAGGCCAGGCCAGCTTGCTGAAATAGAAAAGTTTTGAGAGCACGGCGAAACGTGCGCAGGTCCAAATATATATATATTTGGTCTTTATTACTGTAATTCTCAAGAAGTCTTGCAATTGTGGCAGGCAGAAATTAAATAGAAAAAACAAAAGTTTCTAGAGAACCTGTATCAAAATAAAAGTTTTGTTCTAGTATTTGCCAGCTATACCTTGCAGTCATAATGGTCAACATTATGACTGCAAGGTATAATGACCCAGGGGTCAGCAACCTGTGGCTCTGGAGCCGCATGTGACTCTTTCACCTCTCTGCTATAGCTCCCTGTCACTCAAAATATGCATCACAACTGCCAATGTGCAATACCCGTTGATTTATTGAGCTTTTCAACCCCTGGTAGGCCAACCATGGATAAAAGAAAAGTTTCAGAAGAAAACAAGGTTTAATTCAACTACATATGCTAGTTTTGTGGCCGCTCAAGAAATAGTCATTTTCTCCGGCTAAGATAGAAAGAATGTAAGACGGAAGGATTTACAGCGTTCTACAGAGTTGGGGAGAAAAAAATTATCTAGACAGCCTTCCATCCAGCCCAGCTTCCTCAACCCCACAAACAGTAATAGAAAATAAATGCCCACAGTTGTTAACTGCATTTCTTTTTAAATTTTGTTTTAAATAAAGTTAATTTTTGGAATCTTGTCTCTGATCCTTATTTATGTGCCCATATTAGCATGCCATCCATGGTTCAAAGGAATCCATGTTGTTTCTTCTCCATGTTTTCACTCCACAAGAAAGTTTGTGGAGTGAATTTCTATTATGTTGCATTTTTTTGCAGTAATCATGATTTGGTGCCTACATGGAGCTATATCAGTGTTCTACAATTACTGCATCACTTTTTGGTTGGAAAGAATAACAAAAATTACAACTATTATTTCTTCCATCTCAAACTGAGAGTACAAATTGTTTTAAGAAACAGTCTTTCCATCCAGTAACACAGACCTGTTAAGAATATGCAATAACACAAAAATAGAAATATATTTTAAGAAATTCAATATAATGTATTCTAGATCACAGTATAAAAGTTCAATTTTACAGTAAGATTATCTTAGTCATGAAGAAAGGTAATTTAGCTTTAGGAAGGGATATTGTATTTCAAAATAGTGCCTTTTCATATGATCACTAGTTTTTCTCAGCAAGCACTAATGAAAAATTAGGTTCATAGATTAGAAAATGAAATGCTTTTGCAGATAAGAACAAGTTTATAAGTATCTGATAGAATATTGTTGTAGACCATTGCAAATTATAGTTTATTTGCCATTGTGGAGCTTGGTAGAGTCAACCTGCAAACCAGTTCATTCCCCTCCAAAGTACAGGTCTTGGAAAAAATAATCAGTATTTATTTGCTAACAATGACATAAAATACATCTTTATATAATTTTTTACAAATTAAAAGATGAATTGAAAAAAAGTGAAAATACACTTAACTTTTTAAAATTTAAATTCTAGAAATTAGAATTCTGGAAGTTTCATTGTTGACTGTTTGTTTTGGAGATGGATGTTGTTTATTTGTTTCAGAGATTTCCAAATTTTGGTTGGGATAATATATTTGGCAAGAAGGAGAAGGGCAATCTTAAGCACACCTGAAATCTTTATGAATCTTTTGGAAAAACTCCTTGAGAGCGAATTGTGTACATTTTTTCGCTATGTGATGAAAGGGAAAGCTGCAATAGATCAAACAAAATATTTGCAATTTCTCTCTCTCTCTCGCACACACGCACACACATACACACAAACACAAAATAGATCATGGGATATGAAACTCTATTCCCTGAATATTTAATCATTCATGTACATAAAACTTTCAATTTCAAATATTCAGTCTCAACCCACAATTTGCCTAGGAAAGTTTCCCTTCTCTCCCCCCATCCTTTCTCAAAATTCCATGTTCCTATTCTCTTAATACATCCTGAACACTGCAAGACAATCTAAGCATAGCCTTTTTTAAAAAAATAAGTAATCTCCTTCTACAAATTAATGAGCCTTTATATCGAGTATGTGAAATGTATTTCATTTTTCTATCAGAACTCCTTTGGCCTATTTGAAGCCAAAGTAATGGTTTATCAATGGAAAGATTGCCTATCAAGTAGGCCAACTTTATGTCTGAGCTTGAAGACTAAATTCAGTTATGACTATCCAACACTTAACGAACCAGTTTGTTATTTTACCAATGACCAAAATTATCTGGAGCTATTAAGAACCTGAACATCAGTGGCATGATTTGAACTTTACGTTATGAGCATTTCTTCCCTATAGAGATCTCAGATACTTCAGTGGATACAACTCTAGCTAGCCATCTCCAAGCATATTTCTATGCCACTTTTTGACATCTTGTTAAAAAACATTTCTTTTAAAGGAGAAATCATGGTCATCTTCTTCAAGATACTTAATTAAAACCTAGCGTGTGAATAGGAAAAAAAAAGAGACAAAACAAGATACTGGCAAAAAGATGCTTCTTTTCTCAAAGGAGTGATGGCAATACCAGTTCACACCAACCAAAGACAGATTTGACTTTCCTAGAGACAGGACCTGCTTGTTTCCATTTACTTATTTCAAGGCAAATTTGTGTAGCAACACAATTACAGAGTAAAGGCATGTCAATTTTTCCCCCAGCTCAAAATTTGGGATCTTTTTAAAAAGAAGACACCATTTTATAATTTGATTACAGTACATTGCATCCTCAAATTTTAAGAAGTTACCACCCTATCTGACATCCACTTCCCAACTGGGTAGGGCCGACCACCCATCTTTCCCTATTTGGCTCATTTTCTTTTCATAAAAGACTATCACATACACAAACTTTGCATCACCATCTAATTTTGGAGAACAATTGCTTTTTCTTCTGATGCAGAATCACGTACATTAACTCAAAGAAACTCGGGGGTCAGTAGATTTCTGCCAATCTTAGTAAGTGACGTAGGTTTAGGACCCAGAATCAAAGAGTGTTTTTCATCACCCTATGTAGATGTTTTGATTGTTCATGTCTCTCTCAAAGGTTTTGGGAGATGCTGAAACTTTATGAAGTATATTAAAATTATGGAATTATACAGGTTTTTCTATAGTCCTTCCAAAAGGAGATAGGGTCGCTTACGAGGCAGTCTGTGAACCTATAGATGTCAAGTGCTGGCATCCAGCATCATTCTGACTCTAGCTCAGCAACTGGCGAATTTCTTTGTGCATGTGACAGAGGAAGTCCACATATGAAGCCCCCCCATTCATGCTCTTATCTTCCACCAAGAAGTGTTTGAACAGCAGATCTAGTTTGTCTTCCTGCTTCACAATGATGAACTGAAAGCAAAAAAAAAAAAAAAGGTACAAAATTTGCAAATAAGTCTTTTGCCATCTGAATTTAATGTAGTCACATTCTGACAGTGAAAGCAACGGGACAATCCATGCCCAGGTTTGAACCACCACAAGCCCATTTCAGACGATTACTGTTTCTTTTAAGGCATTCAAATCAGATTTTTAATGCCTGGGAATTGTAAAAGACAATCATTTTTGATTGTCTTTTACAATTCCCAGGCATTAAAAATCTGATTTGAATTTTTGTTATAATCATAAAATCAAAACCAGTTACCTTCATGTAGCGTGATCTTTGAGCCTGGAATATATCAATAGTGGATCGCACTCTTTTTGAAAAGGGATTATCCAAAACTGGTAATGTGCACTGTAACAAAGTTATGGTGTATCAGATCAGGGACCATTTAAAATCATTTATTAAATGAATTTTAAAAACATAGGTGACATCAGTTACATTACACAAATCATATTAATCACAAAGTGTGAAGATGCTTGAAACAGTGTTGAATGTTTCACAATATTGAAAATGAAGAACAGCAGAGCCTTAGTAAAGTCTAATATTTCCTCAATGCTGGCCTTTCATTCCCTTGATCATGATCCTGCCAAAATGTTATTATTCATTAGAAAACGGAAATATCCAAGGTCAGATATGACATATACTTAAAATTAAGGCAATTTTCTCTTTATCCAATCCTAACTTACCATAGAGCTGTTGATCTGACTGAAAGATGTGACTCCAAAGAGGTTTTGGATCAGCCCCTGTTGAACGTTTACTCCTATCCACAAAAATATATTCAGGCCATTTTCTAGTAGGTATATGTCACCCTTGGAGAGACGTTCTTCTGAGTTTCTGATCGCTATTGGTAAGGAGTCGCTGCTATAATCTATTTTGGTCTGTAGGACAGAATTTGCAATATACATTACGCATACTTTTTTTATTTTTTACACTGAATATTCTACATAAATTCAGATGCAAAACACAAAATGATTATTTGTGTAAATGATTATTTATTGGCTGTGCCTGATTTGGTTCGGCACCTCACAGGCATCCTGCCATCAAAGGCTGGGGGGGGGGGGGGAGTGGAAGGAGGAGGAAGGATGGATGAAAGGATAATAAAGCTGTATGTGTACGTGATGAGAAATTGGGAGGGGGGGGGGGAATGACATGGCAGCCAGATCCTGTTTGTACTAACATCCCACGGCCAGGCACCCTGAGAAAATGTGGATTATCCCCAAGCATCTCAGTGTTCTCAAAATATCTTGGTGAACTCTGGTTGATTGGAAAGGGACTAGTCATGGGTGTGTGTGTATGTGTGCGTGATGGGCTGTTGGTGAACCTTTTTTGTGTCTTGCAAGGTGCAGAATTCAGAGCTGGTTTGACTTTACTGCAACCAACACCATTTGTGACCAAATGGAGTCGTGGATCTTTCCTAAGGGATCAGACTGGGGCAGGTCTGTCATTATTTGACTATATAATACATTCCAAGGGATATGCGTAATTCTAATTTTCTTAACTCCGGACTCCAGTTTATCTCATGATGGTACTCTCTAAGGAAATATTATTTCGAACTACATCATGAGGCATTCATTTAAATTTATATTAATTTATACCAATTTACATTTTGGTATAATTATACTACATAAAATGTTTTGTGTTTTTTTAAAAAAAGAATGTTGTCTATATTTCATAGAACAACTTGTGCTGCCTATATAACAAATCTATAAAGAAATATTAGCATAAAAATGTCATCAGCCTCTTTGTGGACCATGTTTTTCAGTATTTTAAATTTTGATACTCCTCTGTGAATGTCAAATGTTAGTTTAAAATCTTTTTTCAAGAATATTCATCATAGGTGAGGTCAAGTTGCCAACTAGGGAAATAGTATATTCTGCCATTTGGCAAATAATTTGAATGAGAAATTTCCAAAATAACAGAAACAGTAAACAGCAATTTTCCCACATGTGTACTACCCTACCAAACAAAAGTCCTATTTAATTACATTAATTTTTAGTTGAGTCTATACTTCAGACTTAGACAATTAAAACCCGTCTATATTTAGAAGTACTCACCAGTGGTAACAGTCTAGGATAAAAGAAAACATGAGTTTCTGCAACATCCATAGAGCTGATTAGCTGGCGGATGTAGGAGCGATCATCAGTGGTGACCTCGGACCCAGGCTGGAGCACATCACTTTTCAAAACACAGTTCAAATATACAGGGAGAAGTTTCATGCATTCAGGAAGAATCAGCTAAAAGTGACAAGAAATTTTAAAAAATCATTCTTAGGGCAGGAAAATGTCAGTATATTAGTTTTAGTTTTGTACAAATTCATCCTCACCACTCATTTTGGCTTCAATGGGGAAAAAAAGCTAATATTCAATTAAATTCTAACCTTGCAATTTATCTGAGACTGCAACTATTTCATAAGTCTGTATTTAGATACAGAGTCCTCCACTTATAACCATTCATTTTAGCAACCATTCGCAGTTACAATGGCACTGAAAAAAGTGACTTATGACCCATTTTTCACACTTATGATTATAGCAACATCCCCATGATCACGTGATCAAAATTTGGATGCTTGCAACTGGTTCATATTTATGACAGTTGCAATGTCCCGGGGTGATGTGATCAGATTTTTCAACCTTCTGACAAGCAAAGTCAATGGGGAAGCCAGATTCACTTAACAGCTGTGTGATTAACTTAACAACTAGAATTCAGAGTCTCCTGTTTTCTATTCTGATGCCTTAACTAAACCAGCTCTCTTGAACCACACAATATACAATATTCCAACCACAGACAAGCACTTTCAACTACTATGAGAATACCCCTTACAGTTCCAGCTTTGGTAATTGGGGAGATACAACTGTGGAAATGTATGCTTTGGGTATTTCTGAATTACTGTTTTCTGCAATTTAATGCTTGCATGGTGAGTAGGCTGTGCAAAACAAACAGGCAATGGCCGCAAACCATGCTTTATTAAAACCCATCCATGTATGAACACTTTTTCAAATATTTCCGTAATTGAGAATCTGCATGGTGTAACGATTAAGGTATTAGACTGGCTCTGAAAAGACTTCAGCCGGGGCCAATCATTCTGCTTCAGCCCAACCCACCACCAGTATTAAGAGTGCCAGGCAAAAAAAAAAAAAAAAACACCCCACCCCCCCCACCCCTGATCTACACACAGTAGTTCCAAATTACTGTTTCCTGCTAAATCCTATGCACAGGAATCTTCTCAGACTCAGCACCTGGGTAAGCTAGATAAAGTTTAACAGCATTCCAGGGTGGTTGCTAGGGTCTCTAAACTAATCCTTCATTTAATTCCTCCTCCTGGTTCTGCTGCTCTCTTTCCTACATAGAGTTAGCGTTAGTAGAAAAAGTGGGGAAGGGAATGCTGTTTACCCTACCTTGAGCTTCTGTAGGAAAAATGGGACATAAATACAATGATCAAATGCAATATGATATGAATACTGTCCTAAGTGTTCGTATGTACCACTGTAGGAGAAACCAGAATATCATAAGGACTTTTGTTGATTAAACAATATATTCTGGTAGTCCTCAATTTACAACTGGACACTTAGTGACTGTTTGAAATTCTGACAGATCTCCTCCCCAAAGCTACTTATTTGAAGTTTTCATGGCTAGCCCTGCCCCCTTGATAACAGCCGATAACATCTGCATTTTGAGTGCTCAGCAACTCGCCTGCATTTACGGCTGTTTGCTACGTCCTGTGGTCATTTGACCATGATTTTTTTACTTTTTTTTTTTTTGCCAAAAACTGGGCATTTATTTTTGGTTTCTGGCAAAATAAAACTCATTGTAGGTTTGCTTAAAAACTGCCATGTTCTCTTTATAACTGGCTTTTGCTTAATGACCATGGTGATTCAATTAACAACTTTCATAAAAAAGATTATAAAATTAGGTGCAGTCATGTGATGAACTGCTTAACAATTGACATGACGTAGGGCCAATCTCAGTGCCCTGATTCAGGATTAGTATCCATCACCAAGTTGCAGGAGTTACCTGTCCAGCAGAAGAAGGGCTAGCACAGTTTTTTCGATAGCACGCTAAGATCTGGGCACACTGATTGATCAATGTATCTCTCACGGTTTTGACTGGATTGTTCAGTACTCCACGATACGCTTCAGGAAAAAAAAAGTTCCTGATTAGAAAAGCAGTTAGCTAAGCTATTCATCTGTTAAAGGAAATTATTAATATTGAGTCATTGGATACGAAATAGGCAGCAAATAAATTTTATAATAAATAAATCGATAAAATAATAAGGGCAACCAGTTATTTTCACACTGATGTTCACTGCCAGAGTGCTCTCTTATCTCTTAAAATCAATTATTTATTTACAACTCTATCTGCAGCACTGGAAGAATCCAGGAAGATTTTTTTCTTGCAGCCTGTCACTAAAAGCTTTTTGTGCTCTCAAAAACCAAGGTTTCCCTCCTATGAAACAATTACAAGATTGTCCTTACCAAATTTAGCCAAAAAGTTGATAAGTGTGTCTGTCTCACAGTTCCTATAAAGATCAGCCAGCTGTGTGCAGCAGTTCAGGGAGAGATTGTGAATGCGCAGACGCCTCTGTCCTGCACAACTGGTATATAATACAGCACACTACATGAGAGAGATTTATAAGCAGAAATGTGTTAAAATGTGTACATCAAAGATTTCAGTCAACTCCTAGCTTCCCATTACTTTCTATGGATAGTACTGCTTTTATGAACAAACGTTAGATGCCCCTGGATTGAACTCTCAATTCAATTCAATTCAATTCAATTCAATTCAATTCAATTCAATTCAATTCAATTCAATTCAATTCAATTCTTTATTGGGCAAGTGTGATTGGACACACAAGGAATTTGTCTTTGGTGCATATGCTCTCAGTGTAGAGGCATAGTGGGAACCAGGGAAAAAAGAGCCTAAGATCTTAAACTTACCCACTGAATGGATCATTGTTAGCCCCTCACACCTGTCCACCAAGAAAAAGTGTGAATTCTGTGCTAAATAAAGTTGATTGCCATTCGACTATACAAAAGAAGATATCCTCCCCAAGAACCACTGCCTGCATACCCAACAGCATCCCTTACACAGGAATTACCTGAAGCAAGGCCCCACTTTCTTCTCTTAACTTGTCATCATGTTTAAATTCCACAGTGATTGTTTTGTCACAGTCTAAGCCTGCTAATTCCACATCTGTTGTATTGCTCATACAGAAAGCTCCAAAGAAGTCTGTTGCTCGAATACCTAGAGAACGAACAAAAAAAACCTTATCCAAGATGAAATCTTTTAAGGACTGGGTTTGCATATCACATTGAAGTCAATCTTGGCCTTAGGATGGTGGAGAATTCAGCAATTCTCACTGAACAAATTTTTGGGACGATTCGAGGCATCAGATAGCATCCCTGCAAGGAAAGGTATGCTCCTAAGCACTGATGAGTAAGTGCTTGGCTTTGATGTCTGGAGGACATTGAGGAAAGTTAACATTCGGAAAGTGGCAGGCCCAGATAATATCCCTGGGCGAGTTCTTAGGGAGTGTGCAGATGACTTGGCTTGTGTTCTTACAGATATTTTCAATCTTTCATTGCAGCAGGCCTTCCTATTTTAAGACTGCAATTGTTTTGCCAGTGCCTAAGAAGTTTATGGGCCTTAATGATTATCTTTAGGTTGCACTTACATCCATAATTATGGAATGTTTTGAAAGGCTGATAAAGGATTTTATTGTATCTAGTCACAGAGAATGCTAATTCCTCCACTCAGTTTGACAGAAAAATGACAATAAAGATTATCTTATCTTTTAGCTTGACTTATAGATTTATAGACTTAAGTCAGTCCAGAATTTAAGCAAAGGTGAGCGGCAGGACCACTATAGGGAAAGTCTGCAAAGTCTGCAGTTAAACCTTAGGTGTTCTCATTCACTGTAATGGTATGTGGGAATGACCTTGGGAATGACAGGAGGAAGAGACAGAGCCTAGGCAATGGTCTGAAAAATGAAATCTGAGACTGAAGGAGGTGTGAGGGGGACGGTAGAGAAAGCATCTCAGAAGGGACCTTCCCTATTTTTCAGAAGAGCAAACGTAAGGGAGGTGAGAGGTACTTGCAAAATTCTGTTCCTGTCACTTTACAATAAAGGTAGTATTAGTATTCATAATTGGTGTTTCTTGTCTGGATCACTTCAAGGGGCTGATTCAGTATTTACTGATTAGATATATGTTTTTGATATATAGATATGTGCTTACCTGTGCTAGTACGTACTCTCATCACAGCATCAAATCCAATTTCTTTTTGAACATCTCTACGTAAATCATTCAAGAAGCGTTCCTGATCTGTTTCCACCTAAAATACACAATCAACAAACGTCACATGGTTGACACACAGGTGATTTGTAACAGACCCTGAATAGCACTCCAACTAAGACCACTATCTTGTACATCCAGTTTATGTAGGATCTAAACTCTAAATCACTTAGAAACTCAGAGAACACATTGTTGCTTTAAAAAAGAATCATCTGCAATATACACTGTAGTCTATAAGTCCAGAACTTTTATTTTTTCACTGCAAGGTGCCTAAACCACAGAAATCCACCTGAACAATTCAAAATTATGCTGTGAAGAATAATCAACTTCACCGTTCTTTACTTTTTAAATTTATGTAGAAGCCAAGTGTATACCATCTCCTACTGAACTAACTTGAGCTAGTACTGATTCTACCTGGCTCCTGAAATACCATATTTTTCGGAGTATAAGACGCACCGAAGTATAAGATGCACCTATCTTTTTTGGTGAGAAAAAGAAGAAAAATAAATCTGCCTCTGCCTCTGAGCAATTTTGCCTTGTTGCAGCAAACAGCAAACAGCCTGCTTTACTTTCATTTTCGTTTTCAGCATAGCTTGATTAGCACAAGGAAAAAAAATCTGCTCCACTAATTTACCTCTTTGCAGCAAGCAGCAAAGCCCCGCGCAAAACAGGTGAGAGCAAATCAGCTGAGAGTCGGGAGGCTGATGGAATCAACTTGTACTAATTAGCCTGTGCTGAAGCTGAAAGCAGCTGTTTTTTCTTGCAGTTTGCTTGCAAATAGGTAACTACTGTGAGGCAGAGGCCAAAGGGTGGGGGCCAGTGGGTGGACGGGGCTACATTCGGTGTATAAGTATAAATTTTCACCCCCTTTTAGGGGGGGAAAAGGTGCATCTTATACTCCGAAAAATATGGTAGTTTTATTACTTGCCCTCTCTCCTTTGAGACCATAATTGCAGCCATAAAGTAATATAAATGAACAGATGTTAAAGCCAAGACAAATCATACCTGAAAATATGTGTATTTATAAATGGAGCCACCAGTCTGATATGGAACAACCCCCAAGGTAGCTACATCCAAATACTGATTTGGGAACAGGAAAAGGTCCACACAGCAGCCTTGGGCCACACAATCCTTGGCTAAGTTGTTGTAGAAATTCGTTTGAGGCTGAAACAGAGTCTAAAGCAGATAAAAAGGGTAAACAGAAAACAGGATAAATATTGAACAATTTGGAAAATCCCATCTTAGAATTATCTCCTTTGTCCTAAACATGTGAGCAAAAATAAAAGTAAAACCAATTAGGTAATATGTTATTTCCTGCCTATAAAAGCCAGGTGGTCTAGTGGTTAAAAGGCATCAAGCTAGAAAGTGGGAGATTGGGAGTTCTGTCTCGCCTTAGGCATGAAAGCTGGTTGGGTGACCTTGGGCCAGTCACTCAATCCACCTCACAGGGTTGTTGTTGTGGGGAAAATAAGAGGAGGAAGGTGTGTTGGATATGTTTGAATGGATTATGTGTAAAAATAATAAAGGTGGTATACAAAAATAAATAAATAGAGCCTCATATTTCAAAATTACCATATTTGTTGGTTGAATTACAACTTGCATTAACAATCTCACAAATCATTTTTAGAAATTTCTTAAGAAAACTTTGCAAAACAATTTAATTTTTTCTAATACAGTTTTTTCTTCCAGAATTTTTGTTGCTTTAATGGATAAGGAAGCCGCAATTATCTTCCAATAAGAAAAGCTTAGCATTTCTTTCTTTTTTTTTCTGAAAAGACTTACATAGAATGATCTCTAGGCAAAAAAATGGAAGAGGGAAGTTACAGTGGAAATACCATCAAAATAGTAATTTATTATTTATTTTAATCATACCTGGATACTCTTTCAGAAAAAAATACAGTTTAAAAACAGCACTGAAATATGAATAAAATATTATGTTTCAAACTGCGTCTCACTGATTTACTAAGCTCAAGTCTTGGGCAAATAGATTATTTGCTGAAAACACAATAAAGAAGAAAATGATTGAAAAAAGGAACCAGATGGGCTTTCAAAGAGCAGAACTCAACCTGATATTCAAAGGACTGCAGTTCAAAAGGATGCATATATTTGCTATGACAATTAAGTCTTCTGAATGTTTATGTTACAATTTCTCTTCTTTGGTGTTCAATCCATGATTTATATATGACTGGGTTTCTTTATTTGGCTATGACAGCTGAAGAAAAAGGAAGAAAAAGTTCTAAGATTTTCCTATCTCAGGAATTTCATTCAGCAAATTTTGTTTTTCTGTCTGTTGTGGTGAGGGGCTTTAATCAGTGAAGATTTCCAGGAAGGGAGCCTTCTCTGCTGGTTCCCTTTGGAATCCTGTTCCTCCCCTCAACCCTGAGGTAAGGAAGGTAAGGAGGCTCTCCTAGCCTTCCTGGGTTGCCATCTCATTTGAGGCTCACAGAGGAACACTAGCAACCTGAAGACCCCCCCCCCTCTTTTTCATTATATAATATTCAATTTTATCTATCTTTGCCTGCATTTTAATATTCTTATATTCAGATTTTATGTTTTTCATTTGTTCGTAAACCACCCAGATTCCTTCTGTGAGGGAGATGAGCAATTTCTAAATAAACCAACAAACCTGGTTCAGGTTGGGATGATGGACAGATCATTGCAATGGGAAAGAGTTGGAAGGGGGGGGGCAGCAAAAGGCACAAAGCAATTAAGGAGAAATAAGAAATCATAATCAGACTTCCTCCCTTAGCCTACTTCTGTTGGAATATAATCCTTTACCTTTTCTTTATCCGTATTCATCAGTTTCTTGTCATCTCTGTTCTTCAGCTTTCCTGGAGCCTCTGCTATAGGCAGCGATGTGTGAAATATGAAAAGCTTGCCAGCACAGTCTGCAGCCTGTAAACAAACATGGAAGGGTCCTTGAAGTGACCATTTGAGACTCTTTGGTCCTTAAGAGCCCTTCTCCACGCCACCATTTATATTAAAATGTAAAAGGCTTTTCAATGAAAAGCAAATGTAGCTTTTCAAGTGACCCATCTTTTACAACTGGCACTTACATACTGATCTTATTCCCAACATGTTGCAAAAAAATAATTTTAAAAATCCAAATATCAATTTATGTGAAGTGCTTAACATTTTATCCATATTGCTCAAGATCCTCTGCATTCACATTACAGATTTTTCTGCCTGATAAGTACTACTTAGAATTATATAAAATTCTATATGGTTCAGTTACCATATAACAAATAAGCTGGATTCAGCACTTGATATAGACTGCTGCTGCCTTGAGAGGTTTACAGAATACTCAAAAAAAGGAAGAGACTGAGAAAAATCAAGTCAAATTAAGGTGCTGAGGAGCATAAAAACTAACCTTTAGAGCTTCCATGCCAGCCTGAATCACTGGAGCAAACACTGTTTCTGTTTCTCTTGTATCAGCAAACATTTCTGGGATCTGATCCAACAGGCTGCAAAATGATGAAAATCAAAGTCAAAGTTTAGGCAAATCTCTAGCATCAGTGTTCAAGTTATTTCTTATCAATTAGCATAGATGCTTTATTCAAGCCAATTAGAACTTCTGGAGGGAAAAACCCATCTACTGTATTTTGGGAGTAAGGTAAAAGAGTCCTTATGGATTTTACTCCACTAGTTGTTGCTGACTATAGGAGATTGTGTTCATCTCCGTTTCTATTAAGCCAGCGCTATCCAAAGACATTTCCATGACATCACTGAGTGCTGTTACCTTCCTACCAAAGTGGTACCTATTTATCTACTTGCACTTGTATGCTAGTTTGGCAGAAGCTGAAGCAAGGACGGGAGCTCACCACCTCATGTGGGGCTCGGGTCTTGAACCCAGACTGCTGGTTTTCCAGTCAACAAATCCAGCATCTTAACTGTCAGCCACCACGCTGCCCTATTTCTGGAGTAAGTCAAGTTTATTATATTTTTTGTATCTGCCTAATTTTGATCTACAGGGTAGAAGGCCATCACTTCAGTATTTAAATTTGCACTTTTGGTCTATCAAAAAACTTCCTACTATAAAGCAGGGTAAAAAACAAGCATGGAAATAATTAAACAACTCAGATTGTATAAGCAGGAACTGATCAAAAGCAGCAGTACTTTCCCATGATTGCTCTCTTAAACTTAAGCTTCCTCCTTTTCCAATTCAGAGATTATTTACTTTTGCTTAATGGGATAACACTAAAGATGCCTTTAATTTTAAGAATAAATTCATGTTTTTCTCTCTCAATCCTATCCAACTTCAAGTTAACAGAGTAGTCACTTTTTCTATAGTTCTAATAACCAGCGAAACAGTCCACTTTATGCAAAATGCTTATATCCCTTCCTGTTAATTGAAAACAACTGATTTAACAAATCAGAAGGCACTAGCGCTGCAAATGTGAACAACAACAAAATGGTCATATTTCTAGCAAAAACTTAATTAAAAAAAACAAAAACCCCACACTCAAAATGAGTGTGATTCTTAAACCTGGAGAGAAAATGACAGCACATTCTAGAAGAATGCCTATTCCTTGTGGATGAAAAAACTGGGAGCGTCAATTCTGCCCCCTCTATAGGGAGTCACAAACTCATCTTATAATAGTTACATGATTAAATATCTTGGAAATTCTGATCTCTTTTATGTACAGCTAATATTGTCAAATCAGTATGATTCATATATAGCAAAGTTTTGTTACACTGTCTGTAAAATTAGGCAAACCTTGATCGCCCACTGATGATTTCATCATCAATGATAATATATTACTATGCTCCGATCTGTTCAGTTATGTCCAGTTTTGCTTTATTTTATTTTAATGTTTAATTTTTTGTGCAAATCTGTGCACTGTGCAATAAAGATTGATTGATTGATTGATTAAATCAACTCAGCAAGCATATTTGAATGCTAAATTACTTCCTCAATCCAGATTTTTGTTCAGGAACAATGTTGAACATTGCAATGTGGTTTGAAGGACAAGAAATTAATTCAAATTACCTATAGTGATTTGTATCTCACCAGTTAAAAACAACAAAGCAATGTTTGATATTTTCAGCATTTCCAGTTATATGTGTTCCAGATAGTCCTTCCCTTCTTATGTTATGACGGATTTCCCCAGAGCTATTTATGATCTGTTTCTAAACTTAAAATGGCTGCACCACATGGTCATGTGATCACATTTTGGGTGCTTGGCAACTGGCCCACCTTTACGGCTGTTTGCAGTACCCCATGGCCACGCTTCCTCATGAAAGCCTTTTTGTGATGGCAATGCTCATTCTAATGATTGCTTACCTTGCCTGAGATGGCCTAGAACTCATTAAAAGCCTGGCACTTTCATGTTACTAAGAACAATGAGAAGATACATATAACAGAATGTACAGGTAGTCCTCAACTTACAACCACTGCTTAGCAACTGTTCAAAGTTACAATGGCACTGGAAAAAGTGACTTGTGACTGGTCCTCGCATTTGCAACTGTTGCAGTTTTCCCATGGTCATGTGATCAAAATTTGGGGACGTTTGCAACAGGCATGTACTTATGAGAATTTCACTGTCCTGGGGTCACATGATCACCAGCCTCTGGTGATGCCAGCCTCTGATAAGCAAAGTCAATCAGGGAAGCTGAATTTACTTATGACTGCATTGTCACTTAACAAATGCAGTGATTTGCTTAACGACCATGACTAAAAGTTTGTTAAAAAGTGTGTGATTCACTTAGCAACTGACTTTCTTAGCAATAGAATTCTGGTCCCAATTGTGGTCATAAATCAGGAATTACCTGCATCAATTTGCTAATGCTCATAGCATAGGTTGAGTTTTGCTTACCTGGTAAAAACTGTGCGAGACTCATTCACTTTCACAAGAAAGCCATCAAGCAAAGGTACAAACATATCTGCTATATCCGAAACTACCATCATTTGTGGCTGTGCCAGGGAGCTCTTGACATTATAGAAGTGCAGAACTTTGTTGTACGTGACAAAACCCACCCGGATGGGTGATTCTTCCGTAGTTCCTTCTCTGTTAAAAAAAGATGATAAATATAGCAGGGGTCTCCAACCTTGGCAACTTTAAGACTTGTGGACTTCAACTCCCAGAGTTCCTCAGACAGCAAAGCTTAAAGTTGCCAAGTTTGGAGATCTCTGAAATATAGCATAAAATGGGCTTGCAAAATCAAACTGAAAAACAGAAAGACAACAGCATCAACAGATGATTGTACCCTAATATCTACTGACCAAATCCCAAGTTTGAGAATGCAGCTGGGAAGTCCTCTCATTTTATAGGATACTTAATTGACTGATTGGACTGTTTCACAGGTTGATTATAATCAAAGTTTATTATTAAAAATTAGTTCACTAGGACCACTATCTTATGTCAGCAGGTACCTGGGGAGGTAATCCAGGAGAGTCTTCAGTTCTTCACATATCAGCCTGACCAAGCCACTCCGTACTGCATTATATGACACATCAATCATGAAAATAAAAGCAGGAGGGTTGGGATATTTGTTATTCTGCAAGAAAGGAACACAAGCACAATTATTCATTGCACAGTACTGTGTCATTTTCCCATCATTGTATGTCTTGAAAGAAACAAGCTTTAACAGTATTTCTGCCTGGACTAAAAGAAACCGCAAATGCAATTCTTAGAGTTTTCCAGTACTGACTATTAGCATTATATCAGCATTTATCAACTTTGGCAACTTTAACATATTGTGAACCAACTCTCAGAATCCCCCCATATGATGGCCAGGAGAATTCTGGGAGTTGAAGTCCACCCATCTTAAAATTACCAAAGTAGAGAAACACTGCATTTTATCCTGACAGCCGTTTTATTTAAGGTGCTGGCCTCTAGATTCTGCAGATCTAATTTTATAAAAATAAGCCCCCTCCGACCCCCATAAGGGCTAATTCAAATTCATCAGAGCAATCCTTTGTGTTTCTTGGCATGTTGTAGCTGGTTCTCTTGTGTCTGGAACCTGAACTAGTTTCTACTGAGATTTACAATAATTTGATTAAAATTAGCCTCTCTGAAGGGATCTGTGGCTCCTTAAACCTTAAAGACAATTACTTATATCATAATTAATATTAATGATGGATGGTCTCTCTGCCCATTTAACTTGAGTGCAGCACTGGAAAGCCAATAGTGAGAAGTGGTGGCAAGGTTGAAAAAGTACAAAAGGAATGTTGGACACAACCCAGAAATAAAGGAAGAGTTCATTAGTAATTGACAGCTTAATCAGCCTACAAAAAGTCCAACAAGAAGATATTTATATTGTTCAGAGTTAATGTTAATGTTAATGTTATTTATATACTGCCCTTCTCCCGAAGGACTCGGGGCGGTGTACAGCCAATTTAAAAACATAAATATAAGACATCATTAAAAGTAATTAAAATCAATTAAACAGTTACAGCCAAAATTTAAAACCCCAAGTTAAAACTCCAATTTAAAAACCACTTAGATAGACAGCCCCGCCTGTCAGAACAGTAGGGTCTTAAGGGCACAGCGAAAAACCCGGAGGTCAGAGATTGTATGTATTTCCAGGGCAGTTCGTTCCAAAGGGCAGGAGCTCCCACTGAGAAGACTCTCCTCCTGGGTGTCGCCAGCCGGCATAATTTGGCCGACAGCACCCTGAGGAGTCCCTCTCTCTGGGAGCGAACTGGTCGGTGGGAGGCTATTGGTGGCAGAAGGCGGTTCCATAAATACCCTGGTCCTATGCCATGGAGCGCTTTAAAGGTGGTAACCAACACCTTGAATTGCACCCGGAAGACCACTGGGAGCCAGTGCAGCTCGTGCAGGAGGGGTGTTACATGGGCGCAACGAGTTACGCCCACAACCACCCGCGCAGCCGCATTCTGGACCAGTTGGAGCCTCGGAGAGCTATTCAAGGGGAGCCCCATGTAGAGAGTATTACAGTAGTCCAGCCGGGAGGTGACAAGAGCATGAGTGACCGTGCGTAGGGCGTCCCGGTCTAGAAAGGGATGCAACTGGCGGATCAGGTGAACCTGATAAAAAGCCCCCCTGGCCACAGCCGTCATGTGCTCTTCTAAAGACAGCCATGCATCCAGGAGGACACCCAGATTGCGAGCCCTCTCTGTGGGGGGCAAAGATTCACCCCCAATAGTCAGCGATGGCACCAGCTGACTATACCGCGACGCCGGAAGCCACAGCCACTCGGTCTTGGAACGGTTGAGTCTGAGCCTGTTTCTCCCCATCCAGACCCTCACGGCCTCCAGGCAGCGGAACATCACATCAAGGGCATCATTGGGGTGGTCTGGGGTGGAGATGTACAGCTGAGTGTCATCAGTGTACTGGTGGACTCTCACCCCAAAACCACGGATGATCTCACCCAGCGGCTTCACATAAATGTTGAACAAGGCGAGAGGACCAACCCCTGCGGCACCCCCCAAGCAAGGCGCCTCAAGGTCGGCCTCTGCCCCCCTGCCAACACAAACTGTGAATGGTCGGAGAGGAAGGAGGAGAACCACCGCAAAACGGTGCCCCCTATTCCTAACCCCCTCAACCGCTGCAGCATGATACCATGGTCGATGGTATCAAAAGCTGCTGAGAGATCTAATAGGACCAGGACAGAGGAGCAACCCCTGTCCCGAGCCCTCCAGAGATCATCAACCAATGCGACCAATGCTGTTTCCATGCTGTACCCCTGCCTGAAGCCCGACTGGTAAGGGTCTAGATCAGCGGTTCTCAACCTGGGGGTCGCGACCCCTTTGGGGGTCGAACGGCCATTTCACAGGGGTCGCCAAAGCTCTCTCTCGCCCCCCCCTTCACTCACCCTCACCCTCTGCCTCTGTTGGATCGCCCGGTCGCCGGTCGCTTACCCCGCCCACTCCCAATCTATTGCTGCCTCCGGAGTCCCAGCTGATGGCTAGAGGGAAAAAAAACTTTAAATTCTTGCCGCAGGGCTTCAAAGAGCTAGCTGCAAAGAGGTAAATTCCTGGAGCAGATTTTTTTCCCTCTAGCTATGCTGATAAAGCGAAATTGAAAGTAAGCAGGCTGCAACGTGACAAAATGAGGCAGAGAGATTTCTTTTTCTTTTTTCTCACCAAAAAAGGTAGGTGCAAAACTGCAAACAATGGGAAATTTAGGGCAAAAGAGGAGAGTTCAAGATTTTAAAACACAAAAGAAAAAAAGCTCTATTTAACTAGGGAATTGTAATAATTGAGATACTATTAATTGGTTAAATTGTGGTTTGGAGGAATATATGGGGGAAATTATTTGTTTTATTATTATTGGTAAATATAATTGATTTGTAAGAAATTGGATTGCATGGAAATAATTGGAATATTCATGTTCATATTGATATACAAAAGATAGTTATATAACTAATTGATTTATATTAAAATGTTGAATTTGTATTAACAACTGTATTACATAATTAACCAATGTGAGGATGGATATAAAAATAGATGACAATGCGAAGGGGTATAATATAGAATAGAAGGGAAAAATTGAATTTGATTAAGATTAGAGATGAGGATGAAGGGTAATATTGTTTTTTTAAAAAAATAGATGAGGAATAAATATGGTAAAAAGGAAATATAGAAATTGTAAATTTAATTGAAATGACTAAATACTGTGTTGGAAGAAATATCCTTCTGGGTTCTGCTCCAAGTGGGGAAAAAGACACTGGAAACATGGAGACTGCTTGGAAAGATGGTTTAATGTTGGACAGGATCACATGGCTTGATGGGGCCCATTGTATTAGTTTCTGTTGCTATTGTGTTGCAAATGTCCTTTGACAAAGGATTGACTTTCTGCCTCTGGCCCATTAACAAAGGGTGGGGGGCAGGAAGATGGGAGCTGCTTTGTCTGTAAAATATGCTTCTCCATTTCTCATCCAGGTAGGGAAATATAATATTCTGCCTTTTTAATATTTCCCAAAATATTTCATTCTTCTAGGAAAGGGGTGGGTGCTAACCTCCTACAACTGTTTAAATTTGTGAACCGGCCAAATACTCTGTTCAAAGAAAATACGTTGTATGTTTGTATGTGTGTTTCTAATTATTGCTATTTATTGCTATTTGTTCTCTTTTATTCTTTAAAGTTTAACAATTCGTTCTTTATCTTAATATCTTAATATTTGTTTGGAGTTGGTTTTCTTCCCTTTCATCTTTTTTATTGTACAGCAATCTTTCTCCTCAAACCTACCACCTCTGTCTTTTCTTTCTTTCTTACTTTCTCTTTCCCCCCTCTTTTTCTTCTCCCTACTTCATCTTTCTTTCTCTTTCTCCTCCTCTCTTCCTCCCTCTCTTACCTTCACTCCTACTCTAATTTCCCTTCCCTTCCTTCATCCCTCTCTATTGCTGTATCCTTTTGTGCATATGGACTACTCAGAGGGCTGAAAAAGTTATTTTTGACTGGTCCTCGCACTTTTGACCAGTCCTCGAACTTACGACTCCAGGTACTGGGGTAGCTGTCGTGCCACCACACTCTCAACAACCTTCGCTACAAAACGAAGATCGGAGACTGGACGATAGTTTGCTAATCCAGCCGGGTCCAGGGATGGCTTGAGGAGGGGCCTCACCACCGCCTCTTTCAAGGCGGCGGGAAAGGCACCCTCACTCAAAGAAGCATTTATAATCCCCTGGAGCCAGCCTTGTGTAACCTCCCGGGAGATCAGTACCAACCAGGAGGGACATGGGTCCAATAAGCACTAAGCCTTCCCAGAATCCTGTCCACGTCCTCGGGAGTCACAGGGTTAAACTCTTCCCAGATAACATTCTCAAGACCAATCCCAGTCTCCCTCCCCGGACTCACCCAGTCGGAGTCCAAGCCTTCCCAAATCTGAGCGACTTTATCATGCAGGAATTGCACAAAATCCTCAGCTCGACCCTGCAAGGGATCTTCCCGCATTCCCCGCCAAAGAAGGGAGTGGGTCACCCTAAACAGAGCAGCTGGGCGATTCTCTGCAGATGCGATAAGAGCGGAAAAATAGTAAGATTTTGCCGCTTTTATCGCCACTAGGTAGGTCTTGATATAAGACCGCACCTGTGTCCGGTCAGATTTGGATTGACTAGTCCTCCAGACGCTCTCTAGGTGTCTTTTCCGATGCTTCATCTTTCTCAGCTCCTCGGAGAACCAAGGAGCCAATTGAGATCGGCATCGGGTCAGAGGCCGCAAAGGCACAACGCGATCAAAGCTCCAGCGGCCGCATATCCCAGGCGGCCACCAGGTCTTTGGTCAAGTCATGTGCCAGGGTCTCAGGAAACGGCCCAAGCTCCATCAGGAACCTTTCAGGATCCATCAGGCGCCTGGGACGGAACCATCTGGTTGGTTCCGTCTCCCTGCGGTGGGGTGAAGCGGCTTAAGTCCAAGTGAAGGAGGGAATGATCTGTCCATGACAAGGGTTTGATGTCTAAGTCTCCTCTACCAAGATCATTCAACCACTGACCAGAGATGAAAATCAAGTCCAGAGTGTGTCCCCCTGTCCACCTTAGCCAATGAATTTAACTTAATCCAGGGCTAAATATTTTGTCATTTTCCAAGGTTTTGTTCCTTGACCCTAATCCTGACAATAGTCAGGATTAATGAAATCTATATAATTCCTGCCTACTTGTTTGTGCTCTGACACCAACTGAAAAGCACTGAATGTTGACTTTCCCCAAGAATTCGTCATTTAGCCTATTGGTCTCTCACTGTAAATAAAATAAATAATAAATACAAGTAGAGATACCTTGCAGTAGTCAACAGTAGCTAGGTATTCATAGGAGCCCAGTGATAATTCAGGTCTGTCATAGTAGTCCACTCGCCTGCCTGTGTGATCCAAATGCTGGAAGTAATGAGACGGCACTGGGGGAAAAAAGAAGGGAGTAAATTTTTTTCTGCTTATTTTATTTCTTCTCCCTGTCAGACCAGGAATCTGTGAGTTTCAACTGTGAAGATGGCTCTTCAGAGTTCAGAGCAAGGGGAGCAAGTTTTTAGCCTTTATAAATGCTTCATGTAAGTTGACAACAATGCCATTTTACAATATACTGAGTCCATCTTCTCTCCCTTGAGACTGCCTTTGAATTGAAGGCTTTATAGCTGGAACATCTGACTTCTGTATCTGCACCTTCCCTAGCTGTACGTTTTGTGACATCATTCCGAAGAACTTGAAACATTCTTTGAGCTACTTGTTGGTCCTTATAAAGATATCACCCACTTATGGATTTTGGATGTTTTATTTTCATAGATAGGGCTATAGATCAAATTTTATATTCCTGAGTGGGTTTGCTACCTACATTCTAAGATATTTTAATAGACCCTGCAGCCAATCAGTAATCAATAGTAATTTTCCTATGTCATTAAAATTTAATTTCCAGGTGGTATTACCTTCCAACAAAAAATGTAAACATATTGCCTTTTATTTTGTATTTATTATTCTTGCATTACAATCTTTGCACAAGTGTTAAGAGAATAGTGGAAAAGCTTAGCGTGATCAGCTATGCTCTACTTTCTCATTTTTTTTGAGAGAAACCTGAATATACATTTTTAAAAATAAGACTTTCTGCATATTGTATGTTTCATTTCAATAAAGGCAGATTCCTCAATAAGCCAATTGTAAGCAACTGCCCAAAATTTAGGAACAAAGGATGATGTATAGTTTTCATCATTTAAATATAAACCTGTTCTTGGATTTTCCCATGACGATTTCCCAGATGAAATTCCTGCTTGGCAGCAAACTATCCTCACCTTCTACAACAGGGGTCTCCAACCATGGCAACTTTAAGCCTGGTGGCCTTCAACTCCCAGAATTCTGGGAGTTGAAGTCCGCTAGGCTTAAAGTTGCCAAGATTGGAGACCCCTGCTCTACAAGGCCTCTTTTCGTAGGAAGCTCTTACCCTCAGTAACGCAGCTACAGAAGCAGCACTGGAATCGTCTTCCTCCCTCAATGAACTGCATAAAAGGGCACATGTACGCCTTGCACCTGTTGCAACGAATGGGACCTGATTCTCCATGGTCAACCAAATAAGGAGGGGCCTGGAAAGAAAAAACAATGGGTATCAGTGCTATTTACACTCCTCCTTTCTTTTCCAATACATGATACTAAGAGTGCATTTTCTGCATCTGGCTCTAGTATTTATGTCCAGAGTAATTTCTTTTTTCTGTAGAGTGAAGCATCAAAGTTAACTCTTGGGATGGAGGAACTCACTGGGTAAACAAAAACCTCCAGAGAGGATTTTCTTTGCCCAGGGTACATGATCTTGTAATAATGTTGCTATTTTATCTGATGATTCAGGCTATCAATCTTACCTCTTCTGCGGGAAGTGCAGCCAACGGTTTTATGACTGCAGCAAGAGGAACTTGAGATTGTTTAGCCATATCAGAAGTGCAGGGAATATTATAAGAAGTACATCTTATGTAGCGGGGACTTGCATTACCTTTAAAAGAAATCAAAACTTCACCTATATATTCTTCAATAGATTTATTACACACACACACACACACACACTCCACTGTCTTGCTATTTTTGAAGTGGAACTTGCAAAACAGTATACCAAACAATTATAAAAAGCAACTAAGTAGTCTAAATAAGACAAACATGGTCTCCTTCAAGTGAAAGTTGGATCCTGCAACATTATCCTGGGATATGTATATTTGCCTCCATTTGTGAAACCTAACAGTTAATAACTAGATGGACTAATACAGAATTAGTTTGCTATTTATTATTTTCCTCCTGGACATTTTCTTTTACTTCTCAATCTAGCCTGCAGATCAGATATGCCACGGTTATCTCTCATCCAAATAGGCTTGCAGCCATGATGGTTAGCCAACCAATAATAAATCAAGTAGTGAGGCCCTTAACCCATTCCCAGCCCTAGACCTGGGTATACAGACAATTTTTAGAACTCTGTGAAAGGCTAAAAGGGTTAGGTCCTTTATAATCTCCAAGGGGAGAATATTCCATCGGGCAGGGGCTACGGCACAGAAAGCTCATCTTCTAGTTCCTGCCAGTTGACACATTTTGGTTGACAGGATATGCAGCATGCCCAAACTGTTGGATCAGACCGGACAGCTAGAAACACTTGGAAAACGATGGTCCTTCAGGTAACCCGGCCCCAAGCCATGTACGGTTTTAAAGATGACAACCAGCACCTGGAAACACACCAGGAGCCAGTACAGTTCACAGAGGAGTTGTGTTACATGTGCCATGTAGCTGGCACCATTTATTACCCGTACAGCTGCATTTTGCACTGGTTAGATTTTCTGAATGCTCTTCAAGGCAGCCCCATTACAGTAATCTAAGCAGGAGGTTACAAGGGCACGGGTGACAGTAAGCAGGGCCTCCTGGTCCAGGGCTTATGGTATAAATGTTTTAATAAGTCCACAAAAGCATGATGCCATAGATGTCAACATTTGGACTACCTGTTTACCTATCTGATTTGTATCCCACCTTCCCTCAGGAGCTCAAAGTATTTTGATTTAAAATAAAATTTAATTTTAGAAACATAGCATATTTCTAAAATTAAATTTTATTTTAAATCAAAAGTCACTACTTTGAGCTCCTGAGGGAAGGTGGGATACAAATCAAATAAGTAAACAGGCACTTCAAATTTTGACATTACAAAGCAGTTTTCAGGAATATGAATATGTATTTGTGCATTGGTTATGTGTAGGTATGAATATATGCTTCTGTACACCTGTATCTATCTATATCTTCTTGCACAATAGAACTCATAGCATTCAAACCTTGAATAGGAATGACTTACCCCTTAGTGTTTTAATGCTTATCATTAATTCAAGGAGGTCAGGATCTGTTCTCCGTATTCTTTTGGAGCTATGTATATTATTCTATGTAACAGTATTCAGAAATTTAGTGTGAAAATACAGCATGGCAAACTTTGTGGCTGAAGAGCACAATATGAATGCATAATGAAATTCTGAACAGAAAAATTGCAGTTCTTCACTATATAACACAACTAACTTAATCCAAGTGTTTATGCTGAACACAAAAAAATTCTTTTTTGATGGTGAGTTAGTTATCCTTGCCTTCCTGGATGCTACTTTACCTTGATCTTTCACCAAGAAATTTGTAGTGACAAGAGGTGGGACTTGCCCACGTACTCCTGTGATGAATGGCTCCGACCCACGGTTATTTCTGTCATCTTCAATAACCTGAATCTAAAATGGGAAGCAACAAGTTAGCACTACAAAAGTTTTTAGCAAAGGTTGTGATAATATAACTTACTACATTTTTAATCCCTAAAGGAGGGTATCCATTTTACACTTCTACTTGTTTTGCTAGGATTGAAAACAACAGTCCAAAATTAGTGGTGTAGCTAATACACTTTGCAATGTCCACTTCAATATATGTTGTCTATAAAGTTTATAAAGTCATTGTTTACACTTTTTTCTTTTTGCAACTGGACAGTCAAGTTATAGCTGAGAATTTTATGCTGGACCATTACAACAGCATTTTTGTTTATCAGGTGCTTTCTCTCTCCCTCTCACTCCCTCTCTAATATTTAAATAAACTGCTTTTGGAGTTTCAAGTTGGATGATAATCAACACAAAGGCACTATGTAAAAAAAATGTGAAAAAAAAATCAGCTCTCATTGAGATATGATAGACTACCCTAAACTAGATTGTAAGAAGAAGTAATCCTTGAAACTAAGATAATCATAATCATCTAGAGCAGGGATGTCAAACTCTATTTCATTGAGGGTTGTGTTTGACCTTGGGGGGCTGGGGTGGGCATGGCCAGCTTGATGTCACTCATGTCAGGGGCGCCTGTGGTGACCTAAGCATTCTGCCAATGAAAATGGAGCTTGGAAGTGCCGCCCATGGCCCTCGCGAGCTCCATTTTTGGCTGTGATGGCTTCCTGCAACCCTCTGCCAGCCAAAATGGAACTTGGGAGGGCTGCCCACAGCCCTCCGAGCTCTGTTTTTGCTGGCAGAGGCACTGTGGACCGGTCGTTCGCTGTTTTCAGGATGGCCCCGCGGGTCAGATCTAAGCACCCCACGAGCCAGATTCGGCCCCCGGGCCTTGAGTTTGACACCCTTGATCTAGAGAAACTAGTTGTCAGAGAAAAGGCAAGTTCAAAATTATTTTGCACCCTAGTTTTCTTCCATCTACTTCCCTCCCTGCTACATGCCTAGATATATACTGTATATTTTAGATGCAGCAATCCAATTCCTGAAAAACAATTCCACATTTTTGTTGCATACTTCTGAAAACTATTTCTGAAAAAACGTAGGCCAGATTTTTCAAAACAATGACTTTTTTGGCTATCAGTATCCTGCTTCACCAATACTATTCCTTCAGCATGGAATTCTGCTCCACTAAAACTATTCCAAAATTTTCTTCTAGGTTAAGAAGAATAGTAATAATAATTTGTTGCTACTACCGGATATGGATTCTACTCGTAATCACTCAACAAAGAGCATTGTTAAACCCATGATGCAACGTACTACTTAATTACTTTCTAATACTTGGATTATAAATCTATTCCTTATAATGTTATAGAAAACAATTTAAATGTAACCTTTTAATTTATCATCCAATTCACCTTTCTAACTGGAATGCTTCAACTTCCTTTCCCTATAGAATTAGATTATTTTAAACAATATCTCTTATGATGAAAATGACTATAAGTTTCCCTTGATTTGAAACACACTTATAAAGAGATTGCACAGAAAATTGAAGTGACCACACCAAGACTTTTTTTTTGTTTCAGCTGTAAAAAACTAAGCGAAGTTGGTAACATCACCAATCTATTTTACGTGTTGTGACCAAATTCAGCCTATTCCCAAGACAAAACAATGTAGGAGCAATAGGCAAGTGACATTTTTTGTCTTCATGAAAACAATATGAACTGACCTGCTGCTTAATTAAACTGAATTAATTAAAAAATAGCTGTTAAATTCATGCTACAGCAGGTATTCAATACATTACATTTCCAATTTATTCTTAAATATTCATCCTAAGTATATGCTAAGTATGTAATGATTTCTCCAGGGGTTATTTGCTTACACAAGGCTAGAGTTCGAAGGAAAATATATAACCTGCTTATCTTTTGTGATTTTAAATGCCAAGCTTCTATTGCCCCTTGATTTTTGATGTACAGATGATTTCCACACTTGCGGTATTTTATTCTGTTTATCAAAATGTGAGCAGAAAGAGAGGCAGAGGAAAGGTAATGGACTAACACCAGGGGTGGTTAACAAGGGGAATTATTTTGCGGATATACACAGGCAGCCACCGACATGCAGACAAGAGCAGACAGAGAGACAACGCACTTACTGGGCTAGGAATTGCATCAGGATCTATTCTGTGCCTGGGTTTCTGCTGAGGTGGCAGCTCATTGAGTTGCTTTTTTGTTTGTTTAAAAGAAAAAAAAGAAGTAAAATTGCCACAAAAAAGGGAAGAGAGAGAGAGTAGTAAAATAAAAAGTACCAAGCAGTGTTACTCCTGTCTATCTTAATTTCTACCACTGTTAAATATATTCATCAGGACAGTCTTCATGCAAAGTGGGGGAATAATACTTGGTTAAGTTTTCACATTTTATTTCCATGAAAGTACATTAGAGGGAATCTTCTTTTGATGGAGTTGGCAATTCTCATGCTTACTTCATGTTTTCAGAATTACAGATTGAGGTATGCTCAAGTTTTCTGAAAATGTCCTTAAAGGAAAAGCAGAAAAGAAAACAGAGCTGCTAACCACTTTCTTGTTGGTAAACCTCAGCTTTAAAATATAGATGGCTGTACTTCTTTTCATCAGCTAAATTGGCATTGCAACAGAAAAGGCATTCTCAGGTACTCTGGGGTGAGCCATTGCAACTACCACTGGATATTAACAAAAGCCATAATACCATCATAACATTCATTGCACTGGAGAGGGCAAGTCTGTGGTAATATGAGAGATTTGGGTCCTTTGAAACTGGTCACAGATTGAATCTTTGACTCTGGTCACAGAATCTTAGAATTCAGTCCCCAGCACTGTAGGGTTTACAACATGCTGTTATGCTAGTCAGGGTTCCCTTAAAAAAGCAATAAATGTCAGTATGCCTCACTTTAGTAACTATGAAATAGCCAATCACATGCCTAGTATGATTACTGGCCCCCATTTCAAATATGCTTTCCATATATCCAAAGATTCAGTCTAAGCTATCAAGATTATTCATGTGGACAAACATGGACTAAACATGATAGTGTCCCTGCTAGTTCCTATCATCCTTTTTCAGCTCTGGCATGATCACAGGAAATGCAGTGGGCAAATTTGTTATAATCTAATCAATATGCTATTTCTTTAGAAGCACAACTCTGGAAGCAGTTAGAATGCTAAGAGGGATAGAAAAAGTAATGTGCAAAAATGCCCTTTGGCTGTAGGAAATGACTATGAATTAAGCAAATGCAGAGGAACCAAGAATCTTGTTTTTCCTTCCGCATCACTTTCTAGAATAGGATGTTAAATTCTAAAAGTGATCTGGCTCACTTACTGGGCTAGGAATGGAGTCCGGGTCAAGTCGTTTGGGTGGAGGTGGTGCTGCAGGCTGACTTCCATAATTTGCTGGTCCAGGGAAAGCTGCACCATACATTGGTTGAGTTCCTCTATTTTGCCCAAAAGAACCTGAAAAAAAATGATGCAGATATACCTTTATTTGAATGCATAACAGAATTTAAAGGGTCCAGAATATTAATCTCTCAATTGCTTTTACTAAACTCAGATTCTGATTAGACCACTCAAAACTTCAATTTGAACAATTTTACTTAGAATCCTAAATTAAACCCTAAATGAATAATGCTTTTCAGGATCACCTCTGAAATTTAAGCTGTATTAATTACTTTAATACATCTTGACAATATTTCTACAGAAAAGCTTTGTAAAATTAGAATTTCAGACTGGGTCAAAAAGGTGGCATACAGAATCTCCCATATATTATAAAGAATAAAGCAGCAGAAAATACAGAAAAAGTTGTGTTGGAATATTTGCTTCCCATCTGGATTTTCTGAACGTTTCCATATTTATCACTACCGTATATATTATCAGAGCTTCACAGATTTCACTAAGCAAATAGCATTAGGTTTAACATGTTAATTTTAACAAGATAACAAATAAGACCCCCTTTCTTGGGGTTCATCTCACTGTGCTTTTTATTGAAAGATATCATGTTCCTGTTTTAGAAGTTTCACATCTGGGATTACCGTATTTTTCAGAGTATAAGACGCACTTGCCCCCCCAAAAGTGGGTGGAAATGTCTATTTGCTGTATACAGCAAATATTGGGGGGAAGGGGGTTGTTGTGGTGCTGATCAGCTATTCTAGCATGGGTCACGCCAAATGGGTGGTGCCGAACGGGCTGCAGCGAGTGGGCTGGATGAATACTGGATGGATGCTGGGAGGCAGAGGCAAATTTTTTTTTTCTTGTTTTCCTCCCCAAAAGCTAGGTGCGTCTTATAGTCCAAAAATATGGTAATTACTTTTAGCATTAAGAATTCAATTCAGTCATATATAATAAAGGGGGGGGGAGGCTTTCTATACTGCATGCAAGAAAATTATAGGCCTCTAGTTTCATTGTTTAGTATTCCTTAAATAAGCAGACCAACCTTCAAACTTTAAGTGACTTCTGTGAAATAATCCATAAAATTTGATTATTTTTTTTTAAAAGTACAATTCTCAACTGTTAAAATAATATTGCAAAGGCAGCTATGAAAATGACCACTAATTCACTGTTCATTATGCTTGGAAGCAAATTAATTTATATATGGAAACATATCATATCTTAATGTAGGAAAAATATTAGGTGACCAAAATGATTTTTTTTTTAGTTTTCAAACTCAGCAGAGGAAAAATGTTATATGAAAAATGGTACCGGAAAATCTAGAGAAAAGAGCTACATGTACCACAGTAGAAATAGTACACTGGGAATTGTTTCTTTTTTTTTAGATTTAGATGATGAAGAAATTGATATTTTATGATATGAAATTATTATTCAGCAGCTTAGAGAACAAAAAGATACTAGTATCTATTATACAACTCAAATGAAATACTAAGATTCTACTAAACACCACCCCATCATCTCTCAGTCCAAATCCAATTCAGAGGGCCAAAAGGAGCCTCTGAATCAAATGCTGCAGGAGAAAAAGTGTAGGCAGCAGCTCACCCACATGAATATAAGCCTCACTAGTGCTTGGATACAGCCAATTGACCTTTCCTTAGATGTAAATTAGGGACCAATGAACGGATCATTTTTTACAACATACCATTTTGCTGCAGTGCATATCCTGGTTGTGAAGGATGGACAGGAGGTGGTCTCTGCAGTCCTGTTACTGGTGGCCCAGGAAGTGGTCCTGTCATAAGTGGCTGAGGTGGTGGTGAGGTCACATGATTTGGCTGTGAAGTGAGCAGTCCAGTAACTGGTTGTCCAGGCAACAATGCACCCTGCATTGTGGGAGGCCTTGAAATCCCCGTAGCAGCAGGATAACTGGATACTCCAACCCCAGCAGTTGAAGGTGGGGGAGCAAATAGGGGAGGTTGAGCGGAAGTATGCAGGGCTGATGGACCTGATATAGGTGGCTGAGCTATAGGAAGACCCTGAGACAAGGTGGTAGGAGGCAATCCATGAGATACGTTGGGGGGTGCTGGTCCTTGGCCTGAATATGGCATATATTGCCCAGATCCATGTGCAGTAAAACTTCCTGAGGCCGATGTAACCGATGTCAGAGGACCTGAGGAGGAGATGCATCAAACAAAATTTAATAACTATTTCCATTTTCTTGGTAGTCTTGGAAAACATACTGTATATTGATGACTGAATTTTGTAATGTTCCTTAACAAATAACTTGACTGATTTCATATGCTAAGAGTTACTTTCATTACACACATAGATTTATTTTCATTTGATAACAAAGAAAATACAGTACATGTGAAAACATACTGATTACCTCAATTACCTAAGCTTTAATATAAGACATGTTTGAACAGCTCTTAAACTTGAATTGGACTAAAAATCAAGACTGGCAATAATGCCAATCCATTAAAGTCCAGATCAATTCAAATAGGCAATAAAGGATACCGAGTTCATATTTTCCAGGAAGTAAAATGAACTTTTGCTAATGCCAAGCAAGCGTGCCACAAAAGGAAAACAGATCAATTAAGAATTCAATTCAGTCATATATAATAAAGGTGGGGGGGGAGGCTTTCTATACTGTATGCAAGAAAATTATAGGCCCCTAGTTTCATTATTTTGTATTCCTTAAATAAGCAGATCAACCTTCAAACTTTAAGTGACTTCTGTAAAGCAATAACAAAGTTTTGACACCAAAATTTAATTCCGCTGATTGTTAATGCATCATTTTAAAGTACAATATATTTAGTTTGGATTCAACATCTATTCTACACACACACAGCTCTTTCAAATGCAAGTAATATATAAATAGATGACCTACACAGTACTATTTTAAATCAGGAGCAGGCAAGCCACAGACCACATATGGATAAGACCACAAATACAGCTACAAATTTTAATACTATGATTTAAATCCATCTTTCTCAACATGGTACTCTAAACATATATCATAATATATGTCATAACTATCATAACTGTTACTCATAATCCATGGGAGAGAAGTATCACAAAGTCTCATTTTGAACCACGCAAGCAATATTTCTTTCCTTTTTTCAGCATCAGGCAGAAAACTTTTTAATCACCCTTATGCTTCTTTCAGCACTGCTATTAAATCTATCCCCTGTATTTTTTATTAGGTTGTAACTGTGCATGTTGTCCTGCACTGTACTGATACACACCACAGAAGCTTTTATTCTACAAGTACGAACAGATGAGAGTTTCAAACAAAACCAATGGATGTGATTTTAAACGCTGTAGCAGGGTAAACTTTCTTCAGGAAAGTTTCAGGATAAACTTTCCTGAAGAAACTTCCAAACCAAACCACCCACATCATGCCAATGTTACCACTTCTCACCATAGCCCAGTCCAGCTGGGGATGGGACAGAGGATGTTCCCCTGCCTATCTGCATTTCTGCCACCTGACTGGTCAGCTGTTGGGTGCTTGTTGGAGGCAGTCCATATTGCTGAAAAGCAGGAGTGTGAGCCACAGAAGGAGGTGCTGTGCCCGCCATGAACTGTTGAGAAGCAGAGGCTCTGGAGGGAAGAGAATAAAGACAGCTCTTTATTGACATAGGTCACTTAGGTTACATCATTGCTTATAACTAGCCCTGGAAAGAGACAAATCCTTACACTTCTTGGACTGAGGTGGATCTAAAGTTCTTTTTCAATTCAGAACAGGAAATTTGAATAATTGTATACTATATGTCACTTTCTGACAATATCATGTATGGATAATGGATAAGATAAAGCACAAGGGGCCATTGTAGAAATAACTTTTAAAGTGTTTACATATAAAGTGTTTAAATTTAGATCTAAATTTCAGGCTTTCAGAGAGAATTTAACTAGAAGGAAATAATCTGTCTATTCAGACAATGTCAATTATCTGTGTATTGCACATCTTTTATATGTACTAATAGGATTGATAGAGGCACCTGTTGGCAAATCCTTAAAGAAGCCACCCCTTTTCTCGAGATCACAAAGCTATGGCTTCTGACAGATGCAATGAAGACAACCATGCCGGGTTCAAATGGTGCATGTTATTATTATTTATATTTAAAGACCAGCCAAACAAAATGACTCTGGGTGACTTACAATTAAAACAAAACACCTACAGTATGTATGTATGTATGTATGTATGTATGTACTAGCTGGACGCCCATGCTTCACTACAAAACTATGTGATTGGGTGTGATAAATTGACACTTAAAGCCTGAAACTTAATGTAGAATGTGTAGCTCCGTAGCATCAGAGCATGTTAATATAAGGCAACTGGCAGTTGGGACAGAGTTCCTTTCAGGTGGGGAGGGGGAGTAGAATGTCTAACTCCTTAGCATCAGAGCATGTGAATATAATACTATATATGAAATAGTAATGATCTGATGGTCACTTCAAAAAATCCTTTCTTAATGAGCACCTAGAAGCCAAGAGGAACACAAGTGGCAAATTTCAAGTTTGTAGGCTTTATGGTTCTGGAGATTTCATGATGATGTGTGAGTGATTTTTGCTTTTGCAGAGTTGTGGGAAGGAATCATATTCTTCCCAAATAATATTTCAAATGAAAAAATGGATTTATTTCTTCAATACCTCCTCATAGTTTCTTATTCTGTTATAATTTCATTGCCTTTATTTGTAATTTCCTTAGCACCTTGCTGTTTGAGGCACCACTACTGGAAAGAAATAAATTTCACCTTACTTGACCCACGTGGCCACCCTGGAGCCAGCGAGAGGCCGCCCCCACCCTGCCCTCTGGGTGTGCTAAGGGAGCAACGAGTGTGCGGGTCCTGGCATCCCTGGGAACCATCTTGCCCCGCAGGCTGAGCTCCTCAAGGCTGCTGCTGCTGTGCTCACTCTCTTTGGCCAGGTTGCTCATGGTATGTGCAGGAGGAGAAATTGTATGGGTCCCACGGAGGCCCACTCCATCTCCTTGTGAGGAGATCCGGCTTTGTAACCAAAGCATCCTTAGCGATTGGGAGACCACCAGGAGAAGAGGGGGCAAGGGGATGGCGAAAGGGCAGCAGGGCAGTTGGTGGCCAAGTACTAAGGCAAGTCTTCCTTCAGACCCTCCCTTCCTCTCATAATCTCCCTCCCTCCCTCCTTCTCATCCCATCTGGCTTCCTTCCTTCCTTCTCATTCCTAACTTCCTTCTTATTCCCATATTCCTTCCTTCTCATTTCCATCTTCCTTCCTTCTTCCCCTCTTCCCCTTCCTCCCCGCTTCCTCCTATCCCTACCCCCTTTCTTCCTTCCTTCCCTTCCTCCCTCCTCATTCCCATCTCCTTCTTTCCTACACGCTCAGGAAAGGACAAGGGGAGGGGGAGAGATTGGCAGTGCTGCCGGTGGCTGTGGCTTTCCCACACAGGGGCGGGGGTGGTCCTGGTGAAGAGGAAGCCTTGCATGCTACAAGGTCAGGCCGGTGAGTGGGGCATGGAGGCACTGGTGACAGGCGCACTACTGATCTACAACTTGTGGGAGCCCTCTGGGCTGGAATGCGGTCAGCTTTAAGATCTGATTCACACGGCTGCCCTGGAGCCAGTGAGGAGCCGTCCCACTGCCTTGGCCCCACCCCCTGGCCATGCGCACAGGAGGCAGTGAGTGCTGGGGTTCTGGGTGAAAGGGAAGCACTCAGAATGCAGTCAACCTGCGGGGCAAGATGGTCCCTAGGGACGCCAGGCCCCATACACTCACCGCTTCCTGTGCGGGGGTGGGGGGGACAGCCTCTCACTGGTTCCAGGGCAGCCCCACAAATCTAAGGCTGACTGCATCACCAGGTTGTAGATCAGTGTCTAGTTGGCTTGGGCTGGGCCGAGGTGCCACAGGCCGGTCCTTCACTGTTTCCAAGGCGGCCCTGTGGGCAGATCTAACCACATTGCAGGCCAGGTCTGGCCTGGGGACCTTGAGTTTGACACCCCTGCCTTATAAGATGAGCATTACACAACTCTAAAAACTTGCTTTCCACTTTTTTCCCAATGTTGAACCGGTGAGAATCAAACCGCCAAACTGTTAGCCAAACTGTTAGCACCCAGCAGTCAGCAGAAGTAGCCTGCTGATGGCACCACCACGACTTAACTATTGTCGTGGTGTTGGTACTTATGCATAACTATTGTCACACACAATTCGTCTGCCTCCAGTTTTCTGGACAACCGGGGAATAATAAAAGTTAATACAATCCTAGTTAAAACTACAAGCAATATACTGCAACTAACAATTGTTAGAAGCAATAAAAATACAAAACTAAGGCAAGTTTCCTTAAAATAATGAAATTACTTAGCTTACTATGACTAAGAGTCTAAGGGGATGGCAAAAAGAAGCTAAGCTGTTCCTTTTAATCTAAAGAGCCCTAATGGCATCTGGGGGCAGAGTCATAATCTGCACTCAATAATAGATTCCATTTCTAGAAGTCTGCACTTGAATTATCATGCCTCACCAGGATCAGGATCTGGCTATAACAGATGGAAAAAGAACATGGGAAGGATGAGAAAATTAAATGAGGAAGTAATAAAAACATCTATGAAGATGGGAAAAAGAAGCCCAAGAAACATGAAAAGCAGAGACCCATTGTCTCATACATGCACAAGCTTCACTAAACTGAAAGGGATTTAGTTTTAAGTATATGAACACCAGCCGGGATTATAGCTGCACAATGAAAAGAAGTTGCCAGAGGTCATAGCCATCTTTTTCAGGGAAACTTAAGTTGAAAACAATGATATAGTGAGAGTACTTTAAAAGTACTCTCAACTGACACTGCAGAAATATAAAGAAGCATGTTTTTAAAGCCAATATCTCCCAATTTATTAAGAGCTATTTAATACTATTAGAATCCTTTTTCAATCAGAGGATACTATATGCCCATTATCGTTTTAAAGTTATTGTTTAGCAGCTTCACATACAGGGGAAACTTTATTGATTGATTTATGGAGTGCTTTTTGCAGTTTCTATAATATAGCTAGTGTTGCATATTCTTAAAAATATGAAAACCTATATGAAAAAATAAATAAAACACCAGACTATACAACTAATGAGTATGGAATGACTAATTCCAATTCATGCTTATACTAGCAGCAGCACTATTCATTATAGATACAACCTCTCACTTTAGTGTCTCAAATGCTCTTTGAGCATCCAAAACGTTTTAAATGTCAGGAGTGAGAGTGCCAAACTTTTATCTCATCAGTGACTGTTGCACAAGAGCTCCTGCACATTTTCTCCTGAAGCAGAAAATGCTTGCTTCAAAGTTCCCCATCATCTTTCAAGTGAGATCGGGAATCTCCACAAGCATAGACTGTAGGCAAATCTACAATTTATGGCAAAAATATGGCAAGATAGAATGCCATATTTTCTGTCTTCCCGTCCCACAAATATCAGGTTCACGTCCTGAGTAGACTTTTCTTAAATACCTTTGCACGGGAACTGTAGAAGCAGGTATCCCATTTCGTACATCTCCTTGTCCAAACTGACTACAGGCAGGTTGTTCAGAAGGGATTAATGTTCCAGATGTTGATGCAGATGCTCCAGATGAGGTGGGAGGAGCTCTTAGAGAACCTAGAAGTATTGAATTCCATTGTCACTTACACATCAATTATCAAAACTGTTGGCATGACCATTCATATAAACCACATGAAATAGACCCACAGCATTAAATGTAGTATATTATCTTTTCAGGTATATTTTCATGCTACACAAGAATTTTATTATGAGAAAGAGAAAATAAAAAATAAAGATTAGCTACATATGACATTTGGCAGAGGACCCACCAGACAACAGGAGAAAATGTTTTTGTTTAAGAAAGGAAGAGTGATCTATGTTAATGACAGTTTAGTAATGAACAAAAGCATGCTGTTCTGTTCAAACTCTGCAATTCCTCATGCAGAAAAATATAGCTAATAAACTATAACTAGCTCTTCAGATGGTTTATTCAGTGTGACATGTGCATGAGGGATTCTAGCTTGTCCCTCTCACTGTTTTATCCTGATATAATGTAATATACAGTAAGGGAAAGGAAAACTAAGTCTTGTTATTTAGTAGAGGAACAAAGGCCAAACTCCTTCAGCCGATTGGCACATATTAAAATAAATCAATCTTTATAATTAATGAACAGATCAGCACCGCAAGTTAGAAGTTCTAGTACGCATGAATACTGTGCTTTTTTCAGTTAAATTACACAAAGGCCAGAAATAGAATTGAGAAAATATTGGCATTGTTTTCATAGCCCACTATTTCCTAGCTCTATTTTAACCATCAGGTTAAAACTGACTTACAATTTAGTGTTTCTCTATTTTTAGAAAACCTTTTGTTACTAGAAAGTATTTGTGATCATATTAGGATTGTTCCTTGCTGCATTAAACCTTTGGCCTACTGTCATACATTTATAGGAAATATCTGCAAATGCCTTATAGGCATACTCATTTCTCTACACTACAATAGCTTAATATTCAGATGAAGTGGAATAGTTAAAGCAAATGCATTAGAAAGTCTTTTTTCACATGATAAATGGAAAGCATTTACCTAGGAAGTTAGGAGCAAAGGAAGCATCAGAATCAAGAGAGACAGGAGGATTCTTAGAAGGAAACCCCAGGGAAGGATAGTAACCTAGAAAGGCAAAGGTATAATAATGTGTTTGTATGTGCCCATTAATATGTATTATGCCAGATGTTAAAAATGGAAAAACAAATATATTATATACATAAATGTAATAAATTATTTCTTTTCCCTCCCACCTAACAGTCATGTGACTGAAAAGCAGCATAGGCAACAACAAAGCCTAACCAGAGGAGGGCTTTGTGGTATTAGCATTTAATGGCTTAGCAACATATTTATTTTAAAATAGAGTAGTCACAGGGGGAAGGGAGGGAACAGAGAAGCTATGTTTTCAAAAGTGCTTCTACAAATCAATACACATTAAAATGTTCTACTAGAACACTGAACTCAAAGTCGAAACAATCCTTTACAGTGAATAGAGATTTGAATGCAGCACCTATTTGCACGTCCTCAAAACAGTTGTCTCTCTCACAATGAATGTGTCCCAGGATAATGTTGCAGGGTCCAATGTGGGTCGATCACAGGGACCAAAGCTTTTGTCGTCTGAGTTTTTGAACTCATGCTGGAGCCCATCTTTAGAGAACATGTCTTCAGAAGTGTGTGTTGTGTCTTTTCTTAGGACTGTTGTTCAATCCTCCCCAAAAGAGACATTTGATTGAAGGAAGTGCAGATAAATGCCACATTCACACTCCTGCATGCTCTAGAGCACTTTCCACCTTCCTACCCAAAGCACTGCAGAGCCTTGATTTCTACTAAGCACATCTCAAGCATAAATGTAAAAACAAGTGATTGAATACTGTATGTACTGGCCACTTCTAAATAATTGTTAACAGTTGCCACGATTATTGCTCAAAAATGTTCAGGCAGACCATCTCAAACTAGCTACGAAGTTGTATTTCTACTATAGTTAACAGAAAGTTGAACTGCATATATTTTGCTATATTTGTTATTGCTCTTGCTTTATATGAATCACATAAGTTATCAGTGTTTAATATGAAACAGATGCTGGATATCACAGTACAACAACTGAGAACGGAGTCAGAGCTCATTTTGTTTAGTCCATGGCACCAATTTCTTGCCACTTAGTTTCTGCTATTACATGGAAAATAATTTAAAGAGTGAAAATGGATAAAAGTCCATATATTAATTCTAACACTAACAACCAAGGGCATCAGTTGGAAGATCCCTGTTCTAGCATTTGAACTGATAATTCTTTAGGTTTCTGATTATCAAGGGCTCACTTCTATCAATCTATCAATTAAGTGCTGAATAAATTTAAATTCATGCATTTTGCATCTAATCTGGCAATGCATACTTCTACGTAACAATTTTTAAAATAATATTTACAACTTCTCATAAAAAGGTCAAAAGTTGAATTACTTAAAAGCAATGCAAAACTTAAACTGCTCACATATTTACTGGCCAGCAATAAATATTGTTTTTACAGAACAGTTTTTTTTTAAAAAAGTAACTTCTCATCAGGAATAGTGCAAGATTTTCAAGTAATCAGTAGAACATAAAATTTCTACAAACTGGAGGTTTTTATTCCTTTTTGATGAATAATATAGACAAAAATTAAGTCTGAGGCATTAACTCTTCACCAAATTCCTACTAATTCATATCCCCATGCCTTAAAATTACAAAAGCCCTGCATTATCTGCCAAGTACGGAGAAATATAAATACGGCAAATGTGCCACTTTTGTCCATCATCGCTATTTCAAAAACAAAAACTAGTTTTCCAAAAGCAAAGAACCTAATCTCTATTTCTTCAAACAGCCTTCTAGAAAAGTTTTATTGCCGACAGGCATAATCTCCCCCCCCCCCCCGCCATTTCTTGACAGGCCATATACCTACATATATTCCTATACTAGCCTCCAGGTATGCTTGCCAATATATTATTTGCAACCTACCAAATTTCAGAGAGCAATGTTGCATAATATAGTGTTTTGCAACCCACCCACCTCCAGTATTTCACAATGAGGAAGCTGTGCTGAAATCATGAAGATGAAAGTTATTAGCTTAAAATAGCTTACTCCTTTAGAATGACCATTCTTCCAAGAGAATGAAGAAGCCCAACCCACCCGCTAAAGACCATCCTCTCCTCCTACCTTGGGGAGGGCCTGCTTGTTGGTATCCTGTCATTGGGCCATTGTAAGCCCCGTACTGAGAGGCAGGAATACTTTGCATTTGCTGTCCTCCATAGTCAGGCTGCATGTAATTTGCATATCCAGGCTGTGATTGCCCATAAGGTGGCCCTGTGTGAGCTTGCTGGTTTACACTCATTATGTTCACATCCCCAGGCTACTCTTCACCTGCGGGAAGGAAAGAGAACAGTTTAGAAATCACTCAGAGTAATATTGCTAGGAAGAGGAAGGGTTGAAAGAAACAATTTGATATAACAATGCTTACAGTACATGCCTCTGTGGAGTTTGAATTTATTATTTCACGTTATATTATTCACTGCTGTTCAATTTATTCCATATAAATAAGTTCTCATATACATATAAGAGTATGATGACTTGCCACCATTGAAGAAGATTAAGGCATAGCATAATTAAACCTCAAACTTCAATTTTCATTCACATTAGGTTGTAATTCCCACAAATTTATTTATTTATTTAAGGCTTTTGTATATCATCTTATTACAGGTTCTCAGAGTGGCATTCAATAAATTTTTAAAAAATGAAGCGAGAAGGATATTAAAAAATAAAGATATTTATAAAACTATCAGCAGAAATAAAACAAAATAAAACCTCTTGGATTAAAAAACCTAAAGAAGATAGCTACGGCCCCAACGGGTCAGTTTGCAAAAAAGCATGTTTAGCTTTGACTGGGGTTTGTCACTTGAACTACCCAGAACCCATGTACATTTTATGTACATTTTAAACCTAAGAAAAAAACATGACTGTTTCATTCAATAGAACAGGTTCTTCCTCCTTCCACCTATACAAACCTTAAATCTTTTAACACCACCAACACACTAACAACAGAATGGTAGCAATTCTGGAGCAACAGTTTATAGATAAACTAAATAAAAGAAGATGGCAACTTACAATCAGGCTATCTCTCCAAATGTCTATCTTAACACAGTATGGAAGGTAAAGGTAAAGGTTCCCCTCACACACATGTGCTAGTCGTTCCCGACTCTAGGGGGTAGTGCTCATCTCTGTTTCAAAGCCAAAGAGCCAGCACTGTCGAAAGACGTCGCCGTGGTCATGCGGCTGGCATGACTAAATGCCAAATGCGCCCGGAACGCTGTTACCTTCCCACTAAAGGTAGTCCCTATTTTTCTACTTGCATTTTTTACGTGCTTTCGAATTGCTAGGTTGGCAGAAGCTGGGACAAGTAACAGGAGCTCACCCCGTTACACGGCACTAGGGATTCAAACCACTGAACTGCCGACATTTCGATCGACAAGCTCAGCATGTTAGCCACTGACCCACCGCGTCTTGTTATCTTCATATGTAGTATTCCATATATTAAGGTTGAAAGTAAAACATAAAAAGCACATAGACAGTTCACTTCATTCAGGACAGTATGAAGCTGAATTGAGGATGACTCCTCACAGGAAAAACTAGTTAGGCAATCCCATCAAATTCTGTGTACAGGTAGTCCTCGATTTACAACAGTTCATTTAGTGATCGTTACAATGGCAATGAAAAATGTGACTTATGACCATTTTTCACACTTATGACCATTGCAGCATTCCAATATGATCAAAATTCAGATGTTTAGCAACTGACTCATATTTATGACAGTTGCAGTATCCTGGGGTCATGTGATCACCTTTGGCAACTTTCTGACAAGCAAAGTCAATGGGGAAGCCAGATTCATTTTACAACCGTGTTATTAACTTAACAACTACAGTGATTCAAGTTAACAAATGTGGAAAGAAAGGTTGTAAAATGGGGCAAAATTCACTTAACTGTCTCATTTAGCAACAGAAATTTTGGGCAATTATGATATGAACAATTATGTTCATAGGTCGAGGACTATCTGTACCAGTTGAGCAAGATCCTTTGCACAGGATTCTGAGTTAGATTTCTCAATGCATCAGTCTAGTTCACATAAATGTTAACAGCACCAGTAGTAGCTCACAAGTCAGAGAAGGGCCAAAGTGCTTCTTGGGAAAGGAAAGTGTTTGGGGAATGAAGGACTGCTCAAAAGCAATCTATGATGACTTTGACTTTGCAGCCACATCAGACCTGAAAAGCACCAGTTAAATTAAGGATGTTAAATTATCCCTCCTAGGTGATCTTGCAACTGGATCAAGGCTACTGACATCACCTAAGGGTAGGCTCTCTGTTTGAGAGCAGATTGGTGAGAGTAGAACAAGCATTTAGGCTGAAGAATTTATCCAAGTTTTTTTTTAATGAATTCAAGTTAGCCTCCATCTGCCCTTTCATATGCTGATGCAGTAGCTACTCTATCTTTACCCCAGGAGGGCCTAACATAGATTCTGCAAGCATTAACAATCCAATTTTTACCAAGACACATAATATGCAATGTTTGAAGATAAATAATATCCCCAATGGACAAGTCAAGGATTTTTCAATACCTCAAAGTTACTCTTTATTTCTCTTTAACATGGAATTATAAAATATATATCTACATCTGGGCACTAACCATGTCCAATACAATAGTTCAACCAAACTATTGGTTTGGTTGAACTATTTCAAACCAAACTTGCCAACCAAAGGGTAAATAATTTTTTTGGGAAGCATAATATTCATAAAGGAAAAGAGTTGAAGCTGAGTGCTTTACAGTTAAGTTTTGCTAATGTAAGAACCTATGAAAATCTGAGCTAATCCAGGCTAAATTTATAAGAGCAATGCTCTGTATACTATGTATTCCAAATATGCTTTAGCATCTGAAAACAGCAGAAAGACACATGTGAGGCGTTACTAGTTATGATATCCAGCTGAAGTAAATTGCATGAAAGACTATCTCGTACTCTTAACCCTAACAGACAGGTTCATTTCATCTTGGAAGAAAACCACAGCCACACATAATCACTGCAATTTTCAATCCACTTTGTGCTTCAACAACTTTATGAGAAAACATCTCTGGAGATAAAACACAACATGCTTGATTCTGATCTTTGGAGAAACTGAACTTTAGAATTATTATATGGGCAATCTGGGCAGAGGGCCACTTATATCAGTCAGTTATTTTGCTGATATAGTGACTGTTCCACACAGTACAACACTCTCACAGGATATGCACAGGTGGTATGCCATCTATAATACTGAACGTATTAGCCTGACTACGTGGCTCAGTGGCTAAGACACAGAGCTTGTCGATCAAAAAGTTCAGTGGTTTGAATCCCTAGTACAGGTCTCCTGCATGAGCAGGGGGTTGGACTAGATGACTTCCAAGGTCCCTTCCAACTCTGTTACTGTTAAGATAGATGCAATCACATTATTTTGCAAGATCATCTTTGTTCCCATTTGGAAGATTCAAGAGAACCAGTTCCACAGGTTTTGCTGCACTTTCCCATGTACCAGTTGTGGTATTCTACTATAATATTCTCCATTAGCATGACTGGATGAGGAAAGAGTAGATTTCTTGTTAATGGACAACTCCCCCTACATTCCTACAATGATTGCTACATTTTGCTCAATTTATTGTTATTTGCAAAAAATTTAAAAACATATTTATGTGCTCAAATGAACAATTAATATGTTTATATTTAGGACACTTAATTTTAGTAAGAAACTAGGGAAGAAATGCAACTAACCACATTTCTAACAAGTCTTCAAGGCAAGACTTTTGCAATGGAATGAATGCTTGTTCAATTCGAGTAAGATGGTTTTTTGACCAATGAATTAGAGCGGCCTTCCTTCTTTCCTTCCTTGGAATTTATAGCAACCATTTTACAATTTTAAGAGCACATAAGCACAACTTCATTTCTTCTCAATTAGTTTCCAGCCCAGTGGCAAATAACCTGAAAGCATATGAAAATTTACAAAAAACATTTGCGTAAAATATTATATGAGATAACTTTTAGGTAAAAGGAAGCCAACTATGGTACAAGACTATGTCATGTTTCTCACAATTAATTGAATTTCTCAGTTTCTTCCAGAGGAGGAAGGGAAGGAGGGAAGATTCTCTATGTATGAAAATTTTGCTGAATTTCTGAAATTTTAATTTATGGATGCAATCAATCAATCAGAATAAAGCTGGAAGGGACCTTGGAGGTCTTCCAGTCCAGCCCCTTGCTCAAGCAGGAGACCCTATACCATTTCAGACAAGCGACTATCCAGTCTCTTCTTAAAAACCTCCAGTGATGAAGCACACACAATTTCTGGAGGGAAGCTGTTCTACTGGTTAATTCTCCTCACTGTTAGGAAGTTTCTCCTCAATTCCAGGTTGCTTTTCTTTCCATCGTTTCTTGTCCTGCCTTCTGGTGCTTTGGAAAATAAATTGACACCCTTCCCCCTTTTGTGGTAGCCTCTCAAATACTGGAATGCTGCTGCCATGTCCCTCCTAGTCTTTCTTTTCTCTAGACTAGCCATACCCAAATCCTGCAACCGTTCTTCATATGTTTTAGTCTCCATGCTTTTAATCATCTTAGTTGTTCTTCTTTGCACTTTTTCCAAAGTCTCAATATCTTCTTTGTAATATGATGACAAAAACTAGATACAGTATTCCAGGTGTGGCCTTACTAAGACTTTATAAAGTAGTACTAATATTTCCCATAAATTTGATTCTCTGCCTCTGTTTATGCAAGTAATGACACTGTACTTTACAATTGTATTGCTTAGTGATGGGAGTTCCTGGCGCCAATTACAGTCAGGAAGTGAGGACCAAAATCTTCAGCTACAAGCAAGGCAAGAACAAACAGATGCACTGAACTGGGTAGCCAAGGAGGATATGTCTGGGTTCCTTTCTGATGGAGGAGCAATAAATGGAAGTTGTTCTCTCTGCCTGGAATTTTTTTTCAGGATGGTATAGGCAGTCATCTGAGAATCCCAGTAAAGATAACCACTAAGGAGCATACAGATATTCCTTGACTTTCAACCACATCTGGGACCAGAATTTTGGTTTTAAGTTGTTGAAATGGCAGCCAAAGCATCATGTGACCAGACTGGGTTTTTTTAAAAATAATGTTTAACTGTATTTTTATTTGTTTTAGAAGATTTATATGGCTACCCATTCACTCTCAATGACTCTGGGTAGCTTACAAACAATAAAAACCTAATATGAAAATGTAACTGGGAAGAGACGGTCCCACAGATAACCTGGTCCCAAGCCATGAAGGCCAATAGTTGTTAAGCGATCATAAATCCAAATACTCTCTGCCAAATGGGCAATTTCTGTCAGAAACCAACAAAAAACATTGCAAATTGTGTTACATGACCATGGGACACTGCAACTGTTCATAAACGCGAGCTGGCTGCCAAGCACCAAAATGTGGTCACGTCACCATGTCAAAGAGACCCTCCAATAATTAATGACTCTTTATGAGGCTTTTTTACTTTGAATTTCATAAACTGAGGAGTCCCTGTATGGCTTAGAGACACATGGGCTAAGGGACACCAGGGGTAACTTTTTTTTTAATTCAAGTTTTTTATTTTATATGTTTATACATATCAATGCATGAACAGTGTGATATCTGGGTACATTTCAGTACAATATATATAGTATTACTCCTAGTTATTACATTTTCATTGTTTCATATTGTTTCATATTGTATACACATATCTTTTACTATCGCCCTTCAGTTCTAAACCTTCCTTTTGTTCTTTCATATACCTGTGTGTGTGTATGTGTGCGCGTGTGTGTGTGTTTTCTTCTCTTATTGTAGGACCTTTATGTGTATTTCTCCTCAGCTGGGTATTTTCCTACGTAAACCAAGATTTTCAAAATGCAACCATAGCTCAGTGAAATCACTGATAAAAGCCTAGAACTAGTGGATGTGATTTCACTGAGCTATGGCTGCATTTTGAAAATCTTGGTTTATGTAGGAAAATACCCAGCTGAGGTATTCAAAGCCATGTTTTTTTCACTTCCTTTAGTTCCCTTAGTCTTCACACCAATTTATATAAAAAATTCATCCTTCAATCTTTTATTATTTATTGTCTCAATATACACTCCTAGTACCAATCACAATCATTAATACATTAATACATAATGCTGTATCATTAATACATAATGACCAGGGGTAACGTTTACCAACCAAGGAGGACTCCTACAGGCAATGCATCCAGCCAGGCAAAAGTAAATGCCTTCAAAATTTCGGTATTGTGATGGATAATAGATAGGAGGCCAGCACAAATACTTTCAGATAAATCCCCAGAATTGTAAGGCTTAAATTAGGGTTAAATTGGTTTGAAGTTGTCTCAGATATGTTGCTTGAGATATAATGCAACAGTTGATCAGGACTAATAACTAATAAACAAATGCTAATAACTAAGAAGCAAAAGGCTGAACTCCCCAATTCACAGTTTGAACCAGTCTTCTTCAATTAAAAAAAATTGTTTGAACAGGCAATATAGGTATTCCTTGACTTACAATCATTTGTTCAGTGAGGATTTGAAGTTATGGTAGTGTTCAAAATTAAGAAATTTAATTACAGCCATTGCTGCACCCCTGTGGTCATTTAACCAAAATTTGGGGGCTTGGCAGCCTATCTGCGCTTCAATTTCCCACCCACCAACCATCCCCCATCTATGCACTTTTGGTCCTCTGAATTCCATAGCTTTGCTCCTGAGCTGACTTTCACTGTCTTCTTGCTCTTACTGCTGACCAAGCATGCCTGGCCTGGCCCTTCATGAGGCAGCTGCTGGTCAAATGAGGTTTTCTTCCCAAGGTCACAAATGAAAGATGGCCTAGAAGTGCTTCATGAAGGGCAAGGGCAGGCATCATCAGTGGAAGCAAGAAGGTGAAGTTCAGTGGTGATGGTGGAGTGCAGGGTGGCCAGGGCAACTGCAGGCTGGGCCGGCTGAGGTTTCCTGGGATAGCTGTGGCTTTGCACTATGCTGTTGCGGCAGCTGGGGCTTCCTGGGTTGCTGAGTTTGCACTGTACAGCTGGGGCTTTGGGTTGCACTGCCAGGGCAGCTGAGACTTCCCAGGATGCTATAGTTTTAGACTGTATCCACAGAACTATAATTTGCATTTCATAAAAATTGGGATATAAATAAATAAATGCAATGTATAAATATGTAAGAAATGTTCCTGTATTGTCCTTTGGTCAAACCCACCTCAAAGAATGAAAGAGTGCTCTATGAAGTACACTGAAGGAGCTGGGCAAGAGTAGCCTTGAGAAAGGGTGGATATAATAGTGAAATAATCACTTATTATAAAACTAATAATAGTTTTAAAAACGCTTAACGGGAATTTTTTAAAAATTTTAGAAATGCAGGGCGTAAGAGAAATTAATCAACAAAATATACGTTTAGATTCTGATCTTACGATTTGGTTGTAAAGACTAAGATATATAATGTTCGAAATATGGAACTATTATGGCTAAGTTACCTGGCATACAGCACAACGCACAGGTTGGAGTACAGCTTAAAAGTATTTAAATTCTCTTTGTTCCTACAATCCGGGATGGTCCAAGACCAGCTGAGATGTAGTGTAGCAGCCTTATCGCTATTGTGGATGTGGAGTTTGTTGTTGTTGTTATAAATCGAGACGTCGCACCTGCCGAGGACTCCCGGCCCTCCGGTCGCTCAGGGAGATTTCGGGCTGAGGCGAGGAGCAGGACCTCCCACGAAGCCCGGGACCCTCGGAAGCACGAAATCGCCCGTCCCGTCCCGTCCCGTCCCGTCCCGCACGCAGCCAAGCCTCGCTTTACGGCATTTCGCCAGAACCCAGGAGTCCCGCACCACACTCACCCATGACGGACAGGCCCCGACACGTGGGAAAGGGAGGCAGGCGAGCTCCTCTCAGGTGCTCCCACCCAGAGCCGTCAGGAAGGGGGCAAGAGGGAAAACGCGGCCCCTTCCTGCACTCGCCGGCGGGAAGGGCCCAGGCCAACCTGGAGCTCTTTCGAAGGCGGTCGGAGCCGACCGGTAGATGCAAACGGGAGCCCGGGCCGGCCGACTAGGAAGCCACCGCGGGGCCCCTCTCTTCGCCGACGGGCCGCCCGCGACAGGAACCAGCGCTCGGCCCAGGACTCACCACAGCCAGCGGCCCCGGCGATGACCACTTCCGGTTCCTGGGCCGGGCGCTCCCCGGAAGTGCCCCTCCCAGTCCACTCTGCGATTCCTCTGAGCTGCCACGTCCTCACTCTATCAACGGCCCGCCCATTAAGAAAAAAACGGGAACAGGAAATGACGCGTGACCTTTTGCGGCCCCGTGATTGCTTGCTCGTTCCTGTTTCCGGTTTGTGTGTGAGGGAGGGAGGGGGAGGGGGGGGACACGGGCTCGTTTTTTTCTTGCTGTCTCCGCCAGAATCTCTTCACATGTGAATCGGCTACGTACATCGTTACGTCCGCAGGCCTCTCCGTAGCACGTTCAAAACGGGCGAATCAATTATGGGCCGCCGCTTTGACGCAGCGTAGCTTCTTACTCGGATATGCTGCGTGGGCAAAATGTATGGAGGAGAACCATCTGAAAGCTAAGCCTGCGTTTGAAAAGCCGTTTTAAGTGGAGATGGCGGTCGGGGTGCCAGTCGTTGGTACCTGTTGTCAGGGTTGTACAGGAATCAAAATCAGGAAATGCTCTTAAGAAGTCAAAGGTGTAATAACTACATCTTATTCCCCAGGCCCTCCCAAAAAATCTGCCCTCCAACAAAACCCTAGGAAGTTAATACAGGCTGGATTGGATACAGCAGCTAAAGTCTAGTTCAGTCCAAGGTTTACTTGGAGAATTACATTAAAACAGTCAAGCGTTCACCATAGTATTCACTCTAGTCCTCTTTTTGCCCAAAATCCAGTCCTGCAGACTTAGTTGAGAAAAATGTAAAACTTCCAAGTTTTTCCCTCCTGTTCTAAACTGCTAGGAGCCTTGTTCAATTGTTCTGCTCTTCTCAAATTCCTACTAATCCAGTGTGCAGTCATCTACAAACAGTGCAGTTCACAGTTAACATTGAGGTAAAAACAAGCAGATCATTCACTATTATATTGAATAAAAACATGATTCAAAACATGATCCAGAGGAATACCATTAGATAGAGCCCAAAAACTGAAAATTGAATTCTGAATGGTAACTGGTTCATTTTCTGCTAAGAAAAGAAATTATCCTCCATAATAAACACCACCAAACTCCCCATTAATATAATTTACACAAAAATCCTCTTGCCATTCCACGTCATGTGCCTTTTCATGCTGAAATTGGTATACAGTAATTATTTTTATGCATCTTGGATACAACGCCAGGTGGGACCAACAACAGCAAGCTAAAAAACTAGCCCATAGTCTGTTCTGCAGTCTTGCATCCACTCTATGCTGTTCTATAGATGATTCTTTTAATATGCTGCTGGTGATTTTAGTGGTGCTACAGAACTCATTTCTCCTATTGTCAGTATCCTATAAAGAACCAATTCAGTAAAGAAAAATTCCTTTATTTTTAATAATGCTTAGTTTATACTTAAAAGTTTGATATATTGCTTCAGTTTGTTTTATTACTGGTATTTTTAAATACTTCTGGTCTTTGGTGTCATCCTGATAATTTCCCAGAGTCCCCAGGCTTTTGCATTTTAAGGGAAGATTGTCAAAAATATTTTGGAACTAAATTCCAATCTATCCCCACCCAGCACAACTGCTCATCTGCCTTCTATATGTTTCCCTATGTCCACATGTCTAAACAACCTATTTTAGCCTATTTTTACCAAGTCTAAGTCAGTGTTCCAATAACTTCCTCAATATCATGCCATTCCACAAAATTTGGAATTACAACCACCATCATTTGTGACTCCCTATCGGACTGCCTCTGATCAATTCCTAGGAAAGAAAACCCTTAACTCCAGAGAAAAGGTACTTTTACTAAGAAGAACTGAATGCAGAATGCAAGGTCTGAAGCAAATATGTGCAAAAAGGACAAATTGAAAATCACCCCAGAGCCCACCAATAGTCAGGCAGAGTCCAATCAATGTCCAGAAAGATGTTTTGGGAGTGTCTCTAGCCCAGGCGTTCTGCATTGCCTTCATGCATGCCATTCCCAGGACAGTTGGCCTTGAAGCTATGAAACAACCGAAGGTGGCCTCTCTCTCTTCCATGAATCTGATCCTCCTCATCAGTTCCCAGCATTTTCACTCACACCATCTGCACATTTCCCTTCCGAAAATGCCCATTGCTCTGTCCCTCCCCATTTCCATGGCAGCTGGCAGCAAGCTTGAAGGAAAGTGATAAAGCATCCACCATAAAAAAAACAACCCGGGATATACCATATGAATTGAACTGATTGAAATATTGAGCCCAGCAAACTTGCTTAAGAGATAATTTACATGGGGTCTTCAGAGTCTCTAGATTTTTATGATCAGTCCATACCTTGAATGGCATTTTCGCTCCCTCTAGAAAATGCCGCCAAGTAAGCAGAACGCACCATACCACATAGGCCTCCTCCCATGTCGCCCACCTCTGCTCAGTTTCGGTAAGTTTTTTAGAAGTGTATACACAACATTGTAGCGGGTCCTGGGCATTCTCTTGTAATAACAGCCCTCACGGCTACGTCTGCCTGAATTACGAAAGGAGCACTTGGGTCAGGATGCTTTAGTACAGGCTCCACAGCAAACAGCCATCTGAGTTTTTCGAATGCTGCTTGGCATTCCATAGTCCGCTTAAGTGGTTGACTTGGCTTCACCTTGCCCTCACCCTTGGTTTTTAAAAGGTTGGTGATTGGTAATATAATCCTGGTGAATGAGGGGATGAACTGGCAGTAGAAATTAGCAAAGCCTTTAAAAAAATCATAATTGTTTCCTGGTGTGGGGAGGGGCCCACTCTTAACACTTCTCACACCTTTTCTGAGTCTATTTCTGCCCCTTCATGGAATATGCAGTAACCCAGGTAATCTTATCTTGGTGAAATTCATACTTGGAAAACTTTGCATACAATTTTGCCACTTGGAGCCTTTTTAGAACTGCGCACACCAACTTCACATGTTCATCCATAGTCTCAGTATATATTAAAATATCAATCAAATACACCAAAACCCCTTTATATAAGTAGTCATGCAACACATCACAGAGGGCAGTTAAACACAGTTTTCCATTCATTGCCCTCCTTGATCCGAACTCAATAATAAGCCTCCAGCAAGTCTAATTTAGTAAGATTTTGCCTTTGGCTAAGTGCGCAAGCATATCATTGGGAAATGGGTAGACACTTTCCATGCATACTGCATTAAGTCCTCTATAGTAACACATAAGCAAAGGGTCCCATCCTTTTTCTCCCGGAAAGGCTGCCACCCAAGATCTAGCTGGTTGGATAAATCCATGCTTCATGTTTTTGTCTATGAACGTGCAAAGCTCATCTAGTTCTCATAGAGTCATTGGGTAGAGTTTGGCCCTAGGAAGGATTTTGATATTACAGTCAGTGGGGCGATGAGGTGAGAGTGTGTCGGAGCCTTTTTCACTAAACATGTCCCGTAAATCCCAGTACTCCCTGAGGATCCAGGGCTCACTTTTCAGGCTTTCCTACAATGTTGCCCCCAATTCCCTCTTTTCCTTGGCTTTCTTGTCTCTGGGTGCTGGAATCTCTACCCCCTTTTTGGCCATTTTTTGCCAGATTTGCCAGTTTACAGAAGGGTTCCATTTCTGAAGCCATGACAGTCCAAGCAGGAGGGGTCTCTCTATCCCCAACGCCACTTTAAAAATTTGAGTCTCTGTGTTTTCCCATTCTCATTTACACTGGCTCAGTTATAAATGAGCTGTGCTCCTCCAGTCCTGTTCAGTTGGTAAAAAGTTATTGGCACCTTCAGCTGCTTAAGTCTCAGTCCAACTTTTCCATCACCTCAAGGCTGACCACACACTTGGTGCAGCTCGAGTCCAGTAGAGCCAACATCCTCCTCTGAGTCCCTAATGAAGGCACTACTAGTTCCACAGGAATGGACATGGGGATTACATGTTGACTTACCAGGGGATCATTGTTGGAATCGGTCTCGCTCTCACCCAGGACAGTTGGACTTCCTAGCCCCTTATAGTCGGGAGGAGCGAATTTAACAACTTACACCCCTTTCAGTACTGTCTCACGGGAACTTGGAGCTGGTTTCTTTGCCTTTCTCTCTGAAGCTGCCATAGCTTTGGGGCTGGGCTTGGTGGATCAGCATTCTGCAGCTTGGTGCCCCTCCTTCCTGCACTTAAAAAATGCCATGGATTGCTGCGTGGAACCAGAATCACTCATTGCTGGCTTTGGAGTTACCTTCTGACCAGGGGAAGAGGACGTGTGCCACCCATGGCTCCCCTGGTGTTGGTCTCTGGCTAGGTCAAACTCCATCTGCCAGCATATACAAGTGTTTTAGGGTACGTAGGGCCCCACATGAGATGTAGGTGTGGTAGACGTCATCAAGGCCATCTTTGAAGCAATTGATCAGGATGACTTCAGGCGATGTGCTTACTTGACACACCAACTTTCAGAATTCTTGGGTGTAGGCCACTACTAGCCAACGACCTTGGGTAATGATCTTCAACTGGGTCTGGGCCAGTAGGTCCTCAAAATGCTTGTGGAAGGCTACCATGAAGTGATTGTAATTCCATAGCTTGGGGGTATCAATGTTATGGAGGGACACCATCCACTTGGCCGCTGCACCCTCGAACCATGGTCATGCTCCTCACTCAGGCTGTTTCTGTCCCCAATTTAGCCCTATACTTCTGCAAGTAGTTCCAAACTTATGCCAGGAAAAAAACCAATTGTTTGGGGTTCCCCCCATACTTCACTCCCAACGCTGGAACTTTTGGGACTCGGTGTCTCTGAGGAATGGCCCCTGCCGGTGGATGGGCTTATGCAGCAGCAGCTAACGGCAGCAGTGATGCTGAAGTTGGAGTCAATCCAGACGGAGTAGGTGCCACTGTCACCATGGCTATCAGCGTGACAGCTCCATCCACAGCTTGGCTTGGGGAGCCTGAAAGGCCATCTGAGCAAAAGTTTCCTGGGCTCTCCGATTTTTGATTGCTTCTTGCAACAGGTATGAGGCATGACATCCTCTGGATCTGAGTCAGGAGGGGGGACTTCACCTCTGTCCCTTTCATGCCACTCTTGCCTGTAGGAACATCTGCTTCCTTCAGTAAAATCATCACCAAGGTTCGATCCTCTGGCTCTTCTTTTTGTCCCACATCCAGTGACCACCTGGACTTGACACTTCTCCCTCGTTCATGCCAACTGCTATGGCTGAAATCAATTCCTGATCCAATAGGTATTGATTTCCATATGGAAATGTAAGCGCAGACTTGGTTGAGGAAATAGGCGAGTTTCCCTGGAGTCCCATCAAAGGTTGCCCCAAATCATAGGGGGGGCCGCTGCTAGCGAGGCCTGTTGCTGAGCTGGTTGTTGTGCTTGTGCTGGCTGCTGGGATTGCTCTGGCTGCTGGGCTGGAATTTGCTGTGGGACTGCGGCTGGTTGTTGGAGCTGCACAGATGGTTGGGGTGATACCGGCAGGGGTTCCGGAACCAGTGGCTGAAAGTGCGCCGGTTGATAGATGGGCGCAAACTGTAGGACTGGGACAGGCATCCATTGGCATTGCACCCACCCCTGGCCACGGTAAAATGCCCATCCAGGAGGAATCTGGTCTACCAGCGGTAGTCTGAATGCCAGCTGCTGGGATAGAGCACTTGGTCTCAGCAGGCCCAGTTGCAGTCCTTGCAACATCACGCCGGGCTGGCTCAGGAAGCTTTGTTGCTGGGCCACTCTGATCCTGATGGCGGCTGTCACTCCAGTAGCCCGGGCCCGTTGTGGGAGGCTGTGGAGCGATCCACTGGGCACCAAATCAAAAGAGGCAGATGCCCTGCTCAGCTGCGCTGTGGCTTCTTGGCTCGGGAAAGTGAATGTAGGTTGAGCCAGGGTCCATTTGGGCTGCTTTGTTCCAAATGCTTGAGCAGGGCTGGTCATGCTGAGTTGATTAAACTGCTCTGGGAGACCAGCCAGCGACTGGGTGTGCGATGGTGGTGGGAATCCCCATTCTCTAGTGTGCTTGCATCACATTTGGCTCGACATTCTCCATTCGAAGGTTGGGATCTGTCCTGCTTGGCATCGACCCAGTTGTGGTTCCGACAGTGCGGCTCCGGTGACTGCTTCCTGGAGCAGCATGGCTCCTGCAGCTTCGTCCCACAGGGTTACATCCAGTTGCGTGGTCCACTCAGATGCCGGCTCTTTGGGCCAGGCATCCAGCTGGCATTCTCTTTTTGCAGCTTCCTCTGCTTCCACCACAGCTTGGGAAGGATCTTCCCTGAGTCGTCACACTGCTTTGGTTCGGGTTGACATTCGGGGCTCAGTACCCTGGACAGCATCCCAGTATGCAGGGAGCTGGTGAGATTTTTTAAGCAGATTCGGGTTAATGTCATGGTTCCAAGTAACATCCCAACAAAAGAAAACTCCGAGGCTTGAGTTTCCTCAAAGTTCCATTTTATTAGAGATGTCATATTGGCATATCTGGGAAAACCCGAATCTGAAAGCTTCCAGGTTTTCCCCACCCAAGTGAAAGTTCAAGTCCCTGCCCAACACCCACAAATCCACCACATCAGGTGTGAAATTTATTTACCTTCCCTACCAGTTCGGAAGTGCAAGCACAGACCCTCAACGCATGCGCAAACCCTTCTGCACATGGGCAGAGGGTAAAAAACAGGTTACTTCCTGGTTAAAACCAGCCGGGTGGGTGGGCGGAGCCTCGCGCTCCCGTTGCTACCGTTCTCTGAATCACCCACCGCCATCACTACTGGTTTGGCCGAACCAGTAGCATTTCACCCCTGCATCACATGATCCAATCATCCACCATCCAAACTGGAGATGCCTCCCAGTCATCCAACTCCAGGTGCCAGGGCAAGGTGTCCTTGACTCTCTGAGAAAGAAATATTATTCTGACTATATGCCTCCCATACTCCATACAATCCCCCCTCCCATTTTCCCACAGTAGAAAATGTGGCAGGCCTGAAGGCCCAATACAAAAGATGGCTTACTGTACATACCATTTATATGTACACTGAGCTTATTCATCAGAGACAAATTCCTTGTGTGTCCAATCACATTTGGCTAATAAATTATTCTGTTCTGTTCTGTCTTCTTTTGTATAAAATAATCTGCATCAAATCATCAGCATGAAGAATGCAGTAAGTATGAACCTACAGTTAGCAACTGAGGATGCAAACAAGGAAGAGGGAGGAAGAAAAAGATAATCAATGGATCTTTTTGTTTTATACTTATCTTTTAATATTGATTTCTTCTGTTAAGAATTCTGTTTGTATGTGTGTGTTAAGTCAGCATTGACTCCTGGCAACTGCCTGGATAAATCCTGCCATTTTCTTGGCAAGATTTCAGATGTATTCTGGAGTTCCATGGTTCCATGGGAGTTCCCCCGTACTGGGGGAATGCAGCCTGTTTTCTATCAGCAGATTTTTATCTCTTATTTTTTTCCTAATAGGTTCTGAAAAAAATTACAAATCCCCATTACCTTGAATGTTTACTAACAACAGTTTGAGGATGTGTATATATTAATATCCCAATAAAGACCAGTGTTTTACAATTGATAACGAGAACATAAGAATTACAAAAAGAGAGAGAGAGACCAGCATTTTCACAGGGTGCAAATGTTGCAGACCCATTCCTTGAAAAGAATCATGATATTTTTCATATATGATAGATGCCAGGTCTCTAAATGTTATTTAAGTAAGCAGTTCCTATGTTGTCACTGAGGGGGCTTTGGCATATCTTTTTTATTTGGTTTTTACTTTTACTGTACACTGCCGTCTCTCTGTGAAGAGATGGGCAGTTCAAAAATGAAATGAAATTAAATGAATAAATAAATAAAAAAACTACTATTATTGTGTAGTCAGAGCAGGTTTACAGAAGTGCAACAAAATGTTCAGTTGATTAAAAAGTATGTTCCGAAAGAGACAAAGGCAGGAGCTGGCTTTGTAGCCTTGGGGAAAAAAAGAAAGTATAAGAGCTTCCTGACAGTGGAAATGATGGGCTCCTCTGGATGTTATAAACAGAGGGTGAATAATGATTTGTTTGGGGATTTTTGCGCTGAGGTGGGGATAGACTTGATGGCTATATTGCATCTATTATAGTGTATACTGCTCAGAGCCCCTCCTTGAGGGAGTTGGGCAGGCTAGAAATAGGAAATACAAATTAACAAAAATTTTAAAAACTTTCCATCTAAAATAAAGTTAGATTGCCAGAATTGCTATATATGGTCTACAGAAATCCAGATGACCACTAGATGGCACCAATTTTCTATTTAGATTTTTGTAGTTGAAATATGGAACTATTTGATATGATAGACCATGTCTGTTCATATTGAAGTGACAAATGTCTGAAAATATGTAATAAAATCTAAGCTATTCATAAGATGAATTTACGGAGTCTTCCCCCCTCCTGATTAAATTACATTTTCATTATGAATACATATGGACAAGAAACACATATACCTCTTCTAATAATTACAGTTCAATCGATATATCAAATACAATAATATAATCCTATAGCTTTATAAATAAAACTGATTTATTGGAAATAAGGAAATAATTCCTCCCCTTAAAATAATATTTTTAAAAGAAGGAATCCTTAAATTGATCTTAAATATTAATATCTTCCCAAAAACCTGATCCATCATAATAATACTATCCAACTATAAAAGAGTATAACCAAAATATATGCATTTTATTCAGTGGTGGAATGCAATTTTTTTTGCTACCGGTTCTGTAGGCGTGGCTTGGTGGGGTGGGTCATGTGATTGGGTGGGTGTGGCCAACTTTTTTTTTTTTTTTTTACTTTTTAAAGCATATTTTTACTACCTATTCGCCCCAACCGGTATTTTAAAAATAGTTTAAAAAAGTAAAAAAAGAGATTCCGACGATGACAGCTGTGCTGCACGATCATCAAAACCTTTTTTTAAAACTTTTTAAAAGCATTTTTTACTACCAGTACGCCTGAACCGGTAGTTTTTATCACTACCAGTTCGTCCGAACTGGACCGAACCGGTAGCATTTCACCCTTGATTTTATTGTATCTCCAATATAAGGCCAATAACCAAGCTTTTGTGTTTAATGAATTTAGAACAACAAGAGTTGGAAAGGACCTTGGAGGTCTTCTCCAAGGAGGTCTTCTAGTCTAGTCCCCTGTTCTGGTAGGAGACCCTATACCAGTGATAGCTAACCTTTTTACTGTCGCGTGCCAAAAGCGTGGGAAGAGTGGGGGGGTCACGCATGTGTGTGCCCACATCCATAATTCAATGTGCTCCGCCCCCACACGCATGTGCATACGACCCCCCCTTTTGGCACGCAACGGCAAGGTGGGTCCGGTAGGCCCGTTTTTCGCCCTCCAGAGGCTCCAGAGGCTTTCTAGGAGCCTGGGGATGGCAAAAATGGCCTTCCCCACCCCCTGGAGGCCCTCCAGAGACCAACAATGGTCCATTTCCTGACTTCCAGTGGGCCCAGAAGGCCTGTTTTTTGCCCTCCCCAGGCTCCAGAAGCTTTCTAGGAAAGTTACATTCATCAAGAATCATAAGGACTTCCGGTTTGACGTCGCAGCAAGACAGTCAGGGAAACAATGGGCTCTAACGAGCCCCGCGAAAACCCCGACTGCCGAACTGCCGCCGATGGGTCTTCCTGAATAAACAAACAGGAGAACTTAAAGAGCCAGCTTCCCTCCTAATTTCCTAAGGAAAAAATTTGATTCTAATGAGTACCTCTGTGTATTTGATAAGCTATATAACAGCGGTGGTGATGGGGCAATTAGGGTCCTTCCGGTCCTTTGCCAAAAATCCCTTCCCTGCGAGGGTGTGGAGCGCCCAGTCTTTCCCTGGACTTCAGTGGGAAGCCTAGCTGGCATGCTGGAGGGAGGCCCAGAAGGCCACCAAGCATGCCAGCCAGGCTCCCTGTTGAATTCCTGGGAAAGACCGTCCACCCTGACCGGGGGCTCTAGCCCTCCCAGGGATGTTTGGGGAAAGGAATGTGAGCAGAGAAAGAAAAGGATAAGCAATTGGAATTAGTGTTGCTCCTCACTCCTCTTCATTTCCATCCTTGCAAGCAGCCTGGCTTTGAGCCTGTCCTCCTCAATGGCCAGTGGAAGTAGCTGACCTCCCTGATGTAGCCTATGAATAAAAGGGGGACACAAGAAGTCCCACAGTCAGACTCCAGAATGGCTGAATGAACGGGCAGCTCTCCTTCAGGGCAGGGTCCAACAGGCCCCTGGGCTCCCCCACATCCTTTGTGGCAAACCAGCCCTTGTCTCAGGCACTTTGGACAAAGGGGGGGTCTTTCTTTTTCTTTCTTCCTTTCTTTCTCTGTCTTTCTTTCTCTTTCTTTCTTTTTCTCTCTCCCCTTTCTTTCTTTTCTTTCTTTTTCTTTCTCCCCCCACCCCCCGCTCTTCTCTTCCCATTCAGGGTGATGGATCTCTCATCCTTTACAGCCTCCCTCTCTCCCCACATCCTTTGTGGCAAAGAAATGCGAACCAGCTCTTGTCTCAGGCTCTTTCTTTCTTTCTTTCTTTCTTTCTTTCTTTCTTTCTTTCTTTTTCTTCCTTCCTTCCTTCCTCTCTCTCTCTCTCCCTTTTCTTTTCTTTCCTTCTTTCTTTCTTTCTCTCTCTCCCCTTTCTTTTCTTTCTTTTTCTTTCTCCCCCCCACCCCCCCGCTCTTCTCGCCTTGGGAGGCTCCGAACTGACAGGCGAGCAGCTCATGGCGATGCGAACAAGCCCTTGTCTCAGGCACTTTGGACAAAGGGGGGGGGAGTGTTGTTGGCCCTTCTGAGCCTCCCTCTAAACTGCAGCCCCCACTCTTCCACTCCCAAAGCCCCCAAGTCTCTGCACCGATTGGCTGGGTGCGAATTGTCCTGGGAGGCCAAAAGCCTGATGCGAACTGTACTTCGACGAATGGGCCCCAGCTAAGGGACTGGGATGGAGGAGCCGTGGCCGATGTGCCAGGGTGAAAGACTGGGGGCAGGTTAGCCGAAGAGAAAAGTTTGTGGCTAATAACACAGAGGCGAAAACCTTAAGGAGAAACAGGCAAGGCAAAGAGACCGAGCCGAAAAGTTCCATTCTGGTGTATACTTGATTCCCATATAATACACTCCTCCTTGTGTCTGGACTATTTATTTTGAATAAGTTGTACCCTTCAGTCTGGCATTCCACTCATAAGTTTCATCCCACCAGGTTTCAGGAACACCCAGTAAATCTGCCTTCCGGCATTAAGATTTCTAATTCATCCGGTTTGTTCTCCATACTCCATATATTTGTACAGAGTCACTGGAAAACTTGGGTAAAAAGCTTGACCTATTCTTTCCTGTTTTGAATTTTCATTATTGGGTGCCTCCACATCCTGTGTCTGACTACCGTGTATCAGTTCCATTCCAATAGGCAGTATTGTATTTTTTTCAGAGCCCTTGTCTCCTTCCTCCCAGAGGATTCAATGTAAAGCCCTCTGGATTAGTTTTCTGAAGCACCTTCCAAACACATTTTCTCAGTTCTCAAGAGCTACAACCTATCTCCTGCCTGGAATCTTTCTTTACGAAAATGAATCTCATGATGAAAGAACCTCATCTGTTCTGTGTTACTGTCTTTCTTCCTTTTGTTTCTCTGCCCTTCAGTTCTCAGTAGTGTTGCTGATGCTTTGATGGGATTCAGGGGCCTCTCTCTTTGTTGAGATCAGAATCCAAACTATAGGATCAGGGCAATGGAGGTTGGTTTCAGCAGAATCTCAAGCGGTTCTCCCAAACTCTTTTCCTAACAGTTCTCTTCTCTTTGGAAAAGATGCCATCCAGTGAGACCATGTAATCCTTATTATCTGTTTGAGTGATTAATAATACAGGCCAAGGCTAGTGTTTCTCTACTTTCTCTACTTATTTATTTCTGTACATTGCTTTATTTTCCTATGCATATTTTAATAGTTTTTTTTAAACATTGCATCCTTGTTTTAATCAAGTTGTCACTATGTTCTAATCATGGCTATTCTATAAAATCTTTTTTATTCCTATTAAATTATTTTTGCCCCTCTGTTTCAAGTTCAGAGCTTGTCTATTTTCTGTGTTTGGAACATTTACCATGTGAACAGTAAACAATATGAGCTTTAGGCCCCACCTTTTCCTCATGTTTTATAAAATGTGGCTTGTTCTAATATAATTAGTCTCTTAGTTTCTCCTAGAGTGCCTAAGCTCTGGTTTAAAATATTTCATGTTGTCATCTTCTTCCCTGCAAGTTTCAGTTTCAAAGTTTCAGTTTCAAACAGTTTCAGTTTCAAAGTTTCAGTATTGCTTAACTTCACTCTGCTTTGGCCAAATAAATTTTCACAGTTCTTAAAAAAAAGGTCTGTCTCCCATCAGTAGTCTTTCATCCAGAAACATAAAATAGTTTCAGATGCTAAATCTCTCACTGATATTATTTTTGTAAACAGCGGTTGGCCTACATTATATATCTTCTTTCCACGCTTCTTTCATGAATGACAAGGGCAGACAGAATACCATCTATTATTGCAAATTCTCGATCTTGTTATAACTTCAAAGTCCAAGATGATGTGATAGTAGTTAGTCCAGATTGTATCATTCATCCCCACATGGCAAACACGGAAGGATAACTCTTAATGGCTCTGATGAGTGTCAGGTGCGTTTCTTGTATCCAGGCTTGTTTTGTGCTTCAGTTTTTCATAATAAGTAATTATCAACTATCTTAATTTTTTCTCCTGTAATAGGGATCCGTCACATTCTCTCTTTAGATTCAGCAGAGTTTCCTATTGTTCCAGAATACCTTCCAAATATTTCTTTGACAACCACTTTCATCTTTTATGCCCTTTCCCTCCAGTTTCCTACTTGCAAGGAGTTATTTCTTGCATTGTTTCCTGTCTAAGAAATATTTCTATTTATTTATGAAGTACAATACAGGTACTGATAATCATTTTCCCAGCCCTCTTATGGTTTCTTCAAGCATTTGCAATGAGCTTTAACTTAAATCTTTTTGCAGATTCTTGGGTTCAAATAATATGCTGTCTCAGTTATAGAGAAAAAATGTAATGATCCCTCGGTTAAACCATTTTGCAAATTTTCCTGCCAAACTCTTGTTTGCTTCAGTTCTGAAACTGACTGCTTTGGTTATGTGAAGCAGCCTCTGCCTGGTAGCAAGAAAGAATCATTCAGTCATACACAGTGAGCAATAAAGCAGTTTGTAGGACGTATTCTTTGCAGTTTTCTTTTTATTGTGTTCTGATTTTTTCCATAAATCAGCCTTTGAATATCCTTGAAAAGGAGTGTTGGTCCAATACTTTGGTATTTGCTCATCTGCTGTTGTGGAATGGGCTGGCTGGGCCAGGGGAGGTGGATGTCTCTGGGACTTATTCCTAAATAACATTTCACAAAATTTCCTCTCCAGCAATTGCAGTCTTATCACAAACTGACAAGTAGTTCTTAGGAACCTTAGGAATGGTTAGGAATTTGAACTTAAATTTCACCCCCCTTCAATTTGTTTCACTACATGAAATTGGTGCTCTCTGATATTGGGACCCACAATTAAAGGATTCTTTAAATAAATTAAAATGGTAAGAAAGCTAAATACTCCAAAAGAGCTAAATACATTGCAACTGAAATTTCACATTCTCCAAATATGTATATTTCATCAGCCTTCCTTCACTCTTCAGTGTACTCTGTTCAGATTAGTTTATTTATTGACTTGTAGATGTTGCTGGGAAGCCTAAATGTTTTTGGCTCAGAGCCTCATTTCTCTGTCCTTGTGTTGGTGAGAAAAAGGCAGGCAGATCAAAGTTGTGTAAATCGTTTGTCACCATTTTCTGGATTCTGCAAGGGTTGCAGAATACACGTTTAGTGCATTTCATTCTAAAACTACTAGAAAATTATATTATGAGACTTATAACAACTCTGGATACCATCTTTTCTTTATTCGGTTGTTGCCAGCAGTGCAGTATTGTAGCTGAGAGATTTCAGTTTGGAGAAAGCATTTTAAATCTCTGCGGCTGTCATTTTAGTAAGGTGACCTTGTGCCCGTCACTTTTTCTCATCCCTAGGAAGGCACAATGGCAAACCACTTCTGAAAAACTTTGCCAAGAAAACTGCAGGGACTTGTCCAGTCAGTCTCAAAAAATTGGACATGATTGAATTGAGTGGAATGGGGGGAAAAGTTAAATCCAGAGTACGCTCAAGCCACAAAGACTAAGTAAGTCAAAAATGGGCAACTTTTCAGCTTGTGTCTATGTTTTATATTTTGTCATATAATTCATGATAAATATATATTTTAGAACAGAGAATAGTAGAGTTGGAAGGGACCATGGAGGTCTTCTGGTCCAACCCCCTGCTTAAACAGGAGATCCTATACCATATTAGACAAAGTCCCTTCTTAAAAGCCTCCACTGTTGGAACACACACAACTTCTGAAGACAAGCTGTTCTTCTGATTGTTCTTACTGTCAGGAAACTTCTCCTTAGTTCTTGATTGCTTCTTTGTTCAGTTTCCATCCACTTATTCTTGCCTTGCCTTCTGGTGCTTTGGAAAATAGGTTGACCCTCTTTGTGGCAGCCCCTCAAATATTGGAACCCCCTAGTTCTTCTTTTTAACTAGACTAGTCATACCCAATTCCTGCAACCATTCTTAATATGTTTTAGCCTTCAGCTCCCCAACCATCTTTGGCACTTTCCTCTCCACTCATTCCAGAGTCTCAACATCTTTTTTATATTGCGGAGACCAAACTTGGATATAGTATTCCAAGTGTGGTTTTACTAAGGCATTATAAAGCAGCGATATAACGTCTCATGATTTTGATTCTATCTCTCTGTTGATGCAGCCAAGGATTGCATTGGCTTTTTTGGCAGCTGCAAGACATTGTTGGCTCATATTTAAGTCATTGTCCACTAGGACTCAAAGATCCCTCACACAATTACTGCTATTGAGCCAAGCTTCAAATTTCTACCTGTACATTTTATTTTTCTTTTCTTGCCTAAGTGTAAAACCTTACTTTTCTCTACATTGAATTTCATTTTGTTAGATAGGGCTCAGTGTTCAAGTCTGCCAAGATCCATCTAGATCTTGAGCCTATCTTCTTGGGTCTTGTTTATTCCTGCTAATTTGGTGTCATCTGAAAATTTGATGAGTTTTCCTTCTGTTCCTTCATCTAGATTGTTTATGAAGAAATTAAAGCGTACTGGGCCTAAAACAGAATCTTGGGGCACTCCACTGCTTCCTTCCTTCCATGTAGATATAGTTCCATTAAGGACTACATGTTGAGAGCAATTTACAACCAGTTACAAATCCATCTGGTGGTGATGTCTATCTCATATTTTTCTAACTTACTAAGAAGTAGGTTGTAGTCTACTTTGTCAAATACTTTTCTGAAATGTAAGTATACTGACTCAGTCTTCCATCCTTCCAAGGTCAGTAAAATGAAGACCCAGATTGTTGGGGGCAATATGTTGATTCTGTAAACCACTTAGAAAGGGTTGTAAAGCACTGTGAAGCAGTATATAAGTCTAAATGCTATTGCTATTGCTATACTATGTCCACAGCATTTCGCTGGTCCTCTAGTTTAGTCACTTTGTCAAAGAATGAAATAAGATTTGTTTGGTATCATCGGTTTTTGACAAACCCATGTGGGCTTTTGGTTATAACTTTGTTTGTCTCTAGGTGCTTGGAAATCTGTTGCTTGATTATCTTTTCCAGGATTTTCCCAGGTATTAATGTCAGGCTGATTGGTCTGTAGTTTCCTGGATCAGGTTTTTTTCCCTTTTTTGAAAATGTGGATCACATCAGCTCTTTTCCAGTCCTCTGGTACTTCCCCAGTACTCCAAGATCTTTGAAAGATATAATACAATGGTTCTGCTAGTTCCTTCAGAACACTGGGATGTAATCCATCTTCTTGGATTTCTACTTTTTCTTCTTCAGTGGTATTATGGTAGACTGAGCTTTTATAATCATGTTCTTTAGAGCAGAGGTGTCAAACTCAAGGCCCGTGGACTGGATCCGGCCAGCAGGATGCTCAAATCTGGCCTACGAGGCCAGCCTGGAAATATCAAAGGACCGGTCCATGGTGCCTCTTCCGGCCAAAACATCCACCCGTTTTTGGCCTCCTGCAGCACTCTGCTGGCCAAAAACAGGCCACGCAGGGCGTTCAAAGGCCTCCCCCAGCCCCTTGTTGGCCGAAATGGAGCCACCGTGGGTTGGATCCAGCCCTCCCCACCCCATTTCCCATGGCTTTACTGTACTTACTTTTTGAAGAGCTCCAGAAGAGGCTGACCCATGTGGCAGAGAAGCCAAAGTCTTTTATTCAAAGCCCGTGAAGCTGTAAGAAGGAGAGATGTAAGGAAAACAGCTTTCTCCATCTGAATAAAAGACCGGCTTCTCTGCCATGAGGGGCTGCAGGTTTAGTTTGGGCCCAGTCTGGCCAGCAACGAGCAGCCTCCTGCTTGCTGCTGACTGGCTAGTTTGAATGAGCAGCTTCAGGGATTGGGGTGTGGCAGTCAATCAACAAGGGGCTTGCTGTTCAGCCCGATGAGACAAAGGAAGCAAGCTCCATGTTGATTGGCTGCTGCTGCTGGATCAATCCCTGAAGCAGGAGGCTGCTGTGGCCCAGTCCAGGCCTTTTCTACTACCAGAGGCCTGCTGGCCACATGGCCCCAGCTGAAGTCTTTTACTCAGAAGCTGGTGAAAATGTTTTCCTTACATTTCACATTCTTACAGTTTCGCCATCACTTTGGGCTTCTCTGCTAATGGGTCGGCCTCTTATGGAGCTCTGGAGATCTTCAAAAAGTAAGTAATCTATGGGAAATAGGGTGGGGAAGAGTAAGTGGAATCTGGGATGCTAACAAAGCAGGCCCAGTCTGTGGAGACCCGGTGGGGCAGGATGGGTGGGGAAACAATTGTGGGGACCCCAGGGAAGCATAAGGTATCTCAGTGTATTGGGGGAGGCCTTGGATGGCCTGCTCTAGCACTAGGCCCCGCAGGCTCTTCCCCAATCTGAGATATCTCATGTGCATTCAATTAACAAATACATTGGGGAAAGCAGGGAGTGATCACATTGATTTAATGTGATTCAATCAAATGAATCCTCGGGTTACGAATGTAATTGGCAGGCTCTATTACATTCGTAACTCGATTTCCTGTATAATGAGAGTGAGGGAGGGTCTCAGGGAAGTGCTGCCTTAGCACTTGGCCACCACAGGTGTCCCCCCAAGTCCCGTGCCACGTCCGCCATGCCCACACCCACCACGCCCACACCCACCATGGCCATGCCCGTTCCAAGGTCGAACACAACCCTGATGCGGCCCTCAATGAAATCAAGTTTGACACTCCTGCTTTAGACTTTCCCCAGCTTCTTGGGTTGTTTTCCCTTTTAAGATTCTCATCCCTTGTGTCCTTCCCAAGCTCTCTCTAGGTTGGTTGAAATCAGCTCTTTTAAAACCTAGGACTCTGGTTTGGTTTTGCTCTTTTGAGGGTTTTCTGTATTATATTGAATTCTAATCTAATATGACATGGTCATTCTCCCCAAGGTTCCTGCAACTTTAACCCCCTCTCTGTTAGTAAGAATTAGGTCCAGTGTAGTTTCCCTTTGGTTCTTTCCTCTACCTTTTGGATACCAAAGTTGTCAGCTAGGTTGGTCAGGAACCTATTTGATCTCCCACTTGATACAAAGTTTGTCTCCCATAATAACTGATAAACCAATTAATGTACTATTTCATTTTTTTAAAGTAAAAATCATCTTGTTACTTTGTTCATGGACTGTTGCATAATACATTACTATACATGGAGCATGCACAACCATACTTGTGCATTACACTATCCGAAGGGAAAATCTCTATGAGTCCTACTGAAATGACTGGCACTCATTGTAATGTGTTGCTCAGATAAGCTTCTCACTTCACTTACTGCAAGAAATAGAGGTGGCTTTGATGAAGGTGAAACAAATATCTTAAAAAGATTTCTTATGTGGGCAATAAGTAACAGCAGAGGAATCTTTCAGGAGCTTTTGTAATTCCATGTTTTATTGCAGTGCTTAAATCAAACCTTCCCCAGCTGGAAAAGAATGAGACAAAGCTCTAAAAAGACAGGAGGTGAGCTATTTTCAGCCATGAGTCTGGAGTGAGACATCCAGGATCTGTTTCACCATGAGGTGGAGAGGACAGAGAGTGAGATTGACAAGATACATGTGCAAATAACTCTGGCGTCTTACCAAAAGGGGTATGAAACGCCTGGCAATGGTCTGCTCAGCAGCTGGACATTTGGAAGAGTATCGGGTGTTGGGCTTTTCTCTGCCTGGGAAAAGGATGGGGGTGGGGCAGAGAAAATCAAACATTGGGAGGGACTAGAGAAAGTAGATGCTACTTGCAGCAATGGACAAGTAGCAATGGACAAGTAGCTCCTCTAAGAGCTGGAGATTTATTTTGCAGCCAAGGTGTTTGTCACACACACAAAAGGGGTACTGAGGTGATGGGAGCCGAAGACAAAGAAGAGGTTCTTGTAACTCTCTCTGGAGGCGGCCCCTGGGGCTTCCGCTTACAGGGAGGCTCTGAACAGAACAGACCCCTCCAAGTATCCAAGGTAGGACCTTCTAGCTCTCTGGAGTGGACACAGACACTGGGGAAAGTGATGGGAATCTATTTGCTCCATTCCAAGTCATTTATTTTCAGGACTCCAACAGTCTTCCTTGAAGTTTTGTTAGCTGAAGAAGCACATTTTAAAATTTAATCTTCAAAGACTGAAAGTAATGTGCTAAATAAGAACCCAAAATTTACTGTTCCCCAAATGGATATTTTTAAATTTTATTGTAAAAATTATTTACTGTTTTTTCCCAATAACTGGTCAATTTAATTCCAAATATAGTACAACTTCTGTTAAAAAAAAAAGTAGATGGCAAGCAATATCTTAAAGTATTTTGCAATTTCTCTTATGCAGAGGGGTTTACCTCTTCCAAGTAATGTCTACTGTAATGAGTACATCTTCCAAAACCATAATTCAAGATTTAAAGCAATATCTTTACCCATATACATTTTTCAACTCAAACTCAGCTGTTTAAGCTACCAGGTTTTTAAAAAATGGGTCAAAAATATACAAACCATGTATGGTCATTAGGATCTGAAGAGTGTTGAAAAGAAAAATGGAATTTTAAAACAGGCAGTGGCAATGTTGCTTGAATTCCAGAATACTTTGGTCCTAAACAGTGTAATAAAAATGTTGAGAACTCAGTGATGAGTTTGTGCCCTGAAAGTTGTTTAAGAAAGTGTTTCCCCTTGAGAACGTTTAAACTGGATCTGTATCTGCCACAGAATCAAATTAAACTGTATGCATATAAATCATCCTAAAATTAAACCACTCTGAAACCTATGCAATATAAAAATCTTGTCTTATAAAAGCAAATTGTTTCTAACAGAACCTATGGTGATGGCATAATATTAATTATATCAGAGTTGCACTGTACTCTCTAATGTTTTCTCTTCTGTGAAATATCAGCTGATTTATCAGAAATGAATATCTCGAATGCATTTTATTCCCATATTGCTTTTCTGTTTATGAATCTATAGAAGCTGCCAACAGCAGAGCTATAGATCTATTTAAATTAATAATAAACATGCAAACAACCTATAACTGATACTAATATCATTACCTAAGATCCTTAGGAAATACGCATTAAACGTTGTGGTAACACGAACACGTCTGTAATAACTGGCCAGAGAATACTTCCACTACTGTTCTCTAATGTCGCCTAATTTCAGAACTGAAATGAAGCTGAATATAAGTGAACTGTTCTCACCATTTTAGTTATGTGGATGTGATAGTCCTTTTCTTCAGAGAATTAGCAGCTCTGAGAATTGGCAACCAATTAGAAGGTTCTTTTTTGGCAAAAGGTGAGTGGAGATATCTCAGCCAATTTATAACCACTGCCAATAAGCGAAGGCCTCATCATATCTCCTTAGTTTCAAGTAAAAAACCCACCTCACACATTTTTCTCTTCCCATGAACAAAATCTGTAGAACAAATGTGAATCATCTCATGGGTCCATCATAGTTTGTATGACTTAGCTTACTCTCATTTTAGGTTTTCCTTCCATCATGGCCTTGCCATAATGATGAGAGAAAGTAGAAGGCAGGATGAGTCGGGACTTACAGACTAAACTATTTACAGCGGTTGTCCTACTTCATTTACAAAATTTAAGTTAAAGTTATAATTGTTATTGAATTGTAAATGTCTTGTTGCTGTTCCTTTTCCCATCCTATTTTTTTTACTGCAGTAATTTTTTGAACTTTATTTGCATTAAGAACAGAAATAATATAACCCTTTTTTATGCAAATATGGATAGGAAATACACATTGTCCTATTTGGGTGTCAGGATTGAGGACTGGGAGTTGTGAAGGTGTAGTTCATCTATAGGAGTTGTGAAGGCAATATAGTGAAAGTCTACTTGCAGAAGCCATTTGTTGCAACCATCAACCAGTCCAGAATTAACATCAGGAGTAGTCAGGCTCTTTGAGGCAGGTCTGTAGGACAATGGTAAGACTGGGGTCCAGGCAGAAAAGAATCCTGGGCAAAATGGTCTGCCCGGCAGTTATGGTTCAGGGGACAAAAGGATTAAATTGCACACCCTGACAATGGGATGCCTGCTCTCAAGCAAGCTGTACTGGAAGCTGCTGCTCTTTTGTCTTCTCAGCTGCAAAGGCAGATCAAGTTGCCCTTTAGTTCCCTTATTGTCTTTCTCTTGGAATTGAGCACTTCAGCACTCAGTGGCCACCTGATGTTGCTGCTGTTGCTATCATCTGCATAGCTGTTTCTTCTCCTTCTCCCCCTTCCCTGCTCAAGGGACTGATTCTGGCTCAGACTCAATGCTGGTCTGGTTTTTAGAGACAAGGTTTCCATAGAGTGTTTCAGCCTCTCTTCCCATCCGAGGAGTCTCCCATGATACTTAAGAGGTCATGGAAAGGAGAATGTTTCACATTACCTGGGTGGGCCTTGGATTTGGCATAGCAGGCTGATCCCAACAAGAAAGTTTTGCCCTTTCTTCTGAGTTTTGCACATGGGATTAATCAAACAAAACAACAAATTAAACTGAAATATGGTTGGCTAATTTGTGGCTTAGTGTTATGTGAAAATAGCCTGGCTTCATTTGTTCTCTTGGTTAGTTTCATGTTATTTTGTCTTTTTTTTTTTTTACCAAAATCTTTAAAGTCTAAGCAAAAATGTTTCACTCTAACCCTACAAGTTTCCAGTTTGCTTCTTGTTACAGTATCTTTTTATATCTCTGCAGCCAATCACAAAATACCTTTTTTCACAGAAATACATTCGGCATTTGCTCATTTTCAAACAGAGGTGAAGTTCAAACCACAGAACACAAATTTTCTCTTTTAAATCTATATTTTCCTGCTCTCAGAAAGCAAAAGGGGAGATTAAAAACCAACCACAAATCCACAGTTCTCTCATTTAAAATTACCTTTCTCAAAAACAGTATCTTTCACCCAATGCCCTCTTTCTCTCTCCTACTATTTTATAGCCACAGAAAGATCTACCTGCCTTCTTTTCTTCTCTCTTTTGGGTTACCCCTATTTCTTTGTAAGCAGTAGTCTCTGAGCAGAGGTTGAGACTTCATTCATGGGTCCATGAGGCCTTCCTGGCACTTGCTCTCTCCTTTTCTCTAGCTGAACTTTCCTTACAATGTGAAACTCTGTTATACACCTGGATGGCATTTGGCCTAATCCACTCTGTCTTGCATTGCACTATGTGATGGATATGCGTTAGGGCCATATTTAGTTTCTGATGACAGGGAAAGAACTAAACTTCATGTTATTTACATTTACTTAAACTTTAATATAGTTATTGTAATTATCGCTAGGGTTAATAATAATTTTCCCTTCTATATCTGGCTGCACTTGAACCTTTCTGAGGGGCATAAATTCAGGGGATCTCAGGTTTTCAGCATCTAACAATTGTCTTGTGATTCTGATCATTATTAGGCTAATGTTCAACATGTGGAGGCTGCCCTCTCTTATTGCAATATATAGAATATAAGAAAACAGGTCATGATCTTCTTCCCTAGGGCACTTCTTCAGGTACGCGATAAGTGCTAACAGCTCTTTGGAATGTCCTTTTGGATCAAGGATTGGACTCATCCAAGACTAATGCAGGTCTTACACACCCCTTGATGCTCTGAGGTTTCCAAAAGGCTGTGCACGTTGAGCTGATTAATTTTATCCCTGCTTTCAAAAAGATAAAAAAATAAGACTACAAATTGGTTAATCTGATGCTGACAACATTGTAAGCATTGTAAGAGCTGAGGTGGCACAGTGGTTAGAGTGCAGTACTGCAGGCTACTTCAGCTGACTGCTATCTGCAGTTCAGCAGATCGAATCTCACTGGCTCAAGGTTGACTCAGCCTTCCATCCTTCCAAGGTGGGTAAAATGAGGACGCAGATTATTGGGGGCAAGAGGCTGACTCTGTAAACTGCTTAGAGAGGCCTGTAAAAGCACTATGAATTATATTATATGGTATATAAGTCTAAGTGCTATTGCTATTTAAAAAAGAAAACATTCCTTAGCAGAAGCAAGCATGGATTTAACAAGAACAGCTCCTGCAAGGCTGTTATGTCCTTATAAGGGCATCCGCCCGGATTGGCTGCCAGCCATCGGGCGGGAAAGTTTGAATCACTGTCAGGGGCGGTGCGACTGCCGGAGCGAATATAAGGAGAACTCCGGCAGCGCACAGCCAGTCTTGTTACTGTTTCTAAATAAAGTTACTGATGTAACGAGCTGGTCGCGTCTTCCATTTCCTGCGTCGATCTAACACTGGTGATGAAGGACTAGAACCAAGTGACGAACCTCGTGGCGCCAAGCCAACAAGACCAAGACACCGGCACCTGAAACCACAGTAGGCATTTCCGAAGGCATGGCATCCACTGAAGTCACCTTGCCAGCCCTTGCGCCATTCCGCCCAGGGAAGGACAAGTGGAAATCCTACGTGGTCAAATTTCGGCAATACCTGAGAGGCAACAACATCAGGGATGCCGATGATGACCGCAAGAAGGGCATCTTCCTGGCCAACTGCGGCTCCGAAGTTCTCGACATGGCAATCGATCTCGTAGCACCACGAGACATCGAAGAAGTGCCATGGACGGACCTGCTGCAGATCCTGGAGGACCATTATGCCCCAACAGGAACACCAGTGGTGAACCGGTTCACCTTCCATCAGAGGGACCAGAAGAAAGGTGAGACCATCAAAGAATTCGTGACCGCCCTGCGCCAAATCGCAGCCAGCTGTGAGTTTGACCACGTGGACAATGCCATCACTGACCACGTGGTTTTCGGCATGAGGGACAGAGGCCTGCAAAAGAAATTCCTGAGCAGGAAGAAACTCGTGCTCAAGGATGTGGTGGAGGAAGCCACCTCATCCGAAATCTCGGAGAAAGTGGCAGCCGCGGTAAGCAGGGCAAAGGGAGTCCACAAGATTCGCACTGCCATGCAATCATCAGCTGAGGAGTCCACAGCGGGATCGGAGTCGGAGGAAGAGTCTACCGTCCACAAGGTATCCAGACTCCCGAGGCGGGAAACCGCTCAACGAAGCTACAAGGGGGAGCGCTGTGCCAGCTGCAGAGGGGACCATGCCAGGGCAACCTGCAAGTGGAGAGATGTGACCTGCAGACGCTGCAACAGGAGGGGTCACATCGCCGAAGCTTGCAGAGCCGAGGAACCAGCCCCAGAGCCTTCCAGCTACCGTCCCCGCAAAAATTGAAAAGATTACTAGAGATCATCCAAACGGTCCTCTGGCCAATCTAGACGCAGAGACGACGAATTTCCCCGGAGTGGAGCGGTCCACCAGACGACCATCGCCCACACAAACTTGGACAATGCCACCAAGTTCCACGTGACCATCCACGTGGAAAGTTCACCTTGCTCAATGGAGGTAGACTCGGGCTCAGTCTACTCCATTATGGATTGGCACCAGCTGAAGCGCCTGCAACCCAGCATCAGCAAGCGAGACCTGAAGCCACTACACTCCAAGCTCGTCGACTTTGGGGGGAACCCCATCGGAGTCTTAGGAAGAGCCAACATCCGAGTCTCCTACAACGAGTTCCAAGGCAAGCTTCCCATCACAGTCGTGGAGAACAGCCGACCGAACCTGCTAGGAGTGGAGTGGTTTAAGCCGCTGGGGCTATCCATCGGAGGCATCCACCAAATTCGCAGGGATGAACTCGACAACCTCATCGAAGAGTTCAAAGAAGTCTTCGATAGTAAGCTGGGGAAATTTGTGGGGAGGCCAATCTCTTTTAATCTGGACAAGGGAATCACCCCAATTAGGCTGAAGCCCCGCCGGGTTCCATTTGCCCTGTGGCCTAAAGTAGACGAGCAGCTGGATAAGCTGATCGCCCAGGGCGTCCTGGAACCAATCGATCATGCCTCATGGGAGACCCCCATTGTGACCCCACTGAAGCATGATGGGTCTGTGCGCATCTGCGCTGACTATCGTTGTACCATCAACAAGGCGTTGGCACAGAGCGCATACCCAGTCCCAGTGATGCAACATCTGCTGCATTCCCTGGGAACTGGCTCAATTTTTGCAAAACTGGACCTGGCCCAGACTTACCAGCAACTGCCAGTGGACAAAAAAATGGCGGAGGCACAAACAATAGTCACGCACAGGGGGGCATTCAAATGCAACCGTCTCCAGTTTGGAGTCAGCGCTGCCCCCGGCATCTTCCAATCAATGATGGAACACCTTCTCCAAGGTGTTCCAGGGGTGGTGCCATACTTTGACGATGTACTAATCTCTGGAGAGTCACAGGCACAACTCCTTGAAAGGCTCAGGCTTGTCCTGCAGTGCTTCAAGGCCAAGGGCTTGAGAGTCAGGAGAGATAAATGCATCCTAGGAGTGCAGGAAGTTCCTGGGCTACCTCATTGATAGCACTGGCATCCACCCCACCAAATCAAAAGTGAAAGCAATCCATGAAGCTCCGAGCCCAAAAAACAAAACGGAACTTCAGGCATTCCTTGGGTTGCTTAACTTCTATGCCATGTTTCTCAAACAGAAAGCCACAGTTGCTGAGCCACTCCACCGCCTGCTGGGGAAAGGGGCTTCCTGGAAGTGGGGCCAAGAAGAGGAAGCAGCATTCCGGGCCATGAAAGGACTGTTAACTTCCAAAAGCATCCTCATCCAGTACAATGAGACGCTCCCCATTAAGCTAACCTGCGACGCGTCGCCTTACGGGGTGGGGGCAGTCCTCAGCCACGAACTGCCCAATGGCTCCGAAGCCCCAATAGCCTATTTCTCAAAAACCATGTCCGGCGCAGAACGCAACTACAGCCAGCTGGACAAAGAAGCCCTGGCCATCGTTGCAGGAGTGAAACGCTTCCATGAATACCTCTACGGGAGGAGTTTCACCATAGTAACTGACCACAAGCCGCTCCTGGGGCTCCTCGCAGGCGACCAACCCACCCCGACCTTCATGTCTCCGCGGATGACGAGATGGGCCATCTTCCTAGCCGGCTACTCCTACAGGTTCGTGCACCAGCCAGGCACAGCCATAGGAAACGCCGACGCGCTGAGTAGATGCCCATTGAAGGATCCAGTAGAAGACCCAGCCCCCACGCTCCACCTCTTCCACATAGACGATGACGCCAGCTGCCCAGTCTCGTCCGCAGATGTGGCCGTCCACACCCAAAAGGACTCCACACTCCGCCAAGTGAAGTCCTGGGTCCTCAGGGGGTGGCCATCTGAGAAGACGGAGGAGAAGTTCAGCCCATTCGTCAGGAAGCAGAAGGAGCTGTCCACCATGAAAGCCTGTTTGCTATGGGGAGACAGGGTGCTGATTCCAAGCACTCTGCAACGGCGGGCGCTAGAGACATTACATAAAGGGCACCCAGGCATTGTCTGCATGAAGGCCCTGGCACGGAGTTACGTCTGGTGGTCCTCACTGGACAGAGACACCGAAGAATGGGTATCCAGATGTGACCCGTGCCAAGAAGTTCGCCCAGCGCCACCACAAGCCAAAACAACGAAGTGGGAGACCCCCAGCAACCCCTGGTTGAGCATCCATATCGACTTCGCGGGTCCGATGCAAGGGCGCCACCTACTCATCGTCGTTGATGCCTTCTCCAAGTGGCTCGAGGTGGTACCCATGGCATCTACCACAACGGAAGCGACGATCCGGGCTCTGCGCTGCCTTTTCGCCACCCATGGGCTGCCGGATGTGCTGGTCTCCGACAACGGCCCCCAACTCACATCCCTGGCCATGGAGGCATTCCTGGCAGGACTGGGCATCCACCATGCCCTGTCCGCCGCGTACCGGCCGGCTGGGAACGGACAAGCGGAACGAATGATGAGACTCACCAAGGAGGCACTCACCAAGATGGGCACAGGCGACTGGCAGGAAAGAATAGACAACTTCCTCCTCACCCAGCACATCACACCGCATGCCACCACCCACAAGAGCCCGGCTGAATTGTTGATGGGCAGAAGGTTGAGGTCACCATTGGACCGGCTGCACCCCCAATACAGTCCAGAAGTGACCGCAACGGCCAGCCGCCAGCTTCGCGCCTTCAGCAAGGGAGATTAGGTTTTCGCGCTTAATTTCCCTGGTTCTCCTAAGTGGCTGAAGGGGAAGATAGACAACACAACCGGCCCGAAGTCCTACACCGTGGAGCTGGAAGATGGACAGGTCTGTAGACGTCACATCGACCAGCTCCGGAAAAGGTGGGGGGGAGCGCAAGAAAACCAGCCTGACGAGGGAGGCCTACAACACCCCGACGAGGTAGGCCTGCAACACCCCGACGAGGTAGGCCTGCAACACCCCGACGAGGTAGGCCTACGACACCCCGGCGAGGTAGGCCTACGACACCCTGATGAGGTAGGCCTACCACACCCCGGCGAGGCAGACCACCACCACCCCGATGAGGCCGGCCAAGCACAATACCAGGCGCTAACACACCAGCAGTCCAGAGCGGTAGACCGGGGCCAGCCGCATGGGGGATGGCAACACCAACCCAGCGGGGTGGGCACCCGGCACGACGGGGCGAGGGACCACCAAAACAGTCCACGAGTAGACCGGGACATACCCCGAAGAGGAGCATCGCACCCATCCGGCAAAGGCAGCCAGCGACAGCCCTACCAGGGAGACCTCCACTACAGGCAAGTAGACCGGGGACCATCCGAAGTGGGCACACCACAGCCCATGGGTGAGGGTGGCACACAACTCCCCGGCGAGAGGGACCCCCGCCCAGCACAGAAGACAACCCGGCAACAACAACCCAGCCCAGATGACCCCAGCCACCAACCTGTGGTAGACCAGGGACTAGGGCGAAGGGAAAGCCGACAACAACCCAGCCAGGGAGGCCTGCACCACCCCGGCAGGGGAGACCTCCACCGACCCGCGGAGGTAGCCCTACAACGACAGCCCGACCAGGTCGGCCACCGCTGACCCGACGGGGTAGGCCAACACCAGCCCGGCCAAGGAGACCTGCGCCACCCCTGCGAGGTAGAACAGCACGACCCAAGCCAACACCATCCACCACTGGCAGACCGGACCCGAGGGCACCGATCCAAACCACCCCCCAGACGACAACGAGCTGAACCGCAGCCGAACTGCAGTGCCCGGGAGACCGGGGAGGAGCAAGTGACAGCCTGGGACTTACCGAGACTCAGACACTCTTCCCGGGTCAGAACCGAGCAGCCGCGACGAGACAATAGATCCACAGGCCAGGAGGAAGACCACCAGAACCAGCCATCTAAGGTCTGCGGTCCGGCCGGAGGCACTGAGGGTGACCCCGCACACTCGCCAGCTGAACTGAGCCCGGTTCCGGGGAGGGAACCAGGAGACACAGGAGCCCCGTCCGTCCGGGTCGGGGACAAGGAAGAAGTGAGACTGCGCAGGTCAACTAGGGTGCCGAGGCGTCCTACGTACCTGCGTGATTACGTGACTTTTATTGATGAACATTGACTGTTTTTGGACTAAGAGGGGAGGAGTGTTGTGTCCTTATAAGGGCATCCGCCCGGATTGGCTGCCAGCCATCGGGCGGGAAAGTTTGAATCACTGTCAGGGGCGGTGCGACTGCCGGAGCGAATATAAGGAGAGCTCCGGCAGCGCGCAGCCAGTCTTGTTACTGTTTCTAAATAAAGTTACTGATGTAACGAGCTGGTCTCATCTTCCATTTCCTGCGCTGATCTAACAAAGGCAACTTTAAACAATTATTTAATTTAAAAAACATAATCAAAATTTCTTCAAAAACATTGGTTATTAGTTTTTTGGACAATATATTTAAAGCCCCTTCATGATAAGGGGACTAGCAAACATGATATAGGTCAGGATCAAGATTGAGGAGGATGTTAACAAGCTGGGACCAACAAGATGAACTAAACATCAATGGGTTAAGAAAAATCAAAGGAACACAAGTATAAGACCAAAAGAAAAGGGAACTACACTGGACAGCCATACTTACAAAAGGATGTAGATGACTTAGGGGAATCACAAACTGAACACAAGCATATGTGATGCAGCTGAAAAAAATGGCAATTCCAGGCTTAAGGGACGTCTTTGATCACAATAGGGCCCAAAATTTCCATTAGTAAACGAGGTAGCTGTTAACTGAATTTTGCCCCATTTTACAACCTTTTTTGCAACAGTTAAGTGAATTATTGCAGTCGTTAAGTGGCTTGCTTGTCAGAAGCTGGCTGGGAAGGTTACAAATTGTGATCACGTGACCCCAAAATAATGCAACTGTCATAAATACATGCCTGTTGCTAAGCCCCCAAATTCTGATCACGTGGCCACTGGGATTCTACAACGATTGTAAGTGTGAAAACTGATCATGTCACTTTTTTCAGTGCCATTGTAACTTCAAATGGTCACTAGACAAATGGTTGTAAGCAGTGGTGGAATTCAAATAGTTTAACAATTTAATTATTAAATTAATTTAATTTAGTTCTCCCAGGATCAGGCTGGCTGTCATGGGAGACGTAGCCCATCCCTGTCCTCCAGCTCCGCTGCCCATGTGGGATGAGCCTCCCACGAAGGCCAACTTGACCCTGGGTGAACTAGTTGTTAAATTACCTCCCCCTATCAAAGTGGATCCTGGGCGCTGCGTTGTTTTGCAATGGAGAAACGGGCAATGGAGCAGCCAACACAAGGGTAGGAGGAGGGAAAGCGGCCTTCTCCTTCTCTCGCACCGGCTGCTCCATTGCCCGTTTCTCCATTGCAGCACAGCATCCAGGATCCACTTTGATAGCAGTGGGTGGGTAATTTAACCATTAGTTTGGATGAACCGGTGCGAACCAGCTGAATCTCACACTGGTTGTAAGTCAAGGATTTACAATGTATTGGCAGAAGTACAGGGTCAAGTTCTGTAGAAATCATTGTTCTTCTTTATTCATGTTGGTTAGGCTACATCTCAAATATTCTGTCCATTTCTGGACAAACTAGAGCACCTCCAGAGGTGAACAAAGATTACAAGGGGTCTAGGAATCTATATCTCTGTGTATGTTTATGTGTGTGTATATTCGGACCAAATGGGAGCGTTGCACATATCTAGCCTTGAGGAAATCAAGAAAACTTGCTAATTGTTCAACTATCTCAAGCAATGTCATGTAGGAAATAGGAGAGAGTTTGTCAGTTTTGCCCCAGAAGCTAAGAAACAATGTGTTTGGCCATGCTAAAGAATTTCCAGTGATAAGCTCTCTTCGACAATGAAACATTTACCTTAGGAGATTGGTTTTTCATGACTGAAGACTTCTTTAAGCAGATTTTGTATGGCCTGAATTAATCCTGGGCAATGATTTGGACTGGATGATCTCACACATATTTTCTAAATTTACATTCTCCGGCTGCAAGTCTTTTTTCACAGAAATTGCTAGGCAAGATTATTTTTATTCTGTACCAGTGCATTTGAGTTATTTTGCCTAAGTAAATAATCTTGCATTTACTGTATTTCTGAAACTTAAGCCAGATGATAGATTTTAAAAACTAATTTCTGATGATGGTATTTTAATTTGGATCCTTACACTGAGCAGGGCATAGATTTCCTGACCCAAATGGCATGTCCATTAAGAGAGATGGAATGCCATGATATTTGTCAAATATATAATTGTGTATTAATGGTTATTATAATTGTCATGTGGGTAATTTCTTTTGCTTAAATTTATTTCCAGTGCCTTCTCTGCTCACCTCATGATGATGTTATCTATTTAGTTGAGTCCCACTCAGAGACCCACCTGAGTTTCTTGCTGAAGAGCATGGCAGACGAATACCTATTGTAAGGATATAAAAACAACAGGAAATTATCATGTTTCAGACAGATACATAGATAAAGCAGATAGAAACATAGAAATAAAACTCAGCGAAGGAATCTGTTAGTTTTATATCAAAATATTTATACCAAAGAGACTGTATCAAAGATTTATATCAAAAGTATTTTCATATCCAGACATTTTAAGTTCTGGTATCCATTTATTTGGGTGCAGTCAGGCTGTCAATCCCAAGAAACTCTCTTGCCTAGGGATAAACACGCTCTCTGGCTTTGAGGCTTTTGGGTTTTAATCAATCCCATTCCTAACATAGCCATAGACACTTTTGCCTCTCCTTCACCATTTCATGCTTTGGAGGCCTGGATGCTCTTCCCAGAAAGTTAGGAAGAAAGGAACAAAAAAGCGGAAGGACATGTAGTTGGGTAAGGCCAGGAGGCGAGCTGCTTGCTCTGCTGTTTGATCTATGGTTTCATGTTCTCATTCCACATTTTTTAAAAATGTTAAAGGCAGGGGGAGGGCAAAGACTGAGAAAGGCCAGGGTGATGGCACTCGTGCTAATAGATGCAGCAGATGGAATGGGCTATGGCTATTTTAAGATGGCAGCAGGAGCTGGACCCCAGAGGCTGATCAAAGTCCAACAGATTCCTAGCCAGGTCATAGCTCCCAAAACAGATATTTCCCCTTTCTTCTTGTCTCCATTTTAAACTGATAAGAACAGATATTACACTTTTACTGTAGAGACACTCAGGACTGTGCCAGATGTGAAGCTAAACTCTTAAGGAGCCAATTGCCTTCCATTTAATTAATAGCTTTGTGGGTGGTGATTTTTAATAGGGACTACGGTGTAGGAGGTGGTGTAATCTACATTACTGGTCCTGCAATCCAAATTACAATTACACCAAACTGTTATTAATTAAAGAAAGTTGAATGTCTTAATGGTTCTCTGCATTTTTAATTATCATTTTTAGCTTGATTGATTAATAGATTTTTTCAGTCCTACTGTATCAATTGTGGTTTCTTCATTATACTTCCTAATCAGAACATGAGTAAAAGGTTTGAAAGGGACTCTGGAAGTCTTCTAGTCCAACCCCCTATTTGAACAGGATACCCTATACCACTCTGGATAAACAGTTGTCCAATTTCTTCTTAAAAATCTTAATCTTAAAAATTAGAGCACCAGTGGTGGGTTTCACATTTTTTTACTACCGGTTCTGTGGGTGTGGCTTGGTAGGTGTGGCATGGCTTGGTGGGCATGGCAGGGAAAGGATACTCCATTCCCACCCCAATCCAGGGGAAGGTTACTGCAAAATCCCCATTTCCTCCTGATTAGCTGGGACTTGAGAGGCAGAGAATAGATGGGGACAGGGCCAGTCAGAATTTTTACTACCGGTTCTCCGAACTACTCAAAATTTCCACTATCTGTTCTTCAGAACTGGTCAGAACCTGCTGAAACCCACCTCTGTAGAGCACCCATAACTTTTTCAGGCAAGCTGTTCTACTGATTAATTCTTCTGTCAGGACATTTCTCTTTAGTTCTAGGTTGCTTCTCTCCTTGATTAGTTTCCATCCATTGCTTCTTGTCTTGCCCTCAGGTACTTTGGTTGCCCCTTCTTCTTTGTGGCAGCCTCTTGAACGTTGGAAGACTGCTATCATGTCATCCCTAGTCTTTCTCTTCATTAGACTAGTATACTAAGTGCCTGCAACCATTCATCATATGTTTCAGCCTCCAGTCCCCTAAATCATCTTTGTTGCTCTTATCTGCACTCTTTCCAGAGCCCCAGCCTCTTTTTTGGATTGTGGTGACCAGAACTGATGCAGTGTTCCATGTGTGTATATTCCATTAGTGCAATATAAAATGGTGCTATCACTTCATGTGAACTTGAAATTATCCCTTTGGTTTTTTTTATTAAAAAGTTTTTATTTTATAAATACGCATACATACAATATATAATCAATCAATCAGTGTATCATCTGAATACATCTTTTTTCCTGATATTATCATTTCATTTGTTGTAACATTTTCCCCACATTTATCAACAATTTTATCCCAACCCAACCCTTCCCCCTCCCCCCCGACTTCCCAGAGCAAAAACAGGTTATAACATTTAACAAGCAAAAGCTAAAATATACTAACCTACTACAAAGTTTAAAACTCCCTCACACTCTTTAACTCCTCTTTTGCAAAATCATCAACCTCCCTTTTGTAAATTCTCAAAATCAGTTAGATTAAATTCTTTCTTCCTGAATATAAGAGCCTTTTTCTTGGTATGTAATCCAATAACTTTAACAATATTACAAGCATTAACAAACATTGATAAATTTCATTTTCATCCCTCAAACACCTTTCTTTTTCAACATTGCTCCCTAATAAGATTCTAAATTAAACATTTATCCTTTTTATTCCTTCATAAACCAATTATCAATTTCTAACTATTCAGCATTAAAAATTCTAAATTAAACATTTTAAAACTTTAAACATTTTATCACCTATACCTTTTAAAATAATATAATCTTATATTAAACGTGTTAAAAAACCTCTTAATACATCAATAAGACCTTCTTAGTTCATTCCTCAGAATATAAATTTCAAAACCTTCAGAAAACTATCCCTTAAATTTTTAATTAACCATTTCTATATTTTTTCCAGTCCTTCTTCCTCAATCAACATTGCTCCCTAATAAAGTTCTAAATTAGACATTTATCCTCTTTAATTCTTCATAAAATTAAATATTTTAAAACTATAAACATTTTATCTCATATACCTTCCTAAAATACTATAATCTTATGTTAAACATTTTAGAAATCTCTTAATACATCAATAGGACATTAAGTCATTTCTCAAAATATAAATTTCAAACCCTTCAGAAAGGTGTCCCTCAAATTTTAATTATTCATTTAAATACCTCGATAATTCTTAAAAAGCTATCATTTTTACCTCGATAACTCTTAAGAAGCTATCATTTTTATATTCAGAACCAATTGTAATAACACACTTCCTTTATATTATTATCTTAGAATAAACTTTAAAAATACAAATTTAATTAAGCTTCTCAACCTATTGCCAAAACCCTCCCCAAAAAAGATTAATCTTCGGTTCTTCCCTTCTTTCTGTATTTTTTCCAGTCCTTTTTCTTCGATAATTCTTTCTTCTTCAGCATTGCTCCTCCTCCTGCTTTTATTTTCGAGAATTTTAAAATTTGGATGAGGTTGATGTCTCTTTAAAAGTTTTTGTCTTCTTAAAGTTATTTCATTTAATTTGAAACCCCCATAAATCTCTCTCAAGTCCTCCTGATTAAACTCTTCCAGATTCCTTTGCTTTCCCCTCTTGGTCTGGAAAGCATCCTTTTTGTCCAAAGTCATATTAAACTGAATTTCTGCCCCATCTTGTTCCAACAGCTCACTACTGTCTAACAAGCCTTGAAATGATACTATATTCTCCTTTGTCTCCATGTTTTGAGTCAAAACAGTTTCCTCTTCCTGAGACCTTTCATCAAAAAACCTTTAAGACTTTCCAGTAAAGCAGTGGTTTATGACTCAAAAATTTCATGTATTATAGCTCTTATTTGTGTATTTGCTGGTGTGTATAATATTAGTCCTTCAGCACTTTCAAAAGTGCCAGCCATTTTCTTTTCTTTTTTTTTTCAAAGTCCAATTATTTTTAAATTTGTTCAGCTATCAGGTCAATAAATCCAATAATTTTCCACATAATTTAGAAGTATAGAGTAGTTAAGATCAATACCATAGTCTTTTTCATTTCACTAGCACTTTAAATCTTTTTCTTGCCACGTTTACAATGTTGCAGTTTTAACAATCACTTTCACTTGTAACTTTCATTTTAAGCGCCATCTTTTTTCCTTTTTCTTTTAAACGGAGTTAAAGTTTAATACTTGCATTTCCTGTTCTCCTGATTTGCTCTGCCAGCATCCAGATTCGAATTTTCTCATAATCCTTAAAATTGTGTTGCTGGTGTGGTTGCGACCCCTTGTTCTGCTTAAAGCAGAATTGTCCCGGATCCGGAGCACTGAAGGGCTTTCAGGGAGCTCTCACCCTGCAAACCCCAGGCTTAAAAAAAAAAAAGCCTGGGGGTCTAAGGGAGCTCTACCCAGACCCTTCTGCTCTTCTCTCCCCCTTTTTCCCTGGGGGAGAGTTTCGAGCCGCTAGAACAGCTGATTTTCGCTGTTCTAGCGGCAAACGGAATCACGGGCCTGGAGCTCCTGAAGGAGCGTCCATTTGGGGAACGCGGAGCCACCGGAAGTCGAAATTATCCCTTTGTTGATGCAGTCTAGGGATGCATTGGCTTTTTTGGCACACTGCTGGCTCATACTTGTGACAGCCTACTAGATCTAGGCCACTGCACTGATGATGCTACCTCATTTGGGTAATGAAACATCTGTAAGAAAACAACCAAGCTCAGAGAGCACCAAGGACTCTTCATTTCAACCCTGAATAGGAGTTGAAATGAATATTTGAATAGAATACAAATATTCTCCTATATCCCTTTCGCTGCTACTGCTGTTGAGACAGGTTCCACCCATTCTATATCTGTGAATTTGGTTTTTCTTGCCTAAGTGTCAAACCTTACTTTTCTCACTGCTAAATTACATTTTGTTGAGTAGGACCCAGAATTCAAGTCTGTCATGGTCCTTCTGAATCTTGAGCCTATCTTCTAATGTTTTGGGTAATCCCTCCAACTTGTTTGTAAATTCGATGAGTTCAACATTTGTAATTTGTGTTTTTAATCTTACTTTAGCCAACAGCCTTTCTAAAGAAGCCCTGTTGTCAGGGCTTCTATTAGTGCGTGGCATTTTGGAATTATATATTTGGGGATCTCCCAACATTAGCTCAACAATGTCTGTGCTGCAGAAATCCACTAGATAATGACAAAGCTTTAGAGATTTCCCTACCCTTATCTGCCCAGGACAGGTAAAGGTACACTGGCCAACTATTTTGCTAGATTACCCTGTCTCAGATGGTCAGGCCATCAGAGTTTACTCTCTCAGGATGTTCTCTAGCAAAATGACTCTGATTAGATAGGTCTTCCCTAGCAAGAAAGCACCATGCCCACAGTCCATCTGGCCTTGTTCATTCCAGAATTCCAGGTTAGAAATTAGGAAACTGTGAGTTTTAATCCTGCTTTAGGCATAAAAGTCAGTTGGATGATCTTGGACCAGTCACTATTTCTTAGCTTAATCCACCCCACAGGATTGTTGTGTGCAAAATAGGAAGAGGATTGATATGTTCCCCACCTTGAGTTAATGGTATTTATAAAAATAATTAAAGCAGGATTTAAAAAATCAAAAAAACTGTTGCCATGGCAGATTCTGGGGGATTGATTCAGCAAAGCCTAAAATATCAACTGATTTTGTATAAGCCTAAACACAAAGTGCAAAATGTTTTAGTTTGGCTGTTTAAAAAGGGATGTCAATCTTGTACAGTTTCTTTCAGTTTCTCTGGCTGGTGTTGGCTTTGATGGTGTCTGGGTTTTTTGGTGACCTTGTTTCCTTTTAGCTCTGACCATTCTAAGCAGAACTGCCTTTTCCATCGACTTTGATTGCGTGACATGTCTGAAATAAGTAAGGCGGAATTTTGTGATTTTGCCTTCCGGCAATATGTCTGGTTTTCTATGCTCCAGTAGTTCCTTGTTTGTCATCTTTGCTGTCCAAGGAATGTGCAGGAACCTCCTCCAACACTACGGCGCTAATGAGTCGATTTTCCTCCTGCTTTTTAAAAAGCACTTCAGGGCAAAAGCAAAGACATATCAAATGAGAATGCTTCAAATGTTATTTATTTGACTTTGATCATGTCTTTCAGCTCTGGAGGCATCAGTCTTTGATTGTATGGCTTTACTGCTTCATGAGTCCTACTGTGCCCCTCAGCATGGAAATCGTGGTACTTTATGGGTTTATTTTACTTAGGAACAAGAGCATATGTAGGCCCATCTTGTTACCAACAATGACTGTCCATTACATCCTTCAAAGGAACATTATTTTTCCTGCCTCTTCTTGCAAGCAGTAGGAATATCTAACTACTAAGACTCTCATATCTGTAACCTTTAATTGGGCGAAACAATGCATCACAGGGCAACAATTTTTGAACCAGAATATCTCAAGTGGACCAACTTACAGAATGCATCCATGACTCAGTGGATCCATGACTCCAGGGGAATTGAAATTTAGCAAATTTTATAAAACATTTTAAAAATATCATAAAAGAGGTAATGACATAATACAGATGTCATAAATCATACCCTCTGGTCAACTTGTTCAACCCCTGATGTTGACTGTTCAGCTTTCAATGCAGATACACCTCTGAAAATCTCTCTGAATTCAAATTCTATTTGAATTGAATTTGTAGATGGTTGAGGGAAAGGAAGAAACAAAATTTACAAGGTCATAATTACTGAAAGTTTGAATGACTACTATTGTGAGAACAGTCCATTTAAAAAAAAGACATTAAAAAACCTGGCAATATTTGATTTTAATATTATGCCTGATGGATGACATGTCCTCCTTTGATGATAATCTTTGGCAACCCTACAAATGCCCTACCTGGAAAATAGCTGATCAGTGTATTGCATATGTTGATGGGTGAATTTAAATCTGTGTCCTTGAAGTCTTTCAAGGCTTTTAACCTCCTCATAAAACCCTTTTCGATGACCCCTCTGTGCTAGATTCTTGAATGTAGCTATAGACTTAGAAACTAGAATTGGGAAATTGGCTTACTGTAGTCCTCTGGGCTTGCCTGGGTTGTTCCTGATTTTACCAAAGCACCAGAAGGCAGGACTAGAAGTAATGGGTGGAAACTAATGAAGGAGAGAAGCAACTTTGAACGAAGGAGAAATTTCCTGATAGTTAGAACAATTGATCAATGGAACAACGTGCCTCCAGAAGTTTTGAATGCTCCACTGGAAGTTTTAAAGAAGATGTTGGATAACCATTTGTCTGAAATGGTATAGGGTTTCTTGCTTGGGCCGGGAGTTGGACTAGATCTCCAATGTCCCTTCCAACTCTGTTATTCTGTTATTTTATTACCCATGGCACACAGGCCTATATACTTACCAGTTTCTTTAAGAGGTTAAAACAAAAGATATACTGTATGTGGGCACAACATTTAGCCTTAGATTCTATGTGCTTTGGCTGAGGCTTATTGCTATTGATTATATTAGTGGCAGTTGTTGTTATTATTATTATTATTATTATTATTATTATTATTATTTATTGAATTTGTATACCGCCCTACTCCCAAAGGACTCAGGGCGGTGAACAGCCAGATAAAATACATATAATACAAATATTAAAAAGCATTAAAATACAATTAAATAATTTGGCCCGGAAAATGAAATTTAAAACACCCCAAATTCTTGAGATGAATTTAAAATTTAAAATTTTTTAAAAATTTAAAATTTTAAAAGAGAGGTTAGGCCAGTCCGGCCTGCTGAAAAAGAAATGTTTTGATGGCACAGCGAAAAGCGCGCAGGTCCGGGATCCTCCGTATCTCCAGGGGGAGCTCGTTCCAGATGACGGGTGCCCCCACAGAGAAGGCTCTCCCCCTGGGGGCCACCAGTCGACATTGTTTGGCTGACGGCACCCTGAGGAGCCCCTCTCTATGGGAGCGTACTGGTCGGTGAGAGGCTACTGGTGGCAGAAGGCGGTCTCGTAAATAGCCCGGTCCTAAGCCATGGAGCGCTCTAAAGGTGGTAACCAAAACCTTGAAGCGCACCCGGAAGACCACCGGGAACCAGTGCAGCTCGCGCAGGAGGGGGGTCACATGGGAGCGCCCCATCGCTCCCAAAACCACCCGCGCGGCCGCATTCTGGACCAGCTGGAGCCTCCAGGTGCTCCTCAAGGGGAGCCCCATGTAGAGAGCATTGCAGTAGTCCAGGCAGGAAGTGACGAGGGCATGAGTGACCGTATTTAACGAGTCCCGATCCAGAAAGGGACACAACTGGCGAATCAGGCGAACCTGATAAAACGCCCTCCCGGCCACAGCTGTCAAGTGCTCTTCTAAAGACAGCTGTGAGTCCAGGAGGACTCCCAAGTTTCGAGCCCTCTCCGTGGGGGCCAATGACTCGCCCCCAATAGTCAGTGATGGCACCAACTGACTATATCGGGATGTTGGAAACCACAGCCACTCGGTCTTGGATGGGTTGAGCCTGAGTCTGTTCCTCCCCATCCAGATCCGTACAGCCTCCAGGCACTGGGACATCACTTCAAGGGCATCATTGGGGTGGTCCGGGGTGGAGATGTACAGCTGGGTGTCATAAGCGTACTGGTGGTACTTCACTCCGAAACCACGGATGATCTCACCCAGCGGCTTCACATAAATGTTGAACAGAAGGGGCGAGAGGACTGACCCTTGTGGCACCCCACATACAAGGAGCCTCGGGGTCGACCTCTGCCCCCCTGCCAACACTGACTGCGACCGGTCGGAGAGGAAGGAGGAGAACCACCGCAACACGGTGCCTCCCACCCCTAGCAATGAATAAAGCCTCTGAAAAGTGGGACCTTGCATGGGCAAACATCTTAAATTCACAACAAACAGAATATTCGGGACAGACACCTTCCTAATTCACAGGAATATAAAAAAGGGTAAGAGGTCCAGCCCAATCAGACTTGCAAGATTCTGTTATCATTGCCAATCTCAATAAAAGTATTCTTTGCCTTCCTGGGAGTTGATTTCCTGATCTGTAAGACTGACAAACCCTCAGCAAGACAACTGTGCGGGCAAGAGTTGTCTTACTGTTGTACACCCCTAAATGCCAGGGTACCTCTGCCTTCTGTCTGTATTTCTCTGTTGGCTCTCACTGTCTCTCCTGTGAAGCCTTTCTCAAGGCAATGACCAGTATATTTGCCTATTCAGCTTCTATTTGTGAATTGTTTTATCTGAGTTAATGTTAACTTTTATATGTTATGTTTTAAAATATTTTAATAGTTAAAATAGCTTACCACCAGCAACAGGTTTTAGGACATTGTGTTATTGGCAAGACATCTAGACATTATATAACTATTCGTTTGTTTGTTTGTTTGTTTATTTATTTATTTATAAAAATGGTCAAAAATGATAATGAGGGTGGCTGCGATACTGTGATGGAAACTCCCACCTATTTTTAAATGCGTGACATAAAAATGGGCAGAGCTTGCACCACACCATGATGGGCACTATATTGCAGTGGTGAAATTCAGCCGGTTCTCTCTGGCTCAGGCGAACCAGTAGCGCTGGCGGTGGGAGTCTCCGCCTACCCGCCCAGACATCATCATGTCCTGTTTTTGACCCTCTGTGCATGTATGGAGAACGTGTGCGTGAGCACAGCACACGCATGTGCACGCGCTCACATTTCCGAACTGGTAGCGAAGGTAAATAAATTTCACCCCTGCTATATTTATTTTATTTTTATCATACCCTGTAGATATGCCTAACTGGACTTCAGCCCAAGACTCTCTCACTCCCTGTTGAAAAGTTGAGTAAGTGATGGTGGCACTTCTGGACTGCTGATCCCTACTTCACTTTCCTTTTTTTAGATTCGCAAGAGAAGTAAAGCGTGTCGTGGGGGCCTAAGGGAAAATGATGAACTTGTATCTGTTAATGGAAAGCCATGTGCTGGCCTCTCCCATGCCACCACCATGCAGATCATCGATTCTTCCAGTAGCAACCTCAGCATTGTTGTTACAAGGTAAGGAAACCACTGGTGGGGCTGAGTGAAAGATTGATTACTCCAAACCATTTGGATAAATTGAGTATTTTTAACTGGAACTGCACCATTGAATGCTTTTCATAAAGTTCTGGTGGAATCATACCTGATTTCACAAATGTCACCAATTATCTCTCTCTTCCACTCAGGCGGAAGCATGCATGGAAAGATCACAGTATAAAGCAATGCCAGGTTCTGCTCTGATATTTATTGTACATATTTTGCAGAAATGTTCATACCAGAATGAGATCTATGAGACTCAAGCACAAGCATTTAGACCAGGCTGAAGCCCACTTCACAGCATTTTGGTAGTCTCTTCTAAGCAGGATGTCAGACTTGTTGTATCAGCTTTCCTATGCAAAGTTCATAATAACACCTGGTGTGTCTTTTAAAACCTAGTTGCTGGTACTGTATAGTACCGGAGTATTCAGGATGTAGAGCCCTTAATATTGTGGATATTATGGCTGAAATGTAATTCCATGATATAGATTCAATGCAATACATTGTGTACATTATCTTCTAGATTTCTTACCTTAAAAATGTTGTTAAACTAATACTTTTTAAAAATTGCTTGGTGTAACTTCATTGGGATATGAACTTCAGGATCAACTGAGATTTTTTTTTTATATGTCTATGTGTGTATAGTATTAGTTTAACATTTAACATTTCTAAGAAATCTAGAAGATAAAAGCTCTGAATATACGATATGTGATATATATATATATATATATATATATATATATATATATATATATATATATATATATATACATACATACATACATACATACATACATACATACATACATACATATTCTTTCTAGCCAGGTTTTACCTACGTAAGCTAAGATGTTCTACAGCCCTGGTTCTGTGAAATCTCATTCCCAAGTTTCTGGGCTTTTTTTCTGCTGACAAACAGCAACTCTGTGCTTACGTAGCTTACGTAGCTTACGTAGGTAAAACCTGGCTAGAAAGAATATGCACATAAAAGCCTACGAAAAAGATATATATATATATATATATATATATATATATATATATATATATATATATATATATAACAAATTAGTATGTCCCTGTCAATGTTTTGTCTCAGCAATTTGTTAAAAATCTTTGAGATGAAGATATGTTACAAAATCTTGAATGTATCCTGAATGTTGCTTTTTAAAAATATTTGATAAAGTACACACTAAAAAAGCTCTTATAGAAAGTTAGTAATCATAGGGAAAGGATCCTTGCAGATGATGCTGGTGGCTTAAGTTAGAAACAAATAAGGAGCAAGACGAGCTGTGATGTCATTCAAGCCGGCAGCTGCTAATGTAAAATTGGTACAACTGGAGAGTCTCAGGGATTCCCAGTAGTTAAGCTGAGAAGAGTGATTCTATTTCAAACAAGTTCTGTTCTAGTCACACATTCTTTGTCTGTCTGTCTGTCTGTCTGTCTGTCTCTCTCTCTCCTCCCATGGAGGATTCGTGGCAGCATTATAGATGTCTGTAAATCATGGTATGGCACGTTACCTGTTCTGCAATATTAGCTATGTTGGAAGGAGGTACAATATTGCATAGAAGCTAATGAAAAGCAATAGAGAAGCTTTCCTGAATATAAAATGACAGAATTTGAAGGCCATCTTGCCCAACAGATTTTGAGTACAGCACCAGCTCAGGGTAGGAATCTAAATGAAAGGATTCCAGGCAGAAGGCTAAGGAGCTCCGATTGTCTTTCTGAGTAATTGAACTCTAACAAGCAGGAGCAATTTCCTAACTATCCCTTGGAATGTACCTTTTTGCAATCCAAGCCTCTTATCCTGCCCTCTGGAATGAGAGAAATCTGCTTTGACCTTCTTCTGTCTGATGTTTTTCTGGCTTCTTTGAAGAGTTCTACCATATTCTCCAGCGCGCTGCTTGGAGAATCCAAAGCGTGGGTAATGTTCACATTGAGCCTGTCAGAGACTAAGTGTATCCCTTTAAATTTTCTGCCTTGGATCCGCCTCCTCTGCTCGACTAGTGTCAGTTTAGTTCACTCAGTCGAGTGGAAGAGACTGTACCTTGGCTTGCTCTGACAACCTCATTTTACTTCATTCTCCACGCTTTGGATTTTTTCTCCATTATTTCATTTCTTCGTGCCTCACTTGCTAGACTATTTGACAAACTGTTCATTCAGGAATTAATAAGACGTCTAGCCTGAAGCTTGCTGCCTCGCTAGCGTCTCAGCGGCTATCCTCTTCGTATTTACCGCGCCTCGCTTGCCGCCCACGCACTGTCAGTCTTGCGAGTAAATTAGCCGCCTGTTATGTCCGCCCCGGGCTTCTGAGCAGAATCGCTTGAGTGATCGCCAGATTGTGCCCTTCGCCTTATTCTCGGTGGCCGATCGACCCCCGTGGCATCGCCCCGACGATACTCGTTGCCAGCCCGTCTCCTCAGTGCCGTTTTGGAGCTTGGCTGCCTGATTCCCGCCCGCCGCCATCTTTGCTTTCGGCCTGATTGCCTCCTGGGAGACGAGCATTCGGCCGTTTGATTCCCTTCCGAACTGCGGCTTGCTTAATTACCGGCGGCAATCGACCCTCTGTGGCATCGCCCCGGCTGTTATTTCCGCCCTGCCTGCTCTCTCCCTGACCGCCACCGAGCGCCAGATGCCATTGGGGACTACACCCGGCCTCTCCTGCTACCTACAGCCGGCCGCCATTTTGGATAACGCTACGGGCCACCATTTTGGACTCTGAGCCGCCCGCCATTTTGTGGGCTTTGCCAGTCTTCCTCATCTAAGCCCAGGCTCCATACTATCTACCTTCGATCTAGACTGCAAGTGGCTTCTTCATTTGGCAATCTTCGAAGAAATTTATTGCTGCAGACAGTTTTGGGCATTCCTTGCGGCCTGCATTCACTGGTGCAGAGATTTTGCCCAGTCAAGTGCTCGGGCTTACCTGAGACACCTCCTCTTGTTTACGTTCCTCTTTTCCTCGTTCCTGGTTTTTTTTAAAAAACAAAAACAAAAAAAAACAGTCAGTTATTGTTTATTACCTGTAATTCATTACTATCAATTCCAACTTACCTTTTCCATGGCGGACCTCGAACTCTCCTCCGATTCTGATGTCTCCGATGTTCAACCTGCTGTGGATCCATTTCCCTGCTGGCGGTCCTTCGTCCACCAAGGCGGAACAGAGGCGTCATAAGGCCTTAGAACGTCAGTTCTTGGCTGCACAACAGAAGGCCTTGGCCGCTGACCTCAATTCTTCTCTAGCTGACCGTGATACTGGTTCTGACTCACAGCCCCTGGTGTCCACTGAGACCCATCCTGTTTCGGGGCTGCTTGGCGTGTCATCTGGTCCTGGCGAAGCCACTGTGGCCTCCCTACCTCCACCTGGATCGACCAGTCACCGATCACTTCCTCGAGCTGCTCCATCTTCTACCTTTACTCCAACAGCGGCAGGTCTCAGGCGTGGCGAGGACTCCCGCTCTGATACACCGATGGATGTTCAGTCCATTGTGGCGGCCACTATATCTAATCTCATGGCTTCGGGCGCCTGGTCTTCTACTTCTGTCGTGAGTTCACACCGCCCTAACCGGGGTTCTACGACAAATGTCTCCAGCCGTTACCATGATTACGACCTTCATCAGGACTCGGCCCACAGTGAGGACTCCAATTGGGAGGACGATGACTTTCAAGATTCAGAGTTTTCGGAGGACGACACCCTCCTACCAGATAAAACCCCGGTCACGCGACTTTTTCGTCCGGCTTTGTTCAAATCCTTACTGCACAAAGCAAAGGTCTCCACTAATTTGGCGGATCCTCCAGATCAGCAGGTAGCTTCTTCGTCGTCAATGCCTCCTGACGGTCTGTTCAATGTCCACACGACTTCTCAGGATGTGATTCCCTGTCCTCAAGTATTTTCGGAAGTGATCAAAAGACCCTGGGGTCTACCAGCCTCCTTGCCGGCTCCTAACGGCCTGGAACGTAAGTTATACTGTGCGGCTCCTAACCTCGAGGAGATGCTACAGCTGCCATCGGTGGACGCCCCAGTCGCTCACCTAACGGCATCATCGGTTCTCACGGGCGATGTGGCGGATGGACTAAAGACTGAGGACCGACGGGCGGAGGTACTCCTACGCAAAAATCACCAAGCGGCGGCTTGGGCAGTCCGGGCAGCAACATCAGCGTCCTTTTTCAACCGGGCCTCCATCATATGGCTCTGGCAATTACAAGACCGCCTTCCTCAGGACGATAAGCGTTTACACCAGGATATTAATAAAATTGTGGCGGCTGCGGAATTCTCCGCTGACGCATCCCTGGACTCCGCCAAGTTCGCCTCTCGATCCCTCGCCACCACTGTAGTCTCGCGCCGCCTCCTGTGGTTAAGGCAATGGAAGGCGGATAACAAGTCCAAATGGCAGCTCACTTCCACCCCCTTCAAGGGGTCAACCTTATTTGGTGACGCGCTTGACCCCATCCTCGTCGAGGATAAGGACAAATGAAAGGTGATGCCGCCCTCCTTTTGGCGGGGTGATCGTCGCTATTCACCATACCCTCAACGGCTGCCCTTTCGGAGAGAGTCCGGGACCAGTGGGTCCTACCAGTTTCGATCCCCTTCCCAGGGATACTACAGATCGCCTGACAGGTCTGGTTTTCGAGACCGCGGCCGTCAACAGCCTTCCTTCAGAAAATCCTCCAGGGGCTCGAGCAACCGCCCCTTCTGGAGGGGAAAGTGACGCCCACCATTCGGCTCCCATTGGTGGCTGCCTTCATCTCTTCGCGGCTCAATGGGAGCGTACCACCACAGATGCGTGGGTCCGCCAAACCATCGGCCTGGGACTCACACTCGAATTCAGCTCTCTCCCTCCTCCACGGTTCATTAGGTGTCCCATCCCTTCCAACCTGACGAAGCGGGCCTTATTCAAGACGGAGATTCAACACCTCCTGGACATTCAAGCCATAGAGCCGGTTCCCAGTTGTCATCACGGGACCGGCTTCTACTCCGTCTTTTTCCTGGTGGCCAAAAGCTCGGGGGGATGGAGAGGAATCCTGGATTTGAAGGCTCTCAACCAGTTCATCACGTATCATCAGTTCAAAATGCAGACGCTACAGTCGATTGTGGACTGTATTCGACCCAGGGACCTCATGACTTCCATCGACTTGAAGGAGGCATACCTGCACATTCCAATCCGTGCGGCGCACCGTCGCTTCCTACGGTTCTCCTTCAACGGCCGGCATTTCCAATACCGGGCTATGCCCTTCGGCCTGTCATCGGCCCCGCGAGTCTTTATCAAGGTGTTGGCCGCTGTGGCGGCTTCTCTCCGGCTGATTCCTATCCGGCTGATCTGTCCCCGTCCCCACACACACACAAACACAGCCAGCCGAGGGTTAAGGAAACACTTTGGAACGCACCCAGGTCTTATCTCCCACTTGGCAGCGATAGACACACCGTCTGCCAAATGCCTTTATTTTCACAAACAGAAAGATAAGATACTAACGTACAAAAAAGTCCAAGCAGAAATAATATTTCTCCCAGCAGTTCTGGACGAGGCTTTAGTGACTATCCAAGGTTTACTTTTGTTCGTCACAAGGATCCCTGACCACTACCCTCTATTATATAGTCTCTGGGGTGTGGTCCAGTGACTCAGTTCTAATCCCTAGCACGCCTCCTAAACTGCTGCAATCGTTTATCACGCCTTCGGAGGCGTGTGTCCAGGAATGATGTTTCATCGTCACTCTGAGACGAACCAGCTGTCTCCCTGCTGATCTCCTCTCCCTCGGCCGGCACCTGAGACAATGCCAGAGGGGAGGGGCCTGGAGAGGGAGGCCTGGCTGACTCCTCTTCCTCATGCTCGGAGCTTTCTTCCTCTGATGGGACAGGCTCAGAGGGCAGGGCCACAACACCGGCTGTATTGTTACCTCGACGACATCCTCATCCTTTCGTCGACGCCTGACCTCGCCCAGAGGGATCTCGAGTTGGTGATTTCCACTCTTCGGTCTCATGGCTTCACGCTGAATGAGAAGAAGAGTCATCTTCATCCCACTACTCGAATTATACATCTTGGGGCGATCCTGGACTCTCAACTGGGGATGGTTTTTCTGTCAGAGGACCGCCGGCTCAACATCCATTCTCTGATCCTCCAGGTCCTGTTGCTGACCCGGGTGCCGTTGCTGCTCTTGTTGACTCTTCTAGGGAAGATGATATCCTGCATCTTCATCGTCCCCTGGGCCAGGTTCCACTCCAGACCCCTGCAATGGTTCCTGCTGCCCTTTCAGAAGGCACATCACAGCAACTCCAGGTCTCAGGTCCGGCTCCCTCGGTCGGTCCGCGATTCCCTACTTTGGTGGATCTCGCCATCCGTTCTCTCCGGGTGTTCATTCCAAAGCCCCTCGCACGTGACGGTGACCACAGATGCGAGCCTGCTGGGCTGGGGTGCTCATCTCCTGAACAGGGTCGCGCAAGTTCGATGGTCTCCAGCAGAAGCAGCCAACGACATCAACTAGCTGGAGCTTCGCGCCATCAGACTCGCGCTGTCGCACTTCCAGCCTCTATTGGAAGACCAACACGTCCGCATTCTCACGGACAACGTGACGGAAAAAGCGCACGTAAATCGAGAGGGAAGAACGATCGGCCCCCCTCATGGCGGAAGCGACCAGGCTGCTAACTTGGGCGGAACTGCACACTCAGTCGTTGACGGCGGACCACATCTCTGGGACCGACAACCGCCAGGCGGATTGGCTGAGCTGTCAGCAAATCGACCATGCCGAATGGCAACTCCATCCATCCCTATTCCAGGAGCTGTCCCTCAGGTTTGGCCGTCCCATTCTCGACCTCTTCACCCATCCGACCAATGCACAACTGCCGAGATTTTTTTCCCGGTTCCATTGTCCCATGGCAGAAGGCACCAATGCCCTTCTATGCACCTGGCCACGAGAACTTCTCTATGCCTTTCCTCCCCTCCCGCTTCTGCCGAGGGTGATCCGGAAGATCCTGCTAGAATGGGCGGAGGTCCTCCTAGTCGCCCCCCACTGGCCACGCAGATCCTGGTTCGCCGACCTGGTGGACCTGTCGGTGGCCGCCCCGTGGCAAATTCCGGACCACAGAATTTCTCTCAGCCAGGGGGTCATACTGCATCCAGATCCTCAATGGTTGCAGTTGACCGTCTGGCACTTGAGAGGGTCCTCCTGACCAAAGACAATTTGTCCAGAGGGGTTGTTTCCGTGATCCAGGCCTCTAGGCGGCCTTCCACAACCAGGATTTACAATGCCACCTGGCGATCCTTCTCAGCCTGGTGCATCGCCAGACATTCTGACCCCACCTCTGCTTCAGTCTCCGACGTGTTGGAGTTTCTACATACTAGCTTCGACAAAGGTCTGGCGGCGAACACTCTCCGCCGACATGTGGCTGCCTTGGACACCGTCCTTTCTTCTGATTCCGATGTTTCTCTTTCTCGCCATCGACGGATTAGATCCTTTTTGAAGGGCGCAGCTAATCTCCGTCCTCCATGTATCCATCGATATCCTTCATGGGATCTACCGCTGGTTCTTCGAGCTCTCACGGCGGCCCCCTTTGAACCCTTGGCCTCCGTTGGACTGAGCTTCCTGACCCTTAAGGTTGTGTTCCTGATTGCAGTGACATCAGCTTGACAAATCTCCGAATTGGCTGCCCTGTCAGTTCGTGATGATTTGTGTATATTCCATTCTAATCGAGTCGTCCTCAGGATGGATCCATCTTTCCTACCGAAAGTCAATTCCACCTTTCACTGAGTGCAGGAGCTGGTCCTTCCGGATTTTTGCCCGGACCCTAGACACCCGTTGGAGGACCAGTGGCACACCCTTGATGTTCGGAGGGCCCTCCGTCGGTACATCAAGAGGACCTCGACATTTCGTCGTTCTGAAGCTCTCTTCGTTTCTTTTCTCCCAGCATCTCTGGGCCAAAAAGTTTCATCTACTACGATCAGACGATGGCTAAAGGCCTGAATCTGTAAAGCTTACTCTGCGTCAGGCAAGCCTCCTCTCGGCAAAGTGCTTCCTCATTCAGCCAGGAGTGCCTCCACCTCAGCTGCATGGGCAACTCAAGCCTCGGTTTCAGAGATTTGTAAAGCAGCCACCTGGACCACCTTATCGCCGTTCATTAGACACTATAAGATCGATGCTTTTGTGGCTGCTGATGCCTCCTTTGGCCGGCGGGTCCTGCAGTCGGTCGCTGCTCCACTTTCTACTCCGGACCTGCCTGATGATCCCCCCCCCGAATAACTTGCTTGGGTATATCCCACGCTTTGGATTCTCCAAGCAGCGCGCTGGAGAACGAACGTTGCTTACTTGAACGTTCCTTCTCGGCGCGCTGATGGAGAATCCAACCCTCCCTACCTTAGGCATTCAGGTCCGGGGGACTTTTTTTGTTGACTTGGGACTTCCGTCTGCTTCTTTCCTGTTCTTCGTGAACTAAACTGACACTAGTCGAGCAGAGGAGGCAGATCCGAGGCAGAAAATTTAAAGGGATACACTCAGTCTCTGACAGGCTCAATGTGAACATTACCCACGCTTTGGATTCTCCATCAGCGCGCCAAGAAGGAACGTTCAGGTAAGCAACGTTCGTTTTCCCCACAAGATTCTTCCAGTTCAAGACCTCCGCAGGATTTGTACGACTCCATAATGTGTGAGGCTTTCAGTCATCTTTATGCATAGAGATGATTAACATTGGCATTTAATCAGAGCCATTACTGCTCCTGAGGGCGGAAATGGGTCAGTTTGCTGCATTGCTTCTCCATCTGAGGTTCTCCACTAGTGAGAATTGCATCCATTTCATTGTCCTCATGGCATCCACTCCCTGGGGTCTCCCTTTTTTTCCACAAGTGAAGGCACCAGGCCATCTTCTAACTGCTCTGGAGGGTGGTGGGGCGGGGCACTAGTTAATTACTGTTTTATTGCCCCATTAACCATTTGGAGGGAATGCTGGCCCATTTGAGGAGGAGAAAGATGAGGACACTTCACACTCATGAAAATTTGGGCTCAAAATGAAGCCCGTCCTCAGAGCCTTCCTCCACTTCAGGTCTGCCATTCTGTCTGGACTATGCTTAACATGCTCCTCCATTGGTGATTGCCCTGCTTCCTTATCACCTTTTCCAGGAAAGCCAGCAGCCCCTTTCCTTTCTATGGAAGGCTTTGAGGATTTGAGGTTTTCATAGATAGACCTTTCATATGTGCACTCTTGCTTTTGACATTTTCCCATCTGGTGCAACTGCTGGTGGACGAGTTAAAATGAAGGGAAAAAAAGCCCGGTTTTACCCATCGTTCTGTGACTTGGTTGGAAGAGAAACTGACAGAATTGTTGTCAATGTAACATGGTTATGAAAGAAGGGAAGAGCCATTTCATCATTCCATCGATGAACTTCTAAGAGAAAAAGTAGGGAAAGGCCCACCATTCACTATGTCAACAGGGAACATCCTCTAGTGCAGGGTCTCCAAACTTGGCAACTTTAAGACTTGTGGACTTCAACGCCCAGAATTCCTCAGTCAGCTTTGCTGAAGTCCACAAGTCTTAAAGTTACCAAGTTTGGAGACCCCTGCTCTAGTGCTTTACCAGTTCAGTAGAAAAATAGAGGGACAGAGTTGTGGTCTCTTTTGAAAGGGGCAGATGGCCCAGGCACCCAGGACAGAACAGCCTGGGGTGGGGGAGCCAGGACAGTAGGGAAGGGAAATCCGTTCCTTTGTACATAGTAATCAATTTGATAAGGAAACTTTTGCCTACAAAGCAGTGAGCATAGGAATCAAAACAACACTATTTGTGCCATCAGATAGCTCTATTTTTTTTTTAATTGCAAAAGTTTTACAATTACATTTTCACCCCTTCCCCCTCCCCAACCCACCCCAAACTTCCCAACCTCCCTGACCCACCCTAACCCTCCCCTCCCCCCGGACTTCCGCACAGTATACTCATATCAGGTAAAAAAAAAAAAGAAAAAAAACCCTCCTTTGTATAAAACTTATATAAAACTTGAACCTCTCCCTCCCGCTTATACATTTTCATCTTCATTACATTAAAATATTTCTATCTTAATATAACATTTTCAAATAAAAGCTATTTGATACTTCCTAGTTTGATATTTGTTCTGAACATAATCTATCCACTTTTTCCATTCCCATTCATAAGTCTCTTGTGAACAATCTTTTAAATATGCTGAAATCTTCGCCATCTCTGCAAAACTGGCTATCTTCAAAGTCCATTCCTCGATCGTGGGCTCTATTTTTGATGTGTAGTGCAAAAAGATGGGCAGAGTATATATGTTTTCAGTGGACTGGAGGTGATTAAAAGATGATGTAGTGTGTTCTTCTCCTTGAAAAGTGGTTAGTAGTACTTTTGCTGGGACAACTTGGTTGTTTAAATCAGCTGTGAAAGTGGCCATTTAATGACTGTCAAGTAGTAAAGCAATAATCCAGCTAAGAGCAAAATACTGCAAAGAAGTTCCTCTAACATCCAACTCAACAGTGCATGCAGAAGGCTGCTCTGGTTAAAAGGATCACATTCCCTCTTCCCTTCCCCAAACATTCCAAAATCATCCTATAGAATGGCCAAGGTAGATTCCATTCCAAAGTTTATCTTGAAGTGGGATTGAATTGGCTCTAGAAAATAATTTTATTCTAAAAATGTCTAGGGAGTTGTCTGGGAACTACTCATTTGAGTATCAGGCTCATAAATACAATGTTGGCAGGCCGGCCAGTGGGGGTTATACAGTATCTTCCAGGTGTCTTCTAGAGGAATCACCTAATTCATATCTCATTTTTAAAAGCTAGTATCAGTTTCAGCCTACTGGTAACCCTCAACTTAGAACCATCCAGCACTGGAAAAAGTGACTTACCACCAGCACTCTCACTTACAACTGTTTCAGCATCCCTACGGTCATGTGATGAAAATTTGGGTGTTTGGCATTTGGTATGCATCATTGTCCCGGATTCATGTGATCACCATTTTTAACCTTCCTAACTGTCTTCCAACACGAAAAGTCAATGAGGTAAACTGAATTCACTTAACAACTGTGTTATTAACAACTGCAAGTGAGTCACTTGACAACAATGGCAAAAAAGGTCATAAAATTGGGCACGACTCATTTAACAAATGCCATGTTTAATATCAGAAATTCTGGTCTCATTTGTGGTTGTAAATTGAGGACTACCTGTATTAGATCTAATCTCCACTCTGCTCTAAAAGATAGTTAGCTGAGCATCTAGTCCATTTCCATAGTCTTTCAAGTAGTCTTCTACTACTTAGGAATTCTTCCATGTTCATTTCTATATTTCATTGGATGACATAGAAAATTTTGTGGTGGTAAAATTATTTTTGTCAATATTATCAGCACAAAATAGATTTAGAATTGCCCAATTGATGCCAATCTGGATTCAGTTGAATTTGGCAAAATCCTTTTTCAATTGCTATTTGAGCCATCCTTTTGCTGCTCATTAGTTCAGGTCTATGGAAAGGAATTTCTCAGAGGGAGAAAGCAATTGAATATATGGATCAAGCTTGGAACACAATAGACTTATATACCACTTCACAGGCCTCTCTAAGTTTACAGAGTCAACATATTGCCCCCAACAATCTGGGTCCTCATTTTACTGAGTCATAGTATACTTAGATTTCAGAATATTCGACAAAGTAGACCACAATCTACTTCTTGGTGAAAAATAGCCCTGGAGCTATACTGACACCGAATTGGAGCCTAGTACATTTGAAGGCACCTCTGTGAGTTATGATAGTCTGTGCCTCTGTGGTAGCGCCATCTACCGGCAGCTGCTGGTACACCTGCGCAAGATCGAGTTTTGGAACAGACAACATCACCACCAGATGGATTTGTAGCTGGCTACAAACTATACCCAACAAGTAGTCCTTAATGGTACTACATCTACACAGAGAGAAGTAAGCAGGGGGGTACCACAAGGTTCCATCTTAGGTCCAGTAGTCTTTAATATCTTCATAAATGACTTAGATGAGGAAATAGAAGGAGAACTCATCAAATTTGCAGAGGACACTAAGCTGGCAGGAATAGCCAACATCCCAGAAGACAACCTCAGGATCCAAAAAGATCTTGACAGACTTAAACAATGGGGCCTATCCAACAAAATACATTTTAATGTAGAGAAAACCAAAGTTTTACACTTAGGCAGGAAAAACCAAAGATATAAGTACAGATTAGGCAAGGCCTGGCTCAAAAACAATAACTGTGAGAGGGACCTTGGAGTCCTAGCGGATGATCACTTGAATATGAACTAGCAGTGCGTGGCAGCAGCCAAAAAAGCTATTATAATCCTGGGTTGTATAAACACAGGCATAGAATCAAAATCATGTGAAGTATTAGTACCACTTTATAAAACCTTAGTAAGGCCACACCTGGAATACTGCATCCAGTTTTGGTCACCATGCTACATAAAAGATGTTGAGACTTTGGAAAAAGTTCAGAGAAGAGCAAATAAGATGATCAAAGGCCTGCAGACGACATATGAAGAACAATTGCAGGATTTAGGTTTGGCTAGTCTAGGAAAAAGAAGAACTAGGGATGACATGATAGCAGTATTCTAATGTTTGAGAGGCTGCCACAAAGAAGAGGGGTGGTTGTAATGTATATAGTTTTGGCGGGAAAGTTTGAATGTTAATTGCTCTCAGCTGATTGGCTAACTGCCAGGACTGTAAGGTATATAAAGGGAGCTGTTTCCCTGTATCAGTTGCTGGATTCACACCATGAAGTAAAGAGCTGTTGTTACTCACGACCTAGCTTCTGTGTCCTCATTCACCCTACTTAACATTGGCGATGAGGGTGGGATTTTGAGGCAAGGAGCTAAGTAAAGAGCTGAGGCCACGAAGCAACAGAGAGAGCTGAAGCCTAGAATCCAGGCAGGCGGACAAACAGAGCACTCATAGAAACAAACACGATGTCTGCTTACATGCCGCCAACGCCTTTCGATCCTGCCAGAGAGAAATGGGGGTCATAAATGGCTCGATTCGAGTGTTTCCTGGAGGCCAGCGATCTACAGGGGCTCTCAGACAACAGGAAGAGAGCTCTGTTTTTAAGCCATTGTGGACCCGAAGTGTTTGACATGGCTGAGTCACTATCTGAACCGAGCCTGGTTCAGGCCATCTCGTGCAAGCTCTACAGGCTGCGCTGAAGGCACACTACGCCCCGGCACCTTCCAAATTTGTGCAGAGGTACAAGTTTCACCAGCGGTTGCAGTGAGAGGGAGAACCGATCAGCACGTACATGGCTGCACTGTGCAAGGCTGTGACGCATTGTGAATACTGAGACCTTGATGACGCGCTCCTAGAGCAACTAATCTGTGGTGTTAGAGATATTCGCCTACAGAGAAGGCTGCTCGCCTGGGCAAACCTAACCCTCCACATTGCGCTCGACGAGGCGAGGGCTCACGAATCCTCCACAAAGGCTGCGGAGACACTACAGCGACCAGCTCAAGCAAGGGCAACGCAACGGTCAACCCCGGTACACCACGAGACGGTCCAAACCGAAAGCGAGGAGGAGTCGGACCAAGACGTCTTCCGGACCGAGAAATACCGACGGGACCAGAGAGAACATCGAGAAGCCTATGCGAACTGCGGAGGGTCCCACCATCAGCAGAACTGTAAGTTCAAGGATGCCATATGCAGACGCTGCAATAGGAAGGGTCACTTGGCAAGGATCTGTAGAGCTACTCAACCAGCCAGCCACAAGTCACGTGGTGTCTCCAGCCAACCAGAGCTGGCACCACAGAGAAGGACCAACAAGCATGGTGACTACAGGAAGGGCGTGAAATTCGAAAGCCACAAGACCTGCACCATCAGCATCGGCCAGGCAAGCACCGCACCGGCGAAAAAGGTATATACGATGGTCGAAATTGAAGGAAGCTAGTGCAAGATGGAAATCGATACCGGCTCGCCTCTAACCATCATGTCATGGTTCAACCTAAGGAAGACTGTCCCCAACGTTAAGAAACATCAGCTACGACACCAGAGGTTTGGACTACGCGACTACCTGGGCAACCGCATCCCAGTGGACGGAATCGGCGTGTTTCAGGTCGATTACGGGGAATACCGGAAGAAGCTACCCCTCACCATGGTCAGCGAGAATCTCCCAAGCCTCCTGGGACTGGACTGGTTTAATGCCCTGGGGATGGGGTTCACCGGAGTCCGCAACGTAAGCAGCACCCTGAAGGACGACCTGATGCAGGAGTTCCAGGACATGTTCGACGAACGGCTCGGCAAGTATATGGGGACCCCTATTTCATTTAACCTCCACCCCAATCGGCTTAAGCCCAGGAGGGTACCCTTCACACTAAAGCCAAAGATAGACATTGAGCTAGACAAACTAATCAAACAAGGGGTGCTAGTTCTCGTCGACCACGCCAAATGGGAGACCCCAATTGTGACCCCATTTAAGAGCCTTGGTAGTACAGTGGTCTAAGGCACCCTGTTATTAAGCTGGTTATTAAGACCAGCTGCCTGCAATTACTGCAGGTTCGAATCTCGCCAAGGCTCAAGGTTGACTCAGCCTTCCATCCTTTCTAAGGTAGGTAAATTGAGGACCCAGTTGTGGGGGCAATAAGCTGACTTTGTATAAATATACAAAAGAATGAAGGCTATTGCTTAGCGCATTGTAAGCTGCCCTGAGTCTCCGGAGAAGGGTGGCATATAAATCAAATTAAAAAAAAAAAAGCCTGATGGGTCTGTGCGCATCTGTGCTGATTATAAATGCACAATTAATAAGGCTCTCCAACAGAGCGCTTATCCGGTACCTATTGTGCACCATTTGCTCCATTCCCTGGGCCCTGGCAAGATTTTCGCAAAACTCGATCTTGCGCAGGTGTACCAGCAGCTGCCGGTAGATGGCGCTACCACAGAGGCACAGACTATCATAACTCACAGAGGTGCCTTCAAATGTACTAGGCTCCAATTCGGTGTCAGTATAGCTCCAGGGCTATTTCAGAGCACAATGGAGTGGCTGCTGCAGGGTCTGCCAGGGGTAGTCCCCTATTTCGATGATGTCCTCATCACCGCAGCAGGTGAGCAACAATTGGGAGACAGACTGAGGGAAGTGCTAACAAAATTCAGGAGTACTGGCCTCAGAGCCAAACGCAACAAATGCATGATCACAGTCCCCTCTGTGGAATTCCTGGGGTACTGGGTAGACGGAACTGGCATTCACCCCATCAAAAGTAAAATCAGAGCAATTCAAGAGGCACCCACCCCCAAGAACAAGGCGGAACTACAGGCGTTTTTGGGCCTTCTAAATTTCTACGCCATTTTCCTGAGGGACAAGGCAACAGTAACAGAACCCCTGCACAGGCTGTTGGCAAAGAATACACCATGGGTCTGGGGAAAAGCGGAGTCTACTCCATTTGCCGCTGTAAAGAAACTTGTATCTGCAGAAAGTTTTCTTATACAATACAATGCCATGCTTCCCCTTGTGTTAGTCTGCGATGCATCCCCTTTTGGACTAGGGGCCGTCTTGAGCCACAGACTACCGAATGGATTAGAGGCGCCCATTGTTTACTATTCCCGCACCCTGTCCAGCGCTGAGTGGAACTACAGCCAACTGGAAAGAGAGGCCCTAGCAGCCATATCCAGGGTTAAAAAGTTCCACGAATATTTGTTTGGCCAGGACTTCGACCTCATCACAGACCATTGGCCGCTTTTGGGCCTCCTGGCAGGGGACTGACCCACACCTGCTGCCTTGTCTCCCCGGATGACACGCTGGGCAATCTTCCTAGTGGCATATTCATATCGCCTGGTACACCGACCAGGACTGAGTTTGGGACATGCCGACGCCCTCAGCCGCTGCCCACTACTGGACATCATAGAAGACCCCACACCTGGAGTTCCAGTCTTACTCATCGACGTGTTGGACTTGGGGCCTCTCACTTCTGCGGAAGTGGCGAGAGCCTCTGCCAGAGACCACGTGTTAAAGACAGTCATGAGTTGGGTCACGAGGGGGTGGCCGGGAAAGACTGAAGGCGGGGAATTCAAAAGTTTTATCAACAAACATGATGAATTAGCCATGCAAGGGGCTTGCTTATTGTGGGGCGATCGGGTCCTTGTTCCCTTTTTTCTAAGAAAAAAAGTTTTACGGTTGTTGCATGAGGGACACCCGGGGATTGTAAGGATGAAGGGGCTGGCCAGGAGTTATGTATGGTGGCCACAAATGGACAACGACATCACTGAGTGGGTGGGGAAGTGTCAACCCTGCCAAGAGTCCAGGCCAGATCCCCCCACAGCACCAGTAAGAGAATGGGAACGTCCCCAGGGTCCCTGGTCAAGAATCCATATAGATTTTGCTGGCCCTTCTCATGGTCAAACCTTCCTGGTCGTAGTCGACGCCTACTCAAAATGGCTCGAGATCAGGCTAATGAAATCCACTACCACTGATGCAGTAATCAGGGTGCTCAGGAAGCTATTCGCCACCCATGGATTACCGGACATGCTTGTATCAGACAACGGGCCCCAATTCACTGCCACACAGTTCGAGGGGTACCTGGCAGAGCTAGGAATCAGGCACGCACTGTCTGCTCCATTTCATCCAGCCAGTAATGGACTGGCTGAAAGGTTTGTGAGAACGGCTAAGGAAGCACTCTCACGATTAGGCCCTGGGGACTGGCAAGCTAGGGTAGACAAGTTCCTGGCGGCCCAACATGCCACACCATACACTGCCACCGGGCACAGCCCGGCTGAACTGCTAATGGGTCGGAAACTCAGATGCATACTAGACAGGTTACACCCTAACTATTCCCCCAACAGTTTCAAGGGATCTGACAAGAAACTGAGGGAGTTCCAGATAGGGACACCAGTGTATGCTAGGAACTACGCAGCCGGGCCCCTATGGGTAGCAGGGACAATTACGGATACAACCAGTCCAAAGTCTTACACGGTAGACATGGGAGATGGGAGAATATGGCGAAGGCACATAGATCAGGTATGAAAAAAGGTAGTCGCCGAACCAGAAATCATGCCTGATGATCTGGTCCCTAACTACCAACCACTTCCAACAGCTAGCTCAAGCCTGAGACAAGTGGAGGACTTATCTGAACACTTCAGTGTCTGGAGCCGCCAGCCCGAGGAATCAAGACCAACCGAAGAAGTCAACGCTCCCAGAGAAATCCAGGAGGTTCCATTGGCGGAGCCGGGAGAAACCGAAGTCCCCTCCAACCTGCTCAACGCCACGCCTCAGACTGAACTGCACAGTTCTACTAGGGTCCGGACACGACCTGGTCATCTGTGTGATTTTGTATGCAAATGTGTATCCCAAGTGCCTTCTGGGAAGGGAGGGGTGTAATGTATATAGTTTGGCGGGAAAGTTTGAATGTTAATTGCTTTCAGCTGATTGGCTAACTGCTAGGACTGTAAGGTATATAAAGGGAGCTGTTTCCCTGTATCAATCGCTGGATTCACACCATGAAGCAAAGAGCTGCTGTTACTCACAACCTGGTTCTGTGTCCTTATTCAACCTACTTAACAGTGGTGGTCTAATTTTTCTCCAAAATACCAGAGAGTAGGACAAGAAACAATGGTTGGAAACTAATCAAGGAGAGAAGCAACCTGGAATTAAGGGCATCACCAGAGGTGTTTTAAAGAAGAGACTGGACAGCCACTTGTCTGAAATGGTATAGGGCCATGATGGCAAACCTATGGACCCGTGCATGGCACGCGTAGCCATATCAGTGGGCATGCCAGTTCAGCTCTGGCGTGCACATGTGCACTGGCCAGCTGATTTTCAGGCCTTCTGGGCCCACCAGAAGTAGAGAAACACGCTGTTTCCTGCCTCCGGAGGGCCTGGGGGATGGGGGTGGGGAAGGCCCGTTTTTCTTTCTTATCTGGCTCCAGATCCTCTCTCTGAGTCTAGGGAGGGCGAAAACAGCCTTTCCCACTCTCTCTGAAGCCCTCAGCAGGCCTGAAAGGGCCCATTTCCCAACTCCCGCTAGGACAGGAAGTGACTTTTTTGCTGTCCCCAGCCTTGGGGACAGCAAAAAAGTCACTTCCTGTCCCACCGGGAGTTGGGAAATGGGCCCTTTCAGGCCTCCGGAGGGCCTCCAAGGGAGTGGAAAGGCTGTTTTCATCCTTCCCAGATGCATAGAGAGGATCTGAAGCCAGGTAAGAAAGAAAAACAGACCTACCAGGCCATCGCATGCCAGAAGCAGGGGGTATGGGGGGTTGTGCGCGCATGCGCAGGGCAGAGCTCATAGAATTTTGGGTGTGGGCACACGTTTGCGCGAACCTCCCCGCCCCCCTCTCCTGGCACGCGATGGCAAAAAGGTTAGTCATCACTGGTATAGGGTCTCCCCTGCTTGAGCGGGGGATGGACTAGAAGACCTCCAAGGTCCCTTCCAGCTTCTATTCTATTCTATTCTATTCTATTCTATTCTATTCTATTCTATTCTATTCTATTCTACGCTTAAGCCTTATATTTTCCATCTGGATGCAGAGCTTTACATTTATCTCAGCTGCATTCCATTCTTCTCGGTTCAGTGCATTGCTCAGACCTGTCTAGATATTTCTGAATCTTCTTGCTTTTATCTAAAGAATTAGCCACCTCTTTATGTACCTTTTAAAAATATCTCACCTAAATCAACTAAAACACTCTGAAGATACAACATGCAGGAGAGAAACAACCTGGAATTAAGAAGAAACTTCCTAACAGTGAGAACGATAATCCAGTGGAACAACTTGCCTTCAGAAGTTGTGGTTGCTCCATCACTGGAGGATTTTAAGAAGAGGCTGGACAGCATTTGTCTGAAATAGTGTAGGGTCTCCTGCTTGAGAAGGGGATTGAATTAGAAGACCTCCAAGGTCCCTTCCAGCTCTATTCTGATTCTGATTCAGTGAAAATTACAGCAAGACACTGGAATGCTTTAGCTGCAGCAAACCCATCTGAGTGTTTTTTTTTTATTGTTTATCCCTTCCTACCTGGTTAGCCTGCCATACTATCTTTGAGAAATAATGCATATACAGTACACACTTTTTGGTTTGCTGTGCCACAGGTCCCTGACTGTTCCTTCCCTCATCACTACTCAGGTCAGTTCAGCTTGCTGTGAATGTTTTATTACAAGGTCATTTTAAGCAGTTCACATGTGCGGTGTGTATGTGCGTGCATCTCACAGGTTTGGTAGTGAATACAGCTCTTATGTCTATGGGAGGGTATCTTTTAGGAGTACACTCGTAAAAGTGTGCTCCTCCCATCCAAGTAATTAATCAAAATGGACAGCAGAGGGCCAGAAATTCATAGAAAAGGACCTTGAAATGAGGGCAGCTGTAGAACACAGTCTAACTTCTGGGAAGTATCAAAGGTGGAACGTCAAAAGGGAATCCTTATAGTTTCATCCCAGCGGCCAGTAGGATGAACAGATACAAAAAAGTAATGGATGAGAAGTGGATCTTGTAACCTACACAACTGATTAAAATTCTCTTCCTTTTCTGATCTCTCCAGGGCAACGACCAGAGATCTGTCTGGGGCAAGATTACTGCGCTCCCCTTCTCCTAAGCAATTGCAAGCTGCCTCACTCACTTCTCCACTAAACCGAGCCTCCCAGGGACACCGTTCTGAAATAGGAGAGCCCCAAAGTGCCCCAAAAGCTGAGCAGTCCCAGCGGCAGCAGCTCTTGGAGAACGTGACCTCCCCACCAAACAGTGAAGCATACTATGCTGAGACAGACAGTGATGCTGATAACATCACCCAAGAAAAGCATCGGAGAGCTCGCAAGAAGACTCCCCGTTCCCCCCCAGGGGGACCAAATAACAAAGTGGGTGAGCCACAGGATGAAGTCTCTGAGCAGAGTGGCTATGACAGCACACCTGAAGTGGTGGCACGAGGTGGAGAAGGAGAAGGGCTTGGTGGAGTGGCTAAGAGGGAGATTGTATTTCACACAGAAAATTACACTGATGCACCTTTCTCAGAGAGTGAAGTTTTGTTACATCCATCCTTATCTGAAGAGATGGAGGATGCTCCTGAAGCTATGCTCCTTCCACATGCAACTAGGACAATTCGAGCAGAGCGCCACTTGATCCCCATGATAGGTCCTGTGGAGCACCCTGTCGATGAAGATCTGACTACCAGCTACGCAGAGAAAGCAAAGCAAGCCAGTAGGTGTTCTGTAATGCTGTTCTTTTCCCCTACTAATACTTTTTGTAAAATTTCATTTTAACTGGTATAGAGATTCCATTTCCTGAACCGTGTTGCTTTGTGACATCCAGACCCAGCAAGGAAGGGGTGTGAACTGCACAGAAAATACACTTTTGTTTGGTTAAGAAGAAATATCCCCAAAGTCAAAGGCTAAATGTAGACTGATTTTTAGCTACACACCTTCCCAGCAAACAGCAAATTTTGAATCTCCAGGTAAACAGGATTCATTTTAGGATGAGTAACCACAATTTGCATGTTGGAGGTTCCTAAAGGAATGCTGGGAAACTCTGTATTTCAAAGAACATTTGAGGGAGGGGTGCAGAATAGCTCTTCTCTGCCTGAGGCTGTAGAGACCCGGCACCAATCAAAACACTTTTTGTGAAGCAACTGATCCACACTGACAGGGTAAGCCACTAGTATATGAAAATAAAAGCAAACTCCACTCCCTTCTAGTACTGATGTTACCTAGTTTGGTAATGAAACATCTGCAAGAAAACTATCAAGCTCAGAGAGTACCAAGGACCCCACAGTTCAACCCTGAGCTGTAAATATTCTTTTCTATCGATAAACACTTTTTGGTTAGAGGGACTCAGAGCCTTACATGAGATGGCTCCCAGTGGATTTCATTCTAAATTTTGGTATGATTTCTTTAAATAAGAAATGTAGAATTATAATGGCTGAGTATTTTATCCTTCATACATCAAAAAAATACAAAGCTAAATGATAAACAAATAAAAACCAGATTTGAAAAAAGAAAAGGCCCAGGAAAGAAAAAGAGTGAAAGTATAAGAAATAAAGAGGTAAAGAAAGAAAACTGAAAAAGAATGACTTCCAACTTTCTTTGGTACAGATATAAATAAAAAATATATCAAATTCTTACTCTAAGATTAACATTTTACATTATTTCCATAATCCTATATCTAATCATCAAAGCCCCAGATCAAATTTAATTTCATTTTTTCACAAAAAGTCCAGTAATCGTTCATATCACTTTAGTCACTATTTGTTAAGGAAAGTACAACTGATTTATTTAATTGCATCAAACTCTAAATAAAACAGGAATGGAAAATCGTAAACTCTAGCCTAGACCTATGCTTCTCAACTTTGGCAACTTTAAGCTGCATGGACTTCAATTTCCAGAATTCTCCAGGCAGCATCAAGTTCGCCCATCTTAAACTTGCCAAGACTGAGACGTGCTCATCTACAGATAGGGATTTTTTCCATTCCTCTTTTATTGGTTCTTACTTACTTATGAGCAATCATAATGCAAAATCCTCACCCCCACCTCAGAGCCACCACAATTCTCTCACTCACCTGCTTTCCAATGTTCTCCTGCGTGCAGGGCAGGGGTGAAATCTACTACCTTCCCTACCGGTTTGGAAGTGCACATGCGCCATCATCATGTCTGATTTTTGACCCTCCGCGCATACGCAGAAGGCTTTGCGCATGCGCAGAGGGTTAAAAACCAGGAAGTAACGATGTTCAAGCAGGTGGGCAGAGCCTCGCGCTGCCACCGCTACTGGTTCACTTAACCAGTAGCGGTGGTTAACCCTCTGGAACAACCTTCCCCCAGAGTTACGTACAATAACAGACCTCCGGACTTTTCGTCGGGCCCTGAAAACCTATTTATTTCAACTAGCTGGGCTGGCTTGAGTTAAATTTTAAATTGATTTTAAATTGGGTTGTTTTAATTTACGGCCAAATATTTAATTATTTTAATACTGTTTTTAAATTTTGTATGCTCTGTTTTTACCTTGGCTGTGCACCGCCCTGAGTCCTATTTGGAGAAGGGCGGTATAGAAATTTAATAAATAAATAAATAAATAAATAAATAAATAAATAAATAAATAATCACACGCCAACGATGCTACCTGCTTATGCAAGCCAGACAGAACCGGCAGGATTTCATCACTGGTGCAGGGCAACAAAAGAAGACCATGAGATTGCCAGTTTAAAAAATGTGCAATCAGACCTTCCAACTTCTTGGGCAAAAACATCTTGTAAAGTTAGAAGGCCTGAAAAAAAGAATTCCTTTCTATTGCAATTAATCAACCCAAGGAAAGTATTTATACTAGACAAATTGCTAAGGGATGATCTCAATTCCCTCTTGATGTAGTTGAGAGTTGGATGGGCTGAGAGTCCTTAGTTCCTCCCACTCAATTGGTTGCTTCATTGTTATCATGCCCCTCTTGGAGCTTTCTAGAAAAGGATTTTTGGACCTCAGACTCAGCCTTAAACTGTAGTGCTTAAGGTGCTATGTGAGAAACGAAAGACCCTGTGTTCTAGTCCTGCCTTAGGCACCAAGGTAGCTGGATTACCTTGGGTAGGCCAGCCATTCTCCTAGAAAGAGGCAATGACAAGCCATTTCTGAAAAGCCTGCAAGGTGTAATCTAGACAGTTCCTAGGAGTCAAGATTGACTTGAAGGTACATAAATTACATTTATTTGCTCTATGGGCTTTTCTCGCAAGTTGTTCATCATGTCTTGGAAATCTTATTGACTGTTCTTATGGAACATGTTCTAATGATACAGCTTAAAAGAAGGAGCCCAATTAGTTTTGGCTGGGTGAGCAAAAACAGCTAGAGACAGTCAATCCCTAGCTGTTTTTGCTCACCCAACCAGAACTTTGTGCCATGTAGGGCTTTATAGATGAGCTAGAATTTGCTAAATTCCTTTCACTGGCTGAGGCTGGTGCTGTGCCAAATAGCATATTAAAAGTTTTCATCTGTTCCTGCCAACAACGGCTTTTCCATGGCTTTGCTTTCTACTGTTGGTATTACCTGGGCAGAAAGATAGTGCTAGGTTGCCTACACTGATTTACTTAAGTATTTATTTATATAAACAATTTCTATGTTTACCCGTCTCATTACTATGACTCAGAGTGGTGAACAGGAATGTAAAACAAAACCAAACAGAATAAAAAAATGTACAATAATAATATACAGGTTGTCCTGGAGTTACAACCATAATTGAACCCAAAATTTATGCTGCTAAGTGAAACATTTGTTAAGTGAGTTTTACACCATTTTATGGCTTTTCTTGCCACAATTGTTAAATGAATCATTGCATTTGTTAAGTTAGTGACATGGGGGTTAAGTGAATCTGGATTCCCCATTGACTTTGCTTGTCAGAAAGTAGCAGAAGCTGATCACATGACCCCAGGACACTGCAACCGTCATAAATATGAACCAGTTGCCAAGCATTTTAATTTTGATCATGTGACTATGGGGGTGCTACAACGGTTAGAAGTGTGAAAAACAGTCATAACTCACTTTTTTCAGTGCCGTTGTAACTTTGAATGGTCACTAAATGAACTGTTGTAAGTCAAAGACTACCTGTATGCCAGAGGTCTGATCATATGGATCATTCCATTTTACAATCAATAAAAAACAACAGCCAGAAAAATAAGCCAACCAACAAAGTGTTGTTGGAAGAAATATCCATCTGATTCAGTTGCAAGCAGGGAGAAAGACACTGGAAACATGGAGGCTGATTGGAAAGATGGTTTATTGATGGACAGGACCACATGGGTTTGAGGTCCTGGGCAGCTGAACACATGGAGTGGAGAGTGAGGGTTATTTATACCTTCTCTTGGGCCTTGTCCTTGAGCTTCCTGTTCCTGTGGCAAGAGCATGTATTCTATTGGTTGCTATCAGACTCCCATGCAGGGGTCATAGTTGAGGTTGTCTGAGCTCCCAGGTTTGGTTGAAGCTTGGGCTGATGCAATGAAGGGACTTGTTGTGCAGTTCCTATTGTGGCTGAATGGCTTTGCCCTGAAGGATAATCCCATCATCCTGGAGCTGGAGGTCTTTTGTTTTGTAGATAGGCTGGCCCAGTCTTTCTTAATGGGCACCAAATATCTGCTGGGGATGGGGAGCTATTTTCTCTCTTTAAAACATGTTTCTCCTTTTATCATCCAGAGAAATATAATATTCTGTCTTTTTTGATATTTCCTAAAATATTTCACTCTTCTAGGAGATGGGTGGGTGCTAACTTTCTATAGTGTTAATACTCACCTGCTTCTGGGTTTGGCTTATATTAACTCACTCACAGCCCTGGACAACTGCCACATCAAATCACTTTCAACAGAACACTGAGGCCCAACTGATTCTTTAGAACACACAGAGACCCAGTGAGTTTAAAATAATAGCAAACTTTATGGAATGGAAGCCAGTCTGGATCCAAAGAGGATTCAGAGAATGGGCAGGCTTGAGGATCCCGTTGATCCTCCAAAATCCTTGCCTTGTTTTGGTGATGGGACTTGGGGAGGGGTTTCCCATGGACAATTTCTTTTGCTGATCCAGGTGACCTTTTTTTCCTTTGTTTCCTTAATGACTTGGTTCTTCCTTAACTACTTTCCCTGAGGGAGGTTTTTCCTGGCTTTTGTCACTGTGTCATCATCATCTTTAGGTATGACCGCTTCAGCCTAGTCTTTACTTAAGCGTTTATTTATATAAACAATTTCTATGTCTATTCATCTCACTACTTTGACTCGGAATGGTGAACAGAAATGTCAAACAAAATCAAACAAGCAGAATAAAAAATAAGTACAATAATAATAATGTATTATTTATATGCCAGAGGTCTGATCCAAAGGATCATTCCATTTTACAATCAGTAAAAAACAGCCATAAAAATCAACCAAGTAGCAAAACTTGCCAAATCTCCCATACAAATTCTTAAGGGAATAAACAATATTCAGCACCAGGTGGATTGCCAATGAAGTCAGCGCCATCTGTATCTCTAGGGAGAAGGTACTGTGGAAGAAAAGGCACAACTTCTGCATTGCTCACTAGAAGATGCCCTGTCAGTTCTGATGGGGTGAACAAAAACAGCTGGTGACAGGTGACCACAGGGTTGTCACAAATAACCCTATCTAGGCCATTTAGAACTCTATGGGTCATAACCAGCACCTTGAATTGCGCCCAGAAGCTTCCTGGAAGTCTGGGTAATTTGCAAAACAATGAATCTACTGTGGAATACTCCAAACTGTCTATATTACTCCATTCTGGACAGCTACAGCTCCTGAATACTCTTTATGGGCAGCTCAACATAGAGCACATTATAGTAATAAAATCAGGTGAGTGATTGTAAGTAGAATGCAGTTGGAGTACAAAATGAACTTCTGGAAAGGCTGTGAGACTCAGAGGACCTGCAAATTATACACTGTTTCTATTTGGTGAATTCAATCTGACTCAGAGGTAAAAATGGAAAGTCTCCCAATCCACTGGGTCTCAAAACTCACCCAGAGTTTCTAGTGTTGAAGTGAAGTCTGTCCTTCTCCATCCAGATTCCTATTCCTCCTACTTCCCCCAGACAATGGGAAAGAGCCTTGATGGCATTTGACCCAGGATAGATATGTATGGTTGGGTACCAACAGTATATTGATAATATGACACTCCATATTGGTAATGACCGTACCAAGCGGCTTTATGAAGACATTAAATAAGAATAGGGAGAGAATAGAATTCAGAGGCACCGTGCAAACCAGGATGCTAAAGGCTGAACAAACTAGCCCAGCTGATCAGTCATTGACAGGATGAAGTAGAGGGAGATCTCTCAGATGTCATGTTAATTCCTTCTGGTTCAGCCCACATCCCTTCTCCAACCCAGGGATCTCTCAGCTGGACTAGTTTTAGACACAGATCTGTCAGTTTTCCAATAAGACCATAGACACATCTTCTGACCTAAGTGACAGCTGATCAGTGCAAGAAGCTACACCCAACCTCTACCCTTTGTCAAATCCATCCTGTCAGACTTTAAATACAATGATGGGTCATAGTTGTTTTTATTTTGGCTTGCTGACACTAGATGGCAGGAGAACAAAGTCAAGAGAATCTATCAGTTGCTGCCCTTATATTGTCTTCCAGCAATGCTCTGAGGACAGGACAGCTCACAAGCCTTGGTAGATTATAAATTGACAATCAAAGGAATATAAATCACCAGCATATTTTTCTAGCAACTCAAGAACGAATATTACCTTTGCTACCGGTTCAGAACTGTGAGTGCACGGGTAGCACTTCTGCACCTGCGCAGAACCATCTGCGCATGTGCAGAGCGTCCGTGATGACGTCCGGGCAGATGGGCGGAGCCTCCCACTGCTGCCCCTATCAGTTTGCCCGAACCAGGGTGAACTGGTAGAAACTCACCACTGGAATATTCATTAATACAATTGTGAGGAACAGCCTCATAATCCCCCCCAATTTATTAATGAGATGAATGTAGACTTGGAATACACATTGTTAAAGTGGACATGGAAAGATTTGCTAACTCTGCTTTACTAAAAATAGTAAAGGTTGTCTGAAAGAGCTTAATATACAGTAGTTATTCATGTTCTAATCTATTTTTTTTAAAAGTCCATTTATAGAAAATGAGGGTAATGTCTGAATCAAAAGGATTTTGGTGGAGTAGCATTATGTGGCTATTACAGATAACATTAGGTTAAAACACAAGGTTTTGTGTTTTAAAACACAAATAAAACACAAGGTTTTATTTAAGTACTGTATTTCCTAACAATAGGAAAATATAGAAGGAATTCCTGCCTGTTAGACATTTCTGTAGGACCACTATTCACCTGAGATTCAGTGTCTGCACTTAAAAATTGGCTATATGATGGACAGAGTACCACAGTGCCATTCTTTTGAATCTGTGTGTGACATTAGGTTGTATCTGCCATTTTAGGTTCCAAAGATTTCAGGGATATTTTATGCAATGTCTCAGCACAGACAGCAAAGGCCCCATTAATAAGCCAGGAGCATGATTGATGGTTTTCTAACTATCTGTTTAGGACCTATTCTGCAAGCATACATATTCACTATTCACATGCACATATCAGATCTAGCAAAAAGGAAGAAAAGTGAAAAACAAGGGCATAAACAGAGAGTGCCCTTGTCTTTTACTTGCTAGGTCAATGCAAAGGAGGTGGGAGATTCCAAAGAGCATTTTATACAGAAAAATTCCCACACCTAATTTCCATCTCACATTCTGTGGGTCTTGATACCTCTGCTGATCTTTGCATCAAGTATTAGTTCTCACTTCGTGCTGCCAGATGTATTTTCCCTTTGATGCTTTCATTTCTTTTTTTAAAGTCTTGTTTATTATTCCTGGTCTTAAGATCATGATAAATACTTCCTTTAGCTTGTTTCTATTTAACAGCTCTAAATAGGACAGGTTAATGGTTTAGTCCAGTGGTGGGATTCAAATAATTTAACAAGCGGTTCGCCCACGGTCAGATTGGCCGTCATGAGAGGTGTGGCTCATCCCCATCCTCAAGCTCTGCTGCACATGTAGGACAAGTCTCCTGCGACAGCCACCCTGACCCTGGGAGAACTGCAGGAGTGAAATCCAGCAGGTTCTGACAGGTTCTGAAGAACCGGTAGTGGAAATTTTGAGTAGTTCGGAGAACCAGCAAATACCGCCCCTGGCTAGCACCCGAGTGGGGAGGGAATGGAGATTTTGCAGTATCCTTCCCCTGCTATGCCCACCAAGCCACACCATGCCCACCAAGCCACGCCCACAGAACCAGTAGTAAAAAAATTTGGATTTCACCACTGGAGAACTGGTTGTTAAATTACACCCCCCTCATCAAAGTGGATCCTGGGTGCTGCGCTGCAATGGAGAAATGGGAAACAGAGTGGCTGGCATGAAGGAAAGAGGAACAGCAAGGAAAAGAGGGAAAGTGGCCTTCTCCTTCCCTTGTGCTGGCCACTCCATTGCTCATTTCTCCATTGCAGCACAGCCCCCAGGATCCATTTTGATAGTGGGGGTGGGAGTGTAATTTAACAACTGGTTCGTCGAAACTGGTGCAAACCAGCTGAATCTGACCACTGGTTTAGTCTCTATTCTTCAGCTTTCTTATCTTGTTTGCTCCCCCCCCCCTTTTCTGATTAGTTAGTAATATAAGGATACATACAGAGAATAGAGCAGAAAACTGTTGAAGAGCAAGAAATCAAAGATAAATAAAAAGAATGTATATCATTTGCCAATCTTCACATACATACAAAAACACACATCACTACTAAGACCATTGCCTGGATTCCTTTCCTTAGGAGAAATCAATTGAGATTTATGGCATTCTCTATAAAAGATGTACATAAATAATCAATAGCTTATTCTTTAGAGGAATATTTACAAGGAAACCACTTTGGTAAAAAACAATGATTGAGAATAGGAATGAAAGTGAGGTTAGAATTCATATGGACCCTAGATTATACAGTTCGTTAGCTGCAAGTAAGGAAAATTTGAAGAACTCATTAAGGAAGTAAAAATGAAAATTTAAAAATCCAGGGTAATGTTAAATATTAAGACTGAGGGAATGTTATTCTGCCCATTTTGTGAACTCACAGCTGATGGCGAAGAAATGAAGGTAGTGCAAAGTTTTCTGTTTTTGGACTGCGAAGTAGATGAAAACAGATATATGCTGTAGAACTAGAAAGGATATGAACACTAGAAGAAAAGCAGTGACAGAAAAAATAATTAGCTAAGGTCAGTGTTAAAGTGTTAAAGCAACGATCTTTCCAGTGGTAATTTATAACTCTAGGAAGCTGGTCATTAAGAAACAATGAAAGAAAGAAGATAAACACTTCTGCATTTGGACATGTTTACTAAGGATACAAGAACGTTAAATAAAAGCTGATTTTTCTGTTTTGGTAATGATTAGCGAGCAAAACCCCACATACTTTGAGCTCATTATATGAACAAATGTTGGACTAGAAAAAAATAATGTATTTGACAAGTTTCAGGAAAGTAAAAGATGAAGAATCCACTGGATAAAGTAGATGGAAGTATAGGAACAAAACTCCATCTGGTTCAGTTCCAAGCCAGGAAAAAGGCACTGGAAATAAAATGGAGGCTGATTTTAAAGAAGGATTCTGTTTATTGATGAGCAGAACCACGAACGGCATGTGGTCCTGGGGCAGCTGACTGAGTGGATGCGTCTTTATAGGTTTATAGGTTTCTGGGGTTTTGGTTTTGAAATGCTTTGGGGGATGTGCACTGTAGTGAGTCTGGTCTTTAGAATTTTGGGAAGGGGGGATGCAAATTTTAATTCCAACATTTGAAGCTGAAGGTGTTTTGTTTGTGAATAGATTGGCCCAGTCTTTCTTAATGGGCACAAAATATCCATCTCTAAAGACTTCAGACATCTGCTTTACTATAATATAATATAATATAAATGTTATGTTATGTTATGTTATGTTATGTTATGTTATGTTATGTTATGTTATGTTATGTTATGTTTCTACCTCTTGTAATATTCCCCAAAATATTTCATTCTCTCGAAATGCTTCCCACTGAAGCATAATTTCAAATTATTGCCAGGAGCAGGTTAAATCTGAGTGGTTAACCCTGTAGCACCTAAGTAACAATAAACAGAGGTTGTATATAAGATGCCAGGCCACATTGTTAATAGCTCAATAAGTTTATAAAATCCCTTGAAATTTATATATGTTTAGGCAAACTATTCTGGATAAGCAAAAGCAATATTATGCAAAGCACAGAAAAAGCAAGAAACAGTGAGCAAAAACTAAAGGCAGGAAATCAGAGAAAATAAAACATTCATTATGCCTGTCCATACCTTTCTGTTTTGCAAACTATCTTCTTTCTACTGTGCTCATGTACAGATTCATACATAGTTTTTTATTTTTGAAACTTCTTAGCTAACTTGAGATACCTAACTTTCATTTCCACTTCATATAACAAAGTAGGCAGAAGTATTTTTTTTCTGTTAAGAAAAAAAAATCATTCTTGACAGACCACATATTACTGCTGTCTTCCTAACAGTGTTAACGTGTCATTTTCCCATCAGATTTCCAGGGTCACCAGTGATGGCAGGAATTGCAGGCACAAAGTCAGTTGGCTGTCTTTTTGTCAAATTTTAGAACCAACTGTTTATAATAACTGGCTAAGCCATCCCTCTCCCTTTAGGGCAAAGGGATGCCACCTTTCATTAATATATGTTTAGGCATGTTCCAGCCACAGTATATTCCTACCTTGGTGGGGTGGAACAGAGTTGAGGAAATAAAATTATCTCTAATTCTTTTACCTTTGTTTGTATTATGTGCAGAAGTAACCCAATGCAGCACAAGAGAAGAACCCCTGCACTTACCACATAGATTGGATTCATACAACATGGGTGGATATCATGTGGTTGGATTTATAGTTTAGTTGTTGCATGAATAGAACCAACAAAGCGAGAGCCAGCATGTTTAGTGATGAAGATTTTAAACTAAGATAAGAGATTTATGTTGAAATGTATTCCCTGCCATGAAAGTTTTCTGAGGGTCTCTGAAATTAATTAATTAATTTATTTATTATTCATATTTCTATGCCGTCCACTCTCCGAGGACTCTGGGCGGCTTACACCAAAGACAGGATACTAAATAGCGTATTGCCCCCAACAATCTGGGTCCTCATTTTACCCACTTCGGAAGGATGGAAGGCTGAGTCAACCTTGATCCGGTAAGATTTGATCCGCTGATCTGCTGAATTAGCAGTCAGATGAAGTAGCTGCAGTACTGCACCCTAACTACTGCGCCACCTCAGCTCGTTAATAATCCCTCTGTCTCAGCCCATGAGACAGTGTGGAGCAGAGCTGGACTAGGAGCATGGAGCCTGAGATTTTAGTCCACTCTGGGCAATTTTGCATCGATCCTTTCCTCTCAGTCGAACTTCTCTCCTAGAGATGTTGGCGTGGGGAAAAATAAACAAACAAGAGGGAGACTGCTTTGAGCTCCTGGAAGAAATACGTACATCAGACAACTAAATATCTCTTTCCAATCAGAGACTTAATGAACTGAACTGCTGGTGTTTGTGGAAATCTTTATAAAAATTACTTTTTTCCAAATATTTTTAAAACATTAATCAGAGAGAAATCACTTAGGGAATGCAGAATATCCTTTCCTGATTGAAAGTTTCCAAGTAAAGATTGGACAAATGTCAACATGGATACTTTGAAGAGAGATAGTTTATCTTAGCAAATAAATGCATAGTGTATATTACTCCCAAGTTGATGAGAAATGCTGAATTATTAAAATAAGCTTAAATTGTTTAAAAGTGATTAAAAAGAAATGAAAATGAGTTAATGAGCCTTGATAGTACAGTGGTTTGGTGCACCCTGTCATTAACACAGCTGCCTGCAATTTCTGCTGGTTCGAATCTCTCCAAGGCTCAAGGTTGACTCAGCCTTCCATCCTTTCTAAGGTAGGTGAAATGAGGACCCAGTTTGTGGGGGCAATAAGCTGACTTTGTATAAAAATATACAAAAGAATGAAGCTATTGCTTAACGCATTGTAAGCCGCCCTGAGTCTCCGGAGAAGGGCGGCATATAAATCAAATTAAAAAAAAAAAAATTAGATCCGAGTGATTTAATTTCCTGATAGCTTGCCAGGAGTTTCAGTTACTTTAAAGTGAGTCTATTTATCTCTTTTGAATAATGTACAGCCATGACGTGAATGCTGGGCAAGGCATGCTCAGCTGTTCTCTTCCATCTGATTGTCCTAGAAGGGTAAGCCATGTTCTGCATCATAATTTATTTTCATAAGTCGAGTCAGTACAGTGAGATGTACCTCAGAAAAGCCAGATACATCATATGTGGCATTTCTAAGGATACAGAAGAAATATTCAGGACCGTGGGGCAATCAAAAGCCGCAAGTTGATTTTAACTGCTATAACTATTCTTTGACCTGCTTCAAAAATGTTTTTTTTTCTGAAAAACAAGCACCTAGAACTTATTATATAAATTAAAATTTGAATAGATAAGCAGATGACAGCCAACTCACAATCTATGTGTAAAACAGAACATTCTAGGCTTATCTTCATAATAATAATAATATAATGAGCAAGACAAAACTATTATTACCAACTCTGCACAAAATGGCACGTAAGTCAGGAGAAAAGAAACATAAAAATTAAAAAAAGTTTGAAACAGTCTGTATATTCAGTTGTAACCTGGAAATATGTAGTTTGAGTAGGACCAGTTTAGATTTAAATGTTTGCAGAAATGTTATTGACACCAATATAAAATGGCTGCCATTTTAGGTCTGCTAAATCACAAGCATACATTGCAAAGACTGAAAAATAATTTGCCAAATAATTTTGGGGGCCTATAGTTTTCTGCTGTAAATGAAACTCATTTCAGAGAAGGCAGTCCACTAAGGACAGATGGCTTTGCCCAAGATCCTGAATCTGTGTCAGAGCTGAGACTGAATCTCACCCGTATCCTTCTCTTCTTCAGGATCACCCAGCCCCTCTTCCCCTCCTTTCCTTAATTTCCCAGATATGATCTCCAGTTACAAGATGAGGAATTATAAGTAGGGCCATCAGAGAAATGAGAAAACCTTCCTTCCGCTTTCCCCCTCTGGGAGTCTGCTGTTGGGGCCTGGAGTGAGTTGCCTATGCAGCAGGGCTGTGTCTTAGTTCATTCTTTATTGTCTCTTTTCACACCACAATCACTGGTTTCTCCTCTCATTTTTGTCCCAGTTGACTTGTTGCTTCCCTGATTTTTGCTCATGTCTGCTGATCATTTGAGGTTTTTTTCTGTATTATATTCAGCTTTATATTTTGCTACCATGCATTATTGACAGAGCAAAGGGGAGAGTACAACAAAATTGAGGAGTGTCTAAGTAACACACAATTTGATTTCAGAAATAATCTTGGTACACGAGATACCCTATTCAGCATTCAAATTCTTGTACAGCACTGTAGAGATGCCAATCATAGTGTTTACATGTGCTTCATCAATTTTGAAAAAGCATTTGATAAAATAAGACACAGCATACTATTACAAATCCTGAGACAAGTGGGACTAGATGACAAAGACATCCGAATCATAAAGAATCTATATTGGCACCAGGTAGCAAATGTGAAATTAGGTCAAAAATACTCAGATGATGCAGAAATACGAAGAGAGGTCAGACAGGGCTGTATTCTGTCTCTGCTGTTGTTAAATATCTACTCTGAGTCGATTTTCAACGAAGCACTGGAAAACATTGATGCTGGCCTCAAAGTAAATGGTGTTTCCCGCCTGGGAAAGCAAAGGGAAATAATCAACGCCATTAAAAAGCGAAAGTTAAAATATTTTGAACATGAGATGCAATACCCAGAAAAATATGGCATCCTTCATTTAATTCTCCAGGGAAAGATTGAAGGCAAACAAGATCCAGGCAAAAGAAGAACATCATGGGGTCAAAACTTAAGGGACTGGTTTGGACAAAACTCAGCAGCACTTTTTCATGCGGCTGTTGACAAAAATAGGATTGCCAACATGATCGCCAATGTCTGATGATGGCTATGGCACAAGAAGAAGAAGAAGAAAGGGGGGAGTAGCAGATATGAATATGCCAAGATGCATCCTGCAAGCCCACCTTAGGCCAGATCCAGAATAATCAAACCCATTTCATTTGCAACACATTCAAAATTTGAAATTAGTATGTCTCTTTCATTTCTTGGCTTTTTGGCTAAGATCAAATGTAGTGTGTGTACGTATCCCTTTTCCCGAACAAGAAACAGCTATTAAGTGGGAGAGCTTTCATCTAAATCAAGTACTTATTTTTGTGAAGAAAGAGATATGGTCAATTGTAATGAGATTTAATTAAATATTATTTATTTGTATCTTTACTTGTTTAAAAAACCTCACAATTTAGTAATAATATTGATAAAATGGTTAACAAATAACCAATCAAATACCACTAAAATCAATAAAACCAGTAAGAACAGGGTAAGCAACATCATCCATCCTGTTAGTTCTGGAAGAGCTCAGCAATTTATAAATCCACAATGAACAGGCAGGGATTAGCCTGGCCTTTTATGATGGGGGATATGCCCTATTTGGGGCAGCGTCATAGAGAAAGCTCAGGCTCTGTGTTTAATGTACATCTTCTAATGAGGCCTCCTCAGCATTTAAGAATGTTAAAGGAAGAGGTACAGATAGTCCTCAATTTACGATCACAATGGAGCCCAAAATTTATGTTGCTAAGTGAAAAATTTGTTGTGAATTTTGCCCCATTTTTTGACTTTTTTTGCCACATTTGTTAAGTGACTCATTGCAGTTGTAAATTAGAAGCATGGTTGTTAAGTGAATCTGGTTTCCCCATTGACTTTTCTTGCCAGAAGGTCGCAAAAGATCATCATGTGACCTCAGGACACTGCAAGAGACATAAATGTGAATCAAGCATCTGAATGTCAAACATGTGACCATGGGCTTGCTACAATGGTCATAAGTATGAACATGGTCGTAAGTCACCTTTTTCAGTACTGCTGTAACTTTGAAAGTCACTAAATGAACTGTTGTAAATTGAGGACTACCTGTATTCCTTCAAATGCATAGGTCAATATCATTATCTTGAGTGTGGCTTGGCATCCAACAGTTAACCAATATAGCTGTTTCAAAATAGATTTACATGATTCTTGACAACTGTCCCTAGCAGTATCACGGCAGTCATAATTGTATTTTTGATTATATTTTCAAGGACAATCTTACATTAAACACATTGAAAAGATCCTAAAAAGTGATTACCAGCACTTGCTATACAATTTCTGTTCAGGAATGGCTACAGTCATACAGACACATCTGGATTTTCAATGAGATCAGGAAATACCCTCTAATTATCTACCTGCTCATTCAATCACAGAGCAAAAATAGATTGCCTTCTCTCCTAAATCAGAGAATTTTCTATGTGCTGAGTCATCAGCATGCAAGCAGGATCTTGCCTCATATTGTGCACTATTCCCTCCTAATAGCTTTCTATCAGTTTGAAATGAATGCATACCTTAGTGAAAATTCATAAGATCCCATGGCATACTTGTAAATAGGATCAAGCAGAAATGACATTTTAATAAAACAGACCTACAGGTTTTTTTTTTCAGTAGCATAAAAAGCTATAAAGAAGTCTAGAATAATCAATAGGAGTGCATTTCCTTGGTCTGTATTTTTCTAAAATAGGCCATTTTTCTAAACTTGGGGTTAAAGTTAGATTTTATTTTAAAACTGAGCATGCATGGAACATTGCTTACTATGAACAGGAGAATTAAGTAGGCTTTTCAAAATTATTTTTGGCTCAGTTGAACTTCTGTCCTTTCTTTCTAAATTTGAGGAACCAGCCCAAGACCTTCACTGTTCCAACTATTTCATTCTGCAATGGCAAATGAAAATGAGGGAACTCTTACTCTGAGATTACCCTAAGAGACTGGCTATTTTGGTTATTGCAATATTGGGGATGAGGAACTATTTTCCAAATCCCAATAATTTTTGTATACATTTATATAAATTGAATTTGGTCCATACAATATATAACTTGTGTCCTCATATGCCACATATCCATGTCCTTTCTCAGAACTTCCTCCAAATGCTACTCTGTACAACAAATGTTGAGGTTGATCTCTCCCTGTGTCCTTCTGTTAAGAAAGGTCTTGCCAAGTACTAGAGGATAGATACGAAAGTTGGAGACAGGCATAGGGTGCCTTCTGTAACACATCCGCTAAAGAGGAAAATGCTTAAATGCTTACACTGAAAACGGTCATAAAGAATTATGCAGTATCTTATTTACAGTAGATGTCATATATATGAAGCATCGCCCAAAACCAGCTCACATTTTTATGATTGTACAACTACTCTAAACTTCTATAAACATGAACAAATAAATTCCAAATTATCTTGTTAGCATAAAATTCATTTTGATCCCATCATTTTAGTGATGGAATATTCATTTTCTATCTGCACTGAGCATTCTACATGTCTGATCCTTCTCTAAAGACAAGATAAGAGAAATTGGGTAACAGAGAAAGCTATTGGTGTTCACGAAGTTTTGTCTCACAGAAGGCCTCCCTGAAAAATCAGATAGGAAGCAAAATTAGATGAGTTAATTATACACTATTGTTAGGATAGATTAACAGAATCTTGCAAGTCTGATGGAACAAATTTCCCATTGCCACTTTAAACCAAGTTATCAATTAGGGCAGATCTTTTCTAAATTTCTTTCTCTGATTGTTAATCCACTGGAGGCTCCTCTTTCTCTTCTCTGTTTTTTTCCTAGACAGCACCTCTTCCACTCATCCCACAAAGTTCCCACATAATCCATTTCACTCTGATACTGGCTGCCAGAGTAGGGTATTGTTGAGGCTGCTAGGTGATGAGCAAAATCATATTTTCAAGATGACCTTCATCAGAAATAAAACAAATGGGAAGTTGTATAAGAAATACCTAAGCTAAAAAAAATCCAGGAAATTTCTGCCATTTTTCACTCAGTTACAGCAGTTTTTGTCTCCATATGGAAAGACTAAGATTTATTGCTGGATCATCCTATCAATGAACTGATTGAACTGTGAGTTCCATGTTCAAATACCAATTGTAAAAATCCACCATTGGCAGAGTAACAGTCAGATCCAGCAAGTTGAATGGCAACAATGCATAGGATGAATGCATCACCGCAAGTCGGTAAAGGAATGTAAAGAAAAATCTCTAATGTCATATTGCCTTAGTTGCTGACATGCCACCGGTTTTTTTTACATTTCTTCTGTCAGGATAGGGATGGACAAACCTCCAAGGTGAGGATCATCCGGATTTTTTTTTCTGTATCTCCATCAGATCACAAAATATTTGTATTTAGGGTAGGATCAAATCAGGAAACAGACACTCTGTTTATTCAGATTATTATTACTATATATTTTAGGGATTACTGAGAAAAAGCATGAGAAACTCAAAGTAATCCCACCTTGATTTTGTTGAGGCAGATTTTAATTAGGTATAAGATGGTGCAGAGAGAAAATATGACAGGCTTTTAGGATTGATGTCAGCCGTTTGAGGTAATCGACGTCAACAAATAGACAAGGCAGCAATTCAAATAATGTTTTTTATATGTGGAAAATATAATCGGAGAATCTTAAAAGCCTGTCAGAGTTTCCATTTGCCCCATTTTATACCAAATAGAATCAAGGCAGTTTTACCTTGAGTTTCTTTCTCACACTTTCCAAGACTGAGTAGCTTTTTCTCCTCTTTAGTGGTTCGTCCATTCCTTTACCAAAGTCACCTCTATATTGCTTTACACATAGTTATGTCCTAACGATTTGTGACTGAAAATAACTGGCACAATAATTTACTGCCATTCCTGATTACAGAACCTTGTCTTACTTTTATATGCCGATTCAAATTAGAACAGGAAAATTTAAAAAAAACAACACATACAGCTATGAAGGCAAAGAGAATTATGATAATCATGACAAGAATGGTTACTTTGTGATTCAGAATAGTACAATATTTAATGTTTGGTTATGGCCATTTTAGAACAAAAGAAATTAGCCTTAAGAGGAAGAAAAACCCAATTTTTAAAACTCCTGTGCATTTAATATACAAAGTGTATATTCCTGGTTTCTGTTATTAATTACAAAGTAGATAGAATCCCTGCCCCATTGATGTAGATTTTGAAGAATAAGGGTAAAGAAGGGAAAATTTATTTCCCCTTACTGATGCACATGTGATGTTATTATTTTTCCTATGTTAGCCACATTTTGGATGTGAATAGGACACATCTGTGAAAATCAAGTGTGCCATATTGTATGACCTGTTGCAAAAATCCAGTTTGTGAAAATACTTTGATTCAAATGCTATTAAGATTACAATTTGAGTGTTTTGTGTGGGGTGGGGAGGGGGGAGCTGGACTTTGTGTCTTAGGTAAGTGAATGCCAGGGGGGAAAAAATCTAAATTACATTGGATGCCTTACATTGGATTCAGAAGTGTGGAAACTTGTGAGAAACAGTCTGCCTTATTTTAACCCCAGCTATGAGAGGAGGATGGGAAGTGGAGCAAGTGTTTGACAGTTGACAATGTCCATCACCCTGTTTAGTGATGATGCCTGGGGGGTAAAAATAGCGAGAATGACCTCATGGCTTTTAGCAGCAATACTGAAGAGACAAAGAGAAGCTTTAAAAGGCCAGCAGAGTTGCAGTCAAAGGACCTGGACTCTTAAGGTTTTGATTCTGCTCCAGAAGGGAGCTACTCTACTCCTTCTCTCTCTCTCTCTCTCTCTCTTTATGGAGAGCTGGGAGTTAAAAACAGTACGTGACATGCCCTGCTCTCCAGGACTGGATGCTGCTATCAAGCACTTGGACCAACCATATGCAGGTACCCATTTCCTTTGTGCCCTGAACTTAGCAAGCTTCTTCTCTTTCTGTATTTTTGTTTCATAGGGATGTTTGCCTGAGGAAGGAAACTGAATTAGGAAAAAAATAATACTTAGGAAAAAGTCGGATGAACAGAGCCAACAGTGGGTTGGAAGCTGCTTTGAACCAATGTATTGTGCAGTCCCTAGTTTCTTTCAAGAGAACAAGAATTTATCATGATAATATTACAGCTCTTTCCACCACTGATGCTGTTTTCAAATGGCTGCTCTGGGAAAAGAATGCTGAAGTGTCTGAATCATTAGTCTGTAATGGAAAAGGTTTGTTTTGCTAGAAATGTTACACTATTCTCCTTTCCATCCTACTTCCTGCTTTCCATGATAACGAGGTTATTAGCATTTGATTATAAAATAAACTATAAAACAAGGCAGCTTTTCCATCCTCATTTCGTCGACTTCTTAACTGAAGGCAAATGCTTAACAGTGTTTTATTGTCATCTAACCACTGCTGTGCCAATATGAGACTGCTAAAGAGAGGTTTTGCAACATCTCATCAATGTACAATTTAAAAAATCTTAGGGCAATTTAAAAAATCAGAGTTATAATACAGGAAGCACTGCTCACTTGAAACTTCCATAGTACTGTACCTCTATATTGGGGAAGGTGGATATTCTTTTTTTGATAGATATATTTTAATAATTTAATAGAAGTATTTCTACTTAGACTAGAAAACCTCCAAAGTCCCTTCCAACCCTATTATTCTATGCTATTATTCTACTCCTATTCTCATTAGGAATATAGAGAATTATTAGTACTTTTTCTACCTCCATTTCAATGGATTATTATGTCACTCTCCTTGACTCTCAATCTGCTTAATAGCAGAACTGATAACATCCCAGTATCAACATTTATCTAAAAGAGTGGAGATGCCAGGAATGTTGTATAGACCCTTCAAATCTTAGCAAATCCCAAAAGACTTCTGAGCTGAGGGCCTGCAAAGGGACTTGGATCAGACATGTCAAACTCAGATTTGGCCCATGATGTGGTTAGATCTGGCCTGTGGGGCTACCCTGGAGTCAGCGAGGGACCAGCCCCCGCTGCCTCTGCCCTGGCCCAGCCCAGCCGCACACTCCCCCTGTAAGTACACACAGGAGACGGCAAGCATGTGGGCGCTGGTGTCCCTGGTGAAAGGAAAGTGCTTTCCCACCCAAGGGCAGGGTCAGTCCCCAGTGAAAGGAAGCGCTCATGAGCTGCAGGCATGTGGTCAGCCTATGGGGCAAGACAGGCCCCACAGGCTGACCGCATTCTGGCCTGGATGACTGCCACAAAGTTGTTGTAGATCAACAGGCAATAGAGCCCCAGCAGCCACACCTGCCACCAGCACCTCCACCGCTTCTATGGCCCGCTCACTGACCTGGCCTTGCCCACTGGCCCTGCAGCCCACAAGCACTTCCCTTCTATCAGGATGGCCCAAACCCTACCTCATGCCCCTGTGTGGGAAAGCCATGGCTATCGGCAGTGCTGCCACACTCTTCTCCTCCCCTCGTCCCTTCCTGGGTGTGAAGGAAGGAAGGAAGGAGATGGGAATGAGAAGGAGGGAAGGAGGGAGGAATGAGAAGGAGGGAAGGTCTGAGGGAAGTCCTGCCTTAGCACTTGGCCACCAGCAGCCCTGCTGCCCTTTCGCCATCCCCTTGTCCCCCTCTCCTGACCTCTTCTAGTTGTCTCCCATCCTATCGCTGAGGATGCTTTGTTTCAAAGCCAGGCCGCCTCGTATGGAGAGGGAGTGGGCCTCCCTCTGACCCATGTACTTTGCTCTTCCACACCCACTATGAGCAACCTGGCCACTGAGAGCGAGCACAGCATCAGCAGCCTCGAGGACGAGGTAAGCTCAGCTAGGCGCCCCCTTGGGGAAGTGGGGCTGGGCTGGGCTGCACTGCAGAGCCCCAGTGCCCCGGAACTTGTGAGCCAGGCTGGGTGCTTGCCCTCTGCTGCCCAGCGCTTCGAACAGTGTGTGCCACTGTCCGAGAGTCCTCCGCAAGGCTTTGTTGGATGAGGCGTTGGAATTCACCCTGGTCTTGCCTTCCTCCACTGGAGACTTCTGGATCCCGCCTCCCAGTCTTGCCTGGACCCTCACAGGAGGCAGAGGATGACGCTCCTGCATGTGGAAGTGCAGAGGAGAAAGTTTGCAGGAAGAAGCTTCCTCTGAGTCCAACTTCTGCCTTGATGGATCTCTGGACAGATGAAGGAGTGGAGGGAAGCTGTGCGAGGGAAAGCTGCCCCAACAAGACAGCATCCTTATCACACACAATTGAAAATGGGAATCGAGAAGGACCAGCCTCCCTTGTGCAGGACTGGGCAGCACTGCTTCTCTGCCTCCTCCTCTTGCTCTCCAGAGATCTGTCAAGGCAGAAGTTGGACTTGGAGGAAACTGCTTCCTGCAAACTTTCTTCTTCGCGCTTCCACATGCAGCAGCATCGTCCTCCGCTTCCTGCTTTGCTGGGACAGGGAAATGCCAATGATGTCTGGGATTGGGAGAAGAATGTCTCCTTAGTCGTGCTGTTTGCGAGCACACACACACACTCACTATTCCAAGCTTGGAGACTTTTATTCACATCTGAGTTTGCAAACTGCTAATCATGCCTTGGTTTGGGGAAAAGGCCCTCTCCTTCATCTCTGGATAAAAGCCCCCAAACTTAGAATGTGTGTACGTGTTTATGTGTGTGAGCGCATGTATGCGCTTGGCTGCCAGCAGTTTGGGGAGGCACGAGGAGCTTGTGGGGCACCAAATTGTCCCCATTTCGAGTTAGCTGGTGTGACTTGTTCCATCCCAACCCAGCTGGCCCAAGTCAGCCATGCCCAGTGAGTGGCAGCAAGCTGGCCATCCCACTCAGCCACCTAGTCATGGCAACCTGGCTGTTATCACCCAGCCACACCTACACAGCCACGCCCACCTGGCCTCTGTGAGTTGTCATAGTCTTTCATGCAACTGGCCTTTTAAGAGCAACCATAATGCTGATGTGGCCCTCAATGAAATTGAGTTTGACACCCCTGGCTTACAAAAAGCCTAACAGTGCAACTAGGAGCTAACTAAGCTAACTCTTTTTTTTTTTTTGATGTATTAGGGCTCTATTTCCCCTTGTAGGTTTCTTTCCGATAGGTGTAAACTGGTATCTTTCACCCGATGGACCTTGATGTTATAAAGTGTAATAATTTCTGCGTATATTAAATAGCTATCAAGAATTTACTAGCTTGAATTTTATTGGGTCAGGTCTAAGTTTCAGTTGCTCAATCATAAAGGCTCTCTGGAATTTACTGCCAAAGATTTCCTTTCCTCTATCAAAGTACTATGACATTCTTGCATTCCTTTGTTAGAAGAAGGCAACCTTGAGGATTATTCATTTGGGAGCCAAGAACATTCCTTGTCATCAGTAAGGCTATTTTGCCTTACCGATGCTACAAATGTGCTTCCATGTAGATTTCTTTATAGAACCCTGATTGTGCTTTTTGTTGTTGTTCTTTACAGAGCTTAATCGTGGTGACAGCATGCAAGAAAAAAACATGAAGGAAGCCAAAACCAAATGCAGAACCATTGCGTCCCTGTTGACAGATGCCCCCAACCCCCACTCCAAGGGAGTTCTGATGTTTAAAAAACGCAGGCAGAGAGCTAAGAAATATACTCTAGTCAGTTTTGGGAGTGTGGAAGAAGACCGCTGCTATGATGAAGAGGATGGAGTCTTCCCAACTAGTGAGTCAGAATTTGATGAAGAAGGCTTCTCTGATGCTCGAAGTTTAACCAATCACTCAGATGGAGACAACGCCTACCTTGACATTGAGAAGCCCAAAGGCCATCCTGCACAGGAGCAGGCCCAGCTACAGCAAGGGTTGAGTGAAGCCTCAGGGAGAGGAGCACAATTATTTGAGCAGCAGAGGCAGAAAACTGGGAAGCAGATGTTGGAAAATATGTCTGCCCAGAAACCAGAGGCAGAGCTCCCAAATTCAACCATTCAGTCTACATACAGCATGATGGGTATTGAAGCACCAATGCCATGGAAAGCGGAAAAGACACCCCTAAGTGTCCATTTAGAATCTGCACAAGTTTCAAGTGAGCTGCCACCACCTAATCCTGCTCAGCTCCAGTCTCCATCCGTTATCTTTGGAGAGGGAGCCCAGATATCTTCAAATACCTCAGGCATCTTCAACAGGTCTGCTCGGCCTTTCACTCCTGGCTTTTCTGGGCAACGTCCTATGACATCATCTGTTATATTTAGACCTTTAGTGCTTAAAAAAAGTAGTGAGAGGGTAGGTGACCAGAGAACAGCTGCCCCTCCTGTTTCCCCTGTTTTTTCAGGAACAGTCCTTCCTGCTCCTCCATCATCAGAGCAATCTAAAGGCACAGCAAGTACATCTGTGTCTCTGTATATCCCAACTACACCATCAGTACAGACAGCATCAGATGCAAAATCAGCAGAAGCTAAATCACTTTCCAGAGCAGGTAGAACCTCCACTGCTTCTATATTTCTCTCGTCCTCTTCTAGACCAGCTGTGGATGCAGTCATAGCTACATCTACTGTATTACCTTCTTCACAAACCCAGGATTTTGCATCTTCTCCTTTTTATGTTAGTCCAGTTCCACAGCCCCTCAATCAGCCCTCAATCCAGCAATTCACCAGTAATGTCTCTGCTATTCCACAACCTGCTTCTGAGCCCTTGGCCTCCAGGGAGCAGAGGGTTGCAGTTCCAGCTCCCAGAACAGGTATCTTGCAGGAGGCCCGCCGCCGAAGCAGCAAGAAGCCCATGTTCAAATCTGTAGAAGAGAAGAAAAAGAATTCCCCAAACCCAGAGTTATTATCCCTTGTGCAGAATCTTGATGAAAAACCCAAAGGGGACCACCAAGGAGCAGGATTTGAGTCAGGCCCTGAGGAAGATGTTCTCAGTCTGGGAGCAGAAGCCTGCAACTTTATGCAGTTCTCAGGCCGGAAGTTCAAGACCCCACCTCCAGTAGCCCCTAAGCCTCAGCAGTCAAGCACCCCTAATGGAATGGTGAACGGCTCCTCTCCTGCACATAGCCTGTCTCATTTGAAGGGGAAAGGGGCAGAGCTTTTTGCTAAGCGGCAGAGCCGAATGGATAGGTTTGTGGTGGAGGCTGTACCAACATCAAAGCCAAGAACTCCATCTCCTGCACCTTCTCTTCCCTCTTCCTGGAAGTATTCACCAAATATTCGTGCCCCACCTCCCATAGCTTACAACCCATTACATTCCCCATTTTACCCATTGGCAGCTAGCAAATCCCAGGCCACAAAGGCAGAGAGCAAAATTAAAAAAGCACCAAGTCACAAATCAGGGATCAAAGTCATTGACTTCCTCAGACATCAACCATACCAGCTAAATTCTGCCATGTTCTGTTTTGGGGAGACTCCAAACACTGGTGTCCAGACCCCCACAAGTCCAACAGTTCAACAGTCCAGCTTGTCTTTCACACCGGCCAAGCAAGCCCCTGTGAAAACAACCAGGACCTATGAAATTCGTCGTTTTTCCACCCCTGTCCCAATGCCAATTTCAAGTGGTGTGGGTCCCACAGTGTTAGCTCCTCGTTCTGCCACAACATTGGATGAACCAGTTTGGAGAGCAGAAGTGAGCTCAACTTCTGAGCCTGCGTCCCCAGGGCCATATCAGGGAGTTCCCCTCCAATATCAAAGTTCTCCTGAACTCAGTGAGATGAACAGAAGTGCTTCCTCCAGCTGGCCCAAATCATCCCTCAATTTCCAGGTAGCTAGACCCAGGTTTTCAGCATCCCAAACTGGAATGCAAGCACATATTTGGAGACCAGGATCTGGTCACCAGTGAAAGAGTTTTTTCTGTTCATTTTAATATCTTCAATTTTGTAAGTGAGATTAGTTTTAGCTCACTGCTAATTGTGCTCTGAATTGCAAACTTAGGTTTGCTTCTGTGCAGTGTGCAAAATGGCCATAGGCACAAACCAGATGTTTAAGCTAAATGCTTGTCTTTGTGGTTCCCTTCTTCTGTTTAAACCTAATTCCTATAAATTAGATCAGTGAAGACAAACTGGAGACAAACTGCCTTTCTTCCTAAACCCAATCCCTCCGTTTTTTGGGTTTGAAATTCTTCAACAGGATTCAACAGGGTTTTGTTTTGTTTTGTTTTTTTTGGAGCAGCAAAATAAAATAGTGAAGGTAGATAGCTTTTTCATTTACATGGCAGATGAATGAGACTCATCTTAAACAACAGCAAGCAGTCCAAACATCATGAATAAATTTTACCTCTGGGGAATTAACAACCTGCCTCCATCTAAGCCCAAAGGTGGACAAAGAAATAAAATTGCCAAGAGTGAAGTTTGGTTTTTTTTCCTTTATAGGGAAACATTCCCTCATTTTCCCCACATTTTGCCCTTGGATTAGCATTCTGAGACAAACAGGGGACTCCAGTCTGCTTTGCAATTTAAATGTATGTATGTGTTCCTCTGGATCAGTCTTGGCTTCTGGCAGCTGCCTGGACAAGATTTTTTTTTTTTTTTTTGCAAAGCTTTTCCAAAGTGGCTTACTATTACTTGTTTTTTAGGGCTGAGAAAGTGGGACTGGCTCAAGAACACCTGGCTCAGCTGGCTTCAGGCCTAAAGCAGGACTAGAACACAAGTCCATGGTGCTTTATAATTCTGTTGCCAACATTTGTGGCTAAGATGTTTGACTGAGACCCAAATTCAAGGTCCTACTTAGCTCTAGACCTCTGGGTCAGTCATTATCTTTCGGGCTTCTTAAAGAGCTAAGGGAATGAGGAAATTAGGGGCAAAACATCATATGTTCTATCATGAATTTGTAGAAGAAAGGAAGGCAAAAATGCACACATTATATACAAATAAAGCAGAACATTTGAAAGGCACTGGTTCACATAAATATATCTGCAACCTCAGCCTGTAATTACTAAATGGGACAGGAGCCAAAAACTAAATCCTTCCTTCTCAGAGTCTTAGCAAAAACTGTGCATGACTTTTAGGGCCAGGAAGAAAGACTGAAAGGGCTGGGAATGAAAAAGGCATAGAAATTATCTTCTAGGTTAAGCAGCTGTGATTTAAATACAGCCAGAAGACCTTAGTCTCCCTACCTTCTTATGACCCATTTTTTCCTAACTGCAAGAAAGATATAAATGTAGAGAGTTTACTCATCAGGTCTTTTCCTGGAAGCCATTTTCCATAAATCAGAAAAAAATATTTTCTGAAGGCTTCTGAGAAAAAAAGAATAGGTTGAGAGAATTCACGGGAGCAAAACACGAAGTGTTGACTATTGAATTTGCTAAAATAAAGGATGGCATTCATCTCTTATTACGAGAGAGCAAGTAGAAGGGGGGAGGGAAGTATGAGCAAGTGTGAAAATTCATGAGGTAGGATTTGCATTCATATCTAAGATGATTGATTTAATCACTAAGCCAAAACATCAGCAAAAGTCCTTATAGGCTCTTGCAATTTAATTAAAGATAACAAGTGAGGAGAAGTTATTTTACAGCTACTTGAAATCTTTAAATGTACCCAGGTAGTGATGCTAGAAGCAAGAGGATATTAATCCCAGGATTACTCTGCATTCACTCAGTCCTTTGAAATTTTGTGATGGGGGTTGTATTAGGAGTGCAGTGCATAGGGGAAAACACTAAAAATATAATCTTACCCTGGGTCCTCCCTTGCCAGCAATCACATCTAGATCCTTGAGAATTTGGTGTCAAATACCCAACATTCACTCCAATTTTAAATTAGACCATTTACAGAAAATTTAATTGAACTAAAGTCAAAGGATTGGAGTGTGCAAATAGTGTATTTTATCTCGGATGTCAGGATCTTTCCTACGCTGCATGGCTTGACATCAATCTAAACTGCAGTTCTTGAACGGGTTGTCTGAATAAGCTGCCAGAATTATTTATATTATTTTGACAGTTCTTGTTGCTATGAATGGGAAAGGAATTACATGTAACCTAGTTTATCTGGACCTTCATTCAGTGGATTTCATACTTTAGATACAACAGATAAGATTTTAATTCAAATCTCTTCTTCAAAACCAATTTTGCCTAAAATTGTCCAGGCAATTGTTGCAAGGTATGCCATTAATGTAATCATATAGACAACAATTTTTTGAATTTTGCATCAATTTATACGTTTTGTGTGATTACACAAATCATAATGTAAACAATTTCAGTTAGTTCTCCAAACAATGTAAATTAGTGCTAATGACATAAATTGGATTTAAGGGATAGTTGGATTTAATGGGCTACACATACACATCTGTTAAATAGCTTTATAGCTTTGTTTATGCAACATATTAAACTGGAAAACATGGTATTTGAGCATTTGCAAGCTGCCATATAACTAGGTCACAGCCTTTTAGCCCTTACCACTCTGTCCATGTTGGGTTTCCTATTGGGACTTCTAATAAACAGTTCTGATTTCTGAGATTCTAGAGCAAGATCAATTTCAGGTTCCATTGACACAGAGAGCCTTTGTTCAGAAAATTGAATAAAGAGCCATAGGCAATTAAGGACTTTGTAGTTTAGCCTATCATGCAGAGACAAAAGGCCTGAAGAAAGCTAAAGAACTGCCAGTTTAGGAAAACCTAATGCAACTGCCAAATCTCTTTGGGATGTTTTAAGAAAGAATCCTTGATGATGAGGCACCAAAAAGCCACCTAACTTTAATACCAAATAATATTTTCAATAGGCAGGAGAATTCTGGTAAGATTTTAAATGGGGAGGATGGTGGAATGAATTCCAAAAGAAATAGTAATTAGCATAGATTAACCAAGAATTTGTACTATCCAAGACTGAAACAAATGGAGATTAAATGGAGGAGACTTTGAGATCCAGTTTCTATAACCAAGTCCAAATTTTATAATGCAAAGTCGAGCATTGCTAGGACTCATTGCAACCTTTTGGGTCTCATGGAGTGAAGTGTGACCATTCAGAATGAACACACCTCTCAGAGCAGAGTGTGTCTGTTGTGGGTCTCGAGAACTTTTCAGAACTGCTCAGAAATACCAATTTTCAGTACAAGCCCTATTAAGAAAGTAAAGGATCTTATCATGGGAATATAGCAGCTGAGCTAGCCCTTTCCTCCCTCACTACTGAATTTTCTGTTAACTGGATAATAGATATGAAGTTGTGGTAGGAAACACTGCCAAAAGACGCACCAGCAGTCTTCAGCTAAGCCTCCGGGAAAGGGACAACTGCAGCTCTTCCAATCGCTGATTGAAGAACATTAAAAAGTGAATTTTTTACCTGCAATGCAGAAAGACACTTTGGAGGATCTTTGCATCTTTCTGATCATCACATTGGCTTTCTCCGCAACAAACTCAAAGAATGATCTTTGCTAGAGTGCTGTTTGTGACTCACAATGATGCTTCTGCTTTTTCTGAAGAATGACCATTTCATGTTGAAGAAAGGAACCTGCCAGCTGGAAGCTCCCCCCCCCCCACACCAACTGTGTGAGGCTGAACTTCTGAAGTAATAATAGAACTGACAGTGTCATTCAAGTTTTTTTTTTCTTTCATTTGAAACTAAAAGTCACTTTCCAAATGCTTGTGCTGAGGAATAAATTTCTGATATGCACTTTAATTCTTCTCTGCGTTTGGCTTTTTCATTCTCATATTCCTATTATGCTAGAAAATAAAATGAGTACAGGTAATCTTTGATTTACAGCCACAATTGAGCCTGAAAATTCTGTTGCTAAGGGAGACATTCATTGAGTTTTGCCCCATTTTACGATAGTTCTTGCCACCATTGTTAAGTGAATCACTGCAGTTATTAGATTAGCTCTTAGGGACTGAAGTCTAAAACATATTCAATTATGCCAAGAAAATAATAAGGAAAACATTATAATTAGAGTTGCACAGCCATAGTGACAGCCACAGTACACCATGAACCATGAACCATGAACCATTGTATTTTATGGGAGCTGAGTCTTCCAGATAAAAATTAAGAACAGCTTGAGATTTACAGTAGTTAGCTCTGAGGTTTGAAAATTATAAATCTGATGTACATTCTATATGAAATGTGAGACAGATTATTTTCTCTGATTATTGTTTGAGACTGATTATTATTGGAAGCCAAATAATCCCAAAGCAACATGAAAACTGAAACCTTGAAGTTAGATTAAACAATAAAACAGGAATGGCCCATGTTCATCTTTCTCTTATATAATCAGCGTGTTCTAGAATTTCATAATCTTCCTTCCTTGGCCTCTGAATATCAATCTATTTCCTTGAACTTTCTGATGGAAAACAGGGAGCCACTACCCTGTTAATATAAGCTTCAGTTTTCCTCAACTTGCAACCGGATGCAGGCTAAAGCTCAAAGCCATAGGAATACATGGGAATTGCTATCAAATGCATAAACCCGTCGAACATACTTATGATTTATATGTGGAATTAAGGATAATCTCTTAATTTAAGATCACTTAACTCTGGGATGCATGAATGAATTTGATTATTGCTTTCCATTTCTTCCAATACAATAAAATACTGGAAATAAATTCTGTGTAGGGGCTCAGAATTCTGTTACCAGCAGGGTAACTTTCTGACAACTGAACAGAACAGAACCAAAACTAGTGTGGGGGACCAGCTGAAAAAAGAAAGTTTAAATTAAAAATGGACCAATTCCAGGTAGGTTCGGAGGAAATTCCCGCCCCCTCCCATGCTTCCTTATGGAGGAGAGAGTTGGACTACCGCTTGGAATGTGGCTGGCTGTTCCATTCTAACCTCTCCCAACTTTCTCCTGGCCAGATGATACAGAGCATGTGGTTCCTCTGCTTCATAGGGCTGATCGGGTCTTCCTGCTTGCCTCCACATGAAGGTGTGCCATGTGCTGCTTTAAGAGGGCAAGAATTTCCCTAGCCTGATGGGAGACAACCACTACCTGAGTTCTCCTCCTCTTTCAATATCAATAACACTTAGTCTTATATACTTCTCCACAATGCTTTACAGGCTCCCTGAGCAGTTTACATAGTTAGCATGTTGCCCCCAACAATCTGGGTCTTCATTTTACTGATCTCAGAAGGATGGAAGGCTGAGTCAGCCATGAGTTGGTCAGGATTGAACTCTTGGCTGTGACCAGAGTTAGCCTGCAATTCTGTCTAGCCTGCAGTACTACATTCTAACCACTGCACCTCATGGCTCCTCAACTGCTCAAACACAAGTATTCCCCCCCCCACCCCTTTGCTGGCAGAAGCATGGCAGTTCAAGCCTATCTACCAAGCCTATCATTCCATTTGACACATCTGCTTCTTTTCCAATTGGAACAATTCCTCTAGCAAGTCAACCCACCGGTCCTTTCATCTTGGCTGTTGGATTACCTGCCATGAAAGGCTCGCTTTTCTAAAATATAAATGGTCCTTGGTAAATAATGGCATTTGGGACTGAAATTTCCACCACTAAGCGATGGGAACATGAAGCCATTGAGCAATAGAAATTGCAGTCCCAATTGCCATAGTTAAGCAGATCACTCTGGGTTGTTAAGTGAGGACATTGTGTGATTACTTTTGTGACTCCTGTCGGCTTCCCCATTGACTTTGCTGGCAAAAAGGGTTGCAAATGGTGATCATGCGACTGCAGGATGCTGTGATGTCATAACTAAGCTGAGTGTCATGCCCCCAGATCATAATCACATGATTGTGGGATGCTGTGATAACTGGAACTTTATGAGTGTTCATAAATACCATTTGTTTGGCATCATTGTAAATTTGAATAATAAATGAATGAGTGGTTGTTAAGAGAGGACCATCTGTAGACCAGTATTGTAGTGGCATGGTGAAATAGTGTTTTCTTTGTTGTTCTTTTTTTAAACCAAGATATATTAATAGGATTAGAAAGTCTTCTAGTACAACCCCTTGCAGGAGATCCTATACCATTCCGGAAAAATGGCTGTTCAGTCTCTTCTTGAAAACCTCCAGTGATGGAACACTCACAAACTTCTAGAGGCAAACCATTCCACTGATTAATTGGTCTCACTGTCAGGAAATTTCTCCTTAGTTCTAGGTTGGATCCTTCTTTAATAATCTTCCACCTGTTGCTTCTTGTCCTGCCCTCAACTGTTTTGGAGAATATGTCAACCCCCTCTTCTCTCTGATAGCCCCTCAAAAGTGGAAGATTGCTATCATATCACCCCAGTCCTTCTCTTCATTAGACTGAAAGGTAAAAGTAAAGGTTCCCCTGCACATGCGTGCTAGTTGTTTCCATCTCTAGACTAGACACGTATTAATTATGTGGTTTATCCTCTCAGACCTCTTATCATCTCCGTTATTCTTCTCTTTTTCTAGGATCTCAACATTTTTTTAGTATCATGATGACCAGAATTGGATGCAATATTCCAAGTGTGATCTCACCAGTGTAGTATAAAGAAATACTATTACTTCATGTGATCTTGAAACTATCTCTCCGTTGATGCAACCTAAGATTGCATTATTTTTTTTTGGCAGCTGCAACATACTGCTGGTTCACACTAAAGTGGTATTCTATTAGGACACCTGTAATAGATCTCTCATACAGTTGCTACTATTGAGCCAGATAACACCTATTCTATATTTGTGAATTTAGTTTTTCTTATCTGTGTGTAGGATCTTAACTTTTCTCATCATTGACTTGCGTTTTGTTGGATAGGGCCCAGCATTCAAGTCAGTCAAGGTCCTTCTGAATCTTGAGTCTATCATCTAAGAGTTATCTATTCCCCCTAGCTTGGTATCATCTGCAAATAGTGATGAGTTCTCCTCCTATTCCCTCATCTAGATGTTAAAGAGTACTGGGCCTAAGATAGAACCTTGAGGTACTGCATTGCATGCTTCCCTCCATGTAGATGTAGTTCCATTGAGGACTACCTGTTGAGTGTGGTTGGTCAGTCAGCTGTGAATCCATCTGGTGATGGTACTGTCTATCCCACATTGTTCCTATCAAGAAGCAGACTCTACTTTGTCAAATGCCTTACTGAAGTCTAAGTAAACTATGTTCACAGTGTTTCCCTTATCTACTAATTTGCCAAAGAAGGCAATAAGTTTGTCTGATATGATCAATTTTTTTGACAAATTCATGTGGCTTCTACTAATTATCTTGTTCATTTTTAGGTGCTTACAAATGCACTGCTTGATTATCTTTTCCAGGATCTTCCCAGATACCATTGTCAGGCTGGTTGGTCTGTAGTTTACTGGATCCAGTTTTTTTTCCCTTTTGGAAAAGAGAAACCACATGTGATTAGAACCAGATCAACTCTTTTACAATCCTCTGGTAATTTCCCCATGTTCCAGAAGCTCTGAAGGATTATGTTCAGTGGTTCTGAGATCACGTATGCCAGTTCCTTTAGAACTCTAGAGATGTAATTCATCTAATTCAGATAATTTGAATTCATCTAGACTGGATAGATGTTCTCTTAACCTTTTCTTGCCTATTTTGCCATGCATTTCTATTCTGTGGTGCTGCTTTTGGTAAGTTGGTCTAATGCAAAGAATTAATTAAGCAGCTCTGCTTTCTCCCTGCTACTCATTACTATAGTGTCGGAGATGGCCAGGCTGAGCCCAAGGGAGGGGTCAAATGCGTCATAAGTCATGAGTCCCTGCGCACCCACAAGAGATCTAAGTCCAGCCCTCTCATTTCCCTTTAAAAGCCAGTTGGACAGATTCTTGTAGCAAGCTTAAGCTTGCAATAAATTTTTAAAGTCATTTGCACTGCCTGAATCTCCTAATATCCCTGGCGTTTGACAGTTATCTCCCTGCCATGTTCTCCCAATAGTGGCCCAATCGTTTCCTTGACTTTTTTCTTGTTTCTAACTTGTTGAAAGAAACTTTATTATTTTTCGCATTTGTTGCAAGTGTTAATTCATTCTGAGCCTTAGTTTTCCTGTTTTCATCCTTCCAGATTCAGGCTATTTATAGTTATTCTGTTTTAGTAATATATCCCCCTTTCCATTTTTTATACTTGTCCATTTTTTCCTCTCAGTTTGTCACAGAATTCTTTATGCAACCTTGGCTTATCTGGGACCTCTTGTTTTATTTTCTCTGTGGCATTGTGTTAAATTGGGTTTCTATAATCTCATTTTTCAGAGTTTCCTAAAAGGGATTGTTCCTCTGTCCTGGTCCTGTTAGACCTCTCAACGGCTTTTGATACCATTGACCATGGTATCATGCTGCGCCAGTTGGAGGGGTTAGGAATAGGGGGCACCGTGTTGCGGTGGTTCTCATCCTTCCTCTCTGACCGTACGCAGTCTGTGTTGGCGGGGGGCCAGTGGTCGACCTCGAGGCCCCTTGACTGTGGGGAGCTGCAAGAGTCGGTCCTCTAACCCCTCCTGTTCAACATTTATGTGAGCCGCTGGGTGAGATCATCTGTGGTTTTGGGGTGAAGTGCCATCAGTACACTGATGACACTCAGCTGTACATCTCCACCCCGGACTGCTCCAATGATGCCCTTGATGTGATGTCCCAGTGCCTGGAGGCCATGCGGATCTGGATGGGGAGAAACAAGCTCAGACTCAACCCCTCCAAGACCGAGTGGCTGTGTTCCTGGCATCCCGGTATAGCAGCTGGCTCCATCGCTGACTATTGGGGGTGAGATCTTGGCCCCCACAGAGAGGGCTCGTAACTTGGGCGCCTTCCTGGATGCACGGCTGTCTTTAGAACAGTGGTTCTCAACCTTCCTAATGCCGCGACCCTTTAATACAGTTCCTCATGTTGTGGTGACCCCCAACCAGGGGTGGGTTCTAATTTTTTTTATTACCGGTTCTGTGGGCGTGGTTTATTTTGTGGGTGTGGCTTGGAGGTCATGTGACTGGGTGGGCGTGGCTAGCTGGTCATGTGACCGGGTGGCCATGGCTATGTGTATAGGGACTACTCAGAGGGCTGAAAAAAGTCATTTCTGATAGGTCCTCGCACTTTTGACTGGTCCTCACACTTATGACCATCCTCACATTTATGCCCGTGCAACATTCTTAACAACCATGTCACTCATTTCACAACTGCTTCTTTTCACCATGGTGATAAGATAGGGCAAAAAACGTAAAATGTGAGGACAGTCGTAAGTTTGAGGACTGGTCAAAAGTGCGAGAACCAGTCAGAAATAACTTTTTCAGCCTCTGAGTAGTCCATATGCATAAAAGGATACAGCAATAGAGAGGGATGAAGGAAGGGGAGGGAAATTAGAGTAGGAGTGAGGGTAAGAGAGGGAGGAAGAGAGGAGGAGAAGGAAGAAGGAAGAGGAAGTAGAGAGAAGAAGAGGGGGAGGAAGAGAAAGTAAGAAAGAAAGAAAAGAGAGAGGTGGTAGGTTTGAGGAGAAAGATTGCTGTACAATAAAAAAGGATGAAAGGGAAGAAAGCCAACCCCAAACAAATATAAAGATATTAAGATAAAGAATGAATTGTTAAACTTTAAAGAATAAAAGAGAACAAATATGAATAAATAACAATAATTAGAAACACACAAACATACAATGTATTCTCTTTGAACAGAGTATTTGGCCGGTTCACAAATTTAAACAGTGTTTAGTCATTTCAATTAAATTTACAATTTCTATATTTCCTTTTTGCCATATTTATTCCTCATCTATTTTTGTAAAAAAACAATATTACCCTTCATCCTCATCTCTAATCTTAATCAAATTCAATTTTTCCCTTCTATTCTATATTATACCCCTTCCCATTGTCATCTATTTTTTTATCCATCCTCACATTGGTTAATTATGTAATATTACAGTTGTTTAATATAAATTCAACATTTTAATATAAATCAATTAGTTATATAACTACCTTTTTGGTATATTAATCAATATGAACATGAATATTCCAAATATTTCCATGCAATCCAATTTCTTACAAATTAGTTAATAATATTTACCAATAATAATAAACCAAATAATTTCCCCCATATATTCCTCCAAACCACAATTTAACCATTTCTGCTTTCAACACAATATACAATTAATAGTATCTCAATTATTATAATTCCCTAGTTAAATAGAGCTTTTTTTCTTTTGTGTTTTAAAATCTTGAACTCTCCACTTTTCCCCTAAATTTCCCATTGTTTGCACCTACCTTTTTTGGTGAGGAAAAAGAAAAGAAATCTGCCTGCCTAATTTTCCAACGTTGTAGCAACAGCAAAGCCAACAGCCTGCTTTACTTTCAGTTTCGTTTTTCAGCATAGGTAGGGGGAAAAAAAATTGCTCCAGCACTCTTTGCAAACAAGCAGCGGAGCCCTGAGCAAAACAGCTGAGAGTAAATCAGCTGAGAGTCGGGAGCCGATCTAATCAAGGGCTAATTAGCCTATGCTGAAGCTCCGCAGGCCAATAAAATTACAAAAAAACACCGAACCATTTGTTAAATTGCTGGCTCGCCCGCTCCTCACCCACCACTATTTATTGGCAATAAATAGTGGTGCGGAGGGGCGGGGCGGAACCGGCAGAATCCCACCACTGGCTCTAGGGCAGCCCTTTGAAGCCCCGCAGCAAGAATTTAAACAGTATTTTTTCCTCTAGCCATCAGCTGGGACTCAGGAAGCAGCAATAGATTGGGAGTGGGCAGGGTAAGCGAACGGTCGGCGATTCAACAGAGCAGAGAGTGAGGGTGAGTGAAGGCATGGGGGGGCGAGAGAGGGCCTTGGCGACCCCTGTGAAATGGCCGTTCGACCCCCAAAGGGGTCGCGACCCCCAGGTTGAGAACCGCTGCTTTAGAAGATCATGTGACAGCTGTGGCCAGGGGGGCTTTTTATCAGGTTTGTCTGATACACCAGTTGCGTCCCTTTCTGGACTGGGATGCCTTGCGCACGGTCACTCATGCCCTCGTCACTTCCCGTCTGGACTACTGTAATGCTCTCTACATGGGGCTCCCCTTGAAGAACACTCGGAGGCTCCAACTGGTCCAGAATGCGGCCGCACGGGTAATTATGGGAACGACACGGCGCACCCATGTAACACCGCTCCTGCGCAAGCTGCACTGACTCCCGGTGGTCTTCCAGGTGCGATTCAAGGTGCTTGTCACCATCTTTAAAGCGTTCCATGGCTTAGGACCTGGGTATTTACGAGATCGCCTTCTGCCACCGCCGGCCTCCCACCAGCCAATACGCTCCCACAGAGAGGGACTCCTCAGGGTGCCGTCAGTCAAACAATGTCGACTGGCGACCCCCAGGGCGAGAGCCTTCTCCGTGGGGGCACCTGCCCTCTGGAATGAACTGCCCCCGGAGATTCGTATGATCCCTGACCTACGTACCTTTCGCCATGCCCTTAAGATTCTACTGTTTCAACAGGCTGGGCTGGCTTAAGAATGGATTTTAAGTTTTTAATATAGGGCCAAATCATTTAATCTGTTTTAAATTGTTTTTTAAATTTTATAGATATACATGTTTTAGTATGGCTGTACACCGCCCTGAGTCCCTCGGGAGAAGGGCGGTATGAAAATGTAAATAATAAATAAATAATAATAAATAAATCTTTAATTGTTTTCCCCTTTAGGATTTCCATCCATGGAATCCTTCCTCCCATAGTTTGTTGAATCAGGTCTCTTAAAGTCTAAGACAGTAGTTTGACTTTGTTCGATTATTTGTCCCTGCATTATGTTGAATTCCAGTAAGACATGATCATTCTCCCCCAAAGTTCCTGCAACTCCAACCCCATCTATCATTTTATCTCTGTTAGTAAGAATTAGGTCCAGTATAGCTGTCCCTGTTATGTATTGATACTTTTCAGCGGGAGTTTCAAACCTGCCTGAGTTTCTGATTGGCTGACAGTCCCTCCAGGATTGTATATAAGGAGGGCTGCAGCCCCTGAGTTTTTGCTGAAGTCTCACTGTATATTAAAGAGCTGTTGTCACTAGCCTGCTTGTGCCTCTCGTTATTCCTGAACCACTTCAGTCCCTCTAGTTCCCTCCTCTAGCCTTTGGTTGACAAAGTTGTCAGGAACCTGTTCAATCTCCCATTTGATGCAGAGTTTATCCCAGTTGATGTCAGGGTAGTTAAATTAGTTAAATTAGGACTGTGGTGTGTTTCCTGCATACCTTAGCTAACTGCTTAGTAAAAAGTTCATCTATTTCCTCTGCTTGCTTGGGTGGCCTATAGCCATGATGGTGAACCTATGGCATGCATGCCACAGATAGCATGTGGAGCCATATCTGTGGGCATGCGAGTGTTGCCCTAGCTCAGCTCCAGCGTGCATGCGCGCACCAACCAGCTGATTTTCTGGCCTTCCTGGCCCACCGGAAGTCGGGAAATGGGGTGTTTCTGGCCTCCAGAGGGCCTCCAGGGGGGGGGGAGGCCATTTTTGCCTTCCCCAGGCTCCTAGAAAGGCTCTGGAGCCTGGGGAGGGCGAAAAACGGGCCTTCTGGTTCCACCAGAAGTCAGGAAATGGGCCATTTCTGGCCTCCGGAGGAGTGGGGAAGGCTGTTTTTACCCTCCCCAAGCTCCAGAGCCTCTGGAGCCTGAGGAGGGCAAAAAATGGGCCTACGGGGGGAGTGCTGGGGGGGTCACACGCACATGCGTGGGGGTGGGACACATTCATTATGGGTGTAGGCATGCATGCGTGCGACCCCCCCCATGCAACCCCCCTGCTTTTGGCATGCAACGGCAAAAAGGTTAGCCAACACTGGCCTATAGTATACACCTAGTAGCAATATCATTCTATTTTCCTTTTATATTAACCCATATGCATTCTAGGAGACTTTCATCCTTGATTTTATGCATTTCTCTAGAGGTGTAGTGATTTCTTACATATAATGCATCTCCACCACCTTTTTTGTTAGATCTGTTGAATTCTCCCAGATTTCCCCTCTAACCCAAATGGTATGAAGAATGGTGAAGATATTTTCCTCAGAAGACACGTTCACAAGAGAGAAAGCAGTTTGTGCTGCCTTTCCTGGTGTAAATTAGAAAAAAAAATCAAAATGCTCCACCAGGAGCCATGTCACCTATGAGTGGACAGAGCGCCTAGCCAATCACAGCAGTTAAAGTGGAGGAAGGTCAGAAAATCTAGGAAGTGATGTTTAAAGCCAGCTTCATTTACAACTGATTTATACATAAGAGATGAGCAGCTGAATGTTGCAATAAGAAAAGCCCTTAATGCTCAATTACACATAGCTGTAAGACAAGACAGAGGGGAGGGGGGAAGGAGGGAGGGAGGGAGGGAGAGAGGGAGAGAGAGAGAGAGAGAGAGAGAGAGAGATGCACCATGAAAAATAATTTATTTTAAAAATTAATAAAAAGGATTTTTAAAAGATTAAAAATTAAACATGTTGTATTGAAAAAAATACACCTGCCTGCTAGGTCCACTGCTGGTTAAGAAGTTGGAAAAGATTCCAGGTCATGTCTTTATTATCCTTTCTGACCAAAAATAAAGTTGGAAAGAAAATATCTTTTTTTTTTTTTTTGGTCTTTTTGTTTTTTTTTCTTTTTCTTATTTTTTTTTATTGAAAAAGTTTTTCAAATACAAATTCCCCCCCCCCTTTTTCCCCCTCCTCCCTGACCCCCCCCTCCCCTTCCCCTCCCCCTGTGGCTTCTTCAAAATAAAACCCAAATTCGTAACAGATTATATAATACTTTACCATCCCCTTACTCCATCCCCCATATACTGACCCTTTCTTTCTAATAGTATTATTATATCTCCCTTATACTATACATTTCAAAATAACATTCTACTATAACATTATATAATAACTCCTAATTTAGCATAATAATATTATTATATCTCCCAGTTTAGCAATTTCTGCTCATAATCTACCCTTTTTCTGCCCCCCTATACACGTATCTCTTAAATCAAATCTTTTATGTATATTAATATAACATTTCAAAGCAACCTTCCACTATAAGACTATATAATAAATCCTAATTTAACATTTATTCAATTCATAGTTTACCCATTTCCTCCACTCCCATCGATATATGGCTTCGGGGGGCCTTTGAAGGGCTGAATTTTGATTGCTGCAGCCCTGGCCCAGCTGAAGGAGTGTCGGGGCTCTCTGCTGAGGGGTCTCCGGCTTCTTAGAATGTCCTGGAGGCTCGCGGAGACTCGCAGAGGCTCGCGGCTTGTGGAGACTACAGGACGGCGAGAAGCGGCCCGAAGAAGGAGGGGGCGGCGGCAGACCTCCCATGGTGAAGGCGGCAGAGCCAGGAAGACGGCGTCAGCGCCGCGATGATGGCGGCGGTGCGGCACCCTCGTCGGGATCCTCGCCAGCCCAATCCGCCCCCTGGACATGTGTTAGGGCGGTGAGGGGGGCGAGGTGAGGACGGGGAGGCTGGCAACGGTGGCGGCGGCGATGCTGGCGGCGTGGAAATGGCGGCCGCCGGCTCAAGGAAGAGGCCGCCGCAGTTTTTGGTGTGTGGGAGTGTTGGAGATGGTGGCAGCTGCTTACTCGTGGTTTAGATCTCCTGGGTGATTGTGGGGCGTTGTTTGGCCCTTGATCGTCCCAGAGGCCTTCATGTTGATCTATGAAGGCTGGGCGAGACGAGCAGCATGATTATAAGGAAGATCTGGAGGGATGGGGGAGAGCTGGACCATGACTGAGGGTTTTCCCCCCCTCTGGCATTTGTTGCCTTGGCTCTCCTCTTTTCCCTCCCATCATCATCTCCTGGACTAGATATCATCTTGACCTCCCTAGAGGTTTTTTTTTTGACTGCTATGATCTCCACCATTGAACCTGCCCCGGACTATGTGGACTCACCTGAACCCATTCTTTCCCTCCATTGAATGGAGGTTTACATCTGGGGATTCAAGTCTTGGCGGAGTAGGTTCACAGCTACTGTCTCAACTCCGGTTCTTTGGACGATCGCGGTTGACCAGCCGCCGTGAGAGGGGGGCTGGGTCACCCTTTACCGGTCCGAAACAGCATTTTTACTCCTGCCATTGCCGTGAGAGGGCAATGAGGTCCTATGTGTCCCATTGGAATTCTGTTGAAGCCTGGCACTCACTCCTCTTGACTGTGATAACATCAAATTGTCCCCTGGCTATTGGCCATGGATTATCACCTCCCCTTGATGTCCAGATGTATTCGGTGAACGACCTTCGTGCCCTGTGAGATTCCCCCCTCTCGCAGGTTTGGCCCTCTTCGTTATCGAGGGCCTATCTTGATGACGGGCGTTGGAGCCCCGAGAGATGGCATGCAGCAAAGAAGAGTTTGAGGGGTTTTTTAAGTGGGTTTTTTAGTGGGTTTTTAACAAAAATTTTAAGGGGTTCGGGGGGGATTAGGGTGGGTTCTGGGGGAAATCCACCGGGTTCAAGACCAGCCTTAGCGAAGGGCTGCGACATTAGGGATGTAGAACCAGAGGTCGGGGAGGGGGTTGGAGTTCGATCTGAAGAGGGTTGTTCCATCAGCATAGTGAGTGGGAGGGGCAGATATGGCGGAAGCTGGGGACCACATCATGTTCAGGGAATGCGCACTCGCTATCTTAGAGCGATTGCACACTCCGGTCCCCAATGCTTTTCTCGTTCCCCAGGTTGTCCAGATTCTCAGGGCCAGAGTCTTCGGCTGATGTTATGCAATGCCAGGTCCGTTATTAACAAAGCCCCCCTCATTCACGATCTTATTCAGGAGGGGGAGGCAGACCTGGCGGGCATTACGGAGACCTGGTTGGTCCAGGAGGGGGGAGTTCCCCTCGTGGATATGTGCCCACCAGGCTTCCGTGCATTTCATCAGCCGAGGGCTCAGGGCAGGGGCAGGGGGGGTGGCGGTTATTATAAAGGAAGGTCTGGATCCGAGGGAGACCACTGTTCCATAGATAGCCGGATGTGAGTCCCTCTTTGTGAAGTGGGGTCGTGGAGTACAGATGGGCTTGTTGATCACGTACCTGGCTCCCTGCCACGTGGCAACGGCCCTGCCCGAGCTGCTTAACGTTATAGCCGAGGTGGCAGTGGACACCCCCAGACTTGTCATCATGGGGGATTTCAACCTGCCATCTATCGGTGAGACGTCTGAAGTGGCTCGAGAGTTCATGGCTTCCATGACGGCCTTGGACCTTACTCAGTTAATTCATGACCCCACTCACATAGGGGGACACACTCTGGACTTAGTTTTTGTCTCTGGTCAGTGGTTGAGTGGCCTTGATATAGGGGATATAGCCATCAAACCTTTGTCATGGTCTGACCACTCGCTCCTTCGACTGGACTTCCTAACCGCTGCACCCCGCCGCAGGGAGGCGGGACCGACCAGGTGGTTCCGCCCCAGGTGCCTGATGGACCCCGATAGGTTCCAGATGGAGCTTGGGCCATTTCCTGAGACTCTGGCTCATGACTCGGCTGAAGACCTGGTGGCCGCCTGGGATAGTGCGGCTGCCGGGGCCTTGGACCGTGTTGTGCCTTTGCGGCCTCTGACCCGGCACCGAACTCACCTAGCTCCTTGGTTCTCTGAGGAGCTTAGGGAGATGAAGCGCCGGAAAAGACGCCTGGAGAGTAGTTGGAGGACCAGCCGCTCCGAATCCGACCGAACACTGGTGAGGTCTCATATTAAGACCTACCTAGTGGCGATAAAAGTGGCGAAATCTAGTTATTTTGCCGCTCTTATCGCGTCATCAGATAATCGCCCGGCTGCCCTGTTTAGGGTGACCCGCTCCCTCCTCCATCTGGAGGTGCGGGATGACCCCTTGCAGCGCCGAGCTGAGGACTTTGTGCAACATCTGTATGACAAAATCGCTCAGATTCGGGAAGCGCTGGCCTCTGACTGGGTATGTCCGGATGGGATGACTGAGGCAGGTCTTGAGAGTGTTATCTGGGGGGAGTTTGATCCTGTGGCTCCCGAGGACATGGACAGGGTCCTGGGATGGCTGAACGCAACCACATGTTTATTGGACCCGTGCCCCTCCTGACTGGTACTGGCTTCCCGGGAGGTGACACGAGGCTGGCTCCAGAAGATTGTTAATGCTTCTTTGAGTGAGGGGGTCCTGCCGGCCGCTTTGAAAGAAGCGGTTGTGAGGCCCCTCCTCAAGAAGCCTTCTCTGGATCCGGCTGTTTTGGCTAACTATCGTCCAGTCTCCAACCTTCGCTTTGTTGCGAAGGTTGTTGAGAGTGTGGTTGCGCAACAGCTTCCCCGGTACCTGGATGAAGCTGTCTATCTAGACCCGCTCCAGTCCGGCTTCCGGACTGGGCACAGCACGGAAACGGCATTGGTCGCGTTGGTGGATGATCTCTGGAGGGCTCAGGATAGGGGTTGTTCCTCTATCCTGGTCCTGTTAGACCTCTCAGCGGCTTTTGATACCATCGACCATGGTATCATGTTGCACCTGTTGGCGGGGTTGGGGTGGGGGGCACCGTTCTGTGGTGGTTCTCCTCCTACCTCTCTGACCGGTCGCAATCCGTGTTGACAGGGGGGTAGCGGTCGACCCCGAGGCACCTTGCTTGTGGGGTGCCACAAGGGTCGGTCCTCTCGCCCCTTCTGTTCAACATTTATGTAAAGCCGCTGGGTGAGATCATCCGTGGCTTCGGGGTGGAGTTCCATCAGTACGCTGACGACACCCAGCTGTACATCTCCACCCCAGGCCACCCCAACGATGCCCTTGAAGTGATGTCCCAGTGCCTGGAGGCCGTGCGGGCCTGGATGGGGAGAAACAGGCTCCAACTCAACCTCTCCAAGACCGAGTGGCTGTGGCTTCCGGCGTCCTGATATAGCCAGCTGACACCATCGCTGGCTATTGGGGGCGAATCACTCGCCCCCACGTAGAGGGCTTGTAACTTGGGCGTCCTCCTGGACGCACGGCTGTCGCTAGAAGATCATTTGACGGCCGTGGCCAGGGGGGCTTTTTATCAGGTCCGCCTGATATGCCAGTTGCGCCCCTTTCTAGATCGGGACTCTCTACGCACAGTCACTCAGGCACTTGTCACTTCCCGCCTGGACTACTGCAACGCTCTCTACATGGGGCTCCCCCTGGGGTGCACCCGGAGGCTCCAGCTGGTCCAGAACACGGCCGCGCGGGGGATTATGGGGGCGACGAGGCGCTCCCATGTAACACCTCTCCTGCGCGAGCTGCACTGGCTCCCGGTGGTCTTCCGGGTGCGCTTCAAGGTGTTGGTGACTACCTTTAAAGCGCTCCATGGCTTAGGGCCGGGGTACTTACGAGACCGCCTTCTGCCACCAATAGCCTCCCACTGGCCAGTACGCTCGCACAGAGTGGGCCTCCTCAGGGTGCCGTCCGCCAGACAATGTCGGCTGGCGACCCCCAGGGGGAGAGCCTTCTCTGTGGCGGCGCCCACCCTCTGGAACAACCTCCCCCCAGAGATACGTACAATAACAGACCTCCGGATTTTTCGTTGGGCCCTGAAAACCCATTTATTTCAACTAGCTGGGCTGGCTTGAGTGAATTTTAAATCGATTTTAAATTGGGTTGTTTTAATTTTCGGCCAAATATTTAATTATTTGAAACTGCTTTTAAATTTTGTATGTATTGTTTTTTACTTTGGCTGTTCACCGCCCTGAGTCCTATTTTGGAGAAGGGCGGTATAGAAATTTAAATAAATAAATAAATAAATAAATAAATAAATAAATATCTCTTAACTCAAATCTTTTACATATATTCATATCTAAACATAATATCCCTTTTCTTAAACTAAACAATCAATAAGCTAACCTGTCTCCACCCACTTTCCTACAAGACTACCATACTTAATAATTCTTAATATCTTTATTCTTCTGCCCACACCATTAAAAAATATTCCCTTATGTAAATAAAATCCTCTTAAAAAAGACTTTAAGCTTGTAATCCATATGATATCTTCTGTAATGTCTTTCAGCTGGATTGTTAACTCCATCACCCATATTAGGGTAACATCACATCCTAATTCCAACAGTATATTCAGTATCTTCAATTACCATCTGCCCCCATCAATAACAAATATCTTCTGAAAAAACAAACAAACAACCACCCGAGTGACTTTATATTTGTATTCCATATAGTGTCTGTAGTGGTGTCTTTCATCCAAATTATTAATTCCAACCACCGTAATAGGGTAACAGCCAGATCATCTGCATGCCCCAATTCCATAGCTCTCTCGCCTTGTAGCTCAGCATACACGTAGTACATTTGTCAAAGAATCCAAAAAAAGATAATTCCAATCCATTCAGTTTGAGGCCCTTTTCACATCCCAAAAGTACAGCACTGAAGAGGTCTGTCACTCTCCTCAGGATAATGTAAACCAATACTTTGCCTCAACTATCTTTTCATATATTCAATCATCTCTTAAATAACTGGCATTACGCTGTTGTTTAGTTTAAAAGTTTTTGTTTTTGTGAGACCTGCTACTTCTTTTCTTGACTTTTTGTGGGTTGGATCTCCATCTTGATTTCCTTTCTATAAATTGTATATCAACTGTTTGGTTTTCATGCTGATCTATAACTTGATCTTGTTGGTTTTGCTTTTGTGGCTTAAATCTCCATTCTGGTTCTATGATTTGTATATCAACTGATTGATTTCCATGCTGGTCTGTAACTTGATAAGTCATCACATTAGAATCCAGAGCCGCCTCTCTTGTATTTATAAATAGTCCAGCTGAGACCTCTGAAGGAGAATCCAGAAGCGGCTCATCTGCAAAGACCTCTATAACTTGTTGTTTTTCCATTACTTCCACCTCCTTCTGCTTATCTTGAATTTCTATCTCTTGTTGATTTTGCTTTTTGAGAACCTTGTAGTAAAATTCTTCCGCTTTTTCAACAGTATTTAGCTAGTATCTTTCTCCTTGATATCTCAATATTATTCCAACTGGAATGTCCCACCTGAATGAGATGTTTTGTTTCTTTAGCTCAGTCACCAAAAATCCAAATTTCTTTTTATCTTTTAGCATCTTAGGCGGCAACTCTTTATATATCCAGATCTTTCTTCCATACAGTTGTAGAGTAGAATTAAAGGATTTTTGCACAATATCATTTCTTATTTCTTTATCTGTGAAGTAAATCACCACATCTCTAGGCAATTGCCTTTGCTTTGCAATCCAAGAATTTACTCTATAGGCCTTGTCAATCTTACAAGATACCTCCTCAGGATGAACCTTTAAAATCCCGGCCAGAACTTGAGCAGATATTTTTCTTAAATCATCTCTATTATTTTCCTGTAACCCTCTCATTCTAACCGCAAATTCCGTGAGCCTGTATTGCATCATTGTAACTTCTTTTTCAATCCCTTGCTTTATATCTTCTGCATTGTAAGTCTCGTGACCAGCTTCCTTTTTAGACTTTACTTCTAAACTATTGTCTTGAATATTTATCAAATCATTTCCAATTCTTTATATTTTATTGTCCAAATTATAAATCTTATCATCAACTTCCTCCATTTTAGACTCTAGTAACTTGATATTTGTATCCATCTTTATAACAATTTCTGAAAAAGCATTAGTCACTGTTACAATCTTTCGTTGCAGATTATCATACTTTAGTTGTATCATTTCTTTAATTTCCTGCCTAAATTTTTCAAGTTTCTGGTTCACAGTCTCGTGATATCTTGCCATTTCCTCCAAGACAAATTCTTTTAAATTAAAGCCATTCTGCTGAGTCTGTAAGCTCAGAACTTGTTCAGATAATTGTAAATGGGGGAACACCCCCCCCACTGCTTGTTTGTCAGGCTTTATTAGTTTTAACGCCATCCTGCCACACAAACAAACTCTTTTTTAAAAAAGAAAGAATACTTTTCCCCAAGCAAGATCAAGTACAAATCTCCAAGAAAAAAGAAACTTAAAATAGATATTTTTCTTCTAGATTCTAGCCAGCACTGTGTATTCTGCTACTTTGTAGCTTGTTACGGAAGGACTTTCACTTTCGGCTTTCTTCTTCTTCTCAAGCCTCAGCAGTCGCCATTTTAAACTTTTTTTTCCCTCCACATAAAAACGCTTGTAAAATCATTAAAAATACTTGCGATTTAGGGTCCCAAGTCCAAATCTCGTCCTCTTTAATTAAACCATCTGTTAATTTCATTGATTGGTCCAGTCCCAGCGCCTGGCTCTGCAAAAAGACAGAGTTCTCCCGAAGCCCGGAGCAGCGGCAATAGGGAGCCACAACCTGCTCGTCCCCAAGAGTAAAAAAAACAAACTCTGGGGACTTTGCAGAGGGCTCTACCTGCCCTCGCCTGCTCTATCTCACATTTCCTTCAGGAAATGGAGTTTTTCGAGCCTCCTTTCAGATGTAAAGGCGGCTCTTTACAGGCAACAGGGCTGGCAGTCACAGAGGACCGTCTGGCGGCGACGGAAGCCAGACCGGAAGCCCGAAAGAAAATATCTTCTTGATAGACAGATGGGCTAATGCAGGTTAATTATTCAAAAATAAAACACAAAATAAGGTGTTAGGGTATACTGCATGAGTCAAAAAGAGGGCTGTGAAAATATTTACAGATCCCTCGCATCCTGGACATAAACTGTTTCAACTCCTACCCTCAAAATGACGCTATAGAGCACTGCACACCAGAACAACTAGACACAAGAACAGTTTTTTTCCAGAATGCCATCACTCTGTTAAATGAATAATTCCCTCAACACTGTCAAACTATTCACTAAGTCTGCACTATTATTAATCTTCTCATCGTTCCCACCACCATCTCCTTCCACTTATGACTGTATGACTGTAACTTTGTTGCTTGGATCCTTATGATTTATATTGATATTGTTTCCTGATTGCTTATTTGTACCCTACGACTATCATTAAGTGTTGTACCTTATGATTCTTGACGAACGTATCTTTTCTTTTATGTACACTGAGAGCACATGCACCGAGACAAATTCCTTGTGTGTCCAATCACACTTGGCCAATAAAGAATTCTGTTCTGTTCTGTTCTGTTCTGTTCTATTCTATTCTATTCTATTCTATTCTATTCTATTCTATTCTATTCTATTCTATTCTATTCTATTCTATTCTATTCTATTCTATTCTATTCTATTCTATTCTATTCTATTCTATTCAAAAGAAAAGCTGAATTCAAACAAAAGATGGGTCAGGACAGGAACTCTGGAGAAAAATCCCCTTCAGTGCATCCCAGCCAAATAGTCAATTGGCCAACCCCTCCATTCTAAGCCCCTCCCTTCTCCTGATCATGTGACCCAAAGTGGAGCTATTATTAAAGGTATTACAAGACAATATTTGTAGTTCAGGGTTGAACTGTGTGGTCTGTGGTGCTCTCTAAGCTTGATTGTTTTTTTGCAGATGTGCAGCACTGATAATGTTCCCTAGCAGAGCAATGAAACATCACAGCAAAGCTCAGAGAGCACCACAGACCCCCACAGTATTTTTAACCCTGATAACATGGGCAAGAAAAGTTCCTCCCAGATTTGTCCCCATCGGCCTCTGACTTGCCTCTTGAGGCTGACTCTTCAGCCTGGGATTCAGCTGGGCTTCTATAGCAGAGAACAGGGGATATCTCTTCCTAGCCACTTGTACTATGCTCCAAAACAAAGTCCTTCCATAGCTAAAAGTTGGCAAAAATCTCCCCTAAGATTTTGTGGTATATTTCTGTGCCTTTCTGCTACTTTTAATAATTGGACCCTCTGTGCATCACGCATCTGTCCTTGCTGAGAACTGGATTTCTTTCTTCTTTCCAATGGCAGCAACTGAGGAGCAAGGGAGAAAGGACTGATGTACCCATGGCCACTAGGTGGTATAACTGTTTCTCTGTTCTATCAGGATTTTAACATCCATCTGCTATAGTGATAAGTTGGCAGGATTTAAAATATTATGGTAGGCTTACTAAATCCATCCTCCTAATCTTTTGCTATTTGGACTTCACAGGGAATATTCAATGCTACATACTTTCAGGGTTGCAAAGAGAACCAAACGCTTGTCTCTGGCAACCACTGGAAATAATTTTTATCTTCACCAACAGAATTATAGGCTCATTTTTAAAAAATGACTCCATCTTGAAGACAACAATGATTTCACAATATTGTATTGGTCATGCAGACTATTCTCAGGAAGACTTGCATTAATGACTACAGAAGCTAGAGCAAAAAGATGAGGAAAAATGAACCAACTAACTGAAAACAGGCAAATATATCTCTGCCCACCCCCAAAACATGATTTGAAAACAAGAATGGAATTCATGCATTTCAGAAAACAACTGGATCACCAAGCAAACATTTCCAAGCTGTTCCCCATCCTGATCGCCGTTGTTTGAAGCAGCATATCAGAAACCTCTGTTATGGAACGTTATATAAAGACAGGTTTTATTTTGTACTTTACTTTACTTTACTTTTACTATATTTATATACCGCCCTTCTCCCGAAGGACTCAGGGCGGTGAACAGCCATGGTAAAAACAGTATACAAGACAAAAATTTAAAAACTTATTAAAATAATTCAATCACTGGCCCAATTTAAAACACCCAGCTAAAATCGTTATTTAAAACCCCTATCAAAACCCAATTAAAATCCTTTATCCCATCAGACCAGCTTGCCGGAATAATAGGGTCTTCAGAGCATGACGGAAGGCCCGGAGGTCGGGGATCCTTCGTATGTCCAGGGGCAATTCATTTCATAGGGCCGGGGCCCCCACAGAGAAGGCTCTCCCCCTGGGGGTCGCCAGCCTACATTGTTTGGCTGACAGCACCCTGAGGAGGCCCTCTCTGTGGGAGCGTACTGGTCGGTGGAAGGCAATCGGTGGCAGAATGCGGTCCTGTAGATAACCAGGTCCAATGCCATGGAGCGCTTTAAAGGTGGTAACCAACACCTTGAAATGCACCCGGAAGACCACCGGGAGCCAGTGTAGCTCGTGCAAGAGGGGTGTTACATGGGAACGACGAGTTGCCCCCATTATTACTCGTGCGGCTGCATTCTGGACCAGTTGGAGCCTCCGGGTGCTCCTCAAGGGGAGCTCCATGTAGACAGCAATACAATAGTCCAGACGGGAAGTGACGAGGGCGTGGGTGACTGTGCGCATGGTGTCCCAATCCAGAAATGGACGCAACTGGGAGATCAGGCAAACCTGATAAAAAGCCCTCCTGCCCACGGCCGTCATATGATCATCCAAAGACAGCCGTGAATCCAGGAGGACGCCCAAGTTACGAGCCCTCTCTGAGGGGGGTAAGATCTCATCCCCAATAGCCAGCGATGGTGTTAGCTGACTATATCGGGCCGTCAGAAGCCACAGCCACTCAGTCTTGGAGGGGTTGAGTCTGAGCCTGTTCCTCCCCATTCAGATCTGCACAGCTTCCAGGCAGTGGGACATCGCGTCAAGGGCATCATTGGGGTGGCCTGGGGTTGAAATGTATAACTGCGTGTCATCAGCATACGGTTGACACTTCACCCCAAAGCCACGGATGATCTCACCCAGCGGCTTCACATAAATGTTAAACAGGAGGGACGAGAGTTCGTAGTTCGTTGCATACTCATCCAGATGTTCAGACTGGATTTGGCATTTTTATTCACTTATTGAGTCCTTTCCAAGGACCTAGGATAGGCAGATGTGGCTGTTTGGTGGTGTCAACAGATGTCATCACAGGATATAAGCTGTTCTGAGTAAAGCTGCCTTTTGAAATTGGCTGATGGTGTTCAATTAGTGCTCCAGTTGTTTTGAGACTGCACCCAAGGTGCCTATTACTATTGATACTGATTTTTTGAATGTCAAAAGTCTCAAGATATTTTAATGTCTTGGAATGAGATTGACAGAAGACAAGTTGGGATATTTTCAGAACTAAAGTAGATAGCCCTTAACTGGGCTGGGCACTCATTATTATTATTATTATGTGACCATACAGAAACTGGCCAAATATGGGGGGAAACATCTCTAACACAGTGTTTTGCATTGTTTTCTTTTGATAAAATGTGGTGTAATATAAATTATTAGGATTTAGTTCACAGCAAATTATTTGGTACTCTTTATATTCTTTTTTTTCCAGTCAGGGGAATAAAATAGTTTGATTTCTAAATGTTATAGAATAAAAATAATCATATATTTATTTACTATTATAATCTTCAGTTGATGTTTACATATATTCAAAGTAAACTGCTTACTATACAATGTGACTGTGGCTAATAAACATTAGGTTTCCTACCTATAAATAGAAAAAATGCATGTACCATTACCGTTATCTATTTTCTAGCATCTAATTCCTATCTGTTTATCATAACAGAATTATGGGAAATTGTAAGAATATGAAGGTGAACTGAAACCAGGAAAGTGGGTTTTGTTTCAACCAGTATATCAAATATCTGTTCTATTTGGCTGATGAAATCTCTGCTATCTCTTGAACTTATTTTTTTGCCTGAGCTCTACTCTGCAAAAGAGAACATAACAGGAGGAGGTGGGATAGCAGGAGGAAAGGAGTATTTTGCTGTGCATGTAGAAATCTGTTCATGTAATACTATGTGACAGGCTCTATTCATATCAATGTGCTTAAACAGTATACTGGTATTCACCTTTGCAGGATCTTTCATATTCTCATCTTGAAACACTTCCAATCAATGTGTGTGTGCATGTGTAAAATACTCATATTTCATTTTTAATTCTCTGTGCGTGTGTGTGTATACACAAATAGAAAAACATTAAGGGTAACATGTAAATGTTGGCAGTTAAAATTATTCAAATTAATTGCACATAAGCCTTTTCAATAAACCTCTTGTTCAATGTATTTATTATACATTTAACAGATTTTTCATGATTGCTATGTAGTTTCTAAAATAGATAGATTCCAAAACAAAATAAAAGCTCTAAAATCCGCACAGTGACAATAACAGGAATGACATATGATGATGGCATGTCAACACAAATTCAACTGAAAGCTGGAGAAAATAAACCCCTAGGTTTACAGCCAGTACAAACAAAAATCACAAGATTTGTCATTGGTGGTGGTAGGTTTTACATTATGCAGGCAAGAAATGTTACCTCTTCAGTTTATGAAATACAGGAGCAAATAATATCTATTAAAATATAAGAGTAATATGTATTTTAATGGTGAGAAAGACTATGTTTTGGGCCCATAGTATCTTTTTGGGAAAATGTCCTTTTTTGGTTTCCTACTTAGAATCACTTGTTAAATTTGTAGCCTTGTGGGTTGCTCTCGGCAATTCTGACCAGAGGGTCAGATGCACTGACAAGCCCAGCCTTGTTAGCAATGACCTTACTTCTGCAGAAATGTAAGCAGATACAAGTATTCAGGACTGGGAGTGCTCATAGCGATATTTTTTTGGATGCATGAGAAAGAGCCTTGACATTTTATACCTTTTAAAAAAAGCTTTAACACCAATGACTTTAACTCCAATGCCATGGATGTTCAGCGAGTCCATTCTTTTGAAACATACACACAAGCAACACTAAGTGTGGTAGATTTACACAAGAAGTATCACACTAAGTCCACAACGTGTGTTCCCTTCAGACTTGTATATATAGACCCAGAGAGTCAAAATAGCCTCTGGTGGGCTGGGGAAGCTTCAGCTGGAGAGCAAAAGTGTTGGTATATCATCTTTCAGAACGAGGGAAGCTAAAACCTGAACGCAGAAAATGTTCAGGCATTAAAGTTCCTGCACTGGAAACCCAGTAAGAGTCTAGCAGAGTCCTCAGCAGAACTGACACTGGAGGCCCTTTGTGGGAGAAGCAGTGTGGAGGTCTATAGGTCCAAAGGGACCTGCTGCTGAAGGAAGGGCCAAGAGGAACGCACTGCATTTCAGTCTGGGCGGGAACCACACACTGATGCATAAATTCAGAAACTGCACTTCAAAATCCACAACATTTGGATTCCAGTGGCTGCTACTACAGGACTTTATATGTGTGTATTTTCTTATTATTGACAGACACTCTTTTACTCCTGTGAAAGAATAGATTGTAAAAACTTTGTATCATTGTCAGCCAAATAAAGAAATATAACAAGCAAGGTTTCCAGGAATGTCCGCCATTGCAGCTTGCCAACTTGCCATCTTTGCCCACAGCCTGTGGACACCTGAAACTTTCTGTCCACAAGTCCCTTTCCTTTCTGTGTGCATTTTCCTGTCCCTGTCAGACACTTCACTTCCTAGCAGCGTTTGTTTTAAAAATTAATTGGGGGGGGATGTCCAGGGATGGGATTTGATTTTTATTTTGTATCTTTCTCCATGCAGCCACATTCCACAGGCAGGATTAGTGCCTCTGCATATCAACTGAATTGTGAAACTATTCCCACAAGGATAAAATAAATTTTATGTAATAGTGTGAGAAAGTTGCAATCCTACCAAGGAAAGATAATAAAAACAGAACCAGAGGGAAGAAAAACAGAATATTGAAGGGAGACTACCAGGAGAATGTAATGGAGAATAACTTGTTGTTTGCATCTTAATCCTTCTTCCTCACTTGTAATGGATTCAAATTTCAGTATATTATATATCCCAAAGTATGTCTGATTTTCCCACTCCTTTTGAAGTTTTTCTCAAATACTGCCACTCCAAAGGGAGTGAAATAAAAATATATTTTAAAAGTTCTTTGACAGACAGCAACTTTACAATGAATGGATTTCATGGTGACTGGAAATTCTGGGAGTTGAAGTTCACATATCATAAAGAGGCTGAGGAACATTGCTTCAGGGTGAATAGCAATAGCACTTAGACTTATATACCGCTTCATAGTGCTTTACAGCCCTCTCTAAGTGGTTTAGAAAGTCAAGCTCTTGCCATCAGCAATCTGAGTCTTCATTTTACCCACCTCGGAAGGATGGAAGGCTGAGTCAACCTTGAGCCTGGTGAGATTCGAACTGCCAAATTGCAGGCAGCTGGCAGTCAGTAGAATAAATAGGTTGATAGAGACTGCAAAGATAGCAGAGACTACAACTGCATAGGCACAATCCTAAATGAGGTCAGAGCTTTGTCCAGAATCTATGTCAAAAGGGCTGGCATGATAGATGCAGTTGTCTTAAGAATCATTAAAGACATATCTTAACCCAAGGAACAATTTGACCTAAAGCCTCAATGCACCACTTGGTGCTATAGTTCAAGGATTTCCATTTTGACCTTGAACAACTCTGATTTCATTAAATATATGAATACGATTTGATTGCAGATAGAGATAAAAGAGTGTAATAGATATTTTCAAAGTGTAGAACCAAACTTGCAGCTGCCTGCAATTACTGCGAGTTCAAATCTCACCAGGCTCAAGGTTGACTCAGCCTTCCATCCTTCCAAGGTAGGTAAAATGAGGACCCGGATTGTCGGGGCAATAAGCTGACTTTGTATAAAAAAGAACACCGCTGGGAGGGGGGGGCAAAAGCCCTACTAAGCAGGTATATACAAAAGTATGAAGGCTATTGCTTAATGCATTGTAAGCCGCCCTGAGTCTCCGGAGAAGGACGGCATATAAATTGAACCAATAAATAAATAAATTTCTACAGGGATGCTGGCATTTGGTGGGAGGAAGGGGGGCAAGCCAATTAGGAGTACAAAAAGGGACTACCAATGAACGAAAGGGATCCCCAACCCCAGGGCTGAAACTGCAGGGGCTACTGATGAACCCATTTCCACCATGGAAGATCCTCCCAGGAGACATCTCAATGCAAAGTAAGGCTTGCAACTCGACTAGAGGAGGCTTCCAACCTTAAAATGGAAGGCATCCCCTCTTGGCATCAAAGGAGGAGCCTTCATAATACAGATGCACCGTAGCTCCGCAACTTCATCTCAGGGCTGTTTCATGACAGCCCTGAGATGGAGATTTGACAACTCCCTAGCTGACTGCAAGGCTAGAGACCACATAAGGCACATCAGACAAGGACACTGTCTAGTCACCCAATACATTGAAGATTTTCATGATCTGATTTGCCATGTAGATTGGTCAGAGGAAATACTTGTGAGTTCATTCAAAGATGGCTTAAACAATTATCTGTACAACGCCTGCATTGCCCATGGAGTCCCAGTCCACCTGTACAACTGATGTATCTTGGCTGAGGAAGCGAAAGTTGACCAAGCTTGAAACCAGTACTGCGCAAACCACTCCTGGAAGGGATCCCCGCCAGAAGGGAGAAGGGAGGAAACCAAACCTTGCTCTGCCCCGCTGCGCTCAGTCTGCTTCCATTGCGGGAAGGAGGGTCACCACACAAACGAGTGCCATGTGAGAATGTCCACCCAAAAGGGAGAGAAGCAGGTCGGAGGGAAATCCTCAAAGCCACCACCGTGTGCCAAAGATATCACCCTGAAGACCCATGCGGTCGTTGAGTTCCCGCAGGAATCAATTACGGTGCAAGGAACTCCGACCCCTCTGGTGGAGGAACCCAGTCAATCCGAGAGCAACTATGAAGACTGTTTGGTGAGTGGGGTTGTCAAACCCTTTACAACCTCTATAGAACTGTTATTTCTGGTAACGGGGAGAAAAGTAGACTTAAGGCATTGCTTAATTCAGGGTCCATGAGAAACCTAATAAGCCCGACTCTGGTCGGGGAACTGGGCATTCAACTATGGCCACTAAAAACCCCAGTCTCATTCTGCCAACTTGATGGGTCTATTGCAGCCCCTTCCTCCCACCAAAATGCCAGCATCCCTGTAGAAATTTCTGGGACCTGACAAAAAGTTCCTTTCATCATTGAATAGTTTCCTTCACATCAGAGAATCTTTTTACATAGGCAATTTATAAATGGCTTTTACAGTTAAATATTTTATTTAATTCTTCTGTTGATAAGCCTGCAAACTGGAAAATAGCATGCTTTCTTTCTAAGACTAAATAGAAAAAAGCAACAGATAACCATCTGACATAATTTGCTGCAGGTGGAGCCATCCTGATGGACCTGCCTGAATCTTCCCACTCCCTACACCCCTTGTCTATTAACCTGCGTAGTGTAAAGCTCTGGAGCACCGCTTGCCCTACTACCATCGATGGATTTATGTGATTTACTGGAACCATATGGCATACACTTCATATTTGTACAAATGTAAATAATGCTGTCTGTGGGAAGAGAAGGATGTTCAGAACTGGTCCTGGAGCTGCTTATTGAGGGATGCAGAAGTATCCTTTCCCCCTTCCCAGCTTTGCCCCTGCTGATGCTATCTGAGATCCTTGGACTCTGAGTTCCCATTAACTATTAATAACTCCAGGATGCCTGTGTGAGCAAAGTCTCCAAGAGTCAAATGCAAAGCACTCCCCATCAGCACTTTGTGCTGTGCAGACCAGGAGCAGGGTGTGTGGGCCCAGGAGGGTCACCGGTTACCAAGCCTCCTGCAGAATTCGCCAAACAAGGGAGCCCGGAGACACCAATCCCTGCTCTTGCTACCGGAGGCTCCGCCGAGCGGCCTGTGGATGTGTGCCTAAGGTGAGTTCTCTCTATGGTTATAAGCCAGTAAAGATAACTAGAAAGAGACAAAAGAACAAAATGTCTAAAATTGGCATTATCTCGCATTATTTGCAAACAGTTGCCTTTGGGGATTGAGGATTAACAAGAAAAGCATTGTGATAAAAGCAAGGGTGCCAACAGAAGCACTTGTATCGACTGACTTCTGCTGAAATCCTCTTTCCTCTCTCTGAGCACTAAATGTTGGCTTACTTTGGAGTGACCTCTGTCAACCAAATCCAGCAGGAGCCCTTTCTTCTAAAGGCCACAGGAAAAATACTCGCTTAGAATTCCTGAATGCTATAAGAATCCACTGAAATCCCTTTATGGTTGAAGTGATCCATTCAACATTTTCACTGACTGCCCTTAGAAGCTTTAGCATTCTGAATTAGCCGTTTGGAGCATTTTGGATGGCAGCCCAGCTTTCTCTGTCACTTTCTTGGCCTTGGTGAATGTCAAAAGAGATTGGATCTTCTTCTTGGATGTATTTCAGTATTTCCTCCTCCCAGGCTGTCCTGCTTGCTAAATTATTTCACTAATAGAGCAGAAATTCCCTGCCATTCCCCATGTGATCAGCTAGAATGACTGCTGCCTTGTCAATGCAAAAAGAAAACTTCCCAGTTTTATTCTCTCTACTGCTGCCCCCCGATTTTGTAACTGCATGAGACAGGTTGGCACGCCAAAAAGATGACATAGATTCAACACTTCTAATGGAAAACTAATCTAAATTGGTAATGAAACCCCACCCAGAAGTCATTTTGCTGAAGGACAGAAACCTCCTATGCATTGAGTAAGGTGTCCATCACAAAGATCAGCCTTCACACCTCATGTAAAAAAAATTAAATACTATTTAAATAGATTAACTTTGAGCAGAGCATAAAACTCTGACCAGAATGGAGGAATGTGAATCAGGAATTATTGTGTGAACTTTTAAGAGAGGGAGGGAGGGAGGGAGAGAGAGGACGGGGGATATTTGAAAGGGGTATACTTCATAAATCCTCTCTATTTATGCCTGGAATTCTAATTGGATCCCGGAGAAGAGATGGCAGAACCAATGGAATCTAGGTGTCCACTCCAGTTTTTCCTCCAACTTTAAATAGAAGGAGGAATCAGCTCAATGGATGTCTGAACTCTATAATTATATCATTGGTCAAGGAAGTCCTCTTTATTTCACTACGACTCAAATTTTGGTATCCAAATGCCCAATCTCTTATGCACAATCTCTTCTTGTTATAAAATTGGAAGCTTCAATACTTGTTTCATTTTTAAACACACTCACAGCTTCAGAGTTAATTTGAGTTAGCAAATCAAGACAAATACAATCGATTGTGAATTCTGTCAACTGAATTGTTATTAAGACCAGCTGCCTGCAATTACTGCAGGGTTCGAATCTCGCCAAGGCTCAAGGTTGACTCAGCCTTCCATCCTTTCTAAGGTAGGTGAAATGAGGACCCAGTTGTGGGGGCAATAAGCTGACTTTGTATAAATATACAAAAGGATGAAGGCTATTGCTGAGCACATTGTAAGCCGCCCTGAGTCTCCGGAGAAGGCGGCATATAAATCAAATTAAAAAAAAAAAATTAGGGCATCTTTCGGAAACTTTCCAAATTCGTTTTTTCAAGCATGAACAATTCTTCCAGGATACAGAAAAAAGAGCTACCTGTTTCCTCTGTTCCAAGGCAATTGGGTGCATAAGAAATATAGATATTTTTATTTCTAAGGACTTTGTCATTAAATTTTTCCATGCTAGTATTTAACCTTCTGATGTAAATAATCTGTCCTTGAAATTTTTTTTTAATTCTTACAATCTTTTTTTTGAGAAGGAAAAAGGTTTCCTTCCTTTCCTTTGAAATGTTCATCTCAAGACCATATTAAAGATATAAATGTTCAACAAATCGCATCTCTTCATTTATTATAATATTTCATAATTTCTGTCTAGTAAAAACATATATCTATTGTATATATCTGTGATTTGTTTTAACTATCATCCTATAGATAAAATATTGTATGTTGAGCCAAGAAAAGGCTTTGGATAATAGGACACATCATTATATAGTGGTGAAATTATGGAAGAAATATAATGAATGTTCAGCTTGCTCCTATCAGATTTCATAGTATTTTTTTTGAATCTCCAATGAAAGTGTATCTAGATAGCCATATAGGGAACAGAGCCAATATGCCTTTAAAAGTGTAGATGCTGTTGACATAGAGAAATGTCAGAGAGATGGTTTGGATGCTAAATATAATTCGTTAGGTAAGAAAGAGAAGTTGGGATCTCCATGTTTAATTTTTTCTAAAATATCATATAGCCTACATTGGAAAGACAAGCAGGCAGAGATATGGTTGTCAATGTTTATGGATGAAAAACAAGGGCTGTTGTTTTTTATTTAAAAAACATATGTAACAATAATACATTATATGAAGGTGAAAATAAATTAGTACTATATTTTATACATGGCAAAATTATTAGTGAAATCATGATGGAAAAAGAACTACTGCAGAGAAAACTGAAATAAAATGGTTGAAAATATAAAAAGCTATTGAAAGCCCTGCTACAAAAGACTTCTTCATTTATCATTGTTAAGTAGTTGCTTGAAAACATAAACAAACCTAGAGTCTCAAATATAATTTGGACTGAGGGACATTAAAATCCCTTCTTAGTAAAGCAAATTGGGATAGCCTCCATGCCTCAGTTATTCCATTTATTTATTTATTTATTTATTATTATTGTTTTGATAATAATAAAGGCAGCAAACATCCACAGTATTCCTTCCTCCAGCCAAGGTGGCACAGTGGTTAGAGTGCAGTACTGCAGGCTACTTCAGCTGACTTCTAGTTGCAGTTCGGCAGTTCAAATCTCACTGGCTGAAGGTTGACTCAGCCTTCCATCCTTCCGAGGTGGGTAAAATGAGGACCCAGATTGTTGGGGGAAATAGGCTGACTTTGTAAAGCACTTAGAGAGGGCTATAAAACCACTATGAAGCAGTATATAAGTCTAAGTGTTATTACTATTCTATTTTCCGCATAACAACCTCCCTGTGAAATGAGTTGGACTGAGAGAGAGGGTGACCTTGGGCCACCCAGCCAGCTCCTATGCCTAAGGCAGGACTAGAACTCACACACTCCTGGTTTTTAACCTGATGTCTTAACCACTAGACCAATTTGGCTCAATGAATTTAATGAAAATTTAATGAAAATAAAATAGCCCAACCTGATATAGTCTTGAACCACTGTACATAATATGCAAACAATAAATAAAAGAACCATGAATTTAATGAAGTTCAATTCATGAAATGTTAATATTTTAGTTAGGGGCTATGATCTATGGCAGCAAGCATTTCTGAAAAAAATGAAACAACTGTGATTTTGTGTATTAAATTGGTATATTAAAATTGCACTGCTGAATGCATCTGTACATTCTCCCAAATGCATCAGATTTTTGCAGCCTAAGTGGAGGGCTTTTGAATATATCAAATGTCTAGCATAGACTTCATTTCTATTTTTTTCTTATTAAATTGCTTAAATGGTCTTTCTCATATACATGCACAAAACTCAAGAGAATTGACACATAAAGCCCAGAGATGACATTCTACCCAAGCCCTTTAAAATAAAATGCATTGAAAAGACATGTGTATCAGATGTTTTTTTCTATTTTGCTTCCTGTGTTCTTACTAAATTGTCTTCTTTTTTCTTTTCCTCTATATTAAAACATAAAAATTAATAAATACTCTTCCATGTAAAGTTCAATCCATTTTTGCAACCCATTATCTGGATAACCCAGATTAATTTTATATTACTTCTATTATGGAGTCTCTTCGGCTAAGCAATCACTCCCCAGATAATAGAACCAGAAGGCTGCCAGGAACCTTTTCTGTTGAAGATTCATACAGGACAAGTATTTTGTCATGTATTAGCCCATTAGCCACTTAGAACAATAGAGGAAGTCAAATATAGCAAAGTAGGCTTAGGCTGTATTAATAGAGTGATAGAAACAAAATCACGTGAAATGTTAATACCACTTTATAATGTAAGACCATACTTGAATATTGCATCCAGTTTTGGTTGCCATGATATAAAAAAGATGTGGAGACTCTAGAAAGAGTGCAGAGAAGAGCAACAAAGATGATTAGGGGACTGGAGGATAAAACATAGGAAGAACGGTTGCAGGAACTGGGCATGTCTAGTTTGATGAAAAGAAGGACTAGGGATGGCATGATAGCAGTCTTCCAATAGCTAAGGGGCTGCCACAAAGAAATGGAGGTCAACTTATTCCCCACAATATCTGAAGGCAGAACAAAAGGCAATGGATGGAAACTAATCAAGAAGAGAACCAACCTAGAACTAAGGAGAAACGTCCTGACAGTTAGAATAATTAATCAGTGGGACAACTTGCCTCCAGAAGTTATGGATGCTCCAACACGGGAGGTTTTAAAGAAGAGATTGGACAACTATTTGTCTGAAATGGTATAGAGCAACTCAAGGCCCGCAGGCTGGATCTGGCCCGCGGGGTGCTCAAATCTGGCCCACAGGTCTGGCCTGGAAATAGCAAAGTACTGGCCCATGCTCTAGCAGCCAAAATGGAGGGGGGGTTGCATGCGCCCCTCCACACCCCATTTTTGGCCTTGACAGCCTCCCGCACTCCATTTTGGCCGGCAAAGTGCTGCAGGAGGTGTCTGTCTCATCTCCCTCCCCCTGGGCCGGCCCACAGAGGAGAACTACAATGCTGATCCAGCCCTTGAAGAAATCCAGTTTGGACTTTCCTGCTTGAGCAGGGGTTTGGACTGGAAGACCCTCAAGGTCCCTTACAAATCTGTTATTCTATTCTTCTAACTTTGGGTCAATCACTAAGACACATGATACAGGGGTGGACCTTCAACCATATGGTTGCAGTTTCTATTTTGAATTTTTGGGACTCTCTGGAAAGGAGGTGTGGGTATTGTATTTCATTCTTTATCTCCCCTTCTTGGAAACTACCCAATATGCCTCTAATTGGCTAGAGTCTAGACCATTGTTTTCAAACTTGGCAACTTTGAGATGTGTGGATGTCAAGTCCCAGAATTTCCCAGCCAGCACTGTCAACTGGGGGATTTGCGGAGTTGAAGTCTAAACATCTTAAAGTTGCTAAATTTGAAAATACCAGGTTAAATTGTACTCTCAAGGCTGTCATCATTTCTAGCGCTTTCTTGTTGTTTACACAATCTTTCCTTTGCTCCTAATAGTCTACAAGGCCTTTCTTTAACTCACTAATAAATAGTCCTTCTTTTTCTGGTCACGTCTCCAGAAATCATTTTGTAAATTGCTGTATTATTTCCGTTTTTCTTGGCACACATATTTTAATTGCACAAAGCTGAAGATCAGCCATTTTGGATACCAAGCTCAATGTTTTGCTCATGTCTCAGAAATCCAACAAAAGCATCCCAGATCAATGGATGTCCAGTCTCTGCTTGAAAGCCTCACATACAAGGGAGCCCATCTCTTCCTTGGGTAAAAGTCCAACTGTTTTTCTAACTTTCAGTTGGAACCTGCCTTCATATAATTTAAATTATTATTCTCTGTCCTAGAATGGTATTTCCAGGAGATCTTCTCATTCCAGGGGCCAAAAGCAATATCACATTTCTAGCTACTGGAGAAGCCCCCTATTAATTACCTGCAATCAAAGTGGACTACTTTAAGTAGAAGAGTTTCCCAGAAAATTTCACCAGTTTGAATAGTACAAATCATTAAAAACAAGTATAGAAATACAGTCAGAAAACTACCAAACTCAAGGGTAGCTATTAACCCACAACGTACTGGAATATTTATGCTGGCTATTGTATAAAAACTCAAAAGATTTAAGTAGAACAGTATACCATGGTAGTCTAAATAATTTTGACTGGATGGAGTGTATTATACAACATTGGGCAACAGGTTATTGCATTATCTGCAAGCAGGAAGAGAACAGAATCTTTGCCTTTTAGGTTTCTGCCATACTTAGATAAATTTATACATCCTTATGCCAAGATAAGTAAAAAGGTCAGTAGTGAAGTATGTTCTTTGTTGGCTCCTCAACTTAATTGTGCTGATGGCAGCATATCATGTTTAATCAAGGTAAAAGCTCATCCACGGTTTGGGCTAAGAGGTTGGCAAATAGGAGCTTAGATCTTTGTGGACCCTTAAATAAAAAATCCACATGGGATGTCTCCAAACCGACCAAACATAGATATTAAGCAAAGAAGCCACAGATTCTTAACTCTACATGCATTCCCTTTTAACCTTGATGAATGGCAGGAAAGTCAATAAGGTGGTGGCTCAGCTGGCAATGCTTCAGTTAACATCAAGTTGGCCTTGACTGCTTCTTCCAAGCTGGTCATTTTGAAACACTCCTTTCCCTTCCTCTCCATTCCTATTATGAAAATGAAGAAAGGGATAAATTCTATATAATGTTCCATGAGTGGACTTTCAGTTGGTGGAGAATACGTCAGGGTTATCTTCTTCAAATATTTGAAGAGTTGTGGAAGTGTTATACTACATATCACATTTTCTCTGTTTGAGTCTGAACAAACTCACTTCCCTCAATCTCACTTTATATCTGCCAGTCCCTGAATATCTTTCTATGCAATGCCATAGTGTCATTTTAGGGAACTTTTCCTGTACCATTATATGTTTATTATTCTTTCTACAGGTGCATTTCCGCTAAACAAACTTGTAACATCATCCTTGACCAACAAACTCTTGAAAAAGGGTCAAGAGATCTCCAGGTAAGTTTACTTACTTGTGTCAGTTATTGTATCAGTGGAATCCTATGACCTAGTCTTAACGCCATGGAATCTATAAGGCCAGAAACCATCAAAAGTAATAAAAATGTTTGAGTCAATGCAAATAAACATTTTCCTTATTTTTCCCCACAGCCCTTTATTTTTAATATTTACTTTGGAACAGTTCCTCTGTTCACTTATTGAAGTTAACAAGATAATTTATTCCCCCATTCTTTCATTCATTCTCCATTATTTGTATAGATGATGGCCATTTCCCATTTCTTTCCGCAGTGACCCTATTCCTTCTTTAATATAATTATTCTATCGATTTTTTAAAAGATTCATATGGCCACACATCTTAGATGACAGTTCTGGGCTCTCTTTCAAATAGTCCCTAAGACGTCTGAAATCTTCCTTCAGTGAGTGACCTGTGGTTGCATTCACTGAAGCCATTGCAAGAGAGGCTCTCGGCAATGATAAGGGATGAAGCAGTCAGTTTTCTCCACTTCCACTCCATCCCTTCCCAAATTGCTTCCCCATGGTAGTCCTGGGTGAGGACAAGGAAAGCCAGCCTGGCTACTCAAAGCAGCCCTTGTGTCTCATGTGAGGCCACTAGGCCTCACATGAGACCTCCAAGACCTTGCAGCCAAAGGGAAGGAGGAAGTACCATGCCAGAAGCCAAGCACTGACAGGACTCCCTACCAATGGAACAATTAATCACTCCCAGCCACCTGGAGTTCATGTGTCTCAAATTGCAAAAACAAGTTTTTTCCAATTTTGAATTTTTTGGCAGCTCAATAAGGGATAAGAAGGCATGGCACTGCTTTAGATGCAGGGCCTCTCCGGAAGCAGGGCCAAACCCCATGTGAAAAACTATGTCTCAGGAAAACTCAGAGCCTGCCCCCACACAACATTTATGAATCTACAGATATTCACAGTTCCAATGGGAACCAAACAAGGTTAACAGGTAACAGTAACAGAGTTGGAAGGGACCTTGGAGGTCATCTAGTCTAACCCCCTGCTCATGCAGGAGACCTGTACTAGGGATTTGAACCGCCGAACTGCCAACCTTTCTGATTGACAAGCCAGGCTTAACAGAAGAGAAGGTAAAGAGTTCAGATAGGTTAACACTGCAGCAGAGTCATCTGTGGAAGAATTAATAGTGTGGTAATGGTGCAACCCAGCAATCAAATCCCCACTCTCAGTAAGGAGCATTGCATGAAAAGTGGCCAGGATTACCCAATTATGCCAGCCATTTTCACACTGTTAACCTGCCCCCACCTCTCAGCCCTGGTAGATGTCCCTGCACTGCAGCAGATCATTATGGTAATGTAAGCAGGGCCAATTTATTCTAGGTACCTTGATCTTAATAACAAAGCTGGAGAGAAGCCCTGGAAAATGACTGCATTAGAAATCCAAGCAAGGTTGTCTCCTCACAGTTTGGAGATTGGATAGGCATGCCTACCATCTGCTGGAATCCTGCATATTTTGATAAACCTGAACTCCCCGTGGCCTGCTAGGTCCTCTCTAATCTGTAGATGAGACAGGACAGTTCAAACAGTGGAGCTTGTCTTCTTTCTGCCCTGGAAGACCACTTTGAGACCTTAAATGAGCAAGGTCTTATTTCCAATAGATCAGGTTTTGCAGAACAGCAACGGAACTACTTCTATGGTAGCTTATCCTTTTACCTTCTACCAGTATGTTCTGGCAGACTGGAAATTCTAATCTTTGCCTGAGTATGATGACTTTCTGTTCTACCTCTAAATGTTAATTGTCCATGTAGAATTTTATGCGTTTGAACCCTAGTCTGGACTATGACTAGCTCACCTATCAATTCTATCACAAATGCCTTTAATAATACTTGGATTACTTAAATTACTACATCATACTTTTGGGACAGTATATGACAATTACCATTCCTCACTGCTTTTCCTATTGGCAAGTTAGGATGCTTTGAGATTATGTTTTCATATAGCACTAGTACAGTAGTGGGTTTCAATTTGGTTTGCTACCAGTTTACTCGTGGGTGCGGGTGTGCTTGCATGCTTCTGCACATGCGCAGAGACATCTGGGCGGGTGGGCAGAGCCTCCCGCTGCTGCCGCTACCATTTCACCCAATCTGGGATGAACAGGTAGCAACCCACCATTGCACCAGTAGTAGAAGAGCCCTGAAGTGCAGTATTTCACGCTAAACATTGCCCACAGTCTGGAGTTTGTTCCTGAGGGGCTCAAGGTTGACTTAGCCTTCCATCCTCCTGAGGTCAGTAAAATGAGGACTCCAACTGTTGGGTGCAAGAAGCTAACACTGTAAACCACTTAGAGACTGCAGTAAAGTGCAGTGAGGCAGTATATAAGCCTAAATGCTATTTCTTCAGTGTCATAGGAGGTTGCAGGAAACTATGATCCAGGAAGCAAATATGACTTTCCGTTCTGGCTCATTCATTCTGTTTTGCTACATTACAGTTTTCATTATGAAAACTGGGCTAAACTCATGCTAAGTACTATATAGGAGTTGGAATTGGGAGCTTGATTAAGTACTTCCTAGCCCTTCCACTCTAAATGATTGTGGTGATACGTTGAACTTTTTTCTTCAAACAAACAACACTTTTAGAAAGTTTTGCACCTATATAATAAAGGTACATTGGCATCTGAACAATCTCCTCCAAAAGTAAAGGCAACAGAGCGTGTACTATTATTTCACTCAGGAGCAACTACTATCACTATCAAGATTTGGTTTTTTATGATTTTTTTTTATGATAAAACTCTACTGGGTCAGACAAAGTCTAATCTAATACAATAATCTCACTCAATAATAGCCCAAAAGTCTCTAAGAAGCCCAAAAGTCTCCCATATTCCTATCAAAGCAACTTATACTGAGAAGCAGAGTACCTTTGATCTTTGAGCATGAGCAGGAGACTTTTCATGGTCATTCTTTTGTGTATCATAGTGCGATAAAAACTTTGCTATAGCTTTATAGAAACTGTTGATTAACTGAATATGATAAATCAATTAAGGATACAAATTTATTACAACAGGCTAACTAGCAGAAAGACAAACATTGATACAATGTTCACCGTATAATTTCATTACAATAATACAATAATAGATAAAAGAGAGAAAATAAATTTGCAGAGTGGCAATTAATTTCATAATTACGGTTACAGGAAACAGTCTGCCAAGTAGACTAACGTGAGAGTATTCAATTCAACCTTAATTTGAAATGACAGTAATAAAGACAGGAGAACTTTACCAAACTCCAAACTGATTCAATCCAAGGTTCTATTCAAATCAAGATTTCCTTCCAATTCTGTTATTCAGAAGCTGAGTTATACAATACCAATGTTAGATTTGGAACTAGTTAATTCTGCCAGCACGGGAAGGTGTTGCAATAAGTACATTGCCTTTAAATCATCTAGTACAATCATAATCCTGGAAGGGACCTTTGAGGTCATCTAATTTAACAGCCTGCTCACTGACAGATGTCCATCCAGTCTGAATTAAAAATTTCAATTGAAGGAAAACTTTCCTTTTCATGTGGCAGCCTGAAGAGTTGGGTTTAAAGACTACTCATCGTGCTGGTGGCCCTTTTCTGAAACTGCTCCAATTTGTCATTATCTTAATTGAATTCGAATGCCCAGAATTGGATATAATATTCCAAACTGGGTCTGATCAGGGAAGAATGATTTTGCTCTTTGGTATGCTGGGCAATTTTGGTGATGGGTTTGCCTGAGGAGTTCTGTATGCACTTTTATGTCCTTTTCTTTGGGGACATAAAGGTGGCTGTCACCTTTTCTATAGATATGTGGAATTTAAAATTGTTCCATCTTGAAACAGCATTAGTTCTGCATCTGCATCTTACAAGAATCAGATTCATTCCACTATTCCATTCTCACACAGAAAACCCCTCGAACACCATGCCTCTTGCAGGAACCCCAGCTCCCAAAAGGAAGAGAAAACCTACTAAACTCATTTTAGAATTAACCCAAGAAGGTAAGAGATATCCCATGAGCACACATTCCTTTTCCAATAATTCTTCCCTAGTATCTAGAAAATGATTTACAAAAAACATAGAGGTTATTCTCCCAGATAGAGAAAACACTTTGACATAATATGTAGAACTACAGTTTTTGATAAATCAAAGAGATGGAGAAGGAAATTATGGTAAAATTATGGTGATAGCCAAAGAGCAACATACTGTAATTTGTTTCCAACAAGTTACCACAGAGGTTGAAATCCAAAGGGAAATATAGGTATTTCTCATGGATGTAAAAGTAAAAACTCCCTTAACAGTATGTGGATTGGAGAGGCTATCCAGGATCTTGCTAAAATGTAAGATTAGACACTTGCTCTTGATGATAATCTCAAATTTTGATTCATTCAAAAGTGATCACATCACACACTTAATATCAGCAGGAATTGTTTTCTCTTTCAAAGAATCATTACATTACCTTACATTAAGTCCATCATATTTCTACCACTGGGATTTGTAGGGGACCATCATATTTTATAGATCTAGACCTCCCACCTCAATAATTTCAGTTCAGATTTATACAATGTATCCTAGGCTGTAAGTAAAATGTTAATTTCTTCAGTTTTGAAAAATTGAAAAATGTGTGTCAGATTCTTAAAAATATGGATGGTTCAGCTATCATAGGTGGGAACAATTCTACAAAATAAACTGAAAAGAATGCTTTATAAGCCCTGCTATCTGATTGTGCACACCTGGATTGCATAGGCTGTTTGTTTCCTGAAAGATTGCACATAACACTGATTTAACTCAGGAAGCGGTTATCCATTAACATCACTGAAGATTGCTTCAGGCATTTTGATTATTAATATTATGTCACCTGCTTTTATGTCATCAAGTCAATTGTTATATTTCATTCAGCTCTATAGAAAGCTAAGGAGTCAGTAAAACTATATTTGGTTGAGGACACAGAGAAGAAATGTTGTAGATGTCCATAATTTTCAATCATAATAATTAAAACTCAGACTTATGTAGGATCAGCAGCTGAAGCTGCAAGAATGTCTCCCATTCTCCCAGAGAATTCAGGGGTTAATAGCTTTTTTCATTTTCAGGTAGGTTAAAACAAGGCAGTCTCAGTTGTGAATGTTAAAATCTCTGTCACCAATCTCAGGAGTTTTCAATTTCCTATCTTAGACCATTTGATTAATTTAATTAGGAGTTGTTCTGAAGGAAGGAAGGCACAGAAACCTATCTCCTGTCCCAGGCAGAGTGCTGAACAGGATAAGAAATCAGAGATGCAATTCCTAAGTGCTCTCACTCCTTAAACTACGTGTTATTCCTAATAATTTGGCATATTAGGAAGATGTTCACATGTCCCCTTCATCCCACTAGGTTTCAGTGAGGTTAATCAGGTTGACCTGGTTTTTCAGGGAAAGTTAGAAATAGAGATCAAGGAGGAGAAATGGAAGATTACAGCCAAACCATCAGACGTATTGAGGCAGAAGGTTAAATGAAATCTTGGACAGAAAATATAGAGTTCAGGGGAGAAATTTATATCCCTGAGAGTTGGGATAGTCACATATTAGAATTTCTAGTATGGATTTGCCCAACTTTATTTGGACTACAGTGAAAAATCACACAAAAAGCTACTAAAAAAACTTTAGCGTAGCCTCATTTGCAAGGGTGTTTCAAACATTAGTTCTGAAAAATTCTTACTGAAATTAGTTTTATTGATCTTTTGTTTGCCTTTAATACTATAAGCAAAATGGGTACAGTGGTTTTCAAACCATGGTGTTAGACTAGTGTACCGAGATCACCCATTTCCCAAAAGAATTCCTTAATATCTAGAATAATATTACTTTTTCAATTTTTCAATATACAGTATTTATTTTTATTGCCCACCTCATTTCCCAGGCTCAATAAAACCATAACTGCTGATAAACAGTCAGATCCCGAAGCTTTGGTATATAATTCAAATATCACATTAACATCTTTAACATTTAAAGGTTATCCCATAAATCTATTTACACAGTATACATTAACACAATTCCCAAAAGATATCACATAACCATATCATATAGCTCAATGAACTCTCAAATTTTTTTACATCTCTAGCACAAAAACTTGATGTCCATTTTTTCAAATACATTCTTTGGGGGTCCAATGTACCGTAAATACAAGTTTTTAACAAATCCACCTTAACATCAAATCTATTGATACCATTTATAAATATTTTTAAAGACACAAATGCATTTATAGGGCATTATTGGAAATTCCAGTTCTTTAGTCCATGTTTGGAATATCCCAGGAATTTCTATTAAAAATATTCTTAAGATTTTGATAGAGATATATTTAGGTTTTATTTATATTATTGATTTTATTTAGTCATGGATTCCAACAAATAAGAGAGTATTTCAGGTGCTTTTGAGGCAGCCAAAGCATCTGGCTCATATTGGTACCTTAGAACAGGGCTGTCAAACTCACGGCCCTTGGGCCGGATGCATCATGCACTGGCCATGACCATGCCTGGTTTAGCGAAGGGGGGGAAGTCCCGATACATCACGTGACACCGCCGTGACGACATGAGTTTGACACCCCTGCCTTAGAACATACTTAAGTTGAAGATGTTACCACTGTTACAACCTGGGAGGACAAATTCAGTTTGAATTAGAATGATGGAAATTACTAGCAATTCAGAGATGCAGATAATCTTCATTTGCCATGATCAGGACATAATTAATCAAAGCTACCTTTGGGTTAAGTTGTAGATGACAGTCTAGGTAGGCCTGAAGATCTAGCAATAATGTCCGATCCAGAAAAAGCCAGATGAAGATACTTACAGAGAAATATTCAACAAAGAGGTGTTACATGGGAGCGACGTGGCGCTCCCATGTAACACCTCTCCTGCGCGAGCTGCATTGGCTCCCGGTGGTCTTCCAGGTACGCTTTAAGGTATTGGTCCTCATCTTTAAAGCGCTCCATGGCTTAGGGCCAGGATATTTGCGAGACTGCCTGCTGCTACCGATAACCTCCCACTGGCCAATACGCTCTCACAGAGAGGGCCTCCTCAGGGTGCCGTCGGTCAGGCAATGTCGGCTGGCGGCACCCAGGGGGAGAGCCTTCTCTGTGGGGGCACCCGCCCTGTGGAACGAGCTGTCTCCTGGAATACGACTGATCCCGGACCTCCGGACCTTCCGTAAGGCCCTGAAGACTTATTTATTCCACCAAGCCGGCCTAGCCTAAATGGTTCTTAATTGGGATTTTAAATTTTATAGACTTGGGGGTTTTAAATTGGGAAGCCAATGATTTAATTCTTTTTAATTATCTTAACTTTTGTATTGTATGTATTTTTAATTTTGGCTGTTCACTGCCCTGAGTCCCTTCTGGGAGAAGGGCGGTATACAAATTAAAATAATAATAATAATAATAATAATAATAATAATAATAATAATAATAATAATAATAATAATAAAAGGAAGGGAATGGGAGAAAAGGCTTAACAATTCCAGAATGTGGTGGTTTTCTCTTACAATTCCATCCTCGGGCATTAAACTCTTTATGGAGTGTATTCTGTTAGGGAAAGCAAATTTTAGTAGTAATACTAAGTAAATAGAGGTTGTTGAGTTGTTCTAGTGGCCTTGGCTGAGGAATTGCAACACAGGTTAAGTTTTGCTGCTTCTATAGTAGGCTTCTTTTTGTATTCCTTCAGTCATGCCGCAAGAAGGGTCCAAGCTGAACCTCGGGAAGAAGATCAGCATTCCCAGGGATGTGATGTTAGAAGAACTCTCTCTCCTTACCAACAGGGGATCCAAGATGTTTAAACTTCGACAGCTGAGAGTAGAGAAATTCATATATGAAAACAACCCTGATGCCTTCACCAGCGATTCTGTGGTAGGTACAAGCAGGTACAGGAATGGACAATCTGGTAAATTTATATAGTCAGGCTGGATCTAGGTAATATATATTTTTATTTATTTATTTTTATTTATTTTTATATGCCACCCTTCTCCGGAGACTCAGGGAGGCTTACAATGCATTAAGCAATAGCCTTCATACTTTTGTATATTTTATACAAAGTCAGCTTATTGCCCCCACAAACCGGGTCCTCATTTTACCCACCTTAGAAAGGATGGAAGGCTGAGTCGACCTTAAGCCTGGTGAGAATTGAACTCACAGTAATTGCAGGCAGCTGGATGTTAAATGCTGCCTTAGTAGGAGGCATTAGCCTCCTACACCATTCAGGCTCCATATATGCAAATGTAAAGAGAATTTCCATGTGTAATATAGTCTTAACTTCTTTTCCATACCATAAAATCCCTAAAAGAGAAAAGTCGGAATAGCTGCATAAAACCTTTTGATTGGTAGCTCTAAGACCTGTCCTTTTGAAAGCACCTAGAATTGCATTTGGGGAAAAATAGTAAATTTGTGTGCATCAGAAAAGGAAAGCATGTTTCTATATTTTCTATCCTTCCATTTTATTCTGTAGTTCTGATACATTGTCAATGGAGTACAAAAACTGCTTTTGTTTTTGTTTTGTTTTTCATTCATGGATCTTCCTCATTAGGTGGGGACAAAACATTGTTCAGTTCAGCAGAAACAATTTCTTACTTTTTTAAGATTTGGCAGGACATGAAACATTTCTGCAAACTGCAATCAGTTCAGAGATGCAAGCAGGGGTGGGATTTAGCCGGTTTGGAATGGTTCGGGCAAACCGGATGTTAATTTTAATCTGGTTCACCAAACCGGTTGTTCCAAGGACTGGCTGATCACATCCACCCTGACCCTTCCCTCCCAGAAGTCTCCATGCGGCCTGTTTTGAATGCGAGGTAAGTGCAGGGATCGTGCAGAGGCTCTGGGAGGGTGAAAAACAGGCCCATTTCCGGCCTCTAGAGGGACTCCTGTGCCCAGGGGAGGTTGTTTTCACCCTCCTGGAAGCTCCAGGAAAGCCTCTGGAGGGCAAAAAATGGGCCTCCCAGAAGTCCAGAAACGGGCCTGTTTCCAGCCTCCAGTGCCTGAGGTAGGACATTTTCACCCTTCTGGAGGCTCCAGGAAAGCTCCAGAGCCTTGGGAGAGTGAAAACGCCCCGCCCCCCCCCCCGGCCGTGGTGCAGCAGGCCATGTAGGCCATGCCCCCATGGCCACGCCCACCCAGCAAGCGGGCAGCGAACCGCTTCTTAAATTTTCTAATCCCACTCCTGAATGCAAGTCTTATCTGAATTAGAAATTAATTTTACAAAATAATTGTGTTCACGCAACATTTAATCAAGTGAGATAAAAATCTAGCAGACACATCCACGTAACTTGTTAAGCTTGGCCCCTGTGAACCTTAATTAGGGTTTTGTGACTAGCATATTGTACAAACCAGACCTATTTGATTGGTTTATAATGTAATATTTCATGTGAACCTAAGTAATTATTTCTCTCACAAACCCAGTTTAAACATGTGATTGAATGCAGCTATTAAAAACTCATCAATAGAAATGACACTTCTAAGCTGATGACATATTTTAACTTGTTATTTGGCATTGTGGAAGTAACCATAGGAATATGTAGGAAAGGTTGGCTCTTCCTTCCTTCCTTCCTTCCTTTTCTTTCTTTCTTCATTAAGTGTTGTACCTTATGATTCTTGATGAACGTATCTTTTCTTTTATGTACTCCAAGAGCCTATGCACCAAAGACAAATTCCTTGTGTGTCCAATCACACTTGGCCAATAAAAAATTCTATTCTATTCTATTCTTTCCTTCTCTTTCTTTCTTTCTTTACTTCCTTCCATCCATCCATCCATCCATCCATTACATATGCAGCTTTTTTCTAAAGTGTTCTCCCTTTATTGCACTCCCTCAGTGCAATAAACTGCAGTTATTTGTTTTTTGCTTTCTGAATTAGTCTAAGAATAGTAAAGGAAAATGAAGGCTTTCAAAGGATGAGAAAAGATGATGTCTGACAAAGATGCCCAAAGACAAGAGAATTCAGAGTTCTGTATTTCCTATTTCTCTCTTTATTCAGGGAAAAGTTTGTTTAGAGAGCTATTATAAGGTACGGCTCCCAATCTGGCTGCAAAAAATCTGATGCCAGATGAAACTGCAGCAAAGAGTCAAGAGTTTTGTTTTTTTGCTTTTTTGTGGTCATCTGGATTTTCACAGATAAATCCTGGTAACTCTCTTATATAGGTTGTTGACTGAATGGAATATTATTAAATGCAGATTCATTTTCCTGCATTCCTGCTCATTTTGAGTAGCCTTTCATTTGAATAGCCACTCTGCAACAGATGGTGAACCTTAAATGGGGTACGAACCTCTGGTATTTCACCCAGTGAAGCAGGAAAAGTCCCATTACCATAGGATTCCCATACCTCTGTGGTGCAAGAGAGAGAGATGAAAATACTGATTCATGGACAATTCATTCATTTCCAAATAGCACAAAATTTCAGCAGTAACTGCTGATAGAACTATTTCCTTATGAGCAGTGGTGGGTTTCAAATTTTTTTACTACCGGTTCTGTGGGTGTGGTTTGGTGGGCGTGGCTTGGTGGGCATGGCATGGGAAGGGTACTGTAAAATCTCCATTCCCACCCCGCTCCAGGGGAAGGATACTGCAAAATCCCCATTTCCTCCCAATCAGCTGGGACTCAGGAGGCAGAGAATAGATGGGGGTGGGGCCAGTCAGAATTTTTACTACCAGTTCTCTGAACTACTCAAAATTTCTGCTACCGGTTCTCCAGAACTGGTCAGAACCTGCTGAAACCCACCTCTGCATATGAGGCAAAAGCATTGGAAATTGTTGAAATATGGTAGTTATGTTTATATTAAAACTTTAAATATTTTCAACATATTGGAATAGGCAACTGCAACCTCATAAATCATTATGAAGAGTATAAAAATAAGTAGAACTTCCTTGCTGCCTTTATTCACAGTACTTTCTAATCTCATTGTATATGGTGTGTCCATCACTGAGGACCTATGCTAATCAGAAGCCATAGAATTAGCATTTTTATTTAGTTCTAGGGAAATATATACATCACAGGTAGTCCTTGACCAATGGCCACAATGGAGCCCCAAAATTTCTGTTGCTAAGTGATTTTGCCCCATTTTACAACCTTTCTTGCCAGCGTTGTTAAGTGAATCATTTCAGCTGTTAAATTAGTAACACAGTTGTTTAGTTTAGTTTTAGTTTTATTTGATTTGTATACCGCCCTACTCCCGAAGGACTCAGGGCGGTGAACAGCCAACAATAAAATACATAGGTAGGGCCATGAATTAACTGGGTCAGGTCCATGGCTGTCATGGAAGCCATGAACTCCCGAGCCACCTCAGATGCCTCACCAACGGACGGCAAATTGAAATCCCCCATGACCATAAGCCTAGGGGTCTCAACCGCCACCGTGGCGATGACGCTGAGTAGGTCGGGCAGGGCTGCTGCCACATGGCAGGGAGCCAGGTACGTGATCAGCAAACCCATCTGAACCCCGTGACCCCATTTCATAAGGAGGGATTCACAGCCGGCCGTCTGAGGAACAGTGGCCTCCCTCGGTCTCAGACCTTCGTTAATAATAACCGCTACCCCCGCCCCTACCCTGCAACCTCGGCTGATGGAATGCGCGGAAACCTGGTGGGCACATTTCAACAAGAGGGACCCCCCCCTCTTGGCCCAACCAGGTTTCTGTAATACCTGCCAGGTCCGCTCCCCCCTCCTGAACAAGATCACAAATGAGGGGGGCTTTATTTACTACAGACCTGGCATTGCATAACATCAGACGGAGGCCAGGGCCCTGAGGATCTGCGCCACCTGGAGAACGAGTGGAGCTTTGGGGGCCGGAGCGCGCCACCGCTCGAAGACAGCGGGCGCGGGCTCCCCTAACACGATATGGCCCCCTGCTCCCGCCATATCTACCCCTCCCAACCACAGTACTGATGGTAGAAACCTTATCTGGATGAACTATCCCCCCTCTTGACCCGGGCCCCCCACCCCCCGTGCCGTGCTCCACAGCCATACCTGGCCCTCCCCTTAGTGGGTTATCCCCCATACCCACGGCCTTACTTCTGATCCAACCCTCCCCCCCCCAGAACCCCTTAAGACATTCGTTAAAACTTTATATAAAAATCCCCTCAACCCCCTCTTCGCGGCATGCCACCTCTCTGGGTTCCAAAGCCCTTCATCGAGGTAGGCCTTCGATAACGTAGAAGGCCAGGCTTGCGAGAGGGGGGAGTCTTGCAAGGCAAAGAGCTCAGCCTCAGTTGTAAAGTGACTCTGACTTCCCCATTGACCTTGCTTGTTAGAAGGTTGCAAAAGGTGATCACATGACACTGGGACACTGCAACCGTCATAAATATAAATAAATAACTAAGATGCCAGGTGTGTGAATTTTGATCATGTGATCAGGGGATGATGCAATAGTCTTAAGTGTGAAAAACCGTCATCAGTCATTATTTTCACTCCTTCTGTAACCTTGAATAGTCACTAAATGGACTGTTGTACGTTGAGGATTACTTGTACTGTACTACCTAGTAGCAAGCGTAGGCCTAGCAATATGTTCCATGTATGTGCTTATGTCCATGGAGAACCCAAATTACACATGCACCAAAAGTAGACTAAATGAATTACTGGAATCTATCTGGAACCAAAGGATTTCTGGATATCTGGGTCCCAAGCCATTTATGATTGTGTAAGTTATTACTAGCGCTTAAACTGCACCCAGAAACAAACTGGCAAGTAACACAGCTCCTATATTATGTGACAAGCCTGGGATTATCCTCTTAGTATATGGCAGCTGTGCTTGTGTATAACTGAAACTTCTGGGTGGTCTTCACAGGCAATCCCATTCATAGCACCTCTGTTCAGGAGTGACCAGGGCATGATTGACTGTTGCCAGGGCCTCTTGTCTCAGGGACTCCTAGCACTAGTGCACCAGGCAAAGCTGGGCCAAGGTGCTCTTGTCCACCTGCTGCACCTGCAGAAGCTGTAAGTCCAGCAGAAACCCTAGATAAATGCCCTTTGGGGAGCACAATCCCATCAAGAACTATTGTTGGGATTGTCTCACAATTGGTTGGTTTTGAATTAACAGAAACAGAAAGTTCACAGTCACTGCATCTTGTTTGGATCAAGTCTAATCATATTAGCCTCAAATCTAGATTCTACCATTTCTCCCATTTGGTTTTAGGTAGAGAGGTAGAACTAGCTATCATCTGAATATTGATCATATTGTATCCCAAACTGTTATGTCCTTATAAGGACATCCGCCCGGATTGGCTGCCAGCCACCGGGCGGGAAGATTTGAATCCCTGTCAGGGGGCGGTGCGTCTGCCGGAGCGAATATAAGGAGAGCCCCGGCAGCGCACAGTCAGTCTTGCTACTGTTTCTTGTTCTCAATAAAAGTTACTAATGTAACGAGCTGGTCACGTCTTCCTTTCCTGCGCCGATCTAACACTGGCGACGAAGGACTGAGAGAAGAACGAACCTCGCGGCACCAAGCCAACAAGACAAGACTCCGGCACCGGGAACTACAGTAGGCATTTCCAAAGGCATGGCAGCCGCTGAAGTCACTTTGCCAGCCCTTGCTCCTTTCCGCCCAGGGAAGGACAAGTGGAAATCCTACGTAGTGAAATTCCGGCAATACCTGAGAGGCAACAACATCAGGGATGCCGATGATGACCGGAAGAAGGGCATCTTCCTGGCCAACTGCGGCTCCGAGGTCCTCGACATGGCAATCGATCTCGTAGCACCACGAGACATCGAAGAAGTGCCATGGACAGACCTGCTGCAGATCCTGGAGGACCACTATGCCCCAACAGGAACACCGGTGGCGAACCGTTTCACCTTCCACCAACGGGACCAGAAGGAGGGTGAGACGATCAAGGAATTCGTGGCCGCCCTACGCCAGATCGCAGCCAGCTGTGAGTTCGACCACGTGGACAATGCCATCGCTGACCGCGTGGTCTTCGGCATGAGGGACAGAGGCCTGCAAAAGAAATTCCTGAGCAGGAAGAAGCTCGTGCTCAAGGATGTGGTGGAGGAAGCCACCGCATCCGAAATCTCGGAGAAAGCAGCTGCCGCAGTAAGCAGAGCCAAGGGAATCCACAAGATTCGCTCCGCAGAGCAATCTTCAACAGAGGATTCCACGGCTGGATCCGAGTCGGAGGGAGAGTCCACCGTCCACAAGGTATCCAGACCCCCAAGGCGGGAAACCGCCCAACGGAACTACAAAGGGGAGCGCTGTGCCAGCTGCAGAGGGGACCATGCCAGAGCAACCTGCAAGTGGAGAGATGCGACCTGCCGACGCTGCAACAGAAGGGGTCACATCGCCGAAGCTTGCAGAGCTGAGGAACCAGCCCCAGAGCCCTCCAGCCACCGTCCCCGCGAGAATCGGAAGGATTACCAGAGGTCATCCAAACGGTCCTCTGGTCCTTCCAGACGCAGAGACGACGAATTTCCCCGGAGCGGAGCGGTCCACCAGACGACCATCGCTCACACGACGTCAGACAGTGCCACCAAGTTCCATGTGACCATCCACGTGGAAGGAGCACCCTGCAAAATGGAGGTAGACTCCGGCTCAGTCTACTCCATCATGGACTGGCAGCAGTTGAAGCGCCTGCAACCCAGTATCACCAAGCGAGAGCTGAAGCCACTACACTCCAAGCTCGTCGACTTCGGGGGAAATCCCATCGGAGTGCTAGGAAGAGCCAACATCCGGGTCACCTACAAGCAGTTCGAAGGCAAGCTCCCCATCACCGTCGTAAGGGACAGCCGACCGAACCTGCTAGGAGTGGAGTGGTTCAAGCCGCTGGGGCTCTCAATCGAGGGCATCAACCAAATTGGCAGGGACGAACTCGACTACCTCATCGAAGAGTTCAAGGAAGTCTTCGATGGTAAGCTGGGGAAATTTGTGGGGAGGCCAATCTCCTTCAATCTGGACAAGGGAATACCCCAATTAGGCTCAAGCCCCGCCGAGTTCCGTTTGCCCTGCGGCCCAAAGTAGATGAGCAGCTGGATAAGCTGATCGCCCAGGGCGTCCTGGAACCGATCGATCATGCTTCATGGGAGACCCCCATTGTGACCCCACTGAAGCATGATGGGTCTGTGCGCATCTGCGCCGACTACCGTTGCACCATCAACAAGGCGTTGGCACAGAGCGCATACCCAGTCCCAGTGGTGCAACACCTGCTGCATTCCCTGGGATCTGGATCAATTTTTGCGAAACTGGACCTGGCCCAGGCTTACCAGCAACTGCCAGTGGATGAAAAAATGGCGGAGGCTCAAACAATTGTCACGCACAGGGGGGCATTCAAATGCAACCGGCTCCAATTTGGAGTCAGCGCTGCCCCCGGCATCTTCCAATCCATGATGGAACGCCTCCTCCAGGGCGTTCCAGGGGTGGTGCCTTACTTCGACGATGTGCTTGTCTCTGGTGACTCAAGAGCTCAACTCCTTGAAAGGCTCAGGCTTGTCCTGCAGCGATTCAAGGCCAAGGGCTTGAGGGTCAGGCGGGACAAGTGCATCATAGGAGTACAGGAAGTCGAGTTCCTGGGCTACCTCATTGATAGCACAGGCATCCACCCCACCAAATCAAAAGTGGAAGCAATCCATGAAGCTCCAAGCCCAAAAAACAAAACGGAGCTTCAGGCTTTCCTTGGGTTGCTCAACTTCTACGCCATTTTCTTAAAACAGAAAGCCACAGTTGCTGAGCCACTCCACCGCCTGCTGGGGAAATCGGCTTCCTGGAAGTGGGGCCAGGAAGAGGAAGCAGCGTTCCGGGCCATCAAGGGACTACTGACGTCCAAAAGCGTCCTCATCCAATACAGCGAGACGCTCCCCATCAAGCTGACCTGCGACGCGTCGCCATACGGGGTGGGGGCAGTCCTCAGCCACGAGCTGCCCAACGGCACGGAGGCCCCCATCGCCTACTTCTCGAAAACCATGTCCGGCGCAGAGCGGAACTACAGTCAGCTGGACAAAGAAGCCCTGGCCATCGTGGCAGGAGTGAAGCGCTTCCACGAATACCTCTATGGAAGGCGCTTCACCATAGTCACCGATCACAAGCCACTCCTGGGACTCCTCGCAGGCGACCAACCCACCCCGACCTTCATGTCCCCGCGGATGACGAGATGGGCCATCTTCCTGGCCGGCTACTCCTATAGGCTCGTGCACCAGCCAGGCACAGCCATAGGAAACGCCGACGCACTCAGCAGATGCCCATCGAAGAACCCGGTGGAAGACCCAGCCCCCACGCTCCATCTATTCCACATAGATGACGACGCCAGCTGTCCAGTCTCCTCCGCAGATGTGGCCGCGCACACCCAGAGGGACCCCACCCTCCGCCAAGTAAGGTCCTGGATCCTCAGGGGGTGGCCAGCGAAACAGACGGAAGAGAGGTTCAGCCCGTTCACCAGGAAACAGACGGAGCTGTCCACCATAAAGGGCTGTCTGCTATGGGGAGACAGGGTGCTGATCCCAAGCACTCTGCAACGGCGGACGCTAGAGACTCTGCACAACGGGCACCCAGGCATCGTCCGCATGAAGGCCCTGGCACGGAGCTACGTCTGGTGGCCCTCACTGGACAGAGACATTGAACAATGGGTCTCCAGATGTGACCCGTGCCAAGAAGTCCGCCCAGCACCGCCACAATCCGAAGTCACGAACTGGGAGACCCCCAGCAACCCATGGTCGAGGGTCCACATCGACTTCGCGGGCCCGATGCAAGGGCGGCACCTCCTCATCGTGGTAGATGCCTTCTCCAAGTGGCTCGAGGTGATACCCATGGCATCTACCACGACAGAAGCGACGATCCGAGCCCTGCGCCGCCTGTTTGCCACACACGGACTACCGGACGTGCTGGTCTCGGACAACGGCCCCCAGCTCACATCCCTGGCCATGGAGTCCTTCCTGGCAGGACTGGGCATCCGCCATGCCCTCTCCGCTCCGTACAGGCCGGCCGGAAACGGACAAGCGGAACGGATGGTCCGGCTCACAAAGGAAGCCCTCACCAAGATGGGCCCGGGAGACTGGCAAGAACGCATCGACAACTTCCTCCTCACCCAGCACATCACGCCGCATGCCACCACCCACAAGAGCCCGGCCGAACTCCTGATGGGCAGAAGGTTGAGGTCACCCTTGGACCGGCTGCACCCCCAATACAGCCCGGAAGTGACCGCAACCGCCAGCCGCCCGCTTCGCGCCTTCAGCAAAGGAAATTCAGTTTTCGCGCTGAATTTCAACGGCTCTCCTAAGTGGCTGAAGGGGAAGATTGCCAGCACAACTGGCCCCAAATCCTACACCGTCGAGTTGGAAGATGGACAGGTCGTGAGACGTCACATCGACCAACTCCGGAAAAGGTGGGGGGGAGCACACGAAAACCAGCCTGACAAGGTAGGCCTACAACACCCAGACGAGGTAGGCCTGCAACACCCCGGCGAGGTAGGCCTACAACACCCAGACGAGGTGGGCCTACCACACCCCTGCGAGGCAGAGCAACGCCATCCCGACGAGGTCGGCCCAGCACACTACCAGGCACTGTCACGTCGGCAGTGCAGCGAGGTAGACCGGGGCCAACCACACGGGGGATGGCAACACCAACCCGACCAGGTGGGCACCCGGCACAGCAGGCCCAGGGACCCCCGACCCAGCCCGCAGGTAGACCGGGACCTGCCCAGAAGGGGAGCACCGCACCCCACCAGTGAAGGCAACCCACGGCAGCCCTACCAGGGAGACCTCAACGCAAGGCGAGTAGACCGGGGACCGTCGCAGATGGGCACACCACAGCACATGGGCGAGGATGGCACACGACTCCCCGGCGAGGGGGACCCCCGCCCAACGCAAGAAACAACCCGGCAACAACAACCCAACCCAGACGACCCCAACCACCAACTGGCGGTAGACCAGGGACTAGGGGGAAGGGAAAGCCGACAACAACCTGCGCCACCCCGGCAGGGGAGACCTCCACCAGCCCGAGGAGGAAGCCCCACAACGACACCCCGACCAGGTCGACCACCACCAACCCGACGGGGAAGGCCAGCGCCAGCCCGGCAAAGGAGACCTGCGCCACCCCTGCAAGGTCGGACACCGCTACCCGAACCAACACCACCCACAGCGAGCAGACCGGACCCAAGGGCACCGGCCCGAACCACCCTCCGGACCACAACGAACCGGGCCGCAGCAGAACCGCAGCCACCGGGAGACCCAGGAAGAGCAAGTGACAGCCGGGGTCTTACCGAGACTCAGACGCTCTTCCCGGGTCGAGACCGAACAGCACCGCCGAGGCGAAAGATCCACAGGCCAGGAGGAAGACCACCAGAACCAGCCATCCAAGGTCTGCGGTCCGGCCGGAGGCGCTGAGGGTGACCCCGCACACTCGCCAGCCGAACCGAGCCCAGTTCCGGGGAAGGAGCCAGGAGCCACAGGAACCCCGTCCGTCCAGGGCGGGGACGCGGAAGAAATGAGACTGCGCAGGTCAAGTAGGGTGCCTAGGCGTCCTACGTACCTGCGGGACTACGTCACGTTCATTGACGAACGCTGAACTGTTTTTTTCTTTGGACTAGGGGGGAGGAGTGTTATGTCCTTATAAGGACATCCGCCCGGATTGGCTGCCAGCCACCGGGCGGGAAGATTTGAATCCCTGTCAGGGGGCGGTGCGTCTGCCGGAGCGAATATAAGGAGAGCCCCGGCAGCGCACAGTCAGTCTTGCTACTGTTTCTTGTTCTCAATAAAAGTTACTAATGTAACGAGCTGGTCACGTCTTCCTTTCCTGCGCCGATCTAACACAAACCATCAATCAATCTCTCCTGGTGGGCATGAAATAGGAGAGAATCCAGCCTTGGGCCACCTGCATTGCTGGGCTCAAAGGCATGATCTCACTTCCCTCTCCCAGACTTACTGAATTGCATAGGAGTCATACCCACTGACAACTAGAGAAAGATTATCAATATAAAGCATACATTTAATTCTTGGAATTTTATTTTTTGAATCTACTCACTACAATATTATGAAATTATTGTATAAGGATACTAAACTATAAAAGAATCCTATAGATTATAATGATAATGTATCCTATCATATTCATCACAGGCAATACATATTTCTTTTAGATACTTACAATTCTATAAGAGCCAAGGAAGCTTGAAGCACTGGACTCAAGGGCAAAACTGTATTTTCTCTTTGGGGGTGTGGAGGGCAAGGGCTTGTTTCCTGTCTTTGATAGAGTGTGGGGATGCTATGGACACAATATATTTTGATTTCAGCAAAACATTTGACAAAGTGACACTAATTGCTCTCAACCTAATCCATTCCATAGTCCCGTCCTGATTTGGTTATTACAGTATGCCTCCCTTTAGGCTGTCTGCAGTGCAGATGCTGGAGCTGGCAGCATTAATGGTGATATAAAAATACTTGGATGCCTATACTCCTAGAACCTTCTGACAAAGATTCATTATTAACCAGACAGGTTAGCTGGTTTTCTAGATAAAGGTGGTTGCATTTAACAGCACTTATTTTTATTTACAATTCAAAAGCTGTAGTTCTTCCATTCATGATGGAAAAAAATTCACTTGCAATTCTGTACTCACAGACATAAGGGCAAATGCCATTAAACACAATTGGCTTTTTGTCTCAGTAAATGTATATAAGTTTGCATGAAAAAATGTTTTAAACAGATAAGGGAAAAATTATCGGTAGTATTTCAGGCAAAAAACATTGTAAAAGGTAAATTCACACTTTTATTCTGTTTAATATCTGATGACCACATGGTGTCACCCACAAAGTTTTCTTGGAAGCAATACAGAAATAAGAAAAGACCCTTAACTTTCCTTAATTTCATAGCATTACTTGCACAATATTATACAGTATGTATCTGGAATGCATCTGGAAAAAAACTGTAAAATAACCTCCCCTATACACTAAAATAACTAATAAAGCATTGAAGTAGGTGAGAAGGCTGACTGTTGTTAATAACTTAGAGAGTAAGCCCTTACTCAGTGGGGTAGAAATAGAAACACACTCAATGGCCTCAATCATGAAAGGCAGTCATGCTATCCTGTCAGTGTAGCAGACCAGTCTCTCTCTCAGAGATGGCAGGACCCAGGGATTCCTTACCATCTCCATCTCTTTGAGAAGGATCATCTTCCATGGCCTAATTGGAAATGTTGGAAGTGAAGGGAATCCACTGCCTTGTAACGGCAGGAAATTGGTCACCTTTGTGATTTTTGTGTGGAGCTACGAGAAGTAAAATACCTGGCTTATGTCTGAAACAACATATGTCTCTCAGCCTGGTTATTTAATGACTAACTCAAACTCAGTCAAAACATGACAAAAGTACTAGATTTTAATGCATGAGGGTTAAACCTGCAGTTGGGCTTCTGTGTTCCTGCGGCAATTCCTAGAATTAAATGTGTCTATAGAAATAAAAAGAACATTTTGCTGTAGTTGGGAAACTATTCCGGGCATATAATTTGGATCATAAATCACTCTGAACCATGACTGGTTAATATTTGTTTGTTTCTATGTTAACAATTATAATACTACTCTTCAAATTAAAGTTTTTCCCGCAAAGGCTTAAAGCCTAAAGTCAATTAAAGTTAAAATGTACTTAACAATGTCTATGTTCACACAACTAATCAATCAAATGCAATAAAGTTGTTTTCTGTCAAACTACAAATGAATTTGTAAGACTGAGTAGCTGTGGCTTCCGGCGTCCCGGTATAGTCAGCTGGTGCCATCGCTGACTATTGGGGGTGAATCTTTGCCACCCACACAGAGGGCTCGCAATCTGGGTGTCCTCCTGGACTCACGGCTGTCTTTAGAAGAGCATATGACGACCGTAGCCAGGGTTTTTTTTTATCAGGTTCGCCTGATCCACCAGTTGCGTCCCTTTCTGGACTGGGAAGCCTTGCGCATGGTCACTCACGCCCTCATCACCTCCTGTCTGGACTACTGTAATGCTCTCTACATGGGGCTCCCCTTGAAGAGCACTCGGAGGCGCCAACTGGTCCAGAATGCAGTCACGCGGGTACTTATGGGCGCGCCTCGTTATGCCCATGTAACACCTTTCCTGTGCAAGCTGCACTGGCTCCCAGTGGTCTTCTGGGTGCAATTCAAGGTGTTGGTCACAACCTTTAAAGCGCTCCATGGCATAGGACCAGGATATTTTTGGGACCGCCTTCTGCCACCAATAGCGTCCCACCGACCAGTCCGCTCCCACAGAGAGGGACTCCTCAGGGTACCGTTGGCCAAGTTATGTCGGCTGACGATACCCAGGAGGAGAGCCTTCTCTGTCGGAGCTCCTGCCCTTTGGAATGAATTGCCCCCAGATATTCGTAACATCTCTGACCTCCGAGTCTTTCGCTGTGCCCTCAAGACCCTACTGTTCCAACAGGTGGGGCTGTCTAACTGAATGATTTTAAACTGGGTTTTAATATTGGGTTTTAAAATTTGGCCAAAACTATTTAATGATTTTAATTAATTTTAACTATGATATTGTATATTTATGTTTTTAATCTTGGCTGTACACCACCCCGAGTCCTTCAGGAGAAGGGCGGTATATAAATAAAATTATTATTATTACTATTATTACTATTATTACTATTATTACTATTATTACTATTATTATTATTATTATTATTATTATTAATTTCTTGGGCGTTTTAAGTTGCACAATGCAGCTACAGTTCAAAGCTGAAATACATACACAAAAGGAGTTTCGTGAAGATTGTTTTTCTGAGAGGAGACCATAAACCTAGTAATCAGATAAAAAGTATTACTCCTTTTTCTGTTGAGGTTATCTTTTCTTTTTATCTAGCTCACAATTTATAACCATCATCATCAATGTGGTGAGAAAGCGTGAGTACAGCTTTGCCAAATGCATCTACAAATCACTGTTTGGAAAATCTGTTGGTTATATTAATTACTGGAAGGATTTGGAATGTTGTATGTGAGTGATTCTTTTTCCACCTGCCTTGGGTCTCTCCCAGAACTCCATCATGTTCTAGGTCCTCCTTGAACTGTGGAACAATTTGAAAAACCTTGTTCTGGGGTATTAGATATTCCACTAAATTTTGTCTCATGTACACATCTTATAAAGCAGCCTGTCCATCTCTTCCAATTTTATTAAAAACAATAAAAACAAGACAGGCTGCTTCTTTAAAAACTATTTAAATGCAAACTATTTTATATTTGCTGTTATTTTTGGGGTGTTTTTGTATTTTGTTTAATTTTGTGGGCCATCCAGAGTCATGGAAGTGAGATGAACAGCTATATAAATTTAATGAAGGATAATAATCATAATTTCATCAACCTTGTCCGCCATTAAAACAAATGTAGAAGAGTACAGGTAGTCTTCTACTTATAACAGCACGTTTAGTGACTGCTCGAAGTTACAACGGCATTAAAAAAAGGGATTTATGACCTTTTTCACACTTATGACCCTAGTCACCTGATCAAAATTTGGATGCTTGGCAATTGGCTCGTATTTAGGACCGCTGCAGTGTCCTGGGGCCATATGATCCCCTTTTGCAATCTTTTGATGAAGCAAAGTCAATGAAGAAGCCAGATTCACTAATAACTGTGTTACTGTCTTACCAACTACAATGATTCCCTTAACAAATGTGGCAAGAAAGGTCGTATAATGGGGCAAAACTTATTTAACAAATGTTTCACTTAACAACAGAAATGTTGGGCACAATTGTGGTCATAAGTCAAGGACTACCTGTACAGGACTAGAACTGAACTTTAAAGAACCACAATCAATAATTCCTCCACTTGGAGCATTCTTCGAATAAAGTGTCAAGGAGACTATATATTCATATGATCATTTAGCTTGTTAATGAAAATATCAGTAATAGTTATCATTACTTTAAACATATTAAAATCCATTTTAACATTTAACATACTGTATTAATTTGGAATGCACATATGTTTATCAAAAACTTCTTTACCAATATCCCTGAATAAAGTGAGATCAATTCCTGTCATCACTGAAGCACAAAATGGCTTAATCTAGCATTAGCATTGATTATCTTAGTAGCTAGCATACTTCTACCCAGCTAACTTTTTTTTATCTCTTTGCATTTCCTAACTATATTATGCACCTACATATTATTCTGTATTCTTGTTGTCCTTAAATAGGGCACTGATATAGGTATAGGTATAGGATAGGGAGATTCCCCAGAGCTTTGTCAGAATCACTTGCTAATGGCTTTGTGCCCAGATTGCATATTCAGTGACCTGCTCTGAAGCTTTATGACTGGTGCTAAATGCAGCAAAGAGAGTATGATAACTCAGGCTTTGGGTATTCCATGGCTACTCACCTATATTTAGCAGCCCAGAAAGCTGATACTGGAAGCCTGTTTACAACCTAAAGAACTTTCTTCCCTAAACTGTGCTGCACATAGAAGAAATCAAATGCATGCATTCCTACGAGCAAACAGCAGCCAGTTGTGAAGCAGGAAGAAGGGGGACTTCCACTTGGAAAAGACTAAGTTCATAAATTACCGTATTTTTCAGACTATAAGATACACTTTTCTGTCTCCCAAAAGGGGATGAAAATGTCTGTGCATCTTATAGTCTGAATATTGCCGAACTCCCGCCAACCCTCCGGCTGTTTTTTTTTGCCTCCGCACACCCCATTTTTGGCCTGTTTTCTAGGCTTTTTTCAGCCCGTTTTTGAGGCTTTTTTCGGCCCATTTCGAGGCTTTTTTCGGTCTATTTTTGGGGGCTTTTTTGGCCCATTTTCCAGACTTTTTCCTGCCTGTTTTCCAGTCTTTTTTCTGCCCATTTTCTAGGCTTTTTTTTGGGCTAATTTTTTTTGGAAAAAACAGCCTAAAAAAAAGCCTCAAAAATGGGCCGAAAAAAGCCCTGAAAATTGGCCAAAAAAAGGCTGGAAAAGATCCGAAAATGGGGTGCGCAGAGGCCAAAAACTTTTTTTTGTTGATTTCCTCTTCTAAATTTAGGTGCGTCTTATAATCAGGTGCATCTTATAGTCTGAAAAATACAGCAGTTCCCTGACATAGCAATATAGTAATTTAAATCTTGATTCTGCCCTTTAATGCTGGCCTATCTATAGCTGTGTCTCAAGGATACACCTTTCTAATGATTTAGTTTTCAAAATTAAAATAAACTATTGAAAATATTAAACTTATCAGTGATAGCACTTCTCACTGTTGTTCCTTGAAGTCACTAATTCATTTGGATATGTACTGTTCTCATCAGCCAAGCACAATAGGTTCAGTAATATTAGCATATAAAAAAGAAATATGGGATTCAACTTTTAACAATTATTTAATTTTGCCCCTTTCTTCTACTTTCTCCTCCTCTTTCCTTACATTTCCCTTCCATCTTCTTCCCCAGGATCACTTCCAGAGGTTTATCCCATCAGTTGGGGGACACTATGGAGCTGATTCCTATAGATACACTCATAGTGGTGGGAGAATGATGAGTGGTGTAACTGTAGGACCATATGGATCCACCAAACTGCAATATCCTCCCACTCCTCCTGCAAAGCCTGGGAGCAAAGGTGGAGCTGGTGGAACTGGCACTGGCCACAGCGAGGGATCTGCTGGCAGAGGGGGAGGAGTGGATGGAGGTGGAAATGGAAATGAGACTGGGGGTGGAAAAGGTAAGTATTTCTTTTCATCCAATAGATGAGTAAAGAAAAATGCTTAATATGAAAATCCTGTTCTTTTCAAGATCTTTCTTAAATCTGAATATATTTGAAAAAAATTCACTGCTGACACTGTCTGAACTGGCTTTGAAGAAAAGGACATAATTCTTTTTTGACCACAATTTATTTATTTTGATTCTATTTATTTATTTTTCGTCAAGCATGTATTTTATGACAGATACAAGAGTAAACTTAATTATAGATACATGAAAAGGATACAAATTGGTAGTTCTATTATCCATATAGTTTAATTAAAAACTCTGGAGTTCTTTGGTAACCATTACCCTATTCAAATGAAGCAGCAGTAAAGTGTGGGGAAAGCTATTTGATTTATTGATTGAAACATTTAACTGAGATTCCTACATGATATGAAAGCATTTTTGAAAGCCTGGAGTTATATTATATAGAATGATATCTCCTCAACCAAAGTATTGTATATTTTCAATTCTTTTGGAGAAAAAAATGGGACAAATCTAATCCCTTCTTTTTTTCCTGAAAGTTGCATGTACCTCTGTTCCCTTATCTTCTTAATGATGAAGTTCCCAAATTTTCTTAATTCACTGTGTCTTTACTAGTTCAGTCATTTTTTTCATAGCATCCATGTTCTAAAACTGTGAACTATTTTCAGCTAGTACTTTGTATGTTGCCTAACAACTGTCAAGTATCACTGCATCTCCCTCAAAAATATGAAATGTTCCACAATGCCTAGTGAGTTTGCTGAAGCACTCTGAAATTCTACAGCATAATTATGTAACCATGGTTTATATGTCTTTTCCCTTTTTCCTCTAAATTAGTCCCATCCTTATTATTTTTATTTCTCCTTGCTTCCTATGATCTATCCTTAGCTAAAAAATTGCTAAAACACTTGTTCATTCATTCTATTCATTCATTCATTCGCAATAATGGAACCCTGAATAAATCATGTATGAATTAAGTTTCTGCTGCATCAGTTTTTGGGTTTGTGATGATATTAATGGGATGTTGCTTGGGAATAGGCATGAATATGGATTTCTGTATGTAGGAGCTGAAGTGGCACGGTGGTTAGAGTGCAGTACTGCAGCTACTTCAGCTGACTGCTAGTTCAGCAGATCAAATCTCATCAGCTCAAGGTTGACTCAGCCTTCCATCCTTCCGAGGTGGGTAAAATGAGAACCCAAATTATTAGGGGGCAATATGCTACTTAGTCTTTATTTAGTCTTTGGTGTAAGCCGCCCCGAGTCCTCAGAGAGTGGGCGGCATAGAAATATGACTAATAAAATAAATAAAATAATAAAATAAACCAGAGGTGGTTTTTAGCAGGTTCTGACCTGTTCCGGAGAACCGGTAAGCGGAAATTTTGAGTAGTTCGGAGAACCGGTAGTAAAAATTCTGACTGCCCCTGCCCCCATCTATTCTCTGCCTCCTGAGTCCCAGCTGATTGGAAGGAAATGGGGATTTTGCAGTATCCTTCCCCTGGAGTGGGGTGGGAATGGAGATTTTACAGTATCCTTCCCCTGCCACGCCCAGCAAGCCATGCCATGCCCACCAAGCTACACCCACAGAACCGGTAGTAAAAATTTTTGAAACCCACCACTGGGGAGAACCCAAATGTTTTGTAGTAAATTATATTAACTTTTATATTATCAAAAAGAATCTCAAAACTATAAAAACATATCAAAGACAAGGTAGTAAACAAATTACAGTGAGTAGGTGTATTTGTGTACTTTGTAGAATATTTACTAAATAGTTAGAAGTAAGTGAAGAACTGTTAGGATGTGCAAATACTAATGCAAAGGTAGCTAGTTCATTGTCCAATGTGGAGGATGAACATTTATTGATAGAAATGAAAATAGTTTTATATAAGAGCCCTATTTGTTATCAAGGAGTGAGACTTTTGCAGCTCAGAGATCCATAAAAATGTGAATGGGGAAAGTGTAGGTGGTATAATGAAAAAAAAAGTGTAAATAATGAATGGATGATGAATGTGGCTTGAACACAAAAGAGAGTAAGTCCATTGAAGTGGTTTTGCCATAAAGGGAAAACAAATAGGGATCAAATTGTAGAACAAATATATGAAGGAAGAGTGAGAGGAAGGAGAGATTCAAGGGAAATGTGGTTAAATTGATCTCATGAAATTTATTCACCATATTTTGAAACCATCCATCTCCCTCACACAGCGACTCTGGGCTGTATATAAATAAAATATAAAAACATAAAAACAGTATATAAAAATGTTAAAAAGAGTAAGTGTTGAAAAATCAATGTTAAAAGTTAATTAAAAGGAAGGGGAGAGGTTTTCAAGGCACTAATCTCACATCTCCATGCTCCTCTGTGAGCCCCATGCAGTACAGAGCCATGTTTTCACACCTTCCCAAAAGGCCAGGTGAGCGGGGGCCTGTCTCATTTCTGGGGGCAGAATGTTCCACAGGGTAGGGATGGGTAGGAACTTCCAAAAGACGTAAGAAAATTGAAAAACGTTAGTATTTGGAGGTGGTGAATCAAGGATGGGTTGCAAGGATAGAGAAATGTAGGGAGGCATAGTAACTTTTGTTGGTATAAACTAGATTTAGTTAGATTTCCTTTTTTTCTCACACCTTCTTTCTCTTAGTATTTCTTGCTCCTTGTCTGTATTTTGTATAATACAAGGAGTCTTTGACTTACAACAATTCATTTAATGACTGTTCAAAGTTTTAACGGCACTGAAAAAGTGGCTTATTACTGTTTTTCACACTTACGTATTTTGCAGCATCTCCATGGTCACATAATCAAAATTCAGATGTTTGACAACTGACTCACATTTATGACGGTGGCAGTGTCCTGGAGACATGCGATCTCCTTTTGTGACAAGCAAAGTCAATGGGGAAACAAGATTCAATTAACAACCGGGTTATTAATTTAACAATTTGCCACAACTTGTGGCAAGAAAGGTCGTAAAATGGAGCAAAACTCACTTAATAAATATCTTCCTTAACAACATAAATTTTGGACTACCTATGCTTATCACAGAAGAGAAGAGTGATATGGGGAGGTGTTCTGCCCCAGCTATGGACCCAAAGAACGTGGCACACACAAAGTCCGTACAAACCTTAGTTTACTAATTTAAATCAGTTTATTCCGAACAAAGGCTGTTAATTTAAATTCATTAACAGCCGACAAGAAATCCAAACAATAATAACTGTAATCTTACTGTGGTTGGCAGAATGCCCAGAAGCAATTTGCAGGAAACTGATAAGAGAAACAAAATCCAAACATGAAGGAATGTGAACAAGTTGTCTCCTGCAAATTGCCTCAGTCATCGTCCTTCCTTAAATAGGCTAGAGGAGTGGCCAGTTAGCCCCAAGCCTTACTCTTGAGGAGACCTCCTCCTGAGGAGTCACTCCTGCCTTTTGGCAGCTCTGAGCCCTCATGCATCGAGAAGAGGCTCCTTCTCTTCTTCCTCTTCACTTATAGGAGCTTCTGGAGGTTCTGAAGGCCCTGGTTGAATCCCCGCCTCTGGCACCACATCTTCTCCAGCCTCCTCATTGTCTGACTCGAGTGCCAGCTGCACAGGCTGCTGGCGCAGCACCACACCAGCCTCCTCGCTGTTGGAATCAGCTACTAGCTGCACAGGCCGCTGATGGGCCACAATAGGAGGGAGGAAAAGATATAGTTCATAAAAATGGATCATTTGTTGAACAGCATATTCTGAGCACAGACATTAGTTGCTTTGGTTAAGTATATGCTTGAAAGAACTTTTACTGCCATCATTCACTTGATTCTGTATAGTACAGGTAATCCTCAATGTAAAACTATTCATTTTAAACAATTTGAAGTTACAGTGCACTGAAAAATGTGACTTTATGACTGTTTTTCATACTTACAACAGTTGCAGCATCCTCACAGTAACGTAATCAAAATTCAGGCACTTACTAATTGACATGTATTAGTATGACAGTTGCACTATCCCAGGTTCATGTGATTACCATTTGTAACCTTTCCAGTTGGCTTCTGACAAAGTCAACGGGAGAAGCCAGATTTGCTTAACAACGACATGATTCACTTAACAGCTGCAGTAGTTCATTTAACAACTGTGGCAAAAGAAGGTTGTAAAATGGTGCGCAACTCATTTAACAACTGCCTTATTTAGCAATGGAAATTTTGGGTTCAATTGTGGTCATAAAATGAGGACTATCTGTATTCATCCCTCAGTTCAGGATGTTGCTTTATATGTTTTCTCTTGACTTAAGTTTTCTTCTTTTCCTTTATATTATAGGTGAAAGTAAAAGTGGGAGTGGGAAAGGAAAAGTTTCCCTTTTTAAGACCTACATTTCTCCATGGGAAAGAGCCCTAGGCATTACCCCACAAGAGAAAAGTGAATTCAGCATTGATCCCTTGTCTAATGGCACCAAAGCTGACCTCTGTCATTATAAATCTTTCAATAGGTAAGGGAAAATGTGCATGCCCGAACCCCCCCAAATGCAATGCGTGTGTGGGCCCTGTGCATGTGCACACGCCCCACATGTGTCCGCCCCCCACATGCACCCCACCTCCTGCATGTGCCCCACCCCCTGTGCATGTCCGCACGCCCCTGCACATGCCCCACCCCTGCACATGCGCGGCAGAGACCTGAAGACCAGCTGGCTGGTGGGAGGCATGCACGCATGCGCGACAGAGCTGAACTGGGGCGACAGCTCACGTGCCCACACGCGTGCCATAGGTTCGCCATCATGGGTCTAGGACAACACACCATAGCCAATTCACTGCAGCCAACTCTTCACGGCCAACTCTCCACAGGACAATTATTATTATTATTTATTATTTATTCAATTTATATGCCGCCCCTCTCCGAAGACCCAGGGCGGCTGTATCCATGCTGTATTCTTTCATTCAGTTAATTTTACTGTTGGTGACCACATTTTCATCAAAATTATTACAACTCTTGTATTTCTGAATTTATTTTCTTTATTTTATTATTATTGGCCACAGTTTCATTGAAATTAATTTAACTTTTGTATTTGTTGAATTGTCCCACAGTGAGTTGGCTGCAGTGAGTGTTCCTATACTGTTAATGCTTTGCTTTAGCATCAGAACCAAACGGCAATCCAGTTAGAGTGAGGTGATAAACTAGCAGCTTCAGGATTACACTTGAGGGTAATGAACAGCCCGTACCTGAGACTACAACACTATTCCCATTTTCTTTGGGGAATTAATGCTGCTTGGATTTTCTTAAGAGTTAAATTAGGTTAGTGAAACACAACAAAGACTTCTACAAGAGCTCTGCATTATTAGAAAGGATCCTATCACTGCTACTGCAACTCATGTTTGGTGTCAAACTTACTGCGTCACGTTGCCATCACGTGATGTTTCACGACATTTTCCCCATTCACGGAGCTGGGGTGGGCATGGCCTGCATGTGATGTAACCGGCCCATAGGCCATCAGTTTGACATCCCTGTTCTAGCACATGGAGTTAACAATTGGCCCGGAAGAACAAAACTTTTAGCCTTTCGTACTCATTCTCTCTGGAAGTGGACAGTGGCTGTTAATTACTAGAGTTATTACAATAACTAACTAAGTATAATAGATCTATTAGAACTAATAGAACTAAGTATAATAGTTAGAATAACTACATATAATAGATCTGACCTACAAGATTGTAAATCCTCTGCAAATCCTATACTTTGAGAAGAAATATATAGAAAAGATATAAAGAATCAACCGGAAGAACAATGGAGGATACTTGGAAAACATGTGAATCTGGGGAAATGTATATGTGAGAATATGTGACATAAAGTATGTTTTGGATACTAGGGATAGAACAACATAGAAAAATCTGGACTGCTTACATAAAATCCTCATTATAAAGAACTGCTTTTCTTCAGATCAGAAAACAAAATTCATTGCACTTGATACAAGGTTACTAAGCCCAATTTCCCTGAACAAGATCCTATTTGACCCAAATTAACTCCCATCAAAGAAGGTGCCTTAAAATTTAATCAGAATTTGCCTTGTTATTTCAAATGTCAGGAATCAGGCATCCTATAAAAGTGATAAATTATTATTTTTCTAATTCAGCATAGTGAAACATGAAAAATACATTGCCTCATAACTGTTGAAATCTTGTTTTACATTGAGAGCTTTAATGCCTGGCTTCCTCTAATTTAGTTTCTAATTAAGATGTACTTGTGTGCCAGTCATCACCAAAGCTATTCTGAATCAGTTAGGAAATAATCAGAGGGAGAAGCTGCAATGAGGTCAGTTTTCATTAAAGATACAGTAGTCCTGAAACTATTCTGTTTGGTCACATTATGTTGATAAGGAAATCCTACAATTATATTTTAAATGGAGAGGAGACCACAGTTTTAGGAAATAAGGCATTAAGATAACATATACTGGAATGTTGTCAGTTGTCTTCCCTGAACTCTTGTAAAGAGTGAATTATTAATATGGAAGCAATCTTGCTTAGTTTTTTTATGTGTATTCTTTACTTCAGTAATAATAATCAAAAGGCACCTATCACATAACACCCCAGATTTAATAATTGTTGATACGGAAGACAAAAAAGTCTGGATAGTGGCTAATGACAACAGAATAGAAGAGAAAGAACTGGAGAAGATAACAAAATACAAAGACCTGCAAACAAAAATAGAATGGCTGTGGCAAAAGAAAGCAAAGGTAGTACCAATAGTAATAGGTGCCTTAGGTACAATCCCAAAACATCTGGAGCACCACTGGAACATAATTGGCATTGATGGATTCACCATCAGTCAATTGCAAAAGGTGGCTTTATGGGAACAGCTTACATCCTGTGATGATATCTGTAACACCATCAAACATCCACATCGGCCTAGCCCAGATCCTTGGGAAGGACTTGATAGGTGGACAAGAATACCAGATCCAATATGGATATCTGGCTGACTGCAACGAACAATCACTAGCAATAATGGTGCATTAGAATAGCTGCAAGAAATAATAGCCTGCAAGCAAGAACTTGTGGGACCATAAAATATACAAAGTGATAGAAAATGAAGAAGTTAAGTGCTCTGGGACTTCAGAATTCAAATTAAAAAGCATTTGCCACATCCTAGACCTAACAATTGTCAGTAAGAAGGGCAAGATAGTTGGAATAGTGGAAGTTGCCATTCCTAGAGATAGCAGAATAGAAGAGAAAGAATTAGAAAAAGAAATCACAAAATAAAAGACCTGACTGTGACAAAAGAAAGCAAAGGTATTACAAATAGTAATAGGCCCCTTGGATGCAATCCTAAAACATCTGGAGCACCATTTGAACCATCAGCATTGACAGTTCCAATTCTTTGAAACTTAGCTTAGACATATCAACTATCAATAGACACACAGAGATAAATAACATCTACATACCATTCAAAAGAAATAATCAAAAAGCCAAAAAGGGCTAAAAAAATCTCCTCACCAGCAATCAACGCCCAGATGAGTAGAGATCAACACCAAACTTTATAAAATAAAAGATCAACACTAACATCAAATTTTATAAAATGAAATGAAATAAAGTAAAAAAAAACTACAAACTCAGACAAATAAGCCAACAATAGACAACAGCCAAGACAACTTCCACCAACACTGACAGAAGCCACTAGTATACAAAATAAAAGCAATAGCGCATTCTCTGAGCAGTTTACAATGTCAGCATATTGCCTCTAACAATTTGCGTCCTCCTTTTACCAACCTCAGAGGGCTGAGTCAATCTTGAGCCCCATTAGGATCGAACTATGGATGGAGTTTGCTACAATACTGCATTGTAACCACTACACCACCAGGGCAGTGTAATGTATATTCACTCCCTTCTAGTCCTGATGATGTTACCTAGTTTGGTAATAAAACATCTGCAAGAAAACAACCAAGTCAGAGTGCATCAAGAATGCCACTCAGTCAACTGCAAAAGGGAGTTCTATTTGGATAGCTTACATCCAGCACCAGTACCTTTAACATCATCAACCAACAATATCTCCCTATCCCAGCTTCTGGAGAAGGGCTTGATAGGTGGACAGAAATGCCAATCCAATCTAAAGATCTGGCTGTATGAGGAACCATAATAATATTAGAACATCTACCTATCCCATGTCTTTGGAAAGGACTTAATAGATGGATAAAAATGCCAAATCAAGTGTACACATTTGGCTAGTGTGCAATCAACCAATATAATTTAAAGGTCATACTCTAATGCGGCCTTGATAATGTTTTTATTTATTAACTACATATGTAATAAAAAAAATCTTTTTTAAAAAAATGGGCACCAGCATGATTCTACACAATGTGGTAGATTGAAAACATTACTGATATTCAAAACTAAAATTGCCAAGCTACGAATTGATGCTTGTTTGTATTGAAGAACTGTTTTTACATTGAACCAGCATCACTGGATAGCTGATAATGATTTTGAATCAGCTACATCTTCCTTTTAAATAATTTTCTTAGAATTGAATGTGCCTTATACAATCTATAATGTAAATGACGTATGTTATATATTCGTAATTATTATCTTAGTATATTTCTACACATTTCCATGCTACATTTATGACGGAGGATTTTGTCTGTCCATTTATTTATTTAATTTTCTGAAATGCACTCTTTTTTGTGAGAGAAAAATGGACCTGGTTGCTTAGAAATAGAACTAGAAATAGTTATTAATACAGGACTGGAGTGATTGGGTTTGTCAAAGGAACATGTGTAGCTAAAATCTGTTGATCTACTGAGTTGGTGGGAAAAGACTATATAACATCTATAAACCCTGATGGTTGATTCTACTTTTCCCTAGAACTGCAATGCCGTATGGGGGATATGAGAAGGCAATCAAACTGATGACCTTCCAAATGCCTGAATTTGACGTTGGCCCTTTGGTACCTGAGCCTCTTATTGTATATAATCAAGAAGTCTCCAATCGACCCTCCTTTAACAGGACCCCAGTACCTTGGCTGGGGTCAGGAGAACCAACCGAATACAACATTGAGGTGAATGTACCACCAGCAGGTGAAACAGAAGAATTATAGAAATCCCCTTTCCTTTCATTAATCTGTTCATTTACATGTCTATATTAAGGAGCTGAACATGCAGAAATTTCTCAACTTTGCCCTAAGGACAACCACAATCTAATGCATCTTTGCTGTGGTATTGATCCATATTGGAGTTTGAAGAAAACAAAGCACTAAAATAGTGAGGGAGAGAGAGAAAGAAAGAGTCAGTCTTTTTATTTGCACTCCAAAGCATAAATACAAACCCCGTGATACTTAATTCTTCCGGTCTGCTCTGTCCCAACTTTGTTCCATTGTTTTGTCATTTGGCAAAATGAATAAAGCATTTATAAAGATAGAAAACAATGTGATATTTCTTCCTTGGTTCTATGGGTTCTGCCTATGAGATGATCTTCCCTTGATTGATTTTCATTCAGGAAACAGCACGAATCAGAAACTTGATTAAGAAACAGAGAGCCAGATTAGTGCTGTGGTTAAGGTGCTGCCCTAGAAACCAGGAGACAGTGAGTTCTAGTCCTGCCTTAGGCATGAAAACTGCCTGGGTGACTTTGGCTCAGTCTTTGGCCCTCTCTCTTAGCCCAACCCACCTCACAGGGCTGTTGTGGGGAAAGTAGGAAGAGGAAGGAGTACTGTATTATGTTTGCTATCTTGAGGTACTTACAAAATAAGAAAGGTGGGATTTTAAAAAATCTCATAAATACATAAAATAATCTTGAAGAATTTGTTAAAATGAATGATAATCACATGTTAACAATCCAATGTGGCATTTTAGGCCTGCTTCAAATTAAAGAGTTCATAATTGACTCCACTATAATATGCTGGATGAAACTTCTCCTGTGTTTAATTTTGTAATGTATTTCTTAGCGTTGAATATGAAATGTGTATTGATTAGTTCAGGAACAGTGTCTGGGATTGACCCGTAAACTCCTTCTCTGAAGATTTCATATATAGTACCTGTACTGGATGTATTGATTTATGAAACTAATCAGCAGCTGCATTTCAATGCACAAATCTGGATGATCATTACACGGCAGCCTAAACATCCCAAAATATCTAATTTTTGGCTGTTAGCTGACAGCTAGCCTGTAAAATCGTAATTGACATTTTAAAAAATTCAATCATTTGGGGAAAAATGGGAAAGAAAAACAATCAAAAAGTTCTGAGTGCATGGAATAACCAGAGAATTGTCCATACCAATTGGAGTTTTTTCTTCAGAACATTTTGCATAACCCACCAAATTTTTATCCAAAAAGCCTTCACTTTCTTGCAAGTCCACCATATATGATAATATGTAGCATCTAAACAATCACATCTCCAACATTTTGGTTGAACATTAGGATACATGCACGACAATTTCTTAGGATCTAAATGCCACCTATAAAACATTTTGTAAAAATTTTCCCTCAAATTCTGTGACTGCGTAAATTTAACATTCTGGACCCATATTTTTTCCCACGTTTCCATCATAACTGGTTCTGCAAAGTTTTGCGCCCATTTTATCATACAATCTTTAACCAATTCATTTTCTGAATCTCTTTCTAGCAAAATGTTATAAACCCTCTGAGTAGTCCATATGCACAAAAGGACTACCCAGAGGGCTGAAAAAAGTGATTTCTGACAGGTCCTCGCACTTTTGACCGGTCTTCGCACTTATGACTGGTCATCAGGCCCATTGTAGCATTCTTAACAACCGTGTCACTCCATATGCATAAAAGGATACAGCAATAGAGAGGGATGAAGGAAGGTAAGGGAAATTAGGAGTGAGGGTAAGAGAGGGAGGAAGAGAGGAGGAGAAGAAGAAAGGAAGAGAAAGTAGGAAGGAGAAGAAGAGGTGGGGAAGAGAAAGTAAGAAGGAAAGAAAAGGGAGAGGTGGTAGGTTTGAGGAGAAAGATTGCTGTACAATAAAAAAAATGAAAGGGAAGAAAACCAACCCCAAACAAATATAAAGATATTAAGATAAAGAATGAATTGTTAAACTTTAAAGAATAAAAGAGAACAAATATGAATAAATAGCAATAATTAGAAACACACATACAAACATACAATGTATTTTCTTTGAACAGAGTATTTGGCCGGTTCACAAATTTAACCAGTGTTTAGTCATTTCAATTAAATTTACAATTTCTATATTTTCTTTTTGCCATATTTATTCCTCACCTATTTTTTTAAAAAACCAATATTACCCTTCATCCTTATCTCTAATCTTAATCAAATTCAATTTTTCCCTTCTATTCTATATTATACCCCTTCCCATTGTCATCTATTTTTATATCCATCCTCACATTGGTTAATTATGTAATTATGTAATACAGTTGTTTAATACAAATTCAACATTTTAATATAAATCAATTAGTTATAAAACTATCTTTTTTGTATATCAATCAATATGAACATGAATATTCCAATTATTTCCATGCAATCCAATTTCTTACAAATCAATTAATTATATTTACCAATAATAATAAACCAAATAATTTCCCCCATATATTCCTCCAAACCACAACTTAACCATTTCTGCTTTCAACACAATATACAATTAATAGTATCTCAATTATTACAATTCCCTAGTTAAATAGAGCTTTTTTTCTTTTGTGTTTTAAAATCTTGAACCTCCTCTTTTGCCCTAAATTTCCCATTGTTTGTAGTTTTGCATCTACCTTTTTTGGTGAGGAAAAAGAAAAATCTCTCTGTCTCATTTTGTCACGTTGCAACAAAGACCCTGCTTTACTTTCAGTTTCGTTTTTTCAGCATAGCTAGGGGAAAAGAAATCCGCTCCTCTCTTTGCAGCTAGCAACAGAGCCCTCCGCAAAACAGCTGAGAGCAAATCAGCTGAAAGTCCAGAGGCTGATCAAATCTACTTATGGTAATTAACCTATGCTGAAGCTGAAAGGGGCTGGTTTTTTTTTCTATTTTTGCAGGCACCAGTCTTCTCATTTGTTTTCTTTTAACACTGATCAGATGTAGGGCGGCCCTTTTAAGCCCCGCAGCAAGAATTTAAGCGGTTTGTTTCCCTCTAGCCATCAGCTGGGACTCAGGAGGCAGCAATAGATTGGGAGTGGGTGGGGTAAGCGAACGGCGATCCAACAGAGGCAGAGGGTGAGGGTGAGTGAAGGCGTGGGGGGGGGGCGAAAGAGGGCTTTGGCGACCCCTGTGAAATGGCTGTTCGACCCCCAAAGGGGTCGCGACCCCCAAGTTGAGAACCACTGTAATAAAGCAACTATTTAAATATGGATACATGTGCACCTGTCTTCTGATAATGATTAGTGCGATATCTTGGTTCCAGGCAAGGAGCTCCCTCTTGGCTCCTATGTGCAAAAAATAAATATGTCCAAACATATTATTCTTTTGTAGGAGCAATTCTTTCCCACTTCCATCTTGGGAACAAAACTCCTAAATTTAGAAGGGTAATATGTGAATGGTAGCTTCTAATTTAACTGTTTCTTGGGTCTGTGGCTTTGGAAAATCAACTAGCCGGTACAGTTCTGTGGCATTCCAAGGACTGGTTTGGGGAAAAATTTTCACTCCATCTGAAGATGACAAGATCCAAAATGAATAGCTTTTTTAAATGTTCCTTTTTAAAAAGCCCAGTGGGTGCTTTCATTATGCCTGCTTTTTGGCTCTTTGTTTAGAACTCATTGCTCATTTGCTTCCAGATGCAATTCAAAGGGTTGTTTATTACCTATAAGGACCTCATGGCATGGGTCCAGGTTATATGAGGAATCATCTCACCCCAATGGGACAGGCTCACGCCACCCATGCCGGCAAAGGAGGCTTGTTGCAGATCCCATCAATCAAGGAATTCTGGCTGGCGGGGCCCAGGAAAAGAGCCTTCTCTCTCAGAGTCAGGTTGCTATGAGATGGGCAACAAACAAATTAAATAAATAAATGTGCAAAAAGGATCCTTGCCAAGACCATTCCTTCTTCTCATGGAATTTCTCTCACAGCAGTAAGCACCATGATAAATAATACAGGAACTATGCATTTAATGAAAGTGGTAGAGCTATGCACACTTCAAGAGGAAGAATGGTTTCATACAACCTCATGCAAGTCCAATCCTTCTCTAATATTAATTTAGACAGCTTTCTGGCTGGACCTGAAAAAAAAGTTGCTGTGACTTAAGAATCATATTAACTACAGAACAGCAGCACCTAACAGCAGTAATGTATTTGTTCAGCTCTGGAGTGTTTCTTCTGCATCATTTTTAAAGCACACACAAACCTCATAGATCATAGTATGCTACCCAAAAGTCATATTAACCATTGGGCCAAAGCAAATGACAGGTATTGACAAGGATATTTTTATGAGAAGCAGAAGAAATGGTCATATCTTTTTAAAATGATATTTTTAAAGGATTTTCTTAGTAGCATAGACTACCATTGGATTGAGAAAAAAAATAGGATTCAAGTCTGCCAATAGGCTACACATCTCTTTAGTAATCTGCTGCAAATTTGACTTGCAAATAAGAGAATAAGAAAAACAATCTTGTGAGTGAATCTTCACTCTAACAATGAAGGTGATTTCTTAGGCACTAAAAACCTCAGAATACTTCAAATTATTGGGTACAAATCAACAAATGCATTGTGAATCTCTTGTGTTAATGCAACAGTTCAAGATATGACTGCTACATGAAACACATACTGACAAATGTTTATTTTGGTAATACAAAGGCTTATGTGTATCCTTTTATCAGGCTTCATATGAGTTTTGAAAGCCACAAGCTATTGCCGCTTCTTTTGAAAAAAAACATTCTTCTCCAAAAGGAGCTATTGTTGGGCATAAAATAATCTGAATACTGAGATGTGCTGATCACAGTCTTAGGACAATTGGGAGCTCCTTGGTGAAACAGTTATATGGTACCTCTTTTGGGGATTACTTTATGGGTATCTCATTAGGAAGGCAGTGAATCAGTTATTATATAGTTCTAAGAAATCTGCTTGCTCTGAGATGATAAAATTACTTGTACATGGTTTGTAGTTTGAGATCAACTTTTGTTGATATGGCCCATATTCCTGTCCCTTTGCAAGCATCTCTGCAGGCAACAAGCAAACTGGGGTGGGGTGGGGGTGGGAGGTCAATCATCCCTTAGCATTTCTTAGTTTTTCTACTGGCTTGAAGGTTTTCCTTTTCTTGTCCCACATCTCCATTCCCCACTGCCAACCAGCAAACTGTCACTGAAATTAAAAATCATTGTGGACAAAGTTGGTGTGTCTGTTTCCATCTTCCTCTATTTCTGCCCTCTTTCCAAGCCAGTATTTCTGATGCGGAGAGGAAAAAGACAAGCTAGTCACTATACAGTCAACTTGAGGCTGTTTAGGGCTCATTCTAACCACTTTAATGTTAATAGGTTCAGTCAGTTGACCCAGTTTTCCTGCTCATTTTACATGCCAACCCTTTATAACCCAATGGTCTTATAAAGATGATAAAGCAATCACTTAGGCTATCATTGTATATACATTTACCTGGAGGTAATTGTTTTGAAAGCAACAGGAACAAGTGCAGATATATGTGGAGTCCTTGGTGCTCTTTGAGCTTAGTTGTTTTGTTGCATTTTCTAGCTGACACGTTAAGGATGGCGAAAGGAATGTGCAACTACTTGGAGTGAAAGAGAAAAAAGGAGAGGGTGTGGGTAGGCACAATCACTGGGCTTATATGGTAGCTGTGCAGTCCCAAGAAAATATGTAGAGCCAACCCTGTTGCACCCTGTCAGCATTGCTTAACTTGAGCACGTGCTTTCTGGGAGGGCAGCTCCTGTGTGAGCCCCCCAAAATGCACAATTTCTTTAAGAAGGCAATGAAAGATGCAATGTCCGTGCTCAAATCTTGTTCCATTTCAGATCTCAATGGCTGCACAGTCTGCCCTGTTCCTGCCAGAGTACAACAAAAACTGGGGTAGAGACCCATTTTTTTGTCTTCTGTTATTCTAATATGACATTTTAAGCAGCATTATAAGGTAAAGCAGAGAGCTGGAGAAGTACGGTAGATTAAAAACATCAATGCTGACATTAGATTAAGTTTATATAGGGTTCATATTATATAACATCTTTTTCTTCAACTTTTATGGATATTGATCCAAAGAATACGGATGGATCTAGTTGTTGTCCATTTTGTATATCGCTTTATTTTTATCCTGGAATCATTGCTGGCTTTTAAAATAAATAATAAAAGTTTGTTAACTGACTGCATAGACCCTTGAGCCCAGTTTGAACAAGATGGGTAGCTCTCTTGCCAGACAAAAGCATCTTCAAATATCTTGCTTACTCTATATCAGAGGTCTTCAAACTTGGCAGCTTTAAGACTTGTGAACTTCAACTCTTAGAATTCTCCAGCCAGCTATGACTCACTGACAGTCCCATTCACTTTAATGGGATGGCTGGTGATGCGGCAGTGACACAACGTGAGGGACGTGGCAAGCAGGTGAGTGGATGCCCGCTAACAGGCACTGCCATGATGGATCTGAAATAACAGGTGCTCTTTAATATTATATTTATAAGCTGCTTAGGTGGTTTCACTTTCATTTTTACAGCTTGCCCTTCCTCCTCACACTTAGAGCCAGGTGGTACAGATGCATTTCTCTTCAAACAACCATACAGTTTGTAGTGTACATAGATTTGCAAAACAATGGGATAAAGGAATATTCCTGAACTTTGTTTTATGATTTATCTCTTGGTTACTGTGAAATTGTGTGAACGCATCAATGCAGTGCATGTTATCTCAGCTTGCAGAGCTTGGATTCATTGAATGAGTTTACCAAAAATGTAAATATTGCAGAATATACAGCCTCATGTTACATAACTAAGCTCCATTTCATGCACAATAAACTAAATTATTAATGAATCTTAAATAGAAAACTATCTTTAGATACATGCTTTTTACTCTAAAAGCATTTTATTAAAATAAATTTGATAAAAATAAAAACAATCCGATTTTTTTTTATTTTAAAAAAATCAGATTTTTTTTTTATCCACTCTGGTTTAAGATATGATGGATCAAGTCCATGTCAAATATATATTTCAAGATCAAGATTCATAGTACAGTATTCTCAAGTAAGCTCCAAAGCCATTTGGAATCCAGTATATAGAGCAGAGCTCTCCAAACTTGGCAGTTTTAAGACTTGTGGACTTCAACTTTTAAGTCTTAAAGTTGCCATAGTTGGAGACCCCCGCCCTAAGAGAAGCAGCCCGCCTGAGGCCAGCTCTCCGCCTCCAAAAGAAAGGTGGGGGCGGCGGAGCACAGGAACGACCGTTTACCGCGGTCACCTCAGCGAGGATCGCCGATGGGTGACGTGAACTCCCGCACAGCAGCAGCCCGCAGCACAGCGAGGTAAAGCTAGTTGGGCGTGGCTTTCTCGTGCTCTCGCGAGATGTCGCTGACGGCCTCTCCGTAGTCATAGCAGCGACTTGAGGAGAGGGGAGTCCCTCCGTACGACGGCGCCGTCCTCCTGAGGTGTTCCGTGGGCTCTGGCGGTGAGTCAGTGGCTGCGGCCGGCGACTCCGGGGTGGGGTTAAGCGCGAGGGCATCGCCAAAGGGAGCTTGATTCGCGTCCTCCTCCTCCTCGGGGTGGCTCGTGAAGGGCTTTGGGAAGACGCGGGCGGCATTCCCCTCAAGCTGGAGGGTCTTAGTCTTGGGCCTTCGTGCTGTAGGCCTGCTGCTCGCTTGGCAGGTATTCCTCCTTACCGCCGCGGCTGAACTGAGGGCCATGCGCAGCCTCGGTCTCCTTGGTTCCCTGCGCTCACTTTGGTCCGCGGAGCGACGCTGCCCTTTCAGCTCGGCATCACCGGCGAAAGCTCCCCACTCCCGCGCGGAACCCTGTGGGGAGGAAAGCCGGGCGCCTCACCAGACGCCGCCCTGGCGGGAGTGGGGTCACCTTGGGCTTGAAGATTCACTGTTGCATTTTTTTAATCCTGGAGCCGGTTATTACGTTTTCCCCGCCCTAAATTTGCATGAGCTCTTCTGTCAGTACACAATAAAACTGTGACTTTTAAATGTCCCACATCTCCACCGTTATGACGTTTTGTGCTTGTTGCTCCCACTTTTTTTTTTTTTTTTAACCGGAGATGTGCTATAATATTTAGAGAAACATTTACCTTCTAAATCCTTTATAAAAGGGCCAACCTATTCACATTTATTCGGGTTTCATTGATTTCTGCTATAATTACTTCTCCCTCGTGTTCCAATGGCGGGATTTTGTAAGGCTGTTAATATATGTTGAAATTATAAACTTTTTTTTTAGCTATTATAAATGCTCATTCTAGTTCAATGCACTGTATTATATTTCTGAACTTTTAGTCAGTTTTCAGAGCAGATATGCAAGGCTAGAGACTTATGAAAAAATCATATCAATATGATGGACAGAATGCTATCATTGTTTGGCTTCACACATATTAGTTGTAATTTGTTTTAAGCATTGTTTGTGGAAGAAATCATAAGGCCATTCCAAGAGAGAGAATTTTTTCAATATGCTGAGATAAACCAAATTGCTGTATGCATTTGATTCATATTATAGATGAATTAATTTAATATGTAGATTGAAGTGGTGGATAGAGTTGTTAAATTACAAAATATATATCTTTTGAAGTTATCCCTTATAGATCTAGCATGACTCCTTTGCAAGAGATGAACTCCAAACAGTCAAGATAGAATCTAGTGAGTACATTCTAGAATACGTCACAACACATCGTATCCTTTTTTCTGAAGTTTGAAGAAATCTTAGATCCTTAATTATCATTAGGTATGATTTTGGCATTGAAACTGACGTGGTTGCCCAGATCCATGTAAAGAAGAAATGAAACGTTTTATCTCCCATTTTTCAGTTTCTGAGTAGAGTATCTGAATTAAGCCTAGGAGCAATTAGGGTTGCTGCAGATTATAGCAAAGAAGGAAGCCTCTAGCTGTGCTTTCTGATCTATCCTTCTAAAGCACCACCATTTCACATAACTTCTTTCAGCTTTTAGACAATTAAAAATATCAACACTTAGAGATGGAATAAAGAGTGCAGAGTTGGGCACGGCTGGAAAGATCAGATGCTAACAATGAGAGAATTCTTTATGTTCTTTCGGGTGCTGAGAAATAATCTTGCTACTATCTATGCTTTGTTAACTCATGTTCATTTCATGGGAAGTTAAATTTTACAGTTCATTCAAAAGAAAACCTCTATATTGCTTATCCGGTGGTATGAGACCACAACAAGCTGCAGTATTCAAGAGTCCCATTGTTCTGGAACAGTATACTTGTTCTTAGTCAAAAGACCTAGGAAACAATTCAATATATAGAATTAAAGTCCTTTGTGACTTACAGCTATACTGTACATCAGTGGTCCCCAACCTTTGTGGCTTGATGGCCTGGCCAGGGGCAGGAGGAGGAGAACCAGGCTGCGTGAGTGTTGGGCCAGTGGTGCACACAGCTCAACCCATACGAGTGGCAGGCTGGCCAGTTCATGTGCATGCAGTGCAACTTGTACAAGTTGAGCTGCTCACATGACCCAGTTTTAAATAGGTTGCGGCCCAGAAGTTGAGGACCCCTGTTGTACATCTAAATAATCATTTACATATCAGTCCATCTGTATATAGAGCTAATCTAAAAGAGTCTTTCAAATGAGTTTACTAGGTAATTGTAATTGCTACTCTTATGTCCTGAAAAGTCCACTGAAGGAGGTGCAGTGTACATGTTTCTAATACCTCTAATAGAGATGGCAGCGTAAAACATGACCTAAGGATTCCATGGCATTAGATTTTCAGAGGCCCAATTGCTACAAGGAAGCCCTTTGAATTCCTTCCCAATTGCTACAAGGAAGCCCTTCAAAGACAGTAGCAAGCAGAGCATCTTAGTAAGGCAGAGTGAAAAGTTGTCTAAACTGGGATATTGTTAAATGTCCCAAATAATTCACTAGTTTCTTCTGGGGCAAAGTGCCTTTAAAAAGTTGTTTAAGCAACAAGGCAAATAAGAGGATGGTTTGGCTCACGATTGGGGTGTTTGGAATATGTTGGACTCTTTTTTTAGAATGGACCACCCCTTCACCCTAATTATATTTTTGGTTCCTAACATTTTTCAAGGTTATATGTTTGAATTTAGTTTAGTGGATATTTGACATTCTGTTAATCTTTCCTAGCAGAAGAGCCAACCCACCCAATGTTTTTCTGAGATTCTACCCTTTCAGTTTCATATTCCTTTATAATAGTATATTTTAGTTACTTTTGTTTCTTAGCTAATTTTTAATTAAAATAAGTGTGCTGGATCATTTCCCCCCAACCTTTGGCACCAGGGACTGGTTTCATGGAAGATAATTTTCCCATGGACTGGGGTTGGAGATGGTTATGCTTGTTTTCCCATTGCTCACCTCCAGATGTGAGGCCTGGTTATTAACAGGCCACAGACTGGTACAAGTCCCTGTCCTGGGAGTTGGGGACACCTATACTAGATTACAGTAGAGATATGATTTTAGGTAGACATGATTAAATTTTAAAAGATCTGGTAAATTCTTCAGATGAGGCAAATATCGAGGCAAAAGACATAGATAAATGATTTTGAATGGATTTGAACAACATGGGGAAAAGAAAGAAATGTCATGGCATTGGTCCAAGTTCCCTCTCTTCTTCAGAGTCTGCTAAATAACCAAAAATAGAAGATTTTATATGAAAGAAATCTGTTAGTTAAACAAATTTCCCTCTCACCTGTAACAAATTTCAGTCCCTGAATCACTTGAATGGACCTTCAAACAAAACTGGAAAAATGACAGCAGTTAGATTTTTCACTACAAGATTAATGGCAAAGCAATGCTTTCATACAGTGCAAACTATTATTTAAGTGGCTGTCATCTGTAAAATACAATCTGAAACTGAATGATAGCCTCAAAATTTTTTTTCAGCAAAGTACCAAGCTGGACCTAAGACTTCCACTAAAGACTTATGCAGAAGCTTGACTAAGCCACACATCCTGGACATGCACTCTGATAAAAGGCAAGTTGTTTTAAAGTACAACAAAACTGTATGTGATGACTCCCCCAGATGCATCCCCAGATACCTCTCCAGATGTCAGTTTGGAAGAAGATGAACCAGTTCCAGGCATTCAGGATGGGAGTTGGTTGATCTGCCCTCTGAGAGTGATTTTGCTGAAGCACAGCTGCTGCAGGACAGACTGAGGCTTCAGATGGGGAAAGTATGCAGCTGGTTAGTGAGGAGGAAGAACTGCCTTCTGCACTTGATCTGAGAACACATAGGGCAAAGAAAAGGCAAGATCAGCTGTATTTAACTAATCTTTGCTTACTCTTAAATAAGATAGATGAACCGCTCCTTTTAAATAGAAACATCTCAGACTTTTCCAACTCAGCAGCCCTCTGCTTCATTGAAAAATGGCTGGATAATTCGATTAATGATAGCTGCTTGCAAATCCCAGGATTTCAGATTCAAAGAGCAGATAAAATTGCAGAAATATCTGGTAAAAAAAAAGGGAGGAAGTATCTGCTTTTATATTAACAACCGGTGATGTAAAAATGTCATTACACTAAATAAATTTTGTGATGTGGATTTGGAGACACTATTCATTATTTGCACACCCTATTACACCCCCCAAGAGTTTTCTTCATCCTAGTTGAGGTCTATACGCCACTCCAAGCTTGCATAAGCAAGACATTGCAAACTTTAACTGACCAAATCCTGTGGGCTGAACAGAGATATTCCAGACTCCCTATCATTGTATTAGGAGATTTTAACAATGCTAACCTAAGCCAAGAACTGCCAAGATATATTCAGCATGTCAATTGTCTCAAGTTGAGACAGGTAAGAATATTTTAGACCACTGTTAACCCTACAATAAAAGATTCCTGTCATTTTTTACCAAGAGCAGCTGTGGGACACTCTGATCACTATTTTATTCACCTTGTACCTGTTTATAGACAAAGACTTAAAATCATAAAACCAGTAGTTAAAAAGTGAAATCTTTGACTGAAGAGGCAAAGTTAAAGCTACAGCTTGCCTCGACTACACATACTGGAACTTTTTTGAAACTGCCTCAGGGAACTTGGATGAACTCACTGACACTGACATTATATGTTAGCTTTTGTGAGGACTTAATGTGTGCTGACAAAAACCTTACGCATCTACATTAATAATAAACTAGTGAAGCTCAAACATCTATGCCATGCCAAAGGGGAAGCTACAGGAAAGGAGATAGTATGCTGTACAATCAAGCCAGGAATGCATTAATCAGGGCACCAAAGAAAAAGCTGAGGACTTGGCTCTCTACATATGAACCAGCAAATGTGTAGAAAAGTCTGAAAATGTCGCAGACCTACCTCCTTTGCTGAATTGGCACCAGGCAGATAACCTGAATGTGTTCTACTGTAGGTTTGATCGGAGAATACTGTTAAATATCACTCCCTCTCCATCTCAGATACACCAACAGCCAAGTCTCCTACACCCGACTTCATCCCTCTGGGGCCCCCACCTCTGGTGATCGCAGAAAAAGATGTACAAGGTCTATTTCTCAGGCAAAAGGCTGGAAAAGCACCAGGCCCAGACAGGGTAACTTTTTCTTACTTGAAAGTTTGTGCTGATCAACTGGTCCCCATCTTCACCCTCATTTTTAATAAATATCTGGATATATGTTATGTTCCTTCTTGCTTCAAACACTCTGCTATCATCCAGGTACCCAACGTCATTGCCCAGAGGATCATTGGTTGCCCTCTCCCCTCTTTGGAAAAGCTTTATAGCTCCCGCTGCCTTAAGAAAGTTCAAAATATTCTTAAAGATCCATCTCATCCTGGGCACCCTTTTTTTGAACTATTACCATCTGGCAGACGGTACAAGATAATAAAAACAAGGACAAATAGGCTGAAAAACAGCCTCTATCCCAGGGCTAGAATTCATCCCAGGGCATATCCCAGGGCATATTGAATTCTACGGTATAGTGCAGTATCAGGTTTTCAATTTCAATTATATAGAATGTAAAGGATGTATGTTGTGTTTTTATTTTTATAGTTATAAATGTACACTGAAGAAGGCATTTAATTTCGTTGTATCATGTGCAATGACAATAAAGTAAACTAAAGCCTCCATCAAGGAGGCTGAATGACTACAGACTGAACTACAGACATCTATAGTTATGAAAACTTTCAAAAGGTTAGACCCCTTGCAATTTGCCTACTCTGCAAATAGATCAGCAGATGGTTCTGTCAGTATGGCACTGCGCTACATCTTACAACATCTTGAATCCCCAAAGACCTAAGTAATGGTCCTTTTTTTAGACTTCAGCTGTCAAGGGCTGGGGAAATCCGGAGATTCAGGCAGTTCAAATGAGTATAATTGCAAGCTTAGGTTGCTACAAAAATTTGGCCAAGTGACCATTAAGGGAATCTGCGGGAATTAAAAATTGTATTCAAGATGGGCTGGACTTAGATCTTTTGTGGACACACAGGAACTCATGACATATGCTGCGTTTGACTCCTCCTTCGGGCTCAGCCTGGTCATCTACATCAGCTTGGCATTCAACACCAACATTTCAGAAATCCCTGTCTAAACTGACTCAGCTAGCTGTGCCTGACCACACTTGTAGATAGATTATAAGCTTTCTAACATATAGGAAGCTGCAGGTGAAGCTAGGGAAAATCATAGTGAATACCCATTCAATTAGCACAGGAGCCCCCAGTACTTTCTCCATTACTTTATATATTTGTATTTGTATTTATTAGATTTATATACCGCCTTCTCCCGAAGGACTCAGGGCGATGAACAGCCAGATAAAACACATAACAATATATAAAATTTAAAAAACAATTTAAAACATATTAAATGAATTTGGCCCTTACGCATTAAAACACCCCCTTTTTAAAAAACGAATTAAAATTAGCAATTAAAAGAGTTAGGCCAGCCCAGCTTGTTGAAATAAAAAAGTCTTGGCGTGGCGGAAAGTGCGTACATCCGGAATCCTCCGTATCTCCGGTGGGAGTTTGTTCCAAAGGGCAAGTGCCCCCACAGAGAAGGCTCTCCCCCTGGGGGCCACCAGCCAACACTGCTTGACCGATGGCACCCTGAGGAGCCCCTCTCTGTGGGAGCATACTGGCCGGTGGGAGGCTATCAGTGGCAGAAGGCGGTCTCGTAAATACCCAGGTCCTAAGCCATGGAGTGTTCTAAAGGTGGTAACCAATACCTTGAAGCGCACCTGGAAGACCACCGGAAGCCAGTGCAGCTCGCGCAGGAGAGGTGTTACATGGGAGCGCCATGACGCTCCCATAACCACCCGCGCGGCTGCATTCTGGACCAGTTGAAGCCTCTGAATGCCCTTCAAGGGGAGCCCCATGTAGAGAGCATTACAGTAGTCTAGGCGAGAAGTGACGAGGGCATGAGTGATCATGCATAAGGAGTCCCGATCCAGAAAGGGACGCAACTGGCGAATCGGGCGGACCTGATAAAATATATACATATATACCATATATACCAATGACTGCATCTCAAAGGATCCCTCTGTTAAAGTCCTGGCATTTGGAGATGATACAATAGTCATTGGTCTCATTTGAGACAATGAGTCTGCATATGGACGAAAGGTAGATCAACTGGCACTGTGGTGCAGCTAGAAGAATCAAGCTGTAGAAATAATAGTAGAGTTTAGAAGAAGCTCTCCTATTCCACCACCTCTTAGAATATTAGACAACACAGTTTCAACAGTAGAGACTCATGTTTCTAGGTTCTATTATCTCCAAGGACTTGAAGTGGACACCTAACATTAGAACCATTATTAAAAAAGCACCACAAAGAATGTTCTTCCTGCATCAACTCAGAAAGCTCAGATTGCCCAAGATCTACAATTCTACAGAGGAATTATTGAGTCTGTCATTTGTACCTCAATAACTGCCTGGTTTGGCACAGCAACCAAACAGGGCAGGTACAGACTTCAATGGATAGTTAGGATTGCAGAAAAAAATAGTTGCAACCAGCCTGTCTTCCATTGAGGATCTGTATGCTGCATGAACTAGAAAGAGGACTGAGAAAATATTTACAGACCTCTCTCATCCTGAACATAAATTGTTTCAACTTCTCCCCTCAGGACGCTGCTATAGGGCATTGCATACCAAAACAACTTGACACAAAGATAGTTTTTCCCCCATGCCATCATTCTGCTGAACACCTAATTCCCACAGCACTATTTGAGGCCTAAAAATATTTACCCATGTAGTAGACGGTATTGGAATTATCCTTCTCAACTTCTTATTTCTCATCTTTTCTCATCGTCTCATCTTTCCTGCTACCTTCTCCTATTGGTATCTTATGATTTATCACTTGTTTGTAACTTATAATCAATGATTGTAGCTATGATTTATGATCGATCACTTTGCTGTTTGTTTGTACAATGAGAGCTTATGCACCAGAGACAAAATTCTTATGTGTCTAGTCACACTTGGTCAATGAAGAAGTAGACAAGGCAAAAGGTGGAGGCTTCATACATATGAAAGACTTTTAGGAGACTAAAAAGAAGCAATTCCCTGGAAGTTAAATTTTTTAATTCAGACACAACAGATTACTCTCCGCATTCTCCTGAACAGCCTCAGTATTGGTTGCTACGATTCTAGGACAGTAATTTTAATTTTCTTAGGACTTCCTCAGAGTTAGCACAGAGAGATTTGTGTGCTATTGAATGGCTTCCAAGTGCTCCAAATCTAAAGCGATTGTGTTGTCTTTTAATCAGCCTATTATCTCACTGATGGTGGTGCAGTGAGATAAGATAGAACCAAACAAGTTTTTGGAATTAGGGAATTAACATATTTGGTAAAAGACTGGTGAGAAAGTTTCTTGCCAGTGTCTTTTACCAAATATAAATTAACTAGCTGAATACTCGTGCTCCTTTACAAAACTATGTGATCGGGCTTGATAAATCAACACTTACAGCTTGAAAATTAATGAGTAGTTACAATCGGCCTCTCCTCTCCTCTTGTCTCCCTCAGCCTTGCCCCACAGAAGCCTATCCTATCCCCCTTCCCTCAGCCTTGCCCCACAGAAACGTCTCCTATCCTATCCTCTTCTCTCCTTCAGCTGTGCCCCACAGAAGCCTCCCCATCCTATCCCCTTCTCTCCCTCAGCCTTGCCCCACAGAAGCCTCCCCTGTCCTATCCCCCTTCTCGCATTTTGAGAGTTTCACAAACAATTTGGCTGCTAACAATTTCTCCAAGACCTTACGTACCAACCGAGTGTGTTCCTCCAGTGTTTGAGTATAGATCAAAATGTCTTCCAGGTACACAAGGACCCCCCCGGTAGAGGTGTTCATGCAGGACTTCATTGATCAACTGCATAAACACAGCGAGGGGCCCTTGCAACCCAAACAGCATGACCTGGAATTGGTAACTCCCCAGGAGACAGTTGAACATTGTCTTCCATTCGTCCCCTGGTCGGATACGCACCCGGTAATAGGCTTCACGCGTTAAGTTTTGTAAAGATGCGACCCGTCACTAAGGTAGCAAGCAGGTCCTTCATTAGTGACAACGGGTAGAGATGCTCCACACACACCCCATTAAGGCCAAGGAAGTCAATGCACAGATGTAAACCTCCATCCTCTTTCTCCCGAAAGAGGACAGGTGCTGTCATTTGGGACCTGCTGGGTTGGATGAAACCTCTAGCTAGATTCTTGTCTATATAACTTCTCAATTTTTCAAGCTCCTTTGGCGTCATTGAGTACATACGGGGTTTTGGCAGTTTAGCTCCTGGAATTAACTCGATGGCACAATTTGTCAAGCGATGCAGGGGCAATACTCCACACTTTTCCTTGCTAAAAACAGCTGCCAAATCCCAGTAGATACTCGGGAACCCCTGGTCTTTGTCAGCTGGTACAGGCCCCTCTGTCAAAGTCCCCCCGTCCTACTGCAGGCAATTCAGGACTGAGCGCCAATCGCAGCTTCCGGAAACCCCCTTCCCATCATGTGGGCTCCCATTTATCTAACCATGCCAAGCCCAATATGATAGGCTCAATCATTTTTTCAACTACAATGAACCGGATACTCTCCCAATGGTCCCCTATCTCTAATCTAACTGGTTCCATGAGATGGGTAGCTGGAGGGCTCCTCCCCCCAGCATGGACCCATCCATCTGTTTGAACTTAATGGGCCCCCTCATCCGCACCGTGCAGGTCCCCAATTCCGCTACCACAGCACAGCGTATTAAGCAACATGTGCATCCTGAATCACCTAGGACACCATATTCGACCCATTCAGAGGGGTGAGGGTTCTGGACGTCTACAGGGTCACGAAGGGACAAATGGGGTCACTCACCATTTGAGTGATTCCATTTGTCTTCTGGGTCCTCATCGCTATCCCCAGACACCACGGGGAACCACCCTGTTCCTAGTGAAACCCAGACCTCCCTAGTGGGTGTAACTACATCTGCCGGCAGCGTCTGTGTCACCTGTGACTGCTCAGGTGTCGTTCGAGTCGTCCTCTGGCCAGTTGGAGGTGTTTTTGGAGCCGGTGTTTGTGGGACTGGCATTGGGCACTCCGCCACCTGATGGCCCACCTGGCTGGCCCACCCAAACATTGGAACAACGGCCTCCTGGCCTTGTCAGTAGGGTTTTGGATAGCTACAGCGGGCCTTGTCTCCCTTGAGGGCAGTGGCTGTCCATTGCCCTTTTTTGCTGTCCCATGCCTCCGTCCCCCCCATGCCCGAAACTCCCTCAGCCCAACCTCCAGGTCTATTGCTGCCCGGAACTAGTTGGTCAGACGAGGGGGTAAACCCCAATATACACAGGCTTGCCAAAGGTCCCAGTCCAACCCCGTGTGGAATTGATGAACCAGGAGGCGTTCTGGCCATGCCTGCAATCTCCCAGCGATCTTATGGAATTCAGATACGTACTCCTTTGCTGACTGGCCCTTCTGCTTAAGCGCCACGAGCTTCCCCCCGCCACCTGTGCATAGGACTCATCTTCGAACCTGAAGCGCATAGCCTCCAGGAAATGTCCCATGTCCACCAGTTCTCTGACATGGTCGCTATGGAGGTCGGCTACCCAATCCGCGGCCTTCCCCGTCAGTACTGCTGTAACAGCCATCACCATTGCCCACTGGGATGGGTAAAAGCATCCATAAAGGTCCATATGGCTGATTATTTGACTGAGGAAGAGGGCCACCCGGTCAGGACTGCCGTCAAAGATAGTCTGTATCGCAGGTGGACCCCAGAGTGCCTGTTGAGGCCACATTCCTGGGCCCCACAATGGAGCCTGGTCAGGTGTTCTAGCCACACCAGCTGCCCACCTATCAACCTGTGGAAAACTCGGGTGGCCACCCTGGGTTGGCTGATTGGTCTCCTGCTCCACAAGTTTCTTGTGTGGTGCTTGTTCAGTGCCTCCACCTGAAAACAAACTTGGTCCCAAGACCCTGGGTGTTCTTTACCTCGACTGGGTGCCTGGTCCAAGCGGAACTTCGGACTGCCGAGATGGAAGTGAGTACCGGAGCCGCAGCCTGAGCCTCCTCCTTGCCATGTTGCTGGAGGTTCTACCCCTGTTGCCCAGGGCTGCCAGGACGGTGCATCGCGGCAGCTGGCCTCCCGAAAGCGCTCCCTTAGGATGTCCATCGTGTTAGCCCCAGGGCCCATGGAGTAGCTCCACTCATCCTCAGTCCAACACCTCTCCCTCCATCTCTTATTTGCAATAGCGCAAACAAAATTTTGAGATGAATCCTGGCTGCACCCAATGGAACAGCAAATGCTCAGTTAAGATTTGGAACAGGAATGGCTGAAGTCCAGGGCAGGAGGAGAATGATAAACATTTGACTGAAAATCAAATCCTTCCCAGTTGCAATGACTCCTTGACTTAATGGACATTTTTTGTCCCCTCACTGGAAACAGGTTGTATAGAAGGTTGGCATTATGACTGGGTGTTCTGTAACATTCCTGATTTCTTTAGAATATGACCAAGCCAAACAACTGCTCACTGAAATAATAAGGGATGTGGCAGAAATTGGATAAATAAGGGCATTTGGAACCAGCAAGATATTTACAAAATCTCCTGAAAATGAGAATAGAATTTTTCAAATCATAACATTTTACCATTCAGTGGCAGCACTGAAGCTTCAAGCTGACTTCAGCCAGATCAGTTTCAGGGTTGACACAGTGCTCTTAGAGAAGGTGCACCTCATGCAATAAAGGTGTTACATGGGCAAATGTGGGGGCCCTTATTATGGTGCATTCTGCTTAATTCTGAACCTGTTGAAGTTTCTGGGTGGTCTGCAACTCTATACAGCCCATTTCACTAATCCAAACAGGAAACAACATGAGTGATCATGAGCAAGGCCTCCCAGTCTAGAATAAGGTGCAATTGTCACATTAGATGAATCTGTGCAAAGGCCATCCTAGCCATAGTTACCACTTGCTCCTTGACTCTGAAATTGTGCACCAGCTAAGTTTGAGGAAGTGCCATTCTGTCCAGAGTCAAAAGATGAGTATCATTTGGGTCTGGGTGACAGGCAAAAGGCAATAAGTGCTTTGTCTTGTAAGGGTTGAGTCGAAGCTGGTTCCTCTCCTGCCAGACCCTTATAGTTTCCAAGCACTTGATCAGCACTGGCACAGCATCACTTGTCTGGCTAGAGGTGGAGGTATATAATTGAGTATCATCAGCATACCAACACCAAACCCCATACGGTCAGATGACTTCTAGTGGTTTCATGTAAATGTTAAAAAGGAGCAGAGGAAGACTTGAAGAGCCGTGGTGGGCAGTGGTTAAAATGCAATATTGCAGGCTAATTCTGCTAACTGCCAGAGTTCAATTCTCACCAGCTCAAGGTTGAACTCAGCCTTCCATCCTTCCGGGATCGGTAAAATGAGGACCCAGATTGTTCGGAAAAATATGCTGACTCTGTAAACCATTTAGAGAGGGCTGTAAAACACTGTGAAGTAGTATATAAGTCTAAGGGCTATTGCTATTGAACCCCAGGGAACCCCACATTGCAGGGGCTTAGGGCTCAACCTTTCCTCCCCTACCAACACTGACTGGAAGCAGCCATCGGAGAAGAATGAGAACCACTGTAACCACTCCTACTCCCTGAAACTGGTTCAGAAGGATACTGTGGTTAAAGGATACTGCTGAGGAGTTCAGGAAAGCCAATATGGTCACACTACCGTCATCCCAAGTCCTCCGAAGATCACCAACAAGCATAACTGATGCCATTTCAGTGCTCTGCCTTAGCCTGAATCCACACTGAAAAAGGTCCATTCAACAAGCTACAATGCCTATTGGAGCAACAGAATAACACAATAGAATGGAAGGGACCTTGGAGGTCTTCTAGTTCAACCCCCTGCTCTAGCAGGAGATCCCATACGATGGCATATAGATGGTGAACCTATGGCACGCATGCCACAGGTGGCACTCAATGCTCTCTCTGATGGCACGTGAGCCGTTACCCCAGTGCAGCTCCACCATGCATGCGCATGCGCCTCCCGCTGGCCAACTGGTTTTCAGGACTCTGCCGCACATATATGGGGGGTGGGGCGCATGTGTGGGAGCCACACATGCATGTGCATGGAGGCTGGGCACGTGCAGGGGGCCATGTGTGCATATGTGGGAGCAGGGCACGTCTGGGGGGCCGTGCGTGCATGCGTGGGGGTGGGGTGCACACACAGTCTGCACACATTGCATTTCAGGGGTTCGTGCGCACTCGCGCATTCGCACACACACATGCTTTGGGCACTTGGTCTGGAAAAGGTTAGCCATCACTGTCCTATATTATTCCAGACAAGTGGCTGTCCAGTTTCTTCTTAAAAGCTTCCAATGATGGAGCAGCCACAACTTCCACTGGTTAATTGTTCTCAGTGTTAGGAAATTTATCCTTAATTCTAGCTTGCTTCTCTCCTTAATTAGTTTCCATCCATTTTCTTTGTGGCAGCCGTTCAAATATTGGAACACTGCTATCATGTCACTCCTAATCCTTCTTTTCACTAGACTAAACATACCCAATTCCTGCAACCGTTCCTCATATGTTTTAGCCTCCAGCCCCCTAATCTTCTGTTGCTCTTCAAGTCTCTTCCATTCTGTCTTCCCCAGGTTGCCTTGATGGTGACCTTGACTCCCACGCCTCCTCCTCTTCCTCTGATTTGGCTGCTGGAGGGGCCAGCAGCCGACAGGCCACAACAGGGACAGGAAAGGAGAATGGGAAAGAGGAAAGGCAAAGAAAAAGAAGGGAAGAGGGGAAGAGAGCAAGGAAGGAAAAAGAAGGATAGAGGAGAAGGAAGAAGAAAGAAAGGAGAGGGAAGGGAAAAGAAGGAAGGAAGGAAGGAGATAGATTATAATGAGAGAGAGTGAGGGTCTGAGGGAAATCCTGCCTTAGCACTTGGCCACCAGCAACCATACTGCCTTTTGTCATCTCCTTGACCTCTCCTGGTGGTCTCCCATCCTACCACTGAGGATGCTTTGGTTACAAAGCCGGGTCTCCTTTCTAGGAAAGGGAGTGAGCCTCCCTCTGACCCACACACTTTGCCCTCCTGCACACATAACCTGGCCAAGGAGAGCGAGCACAGCAACAATGGGAGCTGGCTATGTCCCCCCGTCCCCCCCATGGCCAGGTCAACCACAACCCTCAACGAAATTGAGTTTGACACCCGTGCTTTACAGGAACTCCAGCTTTGCTGCATAGATGTCAATAGATGACATTTTCAATATTTTTATTAGTTATCAAAATATAAAATACAGAAATGCAAAGAAAAATGGAAATAATGGGAAAATAGGAGAGGAAAAGGGGAAGAGGAAAAAGTGTAGGGTAAAAGAAAGAAGAAAGGGAAAAGCATTTCCAATCTTTTTAGCACAATAGAATAAGGTAATAACATACTTCATTTTTTATTTTACATAATAATATATACTAGTCATTTCTGTAACAATCTATCTAATCAGCAATACCCAAAATCAAAGTTCCACTTTTTTCCACCATAAGAGGCTGGTTGGACAATTACCCTCGAATTGGTTGGAACATTGGACTCCCCCACTGCCATGAGAGGACAGTGTAGACTCTCCCGTTTATGGTCAACCTGCCTTTTTTCAGGACAATTTGGACTAACATGGAGCCCTGGGCCATACCTTATCACTACCTCAGAGCTTAGATGTACTTAAGGGCACAGCTTCTTGCATTGCGAGACTCCCCCCTCTCGCAAGCCTGGCCCTCCACGTTATCGAGGTCCTACCTCAATGACGGGTCTTGGAACCCAGAGAGGTGGCATGCAGCGAAGAGGGGGTTGAGGGTTTTTTTATGTAAATTTTTGGATAAATTTTTAAGGGGTCCCAGGCGGGGGGAAGGTAAAATTGGAACTAGGGTAGTGGGTTCGGGGGATAACCCAGGTCAGGCCTGGCCACTATGCGCGACGGTGGGGGTGGGAGTTCCGGAGGAAATGGGGGGGGTCGAGCTTGTCCAGATCGTGTTTTTACCATCGGTACTGTGAGGGGGAGGGGTAGATATGGCGGGAGCAGGGGGCCATATCATGTTAAGGGAGCGCGCATCCGCTGTCTTCAAGCGGTAGCGTGCTCCAGCCCCCAAGGCTCCACTCGTTCTCCAGGTTGCACAGACCCTCAGGGCCCGGGCCTTCGGTTGATGTTGTGCAACGCCAGGTCCGCAGTAAATAAAACCCCCCTCATTTGTGATCTTGTTCAGGAGGGGGGAGCGGACCTGACGGGTATTACGGAGACCTGGTTGGGCCTGGAGGGAGGGGTCCCTCTGGTAGAAATGTGCCCACCAGGCTTCCACGCATTCCATCAACCGAGGTCAGGGGAGGGGAGGGGGAGTAGCGGTTATTATTAGAGAAGGTTTTAGGCCGAGGGAGGCCACTGTTCCTCAGACGGCCGGTTGTGAGACCCTCCTCGTGAAGTGGGGTCATGGGGTTCAGATGGGTTTGCTGATCACGTACCTGGCTCCCTGCCACGCGGCAGTAGCCTTGCCCGAGCTACTCAATGTTATTGCCGCGGTGGTGGTTGATACCCCCAGACTTATGGTCATGGGGGATTTCAACCTGCCGTCCGTGGGTGAGATGTCTGAGGTGGCTCGGGAGTTCATGGCTTCCATGACGGCTATGGATCTGACCCAGCTAATTCATGGCCCTATGCACATGGGGGGAAACACACTGGACTTGATTTTTGTCTCTGGACAGTGGCTGAGTGATCTTGAGATAGGGGACATAGTCATCGAGCCCTTGTCATGGTCGGATCACTCTCTCCTTCGCCTTGACCTTCGAACCACTGCACCCCGCCGCAGGGAGGCGGAACCGATAAGATGGTACTGCCCCAGGCGCCTTATGGAACCTGATAGGTTCCAGACGGAGCTTGGGCCAATCCCTGAGGTCCTGGCTCACGCCTCGACTGGAGACTTAGTGGCCGCCTGGGATAGGGCGGCCGCCGGAGCTCTGGATCGAGTCGTGCCTTTGCGGCCTCTGACCCGGCGCCGATCTCACCTGGCTCCTTGGTTTACTGAGGAGCTGAGGGAGATGAAGCGCCGGAAAAGACGCCTAGAGAGTAGTTGGAGGGCCAGTCGTACTGAATCTGACCGGACACTGGTAAGATCTCATATTAAGAATTACCTAGTGGCAATAAAAGCAGCGAAATGCACTTATCTTGCTGCTCTTATTGCGTCATCAGATAACCGCCCGGCCGCCCTGTTTAGGGTGACCCGCTCCCTGCTCCACCAGGAAGCGAGGGAGGACCCCTTGGAGGGAAGAGCCGAGGACTTTGTTCAGTATCTGTATGACAAAATCACTCAGATTCGGGAAGATCTGGACTCCGACTGGGTAGATCCAGCAGGGATGACGGAGGCAGGTCCTGAGAATGTTATCTGGGATGAGTTTGATTCTGTGACCCCTGAGGACGTGGACAGGATTCTGGGTAGACTGAATGCGACCACATGTTTGTTGGACCTGTGCCCCTCCTGGTTAGTGCTGGCTTCCCGGGAGGTGACACAAAGCTGGCTCCAGGGGATTATAAATGCTTCATTGAGCGAGGGTGTCTTTCCCGCCGCCTTGAAAGAGGCGGTGGTGAGACCTCTCCTCAAGAAGCCTTCCCTGGACCCGGCAATATTGGCTAATTATCGTCCAGTCTCCAACCTTCGCTTTGTGGCGAAGGTTGTTGAGAGTGTGGTGGCACGACAGTTTCCCCAGTACCTGGATGAAACGACGTATCAAGATCCGTTCCAATCGGGTTTCAGGCCTGGGTACAGCACGGAAACGGCATTGGTCACGTTGGTGGATGATCTCTGGAGGGCTCGGGACAGAGGTTGTTCCTCTGTCCTGGTCCTATTAGATCTCTCAGCGGCTTTTGATACCATCGACCATGGTATCATGCTGCACCGGTTGGAAGAGTTGGGGGTGGGAGGCACCGTATTACGGTGGTTCTCCTCCTCTCTCTCCGACCGGTCGCAGTCTGTGTTGACGGGGGCAGAGGTCGACCCCGAGGCCCCTTATATGTGGGGTGCCACAAGGATCGGTCCTCTTGCCCCTTTTGTTCAACATTTATGTGAAGCCGCTGGGCGAGATCATCCGTGGTTTCGGGGTGGAGTACCATCGGTACACTGACGACACCCAGCTGTACATCTCCACCCCAGACCACCCCAACGATGCCCTTGAAGTGATGTCCCGGTGCCTGGAGGCCATACGGATCTGGATGGGGAGAAACAGGCTCAGACTCAACCCATCCAAGACCGAGTGGCTGTGGTTTCCGACGTCCCGATATAGTCAGCTGGTGCCATCGCTGACTATTGGGGGCGAAGCATTGACCCCCACGGAAAGGGCTCGCAACTTGGGTGTCCTCCTGGATTCACGGCTGTCTTTAGAAGAGCACTTGATGGCCGTGAACGGGAGGATTTTTCATCAGGTCCGCCTGATCCGCCAGTTGCGTCCGTTTCTGGATCGGGACTCATTACGCACGGTCACTCATGCCCTCGTCACCTCCCGTCTGGACTATTGTAATGCTCTCTACATGGGGCTCCCCTTGAGGAGCACTCGGAGGCTCCAACTGGCACAATGTGCGGCCGCGCGGGTGGTGATGGGAGCGACGTGGCGCTCCCATGTAACGCCTCTCCTGCGCGAGCTGCACTGGCTCCCGGTGGTCTTCCGAGTGCGCTTCAAGGTTTTGGTTATCACCTTCAGAGCGTTCCATGGCTTAGGACCTGGCTATTTGCGGGACCGCCTGCTACCACCAATAGGCTCCCACCGACCAGTATGCTCCCATAGAGAGGGGCTCCTCCGGGTGCTGTCGGCCAAACAATGTCGACTGGTGGCCCCCAGGGGGAGAGCCTTCTCTGTGGGGGCACCTACTATCTGGAACGAGATATGGAGGATTCCAGATCTGCGTACCTTCCGTCGCACGCTTAAGACGTTCCTATTCCAGCAAGCTGGCCTGACCTAAACTTTTCCTCTTTTAAATGGGAATTTTAAATTTGGTTTTAAATTATTGGGGTTTTAAAATGGTTCAGCCAAATTTATTTAATTTGTTTTATCTCTATTTTAAATTTTGTATTTATATGTTTTATTTTATGGCTGTTCACCACCCTGAGTCCTTCGGGAGTAGGGTGGTATACAAATTTAATAAAATGAAAATGAAATGAAATGAAAATAAGGACAAAGTCCAAAAGTGGTTACGAGCAGAAACAAAATTAATTAAAATTAATAAAGCTGCTTTTTCTGTTTCAGTCTACCAATATTTATAACTGCTATTCCGTTTTAACTATGGCAGATTAAGAGCTCATATATGGCCAGGCAAAAAAACCAAGAATTAGATATAAATTACTGTAAGATGCTAAGGAAAGAGGAGGCTTGGGTTTACCAGATTTGAAATAGTACTTTGATGCCTATTGTTTGGTCTGACTCTCCAAACGAAGAGGTTACTTGAATTAAATTAAGATTTGGATGGCATACCTATTTAGAGCATAATAAGGTTAAGTAAATGTTGGTTTCAACAGCTGCTTCGTTAGACATGCCATCCTAAGAGTTTGGAATAAATATAAATCACATGTTTTCTGTGAACATTCCTCTTTGGGTGTCATCCCAAGAAGCTATTTTTAGAGAAGAAATGGAGGCCAGACTAGTGGATTTACCGTCAAATAATATTTTTCAATTATGGTGACTCTATCCTCAAATCTAAAGAGCAGTTGGAATTAGAAGGACATGTTTGCCATTGGTTTACATATTTACAATTGAAAGAAAGATTTTAAATTAGATTAAAGAAAACTAGGGATTTGATTTTGTAAAAAATGAATTTGAAATTCTGTTGTGTGATAATGATGAACATATTATTGCTAAAGTTGCTATTGAAATTGAACTTGGAGAATGAGTATGGAAAGCATTGTATGATTCATTGGGCAAAGAATTTAGTATATAATATAATACTTGGACATCGATGAAAGATTTAAATTTTACATTAAATTAAAATTTAAAATCTTTTTTTTATAAGATGATGTACCATTGATATTTAACATTGGACAAATTGTCAAGAATGTATAAAGATACTTCAAATGAATGTTAGAAATGTAACTTTTTACTATTTATAACGGACATGTGATAAAGCAAAGAAATATTGGAGTAGGATTCACATCTTAATACATTCATAAAGGGAATATAAAGATAAAACCAAAGACTTTACTTTTGGGCTTAATGGCTAAAGAACTTGAAAAAACAGAACTTTGATATTATATATGCTGACAGCAGCAAGAATACTTTATGTACAAAAATGGAATGATATTTTGATTCCCACAATGGACGATAACTGCAAAAGTTGCTGGAGTTTAGCAGAGAAGGTTAAATTAACTGCTTTGATTAATGATTGATAGATAAAATGAGCTTTATTGGCTATGTACAGTTTTTGCATACAGGTGGACAAGATATTTCACCCATCACAAATACTGTTACATTTGATTCTTCCACTTATCTCACATTCAAAATTTTTAATGGCATAGATTGATAACGAGTTGTATGAAAGCTTGCCTCAAAGCTTTGTGTGGAGATAAACTGATACTGTTGTAATCCGTCAAAGCTGTTTGGAAGACCCATACTGAAGATTCTTCTTCCTGGTGTTTTTCCTGTAAGTGCAAGATCAGCTTTTGTTTTCTAATTGGATGTTGGTCCATTAGTTGCAAACAGGAATTGAGTAACCAACTGATGTTGTGGGCTGAGAGAATGACTGACCCAAAGCCACACAGCTTGGCTTTCATGCCTAAGGTGGTACTAGAATTCACAGGTTTCTAGCCTGGTTCCTTAACCACTAGATCTAACTAGCTCTCTTGCTAAAGATTGAATACCACTATCCAGTAGTAACAAACAATTGTTTAATTTAACTTTAAAACGTAGCATTTGCATACATAATCTACCAAACTACTTAATCCAGCGGTCCCTAATCTTTGTGGCTTGGTGGGGGGGAGAGAGGGGAACTGTCCATGTGAGCGGTGGGCTGGTGCACGAGTTGAACTGTGTATACCGTGGCCAGCCACTTGCATGGCCCAATTCTGAATAGCCCATGGCCCAGTAGTGGGCCGTGATCTTGGGTTGGGGGCTGGTCCCTGTTCTAATCTATTAGATTATTTACCAGAATGAAATATGAATTTAAGAACTGTAAACAGGGAATAACCCAGCCTCTTACTTCAAACTATTCCCACAGCCATTTAATCCATGTATAACCACATGTTTTCTTTCTTTTGCCCTCTTTATCCATATATTATGTAATCATCATTATATGTAAATTAAACTTTCTTTCCTTAAAATCAGAAAATGGTGAAACAATTGAAATAAAAGAGATTAACAATAAACAAAGCAGTCAAATTAAGAAACTTAATAAATGTATTTTTCATTACAGATAATCCTTGACTTATAATAGTTTGTTTAGTGACTGTTCAAAGTTACAATGGCTCCGAAAAAAGTGTTCTCCTGCAAGCTCCCAGGAGTGGCCAAGAATGGGTTGAATCGTCTGTTTCCTGTTGAGACCGAGCTGCTGTTTGTTTTAGCCACGCCTCCTTCCTCCACCTCCCTGCCCCAGTTTCAGCTTGGTCTTAACCCGAACAAGATGTTTCGAAGCATTTCTGGCCACTTCTGAACTGCAGGATCGTGAGAATTCTATTTCTTTATTATTCTTAGATGTTTTGCCTTTGAAGGTGATGGCTGCCTTTTATAGCAGCATCTTGATTCTGTGTGTTTTGCGATCGGCCTTTTAAATCAAGGGCTGAGCAACTGTGGGCTCGCAGTTGCCAGCGGCCGATCGCTTCCAGCAGGAAACCAGCGGGATTGTCAGATTTCCTCCTTTTAGGCCATTAACAGCCTAGATTGAAGCAGCGCTGCAAGAGAGGCCAGGGAGCCTGCGGGACTGTTGGCTCCCTTTGTTAATCAGTTGGGCTGTGTGAGCCGTTGGAGGCCCCAAAATTAATCACAGCAGTGTGATAAGAGTCCCTGCCTAGCTTCAGCTAGGGACACTTGTACTGAAGGCCCCAGGTGCCTGAATTTGAGGGGCCCACAGATCGAACAGAGGAGCTGGGTGAGTCGTTGTGGGCCTATTTTCCTCGTTGGAGCGAGAAGGAGTCCCGGCCTAGTTTTGGCTAGGCATACTCAGTGGCTGAGACCTCAGGAGAGGTTTGGAGTCCCTGCCCAGCAGCTGCTGAGCATACCCAGGAGCCACAGCCTCAGTGGAGGCCATTGGAGTCCCTGCCTAGGCATACTCAGATTTGCCCCTGCTAGCCTGGTAGGCTTTAAGTCCCTGCCTAGTCTCAGCTAGGCATACTGATTGCAGGAGGCCGTTGGGCTGCAGGAGTTTGCAAGGAGTTTCTGCAACGATTGCAGTTTTTAAACTGCAAAAATGGGAAGAGCTGCTGGGCATAGATCCAAAAAGCAATGCTCCAGCAATTCAGCTCTGGGTACAAATATTGCAACCCTTCAGGAGGTCACTCCTCAATCTGGGGCCCAAGGGAAGCAGAAGCATTCTAAAGCTTCTGAAAAAGATGCCAGCAGGAGACATAAAGCTCTGGAAAAACAGATTCACAGAGCAGAAAAAGGTCAGTCCCAGCAAGCCCCTAACAGGGCCGAAAGGGGAAATTTCAGCTCTCGTTCTGCTGAGAGGTTGCGACTCATTAGCCTGCAATTGCCCAACCTTTGTCACCAGAGGGGGCAAGTGAGCATTCCTTTAACTTGTCTCTTAATACTGATACTGCCTTTGTGCAAGATTCTATTTTCTGCCCAGCAGCTCCTGCTCCTGCATCACAGCCGTCCACCTCTGGAAAGGAGGTTTCAGCGACATTTACACCAACAGCAGCTGGCTTGAGGCAAGGTGAGGACTGTGTTTCTGATTTACCTGCTGATCTTAAATTGCTCATTGCGCAAACAGTCTCTCAAGCAATTGACGATAAATGCAGAGGCATGCAGCCCCTCCAGTGGAGGCTTCCACTAGACTCCCTCAGGGAAGGCATTTAATGAGGGACCAGCCCTACAGGCAAGAGTCCCAATCATAGGATGAATCTTTTGATGGAGAGGATTCATTAATTCAAGAGGGGGATCAAGGAGAAGTAGCTTTGTCGGAGGAGAAGGATTAACGCCCAATGTGCTGGCCTTTTCCAGCCTTTTTCCTCCTAAATAATTCTACACAAGGAACGGGTGACTGCAGGGATGGGGTTAGACCCTTCACTCAGCTCACTGGGACCTACGAGCCCCAGTGATCATCTTTTCTCTAAACCAGCTACTGTGCAGGAGGATGTTCCAGCTCCACAATTGTTCATTGATGTGGAGCAACAACAATGGGCGCAGCCAGAGTCCTTCTCTACTCCAAGTGGCCTTGACTGCCATTTTTACCATCTAGTTCCAGCATTGGAGGACCATCTACAATTGCCCAAAGTTGATTTGCCAGTGGCATCACTTTTCTCTCCCTCATTAGTATCAGGTGATATAGCGGAGGGACTGAAGCTAGAGGATAAGAAGGTGGAGTTGACATTGCGCAAGGCACACCAATCCTCAGCCTGGACAATTAAGGCCGCATCTGCAGCCTCATTTTTTAATTGCACTTTGTTACTGTGGTTGCAACAGATGCAACAGAGAGTTCCACCCAGCGAACCCAGGCTCCACCAGGACCTAAATAAACTGATTACCGCCATACAATTTTCTGCGGATGCAACCTTATCTGCAGCTAAGTATGCTTCTAGAGCACTGGCCTTCTCCATAACATCGAGGAGGATGTTTTGAATCTGCAATTGGCAAGCAGATGCCAAATCCAAATGGCAGCTGGCCTCAGCCCCTTATAAGTCAGACACCCTCTTTGGGGTGGCCCTGGAACTGGTCCTGATAGAAGATAAGGACAAATGAAAGGTCCTTCCATCCTCCTTTAAAAAGGGGGAGAGGCGCACTACTCCATATTATCACAGGTCCTGATTCCAGTCCTTTGTTTCAGCAAACTCAATGTTTTTTTCCTCAGCGAGCAGAACGCCAACAGGATAGGACAGGGTTCTGCGCCCAGCTCAGGCAAAACCTCCAGAGCAAACGGCCCTTTCAAGGGGCAGGAGGTCGCGCTTTTCGTAGACCACAATGACTTCATGTCCAGAGTCCCCATTGGCAGCCAATTGGCTCTTTTTGCGCCCCAATGGGAGATGATAATGAGCGACCTCTGGGTGACCTCAATACAGTGAGGCTTGGCCTCAGCTTGGACTTTCTCTCTACTCCCCCGAACCACTTTGTGAGCTGTCCTGTTCCATGAATCAGGAAGGTCTCATGGAAACCGTCATCCAGCACCTGCTGGAGATTCAGGCAATCGAGATGGACCCAGAGTGCCAGAGGGGTCGGGGATTTTATTCCACCCTTTTCATGGTTCCAAAGTCTTCGGGGGGTGGAGAGCAATTCTAAATCTAAAAAAATTAAATTAGTATCTGGTCTACAAAAGGTTCAAAATGAACTCCCTCACCACCATCCTAGAGGGGGTTCAGGAGGGGACTTCCTGCCATCAGTAGGTCTTACGGAGGCTTACCTCTGTGTGCCAATCCTCCTGGCACATCTCCAGTATCTTCGCTTCTGCTCCAAACAGACTCCCTACCAATACAGGGCCTTGCCCTTCGGACTAGTGTCGGCGCCCCAGGCCTTCACCAAGGTTCTGGCGGAGCTGGCAGCTTACCTTCGATCAATCCCTATTCATCTACAATGCTACTTAGACATCATTCTTGTGCAAGCATCCTCCTTTGACAAGGCCAAGGAGGCATTGCAAACAACGAGCACCGTTTTGTGACAACAAGTGTTCTCCATGAACTCCCCAAAGAGTCACCTGGTTCCAGCCACGAGACTCTTACACTTGGGGACGGAAATCCACACCAGGCTGGGACAGGTCTTCTTCTCCCAAGACCATAAGGAGAATCTGACTGCCCTGCTTCGACAGGTAAGCTCAGAACATCGGGTTCCCATTGCCCTACTAGTCAGGCTGTTGGGGATGTATATGTCATGCATCTCAATAGTGCCATGGGTGAGGCTGTACGCCAGGACCCTTCACTGGTTCCTGCTCCCGTACCAACAGTCAGGCAACAGCAGCTCATGGGCGAAGGTGGAGTGTTCCCCCGAATGTGTTACACTCCCTCCACTGGTGGATGTCTCCAGCACTGGACAAGGGCTGACTCTTCAAGGAGCCCAGTTGCATCACGATAACATCACATGCCAGCCTTTTTGGCTGGGGAGCCCATCTTCAGGGCCACATGCTCAGGGGGAAGTGGGCGGAGAAGCATTTGCTTTTTCTCAAAGCAGAGCATATCGTGGGGACGGCGAACACACAGGCGGACTGCCTCAGCCGGTCCACAGTAGACAATGCAGAATGGAGGTTACATCCCAATCTTTTTCAGGAACTGACAGTCAGATTCGGTCAGCCAGTAGTGGACCTGTTTGCCTCCCAGCAAAATGCTCAGCTTCCTCAGTATTTCACCAGGTTCCCGTCACAAGGGACGGAGGGGACCAATGCCTTACTCAGCCCTTGGCTCAAAGGCCTACTTTATGCTTTTCCACCTCTTCCACTCATTCAAGGAGTCATACAGAAGGTAATACAGGAGTGGCGGGAAGTCCTTTTAGTTGCTCCCCACTGGCCCAACGCCCGTGGTTTGCGGACCTAGTGGGCCTCTCAGTGTCTTGGCCCTGGAGGATTCCTCAGGAGAGGATCTCCCTCAGACAGGGGGTCTTACAACATCCGGAGCCTCAGTGGCTCAACTTGACCATCTGGCACTTGGAGACTCCTGAGGAAACGTGGGTTTTCCTCCAGGGTCATTAGAACCATCCAGGCTTCCCGCAGGTCATCTACGAATCGTATTTACAATTCGACATGGTCATCATTTACCAAATGGTGTGGGGTTCGGAACCTCAACCCCACCTCAACTGCAGTACCACATGTTCTAGATTTTTGCAGGACGGGCTGGACAACACCCTTTGTTGACAGGTTGCAGCACTGTCCACGGTCTTGCGGTGTGGGAAGAGATTATCATTGGCTCATGAACTGGTTCTCCGGTGGTTTATCAAGGGAGCGGTTAACTTCAGACCACCGGTTGTCCATAAATACCTCACATGGGATTTATCTAAAGTACTCCAGGCCCTGACATCAGCACCTTTCGAACCCTTACGGACAGTGAGTTTACGATTCTTAACATTCAAGGTTGCGTTTTTGGTGGCTATCACCTCTGCCAGACACATTTCCGAACTGGCTGCTCTTTCAGTCCGACAGGATTTGTGCATTTTTCATCCTAATAGGGTAGTCCTCCAGATGGATCCCTCCTTCATCCCTAAAGTAAACTCAGGAGGGCCCAGGAGGTTATCTTGCCTGATTTCTGCCCAGGACCTTGCCATGCCCACATGGCACACTTTGGATGTTAGGAGGGCTCTCAAGATTTATATCAAGAGGACATCCAACTCTCGTCAGACAGAAGCACTCTTTGTGTCTTTCCATCCCTCTTCTACAGGTGCCAAGGTGACCCCATCTACCATAGGCCGTTGGCTGTGGGCTTGCATTGCAATGGCCTATCATGTTCAGGCCTTACCAACCCCTAGGGGTGTAATGGCCCATTCCACTCGCAGTGCTGCCACCTCTGCAGCATGGGCAATGCAGGCCTCTATTGAGGACATCTGCAGAGCCGCCACCTGGGCTTCCCCCTCATCCTTTATCTGTCATTACACAGTTGACGTCTATGCTCCGGCTGAGGCATCATTTGGGCGAAGGGTGTTACAACCTGTACATGGGGAGACTACAGGTTCTGGCCAAGCGGCTTCCCACCTGTGATTGGGGAATGCTTTGGTAAGTCCCATTCTTGGCCACTCCTGGGAGCTTGCAGGAGAATGGGCATTGTTCCTACTGTGATACGCCCTTTCTCTGCATCATCCCAGGAGTGGCCAAGCTCCATCCTGCTTTTTTGCTTGGCCTGTGGTCTGGGAACTAATGCTTGCATGGTTTGAGTTGTCTTTACAGCTACATCCTTGCCGAAACTAGGGCAGGAAGGTGGAGGAAGGAGGCATGGCTAAAAGAAACAGCTCAGTCTCAACAGGAAGCAGACGATTCAACCCATTCTTGGCCAGTCCTGGGATGATGCAGAGAAAGGGCATATCACAGTAGGACCAACGCCCAACTTATGACCGTTTTTCACACTTATGACTGTTGCATCCACGTGATCAGATAATCAAAATTCAGATGCTTGGCAGCTCTCTTCATGTTTATGATGGTTGCAGTATCCCAGGGTAACATGATCAGCTTTTGCAACCTGCAGACAAGCAAAGTCAATGGTGAAGCCAGATTCACTTAATAACTGGGTTACTGACTTAACAATTGCAATGATTCACTTAACAACGGGGGCAGGAAAAGTCATAAAATGGGGCAAAACTCATTTAACAAATGTCTCACTTATCAACAGAAATTTTGGGTTCAATTGTCATAATTCAAGGACTACCTGTATTGCACTAGAATTGAATAGCTTTATTTTAACAATATAAGCAACTTTGTACTTTATTATATCTTGAGACGTGTTATTTTTTCACTGATAAAACTAATAAAAATAAAACATAAAATTGGACATATTTCCTGTAATAATGTGAAAATGCTATGAAATTTGGAGGATTTCCTGTGTTACAAGCACAGGATGGGCATCTTGGGCAGGGGCATGATCTGAAATACATGCCCTTTATAAATCTTAAACTAGATTACCTTTATGATCTTGTTACACATTGAGTTGAAAGCAGTTATTGGAATTCTCTCCAATTCTCTAATAGTGACTCCTTTGCTTTTTCTCAGTAAACCCACTTCTCTGAACTTCTATATCTTTGTGGATTTTTTGTTTTTTGCATTGCCAGATGAGGAAAGTGTGATACTATTCTCTTTTATTAAATTAGTGAATGTAATACAGAATGGGCAAGAAATGAAACAATGTGGCAATGCATATGTATGTTTCTATGGCCAACCCCACTGAGTAGTATAAAATGTAGATTGAACCATAAAACAAGCAAAAATAAATATAAATATCATTATTAAGTCATCATGACTTAAGGATTACAGAGAATCAAGAATGAAATGTTACCACTGGCCATGCTACCATTGAATTGAAATCCAAAAGATCCCCAAATAGATCAGTTGCTTAGGAACCAAAAGTTGTTTCCTGAAAGCCAGAAATTCATTGTACCAAAATTTACAGCTTCGGTCCAGGAGGTACTCAGTGTGGATTGTTCCCATGCTCTTGTTGATTTTCACCATTTATTGCTAGTTTTGTAACTTTGTGTACTTATCTATAGATAATAAAAAGAAATATTTTGTTTAAAATATTTTGAAGTCCGTTTAAATATGTAAGATAAGTTAGTCTTTTTTGTGTATTTAGAACAGAATTATAACAATCAAGACAATAGTTTAATATTTCTGCCTATAGTGGAAGAGCTTTGGATTGCAATCTATATTTCATCTTTATAATTGTTAAAAAAGAACTTGCATTGACAGTGAAGCAGAGAGAAAAAATGTGTATTATAGGATCATATTTCAGAGTGCGATAGCACACTGGCAAAGGCAGTCTTTGTCACTTTAAAAAAATAGCCTGCTTTATTGGAGGAGGTACAATTTCTTAAGAATCAGGTGCATGTCTATAGCAATGATGTCATCTTTCATACTAGACCTGCTTGAGAGAGAGGAATTCATAGGAGGAAATTATTTCCTAAATGCAGATTCCTGGCTGAGAGGAATACCGAGTAATTGAATACAGGCAGTTTGTGAGTATGAATAATTAACTACCGTTTTCAGGAATGAATAGCCATGTGAAAATGATACAATAATCTTTATGTGCAAATATGGACAGTAAGGTATTCAGATACATAGATACATATATACTTGCTACCAATGCTTAGAGGTAACAATTCATATTTTCCTTCCTAGTGACAGGAACTGTCATATGCGTTATTTTTTTAAAAAAATGCATGCTGTGTGGCTTATTCCAGAATTTTGCTTGTTTCAGACTTGAAGTCTTGTAAAACTGTAGTCTTTAAATTCTACTTGAACAACTGAAGTTTTTAATTAAAGTATTGCAAATGTAATGCCTACAAAATTGATTTTTACCTGTAGCTGATTTTATTTATTTTGGGTTTCTTTTTTATATTACCTGTATACCTCTGTCACCGTCTAGATACAGCCTTATTTCATTATATCACATATAATCTGATATATATGCGATACAATTAATTTTGAATTTAAAATATGAGAGAAAGGCTAAACTTTACCCGAATATACTATCCATTAATTTTCTTGTGATTTTCTAGGCAATACATGTTATTTGTTTGCATTTATTTGAGGAGCAATAGAGGCCTCTCAAGACTTTTCAGCATTTGCAACCTTAGTAAAAACTTGATGTTTTCTTGGGAGGCATAGAAATTTTGTGTAGAATAAAAATTACTTCAGTACATAGACTAGAAAAACAGTAATCATGCAACTTCAGTGAATTTTGTAAATATAAATACGAGATGTCATATTTGCTTTTGACAGAAAATTATTATAACTAACAGAGGAGGGGAATATTATGTACTGTGGGAATGACCTTGGAAGAAACAGAAGGGGGTGTGGAAAGAAATGCTGCCTAGAGAACAATCAGATCAAAGGGTGAGAAGCCTGCCATTGAATAATAGGTGATAAAAAGAGGTGGTGAGAGATCTGTATTTTCAGGCTTGCACAAGATTCTTTTAATACAGCCTTATAATAAAATAGAGCTCATCTTGTCATGTACCCTGTCTGGTTCCTCTTCTCTCTGGAAGGAGAAAAGATCCTATAATCTGTCTTCCCCCATATCCCAATAGCTTCCTTGGATTCCAGCATGGGGGAACAAATTGGAGCAGCCAAGAAATCCCTGTCATCTGGAGAGGAGAAGGGATCATGGGGTGTGCTTTTACTGTGGGATCCGAGGGCATATAGGCAGATCATGACCAATAAAAGCACCGGCAGCTGTCACTTCAACTGGAGCAAAATTTACAAGATGCCTTGTGTGTTCTTGAGGAGTTACTGGAAGAAGAAGGGAGTTACACAGTTATATTTTGTTCTCACAGACCATAACCTGTTTCCCCTGGAAGGTAATGTATTGGACTGTGAGAAGATGGGAGGAAGAGATGCTGCCTATGGAATGATCAGATAAAAGGGGGAAGAGCCCACTATTGAGCAAGGGAAAGAAAAAGAAACTTAGAAAGGTTCTGTCTGAATAATCAAGCTGTAAAAAGAGACACCAGGAGAATTGTACTTCCAGACTCATAAGTTTCTGTTAATGTAGCCTTATTATAGAGTTAGCTTATCTTGTCATGTTTCCTATATGGTCTACTTGGGAGGCTGACAATGACTGTGTCAAGAGTTCCAACTGATGCCCTAATAAAAGCAGGAGCCTCAAGCAAAGTTTCAAGAAAAATCCAATTGTTTATTAGGAGCGATATGTCGGCACAGACCAAGTGAAGCCAGCTCTAACTTTACTCAGTTCGTGTCTTGCCTCTGACCCTGTTTCCCCCCCCCCCCTCAAGGTGTGTCATCAGTCACATTCCCCAACGAAGCAATTTCGTGGGTCATAGAAGTCACTCCCTCTGGCCATTGTGGATCTCCATGGAGATGGCCTTGACTTCGGCCAGCTAGGATGTGTTTTGTTTTGACTGAGGTGTGAATTCCTTGATGCAGCTACGAGGCACGATTCCCCATCCCCCTGCCTATGGCAACTCAGGAGCAGGTCAGGAAAGCTTCATGAGTTGACAGGCTGAATGAAAGTTGAATCCATTTGGATATTTTACAGAGTATGTCTAAATCTACAGGTAGTCTTTATTTAGCAATCACATTTGGGACCACTGTGACTGCTAAGGATCCTAGGTCAGTTTTCCTTTGCTTTACAGACTGTAAAGGTCCTAAATGTGAGGATTAGTCATAAAGTTACTTTTTCATTTCTCTTAACTATAAACACTCTACGAGGCAGTCACTAAATTACCTGTATGTAATTAAATGATAATACACTATATAAATAGAAACAAAAATCAATGAACAGCTGTATGGCATTTCTTCAGAAGTTGTTTATAATACATATAAAGTATAATTTCTTGGCTACAAAAATAGAATAGAAGAATAGAATTTTTTATTGGCCAAGTGTGATTGGACACACAAGGAATTTGTCTTGGTGTATATGCTCTCAGTGTACGTAAAAGAAAAGATACGTTCATCAGGAATCATAAGGTACAACACTTAATGATAGTCATAGAACATTTATTGAAATTTTTTGTTGTTAACTTTCAGGTCCAGAAATCATTCTTCTTGAAATTTAGTTTTTTTCTTTCTATCCATTATCCCACTTGGTCAAGATCTGAACCTTGACATTGTCTTCTAAGGTCTCCTCTGTCATTGTGTCCACAAATTAATTAATGATGTCTAGCCCCTTGTAAATATGTTGAATAAACACAGGACTTAGTCAGGACTTAGTCACTCCTCATACAACATTTGCTTCCAGCATGATAGTGAGTTCATTTGTTGGGTACCGATATAGCAATAGCACTTAGACTTATATACTGCTTTATAGTGCTTTACAGCCCTCTCTAAGCGGTTTACAGAGTCAGCATATTGCCCCCAACAATCTGGGTCCTCATTTTACTTATCTCGGAAGGATGGAAGACTGAGTCAGATATTCAACTACCTCTTTATTTATTTAATTATTTTACAGTCTGTCTTATTTTTGTTCTTCTCTACTAAGATATCATGGGACATTTTGTCATGTAATACTTACTGAAACCTAGGTGCACCATGATCATTGCATTTCTGAATGTGGTATACTGAACTGATTATCAAAAATAAGAGAACAAGTTGATTTAGTATGACTTGTTCTTGATGATCTCATGGGGGCCACTTGTCAAACCAGTGCATTTTTTCCTAAATGTTCAGAAGCAAACCTCTTAATAATAATCAGTTCCCAGAAGCTTATGTCAACTTGCAAAGCTTTCAAGTTGCCATGAGCAGGAGGGAGGGAGAACTGAAGTGAATTCCATACATTTTTCTGATCGCAATCAGAAGGAGGGTGTTAGGTTTCACAGCCAGCCAAAGTGGTTAATTGGAGAATGTAATTTATGACATGGCCAGGGGGGAGGGGAGAGACAGGGTCATAGGGGAACGTAAATCTATGTGGGGTCAGTCCTGACTGCATCCGAGTATTGCCGGAATGGTGCTCCTAATAAATCACTCTATTTTCTTTGAAGTTTGGATCATGGCTCATTTTAGGGCATCTTTCGAAAACTTGACAGCTTACCACGTATTTATATCAGGTTGGCAATCTGTATTTGTGAGATTTTTCTTTTTTACCCCTTTCTTGAAGTTAGGAAGAATGTGACCAATCCTCCATGATTTCTCAAAAGCCACAGAAATGAGCTCCAGTGGGACATCTGCAAGCTTCTTCAAGACTTTCAGATATAATTTATCTGGTCCTGGAAATAAACATGTTCATGTTAACCAAATGTTCCATATCTTTTTACTTACCTTAGGTTACTACTCCTTCTTTGTGTCAGTTGTTTTTCTTAGGCCCATTTGAACATATGGTGAAGAGGGAAAAAGCAAAATAAAAGTTGAGGAGCTCGGCGCTCTCCCCATAATCTGTTATCAACCTAGCTTCTCTAAATAATGAGCTCAATCCTTCATTTTTTTTCCTCTTAGTGTTGATGTAGCAAAAAAGCTGGATTTTGTTATTTTTAATTTTCTTTTACAGGTCTAAGTTCCTTTGATATTTCAATCTTTTTAACTTTCTTCTTTCAGATATTACTTACTTGTTGGTGTGTCCCCTCAGTGAATATACCCATTTCCTATATATGTGTTCCTTTTAACATTTTTTATCTTGACTCTTGGTAACTAAATCTTAAATGGGCAAATAAAGAGCTAGTTTGGTGTAGTGGTAAAAGGTTAAGGGATTGAATTAGGAGTGGGGAAACCTAGTTCCAGTCCTGCCTTAGGCAGAGAATCCTGCTGGATGATTTTGGGCTAATCAATCCTTAGAAGCAGGCAATAACAAATCACTTCTGAAATATTCTTCCTCCCAAGCTTTCCACTGATTTTACCTCTTCAGTCAGCTTTTCCCTATTAGTTAAGGCCAGTTTTTTTCCCCCATATTTTTTTTATTATTAACATATAAAAAGAAAGAAATTAACATACATAACATACATGAATCATAATATATAATATATAACAATATACAGAATACAAACAATCAACAAGTGCTCCCCCACCCCTCGGGATCATTCCTGCTTCCAGAATCTTAAAGCTTCTTCTGGTGGTGGTATCCCTCTTCCTCCAGAAAACACATATATTAGGAACTGTTTCCAGATTCCATTGAAATCGTTTACCTTCATTACCCCTCCTTACTTTAATATTGCAAGTCAATTTATCATTTATGGCAATATCCCAAACTTCCTTATACCATTCTTCCAAATTATAAACACCTTGTATCTTCCAGTTAGGGCCAGTTCTAAGAGCGATGATCTATTACAGGGGTCAGCAACCTGCAGCTCTGGAGCCACATGTGGCTCTTTCACCCCTCTGCTGCGGCTCCCTGTCATTCAAAATATGTGTCACAACCGCCAATGTGCGACACCTGCCGGCACACAATTTATTGAGCTTTTCAACCCCAGTAGGCCAACCATGGATAAATCCAAGAAAAGAAAAGTTTCAGAAGAAAACAGAACATTTAATTCAACTACATATGCTAGTTTTGTGGCCGCTTAAGAAATAGTCAGGCACAGGAAGCGTTTTGTAGCTTCCGTTTTTTTTTTCTTGTGGTAAACTGGTCCAAATGGCTCTTTGAGTGTTTAAGGTTGCAGACCCCTGATCTATTGTCTCTACTTTAGTTTTCAAGAACATGGCTTTCATTAAGAGCCAAGGATTTGGTTGATCTTGCAGCCTTTAGCTGACTTGGTTTTCCAGTGGATGTCCAAGTAAGTCTCTTCTCCAATAACATCTGAAAAATCTGGCATTATCCAGATCTTATCCCTGTTCTGGCAACTTACAGCCCACCCCCATGGTAATATTGTTTCTTTTTCCTTATTGTCCAAGTATTCTTGATCGGACCCTCATACTCAGATTCCTGGATCTGTACACCTCAATGTGCTTTTACACTATTCAGTCCTTGCATTTTATTCATGCTTTGTCTACCAAGTTTCAATAATCCATACTAATCATATTTGCCTTCCTGCATTAAGACTTCTAGATCATGCTAATTGTCCCCCCTATGCTTTGAAAATCTTGATTTATTATACTTTGACCTATTCCTTCTTGCATTTACTTGCCCATTATTGATTGTCACTAATCCTGAATATCACTCCATTCCCATTCTTATTACTTGGCAGTTCACTGTTTTGGGGTATCTCTCTCCTCCTCCCCTGGATTCAGTTTAAAACCGTCTGGACAGATTTTCAATTGCTCATTCTTTTCAATTTTTGTGAAGTACTATCCATCATTTGCTAGAACTGTCACCATAGAAACATATCTCTTGATCAAAAAATCTAAACTGTTTCCATTGACATCAATGTAGTAAAGTGATCCTCGCACCATCTTCAAGATTCTGTATCAGTAGAAAGGAGGGATTGTCAGTGAATTTAAACAGTTTTAGGAGTATTTTCATCAAATTCCAATGTTATCTGGCAAAGATAGAATACTTCTGTTAATGAAGATGAAGGTTGGTTGTTTCCACTAACAGTTATCTGAAAAATAATTTTCATTTATTAAAGCACACCAAAGCAAAGATAATTTTACAGTCATTAATATCTGAGAATTAGATGAGATTTTTATGTAACCAGGGTTGGAAGATACCTGCTGCTGCTTTTCTTTGAAAGGAGGCAGCTTTGTGGAGATACCTGTGCTTTGAAGTAAAGCACAGATTTCTCCACAAGGAGGAATCTTCATTTATGAGGTATTTGATATTTAGTAGCATGAGCAACAGTTGAGGGTGGTTGTTTCTCAAAGGACTTGCAAGAACTAAATCAAAGGTTAACTTTGAGACCTTAGAACAGGGGTGTCTAACTCAAGATCCACGGGCTGGATTTGGCCTGCGGGGTGCTTAAACCTGGCCCATGAGACTGCCCTGGAAATAGCAAAGGTGTCTCTGGCAGCCAAAATGGAGCACGGAGGGGCCACACGAGCCTCCCCCCATGCCTTGTTTTCAGTCTGACAGCCTCCTGCAGCACTCTACCGGCAGGGTGCTGCAGGAGTCTGTCCCGTCTCTGCCTGCTACCCCCCTCCTTTCCTCCAGCCAGCCGGCCTGTGGAGGAGAACTACAATACTGTTCCTGCCCTCAAAGAAATCCAGTTTGACAGCCCTACCTTAGAACATTCCTGACAGAAGCTCAGTTCAATTTAAAATCCAATTAATAAGAAGAAATTGGTAGAGTTTGGGGGTATGAGGGAAAAGAAAGCTATAAGGGAAAATAAGAATAAAAATTAGAAAATAACTTTAAGGCTTAAAGTAGATAAAAGTATATTGTATATTGGTGAAGTTTAAAAAGACTGTAACAATAGTAAGGGAGACACTTGCAGGTGTAAAGTGGAAATAAAATCACCAGAGAATATATCTATCAAGTCAGGTAGCATGAAAGGCCTTTTCCTTAACTGTCACCTGGTGGGAGCTAGGAAGCATACCTTCTCCATAATGACCCCCTGCCATGTGGAATACACTTTCTCCTGAGATTCCACAGTCACTATTTTTGTAGCCTTCCAAATGCTACCTGGAAGCCTGCAATCTTACAAGCATTGAGGTAAAGTAGGTTTTGGGTCCAGTAAAATGTTATAGAAAATAACATTTGTCTTTGAGTGCTGGAAGTTGTAGTTATGGTTTTTCAATATTTTTATTGCTATTTTGTGAGGTGCCGAATGAACAACGTTCAGTAAAGTGTCTGCATAAAATACAATTTTTAAAGTTAGAAAAAATATCAAACTGATAGAATTGATTCTGGAACTGGTACACACACAATAATAAGTTCTTTAAACAGTTGATAGTTGGGTGAGATCATCCGTGGCTTTGGGGTGGAGTTCCATGAGTACGCTGATGACACCCAGCTGTACATCTCCACCCCAGGCCACCCCAACGATGCCCTTGAAGTGATGTCCCAGTGCCTGGAGGCCGTGCGGGCCTGGATGGAGAGAAACAGGCTCTGACTCAACCCCTCCAAGACCAAGTGGCTGTGGCTTCCGGCGTCCCAATATAGCCAGCTGACGCCATCGCTGGCTATTGGGGGCGAATCACTCGCCCCCACGGAGAGGGCTCGTAACTTGGGCGTCCTCCTGGACGCACAGCTGTCTTTAGAAGATCATTTGACGGCCGTGGCCAGGGGGGCTTTTTATCAGGTTCGCCTGATACGCCAGTTGCGCCCCTTTCTAGATCGGGACTCCTTACGCACAGTCACTCAGGCACTCGTCACTTCCCGCCTGGACTACTGCAACGCTCTCTACATGGGGCTCCCCCTGGGGTGCACCCGGAAGCTCCAGCTGGTCCAGAACGCGGCTGCGCGGGGGATTATGGGGGCGATGAGGCGCTCCCATGTGACACCTCTCCTGCGCGAGCTGCACTGGCTTCCTGTGGTCTTCCGGGTGCGCTTCAAGGTGTTGGTGACCACCTTTAAAGCGCTCCATGGCTTAGGGCCGGGTTATCTGCGAGACCGTCTTCTACCGCTAATAGCCTCCCACTGACCGGTTCGCTCGCACACAGAGGGCCTCCTCAGGGTGCCGTTGGCCAAACAGTGTCGGCTGGCGACCCCCAGGGGGAGAGCCTTCTCTGTGGCAGCACCCGCCCTCTGGAATGACCTACCCCCTGAGATACGCACGATATCAGACCTCCGGACTTTTCGTCAGGCCCTGAAAACACACCTATTCCATCTAGCTGGGCTGGCTTGATCCCATCCTCTCAGTTTTAATTGAATTTGGTTTTAATTGGGTTATTTTTAATATCTTGGGCCCAAATTATTTAATTGTTTTTTAAATTGTTTTTAAATTTTGTGCGCAATGTTTTATCCTGGCTGTACACCGCCCTGAGTCCCGCAGGAGAAGGGCGGTATAGAAATAAAATAATAATAATAATAATAATAATAATAATAATAATAATAATAATAATAATAGTAATAATAGTAATAATAGTAATAATAATAATAATAAATATATATTTATCTTACTAATGGAAATAATATAAAAACTGAAAGAATTGAAAGTAAATGAATGAAGACAGTAAAATGTGCTATCAGATAGTTTTATATCTTCCAGAAGGAGGACTTTTGTCAATGAGATACTTAAAGATAATCTCACCATTTCTTTTTGATTTCCTTTTTGATTTCCTGGAACTGCTTGCCTGTTCCCTGGCCAAATCCAAAGAAGAATATGCCAATAGTATCATTCTTGTGCAGCAACATCATTCTTGGATAAACTTCCATCACCATAAGCTGTTTCGGTGGTAAAAAAGGAGAAGCCTTGTATGTTGCTTTCAGTTTATATAGTCATAGAAACTCTACTTGCCAACTCTTACTGATCATAGTATTTAAGGCAGTCAAATGTTCCAAAACATTATCTTAATTACCAAAGATGAAGATTTTCAACAATAGCCTTACTATACAAGATAAATATGACAGATTATCATTAATATTATTATTTTATTTTATTTTATTATTATTTTTATTAAATTTGCCTGTCTCCCAATAACTTTGGGCAGTTTACAGGTTTCTAGTTGTGAAGCAAAAGAGACTGAACATTTCAATTTTGCATTTCCTGGAGTAAGACTTGGAGCGGTCCAAGCCTAAGAGACAAAATGTATTTTGTACTGATCAGTTTTCTTTATTATTTCCATATGTTTTCATTTTAAAATGTATTTATTTTTGTTAAGACTTCTCATATAATAGACAAATTAAAAAAACACAAAAAGTGCAACAACAAAGATAACTAAATATATAAATTACTTCCGCCATCTTTCCAAAGATAATTACATTTTATTGTCTCTTCTCTCTTGAATATTTTACAAATTTCTTCATCCCATCATTTAATCCATATTATTTGCATATATTTTCTGATTAGCTTAACTAACTCCCTAAAGTCCAGTAAACTTTCATTCATTTAATAGGGTACTACATAATGTTTTACTCCTATTAGCTATGTAATTGTTTCGCCCTGCTCATTTTCATCTGTTAGTTGCAGATATTACTGCAGTATTAATGCCCTGAAAAAAAAATACCTTAGTTGACAATTTATTATAGATGAGCTCTACAGAAAGTTGAGAACCTCTCCTTTAACAGGAATAGAGAAATGTGCGAACTACCATTATTCCCCGAAAATAAGACCCTGTCTTATATTTTTTTGAACCCTGAAATAAGCACTTGGCCTTATTGCCATGTGCTTAAAAGCCCGATTGGGCTTATCAGGGGATGTCTTATTCTGGGGGAACGGCATATTCAACCTCCCAAATCTGGGAGTATCCCTTTCAAAAAATTATGGTCATTTTTTTAATTGGCAAAAGGGTCATACAGTAGCCATACTAACAGCATACAAATTAAATTGTATTTAATGTAGTGTTTTCTTGGCCCTTCATCTTTTTTTCTTTTTGGAAAATTATTTCTGGCAGATTTATTTGCTTTAAAGAATGTATATGGCCACCTGTCTCAAGTTAGTAATTCTAGGTGACTCATAACAGCCAATAAAAAGAATAGAATAAAAATCAGAACAGCCCTTCCCACCAAATTATTGACTTCCAGGCTCAACTCCATCCTAGCCCGATACTTGAGTACTTGAGTAAAGAATGAAGGCTTAATGGGTGTGGGGGGTGGGGGAAGAAGCAAATCTAAGGTGGGAGTTTATTCCAAAGGGCTGCAGTGGCTACAGAAGAAATGTGAGCTGAGGTCACCTCAGATGACAGCATTTAAGGTAAGGGAACCTTGAGTGTGCCCCTATCTAATGAGGTGGTCATATGGGGTAAAGAGCAGTCTCACTAACTACCCTGCTTTGTAGGGCTTTAAAGATGATTATCCACACTTTGAATTGCACCTGGAAAACAACTGAGATCTAATGCAGCTCATACAATTAACTCTGGAAGCCTCATGTAAAGTGCATGGCAGTAATCCAGTGGTGAAGTGGCTAGGCACAAATGACAATGAATAAGGTCCAGAAATGGGTACAATTGGCACATAGATGAATTTATGCAAAGATCCCCAAGGCCACAGATACTGTTCCAGGAGAAGCCATAAGTTCTATATGCCCACGATTATGTAGATCCACCATTATATTTGATCTTTCTTTTCTATGTCTATAACAGTGTTCAAAGTCATTCCAGACCTACATTGTCAATTTCAGAGCCAACCTTAACTTAATTACAAAAAAAATATTCTGGAGTGAAAAAGTGAAGCAAGCAACAGTCTCATGTACATATTTTCAGTGAAAAGAGGGAAAGAGTTGTGCCAGTCTTTAAGCTTATAATACGTTCTGAAAGAATTTTTTTTTCTCCTGTCAGAAGCAGAAATAATATGGATTTCACTTGTTCCTTATAAACACACATCACATTGCAATTTACATTGCATTTACCTCAACATTCTAGTTTTCTTTTGTGTGTCTGTGCAGTTTCAAGAAGCAATCCTACAAAAGTGTGGAGTACTTCAAGCAAAATCCACTTCCTTCCTCTTTACATATTACTTGTAACACCCATCTTAATGCATTGTGTGTATGTGTGTGTGTGTATAAATTATTCTTTTATTATTACATCTATAGTTTACATGTAAATTATTATTAAATTCAGCACATCAAGTGATTCTTGGAATGGTGAAGAGTCATGCTGGCATTAGAAGTGGTTTGAACATTCAGGTTTAAGAATGTTGGAAAACTAGTTTGATGTTGATGAATAGTTTAGGCACGGAGAAGATCTTCTGCCAACTGTGCATTAATGCTTCCCTACTTCACAAGAAATTAAGAGAGTTTAACAATCTAATTGTCTGATAAATAAAATTAAAGGTATATGAGCGAGTAGTGAGTGAATTTTGTAAAGAACTAGATCTGCATTTTTTGTATTACAATCTCTGGAATTCAGTCTAGATGTAGACTGAATACATATCTAGCACAAGATAATCTCTTCTTTACCTCTCCCAGGGAGGAGAAAATCCTACCCTTTGATTTACATATAATTTATATATATATATAATATTTGCCAATATGTTGTCAATGTTTTCCATCAGAAAAAGAACTAAACTTAAATAGTATATTAAAGAATATAATAATATGGGCAGAGATAGAATACCATTCATGCCTTTATTTGAAACAGAATAACAAATAATACTAGTATACACTTTTTAAATACAGATTGCCTAAAATGTATGCAGAATTGAAGGTGAGTTTTGCAGTTGTTGGTATCCCTGTATCAACTCAATATACAAGCCAAACTTCCTTCCTTTGTCATTTTTTTTTTACTGAATTCCTTTTCTAAAATCAAGTTTTGTTCATTCCCCTCAGCCGGGAAATGACAAAAGGAAAGTAAGAGTCTTTTATTAATCTAGTTGAGCAGGATCATAATATAGGAGTGAAAGTGCTGTTTTTCCATTTTCACAGCTTCTTCATTGCTGCTGCCTAGGAGCCAATCTGCATAATGGGGGGTTTTCTGTTTAAAGGTATTCTGCTTCCCAGTGGTTCCTGAGATCTGGAAATGATGAATGGGGGGAGGGGGTGTTACTCTTATGATACTGTCTTTGTATATTCTTTTTTTTTTCTAATTAGTTTGAAGTTTCTGGTGATTTGTTCTTTCTCCTCAGTTACTGTTTCCTTTTATTTTGTTTTCCATCCAAATACTCAGCTGATAAGTGGCTCAGGATTGACACAGCAATTTCATTAGCCTTCTAAACTCACTCACTATTTGCTTTCTGGGACAATTGCCCATCAGGTGAAAACATCAGGAGCTGTGGTGGCACAGTAGTTAGAATGCAGTATTGCAGGCTAACTCTGCCCTCAGCCAGGAGTTTGATCCTGACTGGCTCAAGGTTGACTCAGCCTTCCATCCTTCCAAGGTCAATAAAATGAGGACCCTGATTGTTGGGGGCAATATGTTGACTCTTGTAAACCACTTAGAGAATGCTGTAAAGCACTATGAAGTGGTATATAAGTCTAAGTGCTATTGCTATTTCAGATTTTTAATCCTATAATTTTGCATTTATATGAAATTCTTCAACTTGTGTATATGCTGTCCCTCTGTCCCTCCACTGATTGGTAAACTTGTATGGATATGGAAAATTGAATATTCTTGGAATATTTCATCTTTTCTCCAGACGATGTCAGTCTAGCTATTATTCTAGGGGAACCTGTGTTTTTTGGGAGTGATTTATTCTCTGCACATTTTTTTTATCTGGTTGCATTTTAAAAATATGCAACTATTGGTCCTTTAGTCATTGTTAATGATATCTAATACTAAAATATGTCCTTGTAATTAAGTAAATAATTTGATTATTTTTTATTAAAATATACATCCTGTTCCTCTGGTGCAAATACACTATATCCTGGGTAACAATTAAACCTAGTATAAGATTAAAAGAAAGCAAAAGCAATACCTTCCCAAAATCAGTTACAAAAGATGTGGGGGACTGCTGATCTTGGTAGAAGAAAACTAAGACATTAATTAAATTACGCAATATTCTCTCTCTCTCTCTCTTTTACTTTCTTTCTCTTTCTGCCACAACTAGACATTCTGCTCACAAGAAAAGGAAGAACAGAAGATACCATTTAAGTCTTGCTGAGGAAATTACAGGAACCAAGAAGATCCTCTCTGCCTGAATTAAAAGACAGTATTGAATCTCTGCTTGTTTTGCTTATAAAAAGTGAAGCTCCCGGTACCAATATTCCAGGAAGAAAATGACAGAGGAATAACAAGCTTTTTGGTTGCTAGTTTTTTTTTTCTTATTTCATTTTGCCTGCTTATTAGTCTACAGAAATTACAATAGAACATAAGGTTATTTTTCCGGTTTTTAGTATTTTTGAATATGTTTTACACTCTGAATAAACTTTTTACACTAGATATAGGACTTCATTATGATCATTCTTGGAAAAACAATTTTTTTTTTTAGTTTGCCTCCCATTTTTTTCAGATACAAAGATGTTTTCCTGTCATAGCTTATTACCGTAACAATATTGCAGTATTATTTCTGGATTTAAAAGAAATACAGCGTTCATGTCACTTCATGAGATACCGCTGAGGAATGTGGAGGAAGTTTTATATTTTAGCATTGTGTAACTTAGTTTTGATTTTGAATCTTTAAGCCACAGACACACCTATAGAACCAGTTTTATATTGCATATCCAAATGTGAAAGATGTCTTGGAAGAGAAATTATTTTTCTGTGGGACAGGGTGGTGTGCAAGACATGTTTACTCCACGAAATACAACATCTATAGCACCAAGTAAAGGTCTCAGCAATGAGCCAGGACAAAATAGCTGCTTCCTGAATAGTGCATTACAGGTAAGAAATCTGAAATAATGTGCCTATCTTTTATATAAAAACGTTCTAATGTTTTAAAAGCATATGGAATTCAGTGCTATGGAGTCCAATTTTGTTGGATCCTATTATAAACTTCTCTTAATCTAGTTTTCAGATTCTCTGGCATAGTATATAACATACATATATTCAATATGGATATAAGATATTTAGTATCTTGGATTTGAGTCCTTGTGTTAGTATTTTGCTTTCATTTTTAAAATAACAAGGTTGGTATTATACCTTTCCCGTGACCATTTTTCAGAATGTATCAGACAACAAAATTGTTTTCCTGCTTTCTTGGTATTGCCACAATAGTATATTAAGCACAAATACAATCATGAATGCTTCATTTGAATGAATTTTTGAGAGGTTATTGGAGTCCTCTTAATTTCTTTGCATATGAAAATAAATAAGAGACATGAAGTTTTGATGTAAACTTTTGTGAATAAGGCTGACAGGCGGATAAAAGAGACACTTAACTTAAAAATCTTTTATTTAGTAAGAATATTTTCATTCATTATAAAAACGTTTTTATTCAGTAGTAAAAGAGGGCAAGAAATGTTCTGAGAGTTTTAACATCCTATATAGCTTGTTCGGCTTTAAGAAGATATAGGGGAAAGTACATCATCAGAAAATAAGAAAATGTCAGAAAAACTAAAAGACTAAAGTCATAATTTTAGAGTTCCTAAAAACACTGCCACATACAAAAGATTTGTAGACTGGAGGCAGCTACTGAACATGGAAATCGGAGCATACATCCTGGGTACTTTACTGTATATCTCATAATGTAACACTGTAAAGTAAGATAGTCTGAGCGATATGTTGTAATCAGCTTCTTGTAAATCATAGCATAGGGAATAAAGTTGAGAAACAGGATGGGAGACCACAAGGAAGAAGTGTTGTGGCCCGTCAGCAGCCTGTGCAGATTGTAGCTGATTCCAACAACGAGGAGGCTGGTGTGGTGCTGCGCCAGCAGCCTGTGCAACTGGCGCTTGAGTCGGACAGTGAGGAGGCTGGAGAAGATGTGGTGCCAGAGCAGGGATTCAGCCAGGGCCTTCAGAACCTCCAGAAGCTCCTTTAAGTGAAGAGGACGAAGAGGAGGAGCCTTTTCTCAATGCACGGGCGCGCAGAGCTGCCAAAAGGCAGGAGTGGCTCCTCAGGAGGAGGTCTCCTCAAGAGTAAAGCTTGGGGCTAATTGGCCACTCCCTTAGCCTATTTAAGAAGGAACACTGCTTGCAACAAGCTGTAGAGAACAACTTTAATTCACTCTCCTTCGTATCTGCAAAATTGCTCCTGAGCTTTTTGCCAACTCTAGTAAGACTGATTACCTTATCTTAGAATTCTGGTAGGCTGTTAAGACAGTTCATTAACAGCCTTTGAATTATAAAGACTAAGTTATTTGAGTAAAATAAGCTTTGTATAGAGTTTGTGTGTGCTGCGTTCTTTGGGGTCCGTAGCTGGGGCAGAACAAGAAGTGGAAATATGCATCTACTTGGCAAAAGACAAACATTGTGACAGAACTAAAACATGAGAATTCCTAGAACTTGACAGAATAGACCCCTAATTGTTGCATCAGGAATTTCTTTTTTTGTTTGTTTGTTTTTGTTCCATCCTGAATCTAGCATTAATGCCAGAATTATTTCAACAGTGCAAGAAGAGTTCTGATCAGATGGAATGCTTATATTTTATATGCAGAGCGTCTCAGTGTTACACATATTAGTATTTCCTATTTTTATTTTTATAATTCTAGCATATGGAAGCTTTAGCTATAAGTATTATAGCTAGAATGTTAAGCATTACAGCTGATAAGTGTTTTCAACAAAAAATACAAAAATTGATGATTTAATGAACAATGAATAAAGGAAGATATTTAAACCCCCTTCTCTCTATGTTTAATATAAAAGTATAATTTTCAATAAAATATAGACAGCTAATAATAATTAATAGTGCAATTAATATGAGAGTTTTTATCTAAGTCCTAAAGCTATATATAAACATTTGGTTTATATATATACATTTGGAGCAAGGGGCTCTAGAATGTATGTCTATAATATACTGTAAAGAATATCTCATTTAAGTCCCTTTTACTCTTCAGATTAGTCTCTTGCAGTAATAGCATTTTCCTGTAAATACTCATAACAAATTAGATACAAGACTTGGTAGACAGTATGACTTTTACTGTCATAACATTAATAAAGGGAATTTGTATAGTTTACATACCACTTAGACCAAAATTAATTGACCACTTCACTTTTTATTCAACATTAAACTTAAAGCAGATTTTTTTAATTTTTTATTATTATAACATAAAATGATATTACAAGACATACAACATTTATATATATACTCTCTTAACAGCTATTTCGTGATGATCTTCTAGTATTTACATTTTCTCCCTTTTCCCTTTATATTATTCCAGTTTCTTCTTGTCCCCTCTTTTTTAATTACAATGTATTTATTAAGACCCCTATTAACTTTATATTTTCTATACATTGACATATTCATTCTTTCCTTTTTTTACATTTCACCCCTATTTTTCTTCTCCATTATTCCTATTCCTATTCTCCAGCCACTTATACCATTTGTGCCAGATTATATAATATTCCGTATCCTCTTTTTCTTTAAGCTCTTTTGTTAATTTATTCATCTCGGCACACTTTAAAAATTTTTTTTTATCAACTGTTCTTCTGTTGGTATATTTTCTTTTTTCCAATTTTGTGCATATGCTATATGGGCAGCTGTTACAATGTATAAGATCAAATATTTTATTTCCTTGGTATATTTTTCCGTAAATATCCCTAATAAGAATGTCTCTGGTTTTTCGCTCATAGATTGTTCTATTATTTTCTCTAGCCATTCTTTAATTTTAGCCCAGAACTTCTTTCCAGCTGGACATGTCCACCAGAGGTGGTAGTATGTTCCGTAGCTCTTGTTACATTTCCAACACATTGGAGATTTACTTGTAAACATCTTTGCAAGTCTAGCCGGGGGTAGATGCCATCTATGAAACATCTTCAGCTGGTTTTCTTTGTATGTTGTGGTCATTGTTAGTTTTGTATTTATTTGCCACATTTTTTCCCATTTCTCCAATTCTATTGTGTGATTAAAGTTTTTTGCCCATTTAATCATTCTATCCTTAACTATTTCTTCTTCCATTTTATAAAATTTGTATATTCTATTGATTAATTTCTCCTCCGTCCCTTGTATAATTTTGTTCAATTCATTTTCTTCAGGGTGTATCGCATTTAATTTTGTGTCTTCTTTATATTTCGACCGAATTTTCGTATATGTCCACCAATCAATTTCTCTATTTAGATCTGGTTCCAATTCCTGTTTTGTTTTCAGACTTCCTTGTTCTTTTAATATATCTCTATATCTTATTATCTTGTCCTACTCAGTTAAATTTGGATGCTTTAATGTTTCTATAGGTGAAATCCAAATTGGTATTTTTGTGTAATGTTGTTTTTTAATCTTGATCCAAATTTGTAGCAATGCATTCCTTAGTATGTGTCTTCTAAAGTAACCATGTATTTTATATTTTTCGTCCCAAAGGAATGCATGCCATCCCACTTGCAAATAAAGCAGAGATTTTAAGTATACAGTTGATCTTGAATGATAAATTGACCAAAGTTCAGTCAACTTGTGACTTTTTTAAAAAAGATTACATTAATTAAAAATCACATATCAGATTATCCACATTATTTGTGAAGCATTTTTTTCTTTTCCATAACTAACTTTGTTTTCCTTTAATAAATAATCATTACTTCATATTCATACTTTCATAATTATGTCTTATGAAATATATCCATTTGTCTGTGGTTTGTCTTTTTAAATAAGTAGATAATGTAGATACTAATCAGATCCTGCTGTATGGATACTACCCTGCTTGAAGAGAGGAGGTATATTTAGAACTTTTTAGTTACTATGTAGCACAGACCAAGTCATGAGAAAATTACTGATATTTCATTATTTTGGTCCCAACCTGCTTAGGGCTTTAAAATCATAAGTACCCCTGAAAATAAGACCTATCCCAAAAATAAGCCCTAGCATGTTTTTACACATGCACCTAATATAAGCCTTACCCCCAGTTGGGATGGTGCATTGATTGGACCAAGTGATGGACAAGTGGGTGCAGGGGAAGGGACTTGGACTTTCTTTTGGGTGGGGAAAACCTGGAAGCTTTCAGATTCGAGTTTTCCCAGATGTGCCAATATGATATCTCTAATAAAATGGAACTTTGAGGCACTTCTAGCCTCGGAGTTTTCTTTTGTTGGCGTGTTACTTGGAACCCTAACAAGTGGACCTACATAGGAAAAAATAAGACATCCCCCAAAATAAGCCCTAGTGCTTATTTCAGAGCCCAAAAGAAAATAAGACCAGGTCTTATTTTCTGGGAAACACAGGTATTTTGGATTATTCCTAAGAATACACTGCTGACCAATAAATTTGAAATGGGAAAGCTGTTATATGCTCTGATTTCCTAGCAACTACTCAAAATTCTGGCTGCCATATTTTAGATAATCTCTAATTTTTGGAGGATCTTCTGAAATACCCTTGCAGTGTGTTAATCTAATTGAAAGGTGACAACCATCACTTTGACCAAGTTAGCATACTTCAGAAATGATAATGTTGGTGTAACATTTGAAACTCAAAGAATACTTTGCAACCCATTCTAATGTGTATCAAATGCTCCCAATTCCACCTACTCCTTCAAGAGAATGCTGCTCCATTCAAGATGGATAAATCACCAAATTTGGATCAGTCTTATCCTTCAGAAGGCAAACCTCCAGTTTGTTCAAAATTATTTTCATGCTTTGAGATCTGTTTTACTTGCAGACATTGGTTCAGGATATTTATTGCCACATCACTTGAGGATAGACTAAAGATAGGGTATGTGTGTATACTGCTGTTCATTTTTCCTAGGAGTTTAACATCATAGGTAACATTATTTTCTGCCTTCCCAGTAACCCAGATAGGAGACATGACTGAATGAACTAATTCTACATTATTATAAGGTCGTAACAGGATTTTGCAAGTGTGGCAGCAGAAAAGGTCCTGCCACCACTGTTAATTACTTAATCCATTAGGGCAGATCCTTTCTTTTTCCGACCATTAAAACACTGGGTCTCCTGCCTCTCTTGTCTGATTGTTTCCTAGGCAGCATTGCTTCCCCCTTTCCCCAAAGTCATTCCCACATTCCATTACAATTATTCATAGAGACCTACCCAAAGTAGTATTTTGAAACAACCTGACAAATAGAATATACAAGTACTGTAGATCATGATAAAGCATTGTCTTCTCAATCTACCTCTCAAGATAATAATTTTATTAGTAGCATTGAAAAACCAGTTGGAGGACCAATGAGGTCATACTCTCAAACACCACTGACTATTCTAGATATAAACCATCTACCAGACTGAAACTTGAATCAGGACTGAAATATATTCAATCACCTATTTTAATCCAAATCTTTTGGAGCTGTGATGCCACTATTTAATTTACCTTATCCAAAAGAGAGAGAATGATGGGCCAACTGTTAACTTAGTTTTGTCCCTAGTTGTCATGGAGGCAGTGAGGTCCTGAGTCATATCAGTCTCAAGGCTGTTTCAGTAGTCCTGGTAGGAAGGCTGTCTGACAGCAACATCTCTAGTTCTCTGTCTTGTTCCATACTTCCCTGAAGAAGACAGGCATTCAAGACACTGGTGAATTTGTTGGTAAAGGAATTAAAGATTGTTTTGCCTGTACCTCTCAGTACCCAGTTGATATGTAGTTTTTTTTTTTTAAAATTTTTTGATTTATATGCCACCCTTCTCCGGAGATTCAGGGCGGCTTACAATGCGTTAAGCAATAGCCTTCATTCGTTTGTATATTTTATACAGTCAGCTTATTGCCCCCACAAACTGGGTCCTCATTTCACCTACCTTAGAAAGGATGGAAGGCTGAGTCAACCTTGAGCCTTGGAGAGATTCGAACCAGCAGAAATTGCAGGCAGCTGTGTTAATAACAGGGTGCACTAAACCACTGTACTATCAAGGCTCTTGTTGTTAGAGAACATGAAATCTGAGTCTAGAGGTGTTGTAGAGTATATTATGTACAGTGATATATAGATTAACTTTGTTGTTCTGAATCAAATGCTTCATTATATTTTTAAACTTGTTGCAATAAAACTCCCAGAGATCTACCAATTTGGAGAGGGGGCCAAAATGTGATATGCATTAATATATTATTCTACTCTGGAATAGCTCATTTGCTACCTGACTCGTCCCACAGCAGTCCAATCAGCAATAATTTCTTCCCCTTTCATGCAGGGAACAGATATCACAGTCTTACTGAAACTATAAGTAATTTAACCAGGTAACTTTACTTATAGGGATAAAAGAAAAAGAATTATTAGCACCCCTATTTGCAAGAGTTACTTCTCTTTTTCCTTTTCTATTTAATAAAGGGCTGGCTAGTCTTGGATTGTCTAGAATAGCAGGTAGTCTAATAGGTAAATTATATTCAATATGTAGATTATATTTTGGTGTGGATGGAAAATTGGAGTAGTCAGTAGCAAAATTTTGTTTGACAACTTGTTAGATAGGGTCTTCAGTGAGGAGAAAGATGTCAAAAGGTGGAAGTCAGCAATTTTTCCTTTTATTGTTGTATATTGATTTTGTGAAAGTTTATGTGACTCACAGTATTGTTACTTTGTATTACTAACTGAAGCAATGTAATGAATATTAGACACTAATCTGTGATTGCAGTAAAGTTTATGTATGTATTATATTGGATCCTATTTGATGCTTTTATATAAAACAGGAGTACAAAATACATACAATTCACTGAGATATTTTACATTTGACAACAATAGAAAACAAATTCTAAAATAAAATCTACTGTCTATTAATGGGCTTGATGGCTGGAAAGTTGACAGTCCAGGTTGAAGATCTGTGGCAGGCTGAGTTCCTGTCCTTGCTCCAGCTTCTGCCAACCTAGCAGTTTGAAAGCATGCAAATGCTAGTAGATAAATAGGTACCACTTTGGTGGGAAGGTAACCGTACTCTGTGATGTCATGCTGGCCACATGACCATAGAAATGTCTTTGGACAGTGTTGGCTCAACGGTCTTGAAGTGGAGATGAATACTACCCCCTATAGTCGGCAATGACTAACAGAGTAAAATCTGCAGGGACTCCTTTACCTTTACCTTTATGTCTATTAATAGCCAACATTGCTATTTAATTAACTATGGTATAGTCTCTGTAGTATTAATATAACTGCTTAATCAGTTATGATTGTATGCATAGCAGATATTACCAGACACCAACCTTCTATATACCAAAGTATATTATAGATTTCTGGTGCTTGAGGTGCTCACTGTACATGGGATGTGGCACCACTAATGGGGCCTGCTGGACATGCATGCAGACCTGCCTTGGTCTCTTGCCTGAAAATGAAAGATGCAGAGAAGGCTATTTTGCAATTCAATTGAGTGTTCAAAGTAACAATTCAGCAAAATTATTTTGAATGGTTAAGAGTCTACTATCATCTGTCCCAGACAATCCCGTATTGAATCTTTTTGAAGCCTGCTGTGACAGATTTGCAAGTACTGGTAATTTAAAAGATACCTTCATGTTAAATTTTCACTGCTTTGATACAGTATCTTGTGACATGTCCAGCTATAAAACCTCAGAATATAAAGGTTGCAGTGTTGGATGTAATCACTATGTCCACTGGAGGAATCCACAACCACAGCATCCCAGATAAATTGGCATCCACATTCTGTTTAAGCATCTCCAGCGGAAAGTCGGTCACCATTTGAGCCAATCTTTTCTACTGGTGAACAGCTCTTGCCACTGAGAAATTTTTTCGGATATCCAAATGAAATTTATATCCTTGTAATTCGTTTCTTGTGGCTGTCATTTGGAACAACTCTAAACAACCCATCCATCTTGTAATGATAACCCTTCAGATTAAGGACAGCTTTCACATGTCTCCACAATATTCTGTTCTTTACTATTGATAATTAATATGGTAATTAATAATTCAACTGTTTTTCATGACTTTTCCTCCCCTTACTAAACATATTTTAGTTAGTCAATGTCTTTCCTAAAATATGGTGCCTGGATTTAGGTAGTCTAGAAGTTGGACCATATACTGCTACCCAATAGTTTTGAGTTTTTCCTGATCCTTCTATTATTTTTAAAGTTCTTTTCTATCACCTCTATACTTGTGTGCTTTGCATATGTGATAATCATATTTCCTAGCCTGTCATCCAAGTCATTTCTAAATACGGTGTTTGAAAAAAGAACCATATGGAATGCTATTTATCCATTCTAGCTTGAATGTAGCCAGTGACATAAACCCCTTGGATATGTCAAAGAGTATGGGTATCATTGTTCAACCAATTTGGTATCTATGGTATCTATAGTTTAGCCCATATTTTTGCATCTTCTTTACTACAATCTCATAGAAGACTTTGTTGAAGGCTTTGTTGAATGTGATGCTTATGTTGCCAGCATACACAAAGTCAACTAATCCTGTCACTATGTCAGACCAGATCAAGAATTTATTCTAAGTACTCACAAACTGATTGCTTACTAATATTTATTTATTTATTTATTTATTTATTTCATGTATTTATATGCCGCCCTTCTCCAGAAGGACTCAGGGCGGCGAACACATGTTAAAAACATGTACAACAAAATCCCATTTTAATCCAAATTAACTAATAAATAATAAATAATAAAACCAAGAATCAGAGTCAACCTATTTGCTTGAACAGCCAAGTCTTCAGGTCCCGACGGAAGGAGCGGAGATCAGGAGCCGTCCGGAGCTCAGTAGACAACTCATTCCAGAGGGTGGGAGCACCCACAGAGAATGCCTTACCCCTGGGTGCCACCAGACGACATTGGCTTGCCGTCGGAACCCTGAGGAGAGCAGCCCTATGTGAGCGAACAGGACGGTGAGAGGCAGGCAGGAGAAGGTCCTGCAAATATCCCAGACCTAAGTCATGTAGGGCCTTATAGGTGAGAACCAGCACCTTGAAGTGGACCCGGAGAACCACTGGTAATCAGTGCAGCTCACGCAGGAGAGGTGTTATATGGGAGTAATGAGGGGCTCCCGTAACAACCCGTGCGGCTGCATTCTGGATCAGCTGGAGTTTCCGGGTGCATCTCAGGGGCAGGTCCATGAAGAGGGAATTGCAGTAATCCAAGCGGGAAGTAACCAGGGCATGAAAGTCATCTCGGTCCAGGAAAGGGCGCAACAGGCGCACCAGGCAAACCTGTGCGAAGGCCCCCCTGGTCACGGCCGTCAGGTGGTCTTCTAGGGACAGCCGAGCATCCAGGAGGACACCCAAGTTGCGAGCCCTATAAACGGGGGCAAGTTTTCCCCCACCCATCAAAAGTGATGGGGTCTCTGAAACCCGAGATGCCGGCATCCACAGCCACTCAGTCTTGGAGGCGTTGAGTCTGAAACTTTCTACCCATCCAGACCCACACCGCCTCCAGGCAACGGGAATCACGGAAAGGGCATCTCTGGAGTGGTCTGGGGTGGAGATGTATAACTGGGTATCATCAGCATATTGATGATATCTCACCCCGAAGCCACGAATGATCTCACCCAGCGGCTTCATATAGATGTTAAAGAGCAGGTGGGAGAGAACTGACCCCTGAGGCACCCCACAATTTAGGGGCCTCGGGGTGGACCTCTGCCCCCCACACCCATACAAACTGCAAGCGACCTGAGAAGTAGGAGGAGAACCACTGTAAAACAGTGCCTCCCACCCCCAACCCCACAAGTCGCTGCAGTAGGATACCATGGTCGATGGTATCAAAAGCCGCTGAGAGGTCAAGTAGGAACAGAATGGAGGAACAAACCCCATCCCGAGTCCGCCAGAGATCATTTACCAGAGCGACCAATGCCGTTTCCGTGCTGTGCCCGCATCGGAAGCCCGATTGGTACAGGTCAAGGTATTCCATTTCCTCCAGGAACTGTGGGAGCTGTTGTGCCACCACAGTCTCAACAACCTTCGCAATGAAGCGAAGGTTGGAGACGGGGCGATAGTTATTAAGTGAGTCTGGATCCAGGGAAGGCTTTTTGAGGAGAGGTCGAACCACCGCCTTTTTAAGAGAGGCGGGGAAGACCCCCTCCTTCAATGAAGCGTTGACAATTGCCTGATCCAGTCTCTAGTCACCTCCCTGGCAGCCAAAACCAACCAGGAGGGACAAGGATCCAATAAGCAAGTAGAGGAACCAAGTTTACCCATAATTCTGTCCACTTCCTTGACAGTAACAGGGTCAAACTCAACCCAGATATTACTCTCAAGACCTACCCCAGTCTCCCCATTGGATTCTGCCCAGTCAGAGTCCAATCCGATCCTGAATGTGCCTGAATTTTATCCAATATTAGTATTAAGTTGACAAAACTATTTGCTTGCTTGTTAAATTTATATGCTGCCCATACTCCCCCCCCCGCCCCAATTTTTGGAGTTAAAATATTTATACTTTTCCAGTCCTTTAGCACTGAACTTGTCCTTCATTATTTCTCCAAAATGGCATTCACAAACTTCTTCAGAAATTTTGCAGTAATTGGTTTGGTTCTAAGAAAGTTGTACAAGGGTTATACAATTTATATGGTGGGACTCTTAAATTATTTAACTTTAAAAATGTGTGGATAAGAAACTTACAGGTTTTCAGCTTATCTCATGCTTCTTTTGACGTTTATTTGATGAAACCAAGGAGTGATGATTGGATTGATCCAGGGTGTAGAGGATACATCTCTCCATAAAGTGTCACTGAGTTTAGAGAAACTATAGAGTCTACTCCTGAAGACCCTCTCTGGATTGAAAGGTTTATGATAACTATCCCCCAATAATGAACATCCTTTGATGAAAGACTGGGAAGTAAAGAGAGAAATGTCCTTGAGCAGCATACATTATTGGAAGAAATAGAATATTTTCATCTGTTTTAGTCTGAGTTTAGCCCTAATTTTAGAACTGAATCAGCTTTGGTTTCTTTGGTGGAACAATGGCTGATGACTTCTTTCTACCAGTCCATGATAGAAAGTGTCCTCACATATTGTATAACAGTATGGTACACTGGTTTGACAGCCATGAACAGGAAGGCACTACAGAGAGTGATTAACTCAGCACAAGAAATCATTGGTTGCCCCCTAACACCACTGGATGACCTCACCAGGTCTCGCTGTTTCAGCAGAGTAAGGAAGATACTTAGGGATGATTCACACCCTGGCCAGTGTCTCTTTTCACTTTTACCATTGGGCAGAAGACACAGAAATATAGCTAGTCAAACAAACAGGTTTAAAAACAGCTTCTACCCATGAGCTGTTAGACTCCTAAACACAATATAGCACCACAAACAGATTAATATGACGAATTTCACTGGTGCCAGTGTAGTATGTAATATGTATATACCATGATACAAGATCATACACCAGTAATACACATGTTGCACAGAATATGCCATACATATGGAAACATATGACTAAGTTTTTTTCCCCCTAACCACTTGTATAAGGATTATTCTTTATATTATTCATATTGTCTTGTATTCTTGAATGGACTGCACCAGTAGAGGCTAAACCAATTTCATTGTACACATGGTGTACAATGACAATAAAGGCTTTGAACTTGAACTTTGAACTTTGGTCACTGATGTGTGCAGAAACATTCAGAGGAAATACACCTTTGTTGATTTCCCAGGGGCTTTTTATACTCAGTGACTTGGTATCCTTCTGAATTATCTCCATGATAGAGAGTTGGAGACATGCTTTATGGTAGTTCAAGTGTCTACCTACAGGGAATTAGTTTCAAGGATAATTGGGTGACTGTGCCATGCTGGCAGTTATTTGTGGGGTTCCCCAAGGCATTTTGTTTCAAATATTCTTATCTATATGAAACCACTAATGATGATCGTTAGGAATTTTCAATCAAAGGGACATCAGTATGTGCATGACACCCAATTTTTTAAACTTCTTCATGATGTCTGAATCAAGAGATGTGATGCATGTCCCAAATAGATGCCTAGTTGCAGTTATGAGTTAGATGAGGGCTAATACATTGAGCTGAAGCTGTGGGAATAACATTGGGTGCTAGAATTTACATAGCAAGAATGCTGAAAACACATAACTCTAAGGATTGATGAAATGGGAACCTCTGGTTCCAGATTCGAGGTAGTTTTTACATAAACATCCACCCAAGGTCACTAAGCAATCTGCCAAGGATGTGTTAATTAAAAGGATATGTAGAGTAAGCCTAGTGTTTAAACTTTTTGAGTTTCTTTAACTGCCCATTCATACTCTCCATGGCTGGCTTTTATGCTAGGGACTAATCACACAGTGCAGTGCTCTTCTACAACTCACTGTTGACAATCAGCAGCCACTACAATTCTGATTTCTTAATACTTTTTTGACTATTTTTGAGAATGAACTGGCTACAGAAGCACACTCTGTTTTTTCTTTGACACCTTTGATTCCCCACTATGCAAGTCTTAATGCCCTCTACCACAACTATCACATTCGGCAGCAAGTACTTTCCTCCATCTCTGCCAAATATATGGACGATGCTGTTGAAATGATACAAGAGGGAACCATAAATGCTTCACCCCCAGTTTGTTTTACAGTTACATAATCAAATATAATGCTTATCATCAATGTTTATGCCCAAAATCTCACAAAACACCATTATCAAATGTCAAATGCAAGAAAAATATGTCAACAAGAACTTTCTCTATTTTTTTGTCAAGAAGGAGGCATTCTTGACCCTCCAGACAAATAGCCCCCAGCCAATCGGATGGCAGGCAGAAGCAATAGTGCTGCAGGGGCAGCATGTGATTACTGATGGGTGATTGCAGGGGCTTGGGGGGGGGCAGTGTGTAATGCAAGATTTTTTTTAAAAAAGTACTGCAGCTGCTCTGCAAGTTTTGGGCCCTTGGAGGTTGGGCACCAAGACCTGGGGAGGAGGAGTAGTGATGGGAGTAGCAGCTACCTGGACCACTGGGAGCTCCCAGACAGGCAAGAGTGCCTTGGGGGGGGGCAGGAAGGGAGGCAGGGGTGCTTCAAGGGGACTTCACAAAGACAAGTTGGCTCGCAACACAGCTCCAATGAAAGAGGGGAGGAGGAGCAAGGCAGGCATGGCTTCTGCTGTTGCAGGAGGGCAGCTGGTGGGGGCACAGCAGGCAAACAGCAAAGCCAGCATGGCTTCTCCAATTGCAGTGTGTGTGGGGGGGAACTCATGCTAATGGCAAGTCTGACGTGGCTCCTGGCATTGCTGAGGGGCGGTTTACGGCAGGCTCTTACCTTTACCCTTGGTGTTACTTCCTTATTGCAAAGGCATGCCAATTTATTGTTAAAGTGCAGCAGCATTAGTAGAATAAATGCTGAGTATATACTGGTTGAAGGAGTAATTACAGTGGTGTTTAAAAGTTTGTATTCCTTTTGAATTTTCAATATTTTTTCATAAATATGACCTAAAACATGATCTGTTCTCCACACAAATCCTAAAGCTAAAGAGAACCAATTTAAACATATGAGTCATAGAGATTAGCACATTCTGTTTCTTCTGCCATAATTCTCACTGCCTTGATTCGATTTTTCTTAATTCTGCCCATTCAAGTGGTTCCTACTCATAAAATAAGAGAGGATTTTTCTCCCTCTTTCCACCATTCACAGTTCAGGTTCCCCTTTTATGTCATCTCCATCTCCTACAAATTTTCCTCTTTACATTTTTTTCTGTTCTTACTAATTCAGCTACCTTGGTCTTTACTACTTCTGTAGCTTAAATAGGTAGAGTTGCCTCTCTTTCTATCCCTTTCCAGTCCAGTTCCTGCTCTTATGAACATTTCTGTCCTGTATAAGGGAAAGGACTGTTGCTGTTTCTTCTTGCCCGTTTCATTGGCCCCGTCTCACTTCACCTCTCTTCTGTCCCCATGCATTGCATCCATCTTAATACATCGCAATATTTCTCATTTATTTATTTATTTTTAATAAACCTTTTATGTATAGATTGTAACATTTAAGTAAAGGGATTTTCTGATTTTTTTATATACTCACAATAAAGATTATAAAATTATTCACTTTACATGGAAATATTTTTCTTATCAATGAATTACTTAGAATGTATGTACTAGATGCTTTCAAATGTAGTTATACTTTATATTCTCAGATGTTACTAAAACCAGTTTTCTTCCCTAAAACATTCTGAAGAAAATTGATTAAAAGTAGCAATACTTTGCTTTCTAGGTACTCTGGCATCTTGATATTTTTCGACGCAGTTTTCGACAACTTACAACACACAAATGCATGGGAGATTCCTGTATATTTTGTGCCCTCAAAGTAAGTGATAGAATGAATTCAATGGGAGTTAACAAATATATATCTATGTAACTATTAGAAGTATCTATATCTATAAAAAGAGTATTAATTTCATTACAAAAATACATTGATGTTATATTGAGTTATAATTTTGTATTCATATGTATATTGTTTGTGCAGCATTTTCACTAGATTTGATGTCCGTTCCTCCAAGCATGTCAAGGGATTTTAGAAGGTTGGCATTCACTGGTGTTTTCCCCTCCCCAAACATTAGCAAAAGCCGGAGCCTTTGGGGAGGGAAAACCATCAAGCTAACAACGTCCTTCTGAAAGGCTCAAAATGATGGCTTTCACTAGCATTTTCATCAGATTTGAGATGTGTTCCTCCAACACATCTCCCTCCATTGATTTTCTGGGGATGCTGGCAGAGAAGATTGCAAATGGTGATCACATTATTGTGGGGCAGTTGTCACCAGCGGTGAAATCCACTTACCTTCACTACCGGTTCGGGAACGGGAGTGTGCATGTGCTATGCACTCGTGCGCCTCTTCTGCACATGCGCAGAGCCTTCTGCACATATGCAGAGGGTAAAAAACGGGATGTAATGGCATCCCAGGGGTGTGAGCAGAGCCTCCCACTGCCGGCGCTACCAGTTCGTGTGAGCTGAATCGATCCGGCCGGATTTTACCGCTGGTTGTCACAGGTTGTAATTGTGAAATAGGTTGCCAAGTACTTGAAATTCAACCACATGACCATAGGATGAGACCATTTACAACAGCCAAAAGTGCCTTACAGGCTGCACAACACCTGCTCAAACACTGTCATAAATGTGAATGCTCATAAAACAACCAATTAAAACTCAAGGAGAGGAACCAAAGAAATGTTCTCTAGAACATCCTTTATTAGAAAAGACAGGAGTGTTTCAAGTTTTTTTATTTAGAAAATGATAGGTCATGGTAGGGGTAAATAAAATTCTGCTTGGGGAGAAAGTATTTCAACAAAACTAAAATGGGAGCATATTAAGATAGGCTGCCTTCTACGTGTAAGTAGTAGTGTTAGTAGTAGTCAGCTTTGTTTATTTGGAAAAGATAATGGGGAATAAGGTTATTTATTACTTATAATGACTGTACATAAACTTCAGAATTAGAAAAAAATTATCTAAACATAATTTGTTGGGAAACATCAGTGGTGGGTTGCTACTGGTTCGGCCCAGTTCTACCGAATAGGTAGTAACTTTAGGAACTAGTTCTCTGAACCGGTAGTAACAGTAGCCAGGCCCTGAACCAGTCCCCCAATTGCTGCTTGCTCGCCCACCCGATGCGTCCGTTGGATGGTAAGCTGACCGAAGCAAAGAAGCCTCTTAGCTGCCTGGCCGCAGGGTGCTGAAAAGTCCTTCAGCCGGTGAGAAAAAAGCTGTGCATGCGTGAAGATGGCAGCAGCGACCGGAGGTCTTTCCGGCACTGTACGCCAGTGGCTGGGTGGAAAAGAAGCCTCTTGGCTTCCAAGTTCAGCAGCAGGCTCAGTCCCTTCACAGGGTCGCTTTTCTCTGCGCCCAAGAAAGATCAAAAGGTGCGGAGCAGCCTTTAATGAGAAAGTCATCTAGATGAGGTAAAAGAAAACAAACCATTGAGGGAAGGAGCCCCCCCAAAGCTACCGCTGTTGCAGCCGCCCCCCCTCCCCACAGCTTGGAGCTCCAAGCGGAAGAAGTCGTCGGCTGTTGCGAAGAAGGGGCAGCTCTGGGTGTACCACGCCCGCTTCTTTCTCTTTGAGAGCCACTTTGCAAACAAGGTGCAAAGCAGCTCTCAAAGAGAACAAAACGGGCATGGCGCACCCAGAGCTGCTGCTTCTTCGCAACAGCGAGAACGGAAGAGTTCATCCAGGAGCAACACCAGTGAGGAAGGCGGCCGGGTCAGAGGGAGGCGTAGCCCAAGCTCTCTGGGACAGGTAAACAAGTGTGGGGAGGCAAAGGGGAGCAGACTCGGCCCCCCGCGTGTTGTACACCCTCCCAGCCTTCGCCCACGCCTCCGTGCCACCAGCATCTCCTAAAGCTGCTGCCATTGGAGCCGCGACGGACTGGGGCAGCCTGGTAGCAGCCATGAGCCGTGCTTTCCTCTAAGCACTGTGGGCGGCAGAGGGAAACAGGTGCTTCTCTCTGCACAGAGCTTTCCGGATGAGACTTGGAGGAAAGCGCAGCTCATGGCTGCTAAATTTCGCTTTGCTGCACCAAATGCTTTCCCATAAAGAGCAATAAAGGAGAGAAACAGCCGCTGATCTGGAGAACACATGGACTGGAGTAGCTCTCTGTGCTCTCCACTGGCTTTTTCTTCCCCTTTGCTAGCGCAGCACAGCGAAATGTAGCAGCCGTGAGCTGCGCTTTGCTCCAAGTCTCATCCGGAAAGCTCTGTGCAGAGACAAGCACTTGTTTCCCTCTGCCGCCCACAGCGCTTAGAGGAAAGCACAGCTCATGGCTGCTAAACCACCTCTGGTGTCCCCCTTCGCTCGTGCAGCACAGCGAAATGTAGCAGCCATGAGCTGCGCCTCTAAGTCAAATCCGGAAAGATATGGCTGGGGACGGGTGCCTCCATCTGCAGGCTCAGGGCAGCGGGGCTCAGCTGCAGCCCAGACGAGCCGAGGAACTGCGGGGAGCCTCCTGTGTGTTGCACCCCCTCCCAGCCTTCGCCTGCACCTCCGTGCCGCCAGCATCTCCTGAACCCGCTGCTGTTGGAGCCGCAACAGGAACGGGGGCAGCCCGGTAAACTGGGCACCCAAAAACAGCACGGAAGCGTGGGGCGAAGGCTGGGAGGGAGGTGCAACATGCGGGTGACTCCCCGCAGTTCCTTGGCTCGTCTGGGCTGCAGCTGAATCCGCTGCCCTGAGCTGGCGGAGTGGGTTGTAACCACGGGGAAGGCCTGTCAGAGGTGAGAAGGGGTGCTTTTCGGCCAGGAAGGGCAATGGAGGGAAAGCTGAGACCACCGCCACCCCACCGCATCCTGACGTGGATATGCGGCCAGAGTGTCAAAAAAAAAAAGTGTCAAAAAGTCCCAAAAATTTTAGCCACCTTTTCGGTGGATATGGCTTGGGGGGGGGGGGTCATGTGACTGAGTTTAGTTTAGTTTTTAGTTTTTAAGTTGATGATCTCACCCAGCGGCTTCACATAAATGTTAAACAGGAGGGGCGAGAGGACTGACCCTTGTGGCACCCCACAAGCGAGGAACCTCGGGGTCGACCTCTGCTCCCCCATCAACACAGACTGCATACGGTCAGAGAGGAAGGAGGAGAACCACCGTAACACGGTGCCCCCCACTCCCACCCCCTCTAGCCGATGCAGCATGATACCATGATCGATGGTATCAAAAGCCGCTGAGAGATCTAGGAGGACCAGGACAGAGGAGCAACCCCTGTCCTGGGCCCTCCAGAGATCATCGACCAATGTGATCAATGCCGTTTCCATGCTGTAACCCGTTCTGAAACCCGACTGGCACGGATCTAGATAGATGGCTTCATCCAGGAACTGAGGAAGCTGTCTCGCTACCACACTCTCGACAACCTTCGCCACGAAGTGGAGGTTGGAGACAGGACAATAATTAGCTAATACAGCCAGGTCCAGGGAAGGCTTCTTGAGGAAGGGCCTCACCACCGCCTCTTTCAGGGCAGATGGGAAGACGCCCTCACTCAACAAAGCGTTGATAATCTCCTGAAACCAGCCTTGTGTAACCTCCTGGGAGGCCAGCACCAACCAGGAGGGACACCGGTCCAATAAACATGTGGTAGCGTTAAGCCTCCCCAGAATCCTGTCCACGTCCTCAGGAGTCACAGGATCAAACTCCTCCAGATAACATTCTCAAGATTCACCTCCATCATCCCGTCCGAGGCTACCCAGCTGGTGTCCAGGCCGCCCCGAATCTGAGCGATTTTATCGTGAAGATCCTGCAAGGGATCCTCCCTCGCTCCTACCTGCGTGGAGTGTGTGAGTGATGTCACATTGGCCACGCCCAATCAGTCACACCCCCCACCTAGTCACACCCACAGAACTAGTAGTAAAAAAATTTAGAACCCACCACTGGGGACATGGATGGGTGAATAATGTAGTATCCAGATTCTTTTCACAGATACAGGTAGTCCTCAAGTTACAACCGTAATGGAGCTTGCCCATTGCAGACATAAATTGTAACAGTCACAAAGGAGATCAGTCATGACTGAATTTACAACCTTTCTTGCAGTAGTCATTTAAATGAACATTGTGGTCATAAGCAACTACTGCAGTCATTAAGAGAATGCAATGGTCATTAACCAAACCAATTTTTGCTATGTGGCTGGTTTTGCCAAAAACTGGAAATAATTGTTAGTTTTCAGCAAAATCACTGTAAAATGTTTTCATATGTTCATGGGATGATGCAAAAGGCCATGAATTCAGCTGGTTATCAAGCGCCAAAAATACAATCATATGACCCTGGGGCGACTTTCAGAACTTCGAATCTGTGTCACGTAGTATGCATCAGAACTCCAGTCATAAATTGAGGAATTCCTGTACATGGCTGACCAATCTTTTCTTGGAAATTTCTGGTGATACTAGATCATGTGGCAGGCTTTCACAATGAGGACATTCCCCTTTGTGGGATCTTTTCTCATTAGTTCTTCTCTGCTTCCAGTTAGCCATTTCCCCAGGTTGCTATAAGGATTCCTGCACTGGAAAAGGGGTTGGACCAGGGGTGAAATGCTCCCGGTTCGGACCGGCTCGGGCGAGTAGGTAGCGATGGCAGCGGGCAGTTTGGAGAACTGGTAGCAAAAATCCCTGCCCCCCGCTCCCCATGCCCAGCTGAACCGCACGATCATCAGAGCGTTTTTCTTTTAAATGGCTCTGACGATCCAAGCTCTGACGATCCCAGCTGAGTTGCCTGCTAACTGGTAGCAACCCCCCCCTTTCCAGCTTGCTTACCTTAGCTGCTGGTCACAACGCCTTGCTGTAATCCCTGCAATCCATTGCATCAGCAAGCAACTGAATCTCCCTGCCTGCAATCAAGCTCATCGGTGAGCAGTTCTATCTGCCCGCCTTGTACCTTCTATTGCAGGGGTCTCCAACCTTGGCAACTTTAAGACTTGTGGAGTTCAACTCCCAGAATTCCTGGCTGAGGAATTCTGGGAGTTGAAGTACACAAGTCTTAAAGTTGCCAAGGTTGGAGACCCCTGTTCTATTTGGTAAGTTTTTTTCCCCTTTGGGAGCTTTAAAAAAAACAGTTAATTGTTTTTTTTTTTTAGTTTTTCTTTTTTTAGACCTAGTCATTTAAAGTTTAGGAAGTTTTAAATTTAGCTGCTTTTATATAAAAATAAATTAAAATAAAATAATATTTGTGCAGCTTTCTGAGATTTAGTGTGTTTTTGTAGTGTTTCACTCTGACTACACAAACACACAAAATCTCACAAAGCTGTATGTGGAATTTTGTGTGTAAAGTGTGAAAGTTGTTTTTTTTGGGGGGCTTTTGGTGGCTGTGTGAGGTTCCTGCTTGTTGCAGGGGCCATTTTGGGTCTAGCACAGCTGCTTTTATATTGTGGGTGAGCCAGTTGTGTTGTGTTGTGTTTTGTAGGTTAAAAAAGGGCAAAGAAGTGACATTGACTTGGCCATGCCCACCTGACCACCAAGCCCCGCCCACCCAGTCACCTTACCATCAAGCCACGCCCACTAATTAAGCCACGCCTACACAACCGGTAGCAAAAACTTTTAGATTTCACCCCTGGGTTGGACTATATGGAAGGTCCTTCCCAACCCTCAGATTCCACATGTAATTTATGAGGAAATAAAAAACTGGAGTAAATACTGCTTTGTTTTTATCCGTCAGTTCTCTTTTGTTTAACTTTTAGAGTTTTCTGAGAGTTGTGATCTCTTACAGAAAGCCTGTTTTGAGTGAAAATGTTTCCTTAGTCTTTCAAGTAGTTTATAAAAGCTGACATTTAAAGGCAGTTGTTAATTTAAGTTAATTATTGTTTTATATTATAGTAACTTGCTTTCGAATTATAAATAAAACTTGAGAACCCATAAGTGAAAAAATATTTTCTCCTTCAGTCCCCCACTCTCCTTGTTGTTCATCAATATATAAAGTGGCTGTTCTTATATGTGCAAACGTTATTTATATTTTGAATATCTTATTCCTCAATATTAATCTTACATTCTCCAATGGTTAATTGTCTTACTTATATTGCTTACTTATATACATGTACCCATACTAGTTTCAGTCCACAACTTGCCATAACCATAACCTGTTAGTTATTCAGATAAAGTGTGCTTGCATTACACTGTCATCTGAGTTATAACATTGCCAATAAACACAAACATGAATTTTCGTTCTTTATTTAAGTCAATGCTCTTAATGACTGTAGGAGCTCATAATAAGTTTTTTATCTGTTCCCGTGTTGACATCTGTTGAGCATAATCCTTGCATTTTTTTACCAAACTGATGAATAAATTTTATTGGGAACTTGTTTATTTTTGCTCATGGAATGGGTAGGGGAAAACTTGCCAGTGGAACAAAACAAGTCACAAAGAATTTGTTTTCTTTTAGGGACTGTGGTGCCAGGATGTAGGACAGGGGATGTTTTGTTGTGGCTAGAGAAGAATGAAGCCTTCATTTGTAGATTCTAATAGTGCCTCTGTCTTACAGGATTTTCATATGACAAAAGATGGAAGAATTAATTTTCAGGATTGAAAGTTTGCTTTCTGAGATGAAAAATGAGATTCTTAGTGTTTGGTCTGATAAAGGATAAAAAAATACTGTTTCGGTTTTGGTGAAAAACCCATAGCCATTTTACAATATAAGAACTAGAAGAGATACACTTCATAATTTCTTCCCTCTTATACACCATTTCTGATTTGCATATTACATGCTTAAATCATTAAAAATACTAGCTACATACAAACGTGAACCGTATTTTCCACTTATGGAACATAATTGTATGAAGTACTCCTTAGTAATTTGGGTTACTGAATTAATAAATAGGCTTCCCTTTGGCCAAAAGCCTCATAAATTCTTCTTCTATTTCTTTCTGTTACTTAAATCCTATTACTTATCATTTATCAATGTTGCTATCAGCTATCTGTGTTGATAAAATAAATTTATTTTCTTGAGAAAATCCAAATAAAAATACTACTCATATATAATTATAGTATTGTCTTGAGTCTATTTATTTATTTATTTATTTTATAAAATTTGTATGCCGCCCTATCTCCAAGGACTCAAATGTCTATAGTTAAGACATTTACAAAATAATATAAAGTACATGAGGGGAGGGGGACAGCAGTGTCTATGGACAGATTAATTTAGATACTCATGAAAACATCAAAGTCAGTCCATTTCATAAAAATCTACACCAGTATCTAACAATCTGAAAACAAGATGCTACATTCCTATGGAATAAATTAGACAATAGCTCCTGGCTGACAAACTCACTTATTCATCCACACAAATACGGAATACATAAATCATAAAGACCTGCACAAATGCCTATACAGAAGGTCTGAAGCTTCAAATCAAGACTGAATTAATAATGTGATTATATTGGAAGCTAGTGCATTAGAAGAGAAGTTTGAAAAAAGCATGGAATGTTGAAAATTTGTTTGGATTTAAGCAAGAACGGAAATGGAAGCTCTAACCACAACTGGTATAGTACTACAACCATTAAATAATCAGGCTATGAACCAAGGACCAGGGGATCTGGCACACATTTGGAATAGAAATTGCTTTTTTAAAATTATTATTTCCTCATGAATGTCTTATTATGAGTGTATCAGCCATCGAGTTCCTGGCCAACAAGTGGGAAAACAAAATGTGTTTGTCCAAAAGGTCAAAAACAGCTGAAAAATCTAGGTGATTGGCTAGAAACAAAACAGTTGTGCGTATGTAGATTAGTAATGCCCTTGGAGTGTCAAAAATTTGGAAAATACCAAAAGTTGACAATACTATCTTGTCACATGGCTCCCTTACAAACAGAAAACAAACCTTCCCCACTCATCCCAAGCAATGGTGACAGTGGTAGCGAGGCTGGGCCTAAAGTAAGATCCAGGCTCAACTTCAGACCTAGTGTCACAACTGCCATTAAAAAAAGCCACCTCACATAATTCAAGGCACACAAGCCTTTGTGGAACGGTATGATTGCCCCTCTGGCTCAGCACTCCCCAGGGTCTACCATGTACTGCTTACTTTCAGGCCACGTTCTCTCTCTGTTGACAGGCCCTTGTGGCCTTCCTGAAATTGTTCTCGATTGCACAAGGCCTTTGTTCTTGAAGCAGCTTCAAAGAATACTCTTTCACAGGCTCTGTAGCCTCTAAAAATCAAAGCTTATCAGCCTATCCTTCAATATCCAGGTGTTTTGTAGCAGTTACTGACTAGCTGCAATGTAGTCCCTGGTGTAGGGTGACTCCAGGCTATAACAAGGCAAGAAAATGCCCCTGAGGGACAGGAGAAAAAGCTGATACCAAGACTATGAGCAGATAGAAGAAATTTGAGTCTAGGGTAGGACTGTAACTGTAGAACTAGAAAACATTTCCGATAAGACCCTTCCTACTTCTCACAAAGATAAAGGGATGGAGAAGGGAAGCACATTCAGACTTTTAAGATTCTGTTACTATATCTCTACAAATTAATATTGGCCTGCATGATTTTGGTTTCCTAGTCTGGTCTATGTTCAATGGCTGACACAGGCAGATGGGTACTCTTCCATTCTCCATCATAGTGGAGACAGCAGCCAGGAATGGGTTGTACTTGTCTGTTCAGTTGAAGGACTGAGTCTGTTAAATTGCAAGCTCCGCCGTCGTTGCTAGGGCCTTCCAGCTTTTGACTCAGTGCTTCAGACTGGATGGACGTGTCAAGCTTTTTCTCTCTGATCCTTCCTGGATGTTTTTTGCCATAATTGAGATATTCTATCAAAACCTTCTCTGGATTGTGTGTGTTACCGGCTGACTCCCGACAGTCGTTGAGTTGCCGGGGAGTTTCCCGCCACCTCGGGGCCTTGGTTCCAGCCATGAGCAGGGAACTCTCAGCTGCCCGGTTGATGGAGTCAATGTCGGCCTGTGCTTTGTCTCTGTTGAATTATAGGCATTCCAGAGCAGTAGTGGAGTTGAGCGCTCCCAGAGAAGCTGAGAGATCGAACTGTGGAGCTTCCCCTATCATTGGGGAAGTTGCTTGTAGGAGCTTTGCGCTCCCGGAGGGGCTGATTGGGCAGCCACTTTACATCTACACGCTGCCTGATAGATAGAACAGATCGGTAGAGCTTCGTGCTTCCGTTTGCCAGCTCTTTTCCTTGGCAGCAGCCCACGCTTCCCCACGGGCCGCAGAAAGCACCTTAGGAGCTTTGCACTCCACCTGTAGTGGCAGCGGGTTGCCAAAATTACAGGAGCATCACACTCCATTGTTGAGACAGCCGCCATTTTGGGGCTTCATGCTTCACGGGCTATACTGTCACCATCTTAACAGAGTTAGTGCTCTCTGTCCTAAACGGCCTTCAATCGGGAGCTTCAGCTCTATTAACCATCGGAGCTTTGTGCTCAGGAGCTTAGCACTCCAAAGTTTGGAAGACCGCTGAGGAGCTTCACGTTCCATGGGAAAGTCACCTGTCATTTCTGGAGTTTTCACGCTCGTGATTGAAATGCAGCAGTGAGAGACTCCAAAGCATGCAACACGCAACCCACGGACATACTGGTAGGAGTCGTGCTCCGGGGGTTTTCGGGCGGTCTCACCAGATTGCTTTGAGGTTAAAGCGACAGTGACTGGCCGATTTATTCTAGCCCTGCTGCTTATTTTACTGGCCATTTGTGAGACCTTCACGGGATTAGAATCTAACCCACCCAGTCATGCCTAAGATCTTGTGTAAATCCCGCAGAGGTGGGAACTCAGAAGTGACCAAAATGGCTGACTCTCACTCTGCAGACAGCTATCCTACATCAACCAGGACTGGCAGATGTGACAGCACTTCCAAGGTTACCCAAAAAGATGAAAGGCACAGGGATCAGGCCCTTAAAAATTTACAACAGAGCCAGTAAGGTCACGACTTCTGGGTCAAAATACTAAGATGATCCCTGTACGTCAGCCGCACCCCATCATTACTGAAGCCCTCTAGGGGGTACCCCAGACCAGGTTTCCCTCCAGGATTTCTCCTTGCCACTGACCACGGCTGACATATGGCGGTCTGTTGCCACCCCTCCATTATCATCTAAGGCAATGATGGCTAACCTTTTTGTTATTGTGTGCCAGGAGTGTGAGGCAGGGGAGGTTTGCGCCTGCATGTGCCCACACCCATAATTCTATGCACTCTGCCCAGTGCATGCGTGCGCAACCCCCCACCCCCGCTTCTGGCACGTGATGGCCCGGTAGACTTGTTTTTCTTTCTCACCTGGCTCCAGATCCTCTCTGTGCATCTGGGGAGGGCGAAAACAGCCTTCCCCACCCCCTCGGAGGCCCTCCGGAAGCCTGAAATGGCCCATTTCCCAACTCCCGGTTGGAGAGGAAGTGACGTTTTTTGCTGTCCCCAGCCTCCAGACCCTCTCTAGGAGTCTAGGGTCTAGACTGGGCCCTCCCCAGATACATAGAGAGGATCTGGAGCCAGGTGAGAAAGAAAAACGGGCCTTCCCCCCCACCAGGCCCTCCAGAGGCAGGAAACAGCCTGTTTCCCTACTTCTGGTAGGCCCAGAAGGCCCAAAAATCAGATGGCCAGCGCGCACATGCGTGCCAGAGCTGAGCTGACGTGTCCACTGATATGGCTACGTGTGCCATAGGTTCGCCATCACAGGCGCCTGAGCAATCTTCCCAGGTGGACCCTCAATCCATAGCTGACTTTTCAATCTTGGGGCAATCATTGATGCAATTGAGGGCAAGGTATATTTGTCCCAGGAGCGGCAGGACAGCCTCAGGGACCTAGCTAGTCGAGTCCAGCGAGAGCATAGAGTGCTCTTAGTCCTGCTATCACAGCTCCTGGGCAAAATGGTGTCAGCCATTTCCATCACACCATGCTAGAGACCTTCAATGATTCCTTTTGCCTTTTCAGAGGACGGGCAGAAGCAACTAGCTAGCCAGAGTCTAAGTTTCCAACCAAGTCCTCAGGTCCCTCAACTGGTGGAGATCACCGGACATTTCCAAAGGTCGCTTTTTCCATGAACCACAGCATCTAGTGGTGACAATAGACACCAGTTGCATCGGTTGGGGGGCACACTTTCAATCCCAAGTGGCTCAAGGCAAGTGGAATCCCCTCGATTTGCAGGACAACATCAACTGTCTGGAACTCCGAGCTGTGTATCTGGCCCTGCTTCACTTTCAGCAGTCAGTCTCGAACAAAGACGTGTAGGTGCTAAACAACAATGTCGCCGCAAAGGCGCATATAAAACGTCAATGGGGTACCAGGTCCAAATCTCTGATGTTGGAGGCCAGGAGACTGGGCCTTTGGGCAAAATCACATCTGCGCTCCTTGACAGCGGAGCACATCTCTGGGGTGTCCAATGTGCAGATGGACTGGCTCAGCCGGAGAGTCATTGACCATGCGGAGTGGCACCTGCACCACTTTTTCGGGAGTTGACAGAACGTTTCGGCATCCCAGAGGTGGACTTATTTGCCACCCCAGAGAATACACAGCTCCAAAGATTTTTCTCATGGTTTCCAGCTCAAGGAGCGGAGGAAGTCGATGCTCTCCGCACCCCGTGGCCACTGGGACTCCTTTATGCATTTCCTCCTGTTCCCCTACTTCCATAGTGGTTCGGAAAATCCTGGAGGAGAGAGCGGAGATCCTGCTTCTGGCACTACATTGGCCCAGGAGATCTTGATTTGCCGATCCCAAGACTCTTTCAGTGGCCCCACCCTGGAGGATCCCTCAGAGCATGACTTCACTCAGCCAGGGGTCATTGGTCCACCCGGACCCTCATTGGTCCACCCGGACCCAACTGACCACCTGCCGTTTGAGTGGAGCGCTCTGAGAAGGGACAACTTCTCCTCCAGGGTCATTAGGGCCATTCAGGCTTCCCGGAAGCCTTCCACAGAACGTTTATACTCTGCCACCTGGAGAACCTTTTGTATTTGGTGCACCAAGTCAGACATACCTCCCCTCACAGCCTCGATAGCCCAGGTCCTGGACTTCCTTCAAGATGGTCTAGATAGTGGGCTGTTGCCCAAAAACCATTAGGAGGTAGGTGGCGGCTCTTGCATCTGTGTTGACTTGTGGTTCCCTTGAATCTCTTTCTTAACATCCCACAATCAGGAGATTCCTTAAAGGAGCATCAAAGGATGCCCACCAGTGGTACACAGGTACCCAACCTGGGACCTGTCCATTGTATTGAAATCCCTTACGGGAACACCTTATGAACCTTTATGCTCTGGTCTGGTCTCCCTTTTCACATCACTTCTGTATTTCCGACACGTCAAGTCTGTTTCTTCATCTTCATCAAAAGCTGGAAGGCCTTAGCAACGAGGGCAGAGCTTGCAATTTAACAGACTCAGCCCTTCAACTGAACAGACGAGTACAACCCATTCCTGGCTGCTGTCTCCACTCAATGAGAAGGTGCCTCTCAGGTAAGTCCAACACCCCTTTTATTTCCTTGTGAGTACTAATCCCAGAAACTCAATATATCTGAAAAAAAGGTACTCCATTTAGCATAAAGAATTATTACCAATGAAAGCTGCCTTTGAAACCCGGTGCCATATGCTGGAAAGTAAAAAAATCCATAACTACCTACCAGAATCTTGAGTATCTTTAGAAAACAGGAAATGAATCAAGGCAAATTTGGTAGTTGCTCTTCTCCCATTTTAATTTTAAATTTTATACATTACAAGTAACCAAAAATAAACATGCCAATGCCCTCTCCAAGAAGCCAAAATTTGAATGTTTCAACACAGACATTCTGCCTGCCAATTTTATGCTTCTAAAAAAATATGCTGCTACCAACAGTGGATCTGTTTTGGGAATTACAGGAACAGCAACATCACCATCAGAAGGAAATTGAGGCCACACCTGGCAAACATCGGACATTGGACTGGAACATACTACAATTCCAAGGCCTTATTTTTGCCATTGTAATACATATTTCTTAATTCCATTCCATACTTTAACATAATTATTTTGAAATAACACATAGTTCATATTAGTCATGTAACACCTAGATATTTTACTTTGTTCTCAATTAATTCTTTTTGAACTTCCATCGTTATATTTTTGTTAACATCTTCATTTTCTCTTTATTTTATTCCAACCAGCACATCAAAATTATTTATTTCTATTCCTTCCATAGGATTTTCCAAAATTAAACCAGGCTATCAGAAAATGTCCTTAATTTGTGTACTTCTTTTTTTCACATCAGCTGTTTTCTCATCATGTCCTATGTCTATGTTCAAAACTCCAAGGGCCACAATGGATAACAGTGGTGAAAGCAGGCATCCTTGTCTTGTTCCTTTTTTTCTTTCATGAGGTTTAGTCAATTACCTGTTAATTATAATTTGTGCCCTTTTAAGTACTTACTGATTTAATCAATATAGTAATTTCCCCAAATCCATATGGTCAAAGAAGTCACTTCAGTCATCAAGTTCACCAGTCTTTCCATCTTCCTATTAGTTCGTTTAGTTTTTTATTTTTCTTTAAAATAAATAGAATCCAGAAGCGTCGTGGCAAGACTGGTTGGGAAAACACCAGGCTCTAATGAACCTGGCGAAAACTCAGCCAGACGAACCGCTGTCGGGGGGTCTTTGGACCGGAATTGTCCTGTAGGGACAGTGAAGAAGGAGAGGCAACTCGGTTGGCTAAAGAGAAACAGGCAAGTTCCTCGAAAAGCCAGAGAAAACTCTTCGATCTGATGGTGGGGGGGCAGCGGACATTGCGAACCGCCATGAAGCTGGGGCATCCAGAATAAGAATTGTGCAGGAGCGAAGATTTAAGTGGAGTTTTGGTACTGGGTGAGTGACTGGCCAATTCACAGGTAATAAAGGAAAAAAATGGAAAATTTTAAAGCTACCCCGGCATGAAAACAGCAGCTAAATAACGTTGGGGGGATATAATTGATAGAGAAGAGAGAAAGCAGAAGTGAAAGTACTAAGCCCAAAACGGAATTGGATACTTAAATGTGGATATAGAATTTGGAGAGAGTAATTGACTATAAGAAAAGAAACCCAAAAGAAAATACCTTTGGAACAGTATAGGATATAAACTGTTTAGAAAATTTTGAACTTTAAAAGAAGATTAAAAAATGAAGAAAAGCCTACAATAGAAAAGCCTGGCAAAAGATTTTAAATTGAATTTGAACTGGAATGTAAAGTTGGAATTCGGACTTTGTAAATTTGGATTGGACTATAAACTGATTTGGTGCATATAAAGGTAAAAAAGAAGAAGGAGAAAAATTTAAACCAGTAAAGATTGCTAAAGCTGATTGCAAACAAAATGGATACTTTTTAAATTACTGATTGGAATTGTGGATTGTAGAGAGACATCTTCAGGAGAAACAAGATCATTACAACACTTAATTTTTGGTCTGGAAAAAACTCTGAACTTTGAAAGGAATAACAACAGTGAGGGAACCTTGAACATTGAAAACGATAACAGCTGAACTAAGGAGGATTTGTTTGTCTGCAAGCGGCTTGATTTTAATGATTAAAAAAGGAGGATTACAACACAACTTTAAATTGGAATATTATTAACTCAGAAAGAACAAAATGGTGCAGGAACTTAAGGAAATGATGAGAATGATGTACTTATCACTGAAAATGGAAATAAGGGAAATTACTATGATGTTGCATGGAAAACAGAAATCTGATGAAAAGAGCGGAGAATAGAAAGAATATAAAAAAATTAAATGATTACACTGGGATTAACAGTGGAAATACAAGAAAGAAGGAAAAGGGATGGAAAACAATGGGAAATATAGGGCAAAATAGAACAGCTTATGATTTTAAAATACAAAAAGATTATATTGGGATTAACAATGGAAAGATAAGAAAAAGGGAAAAGAGATGGGAAATAATGGGAAATATAGGACAAAATAGGAGAGCAGAATTTTAAAGCACAAAAGAAAAGGGGAAAGAAAAAAGTAAAAATAGAAAGGGAGAAAGGGAGAAACAAATGAAAGAGGAATATGTTGTATACATTTTGAATTGAAATATGAATCGAAGTAAAATTTATAGATGAACTGAATGTTAGAAAAAGATGAAATTGTGATACTAATTAAGTAATTTAAAATAATGGAAAATTATGGATGTACGAATGAAATGAAATAAGATTTAGAAATATGTTTTATTTAAAATTAGAGAAATTGTAATGATTGGAATATTTTTTACTGTATTGTTGGAGCTTATAAATATTTTTAATTGCCTATTTGAATTAATTAGACTGGTGAAAAGAGAAATGATTAAGATGTGGTTTAAAGAGTAAATATATACTTTTGACAAAGTATTTGAAAATTAGAGATAAGATTTAAGGAAGCAGTGCTAAATAATTAACTGATTTTTATTAAGATGTTGAAGTGTATTATTTGGAATAAGATCTAAGGAATGTATGTTATAAAATGTTTTGATTTATCATTTTGATATGAAATAAATGATTGTAATATTAGGAACTATGTTAAAGGAGATTTCAAATTTAAGTGGTTTAATATTGAGAGGAAGGGAAAAATGAGATTTGGTTAAGATTAGAGATAGGATGAATCGGTAATATTGATTTTTAAAAAAGAAAAAGAAAAGGAAAAAAAGAAAAATAGAGAGAATAAATACTGTGGCAAAAAGGGAATATATAAATTGTGTTGAAATGACTAAAAATTGTTTAAATTTGTGAATTGGCCAATACTCTGTTCAGAAAAAATATATTGTATGTGTGTCTGTGTGTTTCAAAAAATAAACCTTTTATAAATAATAATAATAATAATAATAATAATAATAATAATAATAAACAAATCTGCAGATAATAATAAATTAGGTGAAATGTGTAATACCCTAAAAGACAGAAATGCAATTCAAGGACTACAGACTGGTTAAAAAAGTAGAATGAATAATATATATAAGCAATGTGGTCTGACTCAAGACAAGTGCAAGTTGAGGCACTTTGAAGTATAGTACCCAAATTATAGGAAGGCTAGTTCTTTTTTCTTATGCTCTCATCTTTCAAACCTTAATGCTTTTTAACTTACCAATGAACTGGGGGAAGGGAAGGGGGAATTAGAATGCTGAGAATGTGTGCGTGGATCAGGGGTGAAATGCTCCCGGTTTGGACCGGCTCAGGCGAGTAGGTAGCGATGGCAGCGGGCAGTTCGGAGAACCGGTAGCAAAAATCCCTGCCCCCGCCCCCCATGCAGATGAGCCGCACAATCATCAGAGCCTTTTTTTTTCTTTTAAATGGCTCTGACAATCCAAGCTCTGACGATCCCAGCTGAGTTGCCTGCTAATCAGTAGCAAAAATCCCCCCCTCCCCCCTCAGCTTGCATACCTTAGCTGCTGGTCGCAACGCTTTGATGTAATCTCTGCAATCCATTGTATCAGCAAGCAACTGAATCTCCCTGCCTGCAATCAAGCAGGCAGGGAGTTGTGGACTTCAACTCCCAGAATTCCTCAGCCAGCAAAGCAAAGCTGGCAGAGGAATTCTGGGAGTTGAAGTCTACAGGTCTTAAAGTTGCCAAGGTTGGAGACCCCTGTTCTATTGGGTAAGTTTTTTTCCCCTTTGGGAGCTTTAAAAAATAGTTAATTGGGTTTTTTTTTAGTTGTTCTTTTTTTAGACCTAGCATTTAAAGTTTAGGAAGTTTTAAATTTAGCTGCTTTTATATAAAAATAAAAATAAATTAAAATAAAATAATATTTGTGCAGCTTTCTGAGATTTAGTGTGTTTCTGTAGTGTTTCACTCTAACTACACAAACACACAAAATCTCACAAAGCTGTATGTGGAATTTTTTGTATAAAGTGTGAAAGTTGTTTTTTTGGGCTTTTTGTGGCTGTGTGAGGTTCCTGCTTGTTGCAGGGGCCATTTTGGGTCTAGCACAGCTGCTTTTATATTGTGGGTGAGCCAGTTGTGTTGTGTTGTTAGGTTAAAAAAGGGCAAAGAAGTGACATTGACTTGGCCACGCTCACCTGACCAACAAGCTACGCCCTCCCAGTCACCTTATTAACAAGCCCCACCCACTAATTAAGCCCCGCCCACAGAATCGGTAGCAAAAAAAATTAGATTTCACCCCTGGCATGGATCATGAGAGCCTGGCAACCATCAAGGTCACCATAGCAAGAGATGGACTGTTCCCATAACAAAAGGACATCTCATAATTGGACAATGTGATCATCAAGGGGTGGGGAGAAGAGGAAACTATTGTTTAACTAGGCAAGCATTTGTGCGGAAAAACCAGAGCTGGTTTTGATTCTTCAGTACCAAAATGGTGTATCCAATAATGTTTTACTTTGGGGAATTTAAAGCTCCCAGGACTGTTTCCTTATTTTGGGTTCACTAGTTGGACAGTTGACATGCATTGTGAGGGCTCCATGTTGACTACTGTCGCCTGTTCTGCATAACACAATTAAAGGACTAGAGAAACTAGAATAAAGAAGGGCAATGGGTTTCATAAGATTAGAAACAGAATCCTGTGAAGGAATTAAAGGAATTGTATATATTTGGCCTTAGTAAAACATCTATGTTAGCTTAAGTATCTCAAGGGATCTTCTACATAGATAGTAAATAGCTATGCTCCATTCTCCCATAATGGCAAGGGTAGTCTATTGTTAACAGTTTGGCAAACATACTTACTTTTGGCTCTTTATCGGTATGGTAGAAATAATTTGAGCACTTTAAAATTTCTGTTTTTATCCATCTAGGGGATCTTTAACCAGTTCCAGTGCAGCAATGACAAAGTGTTACCTTCTGATGCTCTTCGTAGTGCTCTTGCAAAGACCTTTCAAGATGAGCAGCGTTTCCAGCTGGGCATTATGGATGATGCTGCAGAATGCTTTGTGAGTATAAAAGTGGTAGAAAGTTGATGAATCCTAAAAAACAATTTGAGGAAGCAACAAATAGTGAAGCTCCTCCCCCAAAAAACCAAACTTGGTTTTTTTTTACTAATCATATTGATGTATTTTCCTTGTTCTTCTTTTCTTTGTTTTCTTTTTTCTTGGTTATTTTATTGTTCCATTTTACTTTCATTTTGTTTAATCTTCCTTTTTATTTCTTCGAATTTTTTTTGGTTGTGAGCTGCCTAGAGTAGCCCTTGGCGAGATAGATGGCAAGCAACAAATAACAACGCCCCCCCCCCCCCCCCACAGTGAGGCACTACCTTGATATGATTGTGGGGCTTGTGTGCTCTGAGGAAAACGAGAGCTATGGCAGAGGTTCAGTCATACTGGATGGTCTTATCAAAGGAATCAAACAAAGAGTGTCTCTCCCATAAAAAATATGGTGAAACGTAAATTACAGAAATCCATAACCGGCTTAGTTGCCCAGGTTAACAAGGATCACACTAGATGTTGGAGTTCCTGGACCGCCAATTGGCCTTAGGGCTCAGGATTGTTGGTGAGCAACCAGGGCCAACAGCTGCAAAACTATTGGAAGAAAAGATGTTTACCCATTGCAAATATACAGTGATTGAAAACGAAGAAATAATGATCTGTTATTACAGATCAAGTCCTACAATAAGAGAATATTTCAAACAAATGCACCAGTTCTGGAAAGAACAACATCCAGAATCAGAAAGAACAAAATGGAGGCTAGCAGATCAACATTGATTTATAATACAAAACTCCTAGTTTTTAAATGAATTTTAGAAAGTTTCGAAGCAAATTTCATACAACTCTAAATGATAAATTTAAATTATTTAATATTAACTCTAATTTCTTTTTTCCTGTTTTCCTGGATGTAGGAGAACCTCTTAATGAGGATTCATTTCCACATTGCAGATGAATCTAAAGAAGATATCTGCACTGCCCCACATTGTATTTCACATCAGAAATTTGCAATGACCTTGTTTGAACAGGTATAGAAAAACAACAATTCTAAATTATATTAATCCTGAAATGAAGAAATAGACTTGGAAATGAGCAAAAGGATATTTTCTTCTGTTAATATCTAATCATTTATTTATCTGATTTAGTGTGTCTGTACCAGTTGTGGTGCTACTTCTGATCCATTGCCCTTCATCCAGATGGTGCATTATATCTCAACTACTTCACTCTGGTGAGTCTCAAGCTTTTTGCAAAAAAAGAAATTCCTTGGTTTAATTTCCCCCCTTTTTTCTACTTGAATGAGATAGATAATACATTGATATTTTGGTATGTATTATCAGCCTTCCTAGGTAAACCAGACAGGACACACAAACAGATTAGCTAATTCTCCTTTATTGTAATGCTACATTAACATAATCTTGCAAGTCTGAAAGTACAACTCTCCTGCGGTTTCATTTACAACCTGAGAATTTATGAGTATGTTGTTTCCCTGGAGCAAAAATCAAAGATTTTACTGAGAACCCTACACAATAACTCCACAGATTACTACTCTTTTCTTCTCCTACCCATGGGGACCAATGACACAATAATGAATCTAAAAACAATAATAAGAGATTATGAACAACTAGGGAAGAAGGTTAAAGAATTAGGAGCATAAATGGAGGTTTCATCTATACTTCCAACAAAAGGCCAATATCCAATGAGAGAGCAAAGTATTTTAGAAATGAACCACTGGCTTAAAAACTGGTGTCGTCAAAAGAATTTTGGTTTTGTAGTCCATGGTCTGCCTTACCTACATGAAGGGCTACTGGCAAGGGATGGAGTGAACCTGACAAGAATTGGAAAGAATATATTTGGAAAACAACTGGCTCATCTTATCAGAAGGGCTTTAAAATAAAATGGAGGGGGGAGGGAGGCAATCTTCAAAACCTTTAGAACCTAATTCCAAGCAAAAACAACTAGATAACCAATCATATAAGGAGGTAGAGAGTAAATAGAACAAGAAAGAAAGGAAAAACATAATGAAGTAGAGAATGATGGAAAGGATGGAAAACTCATTTACAAAGTAGGAGATATAACAAATATACCCCCAAATATAAGGAATACAGGTAGTCCTCGACGTACAACCTTAATTGAGCCCAAAATGTGTTGTTAAGTGAGACATCTGTTAAGTGAGTTTTGCCCCATTTTATGACCTTTCTTGCCACAGTTGTTAAATGAATCACTGAAATTCTTAAATTAGGAACACGGTTGTTAAGTGAATCCAGCTTTCCCATTGACTTTGCTTCTCAGAAGTTTACAAAAGGGGATCATGTGATCCCAGGACTCTGCAATGGTCATAAGTATGAACCAGTCACCAGACATCTGAAGTTTGATCATGTGACCATGGGGATCCTGCAAAGGTTGTAACTCTGAAAAACTGACATGTCACATTTTCAGTTCACTTGTAACTTTGAATGGTCACTAAGTGAACTATTGTAAATCAAGGGCTATCTGCGAATCCAAGACCCACAAAGGGCTTAAATGCCTATATACAAATGCTCAAAAGTTAGGGAACAAACAGGGTGAACTTGAAGTACTAGTACATGATGGTAAATATATTTTATTTTATTATTTTATTTTATTTATTTTATTTTATTTTATTTTCTTTTATTTTATTTTATTATTTATTTTATTTATTTTATTTTATTTATTTATTTTATTTATTTTATTATTTTATTTATTTTTTTATTTTATTTTATTTTATATTTTATTTTATTATTTTATTTTATTATTTTATTATTTTATTTTATTTTATTTTATTTTATTTTATTTTATTTTATTTTATTTTATTTTATTTTATTATTTTATTTTATTTTATTTTATTTTATTTTATTTTATTTTATTTTATTTTATTTTATTTTATTTTATTTTATTTTATTTTATTTTATTATTTTATTTTATTTTATTTTATTTTATTTTATTTTATTTTATTTTATTTTATTTTATTTTATTTTATTTTATTTTATTTTATTTTATTTTATTTTTGAATTTGTATACCGCCCTTCTCCCTAAGGACTCAGGGCGGTGTACAGCCACATAAAAACATAGAGTACAAATATTAAAATACCATTAAAAGATATATATAAATTTGGCCCCATAATTAAAAACAGTAACAAACCAATTAAAACATTTAAAAAGTGTTAGGCCAGCCCGGCTTGCTGGAAAAAGAAAGTTTTAAGGGCACGGCGGAAGGCACCGAGGTCTTGGATTCTCCTTATCTCAGGGGGCAGCTGATTCCAGAGGGTAGGTGCTCCCACAGAGAAGGCCCTTCCCCTTGGGGTCACCAGCCTGCATTGCTTGGCTGATGGCACCCCGAGGAGGCCCTCTCTATGGAAGCGCACAGGTCGATGGGAGGCCGTCAGTGGCAGCAGGTGGTCTCGAAGATAACTAGGTCTTATGCCATGGAGCGCTTTAAAGATGATAACCAACACCTTGAAGCGCACCCGAAAGACCACTGGGAGCCAGTGCAGCTCACTCAGGAGAGGTGTTATATGTGAGCGCCAGGTAGCTCCCGTGACTACCCACGCGACCGCATTCTGGACCAGTTGGAGCCTCCGGGTGCCCTTCAAGGGGAGCCCCATGTAGAGAGCGTTGCAGTAGTCCAGGCGAGAGGTGACGAGGGCATGAGTGACTGTGCACAGGGCATCCCGATCAAGAAAGGGCCGCAACTGGCAGATCAGGCGAACCTGACAAAAAGTCCCCCTGGCAACAGCCGTCAGATGTTCCTCCAAGAACAGCTGCGTATCCAGGAGGACTCCCAGTTTGCAAGTCCTCTCCGAAGGGGCCAAAGACTCGCCCCCAATAGTCAGTGATCGAGTCAACTGACTATATCGGGATGCCGGGAACCACAGCCACTCAGTCTTGGAAGGGTTGAGCTTGAGCCTGTTTCTCCCCATCCAGATCCGCACAGCCTCCAGGCATCGGGACATCACTTCAAGGGCATTGTTGGGGTGGCCTGGGGTGGAGATGTACAGCTGGGTGTCATCAGCGTACTGATGGTACTTCACCCCAAAGCCACAGATGATTTCACCCAGCGGCTTCACATAAATGTTGAACAGAAGGGGTGAGAGGACCGACCCCTGAGGCACTCCTCATATAAGAGGCCTTGAGGTCGATCTCTGCCCCCCTGCCAACACGAACTGCGACCGGTCTGAGAGAAAGGAGGAGAACCACCGTAGTATGGTGCCCCCCCCATCCCCAACTCCTCCAACCGATGCAGTATGATACCATGCTCGATGGTATTAAAAGCTGCTGAGAGGTCTAACAGGGCCAGAACAGAGGAGTAACCCCTGTCCCGAGCCCTCCAGAGATCATCAACCAACGCGACCAATGCCATTTCTGTGCTGTGCCCGGGCCTGAAACCCGACTGGAATGGATCTAGATAAGACGTTTCCTCCAGGTACTGCGGAAACTGTCGCACGACCACACTCTCGACAACCTTCGCCACAAAGCGAAGGTTGGAGACAGGACAGTAGTTGGCTAATACTGCTGGGTCCAGGGAAGGCTTCTTGAGGAGAGGCCTCACCACTTTCAAGGCCATGGGGAAGTAACCCTCACTCAATGAAGCGTTAATAATTTCCTGGAGTCAGCCTCGTGTAACCTCCCGGGAAGCCAGTACTAACCAGGAGGGACACGGGTCCAGTAAACACGTGGCCGCACTAAGTCTCCCCAGAATCCTGTCCACGTCATCAGGGGTCACAGAGTCAAACTCTTCCCAGATAACATTCTCAAGACTATTCCTCGCCACCCTGCCTGAATCTACCCAGTCACAGTCCAAATCCCCCCGGATCTGAGCAATTTTGTCATACAGATATTGTCCGAAATCCTCGCCCCTGCCTTCCAGGGGGTCCTCTTGCGCTCCTGGGTGGAGCAGGGAGCGAGTCACCCTGAACAGGGTGGCCGGAAGATTCTCTGATGACGCAATAAGAGCAGAAAATAATTAAACTTTGCCGCCTTTATCGCCACTAGGTAGGTCTTAATATGTGACCTTACCAGTGTTCAGTCAGATTCAGCGAGACTGGCCCTCCAACCACTCTCCAGGCCTCTTTTCTGGCGCTTCATCTCCCTCAGCTCCTTGGTAAACCAGGGAGCCACGAGGGATCGACACCGGGTCAGAGGCCGCAAAGGCACAACTCAATCCAAGGCCCCACCAACCGCCCGATTCCAGGCAGCCACCAGGTCCTCGGCCGAGTCGTGTGCCAGATCCTCAGGAAATGGCCCAAGCTCCATCTGGAACCTATCAGGATCCATCAGGCGCCTGGGGCGGACCCATCTAATTGGCTCCGCCTCCCTGCGGCGGGGTGTCGCGGTTCAAATGTCCAGACAAAGGAGTGAGTGATCCGACCATGACAAGGGTTTCATGTCTATATGCCCTATAACAAAACCACTCAACCACTGGCCACAGACAAAAATCAAGTCCAGTGTGTGTCCCCCCCTATGAGTGGGGCCATGAACTAACTGGGTCAGGTCCATGGCCGTCCTGGAAGCCATGAACTCCTGAGCCATCTCCGATGTTTCACCAACGGACAGCAAGTTGAAATCACCCATGACCATAAGCCTGGGTGTATCAACTGCCACCATGGCTATCACATCGAGTAGCTCAGGCAGGGCTGTTGCCACGTGGCAGGGAGCCAGGTATGAAAGCAACAAGCCCATCTGAACCCCATGACCCCATCTCACAAAGAAGGACTCACATCCGATAATCTGTGGCACAGTGGTCTCCCTCAGACCGAGACCTTCTTTAATAATAACCGCCACCCCCCCCGCCCCTCCCCTGGGCCCTCAGCTGATGGAATGCTCTGAAGCCTGGTGGGCACATCTCAACTAGAGGGACCCCTCCCTCCGGGCCCAACCAGGTCTCCGTAATACCTGCCAGGTCCGCTCCCCCCTCTTGAATAAGATCGTAAATGAGGGGGGCCTTATTTACCACGGACCTGGCATTGCACAGCATTAGCCGGAGGCCCAGGTCCTGAGTAACTGTGCCCCCTAGTATCCGAGAGGAGCCTTGGGGACCGGGGCGCGCAATTGCTCTCAAGTAACGAGTGCGCACCCCCGACACATGATATGGTCCCCTGCTCCGGCCATATCTGCCCCTCCCATCCACTGTGCTGATGGTACATCCCTCATTAAGATAGCCCACCATCCCCTCCCTAATCCAGCACCCTCCAAACCGTTACCCCGTGCTACGCTCGGCCCCGACCTTGGTGGATTACCCCCCCCCCCCCCATCCTCCTTGGTCACCCTCCCAGTTCCCCTTAAAAAATTATTAAAAGCCCTAATTAAAAAAACCCTCAATCCCCACTTTGAAACATGCCACCTCTCCGGGTCCCAAAACCCATCCGCAACTATAATATAGTTGCCATTACTGAAACATGGTGGGATGAAACTCATGACTGGAATGGACTGATGTAAGGATACAAACTATTCAAAAGAAATAGATCTAACAAAAGAGGAGGTGGAGTTGCATTATACATAAAAGTTCACTACATCTCTACAGAAATCCACAAAACTAAGGATGAAAACCTTCTAGAATGCATATGTGTCAATATTAAAGGAAAAAAGAATAAATTGTTATAGGAGTATATTACAGATCACCCAATGAAGCAGAAGAAATAGATGAATGTTTTGTTAAACAACTAACAAATGTGTGTAGGAAACATACCACAGTAGTAATGGAGGACTTTAACTGCCTTGATATCAACTGGAAGATAAACTCGGCAGCAAGTGGGAGATCAAATAGATTCTTAACCAACCTAGCTGACAATTTTGTCATCCAAAAGATAGAGAAGAGAACTAGAGGAAAAGCTATACTGAATCTAATTCTTACTAATAGAGAAGAAGTGATGGAGTTGAACTTTAGGTGAGTGTGACCATGTCATATTGAAATTTACTATAATGCAAACACAAGCAATAGAACATAATCCAGTCAGTATCTTAAATTTTAAAAGAGCTGATTTTAACAAACTCAGAGAAGAGCCTAAGAAAAATTTCATGGATGAAAATCCTAAAGGGAAAAACAACTCGAGAAGCATGGGAAACTGAAAAATATGATCATAAAAGCCCAGTGCAACACAATTCCACTGAAAAAGAAAAACAAGAAATCCAAGAAGAAACCAGCATGGCTGCACAAATATCTCACTGATAAACTAAAAGACAAAAAAGGACAAGTACAAAATATGGAAAGAGGGACATATAACTAAGGCAGAATATTAGCAGATAGCCCGAATCTGCAAAGATGAAGTCAAGAAACAAAGGCCCAGAATGAACAAAGAGTTGCAACAAAAGTCAAAGATGATAAAAAAAAAAAGTTTCTTTCAACATACAAATAACAAGGAAAAAACTCAAGGAAACAATGGGTCCACCTAAAAGAGAAGATGGTAAGGAAGTAACAGGTAGCAGAGAGAAAGCAGAACTGCTTCATTCGTTCTTTGTATTAGTCTTCACGCAAAAAGAAACTGTAGCCCAACCTACCAAAAATTTAACTGTAAAAGAAAGAGTAGAAATAAAAATTAAAATAAGCAACAAAATGGTTATAAAACACCTGTTTGATCTTGACAAATATAAATCACCTGACAGATTACATCCCAGAGTTCTGAAGGAATTGGCAGATGTTAGCTCAAAATCATTATACCATATCTTTCAAAAATCCTGGAACAACAGGGAATTACCTGAGGATTAGAAAAGAGCTGATGTGGTTCCCACCTTCAAAAAAGGGGGAAAAATAGACCCAGGAAATTACAGACAAATCAGCATAATATCAATACCTGGAAAGATACTGGAAAAGATAATATATTAAAAAAAACAGATCCACGAACATCTAGAAACAAATAAAGTTATAACTAGTAGCCAGCACAGGTTTGTTAAAAACAGATCATGCAAAACCAATCTTTTTTCATTTTTTGACAAAGTGACTAAGAGAAATGCTGTGACAAAGTAGATCAGAGAAATGCTGTGGACATAGTATATTTAGACTTCAGCAAGGCATTTGGCAAAATAGACTACAACCTACTTCTTGGTAAGCTAGAAAAATGTGGGATAGACAACATCAAGACCGGATGGATTTGTAACTGGCTGACAAACTGTACTCAATGAGTAGTCCTTAATGGTACTACATCTACATAAAGAGAAGTAAGCAATGGGGTTCCACAAGGTTCCGTCTTAGGCCCAGTACTCTTCAGTATTTTCATAAATGACTTAAATGAGAGAATAGAAGGGGAACTCATCAAATTTGCAGGTGACATTAAGCTGGCTGGAATAGCCAACACCCCAGAAGACAGATCCAAAAAGATCTTGACAGACTTTAACACTGGACTCTATCTAACAAGTGAAATTTAATGTGGAGAAAAGTAAGGTTTATACCTGGGCAGTAAAAACCAAAGGTACAAGTACAGCTTAGGTGAAACCTGGCTCAAAAACCATAACTGTGAGAGGGGCCTTGGAGTCCTAGTGGACAATTACTTAAACATGAGTCAGCAGTGTGTGGCATCAGCCAAAAAACTAATACAATCCTTGGTTAAACAGAGGCATAGAATCAAAATCTCATGAAATATTAGTACTACTTTATAAAGCCTTAGGAAGGCCACACCTGGGATATTGCATCCAATTTTGGTCATCACATTACAAAAAAAAATTGAAAAAGTACAAAAAAGAGCAACTAAGATGATTAAAGGCCTGTGTTGTGGCCCACCAGCTGCCAAAGGAGCTGGTGGCAGACTCGGATGATGAGGAGATTGGGGAGGAACTTGGGCCAGTTCTGGAGTCTGGGGAAGACTCTGATGGATGCTCAGCATCAGACACAGAGATAGAGCCAGGGCCGTCCAACATTTCCCAGTCACCGGAGAGGCAGCTGCCTTTGGAGGCTGATCTGAGTGAGGAGGAAGAACAGCTGGGGCTTGTTCCAGATGCACGTATGTGCAGTTAGGAAAGGTGAACAACGGAGGACAAGGAGTCGATTCGGGAAGCAAAGCAAACATGGACATGGATTGGCCCTTCCCTGACTGGGGAATAAATAGAAGGAAAGGGGAGTAGTTGTCATAGGAGACAATAGTTCGTATTTCTGGAGATTTTGCTCATTGTGTTTCGTGCCATAAAGACTGCTTGCCAGAACTTAAATTTGTAGCCTTTCAGCTGGGAGCTCACGCTGGCCTTGCAATTATCACATAAGGTCTGTTGCTGCAGTTAACCCCCCGCAGGATTCAGGCCTGGACGTTTCAGTGGGTGAATACAATTAATTCACAAGAAGTAAATAAAGAGGGGGGTTTCGTGACAAAGAGTCTGTTTCTTGCTTCTGCTAAGGCTGGGTCAGAATAGCCTGGAGACTAAAACATATGAATGGTTGCAGGATTTGGGTTTGGTTAGTCTAGGACTAAGAGGGACATGATAGCAGTATTCCAATATTTGAGAAGTTGCCACAAAGAAGAGGGGATCAATTTATTTCCAAAGCACCAGAGGGCAAGACAAGAAACAATGGATGGAAACTAATCAAGGAGAGAAGCAACTTGGAATTAAGGAGAAACTTCCTTAAGGAAGCGAGGACAATTAACCAGTGGAACAGCTTGCCTTCAGAAGTTGTGGGTGCTTTATCACTGGGAGTTTTTAAGAAGAGACTGGATAATCACTTGTCTGAAATGGTATAAGGTCTCCTTCTTGAGCAGGGGGCTGAACTGGAAGACCTCCAAGGTCCGCTCCAGCTCTATTCTGATTGATTGATTGATTGAATTTAGGGAGGATCCCTTCTGAGCTTCTTTTGCTACCAATTTTGCTGCTGTGGGCTATGTCCTTTCTTATCTGACTGTTCTCTAGAGCAGGGATCCCCAAACTCTGGATCCAAGGACTTTCTCACACATGTTGAGGAATGTTAACACTGACTTGAAGTCATAAATAATTAAAGAAATGTATGCACCATTTCAAGGAAAATTCTGCTCAAATTACTAAGTAATTTCCTCCTTATTTCTGTTACTGTTTTCTTAACATTGTAAATTCTATGGAGAAAGTAGCTTGTCATTTTTCTTAATTTTAAAAAACTCACTATTCTTTCTTAGAACTGTCACATTAATAACTTCAGCCAACTTGAAGACATCAAAGGCTGTGCATTCATCGTAGATAAAGCATCACAAATTTCAGCTCAGAATTGAATAGCCAACAGAGTGACCAGGAGATATGTCAGGCATTAAAGTTCAATTTGCACTCCATTAGAAATCTTACTTGATTGAGGCATAGATTTTATTTAGGTGCACATTTGCTGAACCTATAAAATGAAATATTGTTCTTTCATGACAGCTCTCAAGAAACAGCAACAGGTTTAAATATTGTTTATAAAGAAATATATTTTTATTCTTGTTTTATACTTTTTAAACATTTAAAGCAATCAGGCCATTTGCATGCTGGAAAGACGAGACAAACCGACACCTGATATGTTTGGAGAGCTGCTACAAAATGCCAGCACAATGGGAGACATGAGAAACTGTCCGGTTTGTATACATCATTTATATTTAGTAGAAGAAATAGCCCGAATGGGGGTGGGGGAGTATGCACTGAAGGCTGCTTTTGAGTTGAGAGGTTTTTAGTATGCAATTTGTCAGTACAGGTAATCCGCAAGTTACCACCACAATTGAGTCCGAAATTTATGTTGTTAAGGGAGTTTGCCCCTTTTAATGACTTTTCTCGCCACAGTTAAGTGAATCATTGCATTTGTTAAGTTAGTAATGTTGTTAAGTGAATCTGGCTTCTCCATTGACTTTGCTTGTCAGAAGGTCACAAAAGGGGATCACATGACCCAGGACACTGTAACCGTCATAAATATGAGTTAGTTGCCAAGAGTCTGAATTTTGACCATGGGGATGCTGCAATGGTCGTAAGTGTGAAAAATGGTCATAAGTTACTTTTTTCATGAACTGACTGAACTAAATGAACTGTTGTAAGTTGCGGACTACCTATATAGTTGGGACAAGAATTTCCACTGCTAAACAAGGCAGCTGTTAAGTGAGATACCCAATTTTACAATAATTTTTGCCACAGTTGTTAAGCAAATCATTGTAGTTGTTAAGTGAATCTCATGGTCATTAAGTGACTGACCTGTGCTGAAGTGCCTGATCATATGACTGAGTGGGTGTTGTGATGATCATGAGGCTTGGTTGTAAGTCACTTTTTTCAATGACATTGTAACTTCGAACAGTCATTAAACAAATGGTTGTTAGTCAAGGACTACGTGTATACTAAATAGATTTATCATTATATATTACTCTGGGGATTGAATTTGCACTGAAAATCCTTAGTCCAACTAAAAGAACATTTATTTAGAAAGTGGTGCATTCTCTGACAAAGTAGGACAAAGTCCCACTGCCCTTCACATACAGATGGATCAGTGTGCAGAAAATACAAGGAGAGCAAGTTAGCTTTTTAGGTACATTCTTTTGGATGTAGTAATGGAATGTGGCCTCTGATACACAATAGGAGTTCAACAGAGGTGGAAACCAACCAGAACCAAGCCAAAATGGCTAAAACAAAGTGATATTTATAAAAGTACTACAAATATTTCACTTCTAGAGTAAATTACATAATGAAAACATACAACCCGATTACTTAAAACCTAGCTTAACTCTAATATGCATATGTTCTCAAAAAGTCTTTATTTCAAAATTATCCTTTTCCTTACCATCATTCTCTTTTAAATATTTTAATGAGGGGTCTTTGGTGCTCTCTGAGCTTGGTTGTTTTCTTAAAAACATTTCATTACTAGCCAGTACTGAGGATTATCTAGTTTGGGTAATGAAACATCTGCAAAAAACAAGCAAGCTCAGATAATACTAAGGACCTTTCATTTCAACCCTGAGTTATAAATATTCTCCTTTGTTAGAAATAGTTTAATACATGTACAATATTCCTTTTAACATTTAGGAATATTTGAAAAATGTAATATATTTTATTTATTTTCTGTTAAATTTATTTGATAAAAGTTTACTTGAAATAAAATCAAGAACTATAGTAGACTTTTATCACCTATCACCCAGTTAAACAAGGATCACTGACAGTAGCGTTACAGATAAAGCAACAGGATGGATTTATATTTAGGAAAATGTAAAACTTACTATGAGAAAAGGTTTTTCTTATTCATTTGGTTTTCAGCCCCTATGAGTCACCACAATATAAATCTACCTTGCTGTGGGGCTACTCTATGCAGGTTACTCCTGTTTATACTGTAGGTGGTATACTTCTACTTCTTTCCACTATACAAATCAGTTGCATTTTCAGAAGTTTTTGTCTGAAACCAAGATATGTCATTGTTATCAGGAGATGAAGGCATATAATACTAAACAAAAAAGGAATGTTTAAAACCACCAGGAATTAAATACATTGGGTTTCTTTTCAGAGCAATTGCGGAGAAAAAATTCGGATACGCCGAGTATTGATGAACTCTCCACAGATCATCACCATTGGACTGGTCTGGGACTCGGATCACTCAGATTTGGCAGAGGATGTCATTCATAGCCTGGGCACTTGCCTTAAACTGGGTGATGTGAGTCTTACATCTTATGGCAATATGTGCATTCTTGTTTGACTGTGCTACTGTCCTTCATCTATATGTGCACCTTCATGTTTCTGTGTTCTGGATTTATTTCAAACATTTTTTCTTCAGCTTAAATAGTTACTTTTCACTAAGTAAATTTAAGTTATAGAGAAATGCAAGAATTGTACTGAGATTATTCTTCCCTCCCTGAAGCTGTTCTTCAGAGTAACTGACGACAGAGCAAAACAATGTGAATTGTATTTGGTTGGAATGATCTGCTACTATGGAAAACATTACTCCACCTTTTTCTTTCAAACAAAGATTCGTATGTGGATGTATTTTGATGATGCCCATGTTAAAGAGGTAAGAAGTTTAGAGGGAAAAGAATAAAATGTTTGGATAGTCACAGTGTAAATCTATCTGGATTGTTTTTAAATGAGTTGATAAACTTCCAATTATTTGCAGGTAGTTTATGGTGAAACATTCCAGATAGGTTGCATCCACTGTTTCTAAAATATCAAAATGACACGAACACATTATTTAAGAGAGTAGGGCAGGATATATGTTGTCTGCCTTGTTTCATTATGTCATGAGTTGTTATGGAAAGATCAAACAAAATAACATAGGATCCAGTACAATGCAATGATGGTAAGACAGAAAGTTTTCAACTCTTCTTGGGAGAAGAAGCGAATATCATAGATCAGATGTGTCTACCCTGTGAGCTGCGTGTGTTTCTGCACAGTTCCTAATGTGGCCCCACAAGATCATGAACTTGTTAACATTATTTTGTTTATGTATCTTATATATTTTATATGCAGCCCAAGACAATTCCTCTTCACTCAATGCAGCCCAGACAAACCAAAAAGTTGGACTCCTGTGTCATAAATAAGTAGTCTTTTATTTGTTCTTCACTTATTTTAACCTGGATGCTTTCTATAGAGTTAACTTTTAGAGAACAGGTTCTTTTATCATAACCCTGGGAGTACTGTGACACACACACACACACACACATATATGGCTTTTTCTTTTTAATTTTTAACTTTTTCTCATATTTGAATGTTTACAGTTTTTTATTTTTTTTCTTCAATATTTTCTATGGGCCTCTTTATTTTTTCTTATAAATTGCTAGCCTTTTTAAATTTTCCTGATCTGGGGAAATAATAATAATAACTCAACAATAATCATTTTATGCTGGCTGGGAATCATCTAAATTTTGCAAACCTGCATCAGTTTTTTATATAATTATGTCAGTATCACAAATTAAGACCATCATTATGCAACGATGTAAATTTCTATGATGCCCTACTTGCAATTCAAAAGATTCATTTCAACCCTGAGGAGTTGAATATCACGAATATTATCCTTTATTGGAAACATTTTAAAACATGCACAATATTCTTTTCAATATTTACTGATATTTGAAGATTTTATTTATATACTAGTTGTACCTGGCCACGCGTTGCCATGGCTCAGTCTTGTGGGTTTACAATATTTTTTGACCGAGTGAAATAATTTCCGTCTGTAGCTCAGGTCATGCCTACTTTGCCTCCGTCCCACCAGTCTTTTCACTCGGTCGATTGGATTCAGACCTGAGTTGCCTTTCTCTAAGTTTCATTTTGGACTTTAACATCGCTTAATCAATTGCTTTCTTAGACTTTTACCTATTTGGTGCTTGTAGTGGGAGAGCTGCGCGTCATGGGAGTGGCAGAGGCCTCTGAGCGGGCTTCGCAGCGGTTGACATTTCCCACCATTTTTGCTTGTGGGTTTGGCAGTGGCGGTGCTGAGGGGAAAAGACCCGGCTGAGGTCTGAATCCCACTGACCGAGTGAAAAGACTGGTGGGCTCTGCGTATAGCGTATGTTGCTTTTACGTCCAACAGATGGCGCTGTTTTTCAAAAAAGCATGTTTTTACCTGTCACAGGTGTGACATCTATATAATATAGGTATATAAAAACACACGCGTATTCGAATGCAATGTTGTGTCAAAATTTCAAAGCAATCGGTGAAGAACTTTCGGAGATTTAAGATTTTGAACAAACGAACATTTACATTTTTGTTTATTTATATATATATATATATATATATATATGTATATATATACTGTATAATTTTATTTGTTCAATTTATTTGATGAAAGTTATAGTTGACTTGAAATAAAATAACCACAATAGACTTTTATTTCCTATCACCCAGATAAACAAGGATTGCTGACTGTAATGTTACAATGTTACAGATAAAGCAACAGGATGGATTTTTATTTAGGAAATGAGATGTGATTCCTGCCTTAGTTCTTTCTAAGAGAAAAGGATTTTCTTATTCATTTGGTTTTCAGTCCCTATGCATCACCACAATATAAATGATTAGTTAGTTAATTTTGGGATCATTTGGGAGTCATAATGAAGTACTTGTGCGCTTAATTTTAGTTCTAGCTTAGAGCTCTTTCATTTATTTAATTCTGTATAATTTATCTTTATCTTTGCATTCTACTTCCCATAATGTTTTCATTTCAAACGGGCCTGGTGGCTCAGCAGACTAATAGCATTGTGATTAACACCAGCTGTCTGCAATTACTATAAATTCGAATCTCACCAGGCTCAAGGTTGACTCAGCCTTCCATCCTTTCTAAGGTAGGTAAATTGAGGACCCAGTTTGTGGGGGCAATAAGCTGACTTTGTATAAATATACAAAAGTATGAAGGCTATTGCTTAACACATTGTAAGCCACCCTGAGTCTCCGGAGAAGGGCAGCATATAAATCAAATTAAAAAATAAATAAAAAAATAAAAAAATTCACTCTCATTGTAGATGAGTTTCTGCTTACTGAATAGCACCTCAATGGAGCAATCACTCCATTGTTACAACACAAAAATTTAATATTCCCCCCCCTCAAATCTACAGGACACCTAGTAATCATCTCCAGATCCATAATTCAAAAGTGTTTCTTGTTCTTCTCTCATTTTTTTCAAGAGCTAGGTTTCATAGCCGTGTGTTACCACTGGAAAGAAAATTATATTAACTATTTTGATCTATGTTATAGATGCATCCTTTCTCTTCATGATCTTGTCAACTCTGCATTATCTTCTTCCATAGGGGGAATTTCAACTATATCATATTTTGTCCATCTTTATCTGTTCAAGAGCATAAGAAAACAAATGTACTACCTTCCTTTCTTTATTGTCATATGTATTGTTCATGAACAATGCTGGTTGAACAATGCTTTTAGCGCCATAACATTTAACATTAACCTATATTTTTTACTTTCATTGTTAATGTCATTATGACTACAGGTTGATGTTAATAAAGTGTCTGCAAAAACACATAAAGTGAATAAATGTATCTTTGGTTAGATATTTCAGAAGTGATATATCACTTCCACATAAATTCTCCAATACTTACCTTGTTCAGAAACAATTTGTCTGAAATATTTATATATTTCTATTTGTTGAAAATGATGTACTGTAGCTCAATTCTGATCTATCCTTTCAATCTCTTATCAACTTTATGTTGGCAGCAGGTAAATCCCACCTTGAGGAAGATGGGCACTCTAGAAACATGAAATGTAAATAAACAAACAAACACATAAAATAAATTGGAAGAGGCAAGAAACTGAAAAGAACCTACAGAACTTTCAATAGATAACTAGATTAGGAAGTTATGAAAAGTAAAGATTTACTCACAAACTGAGCTGTGCTAAGAGGTTGAATATACACACACAAACACACACCTCTTCATCATGTACTTTTGCTCTACAAACTACAATAGGATCAAATTAATTGCTGCTGCTTGCTTTTAGACAGAGATCCTGGAAATTGAGTCTCTCTGTAAATGCTTGCTGTAGATGTTATGCCATGTTTTGTAGTGTGTTTTGTTATTTTAAGTTCTTAATGGAATAATCTTAAAGAGCTTTTTGAAGTTCTTTATCTTAAACTGGCACTGACCTTTAATGTAATATTTTGTTTGTATGTAATTAATATGTTATTTACAGCATAACAATTGTTTCCCATTGTCAGTTGGATCCTTGATCATCTATTTGTTAAGACCAATGTCTTTGTTATACTTAATTGTATCAAAAATGACCCCCCCCCATTACTTTTTTAAATATTTTCAGATAGGCCCTAAATGGAAAGATGTTGTTACTAAGTGCATTAAGGGTCATTACCAACCCTTGCTACTCCTTTATGCAGACCCAAGAGGAACTCCAGTATCAACCCAGAATCTATCCACACAGGATTTACCACAGTTTAGCAGAACCTATTATGATAGTGAAGATTCAGGTAACCTTTTGAAGTTCCTCATGTGTTTTTTGTAGTAATCAAGATATATGATATCAATATTAATGGTATTGGCAATAAGTAAAGACTTGTGAACTATTAGATATCAACATAATGGCACAGTAGAATTTAGCTCTTTGCCTACCTAAAATATAGCAAATTATGTAAAATACATCATACATTGTGCAGAAATTCAACTATTCTGAATACCGTATGTATTTTTGTACATACAATAGAAAATTATTAGAGGATTAACGAAAGACCTTTATGCTTTATTTTTCATAATGTTAAATATATGGTGAAGGCTTTTGAATTACCTGCTAAATATCTATCACTGGAAGATTTTAAGAAGACACTGGACAACCATCTGTCAGAAATGGTTGCATCGCTGCGTCCCGAGACATTGACCCAACCCAGCCATGGCCAATGCCAGCCTCGCTAATACGAGGGCTGGCAGGATGGGAATGGGATCCAGGAGGAGGGTACGATGGAAAGGGAGACAGGCCTGCAGCTGAGGAGTGAGCACAAACTGCGGCAGCTTCCTCCTCCTTCTCCCCACGCGGCCCCCTGGCCGGCTGTTGTAGGACCGGGAGGGCGCACACAAGTGGGGATACTCTCCTTAAGCGAGTGTCCCGGCTCAACCAAAGTACAGCGAAGGCGCACGGGGTGGACAGGTTGACAGCTGACGGGCGAACATCTTTGGCAAGGGCACTTCAGCTTTTTCTGAGCCTGATCCCTGGGGTGGGCATGTGAGGTTCGATGAGGCCAGTCCCCTTTTCCCGCTGCCCTGAGCTTCTTTACTCCTCCAACTGAGCAGTGCTGCCGGTGGCATTGAAGTGTGAAGGGCCTGGCCCTGCAGTGCTTCCCCACTCAGTTGAAGGCTTCATTCAGCCTTCAAACAATAAGGCTGGCTGTGGGATTGGAATCGGCCGGATGCAGGAATCAACGCCGTCCATGGCCCTGGTGTTCTGCTCTCTTGCATGGGCCAGCCTTACTGTTTGAAGCCTTCAACTGAGCGAGGAAACACTGTGGGGCCAGGCCTTTCACACTCACATCTAGTCCGCTGGAGTTCGCTGCGCCGGGGCAGGAATGAAACCCGCTGCCACTTGGGCGAGGAGGACAAGGAGGAAGACAAGGAGAAGAATGGTGAGGCTTTGCACCAGCCGGCAGGGAGCAAGTCAGGCGGGGCTGGCTGGCTGGTTGGGGAGGGGGCAATCATTAGGTAGCTGCCATCTCCAGCAGCTTGAATGCCCTGACTGAAGCTGGAATTTGCCGGGCCAGGGGAGAAATGAGAGGCCCTGCTGTCCAACAGGGTCTGCCACTGCTTGAGTGGAGAGAAGGAGGAGTAAAATAGCTGCCTAGTTGGCTTCCCCCCACCCCCACCCGGCTGTTGGCAGCAGCTTGAGTACCCCAACTAAAGCAGGGATCGCACACTCTCTCTCTCTCATACACATACTCTCTGTCTCACTGTGGTGGCAGTTGCTGCACTTCAGTGCCTGGCTGGCAAGGTGCTCAGGTAAGTGAGTGTGGGGCGTTGGGGGGCAGTTCCGCATCCCCTCGGCTTGCTTCATACTCACATACACACCGCCTCACTGCTCAGGTGTCACCCACGCCATTGCCAACATGCCTGGCTGAAGTACGGATCCCATACACATACACACACATACACAATTGGATTGCTCTCTTGCTCTGTCTTTCTGTCTCGCCCCATTTGCATGCAAGGCCTCATTAAGTAGTTAAGTGGAAAGTAGTTGGGGGGGAGGGGAGGAGCAGGAGACCGGCAAACACTTTTCGCGCCAAGAATAAAAGTTTCTGGGACCCTGACTCTGCAAAAGAGGATGGGTGCCTGAATCTGCGTGATATTATAGCACCCTGGAGCATCCATTTTTGGCACGAAAAGCATTTCTCAGCCAACTCTCCTCTCCCTTCCTCAAAGGCAAAGAAACAGAGAAACAAGAGAGGAGACAGATGTTTGCAAGGTAAGTGATACAACAGCAAAAGCCACATTAATCAAAAGCATGCCAAATGCAAATTTTTACTTTTGAATAAAAAGTTATTTGATTCATTGAGACTTCTGTTATGTTTTTTTTTCCAGAGAAAAGACATTAATCATGTATGAATTAGTTTTTCTAAACTAAAACCTCATTATTCAGGTTAAATTGCCATGTTGGCACTTCATGATAAATAAGTGAGTTTTGGGTTGCAGTTTGGGCACTCGGTCTCTAAAAGGTTTGATGGATGATGGAGATGGATTGCAAGATGTACACACACAAATGCAGCCTTTTAGTGCTCATTGAGCAACCTTTATTGTCTTAGAAATGTAATTAGAAATTAGGGTAAATGTATTTACCCTAATTATATTAACATTTTTCTCATTTTCTCAATTCTAATGTTCACTATTTTTAATAGGACGTGAACCTTCTATCTCAAGTGACACTAGAACAGATTCTTCTACAGACAGCTATCTACATAAACATTCCCACCATGAATCTATGGTCAGTCATTTTTCTTCTGATTCTCAAGGAACTATCATTTATAATGTGGAAAATGATATGGTTTCGCAAAGCAGCAGGGACACAGGTAAACGTTTTCTTTTAAATTTAGGGATGAAAATCATAGAATTCATGAGTATTAATCTCACTCAGATGTTGTCAGAAAACAAGCACTCAGAATATATTCTTTAACATTCATTGGCAAATATTGGATTGCTGGTTCAGTGATCCTTATTGTTGTCTGCAATGACTAAAGTTAATGGAAATTAAAGTTCAGAAATATCTGAAACTTCACATGTTGATTTCAATCAGTTGAAAAAAGAGAAAATACTGTTTTCATTGTTCTTTCAGTAAGAATTCCCTTCTCTTACAGTGTTCATGTATCACCAAAAAAAATGTTTTATTTTTCTTTTCAATCATCCTACTTAATTTAGTGTGACAGAAAGAGGCAAACAAAGCACAAAAGATTAAAGGGACATAGAAACTAACTCTGGCTTTTTTCTATTTACATTATTTATTAATGAGGATTCCTATTCTTGCTCATTGTTGAATTCTCATAATCTCCCCCCAACAATTATATTTCTCATTCTCTTAAAACAGGTAGTCTTGTTGCTGTCGGGGGGCTATATATATATATATATATATATATATATATATATATATATATATATATATATTAATTTTATTTTCATTTATCAAGGTGACTTGTATTTATTAAAGTATTTGTAAGTGTTGTAAACCTGTATCTAATGTTAAAAAAGCATCCCTCATCTAATAATTGTTTTTCTATTTTAATTATTGCAACTCAGTATACACAGGTACCATACACCCTGTGAATGTTGTAAATAGCATCCACTGACTTGCAGATATGAAAAAATAAAACAAATAATTTAGTCAAAGAAACCCAAATTTTTCAGGAACTCTATATTTTTGTGAGAGATGCTACACATCATTGGCAAATATTTAGGCTGAAATATTAGCTGAAATTACAAACCAATGCCTTGTTGCTAGATATATTTGTCACTGCTGCCAGCTATAATATGCAGGTGGAAACACCTAACGATCGGAAAACTTTCTCTCTTACCTGATATCATGCTCTCCCCTCTGCATAATGGATGTTAAAGATAAAAAAGTGGCTGAACGGCTTTACTGCTATGATCCGGAGAGGTGGAAATTACACAACATCTTCTTCTTTGTTGCTCCTTTTATCCGAACCAGATTCATCCTACCACTGATCAGTAGATATTCTGATTGCCCAGATTCAGCCCATGCCCAAATGCTGGTCATAAATGAACTATCTTTTGTTACAGCGCATGTAGCTAGGTTTCATGCAACAACATTGAACCCTGATGGGCCAATTATCTGCAGTGCATTCTATGTAATTGTAATTCATTTAAATTTTAGATATTATTTTAATTTTAGAATTACCATGTTTTAATATAAGTTTACATTCTAATTTAATATATGTTGCCTTCCAGATTAAAAAAGTTGAGAAAGACAGTTTTAAAGGATCAGTAGTGTATCATTCTGAACAAAGATGCAATATCCTGCTTTCAAATCCTGTAGGTTCTCTATAGAATTTATAGAAATCAACATTAGTTTGATTAAAAACATTTATTCTACATATAAAATAAAACTAGAATTGTTTTTAAAAAACTAACATTGATGGATAGTTTTTGTATCTAAAGTCTGTGAGAATAAACAAAACATTTTTTTAAAAAAACATTGAACTATAATTTGTAATGTGTTTTACATCTTTTCTTTCAGGTCACCTGACTGATAGCGAATGCAATCAGAGACATACTTCCAAAAAGAGTTCTCAGGCAGACCGTAAGAGAAATAACAACAGGTCTAGAAAGAAGGGGGATGAAGCACAGCCTTCTGGATATCACAGTGAAGGTAAAAATGATTGGATTCTATTATTTGTATTTGTCGAAGTTGGGACTGGATTACTTTTTGGACTGTATCAGTTCAGAAATTTGATGAAAACAGTCTACTGAGGATATTTATATTGTTTACATAGTATTCTTCTGCTTTTAAAACAAAGGAGAGACACTGAAGGAGAAACAGGTCCCCAGAACTGCCTCTAAAATGTTGAATGGTACCAGCAAACTAAGGGAATTTAAAGAGACAGTTAGCAACATGATCCACAACAGGCCTTCACAGACACATCAGGTCTCCCCTCATGGGAAGAATCAGACTGAAATCATGTCACTACCCAGAACTTTGACCATTCAGTCTCAAGACTGGGAAATAGAGAGCAACAGTAGTGAATCAAAGTCAAGTTCTTCTAGCAAATACCGCCCACCTTGGAGACCCAAACGAGAGCCGCTAAATATAGACAGCATCTTCAGTAAAGAAAAGAGAAAACAAAGTGGCTACACCCAACTCAGCCCCTTCGCAGAAGATGCAGGTAAAAATGGGCAAGATGTATAATTCAGAATGGAATGGAATATATACAGTTGTTTATTGAGAGTCATTGATACTATCCAAACAAATGTTTTTTTTTCTACTTATCATTAAGCAAAGAAAAAAAAAAGAGCTGTCAAAAGATATTTAATGGTTAACATTGAATTATGCTTTGGTGTTCTGACTTTATGAAATAAAATAAATAGTAAAATAAAATAACATGGATGAGAATGTGTCTTAAAATGGTTCCAAAGGTTCTACATCTGTTTTCTATGTTATATTTTTTGTAACTTTTTCCTTATGTATATAATCAGCAAACTGGAAGGCCATGTAGGCCATTAAGTCCACTACTCAATGCATATATCCATATTAAAATATCCCAAAACAGATGATAGCTAAGTCTGTGTAAAAAGCCAGTGAAATAGAGTCTACCACTGCTGGGTAATTGGTTCCAACAAATCACAGAATGCTGTTTCTTCTGCAAAAATAGTGAAATTGGCTAATCCAACAAGTTTTAAAATGTATTAATTTAAAGAAAAAAACTACCTGTGCAAAAAATGTTAAAATGTTTTAAAATGTTAAGTTTTAAGTTGACCTCTGTAAAAAGGTGCTATCTAAATTCATTTTGGATAAATGTCTGTCTAACAGTATATCAATTAGATAAAAAGATAAGAGACATTTGAGAAAGTTTAGAAAACATTAGAAGTAAATTTGATCAGATTTTTGGAAGGAGGAGAAAAAATGGATATACACTGTGTGCACAATTATTAGGCAAGTTGTATTTTTGAGGATTAATTTTATTGAACAATTACAGTGCTCTCGGTCAATCCAAAATGTTAATAAACTTCAAACCTGAATATTTAAGAAAGAAAAAAAAATGAGGTTATGGCTTGCTTAGAAGAATATCTAAGTGTGCATAATTATTGAGCAACTATTAGTGTGCAGAATTATTATGCAACTAAATGAAAAACAAAAATTTTCCCATCTCATTCGTTTATTTGCATCTGTTAAAGTGAGAATAATAAACAAACAACTCAAAATGCACAAATAAACATTTCTGACATTTTAAAAAAAACCTGTGACCAATATAGCCATCCTTCTTTTCAGTAACAGCCATAAGACTTCCATTCATGGAGTCTGTCAGTTTCTTGATCTGTTGATAACTTTTTGTGCAGCAGCAACCGCAGCCTCCCAGACACTGTTCAGAGAGGGGTGAACTGTTTTCCTCCACTGTAAATCTCCCGTTTAACAAGGGCCCACAAGTTCTCAATAGGGTTTAGGTCAGGAAGGGGGCCATGTCATTATTCTTTCATCTTTAAGGCCTTTACTGGCTAGCCATGCAGTGGATACTTCGATGCCTGCGGTGGAGCATTGTCCTGCATAAAAATCATGGTCTCCTTGAAAGATGCAGACTTTTCCCTGTACCACTGCTTGAAGAAAATGTCTTCTAAAAACTGGCAGTAGGTTTGGGTGTTGATTTTGAGTCCATCTTCAACCCAGAAAGGTCTAATAGCTCATCTTTAATAATACCAGCCCATACCAGTACCCCACCTCCATCTTGAGTTGAAGTGGAGCTCTGTGTCCGTTGCTGATGCAGCCATGGGCCCATCCATTTGGTCCGTCAAGAGTCACTCTCATCTCATCAGTCCATAAAACCTTTGACAAATCTGTCTTCAGGTATTTCTTCACCCAGTCTTGCTGTTTCAACTTACGTGTCCTGTTCAGTGGTGGTCAGGTTTCAGTCTTCCTTACTTTGGCCATGTCTCTGAGCACTGAACATCTTGTACTTCTGGGCATTCCAGGTAGATTGCAGTTCTGGAATATGACAGCACTGGAGGATAATGGTTTTCTGGTAGCTTTACGTTTGATTCTTCTCAAATCTTTGGCAGTTAATGTGTATCTTTTTCTCTCAACACACATGAGACCTATACTAGGGATTCGAACCACCGAACTGCTGACCTTTCTGATCGACAAGCTCAGCATTTTAGCCACTGAGCCACCTATATGCTTATATCCACTAAGCATTTATTTATTTTATTTATTTTATTTTATTTTTGAATTTGTATACTGCCCTTCTCCCTAAGGACTCAAGGCGGTGTACAGCCACATAAAAACATAGTACATAATACAAATATTAAAATACCATTAAAAGATATATATAAATTTGGCCCCATAATTAAAAACAGTAACAAACCAATTAAAACATTTGAAAAGTGTTAGGCCAGCCCGGCTTGCTGGAAAAAGAAAGTTTTAAGGGCACAGCGGAAGGCCGTCTTGGATTCTCCTTATCGCAGGGGGCAGCTGATTCCAGAGGGTAGGTGCCGCCACAGAGAAGGCCCTTCCCCTATGGGTCAGCAGCCTACATTGTTTGGTTGATGGCACCCTGAGGAGGCCCTCTCTATGGGAGCGCACAGGTCGATGGGAGGCTGTTGGTAGCAGCAGGTGGTCTCGAAGATAACTAGGTCCTATGCCATGGAGCACTTTAAAGGTGATAACCAACACCTTGAAGCGCACCTGGAAGACCACTGGGAGCCAGTGCAGCTCGCGCAGGAGAGGTGTTATATGGGAGCGCCAGGTAGCTCCCGTGACTACCCGCGCGGCCGCATTCTGGACCAGTTGGAGCCTCCAGGTGCCCTTCAAGGGGAGCCCCATGTAGAGAGCGTTGCAGTAGACCAGGCAAGAGGTGACTAGGGCATGAGTGACTGTGCACAGGGAATCCCGATTAAGAAAGGGCCGCAACTGGCAGATCAGGCGAACCTGACAAAAAGTCCCCTGGCAACAGCCGTCAGATGTTCATCCAAGGACAGCTGCGTATCCAGGACACCCAATTTGCGAAGGGGCCAAAGACTCGCCCCCAATAGTCAGTGATGGAGTCAACTGACTATATCGGGATGCCGGGAACCACAGCCACTCAGTCTTGGAAGGGTTGAGCTTGAGCCTGTTTCTCCCCATCCAGATCCGCACAGCCTCCATTCAAGTTTATACAGCTTGGAGGTGGAAATATGCATAAAAATGATATGCATAAGTTGAAGTACTCACTTGCCTAATAATTGTGCACACAGTGTATAGCATCAGAAAAGATTTAAATCGGTCTTTTGATTCAGCATTTTTATTATGCAAAACTAAGTAGTTGTACTCATATTATCACACAAAATAAAAAATAAGTAAGCTACATTATAGCCTAACATTATTGTCAATCTAATTATGGATTTAAGATGCAATTTAAGATGGGCAGAATAGTACCAGGTTTTTGGGGCAAACATTTGTTTATTCAATTATTTTATAGCCTTCCTTTCTGTCACAAACTCAAGAAATGTATGTAGAAGTCCCTCCCCTAATTTAATGCACAACATCAACCTAGTGAGGTAAATTGGCTGACTTCTGGGTTTCCCCAAAAATAAGACCTGGGGACATTGTCCAGCTGCGGCTGCAGCCCACTGGCCCCTTGGCACACTCTGGGGCTGCACAGACTGTGCAGTGCAGGTGAGTTGATTACCTGTCCAAACAGTGGAGGCAGAGGCACGGGGACGAACAAAATCCAGATGCGGCACACAGGATATGGGAAAGCCAAGCATCAGTGGGCTGGAGTGAGCAGTCAGCTGCAGGAGACACATCTTCACATGGCAGTATCAGCAGCAGATAGAGGCAGAGGTGCAGGGGGAAGGCAGGTGATCCCGGCATACCATATGGGCCACAGGCAAGCCAAAAGACGGTGGGACAGAGTGGGCTGGCAGCCGTGGGAGTTTGTCTTTGCATCTCTTGGCTTGCCTGCGGCCCGTGCGGCACATCTCTTTTGCGCACCTCTGCCTCTGTCTGCTGCTGTTGCCACTGTGAGAAGACGAGCCTCCCGCGACCTGCTGCCCACTGACTCTCAGTTGTTTCGCAGCTCGCGCAGTGTCTCCAGATCACATGCCTCCCCCCGCTTCTGCCTGCTGCTTGGACAGATAATTAACTATCTGCACTGCAGAGGCTGCGGTTGCTATCAGCCCCTGTGTCCTCGCCGCCTTTGGTGCTGGCCATGCCCCCCAGGCTGATGACCTTAACTAGAGCTTATTTTTTAGGTGGGGCTTATATTAGGAGCACGCTAAAAAATCAAGCGAGGGCTTATTTTCAGGGTAGGTCTTGTTTTAGGGGAACCGCAGTTCCCCTAAATTTACAGTGAGCTTCTGGGGCTGAAATTTGTGCTTCCAGAAACTGAACTGTATTGGAATACTAACTGAAAGAATTACATTTAACTTTTCTTTCATATAATATCTTTGTTTGTCAGCCAAAGAATTTATAGAAGATGAGCTGAAGGAGCCAGCATGTGAAACAAGATCAAGGCGGTCCAACAGGTATAAGCACTGGACTTTAGGGCGTGGTGCACATCACAGGATGGATCAGCATCCTCGTCTGATTCAAAGGATGGAATCTGGGTATGAAAGCAGTGATCGCAATAGCAACAGTCCAGTCAGTCTGGATATGCCTTTGTCAGAGAGCTCAAATACCTCTAGGTATGTTTCATTAAAATATATTTTAATTGTTCTAACATTGTTCTCAAGTATCTTAATACATTATTTTATTGTGAGATGGGAAATTATTACAAACTACCGTGTTTCCCTGAAAATAGGATCTACCCCAAAAATAAGCCCCAGCCCAATTTTCATGCCTGTGCCAAATATAAACCCTACCCCTAAAGTAAGCCCTAGTTAAGAGCCTGAGGAGAGGGCCTGCCGCCCATTCTGTCCGTGTTGGTTGCTGCCAACACGAGGCTGGTGGGTGGGTGCCACAGCCACAAAGCGAGGCGGTGGAGGGAAGGATGAAACAAGGCAGTGGAGGGGAAGGATGAAATGAAGCAGTGGGGAGGGGGGGCTGGAGGATGAAATGAGGCAGTGGGGGGATGGACAAAATGAGATGGTGGAGGACAAAATGAGGCGGTGGGGTGGAGAACAATGCTCCTTGCTCACCGCCAGAAGAGAACAGGAGGCTGAGTGACACACCGGTGCCGCAGCCACTAAGTGAGGCGTTGGAGGGGTGGAGGATGTAACAAACCCTTCCTTCACCATGCAGCCAAGCTTGGATGGGCAGCCTTTTTTTTTTTTTTACAAGTTTTTAATTTTTTTACAAACAAATCAAAGCATGAACAGTGTGGCACCTGGATGTCGTACATGCTAATACAAATAAAACTAGTAGAATTAATCATAGTTATTACATTCAATCAACTTATATATTTCTAAAAATGATACACATTTACATTAAGTCACAGTCTGTCATTATTCAAGTTATTCCATGTTTTCTCTTGTTATTGCTTTTATTTTATTATATAAAAGTGTATACACTAATATTCCCCCTTCTTTTATTTCTATCTCTTATTCTAACTTTTAATCATGTCACCCTTTATTAAAAGACGTTTTCTTTCTATCCTACCTAACTTCTAGTCATGTCACCTACCTAAAAAAAGAAAAGAAAGAGAGAAAAGGAAAGGCAAATCAGAACAACACAAAAGAGAAATAATCTATCCATCATCTCTTGCCCACTTCAATACTTTAATTGCTATGTTTTTTTTTGGCTTGCCTCCCATATTCCTCTCTTGGATCTTTATCTCTGTCTGCATCTGCTTCTTGGCTGTTCCATCTAGGTATTTTTCCCACCTCTACCCTCTTCCTCTGCCTAGTTTCAAAAATTTCTGCCCAGGCCCCTATCTCCCTTTCAAAAGTATCTTCCAACTCTCTTAATATATTTTCCCCCTGATTTAATTCATCAGTCACTGTTATTTTTATTGTTGTCTCCTCTTTGTCTTCTTCTTTCTCCATTTCTTCTGTTGACTCCTCCCTTTCCTGGGTGTCTTGGTCTTTACTCATCATTCCTTGTATAGTATTTTCCATTTTTTCCCTAATCTCCTTAAATCCTTTCTCCGTGATGTCTTTTGTGTTTTGAAAAAGTAATGCCATTTCCTTCAAAGTTCCACTCATTTCGTCCTTATAAAGCATCTTATTTTGTTTTTAAAAATTCAACTTTTGTCCAGCAGTCCAAGAATTATTTATTCAGTCCTTAAATTGCCCTTCAAGCAGTACACTAATCCCAGTTCTTTATATCCCATAGGTAAACAATCAGCTCCATTTAGATAGTCCCAGAGGTTATCAAAAGCCTTTTTGCATCCCTTTACAGGTTCAATCTTCTAGCAGAGGCCCCTTTAATTAAATATCTTCCTTATTTTTATATTTAAGTCTCCAGTAGTCATGGGGTAGTTAAGAATAATCCAATAAATATTTTCACAGTCCTTCATATAGACTCCCAAACTTGTAATTTTTCCTTTCGCCAGCAAGTGGCACTCTCAACTTAAATTTCAGTATTGTCACCAATCAATCATCATTTTCGCTGCAAATCAATTATAAAAGCAGAATAAGTTTTGTAAGTAAATGATTCCAGCATTTTAAAATGCCTTCCCAGTACCACGTCTTCCCAGTTTAAGAGTCTAATTTTCTGTATATTTCAAAGTTTATTATTTTTTTTTATTTTTTATTGGAAAAGTTTTACAAATACATTTTCTCCCCAATTTCCCCCCCCACAACCCTCCCTGACCCCCCCAGCCCTCCCTAACCCCCCCTAGCCCTCCCCTCCCCCCAGGACTTCCACAAAATATAATCAAAATCAAAATCACATTTTATAAAACTTGAACCCCTCCACCCCCTGTATATTTTTCACAAATTCAGTTATTCTGTCCCTATATAATACATTCAGTTAAAAGCTATCTGATATTTCCTAGTTTGATATTTATTCTGCACATAATCTATCCACTTTTTCCACTCCCATACATAAGTCTCTTGTGTCCGATCTTTTAAATAAAAGTTTATTATTTTTCTATCTTGCACTTTTCCCTTCTGGTCTGGTATTTTCTCAGAATGCTTAGACACCGCTTTAACAAATAATTCTGAGCAAATAGTTCTAATTATTCCTTGGGGTTAAATTTAAGGCAAAAAGGAATCCTCTCCCCCAGTTCCAGCACTGTTCACTTACTTCACTCCAGCACCAGTCTTAATTGTTCTCCGGTTGTCCTAGCTTTGTGGCAGCCATCTTTAGGCTGCCTCTTCTTCTTGCCATGGCTGAGAGGGGAAAAAAAACCCCGGGTCAGGTAGGAGAACTGCGACTCTCCGCGACCTCACAGGGCGCCCCTCTTTGCTTCACCGCACCTACAGGATGGCTTTGGCTCTTCTCAGAGCCCACAAACAGGGAGAAGTCAGCCCAGGGAACGCGGAGACCCGTTCCCTGTGTCTGATATTGCCGCGGAAGTCTTGGATGTGCAGCCTTTATAGTGGATATAAAAAATCTAAAATACCTAGCAAAATGCTGGTGTTTTGATATGTAAAAAAAATCAGACCAAGATAAATTACTTCAGAATTTTTCCCGTCTTTAACATAACATATAAGTTGTACAATTCAATAGAACAGGACAACTCGCTGCAGTACAAGAATTACACTAATACCAAAGAAATGGTGGAATAGAATCATTTAAAGAAAGGATGCAAAAGGAAGGACAAAATGAAATGTAAATGACAGAAATTAATATATTATTTCCATTATTTTAAATGCTTGAATTGTTGTCTTGTCTTACAGCAAGTTGGCCGTGGTGCGTTGGTTGTACCAAGTTATCCCATTCCAGGTCACCCCACAGGTTTTCAATTGGATTTAGGTCTGGGCTCTGGCTGGGTCATTCTAAAACTTTGATCTTTTTCTATTGAAACCATTCTTTTGTTGATGTGAAGGTTTGCTTTGGGTTGTTGTCATGTTGAAAGATGAAATTCATCTTCAGCATTTTAGCAGAGGCCTGAAGGTTTTGTGCCAAAATTGACTGATATTTGGAACTGTACATAATTCCCTCCATCTTGGCTAAAGCCCCAGTTCCAGCTGAAGAAAACCATCCCCATAATACTGCCATGCTTCATGGTGGGCATGGTGTACCTATGGTGATGCGCAGTGTTGCTATTGTGCCAAACATACTTTTTGGAATTATGGACAAAAGGTTCAACCTTGGTCTCATCAATTCATAATACATTTTCCCACATGCTTTTGTCAGACTCAGTGTACGTTTTTGCAAAATGTAGTTAGAGTTCCCAAGAAAAGACTTCCATCTTGTCACCCTACTCCACAGCTCAGACATATGAAAAATATAGGAAATTGTTGTCACAAGTAGTATACAAACAGTATTTTCCAGAAATCTCTACTGCTTCTTTAATATTGCTGTAGGCCTCTTGGACCTTTTTTCTTCTTTTTTATTTTTATTTTTATTATAACACAGTATGACAAACGCAAAACACAAAATGTGTATATATACTCTCTTTTTACAGTGATTTCATGGTGGTCATCTTCTAATATTTACATTCTCCCCCTTTATACTATTCATTTTCTTCTTGTCCCTTTCTCTTTTAATTACATTATACTTCTTAACAATCATATTGATTTTATACATTCTATACATTATCATATTCGTTCTTTCCATTTTCAATTTCACCCCTATTTTTATTATCCATTTTTCTTCTTTTTTCATTCATTTTAGAGAACCATCCAGTTCCTGGTGATGTCACTGTTGTGCCACATTTTCTCCTCTTGTTGATGACTGTCTTCACTGTGTTCCAGGGTATAGCCAATGCTTTGGAGATTCTTTTTGTACCCTTCTCTTGACTGATAACTTCCAACAACCCGTTAATGCTTTATAAGCTCTTTTCAGACCATGGCTTTTTCTGTAAGAGGCAACTTACAGAAGGAAAGTAGGAAAAATCCTACTAGAACAGCTGAACTTCATGGGCTTGAACATGTCAGAATATTCATGAACTGGGAAAGATATGGCAACAGGTCAGCCATTGGGGACTGGCTGGAATGGGAAGACATGGTAACAATGTCAGCCAGTGAATAGGCATAGCAACTGGGTCAGCACAGTTGGAATACTGTCACCTCCACTAGCTTTGTTGTTGCTCAGATTTCCTAAGGCCCATTTGACTTCACATTCTAGGACGGTGATGGCTAACCTTTTTGCCATTGCGTGCCAGGAGGGAGGCGGGGGGTGCGCACGCATGTGTGCCCACACCCATAAATCTATGCACCCCGCCCTCACGTGCGCCCATCCCCCACCTCCCCGCTCCTGGCACACGATGGCCCTATAGGCCCATTTTTCTTTCTCACCTGGCTCCAGGGTCTCTAGGAATCTGGGGACGCCAAGAACGGCCCGTTTAACAACTTCTAGTGGGACCGGAAGGCCCGTTTTTTGCTGTCCCCAGCCTCCAGGGCCTCTCTAGGAGTCTGGGGAGGGTGAAAATGGCCTTCCCCACCCCCTAGAGGTCCTCCGGAGGCCGAAAACGCCCCATTTGACAACTTCTGGTGGGACCTCCGGGGCATGGGGAAGACCATTTTCGCCCTTCCTAGACTCCTAGAGAGGCCCTGGAGCCAGGTGAGAAAGAAAAACAGGCCTTCCCACCCCCCAGGCCCTCCGGAGGCAGGAAACAGCCTGTTTGCTATGACCATCGTATTCTCTTAACAAAATTCTATCAGCCTGTGCCCTGCATCATTTTGTACTCCAAGGCCAAATTTGCCTGTTATTCCGGTTATTTTTTGGCTTCCTACTTTAGCATTCCAATCCCCCATGATGATAAGGACATCATTTTTTGGTGTTAATTCTATAAGGTGCTGTAGGGCTTCACAGAACCAGTCAATTTCATCTTCTTCAGCACCAGTGGTTGGGGCATAAATCCAGCATATCTTTTTGCCTTTTGGTACTGTCCATGGCAAAGATATTGGAGTGCCATTTCCTTCTCTAGTGAATCACGTTTTATCAGAGCTCTCTGCTATGACCTGTCTGTCTTGGGTGGCCCTGCACAGCATAGCTCATAGCTTAATTGAACTATGCAAGCCCCTTTGTCACGACAAGGCAGTAATCCATGAAGGGGAGAAACTCTGTACAAACTGACTAAACAAAGTATTAACATTTTATTTTCTGAAAGCATTTTCGTAGTTCCAGTATAAACAGTTTTATAACATCTTAAAAAACTATAAAAGAAACACAACAAAAAACCATATGTTTTTCATATTTTCTTTAAAAAGTACTATCATGAAAATAGATTGGCGACCAACCATTGCAAAATCTAAGAATCCAATTTCTACTTTATGTAATTATTTTCAAAAACATTCAAAATTTATGATAAACTTTTAATTTCTGTAATAAAGAAAAGGTGTTCTCAAATGTATACCTGTATAGTTGTTTTTAACTATTTAGGTAGCTTTTTACTACTTAAGCTTTTTAGGTAACTATTACACTGCAACATTTTACCTCTACAAGAAATTAGTTTTCCATTTCATTTTTCTCTGAGAAATATTGGTGATTTAATGTAAATTGACACTTTTATATAAATAGACAATCCAAAAACTTATTGATGCACTTAAAATATATAGAAAGGCAGAATGATCGTACACTGTCTCTCAGCTGCCATCTCTATGCCATATTAATTTCAACACCATAGTTGACAGGAGCTCCAGCTGGCATTCAATGTGGATAAGAGTAGTATTTTTGTAAGCTCCTAACAAAGTTCAGGCCACTGAAAGGTAGGAATCATTAATTCTTTAATCACATATCTGTTATACATCCAAAAGTCCTATGGAACTTGCTTTTGAAAAAAATACATTACTGCTCCTTTACAAAGAAAAGTGAAAGTGTTTCATGAAGAAATTTTTTTCCCCTTTTTAAAGGGATTATCTTATCAAACGAACTGGAGATGTTATTCCTGCCTGGCATAATATTCCAAAATCACATAGCAGTAGCATCTTGGAAGTAGAATCTGCCTCATCTATAACCTGCAGGACAAAAAATAAATACTCCTTTGGTCATGGTAAGATGTCATTCTCCAAATACTTGCAATCCTGGATCATATTATGATTTCCTCTGTTTTTTAGGTCATTTAGGTCTAGGTCATTGTCCTGTGTTCACAAAAGGAAGGAGATAGCATCTGATCAGGAAAGGGACCCTGAATGTATTGTGGATAGCCCAATATAAACTCAGTGCGTGCCAGTAAAAAAAAAGTTAAAGCCTATGTTAGTAATCAGTAGGAAACTACCATGATCATTAGTAAAACTACTCATAAGACCATACTTTATGAAAATCCATGTAGTACACTTTAAACCCTGTATAGTTCAAACCAATTGCAAATCAACAAAATATAACAATACAGGTATTGTATTTATTTACAATAAATTTATTTATTGTAAATAAATACATTTATTTACAACCACTATTGGGACCATAACTTCCACTGCTAACTGATGCAATTGCTAAGTGACTTACACCTGATTTTATGTAATTTTTGCCATAGTCATTAAACAAATCACCATGATCATTAAGTATATGGACATTAAGTGAATCCAGCTTCCCCAACTGACTTTGTCAGAAGCCCTTGGGAAGATTGCAAATGGTTTCCCCAAGATGCTGCAAACATAGTAAATCTATGCAAGTGCCCAAATTTTGATCACATGCCCATAGGGATGGTGTGACAATTGTAAGTGTGAGGATTGGTCTTTGTCACTTTTTTCAGTGCTGTTGGAAAGGTGGTTAAATTAATAGTCATAAAACAACTATCTGTAGCTGGGAAAGGCAAAGAAAACTGAGGCAAAATGAGTAGGGAACTAGATCAGTTCCCTTGTGAGAAATGCCAATAGCATTTGGAGCTTTTTAGAAGAGAAAGAAGCAACATAAACAGCAGCAGATTATATGAAGTACTGCACACAAACAAAAAATACTGTATGGCTGAATCTTACAGAACCATGGTTCTGAATGGTTCTAGAACCATTGCAAGCCCAGCCCAGTAGACATTATATAGACTATTTTTACTTCCTCAATAAACCTTTCATTGGAAACTATTGTTTGACTCAACATTTCTATTATTTCTATTATTATTTCATTCATTTAACAAAACTAGCCTTATAAGAAGCACAAAAAACTAAAAAAGTAAATAATGTAGTAATTAAATATAAGATGAAACATTTTGGGTTTTTCCACCCTCTAAAGGTGGGGAGATACCTGTTTCTTCCAAGAGTGAATTAGATGAATTACAAGAAGAAGTAGCAAGAAGGGTCCAGGAGCAAGATTTCCAGAGGAAGCAGGAAAAGGAACTAGAGGCAGCCTTGGGCTTTAATCCCCACCCAAGCAGATTCATGGATCTGGATGAACTGCAAAATCAAGGTAATGTGTTCATCGGATAATATGTGCTTGGAAAAATGATAATAGATAGTGTACTAATCTGCTATGCATTCAGAAAGAAAAACATATGAACTGTAAAAAAGATTTCTTAAAGAATAGTTTTCTGCCATTATTTAATAAAGCGAATCAAAAAAAGCACTAGTAGAAGAAAAAAGAGAAAAGAAAAAAAGTAATTCAAAATAAAAGAACAGCAAATATGTTTAAGGGCTTCTCATATATGCATGTAAAATTTATTCAACAGTTACAGCATTTCATTGGAATTATCCATAATATTTATGGATAATAAATATTATATGTAATACTAATACATATGAAGAACTCCTACAGGATTTGGGTTTGGTTAGTCTAAAGAAAAGAATTAGGGGCGACATGATAGCAATATTAAAGTATTTGAGGGGCTGCCACAAAGAAGAGGGGGTCAAATTATTCTACAAAGTGCCAGAGGGCAGGGCAAGAAAAATTGGTTGGAAACTAATCAAGGAGAGAAGCAACCTGGAATTAAGGAGAAACTTCCTAACAGTGAAGACAATTAACCAGTGGAACGGCTTGCCTTCAGAAATTGTGGATGCTCCATCACCGGAGGTTTTTAAGAAGAAACTAGACAGCCACTTATCTGAAATAATATAGCGCCTTCTGCTTGAGCAGGGGGCTGAACTAGAAGACCTCCAAGGTCCCTTCCAGCTCTGTTCTATTGTATATTTAATGTACATCTGTAAGCATCATGTTCATTTATCACAGGTTTTCAATCTACTGATTGATTGGTGCCATACATTTATCTTTTCAATATTGAAGAAAACATCGGAGAAACTTACTTAACAATAAGAGTGCAAGGATAATCCTTTGCCTAACCTTCAATTTCAATGGCTCTCAAAAGAATAGGACATTACAAAGAAGTTAAGATTTTTTTAAAAAAAAATCATTCATTCATTCATTCATTCAATTGCCTAATAATTTACTCACACTTTCCCAGTACAAATGTATTGGGAAACGTTAAACTTTCAGAAGAATAAATAATATCATTAACATAACTCCATAGTGAGTTAATCAGGAACAAATATAGTGGTCCTATGGCCTCTTAAATTGTTCCCAGAAGGATCAGAGATATTAAACAAAACTATGACATTTTTCATTAAGGATTTAAAAAATCTGAATGACCATTCACTGGAAAGTCTGGAGAAAAGGTTCACACTTTTTTTAAAAAAAATGTATATATTGTCAGAATATCATTTCAGGGTACAATGAAAATTCCTGCTAGAGGTGGAAATGTTTTACAGTGGATTAAATCTACCCAGTTTGGAGTAAGAGATCTTATCTCCAATTTCCTCATCCTGCCACAAAGAAAGTTGTGTGGTCTTTACCTGTTTGAGATCAAGATTATAAGATTAATAAAAGAGCCAAATTCCTATAATTTAAAGCTCTCTTAATAGCCAGTCTGAAGAAAATGTTTAGAATAACCTGAAACGGATCTAGCTCTGGCCCAATGTGTGTAAAGTTATTCCTTTCAGACAAAAATAAAAAAGGCAGGACACAACTCCTTCTCTTCTTCACTAGAATGAATATCAACGCATCCAAATTATATTAGCTGTTACCAGTTCTTGATTATGGAAAATCACCCAAATCATATGCCCAATTAATCATTATGAAAAATGTGTTGGAATAAAATGTATGAGATATCACTTTTTAATTTGTCTGTTGAGACTATATTATTTTTTTTGTCAAATAGTGATTTATGAGGTTTTCATTAAGGTGGTTGGACATTTTATCTGCACAGTGCTTTTTGTTTGATGGTGCCTTTTGATCATGATGTTTATCAGAACAGCTGCTCTTAAAAGAGTCAGTATATCATGATCAAAAGTCAGGATAATTTAAAACAAGAGCATACCACCAAGAAAAAAATACATTTCTAATTTAGATTTAAATTTAAACATTTTTTAAAATCTTAACATATTCAAAACTTATCTAATAAAATATAATCTAATAAAATCTGACTTTGCATAATTGAAAAAGGAATGCCGAAGAATATCCGGATGTATAAATAGTTTCATAAGGAAGACAAACTCAAGCCACATATAAATTAGAACACTGAAATCAATATTTGAAATGTTTAGACAGAGTACTAATGATAGTGTTTTGAATATAGTAATGCATTTCCAGTGCCTTTGCATTTTACAGAACCTATAGAGCTCGAGTCTGCATCACGTATATTTTATAACTTTCTTTATTCATGTCAAATTATAGACATATAATGATTAACGCTGAGCAAATAAAATAAGTATAAAATAGGTTATAGAAATATAAACGTGTAAAAAGTAAGTAGAAGAAATAGAATTAAAACTGAATGACATTTTATTAACTTAGTTTGGATATTATCAAGGTAGGGAAGACCACAGCTAAGCGCTCTGTCCAGAAAAAGTCCCTGCTTGTTCATGACCCTTAGTCACTATATATGCTATAGATGCACTTAGAAATCTAAAGTGAATGGAATCATAGGACTGAAAGAGACCTTAGAAGTCTTACAGTTCAACCCCTTGTGAAAGACAAGAATAATTAGAGCATTACAGCAAAGGCTTATCCAATCTTTATTTGAAGCCTTCAGTGATGAGCAACCACAACTTCAGGAAGCAGGCTGTTCCACTATTTAATACGTACCTGTAACAGTCAGGAAATCCCTTCTTATTTCAAGTTTCAATTTCTCTCTACAAAGTTTCCATTCACTGGTTCTTGTTCTAGTCTCCATACCAATGAAGAATAAATCCATACCAATGGTGGGATTGAAATAATTTAACAACCGGTACTCTGCCTTAATGACCAGTTGGGAAGGTGTGGCTGGGTAGTCATGTGATTGGATGGGTGTGGCCAACTCAACGTCACTCACGTCAAGGGGTGCATCGCCTCACCTGGCCTCTCATGACTGTGGGGATGCTGCAACGGTTGTAAGTATGAAAAATGGTCATAATCCACTTTTTTCAGTACCATTGTAACTTTGAATAGTCACTAAATGAACTGTTGTAAAGCAAGGATTACCTGTACAAAAATACAAAAAGCTTCTTTGCTTGCAAAAAGCTGCCCTAAATACCAATCATTAGATTAGAAATCGGGGAATACACACTGAAGATCAATGATAGTTACAGCTATCATGGAAACCTAAACCATTCTGTCTGAATAGCTTCCTTTTCATCGGCAATACCTGCAACCTGGATTTACAAATCAGGCAGGGTGTCAGAGCACCTTGAGGAATTAAAATAGTTAAAATGCAATGATAACTATCAGCAGCCAACTCTTGCTCATAAACCCTTCAGCAGAGGGGTCATTTAAGCTCTCCAGAAAGTGGGTGGGCATATTTGGGCTACAAAATGCTGAGCTAAAGAGACAAATTAACAAAGTATATAGGGGATCCAGGTTCAAGTCTCCCAAGCTTGTCAGGATCATAATAAAATTAGTAATGCCACAGATATCTATATAAACTTCAAGCCTGGTGCCATGTTACTAAGCCTTATTGTCATGAGGGAAAACTAAAACGAATTGAAAGATCCACACCCCTACCTCCTCCCTTTTTTTTTTTAAATCTTACTATCAGTGAGCAATCATGTGTCTTGGCCACTCCAAAGGATTGAAAGAGACTCCTGTCCCAAAGGTGGGTTTTTTGGAAACCAAGAAAGTCCCGTTCTCTTGTAGAAAGTTAGCACCCCCTCCCCAGAAGAATGAAGTATTTTGAGAAATATTGAAAAGGCAGAAAATTATATTTCCCTAAATGAGAATTAGGGAAATATGCTCTTAAAAGGCAAGAAATGGACTCAGTCTTTCTTAATAGCCCCAAAGAAACTGAGGAAGTCACCTTTTTAAAAAACAGATTTGGTAATCCATTCAAAACAGAATTAAAACCCCAAGGAAGCCAGCATCTAGGATTAATTACATTTGTTAAAGAAGATTAAAAACCCCAAGTCACTGTTGGCCTTTGCGAGACAAACTAATTAAAATCAAATAACATACACAAAACAAGTCTCTAAATTGCAAAATGCTGTAGAACAAACTGTATAAACTGATCCATGTATTCATCAAACCAATTGGTCAGCTACCCAGGACCTTAAACCCATATAGTCCTGTTCACCAATAAACTATCTTCCCAGTCAGCCTCCATGTTTCCAGTGTCTTTCTCCTTGCTTGGAACTGAACCAAATATTTCTTCCAACACTCTTGAAAAAAGCACCTTTGGTACAACCATGACCTGGACGACTGAAGAACCTTATAGACAAGAGACTCCTGTGCTCGGTGAACTGACAAAGCACCCTTTCACACCCAGGAGAAGCAATCCTTAGATCCATTTGCACTACTTAAAGACAACAGTTGGTCTCAGTCACCTCACAAGATATCCTAAGGAAATCATCCAGATTTAAGGAAAGATCACATGCCCCCAGAAAGGCAGTAAAAAAATCAGAGTGCAAAGCTTGCATCCTGCCTCTTGGAAGTACACCCAAAAAGTACACCCCAGCAACCGGTTCACCAAACTGCTCAGAAAGTGAACAAACAGTTCTCCCAAACCAGTGCAAACCAGCTGAATCCATATCCTCTTTCTTTTGATGGTGTTCAAATATTGAAAGGCTGCTGTCATGTCTCTTTTTTGTCTTCTGTTCTTTAGGCTAAACATGGTCCATTTCTTTTAATCATTTTCATAGGATTTAATTTCCAAGTACTCTGTGTGTACTGCAGCTCAATTTATTAAATTGATTTGTAAAACTGGGTTTCATTAACATGTTAATAAGACCCAATTCCAACCCTCTATGCTGTATAACTTCCCTACTTATTGTGGAAAGAATTTTATTTTAATAATCAATAGTAATCATAGGATATTTTTTTATTCCAAATTAACTTTTGTTTTTCTCACTGTCTCAGCTATCCCTTAACCATTAACACAAAGGAGCCTTGGTAGTACAGTGGTTTAATGCACCCTGTTATTAACACAGCTGCCTGCAATTTCTGCAGGTTCGAATCTTTACCAGGCTCAAGGTTGACTCAGCCTTCCATCCTTTCTAAGGTAGGTTAAATGAGGACCCAGTTTGTGGGGGCAATAAGCTGACTTTGTATAAATATACAAAAGTATGAAGGCTATTGCTTAACGCATTGTAAGCCGCCCTGAGTCTCCGGAGAAGGGCGGCATATAAATCAAATTTTTTAAAAAAAAATATATATCCATGATCCACTGAGATTGGAAATTCTGGGAGATACATTGTAACGATTGATTGCTAAATTGTACCTCTGCTAAGTTATCATCTGACAGTAGCAAAACCAAGTACCAAAACCAAGAGTAATTAACCAGACAAAGAAAGAACCTCTTCAGTCACACTTCCCCACACCCAGAAACAGTCTGGCCAGACACCATCTACTTAATAAAAGGCAAGTCAGCAGACACCAGGAAGGACAATTAAAATTGACTTTTTGACTATGTCAAAAGTACTAGAACCCACACACCCCAAGCCCACACCAAGGACCAGTCCTCCTTCTAAAACAAAGACTCTGTACCCCATTTTCTCTGAAGCTGCCCCAAGAGCAAACCTCTGGATTGCTGCTGGTGCTTGTGATATCCCAGCTTGGAAAAGAGACCCAGGACATTGTTTTAACATTATACATGCCTCTGCTTCTGATGCATATTCCTTGCATTGGTTCCAGACAGGTTTTAAAGAAGCAGGCTTCATGATATGTGATCTGCAATATGAATTGTTAAAAAACAGGGGAGGGGTGGGTGCTGTTTAGATGAAAAGAAGCCTGGAATGGAAACCAAGAATACTGCCCTTGCAGGGAGGACTGGTGGCTTTGAGAGGCCTATGCAAGAGGCAGATTCAATCTTTCAAGAGTCACTGCATCAAGAGCAGAAGGGAGATTGTGCTGCAGCTTTGGCTCTCTGCAATGAAGCTATATGTAAGTATTTATTAACTGCTTCAGCTTACTCTGTTTTGTACAGTTTATTAATATCTATTAACATAACCTAAGTTAACAGAACTAATTGTATAATGCAAAATAAGTCAGAAAGGGGGGATGTAAAATATGTCTTTTTCTGATTTTTTTGTTATTTCTTTCTTGTAATATCAGAATATACTATTCTTTTTTATTACTGGGGCTCCTTCTGTTGAAAGCTGAGAAAAGCAGATGAATTCTTGATGCCACCTATTCTGTCTGCTAATTGTGCTTTCCTGCATTTTCTCCTGCACATAATTTTCTCAGTTCAGAAACTGGTTTATCAAAAAGTTTTAATTCCCAAAGTTGCTCTATCATACAAAAAAGCAAAATGTATACAGTCGTTGAAATAACAAGAAGATGAGGAAAAGGAGGGGTCATCATTGTTTAAATATGTGCTGTAACTTTTGAGAATTTGTGCTGCTGCATTTTTTTATTTTCATAACTCATATTTTTGATTGGCTAACTCTCCTTCCCATCCTCCATTCTCTTCTTGCTGGTTAGCAAGGTTGCAGACAACCTGGCTTTGGATGATTAACAGCATTTGTTTCTACAAATCTGCTCTAATGGATTAACAAAACCAGAAAGCAAAAGCAGACTTCATGAAAGCTTTGCCAGCAAATGTCTCACCTGGCTGCCTATTGGGTTTCAGCTAACTGGGACTAGAGACAAGTATTTGGATTTAAATGGTTAGTTGTATGAGGATTACAGCGACTTAAGTTACCATTAAAAACCATTTAAAATCTTGCTTAATTTTACTATTTTATTTCTCATTAACTTGTTTGGACATGTAGCTAACCTGAATGTGCCTTACTGGGAAGAGATGCATCCTTGTGAACTTTTTCATGGCAGTATTTGCATGTTCCTTTTTATTTTTTTTTTTGTTGCATCATTACTTTTTTCTCTCCTTCCCTGAGTTTTGTTTTTTGTTTCTGCTATGTTTTCTTTTGCTTTTTAGCTAAACTAAGACTTGCCATGCATGATGCCAGCTCTAGCACTCAGAGCAGAGCCCTAATCGATAAGAAGCTGCAAATCTATGTCCGAAAAGAGCGGAGCCTCCAGGATCGCATGCAGCAGCAACAACCTGTACAACCGCCACCTACCTGCCACCCACCACCGGGCGGCAACATGACCCAATCTACAAGGTAGACTAAAAAAATATTGGCACATTCCAGATCTGAATTGGGCCTGATCTGGAAAGAAGCATTGAACAATAAGTTTCCCCTGTTGTATGAAACTTAATTATCTTACTCAGATCTTGAATGATAAAGAATATGATGGACTCTCAGGGTAATTCTAGAATGAACCCCAGGTATATAATGTTTTTACATTTGATGCAGGGTTAGTATCTACAACATGGATCCAGCTGGGAAGTGACAATATAATTGGGAAACTGTTAACCACATCAATTCAAAAAGAAGAGGGCATTACTGCACAGAAATTATGTGTGGCAAAGTTTTCTGTGAAATCTTTAAATGATAGATACTCCTTTGGTTCTTTCTATGTTGTTTGTTTCTATGGCTTAAAGGTGGGCATACATTCAGGATAAGTGTCTGTATCTGTCATTAGCAGCTTTTCCTGACCTATTTTAGGATTTTAGAAATGTCTGTAAATTTATTAAAAAGAAAAAACTGAAATATCACATTGGCAGAAGTATTCACTCAGGGTGTGAAGCATTCTTGGCAGAATTACAGTGAGTCTTTTTGGGTATTACACAAGCTTTGCACACCTGGAATGGGGATTTTCTGCCATTTTTTCCCCGCAAATCTTCTCAAGCTCAGTCAGGTTGGATGGCAATTGTCGATGGACAGTCATTTTCAAGTCCCCTCAAAGATGTTCAACAGGGTTCAAGTCAGGGCTCTGGCTGGGCCACTCTTAAGACATTCACAGAATTTTCCCTAAGCCACTCCTGTGTTATCTTTGACTGCGTGCTTAGAATTGTTGTCATGTCAGAAAGTGATCCTGAGCACTGTAGAACAGGTTTTCATTGGGGATATCTCTGTACTTTATTCCATTCAGCTTTTCTTCAACCATGACCAATCTCCCAGTCCCTGCTGCTGAAAAACACCCCCATAGCATGATGCCACCACCACCATGCTTCACTGTTGGGGTGATAATGGGCAAGTGATGGTTTCCTCCAGACATAAAATTTAGAATGGAGGCCAAACAGTTCAATCTTTAGTTTCATAAGACCAGAGAATCTTGTTCCTAACAGTCCTTCAGATGCTTTTTTTCAAATTCCAAGAGAGCTTTCATGTGTTTTGCATTGAGGAGAGACTACTGTCTAGCCACTCTGTCATAAAGCCCAGATTGGTGGAGGGCTGCAGTGATGGATGTCCTTCTGGAACTCTGTTCCATCTCTATACAGGATCTCTGGAACTCAGAGTTACCATCAGGTTTCTTGGTCACCTCTCTTACTAAGGCCCTTCCTCCCCATTGCTCAGTTTGACCAGGCAACCAGCTCTTGGAGGAGTTCTAGTTGTCCCAAACTTCTTCTGTTTGAGAATTATGGAGGCCACTGTGGTCTTAGAAGCCTTCAATGCAGCAATGCATATTTTATTGTAGCCTTCCCCAGATCTGTGCCTTGCAATAATCCTGGCTCTGAGCTCTGCAGGCAGTTCCTTTGACCTTATAGCTTTTGCTCTGCTACAGTATGCATTGTCAGCGGTGGGGAATTCTATAGAGAAGAGTGTGCCTTCCAAATCATGTCAATCAATGTAATTTGCCACAGGTCAACTCCAATCAAGGTGTAGGAACATGTCAGCAACGATCAAGATAAATAGGAGGCTCCTGAGCTAAATTTGAAGTGTTATTGCAAAGAGTCTGAATGCTTATGCCAATGTGATATTTCAGTTTTCTCTTTTTAATAAATTTACAGGTATTTCTAAGCTTCTGTTTTCACTTTGTCATTTTGAGGTACTGAGTGTAGACTAATGAGAAAAAAATGAATTTCAACAATTGTAGAATCAGGCTGCAGCACAACAAAATTGCCAAAAGTGATGGGGATCTGAATACTTTCTGAATGCACTGTTAAGTTAAATCTCTCTCTCTCTCTTTCTCTCTCTCCCTTACTCTCTCTCTCTCTCTCTCTCTCTCTCTCTCTCTCTCTCTCTCTCTCTCTCTCTCTCTCTCATACACACACACACACAATCATACACACAGAGAACAGAGAAGGATTTATATATACAAGTATATAAAGAGGAAAATGCTTGTTTTGATCTTGACACTACTGTATAATTGCATGTTCTTAGCAGCTGCATCACACTATTGATTCATATTTAGCTTCTAGTCCAGGTCCTTTTCAAGTGTATCAAAGCCACAAGAGTACCCTGGTATCCTGCAGGCATACCTTTGTTTTTTTAAAAAAAATTCTACTTCAGTGTAGAACTTTATCCCTGGCAAAATTAATCTTGCTGATTGTTGTTGATTGTTCCAGTTTGTCAATATCCTCCTGAATCTTTATAATCTCAAAGGTCCTTGCTATCCCCCCATGTTTGTGTAGTCTGCAAATTTGATATTTTCTAACCACTTATCCAAGTTATTTATAAGTATGTTCAAGAATGGCGGTATAAGAATGGAAATCTGTACACCAATTGACATTTCCCTCAATTTTGACACAGGGCCATTTGAATTAATTGGGGCTGGGACAATCAATCAGCCATTTTTGTACCCATCTAATGGTAGCATAATCCAGCCCTAAAATTCTCTACAAGAATTTTATGAGAGCCTTTGCCAACTACATTGTTGAAGTCTACCACATTCTTATGGCTAACTAAGCTGGTCACACTATCAAATCAGGTTCATTTGACATGATTTATTCTTGATAAACCCATGCTGGTTTCTAATAAACAATGCTTGTTTTTTTTAAAAAAATCTCAAAAAGCAGCTTCTTAATAACCTATTTTAGTTGAAGTTGAGGTCCTGCAATAGGTACAGATATATAAAATGCTATATCCTAAACTGACCATAGTGCTGATAAACTGCCATCTGGTATATTCCCAAAGGTTTTTTTTTTAGTTTTAATAAATATTGGAAGCTTATTCTAAATAATCCTTTCTACTTGTTGGGTATAGTTTGCATAGTTTGCTTTTTCTACCTTAAAATTTCCAAAAAATTAGGAAACTACTATGTTTTGGCAGTGCAATTGAAGAGTTTTCTGAATAACTATAAATAATGGTTTGAAAAGTATATGTGGGATATAGGTCTTTCCTGCACTTCCAAAATTACTTTTTGTTATTGGAACTTGAAAGATTTTAAAACCAACAATACTTTCTTCATTAGCAAAAGAACTAGATGTGTCCTAGTTGAATTTTTCCCTACCCTATTCCTTACGATTTTTTTTACTGTATCTGAAAGAGACTTGGATGCAAACTTTATGCAATGTTGTGTTTAGCTGTGTTTTTGTACTAAATTGTTTATCATAATAGTATCTTCGATTATTTATCATAATAGTAACACGATAGCCAATAACAACAAGAATATGACCTTAAGCAGAAATTCTAGCAAACTATAAATCAGGATCAGATATACATTATTAGTATCTCATTAGGATTTTTATGTTTACAATAATGTAAACATAAAAGATGACCTCCAAGGTCCCTTCCAACTCTGTTAATCTGTTAAATCAGGATGGTAACAATGATTTCTCAAAGTTCCTCCTCTTCTTTATGTGCTACAGGAGGGGTGTCCAACCTTGGCAACTTGAAGACCTGTGGACCCCCAGAATTCACCAGCCAGCCAATCATCCTTTCACTCTGTGAATACAATACTATTTGTATTCGAAGGAGCTACTCCATCAGGCTCTAGCTCTACGTCTGAGGATAATATGGAAAAAATAAAAACACTATTGATAGGAAAAAAAATAACAAATAATGTAAAGTCACAGCTGCCCACTCTTTAGAATTGAATTCTTCCCAAGAACCTAGTTAGTATAATGTATCGGCATGGTATATGTGCAGCTCCAGGCAGTGTGGCCTTTTGCATTTGAGAGATGGAAAGATTTTCTAAGTGGGGGCCAAGATTATGGCTACTCACCCAGTCACTGTTTAGGCTGGATTTGGCATTTCTATTCACTTATCGAGTCCTCCCCAAGGACCTGGGATAGGCAGATACTGTTAAAGTTGTTGTTATAATATAGGAAAACGACTAATTTAAGGATCTTTTTGTATGGTTTCCAATCTTCTCCTAGTATTGTTCTTTTTTGCTATTTAGCAAAACTGCATATTTTTGGTCAGGGACTAACATTCATCATTTGGAGGGCAATGAAGCAAAATGTTTGGGCCATGGCACACATGGCCAAGACTTTTATTTCTTTAATGCTCTCCTTTTTTTCAAAATAATGTTAAACTAATTTTTACTTATTGTGAACAAGTTTGGTTATAGTGGTTAAGGCACCAGGCTAGAAACAAAGAGACCCTGAGTTGTAGTCACATCTTGGGCACAAAGTATCCTTGGGTCAGTCACTCTCTCTCAGCCCCAGATAGGAGGCAATAGAAACTACTTCTGAAGTCTTACCAAGAAAACTGAAGCTGCTGCCAGGAATCAACATTGACTGGAAGGCACAAGCAAAAAAAAAAAAAAAAAGCTTATATTATTATTTCCATATGTTTCTTACCTCAAATGGCAGGAAACCATGCCACTGATTAACAGCTAGTATGGGGGTTGAGAGCTTTGGAGACCCTGGAAGTAAGTTGAAGGGCCAAAATTGCTTAATCTCTTATACTTTTTGCCCTATCATAAAAAATCCTAATTGCTTCACACAGCATACTTTATTATTACAACCCCTTGTTTCTACTATCAAGAGTTGTGATATTTATAATAAGTGGAACTCTTATTAAAAAGGAAAAGTTCTTCAGCGTTTTTGTCCACAGCGGTGCAGGCTGTTAGACTAATTTAAATGTACTTAGTTGTAATACAATTCTACATGAAAATAAGAATCATATAAATAAACTGATTTCCCCCTATTTTATTTCCTATTTTATTTCCTATTTTATGTATTATATTGAACAAGTTTATAATACTATTTTAGAAATAAACATAAGAATGTTATCTAATTAACATTCATGTAGTCACTATTTCTCAGTAGATATTGATTGTGTCATATTGTAAGTGGTTGACGTTTTTTGAACATTTACAGATGAAAAAAAAGTTAAAGGGGAAAAGAGGGAAACAGTTCTAAAAGAAGAATTCTATTGTAATGTGATATTCCTGTACAGTAAAGAATTGCATGTTCTTAGTCCACGATGAGGATATTCTCCATTTGATTCATCTTCAAAACTTCAAGAATATATTAACATACATACATTCTTGAGGTTGAAATTGTTGATCATTGGTGGAATTCTTCAATGAAAAATTATTTTTACCAAAATAGATAATTGTTCTTGGTGCCATTCTAATACCAGAAAAAATTCTTATCAGATTAGCAACTATGCATGCAACCATGCAATAATTTTACACTCACACATACTTGATACCAGAAAACACTGATAAAATATGTACCTTGTTAACTTAGTAGATTTTAACTTAGCCTAATATTTCTAATTAGGAGTCATCAGTCACTGATGATGTTTTAATGTGTGTTTCAGTAAACAGACTATCCCACTCCAAGTACTGCTGAAACAGAAGAGAGTACTGGAACCCAGCAGAGAAGCAGCACCTGGGTCAAGAGCCTATGTCCATCCACTTGCTTCCCATCCTGAAAAGAAATCATCATATTCCAAGCCCATATTTCAACCCCTTCTTGAGAACAGCCTGCACTTTCAAGCTGTGTCTGTTACTTTCAGTGATGAAGCTACTACTTTTCCTTTTAGACAACCTGGTAGTGATCAATCCATTCAGACTAAGAATGAAATCAATGGTGATGTGAAACTTGCTTCTCCTAGCACTTTAAAGGATTACGAAGATCACAACAGTAACATTAAGGTCAAGAACCTACATAATGCAGCACCTCCTCTCATCCCCTACTGCAAAATGAATTTAACTATAACAAACTCTGAATCATTACCTACACTCTTCCCCTCTTCACCAGCATCGGAAATTCCACTTGGCAAAAAAGGCCTACATAATCCGCTTTTCAATTCAGGAAGCATTTCAGAATGGCCTAGTGCTGCTCCACCTAGGGACTATCATGGTGCAATACTGCCTTCTCTTCCCCCTCTTCTTCATTGTGCTCCAGAAGAATTGCAGACAACTGGGCAACTTGAGGTAAACAGTCATGAGAGTTTACATCATCCACAAGAACTTGTTAGTGGGGATTCTTTGAAACCCGAAGGTGTAAGTAGCAAAAGGCATGTTCTTTCCATTGCAGAACAGCTTCAGTGTTTGGAGGGAAATTTCCAAAGACTAGATACTTATGAGGAAAAAAGGAAGGCAGCTATCTGTCATGATCAAAATACTCCAAAGTTACAGCAAGAATCCTACAGTAGTCATTTTTACCTCAAGCGGTCAGATGTTGGAAGACAGGAGAATGGAATGGCACCTGCTGAAACGTCAGACTCAAGTCTTTCTAAAATTGAGTTGAGTTCTGAAGATTGTTTTAATGCTTCCAACATCATTTCTGAGAGTTCTGATTCACATATAAAAGTTCTCTGCAACAAAGGGAAACAATGTACCTTGAGTCCCAAGTTATATCCAGGAAAATGCAGCTGTGAGGAAAAAACAAAATATACCAATTACAGAAATTCTGCTGGCTTGATTGCATCTGTGCCCGTAGAGAGCTGCACAGACCATGTTAACAATTTTAGCACAGTAACTCAGCATAAGAATGCCAGTTGGCTTTTGATACCTGGAAACAAATCACCTGTGATCAGTCAGAGAGCTCTTGGGGATTACCCAGTGCAGAATCAGGAAACAGTGCAGGAGGTTTCTGAGCTGGAATCTCTGTACCAGGCCAGCATGCAAGTACCTCTATTGGGAAACCTGGACAATCCCAAACTGGCGCTGAACAAAACAGGTAAAATTATTTTATGTTCTATGTGAAGTATTTTCTTAGGGAGTCTTCATGTTCCTAATACCTTGGAATATGTGTGAATTTAGATTTATATTGAAAGGCCAGCATGATTTTAGTTTGCATTAGGCTGACTGACATTAATACATTAGGAGAAAATGTACTGCATTTCCTAAATATAAAGTATTTGAGCACAAACGTTTTTGAAACAAAGTTTGTTAAAAGTATGTGTCAAGATCTTTATGTTACATTTAACAAAACTATTTTGATGCTATGTTATTCTTTATTTTTTGCACAACATTTATTATGAAAAGGACATTGATTAAAACTCTCAAAAACTGATACCTCAGTTGGAAACAAAAAAAAATTGGGCAATAGTATGTTGTTCTTTGTGATATCTGATCCTCAGGGAAAAGCCTTGCAGCAGTTCTCTCTCTTTTATAATGATCTCCCTGAAATAAAGTATATCCTCTTACTTTTCTATGTGGAATTGCATTTTATGTAATTTAATTAATTTCCCTAAGATGAAAATAGAAGAAGCTCACAATAATAAACAGAGAAACTGACTTTAATTATGGTGAATATTTAAATGAATGATAAACTGACATTTATTTCCTGTCAGTTATTACGAGCTTTGTCAATTTTCATTTTAGGAAAATTAATTAAACCATATAAAATGGAATTCCATATAGAAAATTAAGAGGATATATTTTATTTCAAAGAGACCTAAAAGATCATGTAGACAGAACTTCAGTTTAATCTTTTTTCCTTCCTTTTCTTCCCTGCATCAGCAAACTTGCCTACAAAAAAAACATGTAGGGGTCTGTCAAGAACAGCAGAACCTGAAAACAACATCTGTGGAAATATTGGTTCTCCAGATCCTAAGACACATGTAAGGATATGCTAGAATGGGAACTGGGTTATGGGAATGCTACTTGTACAGATGAAAAAAAATGTAAGGTAACAAAGTAGAAATATTTTACACATGTTAACATTAAAAATAGATAATAAACATTTCAGATAGAGTGTGCAATACCTCTTTCTGTTTACAGTTGTGCAAGAGATTATTACTAGTAAGACCTTAGATACAGTAACTGAATATTAATCCTATTTTGTTTTTATTTTAAATTTAAAACAATGGTTGTATGATAGATTTCTATAGCTTACTATTGCAACTGATTACAATATAAAATGCATAACTATCTACCTTGATATATTTATCAAGCCATTCTAACTGAATTATTTAGATAAGTACTGCATATGGTGGAGATTCAGAAAGGGAATAATTTTAAACTTCCACAAGGCCAAAGAATAAAAACAGAATTGAGTTTCTACAAAAAAGTTCTATAAAGTAGGCACTGCCTTAGTCACTCTGCTGAGTATGTTCCATAAATTGGATATCGCCACTGGACAAGCTCTCTTACAACCTTGCTTCATTTGCAGAGGAAAATCTCAGGTTCAGATCTGAAGAACCAGGTGGGAGATGCTTCTTCAGGTAGCTGCCACAAAGCTATTTAGGATTTAGAGTTTTAACACTAGAAGTTAGAACTTGGTCCAGATGCAGTCTGGTGGCAGAAGTACTGGGATTATCTCATTGCATTAACCAGCTCATTGAATTTACCAATAACCCTGTTCTGAACCAACTGATGTTTCTTGGCTATTTTCAAAGACAACCTCACAAATGCTTTCCAGAAGTCCAAAAAGGAAGTTACCAGAGTATGAATATCCATTGGAGAGCTATCCCTGTGGAATCATATTAATCTAAAATGATCAAAAGCATTTTGAATCTCCCATTTTGATGGGAAATTGAAGAATATCTGGAAGAAGACCATGACAAACCACTTCCATACTGATGCCAAGAAACAACAGTAAAGTAGGAGTCAAACTTAATTCAAGGGGGTCTTCACATTTTTATAAAGTCTAGGAGTAACAACTTGAGAAAGCACACATCTGGTTTTTCAAGCCAAACAGGTTACACAGGTGTTCTCAAGCAATTCAAAGTAATCGAACCAGGTAAGAGTTCACTAGCTTTACAACAAAATGGAGAAGAGCAAGGTGTCAGTTGATTCCGGCACTGAAGATTTGCAGAAATGGCATTTACATTCAGGGTAGCTCCCTACTGAATGCACACATTTGTGATTGGCAAGACTTAGGGGAATCCATAGTTTTCAAATTCTCAGTCTTATGTGTGCCTACTAATTCTTAACTGTAACAGTTTGTACATAGCAGTATCTTGCCTCTTTAGGACCCAGTTATTGTGGAAATAACTTCCACCAAGTTATTTTTGTAAACTACTGCATTGTCCACACCTTTGCTTGGCTTCGTTGCTGGAAGTAAACCTGGACTTGTTTGTTTTAACCAAACCAGTGTCTTAGACTTTAAAAGAACTGATTTTAATAAACTCAGAGTTCAGGAAGGATTCCATGGTGAAAATTTTAAAGGGGAAAACAACTCAAGAAGCTTGGGAAACTTTGAAGAACTTAGCACAATACCACTGAAAAATAAAAATGGGAAATCCAAAAAGAAACCAGCATTGTTGCACAAAGATCTCTCCGATAAACTGAAAGACAAAAAGGCTAAGTACAGAAAATGTAAAAAGGACATGTACTAACGTATTTTTCGGAATATAAGATGCACCTTTTTCCCCCAAAAAAGAGAGTGAAAATCTGGGTGCGTCTTATGTGAATGTAGCCCCACCCAGCTTCTCAAATGGAGGTTTCAGAGGTTGAAAAAAGCATTGGAAACAGAGCTTCAGAAAAAAAGCCTCAGAAACAGAGCTTCAGAGGCTTTTTTTCTGAAGCTCTGTTTTGGAGGCTTTCAGGGGCAAAAAAAACATGTTTTTTTCTGAAATGGAGTTTCAGAAGATTGAGAGGCAGAAAAAAAAGCAAAAGAAAATAAGGCACAGAGCTCAGAACTAATGAACCTATTGCTAAAATTCACCTCTGGGAACAGCTGATTGGGGGTATTCCGGGAGGCCGATCCACCCACCAATCAGCTTTTTTCTTATTTTCCTCCCCAAAAACTGAGGGAGAGAGACAGAGAGAGGGGAGAGGGGAGAGAGGGGTGGAGATAGGGAGGGAGAGAGAGACATAGACAGAGAAGTGTGAAGTCGAATCAGTTAAAATATTGTGCCCATTGAACTTGTTTGGGAGAAAGCTTCCATGGGGACCTAAGGGCCTCCAGATTTTTGTGATCAGTCCATACTTCAAACGGCATTTGGCTACCTTCTAGGAAGTGCCACCAGGTTAATAGTGCCCAATGGACCACGAAAGCCTCTTTCTCCCACATCGCCCACCTTCATTCAGTGTTGGTGAGTTTTCTGGAGGTGTAGGCGCATGGTTGGAAGTTCCCCTCCTTGTTCTGGAGGAGGACTGCCTCTACAGCTACATCACTGGCATCTGCCTGAATGACATGACCTTAGGGTTTGGGTGCTTTAGGACCAGTTCCTCCATGAATAGCTGTTTGAGTTTCTCAAATGGCACTTCACAGTCCACTCTAGCAGCTGGCTGGGTCGCATTTGGCCCTCCCTTTCCCTGTTTTTAGCAGTTTGGTGATGGACAGGGCTGTTTTGATGAAAGAGGGGATGAACTGCTGGTAAAAGTTTGTGAACCCCAAAAAGCTCTGCAGTTGCTTGTGGGTTTGAGGGGGTTGCCACTCCAGGATAGCTTTTACTTTTCCTGGGTCCATTTCTACTCCCTTGCTTGACATTTGATAGCCTAGGTCAGTGGTCACCAACTGGTGGTCCATGGAGGGCGGTCCAAGAGAAAATTTTGGTGGTCCGGAGTGCACCCGGATAGAGGAGCTGCTCCGGGATGACCAATGAGCCACTCCTGTGACTAGAGCTCTGGAATATGGGATCGGCCAGGCAGCTTGTGGTGGGGCTGGAAATCTCTGCCATAGAGGGAGGTATGTGCAATGTGCAATTTTGCAGGTGGTGCAACGTGCAAGGAGTAGTGCAGCCTTCGCCAGCCAGAATGAGGTAATGGTGCTGTTGTGGCAAGGGGGGCGGCGGTGCAGGCGGGCCGAAGCAACGGGTATCGGCAACCCGTGGCTCTTTCCTTCCCCCTGCTGTGGCTCCCTGTTGGCTGAACCCACCATTGGCTGGCCCTGCGTCTCACCCTCCTCTCCCAGTCACTCCTCGCCTGGCCTGAGAAGGGAAGGGCGGGGGATGGAGACTCGCTCCATATTCCAGAGTGGGAGCGAAACGCTCCTGTACTCCACTCTCGTGGGCACTTCTTCCGGCCCTTGTTGGTGCTGCTTGCACCTCGGTCACTTGGGGAGACACATGACTTCCTCTCCGCCCCGAGACACTGGTCTGGCCTGCCCGTTTCTCTTCGCCGCTACTGTTGACTTCTCCATGGTGCAGCACAGTTAAATTTATTTAAATGCCTTGCTCAGCACAGTTACATTTAGTGCGCTTCACAATTGGGGAAACGACATCCCCTCTTCCTGGAGCCCATTACAACGCGCAGCATTGGCTGCAGCCGGGTCAGGCGAGTGTCTTAGGGCAGAGAGCAAGTTGTGTGTCTCCCTGAGCAACCGAAGTGCATCCAGTGCCAACAAAAGCTGAAGAAGTGCCTGCGAGACCCAGAGAGCACCAGAGAATCAGAATATGAGAGAGAGAGAGAGAGAAAAAGAGAGAAAGAGAGGCAGAGAGAAATGCGAGAGAGAGACAGAGAGAGAAAGAGAGAAGGAAAGAGAGACAGAAAGAGGACAATAGCAGGACAAAAGAAAAGCAGACTCTTGAGTTTCCCTCAGGCAATATGGGTTAGGATAAAGAAATTAGAAACCCCTCCCTTCAGTCTGATGTGGATTCAGCCAATCCAGGTGAAGGTGTGGAGATGTTATTGTAACAGCTGTCCTGAAAACATGATAAGCAAACGTTCTCAGGGTCATCTTCTGCCGGCTTTCAGAGTGATACAGCCCACATGGCCCTCCCTCCCCATACATTCCCCAAAGGTGAGAAAATCTCAGGATGGCTAGGCGCTAGGATAAAAGTTATAAAGTGAGAGGTTACAGGCTGTGAGGTGGTGAGGAAGAAAGCAATAAACTAAGTAATACATCCATGCAGTGGTGAAATGTAAAATTTGTTACTACCGGTTCTGTGGGCGTGGCTTGGTGGTGGTGGGGTAATATGACTGAGTGGGCGTGGCCAACTTTTTTTAAAAAAAAACTTTTAAAACCATTTTTTCTACAACCTCTTCGGCCGAAGAGGTTGTAAAAAAAATGCTTTTAAAGCCTCTGACAATCCCAGCTGACTTGCCTGATTGGCAGAAGCTTTCTTTCTTTTCTTTTTTTTAAAGCCTCTGATCATCCCAGCTGACTTGCCTGATTGGCAGAGGCTTTTTTTCCCTTTAAAAACATTTTTTCTATAACCTCTTCGGCTGAAGAGGTTGTAGAAAAAATGCTTGTAAAAGCCTCTGATGATCCCAGCTGAGCCGCGTGATCATCAGAGGCTTTTTTTTTTCTTTGAAAAGCATTTTTTTGGCCAAAGAGTTTGTAGAAAAAATGCTTTTAAATTTTTTTTAAAAAAATCTCTGATGATTGCACGGCTCAGCTGGGCAATGGGGGCGGGCAGGGATTTTTGTTACCGGTTCTCCGAACCACCTGCCTTCATCGCTACCAGATTGGGTGATCCGGTCCAAACTGGGAGCATTTCACCCCTGCATCCATGGTCTCTCCTTCCCCAGAAGAATGGCAGCATCATTATAGGGATCTTGGGACCTTATGTCGCCTTGCATAACTTGTATTTATTCTAAATATTTCATCAATATTTCTTGTCCATCTCTTTCTTGTCTATCCCTAGAGCGTTTGCCAATAGCTCTGCTATCACTTCAGGGAGATCTTCTTTGTCCTCTATGTTTTGGAATCTTAGGAAATGGGCTGCCTTCTCCATTTCTAAAATGATAACTGTCTCCTCGAGGTTCTTATTTTTTTGTGTCAGTTCCTCCATTCTTTTTTCGGTTTCTTCTGATTTATCCTCTTATTTTCTGGATCCTTTGTTCATTTTTTGCTGAAAATTCTCTAATCTCCCATCCATATTCTGAATCTGTTCTTTCATTTCTCCTAAGTCACCTTTCACCTCGCTGTGGTTCGTCCTTATTTCTTCTTTCTGTGCAACAATAGCTTCTTGAATAGATTGGAACATCGCCTGTATTTCTTTTTGGAAGCTATTCATTTTCTCTTGTTGTATCAATACATCTATTGATATCTGACTTGATGGGCTGGATGTTGCAGATGTCGGTGTATAAGATGCTTTCTTTCCTATTTTAGTTATATTTGGAGCACTTTTTTCCTTCCCCCCCCCCTTTCCTTTTTCTGTTTGTCTACAATACTAATCTAAACCTAATTACACCATCAATACCTTTTTACGATTAATTTTGCAATACGTTCAGCATATATCAATACCAATACTAATATACTGAGTCTATTTGGGCGGGGGAATAAACAAAGTTAGTTAAGATCACAGGTTGTTTTAAGATCCAGTTTTCCCTTGTCCAAGTCTATCTATTGTTTCATTTTTCTTCTTTTACCTTCCAGAATGTCTATCAGATGATGTTTGTAATCCAAAAAGGCCCTACCAAATTCCCCACTGTCCCAATAAACCAAATAGGCCAAGAAAGCCAAAAAAGCGTCTTTGTTCCAGCTCCAATTAAATTCAAAACAATTTCACGAGGTCAATAATATTTATAATCCAGTTCTTCCTTTCCTTCTGATGAGGAATCCTGTTCCACAAGTTTAATGAATAAAACAGCTTTAGCCTGAGAAAAAAATGTAATGCAATGTATATCTCTCAACTCACAACTATCAAAGCAGATTCAACCTGTTAGTTAATAAAAACCTAAAATGAACTCAGTCCATGATGTTGTAGGAGTACTTGAGTAATGTGATTCTGTATATTCATTTACCATTAAGTTCTCTTTCTGAATACAGTTGCCATATACTGGCCAGGAGCCAGAGGAGGAAACCTACAGTGCAGAGAACTTCCGTCGCATTGCACGCAGTCTCAGTGGGACAGCCATCACAAGCAGAGAAGAGAAACTTGCTTCTTCTCAGAATTTTGTAAGTAAAATGGTTTAAAAGGAAATTTCTTGAACTACTGCACTTTATTGGTTTAGTATGATTGCTAAAGGTTTTACAGGAAGAATACCCTGTTCCAGTGGTCAAATCTGAACCAGTTTGCTATCGGTTCACTGGCTGCGCACTGCGCACCAAATGCACACACTACACATTCCAAAAGGAGGAAGGTAAGTATAAGTGAGAGGGGGGATCAACTCTGGCATGCGATTTAGCTTCGCTAGAAAGCAGGATTTCCTGCTTTCTAGCAAAGCTAAACTGCGCTGCACAGCTGATCATCTCCCCCCCTCCCCCCCGCTCTTCTACTTACCTTCCCAAGCCTCCTTTCAGTGCAAAAGGAGCCTTGGGAAGGTAAGTAGAACAGCAGGGGAAATCAGCTGTGGCGCGCAATTTAGCTTTGCTACAAAGCAGGATTGAGAACATTTTACTGGGCCAAAGTCACCGAGTGAACATCTGGACTAGGTGGACTAGAAACTTGGTCTCCCTGCTGCTAATCAACACCTAATCATTACCTCACACTGATCTGAAAAATGTATGTGTTCCTTTTCAATACAGAGGTAATAAGGAGGTCCAATAAGTCCAAAATAGTGCTTCTTGAAAAAGCTGTAATTTAATATATTTTCACATTTTTATTACTAATATTTAGATGAAATAGGGATCTATTCCCCTTGTGCCATTCAGTCATTAATATGAGTGTGTCAAATTACTTTATATAATAATTAATTGTTAATAATTAACAATTATTATAAACAAAAATTACGAGCCTTTTGTGCCCCATAAGATTTAACTATTACTTATAATAACTTCGATATCTGAACCTGAAAATGGCCATATTTAAACTGAGATGTCAATAGATATTGCCAGTATAGCAATTTAACATAAGACATTGGGGAGAAAGCCATCAGGGTGACTTTGGACCAGCCACATTTTCTCTCAGCCCACAACATGAGGTTCGGGTAATAAGCCAGTTAATTCCTGTCACAACAATGGATCAGCACTCAGCTGAACCAAAAAAGTGGATCCTGCACTTGAGAGGAAAACATTAGAAAGGAAACAAAATTGTACAACACCCCACAATAAGTAACCTAAACATCTCATTTATCCAAACATCCATCAAAATAGTTTGGGTTATTTTCTTATATTCCATCCTCACATGGTGAAGGATTGGCAAAATACAATTTAGCTTGGTTATATTTGCTTTGTAATTAGTTATTTATTCCTAATAGTTTCTTTTCATTGCTCAATTTCTGGTCAAAGTGTTCTAAATAGCCAAAAGAAAAGAAAAATGAGTGATTAAAATCAGCAGAGGAATGCTATTATTTTTTTTACACACCTTAGTTGATTCTTGTCAGCTGATACTTAAATTTCTAAAGAATCTCCTATGAAAAAAATTCTTAAGTAATTGACATGTCTTCTAGAAGTTAAAACATATTCAACTGTGCTGGTTTCTGTACCTGAGGAATTGATATTTCTCAGAAAAATTCTCAGAATTTTTGAGGAATTTGACTCTTCATTTGCCATAACACTAAGATGCTATAGCCATGAGGAGAAAAATGATCACCACCAGAATGAAAATTAAAAACATGCATGGAGATGCTTCAAATGTTCTGGTTGGGGCTGTTCTGTTCCAGGTATCAACCTAAATGTGACTGTTCCAAGCAGGAGTAGTTCAGGGAAAAGTTGGAAAAGGCCAGAATGTTGTTTTTTTTAAAATTTGATTTATATGCCGCCCTTCTCCGGAGACTCAGGGCGGCTTACAATGCGTTAAGCAATAGCCTTCATACTTTTTTTGTATATTTATGCAAAGTCAGCTTATTGCCCCCACAAACTGGGTCCTCATTTAACCTACCTTAGAAAGGATGGAAGGCTGAGTCAACCTTGAGCCTGGTAAGATTTGAACCTGCAGAAATTGCAGGCAGCTGTGTTAATAACAATATTTGTGCTAAAATAGGGTTCTGGAGAATGTGATGTTGTAAGTGCATTTTTTTCTTATCATATTCTAACTTTTATTGATTTCCTGGCTCCGTACTGGCCACCTGTTTGCTCTTGTTGATCCCAATTTTGGTATTTATTTATTTCTCTTTTTCCTTATTTTAAAAGGAAATGTCCAGCGAGAGGAAACTGTCAGTGGAACCCAGGTCCTATTCTTCCAGTACTACTTCCCTTTCCTTCCCTCCCAATTTGCCTCCTGTGCTCCCCTTCTATCCTCAGCACTCTTCATCTGAACTTCAGCACTTCTCCCATGATGCTGCAGCGACTAGTATGGTGGGCAAGATGCATAGACAATCAGGTAAATGACTGGGCTATTTAAAAAAAATTCTAATCATTTTTAAAAATACAAGAAAAAAGAGGTAATAAAATTGGTAAGTAGATAAAGAATTAATACCTGGGGAGATCCTGGAAAACAATAATCAAATAGCACATTTGTGAGCACTATAAATGAACAAGTCAATTACTAGAAATGAGCATGGGTTTGTTAAAACATCATGCCAGACAAACCTTATTGCCTTCTGCAATACAGTAATTAAATTAGTGATCAGGGAAATGCTGCATATTTACTTGGATTTCTGCAAGGCATTTGACAAAGTAGACCCCAAACTACTTGGTAAGATAGACAGCACCACAACCAGATGGATTTGTAACTGACTGACCAAACACATTGAGCATGCAATGGTCCTCGCATTTTTGACTGGTCCTCACACTTATGACCATCCTCATATTTATGCCTGTTGCGGCATTCTTAACAACCGTGTCAGTCATATCACCACTACTTCTCTTCACCACGGTGACAAGATAGGGTGCAAAACGTAAAATGTGAGGACAGTCGTAAGTTCAAGGACTGCTCAAAAGTGCGAGTCAAAAATAACTTTTTCAGCCCTCTGACTATGCACATAGGGACTATTCAGAGGGCTGAAAAAAGTCATTTCTGACTGGTCCTCACATTTTTGACCGGTCCTCGCACTTATGACCTTCCTCACATTTATGCCCATTGCGGCATTCTTAACAACTGTGTCAGTCATTTCACCACTAATTCTCTTCACCACGGTGACAAGATAGGGTGCAAAATGTAAAATGTGAGGACAGTCGTAAGTTCAAGGACTGGTCAAAAGTGCGAGGACCGGTCAAAAATAACTTTTTCAGCCCTCTGAGTAGTCCATATGCACATAGGGACTACCCAGAGGGCTGAAAAAAGTGATTTCTGACAGGTCCTCGCACTTTTGACCAGTCATCATTTATGCCCATTGCAGCATTCTTAATTAAATTAATTAAATAAAAATGACCTGCTGGAGCAGTCCGAGGCAGTCCATTCGGGCCGGCTGCAGGGCAAGGTGATACAACCAGGGTAGGTAGGCCGCTGCTGCCCAGATGGGAGATGGGCGCAGGCCTACAGGGCTGGCTGTAGGGTGAAGCGATTGGATGTCTGCAACCTTAAATACTCAACCTTAAACACATGTAAACACTTAAACACAACCTTAAACCTGGGTGGGCATTGCCAACTCCATATCACTTACTCCCACTTAGGTTTTGTGGCTCCCAGTATTTTCTTCTAAACAGGTATCTCTGGGTGTCTCATCTCTCTCATTTTTCTTTCTCCTCTTCATCTCTCTTTCTCCCTCCCCCTTTCTCTCCTTCATCACTCTTTCTACCCCCCTTTCTCTCCTTCATTTCTCTTTCTCTCCATCTCTTTCTCCTCTCCCCCTTTCTCCCCTTCATCTCTTTCCCCCTTCTCTCCTTCATTTCTCTTTCTCGCCATCTCTTTCTCCTCTCCTCCTTTCTCCCCTTCATCTCTTTCCCCCCTTCCCCCTTCTCTCCTTCATCATCTTTCTCCCCCATTTCTCTTCTTCATTTCTCTTTCTCTCCATCTCTTTCTACTCTCCCCCTTTCTCCCCTTCATCTTTTCCCCCTTCTCTCCTTCATTTCTCTTTCTCCCCCCATTTCTCTCCTTCATTTCTCTTTCTCTCCATCTCTTTTTCCTCTCCTCCTTTCTCCCCTTCATCTTTTTCCCCCCTTCTCTCCTTCATTTCTCTTTCTCCCCCATTTCTTTCCTTCATTTCTCTTTCTCTCCATCTCTTTCTCCTCTCCTATCTGGGCAGCTGCGGCAGCGAACCTACCGGCAGCGAACCTACTATCGGGTCGCCCCTCAGCTTGGAGGCGGCACTTTAAGTCTGCTCCCCACTGCGCGTGCACCCAGCTGACTGCACCTGCAGCCGGCTCTTGCTGCTCTTACTGAGCTTCGCAATGGAGCAGACGGCGCCCTTCCTTCTCCTGGAGCCCATTACAATGCGGAGCTTCGGCTGCAGCCTGGGCTAACATTTTTTACTACCGGTTCTGTGGGCATGGCTTATTTTGTGGGTGTGGCTTGATGGTCATGTGACAATTCTTTAGGATTTAGCAGAGGTACTAGTCTACCAGGATTTTAACTTGGGATCAACCTGCAGCCCTCCCCTGCCTCCTAAGGTGGTGGAGCTTGGGGGGGGGATGCTTTTCAAGAAGTCACAAGGAGGGCTGAGAGCTGGTTTCTGTCCCACAAGTAAGATTTGGTCCAGAACCAACCCCAACATGAAAGTCTTTTATTTGCTCCTTGTACTCCTTGTCTTTGCATTTTTAACAGGTAATAAATTAAATTTCTGATGATGTAAGAATAGCTCATAGCTCACTTTCTAGACAGCTATTATCATGTCTAAAAGCAAGATACTCTTCTCCATCTTTTGTCTGGAGTACCATTTAATCCAGAGCCTTTTAATTCCAGAAGTCCAAGTTTAAAGAATGGACTTCTGGAATTAAAGCTCCATTTTTTAGCTAAAACTTAATTCACACCTGTTAGTTTTGCTTGAGCAGTGTGAACAATTGACAGTGTGATCCTCCAAAGGTCTGAAAAATATATCATTGATTTTTCTTTGGCATTTAAACTAGATAACCAATGTGAAAAAGTGCATCAAGGAAGGACTGGAAAGCCAATTCATATTGAACTGTATTGGGTTTTCTGTTGTTATTTGAATAAAATGAAAAGAAATCAAATAGTAGTACCTAGTGCGGAAAAAGAGACAAAATAATGGGTCATTCTCAACACTTGAATTCTCTACACTTAAAATATCTAGAAATTATTATGGTTAAGTGAGTTTTGCCCCATTTTACGATTTTTCTTGCCATAGTTCAAATCAAAGTTCAAATCAAAGATTTGATAGTTCAAATCAAAGATTTCTGAGACCAATGTTGAATACTTAAATTTCAGTAGTCACCAATCCCAGTCTTAAAATGAGTTTAGAATCAGTGGGAGTCATTGATAACAATGAACTAACTAGCTACTGATAATGAGTCCAGTCCTGCCTTTCTTTTCCTTCTGTCCAAGTTTTGCAAGTACTTTTTCCAGGTTTATGTTTTATTCCGAAGTATACAAACCATTATTGTTAGGGAAAAAATGGGTCTTACAAGCACTTTTAAAAGACAGCGTCAGAATGACTCTGCTCTCAGCCCCCCTTGTGGCTCCTTAACAAGCATTCTCCCCCCCACATATATAAATGAAAAGAATAAGCTTAAAAATCCTAGCCTTTTAAAATTGAAAATATGGAGAATTGGGAGGATGAATATGAGACACTAAGGGAGATGTTTCAAAAAGTAAGGGAGGCATTTAAGCATTTAAATTATTATTAATTTAAATTATTATTTAAATTATAATTATTTAATTATTATTATTATTATTATTATTATTAACTTATAATTATTAATTATTATTAATAATTAATAATAATTTATTATTATTAATTATTATGCATTGAAGCATTGAAGCAGAGAATTGGTTATCTTGCAAAAAAAAGAAAGAGAAAAGATGAATGAGAAGCAAGAGAAACAAGATAATATTGAAAAGGAAATAATTGAAAAAAAAGATAAAGATGATTACACTGGGTTCAATAGAAAAAAATGGAATAAGATGAACTATACTGCTAATAATTAAAAAGATGAGGGGAAATTTTGAGAAATATACTTGACAAATGAAAGAAAGACCAGGGACTCCATAGTGGAAAATATAAAATTGAAAATGAATATAGCAATAGGATGAATAGGATGAAAATGAATAGCAATAGGATGAAGGAAGGAGAAGAAAGATGGAAGAAGGAAAGAGAGAGAGGGAAGGAAAAGAAGGGAGGAAGGAAGGGAAGGGAAATTAGAGTAGGAGGGAGAGTAAGAGAGGGAGGAAGAGAGAAGGAGAAAGGAAGAAGAAGTAGGGAGGAGAAGAAGCGGGCGGGGGAGAGAGAAAGTAAGAAGGAAAGAAAAGAGAGAGGTGGTAAGTTTGAGGAGAAAGATTGCTGTACAATAAAAAAGATGAAATGGAAGAAAGGCAACCCCAAACAAATATATAGATCTTAAGATAAAGAATGAATTGTTAAACTTTAAAGAATAAAAGAGAACAAATATGCATAAATAGCAATAATTAGAAACACACATACAAACATACAATGTATTTTCTTTGAACAGAGTATTTGGCCGGTTCACAAATTTAAACAGTGTTTAGTCATTTCAATTAAATTTACAATTTCTATATTTCCTTTTTGCCATATTTATTCCTTATCTATTTTTTTAAAAAACCAATATTACGCTTCATCCTCATCTCTTTTTTGGGCCACAGTTATTTAATTCTTTTAATAATTTTAAATTTTGTATCGATATGTGTTTTAGTCTGGCTGTGCACCGCCCTGAGTCCACTTGGAGAAGGGCGGGATATAAATTGAATAAAATAAAATAAAATAAATAAATCTCTAATCTTAATCAAATTAAATTTTTCCCTTCTATTCTATATTATACCCCTTCCCATTGTCATCTATTTTTATATCCATCCTCACATTGGTTAATTATGTAATATTAAAGTTGTTTAATACAAATTCAACATTTGTATATTAATCAATATGAACATGAATATTCCAATTATTTCCATTCAATCCAATTTCTTACAAATAAATTAATTATATTTACCAATAATAATAAACCAAATAATTTCCCCCATATATTCCTCCAAACCATTTCTGCTTTCAACACAATATACAATTAATAGTATCTCAATTATTACAATTCCCTAGTTAAATAGAGCTTTTTCTCTTTTGTGTTTTAAAATCTTGAACTCTCCTCTTTTTCCCTAAATTTCCCATTGTTTGCACCTACCTTTTTTGGTGAGGAAAAAGAAAAGAAATCTGCCTCTGCCTAATTTTCCAACGTTGCAGCAAACAGCAAAGCCAACAGCCTGCTTTACATTCAGTCTCGTTTTCAGCTTGATTTGCACAAGAAGAAAAAAAAATCTGCTCCAACAATTTAGCTCTTTGCAGCAAGCAGCAGAGCCCTGCTCAAAATAGCTGAGAGCAAATAAGCTGAGAGTTGGGAGGCCGATCTGATCAACGGGCTAATTAGCCTATGCTGAAGCTGAAAGGAGTTGTTTTTTCTTGCTGTTTGCTTGCAAGGAGGTAACTGCACAGGCCAAAGGGTGGGGGCCACCCCTCCTTGCCACTTAGTGCCCCCCTGCCGCCCCCTTTTGCCTCTAGCGCCTCCCTGCCGCCCTTGCCTCTTACCGACCCCTAAGGCATCCCACCGCCCCCAGGGGGCGGTACCGCCCACTTTGGGAACCACTGGTCTATTCATTTGTTTTCTTTTAACACTGATCAGCTTGTAGGGCGGCCCTTTGAAGCCCTGCGGCAAGAGTTTAAACAGTTTTTTCCCCTCTAGCCGATCAGCTGGGACTCAGGAGACAGCAATAGATTGGGGGTGGGGTCAAATTAAAGGTAAGAATAACGCGGCCGGGGGGGGCAGAACCGGTTCGGTGACGTCATATCATGACGTCACCAAACGTCATATCATTTATTGGCCCGTCAAGCTACAAAAAAATACCGAACCGTTAAATTGCTGGCTCGCCCACCCGTCACCCATCACTATTTATTGGCAATAAATAGCGGTGCGGAGGGGCGAGGCAAGGGGTGGGGCGAGCCAGCAATTTAACAAACGGTTCGGCTGAACCGCCTAGAACCGGCAGAATCCCACCACTGAATCAGAGGCAGGTTAGGGGGATGTACAGTCCACAGTCCCTTGAGCACACACCATTAAAGTAGTAATAGGTGAGAAAAAAAAACAAGCAGTCAGAAAAAAGAGTTTTCATTAGTTTGCAGCCTGCCATTGCCTTGCAGCTGCAAGGGATGAGTCCCATGTGCGTGCATGCACACAGAAACACATGCACAGGTCAGTGTTGTGGCTCTGTTACCTGAGCCTGTGTCATCGGCAGGAGAGGACTCCAAGAGTGAAGGAGAGGAGTTGGCAAGGCCTCCCTCTCCAGGACCCTCCTCTTTGGCAATGCCTTCGGTGTCCGCCGAAGAGCAAGAGATAGGGCCGGGGCCAAGCACGTCCACACAGCCACAGGTGGACAGTGATGAGAGTAATGAGTCTTGGCTGGATCCACGCCAGCGTCGCAGAGATAAGCGCCCGCAACAGAAGAAAGGGTGTGCCCGAGACTAGGCTGAGTCACTGGACCACACCCCACAAGGTATAAAAGGGAGCATGGTAGCCAGTCAAGCCTTGTGACGAACAAAGCTGAAAGCTTCCACGCCTTTCTGCATTGCCAGACTTTTGCTATAGACTTTGCTGGATTATTTTTGGACTTGATTGACTCTGTAATTATTGAGCTGTTTCCTTTGATGTACCAGAAGCGGGGAGAAGTTATCTCTCCTCTTCGTAAGTAATAAACTCTTGGCAGGCAGCCACTAGGTTGTTGCCAAGTTCCGTTATAAGGAAAAGGATTTTGTCAGCTGGTTTGGTCTTTAACTCTTGGACGTCTGTTGGTGTGTGTGCGTGTGTAACGGGGACAGAACAGTCTGGGAGAGGTGATCTGAGCCACGCAGAGGCACATCAGGCCGAAGTCCTAGCACAGAGGCAATGACGGGGAGAGGGGTCAAAATGGGAAGCCTCTGCCCACCACTGCCTGTCTGTTGCCAGCTCTGCCCGGACCCTCTGCCAGCTTAAAAAAAAAACCTGTGGAGCAGCAGCTTCCCTTTTTGTCCACACTCCCTTTCATTGCTTCTATGTCTGGACTGACTCTATGCCTGATGCCGAAAGGGCAATTCTGCTTCCACGCCCCCCAATACCAGAAGCCACACACCACTGCCGTTCACCTGTCGCATCCCCCCCAAAAAAAGCCCCTGCTATCGCCAGAGATGGGCTTCAGCCAGTTCCGACCGGTTCAGGTTTTTAAGATTCTGCATAGTTCGGTGAACCGACAAATCCCATCACTTTCAGTTTCCATACATTGCCCCCCTTCTTTGTGGCAGCCTGTCAAAAGCCTGTTTTGTGACCTGCCTATCACATTCTTGGGCAAAGCATGTGAGCCATTATCTCCTTTCAGTGGTCCATGAAAGTACATCTATAGTATGTGATGCAGATAATAAAGTCGAAAAAAGGTGAACAACATTTTTACAGAACTATAGATACTTTGGGGCCGGGTGTGACAAAGAATGGCTGGAAGGAGAGGGGCTGGGCAAGGCACCCTTTGACATGAGTGACGTTGAGTTGGTCACACCCACCCAGTCACATGACCACCCAGCCAGCCAGTCATTAGGTCAGAGAACCGGTTGTTAAAAAATTTGAATCCCACCATTGCCTATCGCCCATTGCACACTGGCAGGCAGAAGCTTCCATGGCTTCTGCCTGCCCCCCGAATATCTGGTGTCTATTTGTCCCATGCGACCAAAGGCTCGGGTCAAAGGGTTCTCGACAAATGGGCCAGGGCGTGGGGCCAGAGGCCCATTGGCCGGGGAAATGGCCAGGGGAAGGCCAGCAGAGGAGGAAAGCTGGCTGTAAATGAGTTGAGGCGGAAGGTGAAGGAAGTGCAGCCAAGGGTGGGAGACTAAAAGTCCTAGATTGGGTGTCGGCAACCCACGGCTCCAGAGCCACATGTGGCTCTTTCATCCCTCTGCTGTGGCTCCCTGTCGCAGCAGAGGGATGAAAGAGCTGTCGCCTTGTTGCAGCGATGGTCATGGCCAGAGATTTAGTATGGGAGTGAAGTGCCCCTGCACTTGCCAAAACAGCATTCCGCCTTCATCTCAGTGCATTTGCTGCTGCTGCCTTCATGGCCTGCCTGCTGCTCTCGCAGCACCTTGCGCAGCACAGTGAAATTTAGCGTGCTTCACAATGGGGGAGATAGAGTCCCTTCCTTCTGGAGACCATTACGGTGCAGAGCGGCTGTGGTGGCTCACTTTCGCCTCCAGGATGTCAGTTGCTTTTCCTGCAGAGCCACCGGTGTTGTGATGACCCGCCTCACCACTGGCCAGCTGGTCTTAGGCTCTCAGACAACCAGCTGATTGTCAGCGAGCTGCTCCTGGACTCGTCGGCCTCTGGACATCAGATTCCCACCACCCAGCACTAGTTCAGGAATTCCTTACGCCCCCCCCTCCCCCGGGGGGAGAGAGAGAAAGAGAAAGTGTAGGGGGGGGAGAAGAGAGAGAGACAGAAAGAGGGGGGCAAGAGAGAAAGAGAGATAGGCAGAGAGAAAGAGGGAGGGAAAGGGGGGAGAGAGAGAGAGAGACAAGGGACACAGAGACAGAGACAGAGATACGTAGACAGAGCGAGAGAGACAATCAGGGTGGGAGTGAGTGAGTGATGTTAAGTTGGCCACACCCACCTAGGTTTTGTGGCTCCCAATGTTTTCTGTGGGAAACGGATCCAAATGGCTCTTTGAGTGTTTAAGGTTGCAGACCCCTGTCCTAGATCCTTGAGAAAATAGCTCAATACTCAGCACTCAGTACAGTGCTCAGGCACAGACTGTAGAAGCTACTAATTAAATTCAAGAATGAAGTATGCAATGTCCCTTATTGCAGCTTATATTTCCTGCTGAGCTATTCCAGGCTTTCATTATGAAAAGTTTCTCAAAGCAAATGATTTGGTTAGCTGTAGTTCTTCTGTTACGAGTAGTCTAGAATTAATTCCTTTTTGTAGGATTGGTATTAAATATGCAAAGACTCAAACTCCTTTCCTGATATGTATTTTTGTTGCTCTTCAATTTAGGATAGGTAAAATAATATTTTTCAATTTGTTCATTTTTCAGGAAATCGAAAGAATATCCAATATCCATGTCTAACTGTGCCAGACAAGAATGCAGCTTTCCACATAGAAGATAAATCATGTGTGCCACTGAATTATGGGAACACCATTTTCAAGCAGGACCGGTCCTCTCAAGGGCAAACATCTTTTAGTATATTTTTAGACAGTGGAACATCAAATGCTTCCAACCACTGGCTACAGAAAAGTCATGCTGGCCAAGAGCTAGCAGCAGCATCAGATAGCGAAGCAGCGCATGGGGAATCTCCCACCCAGATGAGCAAGGACTCACAAGAGCCTCTGCCCCAATGGCCGCTCCCTCAGGGACAGGAAAAGACTGCTGCTCTTGGCTGGAGGCAGTCTCCTGGCAGGGATTGTGGGACAGTCTCACATGGGACTGCCAGACACAAAGGCTGTCAGAGTGGCTTTCTGATTTCCCAGCAAGCCAAGGTCCGAGGCCCAAAGCGTGTCGATATGCCCCCAGATGAAGACTGGCGACAGCACACCTTTGCTCCACAGCCTGCCACAAGAAGCTTCTTCATCCACTCTGGAAACGCCCTGTAAACCCTGGTTTGTGCAGCAGTTACCTCCATGCACAGGCATGACAGAAAGATGGGACCCTCTGTTGGGCTGTTCCTTTTGAAAGAGGCTCTTGTCTGAAATGCAATTGATAATAAGATAGCAAGATTTTTTTTCAACCAGTTGCTGCCAGTTTTGTCTTTGAAATAGTTATATCATTGCCGAAAACTAACTGCACTTTATTTCTTTGTATGTACTGCTGTTTTATAAGAACCTTGTCAGCAATTCCATTCCTAACCTTTTGCTAGAAGAAATGGTTTAAGGCTCATTTGCAGTAGAAGAGAGGGCAAGATATGCATTTGGACTAAAATTAAATCCTCTGATGTTTTCTATAGGCTGTATTTGGTGAATTTATGTATCATGTTAAGTAGCACTAGGAAGCCTCTGTGCCAACTGTCAATTCAGTGTTATGTTCTTCTGCTCCATTATATGCTGGGGGGAAGATTTCAGACCTTTCTACAGAATTGGTCATGTTCATAGGCACAGATAACTCTGATGGGGGCTAGGGAGGGAGTGGTAAGAAGATATGGCACCAGCCCATTTCCCATTTTTTTCAAAGTAGACTACTAGGATTTGAAGTAGCATGTTTAATAAACACAGAATCACTGTAATTATTTTAGGCTCTGACATACTTGCCTTTGTAATTTTTTTCAAAGAAATAAATGAAATAGTTATGTTTATTGAATGATTATTAATTGCTTTCCTATTTTCAGAAAGGTGTTTCCCAAATTAGAATAATTCTTTCACTGTTCATTTTTTCTCTTTGTGATATTAAATATTTTATGGGTTGACTTTTATAATAACTTATTTTGTGAATCTAGCTAAAGTAAGACAATTTGTGTGTTTTATAAGATTATGATTTACAATAGAACTGTTGTAAATGTTGCAGACAAAATACACCACATTTAAAGGCCCTGTTAAGAAGTTAGTGTCCTCATCCTGATTTTCATTCTTTTTGTTTTAAGGTTCATATCTTTGTAAATCAGGAGATTTAGTTACGATTATTTAGTCAACTAAGGTCAACTATGTCCATGTTTGATATAGGAAAGGTCAACTATGTTGGATTGATATAGGAAATGTTCCTTATATTAATACTGCAGAAATTCAGAAGGGATATTTTGTAGATGGCAAATGAAAAAACTTTTGATAGGATGTTTTAAGAAAGTAGAGTACATGTGTATATTAACAGATTAACAGAGTTGGAAGGGACCTTATAGGTCATCTAGTCCAACCCCCCACCCCCCACCCCCGCTCAAGCAGGAGACCCTACACCATTTCTGACCAGTCTTTTCTTGAAAGTCTCAAAGCTTACTGAGCTTTATTACAATACAGTAAGCTCAGTAGATATATGGATTCTTGTCACTTGGATTGCAAGTGAATCAGAGAGTCAAGTCCTGTCACCTTAGCCAAAAGTTGCTACCTTTTCATGCTAACCAGTTGGCCCACCCCCACCCCCACCCCCACTTTATGTATTTCTAACCTTTAGAAAATGAAGCAATCCATAAGGCCATGAGGAATTGGGGGGGGGGAGGGCTTACAGTCCTAACTAAGTTGGTCTTCCAACAGAGGTGATAAACTATTATTTATCTCCTCGTAGATGAGCAGGAATGAATATTATGGACTTAATGCATCCTGACAGCTACTCTACTGCATGGGTTCAGGAGAGACAAAATATATCACAAGTAAGTAGTTCTGGCCAGCACACATTAGTTTCTGATCCTTAAAATTCAAGGCAGCAAACTACAACAACTTACTTCTTTAGCCTCCTGCAAGTATCCTTTCATTCCCTGTTGCCCAGGCCACCTATCATTTCTTTCCTCAGAACATTTCTTCTGCAAGGGCCTTTTTAAATTAGAGCTGGTTCCATCACTCAATTAATTTGAAATTCCCATGTAGTAAGATAACTTTTCTTTCTCATCTCTAGCACTTTGGATGCTCTTTTTATCTTGCAATTTAAGGGGAGAGGGGAAGCGTTGCTTACCTCCAAAGGAACCTAGTTGTAGGTGATGTCAGGAAAGTGACAGCTCAAAATGAGCTGAAGGATAAAGGAGCTAAAGGATACTGCAAGGATAACATAATGTTCTATTTAAAACATGCTGAAAATACAAAGAATTAATATACTGTAGCAGCTGCTCAATGAAAAAGCCAAAGTGCTAACTAGTTGCAAAACTTCTCAACTCTTACCTTTGTGTAGCCTTCTCCAACAAATAAATTAGATTTTTCATTAGGCCGTGTGAAGAACAGAATGAAGGGGCAGAATTTAAACTGGAGATGGATAGAAATAAGATCGGGAAACACCTATTTTGAATGATTTGAAATTCAAGGGCCCTGCAAATTGTATTCTGCAGCGGATCAGCCAGTTGAGCCCTTGTTTTATTTGTGGGAGAAAAAACTGGAGAATTGATTTAAGTGCTTCATGTTCCTGTCTTCAAAGGCGGGCAGGGGGATTATCCAGGAAATTACAGACTACTCCAATTGAGGCTGATAACAATCATCTAGAAAAGCTCCTAAAGAGATTCGTAAGCATCTTGGAAACATAATTACCCAAAGTCTGCATAGATCTTGTCAGGCTAGCCTTATCGTATTTGCTATCTTTATTAGTCAATTTGGGGAATGCTTTAAAATTTAATTTCAGTTTGATAAAATATCCCATGAGAAGCTCAGAGTAAAGCTAGCTCAAAAAGCCGGATGCCACTTCAGTGCCGTGGAAGATCAGCTGCACAGGAGATAAGCACCACTGCGACGGGTCTATGACAATTTGCTATGGTCAACTTGCCACGGCCAACTCATTGCAGAACAAAAGCTTGCTGCAGGATAAGAGTTACACTAATAAGGAAATGATGGAATAGAATCATTAAAGGATGCAAAAGGAGAGACAGAATGAAATGTGAATGGCAAAAATTTAATATTTATTTTAAATAAAATTGTTAAATTATCCCACAGCAAGTTGTCCTATGGCAAGTTGGCCATGGCAAGTTAGCTGTCAGCGAGTTGGTTGTGGCAAGTTGGCCCATTCCACCTGCAACCTCCTTCCCCTCCTGCAGCATTAGGACTGCCCAACACTATACAACTAGAGACATGCACAAGACCACAGCTCATTTAATTCAGGGAAACGCAGTGTTGCCCCTCCCCATGCTGGACAAAAAAATCATCCATGCGCTTCACCTACTGGCCATTAGAGGTTTTGACCGAGACGAAAAGAGTCAAAGAGATTCTTTGCTGAAAAGGTAAACATGTACAATCTATAAAGGAAGATTGGGCTATAATAATATAGTATTATTAATAGAATTAATAATAATTAATATTAATATAATTAATAATATAGTATTATTAATAGTATTAATGTAGAATGTAGAATGAATAAGTAAAAATAAAAAAAGCAAGTTCTTATTGCAGAGTCTGAGGTTAATCTAATTTAGTGGTAGCCAAAACATTCCAATACCAAATGAATTTAGCTCAATTTTAGCAACCCTATAAACATGTAATTTTAACAAAGCTTCTTTGACACATTTCCTTCCAAATGTTTATAGTCCAGTTTTATTCATTCTTTTTCCACATAGCATAAGCAATTATCTAACTTCCAGAATGCATTATACAAATCCTTTTTCAAACTCTCCCTTTCATTCACTTTATAAAATATGAATCTTTTAATAATGTGCTTAAATATTGAAACAGAGCTGTACTTTTCTTTAAAACACTTGGCAATTATCAGAAACTGTAAGCTAAAGTGCAGTTTTCTACCTCATCAAAGCTAAAAATCCACTTGGGAATATGTTGTAAATACTTATTTACTAAGTATTTAAATACTAAATTCTAAATACTAATTTGTCACTAGTTTATGGTTTCGCAAAGCCATCTTCAGTTCACCGTATCTACTGTGCCAACTCCCCTGAAAGTTGGAGAGCAATCAACTTTGGAAGAAGGTCTGTATAGGAAATGAATCTAAATGGCCTGGATCTAGGAAGGGCAGACTGAGGCATTGCCTGTTAACAGGACCATATCCATATGTTCCTACAAGGAGACTGAAAGTTTAAACACAAGGAGACAATGTGTTTAGCCATCTTGCTCCCAACCACAGCAGAGACTGTCAACTGTCCAACTAGTGAACAAAGGAGGACACACTGTCAGGAGATTTGAATTCCCAAAAGTAAAATTTTATTGGATACACCATATTGGTACTGAAAAAAATAAAACCAGCTCTGGTTTTCCCGCGCAAATGCTTGTCCAGTTAAACGATAATTTCCCTTTCTCCCCACCCCTGGGTGATCACCCCTGGGTGATCATTGTCCAATTATGAGATGTTCTTTTGTAATGGAAACAGTCCATCTCTTTCCTTGATGGCTTCCATGCTCACAATCTCTGCATTCATTCTCTACATTTCATTTCCACCTTCCATCCCCACCAGTTCATTGGCAATTGAAAAGCGTTAAGGTTTGAAAGAAGCAAAGTGGTCCAATCTTGACAGATACTAAGTTAGCAAACATCACTTTCAGGAATAAACTGATTAAACTGATTTCTAAGCTATTACAGATTTTTGGAAAGACAAATTGGAAAATGTCGGAGCAATCTGCCTTCAATCCAAAATGAAAGAAAATTTTAATCATAAGCTTTGAATTTAAAGAATCTGAAATAAACAGCAAAAAGCTAAACAATATTTAATCTTAGAAAACTATAAATTGACTAAGGGTCTAAATAAAATTGGAATATTGAAACTATTACAAGAGGATTTTGGAAAATGATAAAAGCAAAAGGCTTTTCATGGGAAATACTCTGTTTTGATTTTTACAAGACATAATAAAGATGCACAATTTCATAATTTCAAATTTTATGACAATTTCAAAAACTGGACATGCTTACATTGTCTGAGTGTAGCTCTATCATCTCCTTTCTCAGAGTAAACAACATTATGCAATGCATACAGGAATATGAAACAAGTAACAGCCTTTGTGACAATGACAGAACAGACACATTTCAGGCAGCAGGTTTATTGTAAAGTACATGATGCGCTAAATTAAGGCAATTATATGTGAAAAATAAAAGAATCTGATCAACCAATGATACTTAATTGTCTAAGATAATTTATATTTTTATACGGTCTTGATAGCTGGTAGTGATAATCGGCTGTTTGCAGCTCGTTTTACTTTCTAAGAGTGCTTCCTATTGACCCACGATGGCCAAGAGCAACCGTCTGAAATCCCCACTTGTGTCACTTGAAATCATGATGGCCAAAGTCTTGTGGTACATCTGTGTGAAGAGCTGTTTGATCTGTACAAGATCAATCTGTCCCAAAAGAAATAGAATAAAAATATAACATGAAAGAAGTTTAAAGCCATAGCTTCAGGTTGAAAGGACACTACAGTTAATCCCCAGGTTAACTTTGCGAGTAAGTCCCGAAACTACGAATCTTGCAGCACCACGACAGTTGCCCTTATGAACAACCTCAGAGGCTCTGCAACATTCGTCCTGAACATTGCCAGCCAAAATGGAGCTTCCGAAAGGCTGATTTGCCCTTCCTGTGTTCCATTTGGGCCTGCAGAGACCTCGCCTGACAGGTTGCTGGCCGAAATGGAGCTTCTGAGGGGTGAATCTGCCCCTCTGATGCTCTGTTGGGGCCTCCACGAGCTTCCCTGGCCCATTGCAGGCCGAAATGCAGCTTCGGGGGGGGGGTGGATCCACCCCTCTGATGCTCCATTTGGGGCTCCGCAGGCCTCCCCCGACCCATTGCAGAATGAGTGGAGCTTCCAAGAGTCACTTTAGGCCTCTATTCTCTGCGAATTGAGGCCAAGATGTTTGCAAATGGAGGGAAGGTTTTGGTCCTTCAGGCCTTCCTCCATTTGCCATTTCCTTGCTGAAGCCTGCAGGGAGATTGCGCCTGTAGGCTTTGGCAGCCCTTTGCAAAAACCCTTTGTCAGCACCAGCAAAGCTTGGGAGGGGCAAAGGCTTTTTGCAAAGGGCTGCCAAAGCCTACAGGGACGCAATCCACAAGCACTTCAGCGGCGAGAAAAGAGGCCCTGCAGCCCTCCGCACCTTTTTCATTGCTGAAGCCTTCCTTGCCAACCATTGTTGGTGAGAAAGGCCCGGAAAAGGAACACATGGCCCTCTGGGCCTCTGTTTCATTGCCGAAGCTGTCCTCAAGCGGTTTGGCCTTGAGAAAGGAGGCCCGGAATGGCCTCCATGGCACTGTGGACCTCCTTCTTCTTCACCAAAGCCATCCTCAAGCGGTTTGGTGGCGAGAAAGGAGACCTGGAAGTGCATGCGCGGCCCTCCAGGCCTCCTTTCTCGCTGCCAAACTGCTTGAGGAAGGCTTTGGTGACAAAAAAGGAGGGAGCAAGCAAAGAAACAGGCTGTAAAGGAGACAAATCTTAATCTGTGAAGTGACCCAGCGCGGCAGGATGGTGGGGGGAGCAATTATGAGGTCCCAATGGGAGAATGAGGTATCTGTGGGTCAGGGGAGGCCTTGGGTGGTCTTAAGCAGGTTGCCTGTTCCATCACCATTGCCTTCCCAATCCTGAGATACCTCACGTGCATTTAACAAACTGTGCATTCGATTAGCAAATGCGTGGGCGAAAGGAGGGACTGATCGCTTTCAAGGAATGAGAGTCACTCCTACGAATCTTCGGGTTATGAATGGAATGGGCAGGCTCCATTATATTTGTAACTTGAGGACTATCTGTACATATGTTAACTCAACCTTGAGATTTATCTCAGTCACATGGGAGCTGATTTATGGACAGAGAAATGAATACACAATCAAAAGCATTGTTCAGCATTAGAAATGCCAAACCACTATATATTATATTATATTAATTTGCAGAATTAATACAAACCAAGCACCAATGACTGTAATGAATAATGGCTTCATTTTGTATGCTTTTTCAGATTTTTTTTCTTTTATAATTTTGCGTATTTTTTTCAGTTTGTTTTTGTTGTTATATTTGGTTAATTTAAAACCAAATATTTATTTTTTATTTTATTTTATTTTTAAATTTATATACCGCCCTTCTCCATGAGGACTCAGGGTGGTGTACAGCCAGAATTAAAAAACATGAAATACAAATATTAAAAAACAATTAAAATATATATAAATTTGGCCCATAATTAAAAATACAAACTAATTAAAACATTCAAAATTTCTTCTTAAGCCAGCCCGGCCTGCTGAAAAAAGTGGGTTTTAAGGGCACAGCAGAAGGCACTAAGATCTTGGATTCTCCTTATCTCTGGGGGCAACTGATTCCAGAGGGTAGGTGCCCCCACAGAGAAGGCCCTCCCCCTGGGGGTCACCAGCCTACATTGATTGGCTGATGGCACCCTGAGGAGGCCCTCTCTGTGGGAGCGCACGGGACGATGGGAGGTCGTCGGTAGCAGCAGGAGGTCTCGAAGATAGCTAGGCCCGATGCCATGGAGTGCTTTAAAGGTGATAACCAACACCTTGAAGAGCACTCGGAAGACCACTGGGAGCCAGTGCAGCTCGTGCAGGAGCTGCAATATTAAAACCAAATTAATTTATATGCTTATTAATACTTTTATTTTTAAAAAATGTGCCTGTTTATATCACCCTCCTTCATTGTGAGGAGACTGGCACTTTTCCTTTACTTATATTTTCCGTGAGTCCAGAAGAAAGCTTCTGGATCAAGTAGCATTACCTGATGGAATTACTTTAATTTAAAAAGCTAAGTTGCTACAGGCAATAGCTACTTTCTAAAGCTCTATTCCTCTCATCACTATAACTTTTCAACTGGCTATTTTGCTGTCATGAGAAATTCCTTTATAAAAAATATATAAAAGAATTTCTCATGACTAAATAATAATAGGAAAATACAGTTAGTCCTCAACTTACAACAGTTCATTTAATAACTGTTCAAAGTTACAGTGGCCCTGAAAAAAGTGACTTATGACCATTTTGCACACATGACTGTTGCAGCATCCCCATGGTCATGTGATCAAAATTCAGATGCTTGGCAACTGTTGCCATGTCCCTGGGTCATCACCTTTTTCTTTTTCTTTTTGACAAACAAAGTCAATGGGGAAGCCAGATTCACTTAACAACTATGTTACTAATTTAACAACTGCAGTAAACAACTGTAGCAAGAAAGGTCATAAAATGGGGCAAAATTCACTTAACAACTGTCTTGCTTTACAACAGAAATCTGGGGCTCATTTATGGTTGTTAAGTTAAGACTACCTGTATGGAGTTAAGGACAATTCTTACATTATTCTAGTTTTTTATTATTTTTCCTCCCAAAAGATGTCAGTTCGTTTTTAAATTGAACAGAATTGTCATATTAAAGGTGTAAAAACCTCTTAAGTGATTTATCATGGTCTGTTGTACATATCCATTGCAAGACGCATCACTATATATACTATCAGAAAATAAGCATTCTTACCTCACTACGAGTTACAATAATTCTAACCAGGGTAGAATCATCTGTGCCAGCTCCTTTCATGGCATGATAAAGTCTTTCTGCAAAAAAGGCTGGGCGATTTAGAGCACATTGTACTGTAAGAAAGCAAACCCAAGAATATGTACAAGTTTGCATTGGGAACTAAAAAAAGACTGCTTTCCAGGATTAAGGCAGAACTTTTTCAAATACAAACTTTAGACATAAAACTTAATTTTACTATAAAGTGCAAATGTTTCTCTTCATTGTAACATTTAGATCTGTACTGTTTTTCCCCACTTCCAAATATGGGGTTTGGCATTATTACCGAGCCCCTTTTAAGAAGGGAAATGAATGTAAGTCAGAGATCATTGTACACTGATAGAGGTAGGTGGGAATATATGATTTAGTTCGTTGAGATTTGTGATTTCATTTTTAAACTTGGTGTTCTATATAATTGGACTTCTGTCAGATTGGGAATCTGTCAGAATGGAAGAGAGGGAAAAAAGCAAGTCAGAGGTAGCACTAGAACTAAATCCCTGACATTAAGAAGCCCTTGATTACAAGATGACTCTTCCTTTCGATCCAACCATTTTTCTATTTGCAATCTCAAATTCTCCAGAAAATGAAAACAAAAACAGATGATCATGAATTGCTTTATTTATCTTAAGGATAAATACTGGCAAATGAGAATTACTGGAAGAAGTGGGAGTGCCTCCATTCCAGCTCCCAGCCATAGGACCTTTTTTAATAGAACCACTTATTGAAAATAGCCTTCTCGAATAACCAGCTGTCTGCAAGGATATTAATCCTTCCAATCCCCACCACCTGTCAGAGCAGAAGAAGCTTCTTGGATGAAAAGTGAAATGTCTTCAAAGAAAAAACAAGAAAGGTCAGTTGCCTCCTGAAAAAGCACCTTTGGGACACTTATTGAAAAATATCTTCAAAGAGAATTCACTGCTAACCAAAAGTTAAGTTCCAAGACATTTGTTAAATAAGATAATTAAGCACACTTATATTACATAATTTTTTCTGCTTTTAATTCCATGAAAGAAGATATTATAAACCTTGCTTCTAATCAGTGGCATCTTTCAAAAACTAATTATTAATTTTTGTGGATCCTTGAAAATTAAATTCGCAATAAAATTAAAAAAAGAAAAAATGTGGAAAATAACTTACAAATAGTCTTCAAGCCATGCTCTACATTTCCTGAAAATTCCCGGCCAATGCTACTTAATAAATCACGGTTAGCTATCTGCAAATAAATGTCAGGAAAACGAAAGAAACTGTATAAAGAATGGTGCAGCAAAATCAATTTTTTTCCTTTTGCAGGCAACAGTTTACTAGAGGTGCCCCACCCAATCTTCCTGTACTTTGTTGTACCTGTGAATAAGCTTCCACAGTGGCTTTCAGCTGGGGGAAGCTTCTAGACGCGAGGATCATGTTGAAGCAAGACTCATCAGTTCCCAGTTTCCCTTCCCCAGCTTGGTAAAGTCGTTGAGCATCCTGCTGAGCTTTTTGATAATCTACAGTTTGATTCTCGTCCCGATTACCCTGCAGAGAAAAACAATGTATCATGACCATTGCACACTAGCTTTCACTTTGTCACTAATCACTTAATATAAACAATGAAAAACACTGAATTCAAAAAAAATAAGTCACACTATGTTCTTTGTTAAATTACTTTTAATAAGAATTCATCAAAAATGGAAATTAGTCATGCATAATTTCTAAACACAATATTTCATGCTCTTTACCATGTTTTTATCGTAAGTTTAAAATAAAAGTTAAAGGAAAGAAAGAAATTGGCTTTCTTAAGCATTTAACAATTTAAAAAATGTATACTTCAGCAGAGGATTAAGATGGCTCTTAATATGTGTTATATAACTTAAAAAAAAATCTCCCATTCTTTTCTGTTATTTGAAAGATTTGAGGGTGGGGTGTGGCAGAATTTATTCAACAATTAACATTTCAGTTATGTGATTCAAATTATATTCAATAATGCTTTTCTTAGAGCATTTCTTTTATAAATGTGAGCTGAAGTTCCCGAACTAAAACATTAGGTTAAAAGTTACTCATTCAAACCCATCCCCACTGCTCAGTCCAATGCAAACCAATCACCAGTTGTTGAGTTGCTGTGAGAACTTTAGGCTGGGAAGGTGATAAGAAGTTGTTCTCAGGTGATGCTCTCTTGTCTTCTTTGGAGCTGAGACAAAATAGACGGCCCCAAGCCAATGCCTCCCTCCTCCCTAGCCCAGAAACATACATCACAGTAAAGAAAGACCAAAGCAGGTGACAGGTCATAAAAATACCAAGACCCCCTCCTTGTATCATCCCAATAAGGCTCTATGGCAGGGGTGTCAAACTCAAGGCCCACAGGCTGGATCTGCTAGGGGATGCTTAGATCTGACCTGGAAACAGCGAAGGACCTGCCCACGGTGCCTCTGCCAGAGAAAAACGGAACTCAGAAGAGCTCTATTTTCGCTGGCAGAGCACTTGGGGCGCAACAAATGCCCCGACATGAGTGATATCAAGATGGCCACACCTACCATGGCCACATCCATCCTGCCCTCTCCCAATGTCAAATACATCCCTGATGTGGCCCTCAATGAAATTGAGTTTGCTGCCATTGATCTATGAGGACCTGACATGCTGCCCCCCCCCCAGAAAAGGTTTTGCCAGTGTTTTAGCAGTAGGGATCTTTTGACATGGGACAAAGTGGACCTGTTTCAAGAACAGGTCAATAGCCACCCAGATGACAGTGTTTCCCGCACTTTCTGGCAATTCTATTATAAAGTCCATAGAAATCTCTCTCCAGGGTGCTGAAGGCTCTGCTACTGGCTGAAGAAGGCCAGGGGTTTTCCCCCTGTCTTTGCTTGGCAGCTGCACAGATAAGGCAGCTAGCTACATAGTTCTTGATGTCTTTTTTGAGGGATGCCACCAAAATTGTCTTTTCAGAAGGTGTAAGGTTTTTACAAACCCAAAGTGCCATGCTAGCCTTGAGTCATGGCAGGTTTGCATGGTTTTAAGTCTCTGACTGGCTGGAACGTGCAGCTTCTCTCTCACCCAGGCAAACCTTCATACATGGAGCTGAGGAACCACTTGTCTTCGGTTAAGGCTTGCTTAAAGGTCAAGGTAGTGGTGTTATCTGGGGAAGGGTCCTCCTTTGTTTGCGCTCCAGTAACCACTGGAGCAAGTGGTTGCAGCACTGCAACTAGCAACCAAGCAGCTAGTTGCAGTGCTGGGAGCAAGGGCTTGACTATTTCTGGCTTCGCACTGTTGTACTATGGGAGCCTTGATAGGACATCCACCAGGAAATTCCCTCCCCCCGCCCCAATAAGTAGCAAAGAGTGAAGTTGAATCTTTGAAAGTGTTGGGCCCACCGTGCCTGTTTAGGAGACAGTTTTCTTAGGGTCTTTGGAGCCTCCAGGTTTTTGTGACACCTGAAATAGAATCTTGTTCCCCTCCAGAAAGTGGCACCAAGTGAGAAGAGTCCATCAAATGGCATAGCCTTCCTTCTTCCACAGTGCCCAACATTCTTCAGTTTCAATTAATTTTTTGGAAGTGTATGCACACGGCTATAGTTGGCCCTGTGCATTCTCCTGCAGTAGGCAGCCCTGATGGCCACATCACTGGCATCAGCCTGAATTATAAAAGGCTTTTCCGGGTCTGGTTGCCTTAGCAATGATTCAGCGGAAAGACTTTTAACTTTTCAAATGCTGCTTGGCACTCCATTGTCCATTTTAGGGGTCGGCTGGGTTTCGGCTTGTCTACCCCCTTTATTTTCAGCAAGTAGTGATGGGGAAGGCAATCTGGGCAAACTACAGGATGAATTGTCTGTAAAAGTTGGCGAAGCCAAGGAAACTCTGCAGTTATTTCCTCATGTGGGGAGGTACCCAATCCAGTACTGCCCTCACTTTAACTGGGTCCATTTCCAACCCCTCATGGGAGATTTGGTACCCCAAGTACCGAACCAGTCTTTGTGGAACTTGCATTTGGACAGTTTACATACAGTTTGTCTGCTCGGAGTTTGTTCAGGAATCCTCTGACCAACTTCACATGCTCCACTTTTGTCTGGGTGTATACCCAAACCCCTTTATATAGGTGTTCCTGGAGCACCTCATTTATCAGCTGCATAAACACACTGGGGGCTCCCTGTAGTCCAAACGTTAAACTGGAAACATCCTAGGGGGCAGTTAAAGGCAGTTTTCCATTCATCCCCTTCTTTAATCCTGACCCGGTAGTAGGCCTCCCATAAATCCAGCTTTGAGAATACCCTAACCTTGGAGAAGTTGGCCAGCATGTCTTTCATGAGGGGAAGGGAGTACTCATTTTCCATGCACACTGCATTTAGACCCCATAATCTATGCACAAACGAAGAGACCCATCCTTTTTTTCCCAAAACCATACCGGGGAAGCTACCTTGGGTCTAGTGGTTGAATGAAGTCCTGCACTAGATTTTTATCTATAAAATTTTGCAGCTCTTCTAACTCCCATGGAGTCATAGAATACAGCTTTAGTGTCAGTAGCTTGGTCCCAGGGACAATCTCAATGGTCCCAGAATTCTTCGATGTACTCAGCTACCAGGTGGCGGCCCTGCCTTACAGTTTTGATCTGGTCCCTAGCCTTGTGATCAGCCAGGGGATCCTCAAATCTCCGTCTCAGTGCCGTCATGAAACAGTCAAAATTGCAGAGCTCTGGGGCATTAGCATTATGGAGGGTTACCATCCACCGGGCAGCAGCTCCTTCCAGAGCCAGGGTGACAACTGACTCTGGCTCCTTTGATGGGAAGGACACAGGTAGGTGACATCGTGAGAGAGGAAGAATCCCAGTTGCTGGGGATCTCCATCAAACTTGATGCCTGGGGTGGGTGTTTTCTGTTTCAGTTGTGGGGCTCCTCCTCCCCCGGCTCTCTGGACATTCGCTCCACAAATGTCTCTCTCCAAGAGGGATTAGCGGGTGTGGTGGCTGCCCCGTCTGTGGTTCCGGCAGCACCAGCAGAGATCCTCGGCGCATGGGACTCCCTCTTCCCATCTGCGGTTTCTCCTTGCTCTCCCTCCTCTCTTCATTTGGGCCATGGCCTCTCGGGTTCTCAGATTCTGGAAAGCTTCCATCATGAGTCGGTCAGCATGGTCTGGTTCTTCCTCCAGGTCATCATCATCATCCAGGGCTTCCATCTCCCATCTCCAACCATGCTGCCAGCTACCTTGGATGAAGGTGACCCCTTTGGTCCTTCCTCCACAGTCCTCCTTCCCCATCTAAACGGACCATCTTGGCTTCACAAGGTCCTCCAGGTGCTGCTTCCTCTGTCCATTTGCTGGGGGCTGCATCAGGTTGACCTTGGTGGAGGTCTCTCCCCAGCATTCAGCTTCTTCATGCTTGCTGCCCTGGTTGGACATCTTGTGCATGGTCCCCATGGTAGCGCAGGTGCCTCTCCGGGTTGACCACTTTTTAGATCCTGCCTAATGTAAGGTCTTGCCTCAGTGATCCTCTCAAGAACTCTTGAAACAGGTAGCTTTTCAAATGGAACTTATATTGGGAGACAGTGATAGCAAAGAGAGTAAGCAGGATTTGAAGTTCCCATGCTAAAAGGTTAGGTTAAAAGTTACTCATTCAAACCCCTCCCCACTGCTCAGTCCGACATGAACCAATCACCAGTTATTGAGTTGCTGTGAGAAGGGAAGGTGGGAAGGTGATAAGAAGTTTTCTCAGGCATCGCTCTCTCTTTGGAGCTAAGGCATAACAGATGGCCCCAAGCCAATGCCTCCCTCCTCCCTAGCCTAGGAAGATACATCAAAATAAAGAAAGTCCAAAGCAAGTAACAGGTCATAAAAATACCCAGCCCCCCTCCTTCCGCCAGAATGGCAGCATCCCAATAGGGATCTATGGGGACCTGACACTGCCATCCCTTTGTAAGGGGCAGTTATGAAAGCTAGCTTTCAGCCTTCAGCATACTATGGAAGTCATCCCACAGCACTGCTTTTTTTTCAGTGGGCCTTCTTCTAAGACTTCTGCTGCACTTCTGAAAACCTTGCTCTGAAGTCATCTTGAATCAACAATGTATCTTCAACTGCTAATCCTTTCTAAATCTGTCATGGTTTTGCCAGCTATTAGACTTCCATCTCTCCTCACTGCTTCCCAAAGATTTTGTGTTGTAAGGGTCAACTTGCCTATGGAAAATTATGAGAACCTATGCTACTTCTCCTATGGTCAGTTTCTATTTACCATCTAAAACAAGAAATGTACCTGGCTGGATATATAGATGACAGGAAGCTAAAAAGTAGTGGGTGATAGCAAACACCCAAAGTTTCAGTATATGAATATGCTTCGCAAACACATATATTGTAAGAGAATGTGGTTGTTATCTCACCTGACACATAGATACAAGTAATCGTTCAAAATGACCAGATGTATCAGCCCGAATATCATGCTCAATATCTCTTCCAAATTCACTCTTGTAACATTTGACTATTTCTTGAATCTCCTGATTTGTTCTTGTGCAAAGAATTTCAATCAATACATTTTCTTGGGTACCTGCACCCTGAAAGCAGAAAAACAAAGTTGCCATATCAGCACCAAAAAGAGTGCTAGAAAAATGATCATGTACGTCTTTTATAGTACATCAACATCTAGGCTAAGCTGCTTCATATAATAGAATATACTGCAAGCAAAAGCCACATTATGCAATGCCCAACTCCCAAATAAATCAGTACTAGATTCTCTCTTTGATCACCTCCTCCTAATTTTCTGTGTAGTCCTGGCTGGTTCTACTTCCTGAGATTACTTAATGTACATTACAACTTTCCTAGTTGTGGAAAAACAAAGTTTGGAAAGGGTGGAAAGCCTCACAAGCTTTTATATGTCAAGCTCTGAATGTCCTTTGGCTTCTCTAACTTCTTTTAAATAGTAAATTCCTCAACTATAGTAAAGGAGCAATCTTAACATTTTGGATTTTCTTCCCTTTTCTTAAGCAATCTTACTGCTGTTCCTCTCAATCTGATTTGTTTTTGTGCCTTTTGTGCCTTCTTTCCACTTACTGCCCCATCTCCCTGATGCTTTTCTTCACCTCCCAGGCTCTACTGGCTTTCTTCTGTCTTTCTTCTGTCCCATATAAATTAGCTGCTATCAGGTTCAAACTGAGCCTTAAGGAGGCTGCCCTAGGTGCCACTTCCACTACTGAAGCTTATGGCTGGTCCAGCCAGGCCTCCATTTCAAACAGAGTAGGGGACAGATAACTGTAGACAACTCCTGGGAACCAGAGCTTCTGAGTTCCTGTTGGCATTTTTGGTGCCCACACTGGGAGTGGCAGAAATGTGGCCACATAAAAGATAAATATAATTTGACAGGCATAACATCTAGATCTAGTAAAATCATTCCCAGAACAAATACCATTTTGCTTTACTAGCAATAAAAGAAGAGGAAGAGCACTGAGTTAAAATATTCATTCTTGCTCAGAAATTCAAATGAATTAATGCTCTAGAGCAGGGGTGTCAAATTCAACTCATACCTTCATTGCATGCCTTAAACTCCAGGCATCATAATAGGTACGTGGCATGAACAATGCAAGGATAAGTTCTTCCATATTCCCACTTAGCTCCGACTTCAGGTCTTTAATTAAATCCTGTCCAGTTATCAAAATAAGAATTCAGAAGGGAGCATATTCACAAAACCTTAAACATATATTTGAACATATACTCAAAACAAAAATTAGCTAGAGTAAGATACATTTCAAACAGAAATAGACTTATTTTACATTTTTTATTTATATTAGGAGGAGCCAATTATTTAATTATTTTTAAATAATTACTTTTGATTATTAAGTGTAAAACTTAAATGCAGTGTTTTAATTAGTAAGACAGGACTGAATAATAATAATAATTTAATGAACACAATAGCAACATTATTATGAATGGGCTGCAATGCATAGGCATACTTACCACAAGCACTAGAAGCAAATAACTGTAGCAATTAAGAAAACATAAATAAATAAAGCAATGTAAAATATCAACCCATAATGCAGGCAATTCAGATATTCCCAACTAAACTGTTAATTTTCCAACTGGCTCACCCCAATCTAGATTTGCATTTTATTAAAAAGCAGCTTCTGAAAAATGTCTTGTCCAAAAAGACAACATCTGGATTTCCTTCCTCTGCACAGGTAGTCCTTGGATTACAATGGCAATTTGGGCCAGAATTTCCATCACTGAGCAATGAGATCATAGTGCAAGGTCACATGACCGCATTACATAGCGATGGCAGTCCTAGCAGTCCTGGTTGCTATTGTTAATTCCAGAAATGTGTGGATCATTAAGTGGGAAGAAATGGGAGCTCCAGGCAAACAGGCTGGTGGACGAGACCTATGGTAAGAGCTACAGGCAGGCAGATGCCAAAGTGGGGGCAGGTGAAAAAGCAGCAAGAGCAGGAGTGATACATCACTTCCTTCCAGCTTCCCCATTGACTTTGCTTCTAGGAAGCCAGCAGGGAATGTCAGAAATTGTGATCACATGACTGCTGCTTGCTGCAATGTCATAATTGCAAGCCAGACATCAAAGTCTCAGATTGCAGTCACATGACTGCAGGGATGCTGCAATAGTCTGAAGACCAGTCATAAATCTCCCTCATTCAGTGTCATCAAAACTTTGAATAGATGCTGAATAAGTGATCATAACTGGAGAGCTATCTGTGTGTGCTGAGTGCAAGCAGATGGTCACATCCAATTAGCAAAACACTCAAGTGGTAATTCATTTCTTACATCCTTGAAGTCAGGTGAAGAATGGAGAGCGGATTTATCCATGAAATTTTAATCTGTACTTAAGTATAACTTGATCTTTTCTTGAGGTCTAGGACCTCAAGAAGATTCCTTGAAAATTGTAGGACATTCAGAGAAGAGACTATCACTGAACACTGAATTGAGTGTTAATATAAATAAATATCATTCCCACAATGTAAAATTCAATAAAATGGGTAACACACAAATGGAAGGTCAAACCAAATTTCCTTTAGATCTTTCTTAGCTCTGACAAACAGACAAAATGTCCTGCCATATTGCTACTCTTCCTTTGTCAATTACAGGGAGTCCTCAATTTACAACCACAATTGGGACCAGAATTTCCACTGCTAAGCAAGATAGTTGTTAAGTAATTTTACAACCTTTTTTTGCAACATTAAATGAATTGCTCAAGTTATTAAGTGAATTGTGTGGTTATTAAACAAATCAAACTTCCCTTACTGACTTTGCTTGTCAGAAGCCAGCTGGGAAGGTTGTAATAGTGATCTCATGATTCCAGTTTGCTGCAACTGTCATAAATATATGCCAGTTACCAAATTTTGATCACATAACAGTAATGATGCTGCAACAGACTTAAATGCAAGGACCAGCTGTAAGTCACTTTTTCAGTGCTGCTGTAACTTTGTCATTAAAAGAATAGTCAAGGACTACCTTTTTGGAAAAATATAACCAACCATTTTACCTTGCCATACATAGTTTTGAAAGCAGATTTAATTTGTTGCCTCTGATTATTTGAACGGTTGGCAACAACATCAATGATTGCTTGCTCATCCGTACCTTGGAAAGAAGAAACATGTATAGTCAATTTTATATCACAACCATTCCTCCATTCCACCCCTGAACGTTACATTGAGAAAGCATTTAAGCCTGCCCCTCACCCTCATTTTCGTTCCTCAGATCATTTTTCTATGATGCTTATGCTTAATTAGAGACCATTTAGAAAACAAATAAAGAGTGTGGCCGGCCGGAGCTATGGAAGCTCTACAACAGGGGTGTCAAACTAAATTTCATTGAGGGCCCAGCCTCTCCCCCTTATTCAAGAAAGTAAACTTGGCATTTCAAAAGGAACCTTTTATTGAACAGGGGTGATAGCAGGGCGAAATCAAAGCAGGCTCTGAGGTCCCTCAGGCAATACAGTATAGAATAAAGGAATTAGAAATCCCTCCCAACAGTCCAATGTGGATTCAGCTAATCCACAGTTGTGAAGATGTTATTGTACCTGTTGCTCTGAGAAAGTGATAAAGGAGCTTTCTCAGAGTCATCCTCCACCAGCTTTCGGACAATACATGGCCCTCCCTCCCCGTACATTCCCCAAAAGGTGCAAAAATGCCAGGGGGCCTAGGCGCCAAAGTAAAGGTTATAGAATACAGGATATGGGATACATAAGGAAGAAAGCATAACGTAGATAATGCAAGCAAGGCTCCCCCCTTCCCCTAAAGAATGGCAGATTCATGGATCTGATATACTGCCCTCCTTAGAAAAAAGGATAATCCACCTAGAAAGAGACAAGAAAACATATTATAAAACAGGTAGTTAAGAAGGTTTGTTTGGGTATTTCTGGTGGAATTTCCTTAAAAGCATATGGCTTGGATATGTTTCTTAGCCACCTACTCATTTTGAGATGGAGGCAGGTGCTTCCAGGCTACCAAATATTACATGGAGCCATGGTGAGTGTGTTAATTGAGGATTTCTTTAATTTCAAAATGTTGTCCTCCTTCCACCATAGTGGGGATTGGAGGTGTGGGTTCAGTTGTTCTGATGTTGGAGGTAATTTCAGGTTTGAGCAAGCTACAGTGGAAAACGGGATGGACTTGTCTGAGTGTTTTGGGGAGGAGTAGTTCCACTGTGACAGGATCTATGACACTTGTAATGGGGAAAGGTCCTATGAACTTAGGTCCCAGTTTTTTTGAGGGTTGTAGGGATTGCAAGAATCTTGTGGATAAATAAACTCTTATCTCCAACTTTGAACAGTTTTGGCTCAGTCCTCTTCTTGTCTGCCTGAGCTTTAAAGGCGGCTCTAGCTTTCTGCAGGGCTAATCTGACCACAAGGCCAGGTGGTTTGCAAATTATGCATCCACTCTTTAAGGGAGGGATGTTTGATTCTTCTATGGGTAATTCTGGCATGGGAGTGAATTCCTGGCTGGGCCACCATTTCACTTGGAATGGAGTGAATCCAGTGCTGGTGTGCACTGAATTATTGTATACTACTTCAGCAAAAGGTAAAAGGTCTGTCCAATTATCCTGTTGGTAGTTTATAAAATATCTTAGATATTCTTCTAGCACCCCATTCGTACGTTCCATTCCCCCTCCCCATTCATCAGGGGGCTTAAGCCTTGGGCAGTGCCTAGTAGGTTCAGGAAAGCCCTCCAAAATTCAGAGGTGAATTGGACTACCCGATCAGAAATAATCCTTTGGGGAGCTCCATGGAGGTGATAAATGTGTACCAGGAACATCTTTGCCAGACCTTAGCTGTTGGGATTTTTGGGCAGGGGATGAAATGGACCTGTTTGGAGAAAAGATCTACCCAAATTGTTACTATCCAAATAATGTTATTTCTGGCAGTTCTACAATGAAATCCATGAAGATCTCTCTCGAGGGTGTTGAAGGCTCAGCTACGATTTGCAAAAGTCCAGGGGATTTTCCCTGCCGTCTTTTAGCTGCAGCACAGACAGGGCAGCTAGCCACGTAGCTTTCTATGTCCTTTTTGAGCAATGGGCTCCAGAACTGTCTTCCGATGAGGTGCAGGATTTTTACAAATCCAAAATGATCTGCCAATCTGGAGTCGTGGCATCTCTTCATAAGGTCCAGGCTTTGGCTTGCCGGAACATACAGTTTTCCATCCAAGCTAAATAGTCTTTAATTAGGCAGTTATTTTTGTGGGTTTGGAACCAATCGTCTTTGACTAGAGCTTCTTTAAAAGCCTGGGTGGTGGTATTGTCAGTGGACAGGTTTTGCTTGGCCTGCGCCCTTGTGATTACTTTAGCTGCCAACTGGGGGGTTTGGAGCAAGGGTATAATTATTTCAGCTTTGGTTCTATTATATTGGGGTTTCCTGGAGAGAGCATCCGCTAGAAAGTTCTTTCCCCCTGGGAAATATTTGAGTGTGAAGTCAAACTGCTTAAAATATTGCGCCCAGCGTACTTGTTTGGGAGAAGGTTTTCATGGGGTCTAGGTTCCTGTGATCAGTCCAAACTTCAAAGGGGATTGTATTCCCCTTGAGGAAGTGCCTCCAAGTGAGGAGAGCCCAATTTACAGCATAAGACTCTTTCTCCCAGATAGCCCACCTCTGTTCAATTTCAGTTATTTTTTTGGAAACGCAAGTGCATGGTTGCAGCAGCTGGCTTTGTTTGTTCTTTTGGAGTAGGACGGCTCCCACTTCTACATTGCTGGCATCTGCTTGTATGACAAATGGTTTATCTGGATCTGGGTGTTTTAATACTGGCTCAGCTGAGAACAGTTGTTTAAGTTTCTTGAATGCCCGCTTGTTATTCCATTGTCCATTTCAGTGGTTGTTTAGGTTTTGGTTTGTCCTCCCCTTTTGTTTTTAGTAGGTTAGTTATGGGGAGGGCAATCTTTGCAAATGCCAGAATAAATTGGCGGTAAATTTGCAAATCCTAAGAATCTTTGTAAATGTTTGCGTGTGCAGGGTGGCTCCCAATCGATTACGGCTTGTACCTTTTGTAAGTCCATCTTTATCCCCTCGTGGGATATTCAGTACCCTAAGTAGTCTATTTTCTCCTGGTAGAATTCACATTTGGAAAGTTTTGCATAGAGCTTCGTGAACTGGAGTTTGTTTAGGACCGCTCAGACCAATTTTACATGCTCTGCCTTGGTTTCTGTGTATATTAAAATGTCATCAATGTTAATAAAACAAAGGAGATCATTGTAGATTTTAGAAAGAGCCAGCATAGTCATACTCAGTATCAACGATGCAGCTGTAGAGGTGGGCAACAGCATTAAATATCTGGGGGAGCAGATAACTAACAATCTGAATTGGTCTCTGTACACGTCATCCTTAGTGAAGCGTGCAAACAAGCATCTGCATTTCCTGCGTCAGATGAGGAGAGCACATCTTTCTCCTTCTGTCCTGGCCATTTTTTACAGAGGCATGACTGTTTGGTTTGGTGGTTGCAGTGCCTCAGATAGAAAGTCCATACAGAGAGTGGTAAGGACAGCCAAGAAGATTATAGGAAGCTTACTTCCCATTATTGTGTCCCATCAGACACAAACTGAGAAATGTGGTACATGCAGTGCAATGCAGTGAGACGTGAAGATTTGTATATTGGGGAAACAAAACAACCACTTTACAAATGCATGGTACAACACAAGAGAACAAACTCGACATGATTCATCCATCTGCAACAAAAGTCATCCTTTTGAAAACAGAAAAGTTCACATTCTTGACAGAGAGGACCACTAATTTGAAAGAGGGGTCAAAGAAGCCATCTATGTTAAAATTGAACAGTTCTCACTGTTGAACAGAAGGGAAGGGATAAGACTATGTTCTGTAGGACACAGTCCTTTCAGCAGTCCCAAGAAGTTTCCACACCCATTTGCACTCCGAGTCAGGTGACTCTGAGTCCCAAGAAGTTTCCACACCCATTTGTACTCCAAGTCAGGTGATAAATCTCCAAGTGGCCTTAACGACTCTCAGACCTTCAAACTGCTAACAACCAGATGACTGCAAAGAATATAAATTCTTCCATTCCCCACTACTCAGTTGCAAGTCCAGTTGCATTTTGAAAAGCATCTTTGGGTCTAGCAAACAGGATTTATCCCAGTTATTATTTTTATTCATCTTTAGAGGTCAATCTTTATAGGTTTCGTCCTTTGACACTGTTGCCCAGTTCTCTTTTTAAACAAGCTGAACCCATGAAAGTAGAAAATAATATTGCCAGCATCTCTGTTGCACGATAATTGCATATCATTATTTCTAAAAGCAGTAATAAAATATCTAGCAAAAACAAAAGTAAATCTGTGGTTTTTGTGCTTAAATCTAAATGTAAACACCTCATAAATATTCCAAAATATAAGAGCTCTTACCAAATCCTTTCATAGCCTTGCGCAAAATTTCTGCATCTCTCCCTGCATCAAAGTTAGGAGCTGGTTGAATTGTGCCTTGCATACTCTGAGTTAATGTTGCAGGCTGAGAATGAAAATCTATGTTATTACAAAACTTGATTCTTATTAAGAATTTGTTCAATTTTAATAATCAAATATTGATTACTACAATGTGACAGTCAGTGGACCAGTGAAATGCTGTGAATATAATTTACTTGGATTTCAGTAAGCATTTGATAAAGTAGACCACAACCTATTATTTGATAAGATAGAAAAATGTGGTTGGACAGCATCACCACCAGGTGGATTCCTAACAATCGCACTCAATTTATAGTCCTTAATGGAACTGCATTGGAAGTATGCAATGGGGTACCCCAAGGCTCTGTTTTAGGCTGCGTACTCTTCAATATCTTCATTGTAGCATGGATTAAGTACAAAAAGGCATTCAATTCTCTGCCACATGACAAGATTGATGGCACAATGGAAGACACAGTTGCAGGTCAATGGTGAGAAACTGGGAGAGGTTAATATCAAGAGAGGAATATTTCAAAGAGATTCACTATCACCACTTCTATTTGTCATTACATTGCTTCCTCTGTTCCTCTTCAGTACAGTTCCTCTGTACTGAATAACTCAGGCCATGCCTTAAACATCAAAAACAGATGTCAGGCTATTCCACCTCCTTTACATGGATGATCTGAAGCTGTATGGAAAAACACCATCAGAAATAGAATCATTGCTCAACACTGTCCATATATACAGCCAATATATTGTAATGGAGTTTAGACTGGACAAATGTGTCACATTCACTATCAAACAAGGAAAATAGTGAAAATTGAAGAAATCAAGATGACCCATGAAAATAACATTAAGAGTCTGGATGAGGATGATTACTATAAATTAATACAAATACTTCAAGCTGACAACATCAAGCACATTGAAGTCAAGAAAAAGATTAGAGATCAACATATCAAGAGTGTGAAGAAGATCTTAAAATCCAAACTCAATGGAGGAAATACCATCAAGGCAATCAACACCTGGGCAATTAGATACACAGCTAGAATAGTGGACTGGACTAAAGCAGAAATAAAAACAATGGATAGGAAGACTAGAAAAATAATGACAATGAATCACACCCTTCATCCATGACAGACCTACCTAACTAAGGCAAATGGGTGGGTGTGGATTGTTGCAAGTACATCAGATAGTTGAAGAAGAAAAAAGGCTTTGGAAGAATATCTGAAGGACAATGAAGAAGATGCACTGAATTTAGTATGCCAGGAAGGCTTACTGACGTCTGGAGGGATCAAACTGGCCTACAAAAAAAGACCAAATGCAGAACAGAACGGAAGCAGGGGAAGACAAAGCACTATATGGTCAGTACATTAAAAAAAAATAGCAGGAAAGTTGAAGAGACTGAGGGACTAATTCTGGCTGCACAAAATTAAGCCTTAAGGACAAATGCATACAAAGCCAGAATTGAAAAGACAGGAACAGACAGTAAGTACTGTCTATACAAAGAAGATGAAGAAACAATGGACCATCTTGTAAGCTACTGCAAGATCACTCAGACTAACTACAAGCAGCAACATGACAAATAGCAACAATGGTGCTTTGGAAGATCTGCAAGAAATATCATTTGCCTGCAAGCAAGAACAGGTAAAACCATAAAATAGAAAAAGTCTTAGAAAATGAAGAAATTAAATTGCTCTGGGACTTTAGAATTCAAACAAACAAGCACCTGCCACATAACACCCCAGACTTAGCAACTGCCGATAAGAAAGATAAAACAGTCTGGATAGCGTATGTGGCAGTGCCTGGAGACAACAGAAGAGAAGAGAAAAAATTGGAGAAGATAACAAAATGCAAAGACCTACAAATAGAAATAGAACGACTGTGGCAAAGGCAAGCAAAGATAGTACCAATAATAATAGGTGCCTTCGGTGCAATCCCAGAACAACTGGAGCACCACTTGAACACCACCGGCATTGACAAATTTGCATTCAGTCAATTGCAAAAGGCGGCTTTATTCAGAACAGCTTCCATCCTGCGATGATATCTGTAACGCCATCAAACATCTAGATCTGGCAAGATAGGTAGACAAGAATGCCAAATCCAGTCTGGCTGACTGTGTGAATAATAATAACAACAACAACAACAATAATGCAAACTGAATTCTAGTACTATTGCTACCACAAATAGAAATTAATCCGTTAATGGTGATAATGGTGATAATTGGCTGCTACCATCTCTTCCAGCCACCTAAGATTTTCTCTAGGGAAGGAATGCCATATTTTTTGGAATATAAGATGCTCCCGAGTATAAGACACACCTTAGTTTTTGGGGAGGAAATAAGAAAAAAAAAATTCTGCCTCTGCCTACCAGCATCTATTGGTATTCATTTGGCTAGTGTCCTGTCAGTGTGTGAGAGAGTTGAGGAGTGTTTGAAAACTGTAACAGTATTTGCAGTGTGAGCAACAAGAAGGCAGCAAAGAACCTGGGTGTGGCTTAGCTCAAATGTTCTGTCCTAAAGCTATATGCTGCACTGAGCTCTGAAACTAAAACTGAAACTGAAACTCCTCTCCTCTGCTAGTGTTTTGCTTGTATTTACTACCACGTTGGAAAACCTGCTTTTGCTATTGTATATTTATTTCATGTGTTATATTATATATAAAGAGAAGTTATTAAATCAGTTACTTGTGTGTGATTTCTGGGTGTGATTGCTGCTGCAAACTCTGACACGTCCTTGCAGCAAATAGCGAACAGCCAGGTCAGCTTCAGCACATTATTGCAGCCTGATTCAGCACGAGCAGCTGATTACTGGGTGGATCAGCCTCCCAGAATACCCCCAATCAGCTGTTCCAAGCTGCAGTGATTGCCACAGACCATCGCCACCTCCATGCCTTGTGGTTTTGGCTTCTGTGCCTCGCGTTTTTGGCCTGTGTGTCTTGCGTTTTCAACCTCCAAACACTCTGTTTCAGACCCGTTCAAGGATGTGGAGATTGCCAGAGCACGCCGATGCCGCCACTCCCCGCTGCCTGGAACCACCCAAAAACGCAATGTGCAGAGGCCAAAAATGGGGCGTTCAGAGGCTGGAAACGTGAGGCACAGAGGCCAAAAATGTGAGGCACAGAGGCAGCGATCGTCTGTGGCCTGAAGCCTGGAACAGGTCTAAAGCACGACGCACATAGGCTGAAAATGGCAAAGGGTGGGGGCCGGTGGGTGGGCGGGGTTACATTCAGCTACATTTTGTCTTAACCTTGGAAAAATACAGGGAATATAGGGAAGACAATGAAGTAGAAAATGCAACCTAAAAATGAATGTGAAGATGAGAATATTTCAGATGTGGCCCCAGATCAATTCTGATTGACTTGCTATGTAGCTACAGTAAGGCAAGCTAAATCAAGGAAGAATACTTTACAATAACTACCATTCATTCAATTTGAATGTAATGACAAAACTATGTCCTTTATAGATCAGAAAGTAAGGCTGGTTTGAATGAATGGTGAGAATGGGTGTAGTTTAGGTCTTTTTAGGGTCTTTACTAAACTGGAGAATTTTACATGTTCCAAATGATCAAAAAGTTTAATATGCCCCCCAAATGCTGTTTTCTATGTAAGAAAACCACAACCCTTTTGTCCATTGAGCCCAAATGGGCCTTGATATTTAGGGAATGGAGGAGAAACAAGGAGCTTCCATGGGGGATATATAGTGGAGTGTGGTTAGTGAATAGCAACCAAAGGATTTTATAGCAGAAAATAACATACCTGCAGGGGTGTTGATGGTGTTTGTCCACCAGGATACCCAGCTTCAAAAGAAAAATATAATATATGTAATTAATATCTTACATGCATAACAGATTATGACCAAATATCAAGGCTCATAAAGGAGCCTGTGTGAGAAACCTGTACCTCTCTTTCAGAACCAACTATTCATTTGATATTACAGCCTGGAGCTCTCTAATATTTTACCCAAGATAATTTTCAACCATAACTGAAGGTATCTAATCACACTTGGGTTAAAAAAATGGGAATAGAATTGGTAGTAGATCTAGTGCAGCAATGAACATACTCAAGGGAATTACTATGATTCAAGGAAATGGGTATATCTACTTTAGTGAAAAGAAGGACTAGGGGTGACATGATAGCAAAGCTGTCACAAAGAAGAGGGGCTCAACCTATTGTTCAAAGCACCAGAAGGCAGGACAAGAAACAATGGATGGAAATTAATCAAGGAGAGAAGCAATCTAGAACTAAGGAGAAAGTTCCTGACAGAACAATTCATAAGTGGAACAATTTACAGAAATTGTGAATGCCCCAACACTGGAAGCTTTTAAGAAAAGACTGGACAGTCACGTGTCTTAAATGGTATAGGGTCTCCTGTTTAAGCAGGGAGTTGGATTAGAAGACCTCCAAGGTCCCTTCCAACTCTGTTATTCTGTGCTTTTAGCAAGACAAGGAAAGACAGTCCTACCTACTGTCATGAAGCCAATTTATTACATCTGAAGAAATTTTATTTATATCAAATATATATTACTGCTAAAAATTGTGGTACTTGTGTATACACATATTGCACCAAAGCAATATAATCTATAAAACATAAATCAGGACTCCCAATAGCTGTTAACAGTAAAAAAGTATGTATATTTTCCCTGATGCATTTGATTTTTTAATATAAAAATCATTTAAATCAGATTTTAGATTTACTGCTATAGGTTTATTGTCATTTTTGAGATTAAATTATTGTTTGCTTTGTTTCCTTTGTCCTGACAGTGAGAACAATCAACAAGTGGAATGGCTTGCCTTCAGAGGTATTGGGTTCTCCATAACTGGAGGCTTTTAAAGAAGAGATTGGACAGTCACTTATCTAGATTGTTACAGGGTCTCCTACTTGTGCACGGGGTTGGGCTAGAAGACCTCCAAGGTCCCTTCCAACTCTTACTCTCTTATTCTCACATGCTGTTTCTTCCTAATTTCTGTACCAATTTTTTTTTATTCTCATGTGAAATATTGTACAGATGCATTTCCACTGAGCAACATAGCATGCATTGTGTTCAGTTTCTAAAGCCACTTTTAAAAGCTACATTAAGCAGCAACCACACAACTGATTCCAAAAGTATGCAGAAATACCAGTAGACGACAATGGTGCTAAGCCTGTGTACAGATGCTGTTTCTTGAATCAATGTCTATGTATGGGAACATATATTAGGCTGTAATGCATTTTACTTCTAAAGAAGCAAAAATATGATTATGGCTTCTTATTTGAATTATACCTGATGTATGCATTGAACCACCTCCACCATAAGTTTGGGATTGAGGCTGTGGATAGCCAAAACCAGAGCCAGAGGGAGGTACTCCAAAACCAGCACCTGGAAGAAATGCTTATTAATTTGCAGATTAAAATCCAAAATTTAAAACCAAAATATACAATTTATGCAAAACAATTTCATTACTAGCAAAAGCTATTTTCTAATTACTGCTTCTCTTATTCACACAATACCATACTACTCAAATTTTATATGTGTGAGACATAATTTTTTCTTTTAAAGTTTTATGTTAAGATTTATCTTACTTGTAGACCTTTTTCCTAATGTATCTTCCTAATAGTCAGCCTGTGATATAAGATTGGGACTGGTCCAGAGCATCAGATATGCTGAATTTTTAGACCAGGACTTGATCAATATTTGATTAGGAAACAAATAGCTGGTATATATTTAATGCTGTCCCTCTGTTTTATTCTCACAACAACCCATTATTGTTACATACTGTGATATACCAGAATAGCAGTCATACTACCAGCTTGTTTGGATTTCTTGAAATATGAGACATAAACATTCAACACTCTATAACCCACACTGCAAACAGCATTTAGGAATATACCTCCAGGATAAGTTGGCATGCCACCAGGCTGAGGTAGTCCAGGGTATCCAATTGATGCAGCAGGATACCCACCAGGTGCGGTTGGGTAGCCTGCAATCCCTGGGAATTCCCCAGTTGGTGGAGCTACATTATATTCACTGCCTCCCACAGGTGGGAAGCCTCCAGGCACCGCAGGGTAAGAATACTGGCTAGCAGGTGGATAAACAGACTCCTGTCCTGTAGGCTGAATAGAAACAACCAATCAAGTATTAGCATATTGGAAAACAGATTCTATTACTCATTTAATTAAATAGCATGGGGTGCTAGAACTACGGATGTTATACCCAGCATGGTAGTTACTGAAAATAATGTCTACATGCCTGGGAAGCATCTATCCTGAGGTTGGTTTCCTTACAATGATAAAGATGCTTTTTGTTTTGGCCCGCCAGCAGCCAGCGGAGCTGGTGGCAGACTTAGACAGTGAGGAGATTGGGGAGGAACATGGGCCAGTCCTGGAGTCTGGGGAAGACTCTAATGAGTGCTCTGCGTCAGAGATGGGGCCAGGGCCGTCTGACAGTTGTCAGCTGCCTTCGGAGTCGGATATCAGCGGGGCAGAAGAACATGAGCAAAGCTGCCAGGAGAAGGGAACAGCTAAGGAACAAGTGTTGACTCAGGAGTAAGACAGAGGTGACGGTGAATGGCCCCTCCCAAAGGGAATAAAGAGGAGCGAAAGGGGAGTGGAGTTTGCAGGAGGCAATTAGTTTGTTTAATTGGTTCGTGACTCTCAAGAGACTTCTTGCCAAGTTTTGAAGATATTGGCCTGGCAGCTCTCCAAGCCAGATAAGGTCTGTGACTGTAAATTCTCCCTTGAAAGATTTTGCTGGATGTGAATGAGAGGAATTCACAGTAACTTAATAAAAAGGGGGTTTTGTCTGGACAAGGAGTCTGCTTCATGTTCTTGGGAAGCCTAGGTCAGAACACTTTTGGACAATCTTTCTCATGTGCAGTATAGTTCATTACGGCAATTTTATGAGACATTTTGAGGATATAATTATTCCTAATCATCAGTTAATGTTTTTGTTAATCTGAATCTTTGATAATCTGAAATTCAGAATCTTATTTGGACAGGGAACTGAGCCCTGCACACATCTCAGCTATATTATTACCTACACAGGTGAAGAGCAGTTGATAACTTCTGCTCTACTTTCCTTAGGCCTAATTTTTTTCTGTAAAAAAATGGGGATGACAATGACTGGGCTTGACTCCTAGATTGCAAGGGGTTTTGCAATTGTAATGTTGTAAGGAAAATGCTTAGAAATCTTCATGTCTACGTGCAACAACATTTGGGTTTGAGTTTCCTCCTTGTACTCATCTCCCAGTTAAAAAGTCCTAAAAAACTATTCTTGTACATGTTCAGTCTCAGTCAAGCTTAAGATCCTTTCCTGACAATATATTTCCTATTCATGTTTCTATTTCTTCTATAAAAGTCCTTTCTCTTTTATTCTACAATATGTTACAAGCCTCTTCTATTGTCTCCCGCCACTGAGATCAACTTGATAGAATTTAGCTCTTTACCCATATTCTGCATTTCAGCAGATTGCAGTTCTGCTGTTTTCAGAAAAAAATGTCAAATGTGATCAGGAAAGGTGCATTAGCATATTTTTTGCTATTTCAAAAATGTAAAGAATAGACATGTCCTCACTTATTTGTTTGATATTGGATAGGCTATTTCCTCACAGCTGGAAAATTATATCTGTAAATTTCCTAAGCAAGTTATCAACACTTTCATTTTTTTAAAAAAAATCTAATTCTAAAAGAGCCTATTGCAAGAACCTTCATAGAATTTAATAGGCTTCATTTATTCACTAAATTCTAATGTGCTTCCACATTCTACCAATTAATTGATCAATTAAGATCCTACACTATCAACATTATCTCCGGTAATCCAGAAACCCTTAGAAGACATACAGAAGTTAGATAAGCCTCCAATAACTCCAACTCTTCAAACAGTACAATCTTCTTTATTGCTGATTCAGGAGACTATGTTAGCAATGCAGGAGAAATTGTTAAATAGTCACTCTGAACTTAAAACGGATATCCATGTTTTGGACGCAAAAATGACCGAGATCCAAGTCTCTATCGCGAATAATGAGAGAATTCAAAATGTAGAACAAAGGATGGAACAAAGTGAGAAAAAACTAGATATGGTGGACTGGACATTCGCGATACAGAACAAAGGAATCAAAGAGTCCCTGATACAATTGGAAATGGACAAGGCTTCATACTACCTTCGCCTCCAAAATATTTGCGAAGAGAAGGAAGAGGATTTAGGTGATAAAATAGCCGAGTTGATAGCAGATGTCCTCCAACAGGATAAACAAGATATCATCAAAGAACTTGACGAGGTTTACAGGGTTCAAACAAACTATGTGAGAAGAAATAGACTCCCCAGGGAGGTCCATGTGAAGTTCGTCAGGAAGAAAGTGAGGGATATTCTACTTAACATAGCGAGAGAAGAAAAGGTCGTATTTAAAGGAAAGGAGGTGAATATCCTGAAACAGATACCTAGAAGGGTGAGGGAAGTGAGGAAAAACTACAGATTTCTGGCGAGCCAACTGAACAGAAGGAACATTATATTTCGATGGATCCTGCCAGAAGGGATGCTAGTATCATGGCAAGGAAGGAAAGTTAAAATCGATAGTCTAGCCGAAGCACAAGATTTTTTAGATCAACTAAGAGGAGGGGAAGAAGAACAAATCAGCAAAGAGGAGATCGATACAGTAAACACGGAAGAAGAAACCTCACAAGAGCAAAGCACAAAGGAAGATATAGAGGAAGAGAAGAAAAAAGAAGAAGCGGAAGGACAAGGAAAGAAGGTTAGACTAGTAAGAGCAGTAACCCTAAAGACAAACAAGAACTAGAATTCGGACACAATATAAGAAATGGATGGCCTAAAAATTCTATCCTTAAACGTTAATGGCTTAAATGATCACAAAAAAAGAAAGATAATCTTATCAAAACTGGTAAAACAGAAGCCAGACATAATTTGCTTACAGGAGGTCCATATAAAAAGAGATGAGGCAAATTGTTTAGAATTTATTAAATTTGTTTAGAATTTATTAAATTTCGTGTCACTAGCAGAGAAAAAGAAAAGAGGTGTAGCGATATATGTGAAAAAAGGAATTGAGGCAGAATTAAAGTACAAAGATACTAAAGGGAGAATTCTTATGATAGAAATTAGGAGAGGTAATGCAAAAATGATGTTGGTGGGAGTATATGCTCCAAATGAGAAACAGGGACAATTTTACAAAAAATTACACGAACAATTAGGGAGTCGGGCTCATGCTGAAATATGTATGTTAGGCGATTTTAATGGAATTGTTAATCCAGTGAAAGATTATAAAAGTGGGGAGAGAAAAAGAAATAAAAGATTACCTCTACCAAAAAGCTTCTTTGATCTGGTGGACGAAATTAACCTAATTGATATGTGGCGTACTTTACACCCGCACGACTCCCAATACACTTTTTTCTCAAATCCACAGAATTCTTGGTCCAGAATTGACATGGTATGGACTACTAGAAAACTAGGTCTAGAAATTACGAAAGTGGATATAAGTTTAAATACTTGGACAGATCATAAACTTCTCGAAGTAAATTGGCACTATATTAACAAGAGAAGGCAACAAAGATGGAGTCTAAGGTCCAATCTATTGAATGAAAAAGAATTTATAATAAAATTAAATGAAGAAATTAAGCGCTTCTTTAGTGAAAATGGCAATCAAAGTACGGCAAAGGAAATTGTATGGGATACCATGAAAGCGTATTTGAGAGGTGTAGCGATATCGTACACGGCGTTCAAAAATAAGGAAGAAAGGAAAGTTAGAGAGGATTATAATAGGAAACTAGAAGAAGCAGATAGCAAATTACAACAAAACCCGGGGGACGAGATGGCCAAACAAAAGTGGATGATGGCAAGGCATAATCTTAATATTCTGGGTCAGGAAGAGTTGGCGCGAAAAATCAAGAGAACAAAACACTACCACTTTGAGAATGCCAACAAGTCGGGAAGATGGCTGGCATACAGATTAAAAAAAGAACAGGAAAAAAACCAAATTCTTACTCTAGAAGACTCCAAGGGAGATATCTTGGCAAAAGAAGTGGACAAGCTAGAAAGAGCGAGAGAATTTTACGAAACTTTATATAAAGAGGAAGCGATTGATCCAGATAAAACTGTACAATATCTGATGGAAGCTAACTTGCCACAGATAACGGAAGAAGAGAGAGAAATGCTAAATAACAAAATCACAGTGGAAGAACTCAAATTGGCTCTTGCTAAAATTAAGAAAAACAAAACACCAGGTCCAGATGGTCTCCTGGGGGAAATTTATGCAAAATTCGAGGAAGAAATACAATTAGAACTGTTAGATATATTTAATGAGGTATTAGTTGGTACAAGAATCCCAGATTCCTGGAAAGAAACTTATATTACACTCATATTGAAAGAAGGTGCTGATTCGAAACAGATAGCAAATTATAGGCCGATTTCTTTGTTAAATTCGGATTACAAATTATTCACAAGTATAATTGCGGAAAGATTAAAAAAAATTCTAAATGGCTGGATTCATAATGATCAGAAAGGATTCCTCCCAGGGAGGCAAATGAGGGATAACGTGAGGACGGTAATAAATGTCATAGAATATTATGAACAGCACCCGGAAAAACAGCTGGCGTTAGTGTTCCTGGACGCCCAAAAGGCGTTCGACAACTTAAATTGGAAATTCATGATCAACCAAATTGATTTAATGGGATTTGGGACAAATTTTAGAAAGATGATCGAAAATATTTATCAAAAACAGAGGGCAAGCATTTTAATAAATGGGGACAAGACACGGATATTTTGGATACAAAAGGGAGTTAGACAGGGATGCCCCGTGTCCCCTCTACTCTTTATAATGGCGTTGGAAATCCTACTCAGAAAGATTAGAGATAACAAAGAAATCAAAGGACTATAAATTAAGAAAGAAATTTTTAAAACACAAGCCTTCGCAGATGACGTGGCCTTAATAATGGAAGATCCCTTGAAATCTGGCCCCAAATTACTCCAAGAAGTACAACAGTATGGAGAAGTCGCTGGCTTCAAGCTTAATAAAACAAAAACTAAAATTTTAGCAAGAAATATGACAGAGACAAACAAGAAAGAGCTAGAAAAGTCCTTAGAACTTCAGATAGCAAAGAAAATAAAATATTTGGGAATATGGATTACTGCAAGATATTCCTCTTTAAAGGAGGATAACTACAGTCCATTACTACAAAAAATAAAGCAGGATATAGACAGATGGAAGAAGTTAAAACTGTCTTTTACAGGTAAGATCTCAGCAATTAAAATGAATATTCTCCCCAAGATTATATTTTTATTCCAAACTATCGCAGTGAATATTGATAAAAAATACTTCCTAGATCTGGAAAAGAAGGTGCGAGAATTTTTATGGGAAGGGAAGAAGGCAAGGATTGCATATAAAACACTGCAAGGGAAAAGAAGCATGGGTGGCTTCGGATTACCCGATTGGGAAGCATATCAGAAGGCGGCCAAATTAGTATGGATCAAAGATTGGGTTTCACTACAAAACAAGATAATTCTGACGTTAGAAGGCCACAACCTACAGGCAGGCTGGCACGCTTACTTATGGGGCCTAAAGAATAAAAAGAACTCACATTTCCACAAACACAAATTAAGGGAGACCCTAATTCAAACATGGGAAGAAATTAGACAAAGATTTTATACGAAAGTACCGATTTGGCTCTCAATTATGGAGGCTTTGACCTCTAACAAAAGGGATATCTTGAAATTTGGCACGCACAAAGATATATTAGATGAGAATGGTATTCTTAAATCACGAGAAATATTAAGTAATCAAGGTTTCAATTTGGACTGGTGGAGCTACCTGCAGATAAGCTCTAGATATCAAAAAGATAGGGATCAATTTGGTATAGAGACAAAGTACAACAATCTGGACAAAATTATGTTGGGGACCGAAAAGAAAATGCTAGCGAGATTTTATAACTTCTTATTAGGCGAGGAAAGAGCAGAAGGAATAGCTAGGAATCAGCTAAGCATTTGGGAAAAAATATTGGCTATAGACTAAATTTCAATGACTGGGAGGAGGCTTGGAACAGAAATTATAATCTCACCAAATCAGCAATTTACAGGGAGAATCATTATAAAATATTTCATAGATGGTATCTAGCCCCAGCTAGACTAGCAAAAATATTTCCCAATGCCTCAGCAACATGTTGGAAGTGTGGAAAGGAGGTTGGCACCTTCTTTCATATGTGGTGGTCCTGCCCGGAGACAAAAAAGTTTTGGACAAAAATACAAATTTGGCTACGAGAAATAGTGGAAGAAGATATAAAACTTTTCCCCGAAATCTTTTTATTAGGAATGATGGGAGATGGACTCTCTAAGGATAAGATACAATTAATTATGCATGTTATAACAGCAGCCAGACTAACCTTCGCAAAATACTGGAAGGACAAACAAACCCCTCCAGAGATGACAATAATAAATAAAATCCTAGAATGCGCAGAAATGGTAAAACTAACAAGTGTTCTTAAAGACGAGGAGAACTCAAAATTTAAGGCAGTATGGGAAAGGTGGTATAAATGGTGGAATAATAGAACGAAGACTATAAGGATATGTTTATTTTTAATAATGGTAGATTTGAAGATACTTGATATGTATATAATGTAAATATGTAACTGCACGACACCTCAGATGTTATTGGAGATTTGATGCTTTCTTTTTTAAAAAAAATTTTTCTTTTTTCTAAAATCAATAAAGTATTATTAAAAAAAAAAGATTGGGTAGAATTTCTCTAATTAAGATGAATGTTTTACAAAAGATGCTTTTTCTGTTTTCACAATTGAACCCAAAATTTATATTGCTAAGTGAGAAATTCGTTAAGTAAGTTTTGCCCCATTTTATGACTTGTCTTGCCATATTTGTTAAGTGAATCACAGCAATTGTTAAGTTAGTAACACTGTTGTTAAGTGAATCTGGTTTCCCCATTGACTTTGCCTATCAGAAGGTTGCAAAAGGTGATTGCATGACCCCGGGAGGCTGCAACCATCATAAATATGAGTCAGTTATCAAGCATCCAAATGTAAATTACGTGACTATGGGGAAGCTGCAACGGTCATAAGTGTGAAAAATGGTCATAAATCACTTTTTCAGTGCCGTAACTTTGAATGGTTACTAAGTGAACTGTTGTAAATCAAGGACTGCCTGTACTTGAAACTGATACTCTGTTTAAAGAATGGCAGATGGATATTTCTAAGTTTATATGGCAAGGGGGAAAAGGAATTAGATACAAATTATTGAAAGATGCTAAGGAAAGAAGAGGTTTGGGTTTACTAGATTTGAAATTGTATTTTGATGTTTGCTGTTTTGTCTGGCTAAAAGAGTGGGTTAATCTTCAGAATAGAGGTTACTTGATTTAGACAGAACAGCTCTTTATGGTATGACAAGGTTAATGTAAATGTCAATTTTAATAACCATTTTGTTAAACATGCCATCCTAAGAGTTTGGAATAAATTTAAAACAAGATTTTCTGTGAATATCTCTCTCTGATCTCTCTTTGATCTCTCTCTTCCATACAGGAAGCTTTTTTAAAGAAAGGAAATAGTGGCAAAGCTAGACTGTTGGACTTATGATCAAATAATATATTTTAATTTTGATGATCCTATTGTCAAATCTAAAGAGGAGTTAGAATCAGAAGGATGCATTTGCCATTGGTTTACATAGTTAGTCCTCAACTTACAACAGTTCATTTAGTGACCATTCAAAGTTACAACATCACTGAAAAAAGTGATTTATGACTATTTTTCACAGTTACAACTTTTGTAGCATTCCCATAATCAAGTGTTCAAAATTCAGATGCTTGGAAACTGGTTCACACTTATAACCATTGCTGTGTCCTAAGGTCATGTGATCACTTTTTGCAACCTTTTGACAAGCAAAGTCAATAGGGAAGCCAGATTCACTTAACAACCGGTTTTCTAATTTATCAATCTGGCAACTAGGTAATTTACTTGGCAAGAAAGGTCGTAAACTGGGACAAAACTCACTTAACAAAAATTTTGGGCTCAATTGCAGATGTAAGTCGAGGACTACCTGTATTTATAATTGAAAGATAGATTTAAATCAGATAAAAAGAGTTATGGATTTGACTTTATGAAAAATGAATTGGAAATCCTACTGCATGGTAGTGATGAACACATTATTGCTTAGGTCTATATATTATTGAAATTGAATTTGGAGAATGAATATGTGAAACATTGCATGGGCAAGAAACCTTGGATATAGTGTAATGCCTGAACAATGGAAGAATATGTGAATAAAATTATAATTTAAAAGAAAATGTGTACATTAACAGATTAACAGAGTTGGAAGGGACCTTATAGGTCATCTAGCCCAACCCCCCGCTCAAGCAGGAGAACCTACACCATTTCTGACAAATGGCTGTCCAATCTCTTCTTGAAAGCTTCCAGTGATGAAGCTCCCTCAACTTCCGAAGGCAACTTCTGTTCCATGGGTTGATTGCTCTCACTGTCAGGAAATTCCTCCTTATTTCCAGGTTGAATCTCTCCTTGGTCAGTTTCCATCCATTATTCCTTGTCTGGCCTTCGGGTGCTTTGGAAAATAGCTTGACCCCCTCCTGTTTGTGGCAGCCCCTCAAGTATTGGAACACTGCTATCATGTTTCCTCTGGTCCTTCTCTTCACTAGACTAGCCATGCCCAGTTCCTGTAACCGTTCTTCATATGTTTTAGTCTCCAGTCCCCTATCCTGGTTGCTCTCCTCTGCACTTTTTCTAGTGTTTCAACAGGTTTTTTATAGTGTGGTGACCATAGGTGTGGTCTTACTAAGGCTTTATACTGTAGAATGGTATTAGTACCTCACTTGATCTTGATTGTACCCCTCTGTTAATGCAATTTAAGATTGCATTGGCTTTTTTGGCTGCTGCTGCACACTGCTGGCTCATATTTAGCAGGTTGTCCACTAAGACTCCAAGATCCCTCTCACAGTCACTGCTATTAAGCCTGCTTTTACCCAGCTTATATGTGTACTTTTGGTTTTTCTTACCTAAGTGTAGGACTTTACTTTTCTCTACATTGAATTTCATTTTGTTAGATAGAGCCCAGTGTTCAAGTCTATCAAGATCCATCTGAATCTTGAACCTATCTTCTAGAGCAGGCATCCTCAACTACGGCCCGCGGGCCAGATACGGCCCACCAATGCAAAGTATCTGGCCCGCGAAGTGATGTGATTAAGCCCCGCCCCCACCGTGGGCCTTATCTTGCAGCGAGCCAGCTGGAAGGCCAGCTGAGGGTGATCTCACCAGTGCAGCCTTGAAAAGCAGCTCTGGGCTTGTGAAGTACTGCTTTAAATTAAAAGTCTTTTTCACAGCCATGTGAACCAGGGTGGTGTTTGAATAGGGGAAGGGGGGTGCAGCCTTAAAAAGCAGCTCTGGGCTTGTAAAGTACTGCTTTAAATTAAAAGTCTTTTAATTTAAATGGGAGCTTAAGAAGGAGAAAGGCAAAAAAATGGACTCTTAAATTGGCCACGCCCACCCAATCCCATGACCACCTAGCCACGCTCACCCAGTCTGGGGGACTGTTAATCGGCCCCGTTTAGAAAGTTTGAGGATCCCCTGTTCTAGGGTATTAGCTATTCCTGCCAGTTTAATATCATCTACAAATTTGGTAAATTCCCCTTCTATTCCCTCATCTAAGTCATTTATGAAGATACTGAAGAGTACTGGACCTAAGATGGAACCTTGTGGTACCCCACTGCTTACTTCTCTCCATGTAGATTTAAACCTATTAAGGACTACTCGTTGAATACTGTTTGTCAGCCAGTTGCGAATCCATCTGGTGGTGAAGCTATCTATCCCACTTTTTTCTAGCTTACAAAGAAGTAGGTTGTGGTCTACTTTGTTGAATGCCTTGCTGAAGTCTTTAGTATATTATGTCCACAGTATTTAGGTTTACTAATTTAGTCACTACGGTGAAGAATGAAATAAGATTGGTTTGGCATGATCTGCTTTTAACAACCCGTGCTGGCTGTTAGTTATTACTTTACTTATTTCTACGTGTTGGCAGATCTGTTTCTTTATTATCTTTTCCAATATCTTCCCGGGTATTGATGTTAGGCTAATTGGTCTGTAGCTTCCTGGGTCTGATTTTTTTCCTTTTTTGAAGATGGGAACCACATCAGCTCTTTTCCAGTCTTCTGGTAGCTCCCCAGTGCTCCAGGATTTTTGGAAGATGTGGTACAGTGGTTCTGAGATGACATCTACCAGCTCCTTTAGAACTCTGGGATGTAATCCATCTGGTCCCGGTGATTTGTATTTATCAAGATCAAACAGGTGTTCTCTTTGCTTATTTTAACTTTTATTTCTAGTCTGCTTTTTACAGTTATGTTTCTGGTAGGTACAAGATGATATATCGTTGGTATTTAAAACCAGGTAAGTTGTCAAGAATGTATAAAAGTATTTCAAATGAATGTTAGAAATGCAAATGTAAAGAAGGGACCTTTTATCACTTATGGTGGACATGTGATAAAGCAAAGAAATACTGGAGTAGGATTCACATCTTAATATAAAAGATTGTCATAGTGAATATAAAGATAAAAATAAAAACTTTGCACCTCACAAAAACTGGGAAGAATGATTCCATTAAACGATTGGCTCAACTTATCTGGAGGGCTTTAAACTAAAATTAAGGAGGGAGGGTAACCAATCTTTAGGATCTCCAGGACCTAATTCCAAGCAAAAACCACAAAAAAACAAATCAAATAATGAGAGAAGGATTGATGGAAAGGAAGACAAACTCAAACACCAAATAGGAGATATAGGAAACATACCTAGTGTCAGACATAACAATATCAAATGCCTATATACAAATGCTCAAAGTTTGGGGAACAAATAGAGTGAACTTGAATTATTAGTACACATAATGGTAGATATGATACAGTTACAATTACTGAAACTTGGTAGGATGAAACCCATGACTGGAACACACTGATAGAAGGATACAAACTGCTAAAAAAAACAGATCCCAGAAAAGAGGGGGTTGGAGTTGCACTATATGTAAAAGACCACTATATTGCTACAGAAATGCACGAAACCAAAGATGAAAACCTCCTAGAATGAATATGGGTCAATGTAAAAGAAAAAAGAATGACATTGCCATATGTGTATACCAGAATGGATTTAATTTAAATCAAGTTGATTTAAATCATTTAAAAGATTTAAATCACTAGTAAAAAGGCTTGATTTAAATCAACTCGACTTAAATCGTAATTTTTAAAGAGCAACTGTCATCTCCGTCCTGCAGCGGCTCCTCCTCTGACCCACGGATGACTCACTGACAGTCCCAATATTGCAGAATATACAGCCTCATGCTACATAACTAAGCTCCATTTAATGCTGGATAAACTAAATTATTAATGTGTCTTAAATAGAAAACTATCTTTAGATAGGTTTTTACTCCAAAAGCATTTTATTAAAATAAATTTGATAACAATTTTAAAAATCAGATTTAAATTTTAAAAAAATGATTTAAATAAAAAAAATCCAATTTAAACTTAAAAAATTGATTTTTATCCACTCTGGTGTATACTACAGGCCACCCAAGAAAGCAGAAAAAATAGATGTATTTTTTGCTAACCAATTAACAAATATATTTAGGAAACACACTACAATAGTAATGGGGGAGTTTAATTACCCTGATATCAACTAGAAGACTAATTTGGCATCAAGTGAGAGATCGAACAGGTTCCTGAACAACCTAGCTGACAATTTTGTTGTCCAAAAGGTAGAGGACGGAACTAGAGAACGGAACTAGAGGGACAATCATACTGGATTAATTCTTACTAACAGAGAAGAAGTGATAGAGGAAGTTGAAATTACAGGAACCGTGGGTGAGAGTGACCATGTCATATTAGAATTCAACATAATGCAAACACAAGCAATAGAACATAATCATATCAAAGTCTTAGTTTTTAAAAAAGCTGATTTTAACAAACTCAGAGAGAACTTGGGAAAGATTCTTTGGTTGAAAATCCTAAAAGGGAAAACACCCCAAGAAGCTTGGGAAACTTTGAAAAATATGATAATAAAATCCAAGTCCAGCACAATATCACTGAAAAAGAAAAACACGAAATCCAAGAAGAAACCAGCATGACTGTACAAAGATCTCTGATAAACTGAAAGACAAAAAGGATAAGTACCAAAAATGGAAAGAGGGACACATTAACTAAGGCAGAATATCAGCAGATAGCCAGAATCTGCAAAGATCAAGTCAGGAAAGCAAAGGCTCAGAATGAACAAAAACTTGCAACAAAAGTCAAAGATAATTTTTAAAAGTTTCTTTCAAGATATAACTAACAAGAAAAAGATCAAGGAAACAGTAAGTCCGCTAAAGAGAGAAGATGGCAAGGAAGTAACAGGCAGTAGAGAGAAAGCAGAACTGCTTAACTCATTCTTTGCATCAATCTTCACATAAAAAGAAACTATAGCCCATCCTACCAAAGACAGACTACAAATAAAAATTGAAATAAGCAAGAAAACAGTTAAGAAAACACCTGTCTGATCTTGATGTATATAACATTCCAGAGTTCTGCCTGAAGACATCCATTATAGTGCCAGTCACTAAGCAGACAGTAGTGGTATCCCTTAATGATTATAGACCAGTAGCTTTAACATCTGTTGTCATGAAATGTTTTGGGAGGCTGATGTTGAACTATATTAAGGCTAGTCTTCCATCTACTTTGGACCCATACCAATTTGCATATAGGAGTAATAGATCAACTGACGATGCTATGTCTATTGTTGTCCATACTGTACTTAATCATTTGGAACAACAGAGGACATATGCGAGGCTTTTATTTGTGGATTATAGCTCTGCCTTTAACACCATTTTACCCAACAGGTTGTTTCTTAAAATGTCCAATTTGGGTATAAATCAGAGGATTTGTTTAAGGATTTTCTGACAGATAGGCCACAGTCAGTAAGGATGGGATCTCACCATTCCTCTACTCTGATACTAAGCACAGGAGCCCCCCAGGGTTGTGTGCTAAGCCCTTGCCTTTATTCCTTGTACACGCATGACTGCACACCATTGTATAACACCAACGCAATTATTAAATTTGTGGATGACACAACAGTGGTGGGGCTCATTAATAAGAACAATGAATCTGCTTACAGAAAGGAAGTACAAGGGCTGACATTGTGATGTAAAGAAAATAATCTTACACTTAACATCAAAAAAACTAAAGAACTTATAATTGACTTCAGGAGGAAGAGAGATGTACATTTACCATTGTACATAAATGGTGAGGAGTTGGAGAGGGTTGGTAGTTTTAAATTTCTGGGCACTTATATCTCGGAGGACCTCTCATGGACTATGAATGCTAACATGCTTGTGAAGAAGGCACAGAAGAGGCTGTACTTCCTGAGAATGCTCAGGAAGATAAATCTATCTCAGCATCTACTTCTGTCCTACTATCGCAGCACCATTGAGAGTGTCCTGACATACAGCATTCTAGCATGGTATGGGGGAGCAGCTCTGTAGCGGTCAAAAAAGCTCTACAGAGAATCATTAAAACTGCCTAGAATATCATTGGGCGCCAGCTACCAGCCCTGGATGACATCTTCGAATCTCACTGTTTGAGGAAGTTGCATAACATTCTCAGAGACTCTTCCCATCCTGCTCACAATCTTTTTGGACTATTGCCTTCTGGCAGAAGATACAGAACAATTAAAACTCGGACCACACGTTTTCTGAATAGTTTATATCCCAGAGCTATAATTGCACTCAACAATGAGCTAAAGGGCCACCATCAGTGAGCTGTTGGACAGCATTACTTGGTCTGTTGTGTGGATGTTTAGGTGGTTTAGAGGTGGGGAACTGTGGTGGGTGGGAGTGTGTTGGACCTGGTCTTTGGGTGTTAAGTGAATTTCGTTGTATGGGTATACCCCTTCCTGGTACACAATGGCAAAAAAGTTAGCCATCACTGTCCTAGATGATGGGCTCAACATCCAGATGGATCTTGACAAACTTGAAAACTGTGCCTATCTAACAAAATGAAATTCAACATAGAAAAAAGTAAAATCTTACACTTAGACAATAAAAATCAAAAGTACACATATAGACTGGGTGAAACCTGGCTTAATTGCAGTAACTGTGAGAAGGATGTCACAAAGGGGCTGTCACAGAGAGGATGGGGACAACCTATTTTCCAAAGCACCTGAAGGCCAGACAAGAAAACTGATCAAGGAGAAATTCAACCTAGAAATAAGGAGAAATTTTCTGACAGTGAGAGCAATCAACCCATGGAACAGCTTGCCTTCAGAAGTTGTGGGTTCTTTACCAGAGGCTTTCAAGATGAGACTGGACAGCCATTTGTCAGAAATGGTATAAGGTATCTTGCTTGAGGAGGAGGTTGGACTAGATGACCTACAAGGTCCCTTCCAACTCTGTTTTTATTGTTGTTGTTAATATTATTATTAACTTTTCTTCTGGGTTTAATGGGGAAAAAATGAAACTTTGATGTTACTGTATATATGTTGATGGCAACAAGATTACTTTACACACAAAAATGGAAGGACACTTTTATTCTTACAATGGATGAATGGTTTGAAAAGTTGATGGAGTTAGCAGAGATGGACAAATTGACTGCTTTGATCAAAGAAAAAATACAATTACTTTTGTTTCTATTTGGAAACTGCTTCTGGACTTTGTGCTTGAGGTGGAAAAAAATGAAACTTTGATTTTGGATTTTCCTGATTAGATAGGTTTGTTGTTATAGAAATGGCTAGTTTACATTATTATGTAAAAGTAAAAGGTTGAGGTTTGATGCTATTATTTGATGTTGAGGTTTATTCTGTTATGCTATTATTATTATTCTACAGCACCAAAGGGAGTTGGAAGTCAATGCTTTCTCTTTCTTTTTTCCCCTTTGCCTTACAGTTTTCCCTTTTCCTTTCCCTCCCTTATTTTCCTACTATTTTCTTTTGTATTTTATATTATAAATTAATAAATTATAAAAAGAGAAAAAAGAAATGAACAAGCATTGCTATTTATAGTTTTCTTAATAAATAGAATATATAAGGCTTTACTTTGCCAATCTCAAGATAGATTCAGACCAAATGATGCTGACGTTAATTCACTCAAGTTAGTTTATTTCATAAATTGCTTAACGCCCCCAGCATATATTAAACAAATCAATACTTGCAGGATAACCAGGAAAAGATGGGTAGCCTGATGGAGGATATCCTGGGTATGACATTCTGTAAAGTAAGGGGAAAAAAACAAACACTTGAGACCTTCTGTAAAATTTCATCATTTCAAGTATCGAGCACTAATGAACTCACAGAAGGGAGACAAGAGGCATATAAAACTCCTTTTATTCACATCACTTTTTAATTGTGTATTTATGTGTGTGATCTATAGTAAAACTTAATAATAATAATTTTATTTGTTTTTAAATTTCTTCAAATGAATACTTTATTTTTTAGAAATTCACGAAAAAAGAAAGCAAGGAATGAAAAGCCTGATTAATTCATTCAATCACTTATATTAAGGCTACATTATAAATGAATAGCAAGCATATGTCTGCCTGACAGCTGGTTGCTCACAAAATGTTCACTGAGTATCCAAACAGATAAAAACAAAAAGCCCACTTTCTAGGCAATGGGAAGTACTTGCAGATACTGAAATTGTAAAGTAAACAAGAGTTATGCAAAACATTTCAAAGAGGTGCTCTGTAATGTATAGTAAAAGAAACCTCACTGTTGAAATTATTAATACATTTGGGTCTCTTGGAGGACCCACACCAGTGGTGGGTTCCTCCCGGTTCGGCCCAGTTTGGCCGAGCTGATAGCGGTGACGATATGACATCACCGAACCGGTTCTGCCCTCCCCCACCCCACCCGTGTTATTCTTACCTTTTATTTGACCCCACCCCCAATCTATTGCTGCCTCCTGAGTCCCAGTTGAAGGACTATAAGGAAAAAAACTATTTAAACTCTTGCCGGGGGGGGCTTCAAAGGGCCACCCTACAGCTGATCAGTGGTAAAAGGCAGTTTGGTGGTAGACCGGTGCCTCCAAAAACAAATGAGTAGACCAGTGCCTGCAAAAATAAATGGATAAACCAGTGCCTGCAAAAATACATGAGTAGACCAGTGCCTGCAAAAATAAATGGGTAGACCAGTGCCTGCAAAAATAAATGAGTAGACTAGTGCCTCCAAAAATATATGAGTAGACTGGTGCCTGAAAAAATAAATGGGTAGACCAGTGCCAGCAAACATACATGAATAGACCAGTGCCTGCAAAAATAAAGGGGTAGACCAGTGCCTGCAAAAATAAATGAGTAGACCAATGCCTGCAAAAATAAATGGGTAGATGGGTACAGCTCTGCAAGCACTTAAAAGCCTGGTAGACCAGTACCTCTGCTAAATCCTAAAGAATTGTCACATGACCATCAAGCCATGCCCACAAAATAAGCCACACCCACAGAACCGGTAGTAAAAAAATTTAGAACCCACCCCTGACCCATACAATTACTCTAAGGGCTATCCCCAACTGTCTCTGTATACATGTGAAAACACCACCATTTAATTGGCTACACCAACAAAAGTGCTGTTTGTATATACACACATATTATTCTAAAAACATGAGTTCCAGGTACATTTGTAAAGAAAGAAGCAGACATTCTGTGAGCTCTGGAACTAAAATAATTAAAATTTTATTCTACTAAGCTTTCATCAGCCATCTGCTGACATCGTCAGAGTATTAAACTACCATTACAGAGATCTCTGCCTTTCTATGCCATTAATCAATTTGGCCATTGAGCACATAATAGGCCCTTCCAGCGATCTCCCACTTGTAATTAGCTGTGTTGTTTTTGCTGTCATCATGCTGGTTGATAGAGGCTTAATTCCTACTTGGTAGGAATACAGCATTCCAGACAGAATTTGGTAGGAGGCGGTGGTGAGGCCCCTCCTCAAGAAGCCTTCCCTGGACCCGGCTGAATTAGCCAACTACCGTCCGGTCTCCAACCTTCGTTTTGTAGCAAAGGTTGTTGAGAGTGTGGTGGCACGACAACTGCCCGGGCACCTGGATAAAGCTATCTATCTGGACCCCTACCAGTCGGGCTTCAGGCAGGGGTACAGCACTGAAACGGCATTGGTCGCATTGGTGGATGATCTCTGGAGGGCTCGGGACAGGGGTTGCTCCTCTGTCCTGGTCCTGTTAGATCTCTCAGCGGCTTTTGATACCATCGACCATGGTATCATGCTGCAGCGGTTGAGGGGGTTAGGAATAGGGGGCACCGTTTTGCGGTGGTTCTCCTCCTTCCTCTCCAACTGCTTGCAGTTCGTGTTGACAGGAGGGCAGAAGTCGACTTTGAGGCGCTTTGCATGGGGAGTGCCGCAGGGGTCGGTCCTCTCGCCCCTTCTGTTCAACATTTATGTGAAGCCGCTGGGTGAGATCATCCGTGGTTTTGGGGTGTGAGTCCATCTGTACGCTGATGATACTCAGCTGTACATCTCCACCCCAGACCACCCCAACGATGCCCTTGAGGTGATGTCTCGCTGCCTGGAGGCTGTGCGGGTTTGGATGGGGAGAAATAGGCTCAGACTCAACCCCTCCAAGACTGAGTGGCTGTGGTTCCCGGTGTCGCGATATAGTCAGCTAGCGCCATTGCTGACAATTGGGGGTGAGTCTTTACCCCCCAAAGAGAGGGCTCGCAATCTGGGTGTCCTCCTGGACGCACGGCTGTCTTTAGAAGAACATATGATGGCCGTGGCCAGGAGGGCTTTTTATCAGGTTCGCCTGATCCACCAGTTGCAGCCCTTTCTGGATCATGACACCTTGCGCACAGTCACTCATGCCCTTGTCACCTCCCGACTGGACTACTGCAATGCTCTCTACATGGGGCTCCCCTTGAAAAGCACCCGGAGGCTCCAACTGGTCCAGAATGCGGCCACGCGGGTGGTTATGGGCGCAACTTCTTGTGCCCACATGGCACCCCTCCTGCGCGAGCTGCACTGGCTCCCAGTGGTCTTCCGAGTGCAATTCAAGGTGTTGGTCACCACCTTTAAAGCGCTCCATGGCATTGGACCTGGATACCTTCGAGACCGTCTTCTGCCACCAGTAGCCTCCCACCGGCCAGTCCGCTCCCACAGAGAGGGTCTCCTCAGGGTACCATCGGCCAAATTATGTCAGCTGGCGACACCCAGGGGTAGGGCCTTCTCTGTGGGAGCCCCTGCCCTTTGGAACGAGCTGTCCCCAGAAATTCGTAAAATCTCTGATCTCCGTGTATTTCGCTGTGCCCTCAAAACCTTGTTGTTCTGCCAGGTTGGGCTATCAAGGTAAAGATTTTAATTGGGTTTTAAAAATGGAATTTTAAATTTGGGGTTTTAAATTGAGCCTATCATTTAATAATTTTAATTTATTTTAAATTCTGTCTGTCTTTGTGCTTTTAATCAGGCTATACACCACCCTGAGTCCTCCGGGAGAACGGCGGTATAGAAATAAAATAAAATAAATAAATAAATAATTAATAAATAAATAAATTTAACACAACGTGGGAAAGCACCCGAGATTTTAATTTTTTGCATATATATATATATATATATATATATATATATATATATATATATTCCTTAATATATGAAAATAACAAACTGATGCTTTCATGCATATATAAATACAATTATAAATGTAAATAGCCCAGAGTTGGACAGCATATAATTTAAGAAATTATGGTTAGTCACATAGTCACAAGTTTAGATTAAATTTGTCATTTTTCTTCACCTATCTAATATCAGTATTAATAAAGAAATGTACTAATATATTATTACTGACTAACTCAAAAGAGAATGGATTAGGTATTCCACACCTTAAATTGGACTGCAAAGCCAGATAGCTGAGAAATATTGTAAGAGTGGTAGGAAGTGCAGAACCCAAATGATGGTTTGCCATGGAACTTTAAAAGAGGATGAAAAGTCTCTCCTTCTGTGCTGATTATACTAAAGAACAATAAATTCTACTTCTAATCCATTTTATGTCAGCAATGGAAATCTTTAAAAGGTGCAACCTCACTTTTCTCCCTCCATTTCAGTACTTATTAGTTATGAAACATCCTCATTGTGAACAATTACTACTGGTAGAAAGTAATGAAAGAACAAAAGGCAACTGAATTAATATGTGATGTTATTTTATTCCGGGGGGGGGGGGGGAGAAACATTTTCAAGCACCAATCTTAATTGCCTCAATTTGCTACAAATGTATTTCTTTTTCCCCACCCCAAATAATATCAAAGCTATTAAAAGGCAACTTATTGAATTTGAAAAATTAATTCTGGATGTCATCAAGTCAACAAAAGAATTAACATCCAAACTTTATATTATTGTATTAGACCATCATATTTCTGTCATAAAATGGCTTATAATCACTTTGAGGGAAATAACTGAGTGAGAGGACTGAGATAAGATTTCGGTTTACAAGCTTATATTCTCTCAAATCAGACAAAAATACACCACAATAATTTCTAGATAATTCATTCCACTGAAAGTGATATATATTTCAAAAAATAAATTTACGCCCTTTGGAATAAGTACAGTAAGAAAGGCACAACCCGTGTTTTCCCGAAAATAAGACCGGGTCTTATTTTCTTTTGGGCCCCAAAATATGCACTAGGGCTTATTTTGGGGGCTGGGTCTTATTTTTTTCCCCGTGTACGGGAGGCCCACATCTGCTTGCTTGCAAAAGGGCAGGAGGCAATATGGTGTGCCAATGCCGCTGCCACAAGGCAGGGGGTTGAGCTACCCACATGCCCTGCATCAGCTTATCTCAGGGGCCCTGCAGCCAGGCCACCCATGCCCCAACACTTGCCTTGCCTTGTGGCGGCGGCTCCACTGGGACCCCGTGTAGCCACAGCTGTGGCCATGTGAGGTTGGGGGGGAAGTGTTAAGGTGTGGATGGCCTAGCTGCGGAAGTCCTGAAGTAAGCTGGTGCAGGGCACATGGGGAAGCTCCACTCCCCCCTGCCTTGCCTTGGGGCCACAGCACTGCGAACAACCAGACGAAATGGGTGTGCAGCCAGCTGTGCAGGCTCTTAAGTAGGGCTTATTTTGAGGGTAGGCTTAATATTAGGTGCACGCGTAAAAAACACGCTAGGGCTTCTTTTTTGGGTAGGTCTTATTTTCAGGGAAACAGAGTATTTGTAGTAGATCTAATCAAGGGATTTAGGATTTTTAGAAATACTATAAGTATAAATGGATCTAATTCTAGGATATAGTATTTATAGAAATGGTTAAATTCAAGAAATAAAAAATAGACCTATAATTAACTAGATATTTTTTATTTAAAAAGAAAAAATATATGGAAAAGAACTGCCTACTTGTTGCCTCCAATACCATATATGCAAAAATATGTATTTATAAAAAGCTTTAACATCAGTAGTTAATAGTTCAGAGTAGAAATATTTACAATTTAAATATATATGAAATTCATAAAATATAGGCATTTTCCTATTGCATGCTGTGAAGTTTTATCCTGTTTTAGCTGATAAATCTTCATTTTTAAATTATCTGACTATAATGGTCAGAACACTGTAAAGTGAGAAAGAATACAAACTTTTATCTCCATATGTAAAATGGGAAGAGATACACTTCCCTAAACTACAAGCTGAAAGAGAAAAGTCCTGAAGGATTAGTCAACCAAAGCTTCTACTGACATTTATTGTTTGGCAGAGAGAAAGACACACGCACAAGAGAGGTAGAGAGAGGGAGGGAGGGAGGAGAGAGAGATTTAATTTGTAAAATTTAAATGGCTGCACATCTTATAAGAATGCTTAACACAATGGTTAAATTTGTGCAATGTGTAAAGTTAGGGTTAAATTTGGCTAGCTATTGTGAAGTTAAGTGAGTTCTACAGAGATAGCTCCATGAATTATGAGAACTCAGTAAATAGTAAAAAAATGCTAATATAACATATCTTAGAGCCTAATTGGTTTAGTTACTGGTTATACATTTTATTTTTATATTATCTTATGTTGGGCTACATCTGAAAATATCCTATGAAAATCACCTAATTCAGTAACTAGGTAAATGTATCATGTGAATGCAGCTTTGTTGTGCTCATTAAAGGCCAGTCAGCTACTGGATGGGAGAGGCCCTTGGAAAGCTAGTATTTATTTATTTTATTTTATTAGATTTATATACTGCCCTACTCCCGAAGGATTCAGGGTGGTGAACAGCCAAAAAGATAAAACACACAGATTATAAAATTTAAAACAGTATAAAAACGTATTAAACTATTTGGCCCAAGACGAATTAGTAACTGTTGGCTCCTGTAGAAGAGGAAGAAGATCCATCATTTGGGGCTACCTGGTTCCTATCTGATTCCCTAATCAACCCATGGTTCTTCCACCCCTACATGAAAAGCCTCACAATATCTCTTCTGGTTGAGAAAGAGAATCAATGACTAGCTTCTTAGTTTCCTTTTGTTTCTCAGTGCTGCTTTCTAGTTGGGTTCATGGAAAGAAACAGGGATACAGTAGCCAGAAGATGAAAAATGACAAAAATTGTAAGGAGTGTGGGTATATCTGGAAGTGCCATTTGACTGGCTAAGGACGAAACCCAATGGAGTTCCTTAGCCTGATTAGTCACAGAGATGTGTTTCAAGCAGCTGACCAGCCACAGGAACACGACCGTAACAAATAAAAAAAATTTATACGACCATATAAATCAAATTAAAAAAAAAAATAGAATTAACCTTCTTTTTTGGCTCCATCTGCAGGTGTGGGCAAATTAATGAAATATTAAACATAAAAGATTAGCTAATCCTGTCAGGCCTCCTCAATCTTCTATCAGATAATATGCATTAAATGGGGGGAGAAATGTTACAATAAATGAAATGATAATATTAAGATACGATAAAGATTGGAGGAGTAAGAAGAAGACACAAAAGATGTACTCAGAAACACTGAATGATTATGTATTGTATGTTTGTTTGTCTATAAAATAAAAAAAAAAACTTTTTTAAAAAAAATCTTCTTCTATCAGCAAAATCCCCCTGAAAAAGATTTATATTATCAGTATTAGTTCTCCAACAATATATTTTAAGTAAATTAAGTTTAAAGGCCGCTACATCTGTAGTACTTCCAAGAGCCAGCATAACTGGTAAACTGTACAATTATTCGTGATGTAAAATTCTGTGGCAGCTACCCCAGTGGTACGAATGTCTTAAGAAAAAGTTGGACAATCTGTGACTTGCATGCTGCCTTCAGAAAAGTGCAAGCAGTCCCCTATCTGGTTTTCCTGCTAGCAAATAGATCAGTCTACCAATGGGGAAGAAATTGCAGCAGAGAAGCAGGGATTTTCAGCAACTCTGCTTAAGAAGAGGGCAATATTTTCCCTCCCCATTGTGGTGCTGAAAACTGAACTGAAAAAGCTTCCTGGATGAGAAGCGAAACATCTTCAAGAGGGAAAAAGCAAGTCCAGTTGCCTTTTGAAAAAGCACTTTTGGGATAACCATGATCTGGATGACGGAGAATCTCCATAGATATTTATTTGCTTGTGAGGAAATTTATCTTCTTTCGCTCAAAAATTTCCCAGAGGGAATAGGGTGTATATGAAGGCGTTTCCATGCATTCACAGATCTACTTTATTTATTTATGAAATTTATTTGCCGCCCATCTTGCAGCCAACCTCTCTAGGGAAACAACCTACTCTATTTGTTAGTAAACAAGCAGCTACCCATTTTAAGGAAGCAGAAACGAGCACACTGACAATGAAGAGAATGACTTCACACATTAGCTGCCAGCACTATAGATCAAATTAAGGAGAAAGATTAAACACAAAGAGAAAATTTTCCTGACGAGTACATGCCATCATTAATTTGCTCATTATACAACGAGCCGCTAGAGAAAAGCGTCAAACTCAAGAGTAACAAAAAGGCCTTAAATCGTTTTCACGTTTTCACTGACTGACTTGTACATAATTTCCGGCGCTTTTATTCCACATTTTCGGTTCATGAATGACCTATATTCACAATAAGAAAGTTTGCTTCATGATCTGAAGGGGGGGGGGGCATCAAACGGGCAAAGAGAGCGGAGTGGGCTAGCTGGTTACAGCGGGAGACGCGAGCCCCTCTAACTGGGACATTCCCCCCCTCCCATAAAACAACATTTTAAAAAAAAAAAGCAAAAATAGATCCAGGCAGGCACACGCCCTGTGAGGAACCTGGAAAGGGAGGGGGAAAGGCCGTCTCTGGGAGAAAGGGACTGTCTCTGCGGCCTCAGACGGAGTACTTCCCGGCTCGGGCTCCCTTACCCCTGCACTCGCCTGGACTGCGGCTAAGAAACTCGGCGTCCCCTCCGACCACCAACGCTCAGTACGAAGAGCAAAATGGAGACGGGCGAGGCGAGCCTGTTCCGCCCCTTTCCTGGTCCGAGGGTAGGAACGTTTTCGCCCCGCCTGCCCCGCCGGCCTTCCGCCTTCTCTGGGCAACGGGAAGGCGAAAGTGGGAGCCTCCGGAAGGACGAACTTCGGCATCGGCTGCGCATCCCTCTCCGTCCTCGCTCCGACACCGAACCGGACCCTAGACTAGCATGGAGAGACCGGCTGCGCCTCAACAATGCCCGCCGCCACTCATCGGGCACTGCTCCTTGAGCATTAGTTTTCGTTGCTCCCTTCGAAGGAGCGCAGCGTTGCCGCAAACCCTCTTTCGGGAAAAATGCACGTGCCGGATCGGGAGTCAACCCTGTGATTTAGGCCCTTGTCTGGTCAAACGAAGGATGTGTAACTGCCAGTCCGCAATTTTACTTCTTGTTAGATGAACGTAGTTTTGCTTTAGCTTTCATAGGTATTAAATCGACGGAACAGGATTTATCTATCTTAATGTTTTTTTACAAGGGAGCCAGGGGAAAATCCACCGAGATAAGAGCACATTTGGCTGCACATAAGAAGCCATCACAACTATAGATCTGCTATTTTTGGCAATGATGTGCCATCACAGACCTGATTTGGAGGTTCAGGTAGTCCTCAGTTACAACCAAAATTAAATCCAAAATTTCTATTGCTAAGTAAGTTAAGTTTTGCCTCATTTTATAATCTTTCTTGCTAGTTATTAAGTGAATTACTGCAGTTATATGGATCTGGCTTCCCCAATAATTTTGTCAGGTCACGAAAGATTATCACATGATCCCAGGACACTGCAACCTTCATGAGTCAATTGCAAGTATCTGAATGTTGATCACATGACTATGGATATGCAGCAATGGTCGTGTGAAAAAGTCAAGTTACTGTTTTCAGTGCCATTGTAACTTCAGTCACTAAATGAATTGTTGTAAATTGAGGACTATCTGTATTGAGCTATACAATATCTGCATGGGATCTTGATGAAACTTCTGTCATATTCCTAACCTCATTTCTGTGTATAAAATAAGTTCAGATTTGATCATCTTTGCCTCCCAAACTGAGACAGGTATCTGTAGAATTTTAAAAAGCACAATTGGAAAAAAAAAGCATGAGGATACAGGTAAATACAGGTCCACAGGGATTATATCAAAGTAAATGCAATTTGGCAAAAATATGTTGACAGAACTGTAATAAAAAGATTAAGGATTTGTGGTGACAAAAAACTAAATAGTCATGATTTTCTAAAAAAACAAATAACAAAACTCAATTTTGTCTGTTATCCTGGACCTTTGTGGTAGCTCACTGACAATCTCTGCTTTAGTTTTTGATATGTACACGTGTGTACAATCTAGGGGCATAATCAAATTTGAACAAATTATGCTGAACTTGTTTTTCTAGTTTTCATTTTTCCCTTTACACTTGAAGATGGTAAAAAAAGAAAGGAATCTTCTTTTCTCTGTCTTGATTAATCAGATTAAAACTTCTGCTACATTTGGATTATATGGGGACCATGATTCAGCCAATGCAACTTCCCAAGAACATTCAAGTTTCAATGATTGAGGTTGCAGCATCTCCTCTATGCTGTTTAAAAGCTGAAATTCAGGCATCTCAAAGGTGATACAATGTTATTCAAACAGAAGTATCCTCGTTTTCTACACATAATTTATCCTGGATAGAAACTAAGTATTAACAAAGATGTGGTTTTTACAACAGTGACAAAAAGTAGCTCAGGGCTAGTGCCAACTCATATTCTCATAATGTAATTATTACTTGATCATTAGCCAGATTAAGCAACAAGTGACAACATTGATTGAGAAAATAACAGAACATGCACAGGATATCTTCATACAGGGACAGATTTACGATTGAGAGGCATAGAATTGTTTCCTCAGAATCCTCATCCATTTATTAAACAGCCCTAGATGACAGCTGATAGCAACAGGCATCTCCAAGCCATATCTGAAGAGATAAGTGATGGTGCAAAGACCCAAAAAATTTCTGCAAAAAATAGTTTGAGACCTCCAACCCTCTACCTAAAGACTCAGCCATTCCACTACTACAGCATTATCATCAATTTAGGCCAGGGGTGTCAAACTCGATTTGAAGGCCGCATCAGGGTTGTGATTGGTTGACTTCGGGGGGGGAGGGGGGCAGGAGGGGCATGGCTGGGTAATCACAGCCAATTGGGTGGGCATGGCCAGCTCAATGTTACTCGCATCAGGCACCTCTGATGGCCCAGGCAGGGCTGAGGGGGATCCATTGTCTCCAGTGGTGGAAGGCAAGACCAGAGCAAGTGCCAAACCCTTGTCCACAAGAGGCCACGTGGAGGACGCCTGGATGGCGGCGCAGGCTGACCAGAGCCCAGCCTGGCCCTCAAGGTCCCAGGGCACCGGGACCACACAGCCCAGCCCAGCCCCGCTTCCCAGAGGGGCACCTGGCTGCGCTTACTTCCTCCTTGAGGCTGCTGCTGCTGTGCTCGCTCTCCTTGGCCAGGTTGCTCATGGTGTGTACAGGAGAGCAAAGAGTATGGGTCATAGGGAGGCCCACTCCCTCTCCTTGCAAGGAGATCCGACTTTGTAACCAAAGCATCCTCAGTGATAGACTACCAGGAGAGGGGGCAAGGGGATGGCAAAAGGGCAGCAGGGCTGCTGGTGGCCAAGTGCTTCCCTCAGATCTTCCCGCCCTCTTGTAATCTCCCTTCTCTTCTCCTTCCCGTCTTCCTTCCTTCCCCCTCCTTCTTCCTTCTCCTATCCCTACCCTTTTCCCTCCCTCCTTCCCTGCTTCTCATTCCCATCTCCCTGTGGGCCTTGAGTTCGACACCTCTGGCTTAGGCAAAGAAGCAGGTCTTATCAAATTAAACAGTCTGGTTTAGCATTCTATTCCCATAACAGTCAATCAGTATCTGTGGAAAGGGCCAGCAAATAATAGCACCTCCCATTTATATTACTCACTAAAGAAAAAAATCTTGAACAAGATCAGATCTTTAAGATCAAGATGCCAATTCTATTCCCCTATTTATTCTGGCAGTATTACTACAGTATTTTGTATCACCCACATCAGGAACCATGTACAGAAAAATAATGTTTGGTTTATAATTCAAATTCCCAAACACATGTATGGAGCATCAATCCATAGTAGAACTGTCATTCATATATAAAGAAATATATCCTGATCATCTGATTTCATCACTGCATTAATCACTAGACCATGTCCCACTTTCTCACTGGATAGCCAAGTTTCCAAGATGCTTCTACTGAAAAGAAAATCCTTGATTTTAAGGATATCTGTTCTTGCTCAAGAAAAAGGATTAAACACCCTTTCATGAGCTCCTTCCTTGAAAACAAAATTCTTTAACAGAACAGTCATTGCTTTCATTTCCCCCAGGTCAACTATTTAAAGGAATTTCCTGAGACCTAGAATGTTATTTTCATCTAAGTAAATGCCTATAATTTCTGCTGGCACTATGGCACTGTGTTGTGATACACTGTGATACAAGAATAGTTCGATTAGTTGCGGCAGGAGGGTCGCGAAAGGAAATTTAACCGGGGAGCAGGGGGATGACAGGAAGGGCTGTGAAATTGAGATAATGAGTGGGAGGGGCAGGTATGACGGACGCAGGGGGTCATATCAAGTGTCGGGGGTGCGCATACGCTGTTTACGAGCGATTGCGCACTCCGGCCCCCAATGCGTGACTCGTGTCCTGGGTTGTGTAGCGTCTCAGGCCCTGGGTCCGCGGCTGATGTTGTGTAATGCCAGGTCGGTGGTTAATAAAGCCCCCCTCATTTGTGATCTTATTTTAGAGGGGGGTGCAGACCTGGCAGGTATTACGGAGACCTGGTTGGGCCAGGAGGGGGGGTTCCCCCTCGTTGAGATGTGTCTGCCAGGTTTCCGTGCATTTCATCAGCCAAGGGCCCAGGGGAGGGGTGGGGGAGTGGCGGTGATTATTAGGGAGAGTCTTTGTCCGAGGGAGACCACTGTTCCTCAGATAGCCAGATGTGAGTCCCTTTGTGTGAAGTGGGGCCGTGGGGTGCAGATGGGTTTGCTGACTACGTACCTGGCTCCCTGCCACGTGGCAGCGACCCTGCCCGAGCTACTCGACGTCATTGCCGGGGTGGCAGTTGATACCCCCTGACTTATCGTCATGGGGGATTTCAACCTTCCATCCGCGGGTGAGGCGTCAGAGGCGGCTCGGGAGTTCATGGCTTCCATGATGGCCATGGACCTGACCCAGTTAGTTCAAGGCCCAACTCACATAGGGGGACACACTCTGGACCTGATTTTTGTCTCTGGTCAGTGATTGAATGATCTTGGTAGAGGGGACCTAGATATTAAACCCTTGTCATGGACAGATCATTCGCTCCTCCAAATAGACTTTCCTACCGCCTTCCCCCGCCGCAGGGAGACGGAGCCAACTAGATGGTTCTGTCCCAGGCGCCTGATGGACCCCGAAAGGTTCCTGACGGAGCTTGGGCCGTTCCTCGAGACCCTAACACACAACTCGACTGAAGAGCTGGTGGCCGCCTGGGAAAGGGCGGCCGCTGGAGCTTTGGACCCCGTCGTGCCTTTGCAGCCTCTGACCCGATGCCGATCTCAATTGGCTCCTTGGTTCTCTGAGGAGCTGAGAGAGATGAAGCGTCGGAAAAGACGCCTAGAGAGCATTTGGAGGACTAGTCAATCCGATTCCGACCGGACACAGGTGAGGTCTTATATCAAGACCTACCTAGTGGCGATAAAAGCGGCAAAGTCTAACCATTTTTCCGCTCTTATCGCATCTGCAGAGAACCGCCCAGCCGCCTTGTTTAGGGTGACCCACTCCCTTCTTCGGGGGGGAGTGCGGGAAGATCCCTTGCAGGGTCGTGCTGAGGATTTTGTGCAATTCCTGCATGATAAAGTCGCTCGGATTCGGGATGGCTTGGACTCCGACTGGATGAGTCCACGGGAGGAGACGAGGGCAGGTCTTGAGAATGTTATCTGGGAGGAGTTTGATCCTGTGACTCCCGAGGATGTGGACAGGGTTCTGGGTAAGATTAGTGCTGCCACGTGTTTATTGGACCCGTGTCCCTCCTGGTTGGTGCTGGCCTCCCAGGAGGTTACACGAGGCTGGCTCCAGGGGATTATAAGTGCTTCCTTGAATGAGGGTGCCTTTCCTGCCACCTTGAAAGAGGCGGTAGTGAGGCCCCTCCTCAAGAAGCCTTCCCTGGACCCAGCTGAATTAGCCAACTATCGTCCAGTCTCCAACCTTCGTTTTGTAGCGAAGGTTGTTGAGAGCGTGGTGGCACGACAACTTCCCCGGCACCTGGATGAAGCTATCTATCTGGACCCCTACCAGTCGGGCTTCAGGCAGGGGTACAGCACAGAAACGGCATTGGTCGCGTTGGTGGATGATCTCTGGAGGGCTCGGGACAGGGGTTGCTCCTCTGTCCTAGTCCTATTAGATCTCTCAGCGGCTTTTGATACCATCGACCATGGTATCATGCTGCAGCGGTTGAGGGGGTTAGGAATAGGGGGCACCGTTCTGCAGTGGTTCTCCTCCTTCCTCTCCGACCGCTCGCAGTTTGTGTTGGCAGGGGGACAGAGGTCGACCTCGAGGCATCTCGCATGGGGAGTGCCGCAAGGGTCGGTCCTCTCGCCTCTCCTGTTCAACATTTATGTGAAGCCGCTGGGTGAGATCATCCGTGGTTTTGGGGTGAAGTGTCATATGTACGCTGACGATACTCAGCTGTACATCTCCACCCCAGACCACCCCAACGATGCCCTTGATGTGATGTCCCGCTGCCTGGAGGCCATGCGGGCCTGGATGGGGAGGAACAGGCTCAGACTCACCCCCTCCAAGACCGAGTGGCTGTGGCTTCCGGCGCCCCGATATAGTCAGCAGGTGCCATCGCTGACTATTGGGGGTGAATCTTTGCCCCCCACAGAGAGGGCTCGCAATCTGGGTGTCCTCCTGGACGCACGGCTGTCTTTAGAAGAGCACATGACGGCCGTGGCCAGGGGGGCCTTTTATCAGGTTCGCCTGATTCGCCAGTTGCAGCCCTTTCTGGATCGGGACGCCTTGCGCACGGTCACTCACGCCCTTGTCACCTCCCAGTTGGACTATTGTAATGCTCTCTATATGGGGCTCCCCTTGAAGAGCACTCGGAGGCTCCAACTGGTCCAGAATGCGGCCGCGCGGGTGGTTATGGGTGCAACTCGTTGCGCCCACGTGACACCCCTCCTGTGCGAGCTGCACTGGCTCCCAGTGGTCTTCCGGGTGCGATTCAAGGTGTTGGTTACCACCTTTAAAGCGCTCCATGGCATAGGACCCGGGTACCTTCGAGACCGACTTCTGCCACCAATAGCCTCCCACCGACCAGTCCGCTCCCACAGAGAGGGTCTCCTCAGGGTGCCATCGGCCAAGTTATGTCGGCTGGCGACACCCAGGGGGAGGGCCTTCTCTGTGGGAGACCCAGCCCTGTGGAATGAACTGCCCCTGGAAATACGTAAGATCTCCGACCTCCGGGTGTTTCGCTGCGCTCTGAAGACCCTGTTGCTCCGCCAGGCCGGGCTATTAACATAATATTTTAAATTGGGGTATTTTAAATTTCTGGGATTTTAATTGGAGCCTAATTATTTAATGATTTTAAATTTTAATTGTTGTTTTGTTTCTGTGTTTTTAAATAGGCTGTACACCGCCCTGAGTCCTTCGGGAGAAGGGCGGTATAGAAATAAAATTATTATTATTATTATTATTATTATTATTATTATTATTATTAATTAGCTTTCACAGCCCTGTTAACATTCTACATTTATAGCATAGTTGAAACATTGGTTATTTGAGAAGTATTCTTCTTCTGCCTTGCCCTTCAACAAAATCTTGTTCATGCTGTACGATTTTTTTATCAGTAAACTTCAGTCCAACAAGTCTCTATCCTAAAAGAAAGTAATCTATAAGACAGGAACCCGACAGAGATTAACTTTTTTTTTCTACAATGCCTATCCCTATATTCAACTAAATCCTAAATGTACTTTGGTAGAAGTTTGGAATGACATTTTGAAAAGCTTATTATTTTTAATTGAATTATTTCTTTTTCACACTTGAAGCTGATAAATATTTTCAAAAACAAATTCAAATATATTTCCCTAGTAGAAATCAAGGATCCCTACAAATTTATAGAGCTATGTTAATAATACACAAGCAAGACAGAGGAACTTAGGAATTCCTTGGTCATTTTTAATGATGATCATCTTTCTGACCATACTTAGAAGAGGGAAAAAAGTGATGAGAAAGATTAATTCAGCAGTCAGTTCAGAAGATAAAATCCAAGTATGGAGTCTGGACTGTGCAAAGAAGTTCCACTGTTTCTTTAGGATGTCTTGTTAATAGATGGTTAAGATTTCATTACAGGTTTAAGATTTTTTCATTGAGTGCAATCTGTGATTGGGTGAGATTTGCCAAATAGGTTACCATCAGCAGGTCCTAAGGAGGAAAAAAAAAAGAATATACTTAAGAGTCCGTACATTATACAACATTGTTCAATGGAAATAGTAATTAGAAACAAATCTGTAACTTTGTCCTCACATTCATACTAATAAACAAACATATTTTAAAGCTTCCAATTTTAGATTGACATAAATGATCTAGATGAGGGAATTGAAGGGGGACTCATCAAATTTGCAGATGACACTAAGCTGGCAGGAATAGCCACACTGTAGAAGACAAACTCAAGATCCATAAAGATCTTCATAGACTTGAAAACTGGGCCTTAGCTAAAAAAATGAAATTCAACGTAGATAAAAGTAAGGTTCTACACTTAGGTAAGAAAAACCAACTGTATAGTGAAACTTGGCTTAATGCCAGCAACTGTGAGAGGGTTTTGAATCCTAGTGGACAACTGCTTAAATATGAGCTAATAGTGTGTGGCAGCAGCCAAAAAAGCCAATGCAATCCTAGGCTGCACTAACAGAGGGATAGGATCAACATCACATGAAATTCTAATATCGCTTTACAAATTCTTAGTAAGACCACACTTGGAATACTGCATCCAGTTCTGGTCACACACAAAAAAGCCTCTGGAAAGAGTGCAGAGAAGAGCAACAAAAATGATTAGGGGGATGGAGGCTAAAACGTAAAAAGAACAATTACAGGAATTGGGTATGTCTAGTCTAATAAAAACAGTGACTAGGGACACGATAGCATTGTTCCAATATTTGAGGAGCTCCTACAAAGACAAGGGGGTCAATCTGTTTTCCAAAACACCTGAAGGCAAGACAAGAAACAATGGTTGGAAACTAACCAAGGAGAGAAGGAACCTAGAACTAAGGAGAAATTTTCTAATGATGAGCGCAAATAACCAATGGAATAGTTTGTCTTCAGAAGTTGTGGGTGCTCCATTATTGAAGGCTTTCAAAAAGAGACTGGACAACTATTTGTCTGAAATGATATAGGGTCTCCTGCTCGAGAAGGAGTTGGACTAGAACAGTGATGGCTAACCTTTTTGTCATCACATGCCAAAAGCGGGGGGAGCACGGGGGGGTCATGCGTGCACGTGTCGACACCCATAATTTAATGCTCCCCTCCCCACTCACGCAAAAAGGTTAACCATTACTGTTATAGGTCATCTAGTCCAACGGGCCTTCCCCACCCCACTGGAGGCCCTCCCGAGGCTGGAAACAGCCTGTTTCCTGACTTCCAGTGGGCCCAGAAGGCCTGAAAATCATCTGGCCAGAGCACACATGTGCGCTGGAGCTGAGCTAGGGCAATACTCGCATGCCCACTGATATGGCTCCACGTGCCACCTGTGGCACGTGTGCCATAGGTTTGCCATCACGGGACTAGAAGATCTCTGAGATTCTTTCCAACTCTATTATATAATATATGTTATACAGTTTCACACTTTTCTGAATAATAACCCTAATTCTTCCTTAGGCATAAAAGCTGACTGAGTCAGTCCCTCTTGGCTCACCTCACCTCAGAGTGTGCTGTTGTAGAGAAAATAAGAGGCAGAAGCATTATATACACTGCCTTGAGTTGTACCAAAATACCAAAGTACAAAATACCAAGTACCAAAATAAAGGTACAACTCTAATAATAACAACAACAACAGAACTTGGTCTAATGATCAAGCCATCAACTAGAAAGTAAAGGACCATGAATTCTAGTCCCACTTTAGCCACAAAACCCAGCCAGGTTACTTTGGGCAGTACTCTCTCTCAATCCAACCAACCTCACAGGGCTGTCATAGGAAAAATAGGAGAAGTGCTGGGTATATTTGTCACCCTGAGTTATTTGTAAAATAAAAATAAAATTATGTCCCATAAAAAGCATGTTTAACAATGTTTACAATGCTCTACTACATTATAAGTTATGCACTACTTTTGAAAATAAAAAAACTAAATGAGAGTTGGCAAATTACAATTACTTAATCCTGAAATATACCAAGTTTTAAATTGCAATGTCATAGCCATTTACTGTATTTAACATTTACACTTTCTAAGTTTAGTAACAAAATGTGTAGAGCATGGTTTTTGAACTGTTTGGCTTGCCTGGCCGCACTGAGTAAAGAGGAATTGTCTTGGGCCCCATTTAAAATATATAATATAGTTAATGCATATAAAAATAACGAACTTCCTTTGTTTTTTAATTTTTATGAGATCCTGTGGAGCTGTATAACTAGCTGTCCAGGGTCTCATACAGCCAACAAGCCGTGGGCTGGACACCCTGGTGTACAGTATGGGAAGCCAAAAGGGAGAACTTAAAATCCTAACACAAGACAAGAAATATGTCATAGACATTACTGATACTTTGTGACAGTATAGAACTCGAAGGTATTTGATTTATTTGATTTATTCAGAAGGAATAAATTGCCCTAAACATAAGGAAGGCATACTGTATGCCTGCATAAAACTTCAAGAATTGCAATATGAAAATCCTGTCAACAATGTTTGGACAGGAATTAAAAAAGAGTGAAATAAAAGTGTCATTGCTGTGGATATTTATTATGAACTGCTTGCCCAGGCCAGATATATGGATGAGGTTTTGTGTTGTCAGATGATCAAATTTCCCAGGAGGCATGTGACAGTAACAGGAGGTTTCAGCTATCCTCACAAATGATGGGAATCTAACTCTTATCAAGAATTAGAGGCCGATTTCTGTTTTCTGCTGACATTTATCTTTTTTCAACAAAGGGGTCTGCAATCCTAGATGTCATCTTAATTAACTTGGGGAAACTATTGGAAGAAGTGAAAGTGACTGGAACTCTAGGAAAAAGTGACATATTAACCTTTCATGATATCAAGGGAGAGGGAATGGAAAAAAATCAAGTATAATGGAGCAGGCATGTTGTGAGATAGAATTAGTAACAAGTCATGGCAAGAAGATATAGAATGTTAGAGCAGAAACCCCAGTTAGCTACCAACCCACTAAAACTCAGGCTAAAGAAAATGGTAAAAGATCAGTTCCCTAATTTAAATGAATTCAAGTCTCCAAGGACATAAATACAGTACTGAAGGAAATAGCAAAGATGACCACAAAACTCCCAAGTGGTAATCTTTCAAAACTGGTAATTTTTGAAAACTCATGGAAAACTGGCGAGTTTCAGAAAACTGGAGAACAAATAGCCTTATCTTCAAAATGGACAATATTCTTAGCTTCTTAAAAGTAAATTTGAAAGTATGTATGTTAAAAGGAAGTTAAAAGAAGAGTATAGTGAATGTTGTTAATATAAATGATGATAGTCTATCAAGATTAGTAACTGCAAATATAGAAATATATATTATTTCCCACAGCAAGGAAAAAAGGTTAAATTGATTGCTTTATTCAAAGAAAAGAGCATGTCTAATTTTGTTTCCACTAGAAAACCACTTCTGGATTTTGTGTTTGAGATGGAAAAAATGAAACTTTGATTTTGGTTCATTGTTATAGAAATGTCTAGTATATATTACTGTGTAAACGTAAAAAGCTGAGGCTGAAATGTTACTATCTTCTACTGTGCTAAAAAGAGTCAGAGGTCAACACCATTTTTTCTTCCCTCCCCCCACTACTCTCTCTCTTCCATTTTTCCTTTTATTTTCCTTTATATTTTGTATTTTGATAAAGTAATAAAAATTTTGAGCTATGTACATGGACAATATTTTCAAGCAGATTATTAACCATTAAATGTTTTTATTTTATTTTTCAATTTTCAAATGGCTGTCCTATGTAAGAGGGAACTATTCTCAGAGCAAATCAAATCTTTATTACAGAAATAGACCAACATAATTGTTCTCTGTTTCCTTGGAGGGCAGGAAATGCAATGCTGTCCAGAGAAGATATCAGAAAGATTGATATCAACCCAAAGCAACTTCTAAATTGTGTAATTTAAGAAATCAGACAAAATTTTATGGTAATAATTAAAGATTATTCTACCAGAGATGTAATGCAGGCTTGCATATTAACACTTATCACTAAACTGAACAACAATTTATAACTCACCCATCCATACAACTTATTAGTACTACTTACAAGTCTATTCCAAGGACTTACATTGATATTGCTATTCAACATAGTCTCAAAGTCCTCTGGCGAAATTTTTGGAACTTGGTTAACAAGATCCATCAGGAAGCGCCCAACAGTGTTGTCAGCAGCCACTTTTCCAGACTAGACAAAAAGGACAGAGATACTATTTTTAAAATATTTTTGATATATTACACATCAACAGAAAAATGAATACACACACAGAGAGTCTTGTTCCCTATTAGTGCATATTTTGGCCACAGCACATTTACCAGCACATCTTCTGCATACTGTAGTACTGTGCTCAGGGTATCCTGAATCTGAGCAGAAGCTGTCCCCACTTGCTGAAGATCACTTGACAAATCAATCACTCGATTTGGGCTAAAGCAGGTTTTCATGATGAGATCAACTGAGAACAGAAAGTAGATATGAATCTGTTAAATACAGTTATGGTCACAAATACTACAGTTATAATTTAGGTAAGTAAACCATTAACTTATTTTTAACATATTTTTTATCATAGGTATAGTGTGCCCTCACTAGACAGGTATGGACAATCACATGCTTAATCACTTTGACCTCCACGGTGATAGGAACCTTTAACAATATCTCCAAGCAAGACTGTTTATGCAAATGCTGAAATTGAGACAGTTGTACATGTATTTCTTAAATGCCCTATTAATCATTCTCAGAGGGCAGAGTAATCACTCTTCTAATCGTAAATTATTCAGGCTGGTCTCAATGGGTAATTGTGTACATCCTATTAAATGACCAGGACTGTCAACTGAAAAATGGCCAAATTCTGTGCTGTAGTAATAGTTTGTTACCTAATAGAGCGGGTGTTGGTCCTACCTGATAAAACCCCTTTTCAGCTGGAAAGAGAGACTCCAGGCACGGGGTATCACTCTGTCTTCTGGCTCTATGGACTGGGTTCAAATTGTAGAGACCCCCCCTCTTGATGACACTCCCAGTTTCAATGATGTACCACAAGAGATCTATACGCATCACCTAACAACACCCCACGAACGCCCCCTGACCAGACCCCTGTCTTTTGGGTGGGGCTGGTGTTCCAGCTGAAAAGGGGTTTATCAGGTAGGACCAACACCTGTTTTCCAGCTAGGAACTCGAGACTCCAGGCATGGGACTTACCAAAGCAGACAGTCCTTAAGGGTGGGAAGTCGTCTGGTCCCGCAGTCTGGCTGTCTCCACTAAACTGTGCCGAACTCACCGACCCCAATCCACCTCTTCCGAAACCCAAGCTTCAATACGGTAATGTCGGAAGAATGGCGACGGAGTCACTCACCACTCTGCACCCCCTCTTCAGATACACTAGTGTCCCACAATGTGGACATGACCGCCCTTCATGTGGCATGTGAGTTAACCACCCTGGGTCATGATAAAGACTGAGCATTGAAGCTCAGTTATAGCTCTATCCAGCAACCCGTCTAAGGGGAGAGCTCCCTCCGCCTGGTTGACCGGAAAAAAGACATAAAGGGGTCCTTTCTACATCGAACCCCTGTGTCCTCTTGATGAAATTCCTCCTGACCCGGCTGGCAGACAATGGATAACGGTAAGAAGGGTGGAATTCACTCCTGTGCCCAGTGAAACCCAGAGGTCTTGATCTTAAAGACCAGGTCTAACGTAAACACTCCTCTATCACAGAGAAAGTGCCCCGCTTCTTCTTTCTGGTCGATATAAGGGCTACAGAAAAAAAAACCCTGTCTGTACTCTAAGAATTGAGGTGAACCATCCTAAACGGCTCAAACCCAAAACAAAAGGGCTGAAGGGAGAGCTGAAAAAACCCCCTTGGCGTCCCAGTTGGTATAGCAGTGACCCACTGCCGGTCTCAATTAGTGGCCCACCGGATAAGCTCTTGACCTCCGGAGGTAGTGTCACTGCTTCTCTTCCTCCACAATCCAACACTCTGCAATACTGATATGTGCTGCCTAGCATTGCTGGATGTAATCCTGTTTTCCACCTGCTTGCCCACTCGATGAGTAGTGGAACCACTATCCTTGTCGGCTGTATATTTTTGGAGGAGCACCATAACTAAACACCTTTCAAGTAGCAACAGAATTGGAATTCGTGAACGGGCGTCTGGCCGTCTACAAAGACCGGGACACGCTGAAGGAGAGGGTCTACCCCTCCAGCAGTCCCCGCTCCACCGCCACTCAGTCAAACTTAGCCCCCAGGTTTCTGGATGGCCAAAAGACCCCTGATCGAGGGATACCCTGTCAGACGAAAATCTCTGCGGAGGCCAACTGACAGGCTCATTCGTACCATGACCCCCGGGTGTCAAGACCAATGTGGCATTGTCCAGGATACTTTGCCCTGGTTTGTAGAATCTGCTGAAGACCCCCGGTAGGAAAGCCAGAGCAAAAAGCGGACCATGAGCTCTGGGCCACGGAGAACGAAGTGTGTCGACCCTTGCTGCCTCCTGAATCGGGCACCATGGGAAACAACGGGTTATCTGTCCGGATGCTGACGTTGTGGAGAGATCCTTGGGCAGTCCACCGAACCAAATCACAGTCACTTCAAACCACGCTAGAAGCAAATGCCAGACCAAGTGGTCAAAGGGCCCTACTCAATCATTCTGCCCTCATATTGTCTGCCCTGCTTACGCTCCGCTCCGATGGATTTATTTATTTATTTATTAATCAAATTTCTATACCGCCCTACTCCCGGAGGACTCAGGGCAGTGAACAGCCAAGATAAAATACAGATAATACAAATATTAAAAGTCCCTTAAAATTATTAAATATTTTGGCCGAAACACAAATTAAAACTCCCAATTTATAAAATCAAACCAATTAAAAATTTAAAAGAGGAGAGTTAGGCCAGGTCAGCCTGCTGAAATAAAAAAGCTTTGAGAGCACGACGAAACGTGCACAGATCCGGGATCCTCCGTATCTCTGGGGGAGCTCGTTCCAGATGATAGGTGCCCCCACAGAGAAGGCTCTCCCCCTGGGGGCCGCCAGTCGACACTGTTTGGCCGACGGCACCCTGAGAAGCCCCTCTCTATGGGAGCGTACTGATCGGTGAGAGGCTATTGGTAGCAGAAGGCGGTCTCGTAAATACCCCGGTCCGATGCCATAGAGCGCTCTAAAGGTGGTAACCAAAACCTTGAAGCGCACCCAGAAGACCACCGGGAGCCAGTGCAGCTCGCGCAGGAGGGGGGTCACATGGGAGCGCCATGCCGCTCCCATAACCACCTGCGCGGCCGCGTTCTGGACCAGCTGGAGCCTCCGGATGCTCAAGGGGAGCCCCATGTAGAGAGCATTGCAGTAGTCCAGGCGGGAAGTAATGAGAGCATGAGTGACCGTATTTAATGAGTCTCGATCCAGAAAGGGACGCAACTGGCGAATCAGGCGGACCAGATAAAAAGTCCCCCTGGCCACGGCCGTCCTGTGCTCTTACAAAGACAGCCGTGAGTCCAGAAGGACACCCAAGTTGCGAACCCTCTCCGTAGGGGCCAATGACTCGCCCCCAATAGTCAGTGATGGCACCAACTGACTATATCGGGATGTCGGAAACCACAGCAACTCGGTCTTGGATGGGTTGAGCCTGAGTCTGTTTCTCCCCATCCAGATCTGCATGGCCTCCAGGCACTGGGACATCACTTCAAGGGCATCGTTGGGATGGTCCGGGGTGGAGATGTACAGCTGAGTGTCGTCAGCATACTGATGGTACTTCACCCCAAAACCACGGATGATCTCACCCAGCGGCTTCACATTAAATGTTGAACAGAAGGGGCGAAAGGACTGACCCTTGTTGCACCCCACATACAAGGGGCCTCGGGGTCGACCTCTGCCCCCCTGTCAACACGGACTGTGACCGGTCAGAGAGAAAGGAGGAGAACCACCATAGGACGGTGCCCCCCACCCCTAACTCCTCTAGCCGGTGCAGCATGATACCATAGTCGATGGTATCAAAAGCCGCTGAGAGGTCTAATAGGACTAGGACAGAGGAACAATCCCTGTCCCGAGCCCTCCAGAGATCATCAACCAACACGACCAATGCCGTTTCCGTGCTGTACCTAGGCCTGAAGCCTGACTGGAACGGATCCAGATACAACGATTCATCCAGGTACTGAGGGAACTGTCGCGCTACCACACTCTCAACAATCTTCGCAACGAAGCGAAAGTTGGAGACTGGACGATAATTTGCCAACACTGCTGGGTCCAGGGAAGGCTTCTTGAGGAGAGGCCTCACCACCGCCTCTTTCAAGGCAGTGGGGAAGACACCCTCACTCAGAGAAGCATTTATAATCCCTGGAGCCAGCCTCGTGTAACTTCCCAAGAGGCCAGCACCAGACAGGAGGGACACGGGTCCAGTAAACATGTGGCTGCGCTCAGTCTGCCCAGTATCCTGTCCACGTCTTCGGGCGTCACAGAATCAAACTCTTCTCAGATAATACTCACAAGACCTGCCTCTGTCCTCCCCCGTGAATCTACCCAGTCAGAGTCCAGGTGTTCCCAAATCTGAGTGATTTTGTCATACAGATACTGTACAAAATCCTCGGCTCTACCCTCCAAGGGGTCCTCCTGCGCTTCCTGGTGGAGCAGGGAGCGGGTCACCTTAAACAGGGCGGCCGGGCGATTATCTGATGGCGCAATAAGAGCGGCAAAATAGTTATACTTCGCCGCTTTTATTGCCACCAGGTAGGTCTTAATATGAGACCTTACCAGTGGTTCAGTCAGATTCAGTATGGCTGGCCCTCCAACTGCTCTCCAGGCGTCTTTTCCGGCGCTTCATCTCCCTCAGCTCCTCGGTGAACCAAGGAGCCAGGCGAGATCGGCGCCGGATCAGAGGCCGCAAAGGCACGACTTGATCCAAAGCTCCAGCGGCCGCCCTATCCCAAGCGGCCACCAGCTCCTTAGTCGAGCCGTGTGCCAGAGCCTCAGGAAATGGCCCAAGCTCCATCTGGAGCCTATCTGGATCCATCAGGCGCCTGGGGTGGTACCACCTCAATGGTTCCGCCTCCCTATGGCGGGGTGCGGCGGTTCAAAGATCAAAGCGAAGGAGGGAGTGATCTGACCATGACAAGGGCTCGATCATTATATCCCCTATCTCAAGATCACTCAACCACTGACCAGAGACAAAAACCAGGTCTAGCGTGTTTCCCGCCGTGTGAGTAGGGCCATGAACTAACTGGGTCAGGTCCATGGCCGTTATGGAAGCCATGAACTCCCGAGCCACCTCAGACGCCTCCTGACAGATGGCAGATTAAAATCCCCCATGACCATAAGCCTGGGGTGTCAACCGCCACCGCGGCTATAACGTTGAGCAGCTCGGGCAGGGCTGCTGTCATGTGGCACAGAGCCAGGTACGTAATCAGCATGTCCATCTGCACCCAATGACCCCACTTCACAAGGAGGGACTCACATCCAGCCGTCTGAGGAACAGTGGCCTCCCTCGAACCAAGACCTTCTCTAATGACAACCGCCACCCCCCCTGCCCCTCCCCTGTGTCGTCGGCTGATGGAATGTGCGGAAACCGGGTGGGCACATCTCAACGAGGGGGACCCCCCCTCCTGGCTCAATCAGATCTCCGTAATACCCACCAGGTCTGCTCCCCCCTCCTGAACAAGATCACAAATGAGGGGGGCTTTATTTACCACGGACCGGGTGTTGCACAACATCAGCCGAAGGCCCAGGGCCTGAGGGTCTGTGCAACCTGGGGAACGAGAGGAGCATTGGAGGCCGGAGCGCGCCACCGCTTGGAGCCAGTGGGCACATGCTCCCACAACCTGATGTGGCCCCCTGCTCCCGCCATATCTGCCCCTCCCACCCACAGTACTGATGTAATGTCCATCCACAACACAAGCTATAACCCCCTCCTTGACCCCGGTTCCCACACCTCTTGTGCCGCGCTCTTCAGCTGGCTCTGGCCTCCTCCCCGATAGGTTCTCCCCCAAACCCACAGAGCCCACCCCTCTCCCAGAAACGTTTAAAACCTTATCTAAAAATTTCCCCCCAAAACCCCACAACCCCCTCCTCGCCGCATGCCACCTCTTGGGATTCCAAAATCCGTCATCAAGGTAGGCCCTCGATAGTGAGGAGGGCCAAACCTGCGAGAGGGGGGAGTCTCGCAGTGCAAGCAGGTCAGCAGCCGTAAACATCACACAAAACAGAGGTGGAGAGTCAACTGGTCAGGGCTTCACCAGATCGTCCAATAATATTGGGTCAAAATAGATCTTCATACTATCATACTATCTTCATACTTCATACTATCTCCCAGTTGCATCCATCCCAACGCCAGAGGATCCTCGTCACTGTCTTTAGTGTCTAAGAACTAGTTCCTCCGTGTCTGTTGACCTGGTCTTGACCGCCTGAGTCGGTCATAGGAAGCACAAGGTAGCCCTGGAGACCCTCTGAAATGCCAGAGCGACATCTGACCTCCTCCTCTCCAGCTAGTGCTACTCTTGCCTGCATCCACTTACAACGAAATCTCCTGGGTCCCTGGTCCAGCCCTATTAAAAAAGGGCCCAAAACACCCGACACACACTCCACTCTGCTCTGCCGCGTGAACAGAGATCTGCTTTGAGACCAAATATCTTTCAAGCCTTGCTGGCAGAACTGGCCACAATTAGGCCCATCATAATTGCTGATCAAGCCTTGTTGTCCGAGCCTTTCACCTCAGGCTTTCTGAATGACAAGCAAGCCCTGCAACCAAAACCAGCTGCCTCTCACAAATCCGCTGCCCCCAGGCCATTCTGAAGCACACTTAGGGTAATCAGGAATGTCAACAGCCCTGCTGCCAGGGCGGGCCACATTCAAGCTATGCAAAAATAAATGCAGCCTTATAGTGCCCTTAGGCCATTCAGGAATGTAATGCCAGGACCGGTCACAATTAGGCCAATCAGAAAAGAACACAGCCTGTTACGCACTTAGGTTATTCAGGAAAGTAACCAAGCCATGCTGCCAGGCCCAGCGGCAATCAGGCTAATCATAATATTGCAGTCTTGCTGTGCCCATAGGCTATCCAGGAATGTAAAGAAGCCATGCCTGGTCGCCATCAGCTATTTAGAAAAGTACAGTATTGTTGCGTCCTCAGGTTATTCAGGTATGTAAACAAACAATGCTGCCTGGTCTGGCTGCAATCAGGCCTTTCAGAATAAATGCAGCCTAGCTGCGCACGTCTGATAATCAGGAAAGTAAACAAGCCATGCTGCCACAATCAGGCTTCCATAAATAAATGCAGCCTTGCTGTGCACTTAGGCTAATCAGGAATGTAAACAAGCCATGCTGCCGGGTCCGGCCGCAATAAGGCTATTTCGTCTCACTTAATGACCGTCTCAACATTCCGTATCACCACAGAGGCCAAAGCGGGCTCAGGTCCAGGACCTTTCATGCTGCCAACCGAGGACTTCATGCTGTGCTGGAGGGCCGAGAACTGAGCCCTATGACAGCTTTTCATTCCTGTTTCACGTCATTTCATTTTATTGCATTTTATTGCATTTCATGTCATTTCATTTCATGTCATATCGTAACATGTCATGTCATTTCATGCTGTGCTGGAGGGCCGAGAACTGAGCCCTATGACAGCTTTTATTTATTTATTTATTTATTTATTTATTTATTTAGTTAGTTAGTTAGTTAGTTAGTTAGTTAGTTGCATTTCTGTGCCGCCCAACTCCCAAGGGACTCTATCTATCTATCTATCTATCTATCTATCTATCTATCTATCTATCTATCATTCCTGTTTCATTCCATTCCATGCTATTTTATTTCATGTCATATCGTGTCATGTCATGTCATTTCCTGTCATTTCATGCTGTACTGGAGGGCCAAGAACTGAGCCTCATGACAGCTTTTCATTCCTGTGCCAGATCAATTTCAATTTCAATTTCAATTTCAATTCCAAGTTTCATTTCATTTCATTTCATTGCACTGTATTGTATTGCATTGCATTGCACGGTATTGCATTGCATTGCATTGCACTGCATTTGCCTTGCCTTGCATTTCATTTCATTGCATTGTACGGCACTGCACTGCATTTCACTTCACTTCATTGCATTGCACCGCACCGCATTTCACTTCAGTTCAGTTCATTCCATTGCACTGCATTTCATTTCATTACACTTCAGTTCATTGCATTTCACTTCATTTCATTTCATTCCATTGCACCGCATTGCATTTCACTTCAGTTCATTGCATTGCATTGCATTTCACTTCATTTCATCCCATTGCATCACATTCCAATCATTGCATTGCACTGCACTGCATCACCCTGCACTGCATTTCATTTCATTGCATTGCATTGCACTTCATTTCATTGCACTTCATTTCATTTCATCTCATTTCATTTCCTTTCATTCCATTTCATACCATTTCATTCCATTCTTTTAATTCCCACAAAAATGCCCCATCTATTTGGCGCCAAAACAACAAATCCAAAAATTTTCTCTTCCTGGACACAGTTCAGACCAACCATCCTGAAATCCCAACCATTTCCTCCTTACTGTTCAAGGCTCCATGCTGCCTTAAACAAGCCGTGGGGAAAGCAACCCTCACCAAAGTCTACAATCAAACTGAAAATTTCTATACTTTACCAAACTCCTAATCCATCTCAGAAATCCTATCAACCAAATTGCTGTGATTAATTTTAAATAGAACCCCATAGTATGTCCTAATGAGCTCAGGACTGAGTTGAAACTGGGAGTGTCATCAAGAGGGGGCATCTCTACAATTTGAACCCAGTCCATAGAGCCAGAAGACAGAGTGATACCCCATGCCTGGAGTCTCGAGTTCCTAAATTTGTATGCTCTATTTCTACTGCAAACAAAACTTTTATACTGGATGGTATACATTTTAATTTTGGTTGTTTTGATCTATGTCTCTAGATAAACTAAAACAATATAATAATACAGTGGATGCTCTATGGTAGTTCATTATAAGGATATGCAAAATTCAATCATTTGGAAACTTCCCTGTTGTTTCCCTTTTCAAAATGCTATATAGTAGAGTTCTGAAAGCAAAATCAGCTTGTAGATTTTCCAGAAGAGGAAACAGACAATGGTAAAGAGCTGTGACAGGGAAACAGTGATGGCTGGCTCCACTTTCCTGTCATTCATTGTGTTATCCAGCCAGATAAAGTCACACCTGCTTAAAATAGATTTGTTCATTAGCATGGTCATGGTTTGCACTCATGTGACTTGCTAAGCCCAACAATTTCCAATTGGAAATAACTGAATATACATTTTAGTAGAATAAGTCGATATTTAATATATAAGGGATTAAATGATAAGCACATGATATTTCTGTCAGGAACAGTATTTCTTATTTCTTCTCCTCTAGGATGAAGATGCAGCTTTATTTTATTATCTAAGCTTTATTTCAAAGCACTGACATTTAACTTTATTGTACAAAAAGTATAACCAATCACAGAAAACCGAGTCTTATCCCAGTGATGGCAAACCTGTGACACGCTGGGCCATTTTTGGTGACATGCCAAGCCTCTGGAAGTTGTACAAAGAGACCTTGCTCTCACACAGTCTCGGGGGGTGGGGGTGGGGGTGTCCTGAAAATCATGCAAGCATTCTCATGCAATTTTTCTGATGCTCCAGAAACTCCAAAAGAGCAGGCCTCTGATCTAACTTCCAGAGGGTCCAGAGAGTGAAGCCAAGAGGAAAGTCCAGCGAGGAGGTCCGCAAAAGGCCATTTTTGTCTGAGGGTAGTGTTATATATGACACCCCAGTAGAATCAAAGTAGACATATTTTGAATCTTTCACACAGTCCAAAACGTTTGCCATTATTGGACTAGCCAGTCATTAGGTTTCACTTCTTGGCTATGCTAATCATTAGGACAAAAGCAGTAGCACTATATCCATCAATAATATAATGCTTACCTCCTATCCGCTCTGTATCATAGTAGGCATACTTCACAGTGAGAGGAGTAAACATTACCCCCATAGTCTTACCAGGAACTCCCATTGTAGTGCTAAAAGAGAGAGAATTTTTCTCAGCATATATATTCCAAATAAGGTTTGATACATAAGAGTTGCTTTCAACTTATTAGAATACTGATTCTGAAAAACACACAATAGTGACCATATATATGTACATAACTGCCATGTACATGTATATAACTGCCAGAATAATTTTAAGAATGTCATAGGAGAAAAAGGATCAAAGCAGGAGCTTCTCAAAACTTTGGAATCTCAACTTATTCTTTTAATGTTATTTTTGCAATTTGATATCCATCTAAGCTGTTCTGCTCTAATGTTAAAAAATAGTATGGAATAAGGTTCACACTTTTCTTTTATGGACTATAAAATTTTATTTTTTTACCCTTGTTTCTTTCAAGCAAAATGCAGATGAATTGTTTTTGGAAGTACCTGATATATGCCTTAATGCTCATACGTCCATTTTGTAAACTGGTGTCCACAGTTAAGTGAATTGGATTGTGAGCTTCCCGACTGTAATATTCATGGATTAAAACAGAGTGTTCTGTGATGTCATGTCCAGTTGCATACCTGCAAAAATAAAATCAGCTTAAAACAATATTTGCACACAGTGAATACATTAATTTAATACAGGACATTTAAAAGTTGCTATGCTGAGAATACAGACTAATGTTTTGCCACTGATGTATCCATAAAATATATGTTATTATTTTACCATTTGAAATATACTAAATAAAACTAAAACTAAATAAAACTAAATTAGTTTTATCCAATACTATCAGATAGGTAAATATTACCAATACCTCTCCTCAGAATGGAATAAACTAATGAAATATGAATCTGATACAAAGTTACTTGAGATTTTCAATAATCTTTTGCAAATTAACAAAAGATGTTTTAAAATTACTGTTTTGGGTTGTGGATAGGGTTGCACTGCCCCAGGCGACCCAGTACATAATCTGGGGGTTCTCCTGGACTGGCAGCTCTAGCCCTGCACAATGGCAAGTTGTGTACTTTGCTGTTAGTTGCGAAGTCGTGTCTGACCCATCACGACCGCATGGACAACATTCTTCCAGGCCTTCCTGTCCTCTACCATCCCCCAGAGTCCATTTAATCTCATGCCTACTAGTTCAGTGACTCCATCCAGCCACCTCATTCTCTGTCGTCCCCTTCTTCTTTTGCCCTTAATCTTTCCCAGCATTAGGCTCTTTTCCAGTGAGTCCTTCCTTCTCATTAGGTGGCCAAAGTATTTGAGTTTCATCTTCAGGATCTGGCCTTCTAAAGAGCAGTCAGGGTCGATCTCTAGGACTGACCGGTTTGATCGCCTTGCAGTCCAAGAGGCTCACAGGAGTCTTCTCCAGCACCAGAGTTCAAAGGCCTCAATTCTTTGATGCTCAGCTTTTCTTATGGTGCAACTTTCACAGCCATACATTGTAACTGGGAAAACCATAGCCTTGACTATATGCGCTTTTGTTGACAGAGTGATGTCTCTGCTTTTGAGAATGCTGTCTAGATTTGCTATAGTTTTCCTCCACAGGAGCAAGCGTCTTTTTATTTCTTGGCTGCAGTCCCCATCTGTGGTGATGGCCCAGGAAAATAGAATCTGTCACTATCTCCATTTCTTCCCCATCTATTTGCCAGGATTTGAGAGGGCCGGATGCCATCATCTTGGTTTTCTTAATATTGAGTTTCAAGCCAACTTTTGCACTCTCCTTCTTCACCCGCATCAAGAGCCTCTTTAGTTCTTCATTGCTTTCTGCCATTATGCAGTGGTATCATCTGCATATGTGAGGTTGTTGATATTTCTCCCAGGATAAAACCCCATGGATAGTACCAAAAGGCAAAAAAAGTTGTGTAATAGTTAGCCCCTTTTGTACATCAACATGCCCTTCTCACAGTCACCCAAACCCTAGTCACCTCTTGTTCGGACTACTGTAATGCACTCTACATGAGGTTGTGCCAAATAGTATTTGGAAGCTTCAGATGGCTCAAAACGCAACAGTCTATGTTGCCTCTTTTGTGGAAACTATATTGGCTACCGATTTGCTTCCAAGTACAAGTCAAGGTTCTGGTTATCACCTTTTAAGCCCTATATGGCTTGGGGCCAGATTAATTGAATGACCATCTCTTCCCAGTTACATCACTCTGGCCCACAAGAGGGGAAAGGCCGGGTGTATTACAGTTCCATCTATTAGGGAAGCACATCTAGTGAGGCCCAGGTAAACAGGCCTTCTCTAGTGGCTCCCTCCCTTTGGAATATCATTCCCCCAAAGATAAGATTAGACCCCACTTCGATAGTCTTCTGGAAGGCCCTTGAGACATGGTTCTGTCAGTTGCCTGGGACCCCAAGATGGAACTAATCAAGTGGTTGGTGTTGGTTTTGCCTGTTATTTTGGCGCCATACTCGCATGGAGCAGTGGTGGGTTGCCCCCGGTTCACACCAGTTCTATAGAACCGGTAGTAAAAACGGCGGGAGGCTCCACCCACTGACCCTGATGTCATGAAAATGCTTCTGCGCATGTGCAGAAGAGCATGCACACATGCGAGCAAAGCAAGCGCATGCACGTGGCCCTGTTGCGAACTGGTAGTAAAGGTAAGTAGAACCCACCCCTGCCATGGAGGTATGTGTTGTGGTCCGCCAGCAGCCTGCGGAGCTGGCTGCAGAGTCGGAGAGTGGGGAGACTGGGGAGGACAATAGGCCAGTCCTGGAGTCAGGGGAAGGCCCGGATGAGGCCTCTGCATCAGAGGCAGAGATGGGGCCAGGGCCATCTGGGAGCGATGCGTGGACTCCGAAGCCTCCAGAGGCAGATAACAGAGAGGCAGAGGAACAGGAGGAGCCTGTTCCTAATGCACGCATGCAAAGAGCTGCCAGAAGGCAAGAGCAGCTAAAGCAAAAAGGACAATTTAGGAGTAAGGAGATGATTGGCCCTTCCCAGAAGGCTTAAAAGAGCAGCCATTTTTTCTTGTCGGCATCTCTTGCTTCTGAACTTCCTGGGGCTTTGCTAAAACAAAGCCTTTGGCAGGGTGCCAAAGAAGACAAAGGTTTGTGATAAGGCCGAAGGGCTGTTTATGAAGGATTTGCTTTGGAATTAAATTGGACTAAGCAGAGAATGAAGTAATTCTCAGCTGTTCTAATAAAATATGTTTGTTTAGGTCTGATTGTGTCTGATAATAACTAAGTGTGCCTAGATCACAACAGTATGGGAGGATGTTAAGGGATTTTTACATTGTGGAATTTTAATATTATATGTGTTGAGTTGAGCTGCCATATAAATATATTAAATAAAGGTTATATTGCACATCAGAATGTTTATGTCTGAAGCAAAAAGAAAGAAAGAAAGTGGATGGCAGCTAAAATATTTAAAACAATACCTTCAAATTTGCAATGTTACAAATATAATAGAAAAGAAAATGCACAAGTCCATGCTATCTGCTGAGCTTCTCTTACAGATTCTGAGAATCTATCATCTCAAACAGCTTTTGGTACTATTTTAGATCAATTAGAATCTTGTGTGATTATAGAGTTTTATCCACGGATACTCCAAGGATTAAATTGGATCTATTACTAACAACAGAAACATGATCAAAGCAATATGCCACAAAGGTTCAGTGAATACTGAAAACCTATCATCAACTTTAAGAAGCAAGCAAACAATACATCCCTGAATGAAAGGGGGGGTGGGGGGGAATACAGTCAAAGTTTATCCTATTAGAGTCAAACTTTTTCCCAAAATTCTATAACAATGGAGTATTGTTCTCAAAACCACACTGTTGAAAGGTGACGTAATTGTTTAAAGAACTGTTATTTTATGGCACTCTATTAATTAAAGATAGTCCTCTCTTTTGAGAAGCTGGATAGACAATTTTCGGTAGAGTGAAGACTTACCATCCCAGAATAATTTCACTAGGAGACACTTTCTTGTGCAATTCATACATATTCTTGGCAAATTCCATGTCCACTGCAACCTGAAAGTTAACAAAATTCAAGATTCTGCAATAATGACTTTAATTCACTGATAGCCGGAGGACCTTTCCAAGCCTCTTATCTAAACTTGAATTGAATAAATAAAATAAACCTGTTAACCTGAGAATAAACTCACCAGTGTGAGTTTATTCTCAGTGTGTGGAAAGCACTTGTCTTTGATTGATAACTTATCTCTAATGCAAAAAAAATCAGAGTTTGTCTCCCTGAATTCCTTTATAAAAGATACTTATGTGGCTTCATCAATATAGGATAAAAAACATTCATTTTTTTTCCATTTTGAACAAAATTTGATGGTAAAGAAAAGTACCTCCCAGGGTCCATTATATCAATAAACAAGTAACTGCTATTCATTTCATTTGATTAAATGGGGAAACTGGTTAAGAGTAAACCTAATGCCTACCATTCCAACCCACCCACCCCCCGTATTATTATTTTTAACGTAAGTATAGTAACTACTTCCCTGTAGCTCCGTGTTCAGCGGAAGAAGCAAACTCACAAAATGAATATATAAGATATAGCATATATGGAAATCATGATATATACAGGTAGTCCTTGATTTATATTATAACCACAATTGGGACCAGAATTTCCATCGTAAGTCATTGCAATCATTCAGTCAAAGCAGACCAATATTATGACAATTTACGGTCATTAAGCAAACCCATTAAGTTCTTCCGTTCTGAAATTTTTGCTGAAACTGTCAAAACAGTCACAAATTGTGATCACATGATCGTAGGGTACTGCAATTGGTCATAAATGCAAGCAGTTGCCAAACAGCCAAATTCTGAGCACATGAATATGGGTGTGGTGCAGGGATGAAATGCTATTGGTTCGGACTGGTTCGGGAGGACCGGAAGCGGAGATTGAGGCTAGTTCGCTGTACCGGTAGCAAAAAAGGGGAGCTTTTTATCAGGTTCGCCTGATACGCCAGTTGCGTCCCTTTCTGGACCGGGATGCCCTGCGCACGGTCACTCATGCCCTCGTCACGTCCTGTCTGAACTACTGTAACACTCTCTACATGGGGCTCTCCTTGAAGAGCACTCGGCGGCTCCAACTGGTCCAGAATGTGGCCGCGCGGGTGATTATGGGGGCGACACGGCGCACCCACATAACACCTCTCCTGCGCGAGCTGCACTGGCTCCCGGTGGTCTTCCGGGTGCGATTCAAGGTGTTGGTTACCACCTTTAAAGCGCTCCATGGCTTAGGACCAGGGTATATACGGGATCGCCTTCTGCCACCGATAGCCTCCCACCGGCCAATACGCTCCCACAGAGGGGCTCCTCAGAGTGCCATTGGCCAAAAAATGTCGACTGGCGACACCCAGTGGGAGAGCCTTCTCTGTGGGGGCACCAGCCCTTTGGAATGAGCTGCCCTTAGAGGTTCGTATGATACCCGACCTGTGTACCTTTCGCCGCGCCCTGAAGACTCTTTTATTCCAACAAGCCAGACTGGCCTAATAGGAATTTTAAATTGGGTGTCTGTTAGCTTTTAATTTTGTGGGCCAAATTTATATATTTGTTTTTAAATTGTTTTTAAATTTTGTAAGTGTATATGTGTTTTAAGATGGCTGTACACCGCCCTGAGTCTTTTGGGAGAAGGGCGGTATAGAAGTGTAATAAATGCAAAGCTTGATGTATCATTTCTATTTGATAAATACTTTAATAATCTATAATATCAAGCAAGCTGATAAATTAGTGATAAAATACAATGATATCACTAGATCTCGAGTTCATGTGACAAATTCACATGTTTAATGGAATGAATTTGTAGGAATACACCACAAGGTTCTGAAGGAACCGACAAACGTGATCTCAGAACCGCTGAATTATATCTTTCAAAGATCCTGGAACACTAGGGAAGTATCAGAGGATTGGAAAAGAGCTGATGTAGTTCCCATTTCAAAAAAAGAAAAAAAATAGATCCAGGAACCTATAGACCTATCAGCCGGACCTCACTACCTGGGAAGATTCAGGAAAATATAATCAAGTAACGAATCAGCGAACACCTAGAGGAAAAAGAGCCTTGGTGGCACAGCAGACTAAAGTCCTGTTAAGTAGCACAAGCTGCCTGCAATTACTGTAAGTTCAAATCTCACCAGGCTCAAGGTTGACTTAGCTTTCCATCCTTTCGAGGTAGGTAAAATGAGGACCCGGATTGTGGGGCAATAAGCTGACTTTGTATAAAAAAGAACACTGCTTGGGGGGGGGGGCAAAGCCCTACTAAGCAGGTATATACAAAAATATGAAGACTATTGCTTAACGCATTGTAAGCCGCCCTGAGTCTCCGGAGAAGGGCGGCATATAAATTGAACTAAGAAAGAAAGAAAGAAAGAAAGAAAGGAAGAAAGAAAGAAAGTATCACCAAAAAACAACGTGGATTTATCAAAAACAAGATCGTGCCAGACAAATCTTTGACAAAGTGACAAAATTAGTGGACCAGAAGAATGCTGTGGATATAATTTACTTGGACTTCAAAGGCATTTGAGAAATCTATTACTTGATAAGAAAGAAAAATGTGGTTAGACAGCATCACTGGAAATGCTGAGGGGCCGGTGCCTGCTGCCTCAACCCACGCCCAGAAAACAGTGAGTGCATGGGGGCTCGACAGCAGCTGCAGCTCCTTGACCTTGCCACGCCTGGCCTCACCTCATCCCGCTTGGCCTTGCCTCGCCTCATCTCATCTGGCCTTGCCCTGCAGCAGCCTCAAGGGCCCTGCCTGCCTCACCCCGCCACATGACGCCTCACTCAACCTCACAGCAGCCTCAAAGTAAGTGCAGCTGGACACCCCCCCTCAGGGAAGCGAGGCTGGGCTGGGCTGCGGGGTCCCAGTGCCCCAAGAGCTCACACTTGGAATACTGCATCCAGTTTTGGTCTCACGATGTAAAAAAGATGTTGAGACTCTAGAAAGAGTGCAGAGAAGAGCAACATAAATGATTAGGGGACTGGAGGCTAAAACATATAAAGAACAGTTGCTGAAATTGTGTATGTCTTGTTTAATGAAAAGAAGAACAAGGGGTGACATGATAGCAGTGTTCCAATATCTCAGGGGCTGCCATAAAGAAGAGGGAGTCAAGCTCTTCTTTCAAAGGACCTGAGGGCAGGACAAGAAGGAATAGATCAGTGGTTCTCAACCTTCCTAATGCCGCGACCCTTTAATACAGTTCCTCATGTTGTGGTGACCCCCAACCAGGGGTGGGTTCTAATTTTTTTTACTACTGGTTCTGTGGGCATGGCTTGGAGGTCATGTGACTGGGTGGGCGTGGCTAGCTGGTCATGTGACCGGGTGGCCATGGCTATGTGTATAGGGATTACTCAGAGGCCTGAAAAAAGTCATTTCTGACAGGTCCTCGGACTTTTGACTGGTCCTCACACTTATGACCATCCTCACATTTATGCCTATGCAGCATTCTTAACAACCATGTCACTCATTTCACAACTGCTTCTCTTCACCACGGTGACAAGATAGGGTGCAAAATGTAAAATGTGAGGACAGTCGTAAGTTCAAGGACTGGTCAAAAGTGCGAGGACCGGTCAAAAATAACTTTTTCAGCCCTCTGAGTAGTCCCTGTGCACAAAAGGACTAACCAGAGGGCTGAAAAAAGTGATTTCTGACAGGTCCTCGCACTTTTGACCGGTCTTCACACTTATGACTGGTCATCATTAATGCCCATTGTAGCATTCTTAACAACAGTGTCACTCATTTCACAACTGCTTCTCTTCACCATGGTGACAAGATAGGGCAAAAATGTAAATTGTGAGGACAGTCGTAAGTTCGAGGACTGGTCAAAAGTGCGAGGACCAGTCAAAAATAACTTTTTCAGCCCTCTGAGTAGTCCATATGCATAAAAGGATACAGCAATAGAGAGGGTTGAAGGAAGGGAAGGGAAATTAGAGTAGGAGCGAGGGTAAGAGAGGGAGGAAGAGAGGAGGAGAAGGAGAAAGGAAGAGGAAGTAGGGAGAAGGGGGGGGAAGAGAAAGTAAGAAGGAAAGAAAAGACAGAGGTGGTAGGTTTGAGGAGAAAGATTGCTATACAATAAAAAAGATAAAAGGGAAGAAAGCCAACCCCAAACAAATATAAAGATATTAAGATAAAGAATGCATTGTTAAACTTTAAAGAATAAAAGAGAACAAATAGGAATAAATAGCAATAATTAGAAACACACATACAAACATACAACGTATTTTCTTTGAACAGAGTATTTGGCTGGTTCACAAATTTAAACAGTTGTAGGAGGTTAGCACCCACCCCTTTCCTAGAAGAATGAAATATTAAAAAGGCAGAATATTATATTTCCCTGGATGAGAAATGAAGAAGCATATTTTACAGACAAAGCAGCTCCCACCTTCCTGCCCCCCACCCTTTGTTAATGGGCCAGAGGCAGAAAGTCAATTCTTTGTCAAAGGACATTTGCAACACAATAGCAACAGAAACTAACACAATGGGCCCCATCTAGCAACCGAAACTCACCACACGTGACCTGGGAAGCATGTGACCTGGGAAGCACATGTGACCATCAGCCAGCAAGGCTAGCTAAGACCCCCACCCCCTGGGAGTCTGACAACCAATCAGGATACTGTTTCGGGGCCCCAAGAAATGCAAAGCCAGAGAGAGCATAAAAACCCGAGGATTTACTGTATCTGCCCCTTTTCTGTTCAGGAACTCAAGCCATGTGATCCTGTCCATTAAACCATCTTTCCCAGCAGTCTCCATGTTTCCAATGTCTTTTTCCCCACTTGGAGCAGAACCCAGAAGGATATTTCTTCCAACACAGTGTTTAGTCATTTCAATTAAATTTACAATTTCTATATTTCCTTTTTACCATATTTATTCCTCATCTATTTTTTAAAAAACCAATATTACCCTTCATCCTCATCTCTAATCTTAATCAAATTCAATTTTTCCCTTCTATTCTATATTATACCCCTTCACATTGTCATCTATTTTTATATCTATCTTCACATTGGTTAATTATGTGATTATGTAATATAGTTGTTTAATACAAATTCAACATTTTAATATAAATCAATTAATTATGTAACTATCTTTTTTGTATATTAATCAATATGAACATGAATATTCCAATTATTTCCATGCAATCCAATTTCTTACAAATCATTTAATTATATTTACCAATAATAAACCAAATAATTTCCCCCATATATTCCTCCAAACCACAACTTAACCATTTCTGCTTTCAACACAATATACAATTAATAGTATCTCAATTATTACAATTCCCTAGTTAAATAGAGCTTTTTTTCTTTTGTGTTTTAAAATCTTGAACCTCCTCTTTTGCCCTAAATTTCCCATTGTTTGCAGTTTTGCACCTACCTTTTTTGGTGAGGAAAAAGAAAAAGAAATCTCTCTGCTTCATTTTGTCACGTTGCACCAAAGACCCTACTTACTTTCAATTTCTCTTTTTCAGCATAGCTAGGGGAAAAAAAATCTGCTGCAGGAATTTACCTCTTTGCAGCTAGCTAGCAACAGAGCCCTCCGCAAAACAGCTGAGAATAGGGCGGCTCTTTGAAGCCCCGCAGCAAGAATTTAAAGTTTTTTCCCTCTAGCCATCAGCTGGGACTCAGAAGGCAGCAATAGATTGGGAGTGGGCGGGGTAAGCGAACGGCCGGCGATCCAACAGAGGCAGAGGATGAGGGTGAGCGAAGGCGTGGGGGGGCAAGAGAGGGCTTTGGCGACCCCTGTGAAATGGCCGTTCGACCCCCAAAGGGGTCGCAACCCCCAGGTTGAGAACTGCTGCAATAGATGGAAACTAATGAAGGAGAGAAGCAAATTAAAACTAAGAAGAAATTTCCTAGAACAATTAATTAGAACAATTAATCATTGGAACAATTTGCCTCCAGAAGTTGTGAATGCTCCAACACTGGAAGTTTTTAAGGAGAGATTGGACAACCATTTGTCTGAAATGGTATAGGGTTTCCTGCCTGAGCAGGGGGTTGGATTAGAAGACTTCCAAGGTGCTTTCCAACTCTGTTATCCTATCATATCCTATCGTTTCCCATCCTTATCCTTATCCCTATTTGAGCAAAACTAATAAAAGAGGTCTAACAGCTTGATAGAAATAGGGATGTAGCAAAGTACGTAATAGTGATACAAGGAAAAAGGCAACAGAAATTATTAAAACTTCAAATAGTGATAACAAAAAGAAATGGAAAAGGACAAAAATACTGAAAGACTAGATGAGAAAAACAGGCCCAACTTCAATGGCATTATTAGAAATAGGAACTTTGAGCAGCTTTCAGTAAGAAGTATTATTAATACAACAACAAAAGTAAAGCTATTTTAGACTGTCATATGTTCCATCATTAGTTATCTATAAATCTTTGATCAAATTCTATCTATTAAACCAAGATCAGATGGTTTACTGAGTAGATTTTATAAGACTTTTGAGGTTCAATTATTATTGCCATTGAAGGATTTAATGAATTCTATTCTGCAAGTTAACCCTAAACCTGATTCATGGAAAGATGCTTTCATTGCTTTGATACCTAAGGAAGGGTAGGATTTAACTTCAGTGAAAAATTATAGACAATTTCCCCTCTTAATAATGATTATAAACTTTTTACATCCATTTTAGCTGAAAGACTTTTAAAAAGTCTTATGGGATTATATACAGTACATGAAGACTAATATGGTTTTCCACCTAAAAGACAATTGAAGGACAAAACACAGGAATTGGAAGCATTTACCAAATGTATCAACTCTGGGGACAGATACATCAAATTCACATAGGAAAGTGTTAAGGAAAATAGTCTAGCTTTCCTGGACTGTGCAATACACATTAAGGAAGACAGAAGCCTTCACATTGAAGTTTACAGAAAACCCTCTCACACAGATCAATATTACATTTTGATTCCCAACACCCACTGCAGCACAAAATGGGAGTCATCTCAGAACCTTAATAATCAAGCTGAAGGCCTGCCTACCAGCAAAGATGGGAAAGAAAAAGAACTAAAACACATCAAGGAAGCCCTTAGAACGTGTGGCTATTCCAAGTGGGCTGTCATCAAATCTCAAAAAAGACTATACAAGAGCTTTTCTGTAACAGACAATGACAAGAACAATAAATGAAGCAACTTTGTCATTCCATAGGTTGCAGGCATATCAGAAAAGCTCAGGAGGCTCTTCAGCCAACATAATATATGTGCACACTTCAAACCCAAGGATACACTAAGGCAGAAGCTTGTCTACCCCAAGGATAAAACACCCAGACAGAAACGGACATTGGCTTACCTGAATGTCCATTTTCGAAGCGCTGCGAAGACATTTCACATATGGGTTAATCTTTCATCTATTTGCTCAAGACTGAGTGTAATTTTTTTCCATGACCACGCCTCCTACTTCCTGTGGTCTTCAGTCTTTTCATGAAGACGTAGTCATCCAAGAACTTATATCATAAGGAAACAAAAGAAAGAACACCCATCCCTGCCAGGATTAGGCAGCCTACAGGGCGGGTTGTAATGTCTTCGCAGCACTTTGAAAATGGACATTCAGGTAAGCCAATGTCCGTTTTCCAAAGTGCTTCTCCGACATTCCATGTATGGGACATACCCAAGCTTACGGACTGGGCTGGGGGCTGACTGATCCCCTGGTCCTGGGTGGAAATGACACTTTGCAAAACTCTCCTCCCAAACGATGCTTCCGCAGAGGCAAAAGTGTCCAATTTGTAATGTCTGACAAACGATGACAAGGACGACCATGTGGCCACCCTACAAATGTCTGAAATAGAAGCTTGAGTGGCCCAAGCAGCCATGGTAGCCACGCTGCGAGTAGAATGGGCCAAAATATGTCCAGGTAAGGGTTTGGCCTTGAGCTCATATCCTCTCGTAATATAGGCTTTCAGCCCACCGTAGCAAAAGAAACGTTTTGATCCATAGATGAAGGATGAAAGGATACAAACAAGGCTTCAGTCTGACGAAAGGAAGCCGTTATTATATACCTGTGGGGAGTCCTGCGAACATCTAACGTGTGCCATCTGACTTCCATAGGATGTTGTGGATCTGGACAGAAATCAGGAAAAATAAGCTCTTGCACTTGGTGAAACCAAGAATTCACCTTAGGCAGAAAGGCCGGGTCCATTCGTAAAACCACTTTGTTAGTATGGAAAATACAGAGGTCCTTCCAGATCAATAAGGCTGCCAGTTCTGAGATTCTTCTAGCTGATGTGATTGCTAGAAGAAAGGCAACCTTGAGAGTCAGAAAACATAAACTGATGGAACCCAATGGCTCAAACGGAGAAGATGTGAGGGCTTGAAGCACCAGAGACAAATCTCACATAGAGTAACGATGCACCACAGGAGAGCTGAGATTGGCAGCTCCTTGGAGAAAACAACGAACCCTCGGATGTTGAGAAAGGGACCGATGGGAATCAAAGGTAAGTATTGTTTTTTTTTTAATTGAAAAAGTTTTCAAATACAAGTTTTTCCCCCTTTCCCCCCCCCTCTTCCCTAACCCCCCCATCCCCCCCTGTGACTTCTTCACAACAATAGGCTATTTCATAACTAATTACATACATAATATCTTTCCTTTCCCTTACTCCCTCCTCAGAATACTGACCCTTAGCATATTATTCTTATAACTCCCATTTTTACGATAATCTGCCCTTTTTCTCCTCCCCTAAACTTATAGTGTATTATTACAATTTAACATTTAATCTTTTATATATATTAATATAACATTTTAAAGCGGCCTTCTCCCTACATCCAAATTTAACATTTATTCAGTTCTATCCAATTCCTCCACTCCCCTAAATATATGACTTAAAGATCCTTTTTCTTAGACTAATCAATCAGTAAACTAACCTATTTCAACCCTTCAATTCCTACAAAATCATGCAATACAATTCTAAATATAATCCACTGCCCACTTTACTAAGATATACACATATCTATATATGCATTCCATTTTGTAAAAAGAAAAAAGACAATAACTTTAAATTTATAATCCATATAGTATCTTCTTTGGTGTCTTTCCACTGGATTGTTAAATCCATCACCCATAATAGGGTAAAATAACATGCTGGTGCAACAGTTTGTTCAAAATCTTCAATCATCTTCTGCCCCCATCAGTAGTAGATATCCTCGTATATATATATAAAAGTAAAAACAACCACCCGAGTGACATTATAATTATATCCATATAGTTATAGTTGTGGTATTCATCAGGATTGTTGATTCCCATCATCCTAATGGGTAACATCCAGATCTTCTTCATGCCCCAACGTGACTCTCTTGCCTTGTAACTCAAAATAATTATAATATATTTACCAGTAAAAGAAATCCAGAGTAGATAATTCAAATCCAACAAGGTAAGGCTCTTTTCACATCCCAAAATCACGGCATTACAGAGATCTGCCACAATCCTCAGGATAGTATTAAACAATTGTTCGCCTCCACTATCTTTTCAGATATTCATTCATTTTTTAAAGTCCCTGGCTTCACTGTTGCTTGGTTTAGAAACTGCTGTTTCTATGAGATCTATTTCTTTTCTTTTTCTTTTGCGGGTTGAATTTCCATCCTCGTTTCGTGCCTACCAATTGTGTGTCAGCTGATCGATTTTCATTCTGCTTTATGAGTTGATCTTGTTGGGTTAGTTTTGTCATCTCATCTTTCTTCTCCATCACTTGTATATCAACTGGTTAATTTGCGCACTTGTCTGTGACTTGATGGTTCATCACATTGGAGTCGGATGACACTGCTCTCTTATTTATACAGTCCAGCTGGGGTATCCAGGGAGTCCAAAGACAATTTATCCACCACAGCCTCTGTAATTTGATGTTTTCCTTTTGTTTCCAACTCCTTTTGCTTATCCTGTATTGTGCCTAAAGATGTTAAGTTCATTTTTAAAATTTTTTGATAAAATTCTTCCGCTTTTTCAACAGTGTTCAGTTGATATCTTACTCCTTGGTGTCTCAATATTAAACCAACTGGGGCATCCCACCTAAATAGGATATTTCTTTTTTTTAACTCAGTCACTAGAAAGCCAAATTTCTTCCTCTCCATTAGCATCTTAGTCGGGAGCTCCTTAAAAATCCAAATCTTTCTTCCATGAAATTGCAAAGTAGAATTAAAAGAGTTCTGCACAATATTATTCCTAATTTCTTTATCTGTAAAATAGATCACCACATCTCTAGGCAATTGCCTTTGCTTTGCCAACCAGGAGTTTATTCTATAAATTCTATCAATCCTGCAAAACACTTCATCAGGTTGAACCTTTAAAATCCCAGCCAGAATTTCAGAAGATATTTTCCTTAAGTCATCTCTATTATTTTCCTGCAGACCTCTCAGTCTAATTGCATATTCTGCAAAATTATATTGAATCATTAAAACTTCTCTTTCAATCCTCTGTTGCACATTTTCTTCATTACCAGTCTTTTGGTCAACCTCCATTTTAGGTTTGTCTTCTGAGCTATTATCCTAAATGTTTACCAAATCCTTTTTAATTTTTTGAATCTTGTCATCCAAATTCTCCTCAATTTCCTTCAGTTTAGACTCTAATAATTTAGTCTTTGCATCCACCCGAATCAGAAAGTCTGATAAACGATTAGCTGTATTTAAAATCTTTCGATTCAAAAAGTCAAACTTTGATTTCACCAATTCACCAATTTCTTTAATTTCCTGCTTAAATTTTTCGAGTTGCTGGTTCACAATCTCATCCCTTCTTACAATCTCTTCAAGAAGAAATTCTATTATATTAAAATCAGGTTTCTGACACTGGAGAGTTACAACTTGTTGGTGTAATTTATTAATGGGGGAAATCCCCCCCCCTGTTTGTCTAGCTGTGTGAGTCCCGATGCCATTTCCCACACAGACAAGATTTAGTGGAAAAGAGAGGGGGAAAAAAAGGCATGTTTCCAACCAAGATCAATATCAGATCCCCAGGAAAAAAAAAAGAAAAAAAAAAGCAAGAGTGAGAGTGAGGTTTTGCCTCAATTACGACCAGAAGTATTCATTCCGCTACTTTGTAATAGAAAACGGAAGGACTTTCCCTTTTCAGCCTCTCTTCAAGCCTCAGCAATCGCCATTTTAAAAATCTTTTTTCCTTTCACTTCTTAAACAACTTCAGTAACTTTTCTAAAATAAGAAAAAAAAATACTTGCGCCTCAGGGTCAGCGGTCCAGCTCACGTCTTCTTTAATTAGTTTAACAAGTTTACAGGCTTGCTTTTGCCACCTAGCTCTGCGTGTAGCAGAGATCTCCCAGAGCCCGGAGCATCGGCTGGGGATACGGGGAGTCTCTTCCGCTCCGTCCCAAAAGTAAAAAAAAAACTTTTGGGATTAGGCAGAGGACTCAACCCACCCCAGCCTGCTCTATCTCCGTTTCCTCATGGAAACGGAGTTTTTTCGAGCCGCCATTCCGCTATAAAGGCGGCTCTTTACAGGCAGTGGGTGCGACGATCCCAAAGGAGCATCCAGCGAGGACAAACAGCAAACCGGAAGTCAAAAGGTAAGTATTGTTGATAAGATGGCCACCTGTCGACGTAAGGTGGCCGGCACCAAACCATTGTCTAGTCCCACTTGCAAAAACTCCAAAACCTCCGGAACCGAAGCCAACGTAGGGTCTACATGTACCTTCGCACATCACCGACAAAAGGCTCACCAGGAAGCGTGCATCATGTGTATAACCTTGTCGGAAAGGTTGGCCTTGCTCAAAAGGACCCTTTCAAGGAGCCTGAGTGACACAGCAGACTAATGCTACTGTTAAAGATAGTATTTAGCTTCCAGCTGCCTGCAATTACTGCGAGTTCAATTCTCACCAGGCTCAAGGTTGACTCAGCCTTCCATCCTTTCTAAGGTAGGTAAAATGAGGACCCGGTTTGTGGGGGCAATAAGCTGACTTTGTATAAAATATACAAAAGTATGAAGGCTATTGCTTAACGCCTTGTAAGCCGCCCTGAGTCTCCGGAGAAGGGTGGCATATAAATCAAAATAAAAAAATAAAAAATAAAAAAAAGTGCCAAATGGTTAAATGGAGCCATTGGGGCTCCAGATGGAGGACGGCCCCTTGGCTGAGTGAAATCCTGTCTCGTGGAATCCTCCATGGAGGAGAAACAGAGAGACTGACTAGGTCTGCGAACCAAGACCGGCAAGGCCAATGAGGAGCGACCAGAAGAAGTTCCGCTCATTCTGTCAACAGCTTGCGAAGTACTCTTGGAATGAATGGAATGGGCGGGAACGCATAGAGCAGTCCCCGCGGCCAGTGGCACCGAAGAGCGTTGTAATTCTCCGCTCCTGGAACCTGAAACCTGGAGAAGTACCTCGGTACCTGTGCATTCTTCAGACTGGCGAAGAGGTCAAGAATGGGAACTCCGAACCTGTGAGACAACTCCCGGAACAACAGAGGATGTAACTGCCATTTGCTCTCTGTTCAGTGAGTCCAGGCGCTCTCTGTTCAGCCACTCCGCTTTGACATTGGATGCTCCGGAGATGTGTTCCACTTTGACTGATTGCGTGTGCTTCTCTGCCCAATGCATCAGTTTCTCCGTTTCGGCCATCAGAGCCCTGAACCAAGTGCCCCCTTCTCGATTGATATGTGCCTTTGTGGCCATATTGTCTGTCAACACTAACACATGCTGACCTGTCACCTTGGTCTGAAAGTGACGGAGGGCTAGTCACACTGCACTCAATTCCAACCAATTGATACTGTTCGTACGTTCCAGTGGAGACCAGTGTCCCTAAGCCACCTGTGACAGAAGGTGAGCGCCCCAACCTTGAAGACTTGCATCCATCGTCAGAACGACCTGGTTGGGTTCCTGGAACACACACCCCTGAAGCAGGGCCGCCGAAGTCCACCAGTGAAATGAACTCCGGACTCGAGATGTTACCTTTACCTTGGCCTTCAAATTGCTGTGCCCCGTCTTTTGGAAAGGTAATAGAAACCATTGACATGGATGAGCGTGACGGCGAGCCCAGGGCACAATGGCTATACAGGAAATCATCTTTCCGAGCAGTTGGTACAGCAGGAGGAGAAAAATGGACTTGCTGGAGACCACTTGTAACGCCAACTCCTTAATGCTGCAGGAACGGTCAGGAGACAGGAAGACTTGGCCTTTGAGCGAGTCTATCACTGTTCCCAAGTGTAGAATGTGGGTGGTAAACTGCAAGTGGCTCTTTGGCCAATTGATGGTAAACCCATGTAGTTTCAGAATGCGAACCACTGTCGCGCTGTCCTTTGCTGCCTGCGATAGTAAAGACGACAGGATTAAAATGTCGTTCAGGTAACACAAGATGCGTGTTGAATCACCCAGACAGATGCCGCCACTGCTGCCAACAACTTGGTGAACGTTCGCAGAGCCGACAACATAGCCGACAACAGACCGAATGGCATAGACTGATACTGGAAATGTTGATTAGTGTATGCAAAGTGGAGGAACTTGCAATGCGCCTGATGAATCGGGACGTATAGGTAGGCTTCTTTGAGGTCCACCGACTGTAACAGGTCTCCTTCCCTTATACAACCCAGAATAGATTTCAAGGATTGCATTTTGAACCTCCTGTATACAATGAATTGACTGAGGTACTTGAGATTCAAGATTCCCCTCCAACCCCCCGAACTTCTGGGTACCAGGACAAGGATGGAATAAAAACCTGTCCCTTCTTGACCCTTTGGTACCAGCTCGATGGCCCTGATGTCCAGCTAATGTTGGATCTCAGCCTCCATGAGCTGTTTCTTGTCATGTTGGTGCGGAACCGGACACTGCAGATAGCGGCTGGTGGGGGCTGGATAGGAATTCCAAGGTGAGACCATACTTCATCGTCTGAAGAATCCACACATCTGTCATGGTGGACGCCCACTGCTGGTGGAAATATTGTGGACGTCTGCCAATGAGAAGAGGTGACATGGCGTCACTTGCCACAACTAAAAGGTCGTGACCTGCCGCCTCGAAAGGGCTTCTTTTGTGGAGCTTGGAGTCTGCTCCGATCCCAGAAAGACTGCCTGTCAAAGGGCCTGTCATATCCTTGCTGATAGGACCGCTGGAAATAGGACCCATTGGTCCCCAGCTCCTGACGAAATGGCTGCCATTGGGAGTAAGGTGTGAATCTGTGCTCAGATTACTTGTATGAGGAAGGTAAAAACTTCCGTTTGTCCTTACTTTCTATCAGAACCGGTTCCAAGGCCTCTCCAAAAAGCGCTGAACCTTTGTAAGGCGCTGAAGCCAACTTCCACTTTGACTTCAAGTCAGTCTTCCAACTGCGCAGCCATAATAGCCGGCCTGATGTAACTTTGGATGCCAAGGTTCTAGAAGCAAATTTCACTGCATCTAAAGGTGCATCTGCAGAATATTCTGTTGCTGCAATTAGTTTATTGACCTTTGGTGCAGACCAATGACAAAGCCAAACCAAGGAAGTTCAGTTAAAAATGAAGCTGATGTACCAGCCTTAATGGCCCAAGCAGCCACTTCATGAAACTTACGGAAAGTCAGTTCTGCTTTACGATCCTCAGGCTTAAGATCTTCCAGCATATCGCTTGAAAGCAGAGCAGAGGAGGTCAGTGCAGCAATCGATGCATCCACAGACGGCAGGCGTCCAAGGCTGCTGAACCACCACAGAAAAGAGTTTCGGGTAAGGAATGAAATCCTGTTCCTTCTTAGGAATAAGGAACAAATCATCATTAGGCGAGGCAACCTCCAGACTTTGATCCTGAGGTTCCTCAAGTAGTCCCATATTGGTAGCCACTTTATCCTTATGGAGTAAGGACTTAAAGAGCGATGGGCGGAACAGATCATGAAAGGCTGGCCTACCAGGTCTCAGCCCTTCATCGTCTGAAAATTCCATCTCTTCCAGACTCTTGCGAAGAAACTTCACCACTAGAAGACTCGTGTTCTGAAGGGGAAGTCTGTCTGCCAGTCACAACAGGCTGAATCTGCTGAATAGGTCTGGTTGGCAGCAAAGACACCTGACCGGCGTACTGAATACCCGCTGCCAGCATTTTGGACAGGGTATCAGAAATCAAAGCCTGGATACCCAAAGGTTGAACAGACGAAGACTGTTTTTCTGCACGCAACCTTGCTGCAGCCAGAGTAAATGTGGCCTCAGGAACCTGACAGCCAGGTGCCAACTGACCACTAGTTCCCATCTGTGGTGTGCTCTGGCCTGCCCCAGGAACAACTTGCACAACCTCAGGCAATGGCTGGGAAGACATTCCAGGCTCAGATGTAGCCCAACTTTGGCTTGCAGCGGCAGCCACAGGTTGCGATGGAAGTAACACCGCTGGAGCAGCTGATATGGCAGCAGATATGGAAGCACGCAGATGTTCTGCAACCAAGGCAGCGTGCTGTGCCTTATCAAACTGTTTCTCTAAGACAGTGCGTGCCCACACCCATAATTCAATGCCCCTACGCGCATGCGTGCATGACCCCCCACGTGCTCCCCCCACCTTTGGCACACAATGACAAAAAGGTTACCAGTGGGCCCAGTAGCTCCATTTTTCACACTTCCCAGGCTCCAGAGGCTTTCTTGGAGCCTGGGGAGGGCGAAAACTGCCTCCCCCACCCTCCCGGAGACTCTCCGGAGGTCGGAAATGGCCATTTCCCAACTTCCGGTGGGCCTAGAAGGCAAGAAAATCAGCTGGCTGGTGCACGCATATGCGCTGGAGCTGAGCTAGGGCAACACTCGCGTGCCCACAGATATGGCTCCGCATGCCACCTGTGGCATGTGTGCCATAGGTTCGCCATCACGGCTCTAAGGCCTTGTGGCTTCTGCCCGCATCTTTGTCTGTCCCTGCAGTCTGTCTTGCAGATCCCCCTGATGAAGGTCTAGCTTTGGCTGACTTACTTCTGGTAGATTTAGAAGTATGTTTAGAACCAGCCTTTGTGACCCTATGGAGCCTTGGAGGGCTAACAGTAGGTTCTAAGTCAGAAGATACATCAGAGGCAGACATGATAAATAGATTGTTTCCAATAAGTCCAGAAATTAATTCCTTTCAGAAATATGACTGTATGCAGAAAAATTAAGGTAAGGGAAATTCCCAATTACCACACAGAAAATACCAGTTCAAAGGATGACTGGGCTTCAGAAACACAGCAAATAACGAATACGTTGCTCCCAGGCAAACCTGTCCTTCCAGAAGCTGCTCTCAGCACTGGATGCAGAGTGCAAGATCCTTATCTGCAGAAGAATGACCAGGCAATTCAGCACAGAGCCAAAGGACTCTAAACACTGCTTCACAATTCTAGGAGCTAAGCCAGGCTTGCAATTGAAGAAATGAGCTTCCTGGCTCTCTCCGCTCCGACAACGCCCAAATTAAACTGTAAAATGGCAAGTGCAGGCAGGAAGAAGCCCCCTGCGCCTGTGCAATTAGAAACAGCTGTTCTTTGGCACAAAACCCCTTCACGCTTCCAACAAATGGCGGCCGCTAACAAACTGCCTCTTTGAAGAGCCGCTGCTGCATTCAGTCTCCAAATAGGTGCAGAGGCAAAAACAAAGCCTCTCACACGCCTGGTCGACGGAGTTTGCACTGGAGTCCCGGTCAGTGACTCCACAGCCGCTCAACACATGCTGGAGCTGCGATTGTAGTAAGGACTCCGTTAACTTGCAGTCACCTCACACACACACCAGCGGCAACACAAACCTCGGAGGCGCCCAAATGGGACACACACCGGACTGCTGCTTCCTCAAAAAAAATAAACAATCAGGGTGGGGGAAGACGATCTGGATTTCCCAGAGACGTCTAACCGACCACCAGCAGCAAAGGAGATCAAATTCTCCTAACTAGTTTAAATGCGCACCTCCAGGCTCCATGTAACGATTCCAGAAAAAATCTTAAAGTAACTACAACAAAGAAGTTCCAAATAAACAACCAAAAAAACCAAAGGAAAAATTTTAAAAACAAGAAAAATAAGTTAACCTGGCATCTATTTGCCAGAGAACTGAAACTCAAGTCTTGATTGACTAAGTGAAAAGACTGAAGACCACAGGAAGTAGGAGGCATAGTCATGGGAAAAAAAATTACACTCAGTCTTGAGCAAATAGATGAGAGATTAACCCATACATGGAATGTCGGAGCAGCGCTTTGGAAAACTGAGCAACGTGGTATATGCAGTATAATGCAGTGAGCCATGTGCAGATCTGTAAATTGGGGAAACAAAACAACCACTTTATAAACGCATGGCACAACATAGGAGAACAAACACATCAGGACTAGATTCAGCAGTCCATCTGCATTTAAAAGACACAGGCCACAACAGTCTATATTTGGGACAGAGAGGATCGCTGGTTTGAAAGAGGGGTTAAAGAGGCCATCTATGTCAAAATTGAACAGCCTTCTCTCAACAGAGGGAGAGGGATACGGCGTCATCTACTGTATGTCCAGTCTACAACACAATCATTTCAACAGTTCCAAGAAGGCTCCACACCAATTTGCACCAGTCAGATGACCCTGATGACACAGATAAACTTCCAGGTGACCTTAATGACCAGCTAAACGAATGCAAATGACCAGCTGTCTGCAAGAAGTATAAATCCTTCCATTCCCCACCATCCAGTCAGAGCTGAAGAAGCTTCTTGGATGAGAAGCGAAATGTCTTCAAAGAAAAAACAGAAAGTCCAATTGCCTCTTTAAAAAGCACCTTTGGGAGTATCAGACTATACCAATTTTGATCAAAGACCTCTCCTTAAAACAATGGCAGGAGGATATTTTTAAATTAATATGGCAAATAAAAAACCAAGAATTAAATACAATCTTTTATAAGATGTGAAGAAAGGGGAGGCCTTGGGTTGCCAGATGTAAGATTGTATTATGATGCCTGTTGTTTGGGATGGCTGAAAATTGGAAAGTATTAAAGAATTCAAGATTGTTAGATCACGAAGGTTTTGATTTGAGATCTGGGTGCCATGTGTATTTATTGTACAATAAATGAAAGGTTAATCCTGGTTTTAAGAATCATTCCATTAGGCAGTTGACTGACCATACATGGTTGAAATAGAAAAGAAGACTGGCTACTAAGGTACCATTGTGGCTATCACTACATGAAGCACTACACAGGAAAGAGATGTTAATTGAATCAAAACAGATTGTGATCTATTGATATGGGAAGAGGATCCTAAGTTAAAGGTGAGGCAACAACTAGTAAGCAATGGATTTAATTGTGATTGATTTAATTATTCATTATTATAAAAGATTTGAAAGATTTAAACTTGATAAAAAAGCTTTGTTTTTGCTGAAGACAAATCAGATGTGGAATTGAGTTTATGTTTTGGGGGTGACCATTTGATTTTCAAAGTCTATAAAATGTTACCTAGGATAAATTTGGAAGAAGAACATGTTAAGGACTGTAAGGTAAAATGGGTGAAAAACTTTGGTCATGCTAGATCAATTGAAAAATGTGTGGAATAATGATTTGCTTTTAATTACAGTTTGAAAGAAAACTTTTGCAAAATGATGTACTGAGGGTATTTGATTCCAGATAGATTGTCAAGAATATATAAAGGAACTTCTAATAATTGTTGGAAATGTAATCAAATTCCAAGAATATTCTATCACATGTGGTCTTATAAACATGCTAAATCATATTGAGTAAATATAACAATGATTATGCAGCAAATATTTAAAATAATAACACTAATTAAACCTGAAGCCTTTATTCTAGGTATTACAGATAAATCAATGGAAAAACAATTTGGAACTCTACTTCTACCGTGTTTCCCTGAAAAAAAGACCTATCCCAAAAATAAACCCTAAGTTGATTTTTACACGTGCACCCAACATAAGCCCTACCCCCAAAATAAGCCCTAATTAAGACCCTTCCCACTCTGGGGTACACAGGGTGGGGTGAGGAGCACGAGTAAAAATTAAGCTAAAATGGGGAGGTGGTGGTGGTGTTGTCCCAATACTTACCTTCGGACAGTTGCAGCCAGCACCTGCCTTGCCAGTCCACTTCTTCTGCAGCAGGCAAGGCTTTCCTGAAGATCTCTGCAGCCGATAACAGAGCTCAGGATCGGAGCTCTGTTATCAGCTGCAGAGGCCTTCAGGAAAGCCTCGCCAGCCACAGAAGAAGTTCCTGAAGGCCTCTGACAACGAAAAGGAGGCCAGGGGTAACACGCGCAAGTGAGGTGTGTCAGTGGAAGGCATTCCCTCCCCCCAAAAAATAAGACATGGTGCCTTTTTTTGGTAACAAAAAAAATAAAAAAATAAAACTGGGTCTTATTTTCAGGGAAACACGGTATATGTGGTCACAGCTGCAAGGATTGTTGATGCCAAGTATTGGAAAGAAAAAGGAATACCTGTAGTTGAAGAATTAATTGTGAAACTGAATGTATTGGCAGAGATGGTGAAACTAACCTTAAAGATAATACTTTAGGCAATTGGCAATTGGAAGCCTTTTGTGGAATTTATATGAGTTAAATACAATAATGGATTGTTAAGATTAGCTTTGAAGATTAATTTATTTTGGGTAGATACTAGTTAATTTTTTTAAATAATTAGTAGTTAATTGTTGACTTGATTAATAGATATTAGATTTCTATATTTGAGATATTTTTAAGAAACTGTGGTATAAAATACATACCAAATATAGCCTGCATGGATGAAAATCATAATTATTTGTAGGCCCACTGTGCAAGGAGGAATATGCTAGGATTATTTGAGATATATTTTTCAACACTCAGCCAGTGTTGTAGGTTTAATGTTATACGTTGTGTACACTTCTTTATTTATTTTTTTTTACCTTGTTTGTAATTTTTGTTTTTATTGTCCGTGTAGTTGAATTTGAAATTAAAAAATTATTCTGTTAAAAGTGCATCACACCTAAGCATTTGCATTACAATTTAGGATATCCCCTTCCAGCAATAATACCAAGAAAACTGTTAATTGTGATAGTGTACCAGTTCGAAAGGGGAGAAAGGTTTTAGGTTTCTGAAATGTAACTCAAAGAATTACAGAATCCTTAAACCAATTCTCTGATTTTACTACCTTCCTAAAAGAATCTTCTTACATGCATTTAAGCTACTGGCAAAACTAACATCATGATCAAAATAACACACACTCACCTCATCTTCTGATTCATTATGAGGTACTGAGAAGCAGTTGGTGACCTCTACAGAATGTTTGTCAACTGTGCCTACAAGGTTAAAGAAAAAAACATTTTCCTAAGAAAAATTATTCCCAAGCAAAGGCCTAGAAACATCCAAGGAAGAACTTATAACTGAAGATAAAATTAGATTTATATATGCTGAGAAGTACAATACAGTACAACTTGAACCCCTTCAAGTTCAACCCCCTTACAAGAGAAGACAATGATTCTATAGTGATATTATAACAATCTTGGTATACAAGTATGCATTAAGCCTATGGGGTGAAGTCTGAGAAGAATGAAAGCGAGGCTGTTTGCTCTCAGCAAGATACAAAAAGAATGCATTTCAGCAACTATATTCTGCAACTGAACTATCTTCTACGAAAGCTCTTTAATATACTTATGAACTTTTAGACGCTGTAGCTAAGAAACGTGCATGTAAATAAACATGCAAGAGAGCATGGCTGCAAATCAAAGAAGCATCTTGGTTTCATTTTACTTCTTCAAATTTAACATTTTGTTCCTATTCAGGAAACTAATGCATATCAGGGCTAGCTTTAACTCTACACTGACTGAAAAATGAATGGAACAATGAAATTCAGATCTAGCATTTTATATAGGAAAAAAAGTATAAAGCATCAACTTAACCCAATGCTCACATATATTTATATTTTATATTTTATATTTTCTATTTTTATCTCTTTTTATCGAAATGTGATATGAATGTGCCATAAGATAAATAGCCCAACGCTGTAACAAAGCTACAAAATATAAAGATTCACTTCAAATAATATTTTTCATATTAAAAATATAATCTCCCTTTTTTAATTTGAGGCTGTGAACACCAAGTTGTCTTTCAACCAAATAATCACTTGAAAAATTCTAACATACTACTTAATGCTACAAAAATAGTCTCACTGGAGACCATGAGGTTTAAAAGTCCTGCCTTAGTCATGAAAGCCAGCTGGGTGACTTTGGGCCAGTCACTCTCTGTCCAACCACTCACAAGGGGGATTGTTGTGGGGAAAACAGGAGGTGGAGGGGGACTTTATCTTACCATTTATCTTACAATTGGCACAAACAAAACTGGACATTTATTTCAGTGATGCAATGAAATGTGATTCCCTAAACACCCTCTGAAGACCGCTGCCCAACATGAGGTATAACAGAGGTCTTCAAACTTGGCAGCTTTAAGATTTGTGGACTTCAACTCCCAGAATTCTCCAGCCAGCTATGCAGCTATGCTGGCTGGAGAATTCTGGGAGTTGAAGTCCACAAGTCTTAAAGCTGCCAAGTTTGAAGACCTCTGAGGTAGAAGGTGCCAGAAGCAAACATATCTAATACTCTTTTTCCTCCTGTTGTCCCCACATCAACTCTGTGAGGCGGGTTTTTGTCTCTCACAAAATCCAGGATTCCACTGGATGTAATTTGAAGGAATGACTTGCCCAAAGTCATCCAACCAGCTTTCCTGCCTAAAGCGGGACTAGAAGTCGGTTTCCTGGTTTTGCCTGGTGCCTTAACCATTACACTAAACTGACTCAAACTTCCGCACATTTATTTTTTATTCATTTACGATTCATTCATTTACGTCGTTTTATTATTGTGGACACCCGTGTCCAGAATCTCATTCCGCTTCCAAAGCGTGCTCCACACGGCATCTCTGAAATGGGCAGGCTCCGTCTAACGCCTGGAATGGATAAAAGCCGGGCACCTGGTGACCGAACAGGGTCTTCTCCGCAGGCCGGCCTTCCCACCACCCTTTCTCTACTTCGTGCCAGGACCTCGGCGCGGGATAGAAGGCAATTTAGCGCTGGGCTTCCTCCTCAAAACACCCTGGAGTGCCAAGAGAGCAGCTAGCGGACCTTCGGATTCAACCGCCTCCTCCTCAGCGGAGCACGCGGCGGTCCTTACCAAGCAACGTGCCGATAACGCGGGCTGCACCCTCGTTGCGCCTCTCAAAGCTGTCCACGATAGAGGCCAGCACCACCGGGTGGAGCCGGACCGCACGACCACCGGGAAAAGGCGCCGCCAGCGCGGCCGGAGGAGGAGGCGGCGATGGAGCCGCCGCGGTCGGAGGAGTAAGGATGGCCGGCATAGCAGTTATCGAGGGTGTGTTGGGAGAAGAAGCGGCCGGAGGCGGTGGAGACGGAATTACGACGCTCGGTGAGGCACCAGGCACCCCTACCGCCGCCGCCATTTTGTGGAGAAAGAAAGCGCGAGCACTCTCAGGCGCTGACTGATCACGGACAACCCGCCTCCCCAAAAGCAGCTACTAATAGGCTGTTCCTGCTGCTTTTCTACGGGCACTTTCCCCAATCAGGAGCGAGTTCCGTGAGATTCGTTCGTTTTTTTATCGTTTCGTGAAGCGCGCGGATGGATCTTCATTTATTTATTTTACTATCTGTCAACATGTACAAGGAAACAGTAACAGTATAGACACGTGAAAAATGGTACAAATAAATGGATATAAATTAGCAAAACATAGACATAAACACATAAAATGAGTACATATAAATGGAGACAATAGGACAGGGACGGTAGGAAAGCTGGTGCACGCCCCCTCAGGGACCTCTGAAGAAAGGTGTAAGGTCCACGGTAAGCAGTTTAAGATGCAAGGTTTTGAGGGGAGAGGAATTAACAATAGGATCAGGTAGCGTGTTCCACACATTTACTACTCTATTGCTGAAGTCGCTCTTTGCTTCTGTTAAAGAAGTTGCTTGTACTATTTTGCTATGGTTGGGAATCATTTGTTAGGAATTCATTCTGTAAGAGAATTGTATCCTTTTCTATTGGGTTTCTCGCTTCTGTAATTTGTTTCAGAGCTAGGCACATCCTTAGAGGCAGTTCCCAGATAAGGGGAACTATAAGTAGATAGATAAGGCAGTTCCTTATCTATCTACTCCACAGATAAGGGGGTGGGGGTGGGTGGGGGCTGCCTAGGAGCCCAAACACACAAAGACAAGGGATACTTTGTAAAATAGTAAAGCGTGGACAGAGACAGAGGCCCGAACAAAGAAAGATCATGCTGGTGATGAACCTTTGATTGGATAAACTTTGTTTCTATCGGCTAAAATACTCTGAGCCACTCTTGCAGTGTGTATCTCTATTCCTTACATGTTTTTGTCTGTGTTTTGGAAATAGTATCACCCAGACTTTTTACTTTGGCCCAAGAATAAAAAGCTGTTATTTTTTTTGCAAGCCTCGTCCCAAGTCTCACTCTCTTTGGCATTTCAGTGGCTCGGGGAAACATCTGGGACCTTACAAGGTTACCCAGGCCTAAAATTTCAAGGCTGGTGGTATAAGGAATTTTATTGCGAGAGAGTAGTTGAGTACTCTTCTTGTAAAATACCTCTGGACCCACTCTAATGTATTAATGTCCGAAACACAGTGTGTGTTCCAGGCAGGTGAGCATTATTCAAGGATAGGTCTGGCAAAGGTTTTGTATGCCCTAGTTAGAAGTATAGTGTTACCAGAGAGAAAATTTCGTAAAATAAGGTTGACAACTCTTAATGCCTTTTTAGCAATGTTGTTACAGTGAGCTCTGGGGTTTAGATCTTCATGTTCACGAATTTGTTTCAAGGGCAGTTAAAATATTTTGTTTACTTATATTTATAAAAATTTTATTTTAGTCCGTAACTGCATACTTTTATATTTATTTATTTAATCATATTTATGTATTGTATATTGGAGGTGATGACCCTTTGAGAGCTGCATGCAACAAAATTTCATTTTAATGTATGCCAATTAGTGTACATTCAAAGTCACAATAAAGTTATTTTAAGTCAAGTCTAAGTCTAAGCTGGGGACCCCTGGCTTAGATGATATCTTATGGAAATAGTATGGGTGCACATGGCATTTAGACAAAACAATTGCTGTCTTGTTTCTGTAGTGCCCAATTCATATGAGGCTATGGAAAATACCATGGTTTGAACAAGTTGCATTTTTACAGGCCTTTTGTTACTCTCTGTGACTTTCAATGCCTTCTCTTTATATCCAAAATGGTTTAAAACAGGGAATCTAATTTTAATAATGTATTCCTGTCTGAGGGATAATTACATTTCCTCATTCCTTATTTTTTTAAGTTTATGTCTACTCACTTTATGACTAATAACCAAAGCTGTTTATGAATGTAGCAATTGTACTGTTTACCTGGCTGGGGTGACATGTTGAATGATCCCATTTCAATGGACACATGGTGTTATGTCCGCGCAGGCATGAGCAGAGACTTTTCTTCTGCCACGCAGGTGTGGGACATATTTTAATGTTATTGGTTAAAGGCTGACAGTTTTCCTTTAAAAGGGGCTATCAGCCAGAAATTACATGTTGGTTTTACTGATTCATTGTCTGCAATAAACATGGCTTCTCATTTGAAGTTTGGCTTCTCATCTGTATTCCTACTCCCACACATTCCATTGGCGACGAAGGAGGAATTGCCGGGCCCTGAGCCAACGTAGAGATAAAAGAGGCACGTGTAAGTAGAGACTGTTTGTTCTGAAAAGAGAATGGCTAACTCACTACAGTTTGTTCCGTTTGATCCTGAAACACAAACGTGGAATTCTTATCTAATCCTTTTTGACTGTATATTGGAAGCTAATGACTATACACAAATATCACAATCGTAAACGAGCACATTTTTTGAGCATTTGTGGAAAAGAAGTGTTTGAGACAGCCAGGGCCCTCATGGTGCCCCAACCCCTGCAGATAGTTCCTTGGGACATATTATTAAGCAAATTGAGGGAACATTATGTCCTCGACCATCTTGTATTGCTAGAAGACATGCTTTTTACCATAGGGACAAGGCGGAGGGTGAGTCTATCAGTTGTTATATGGCAGCCCTCAGGAAAGCAGCTATCTATTGTGAATTTAGCAACTTAGATGAAGCCCTTCGAGACAGATTGGTCTATGGGGTTCGGGATGTTCGATTACAGAGGCGATTATTGGCGAAACCAACATTAACGCTACAGACAGCAGTAGAGGCGGCGCAAGCTGTTGAATCATCGAATAGATTGACGGAAGAGATACAGAAGTTGGGCAGCCTCTGGTGGCTAGAAGAGGGGAACCGTCCATCGGGGAGAGATGGAATTATGGGAGGAAACTGAAGATGAGGGAAATAATCATGATGATGTCTATCGGTTGAGAGCGGCTAGCAAGGAACATAGATGGACAGAGGATCGAAAGTTGTTCTCGTGTATAGCGTGTGGCGGAAACCATCCAAGAGCTATGTGTCGCCATAAAAACACCATTTGTAGACGGTGTGGGAAGAAGGGTCACTTAGCACAAGTTTGCCGTGCCGCATTGCTTGCCCCAACTGGACAGACTTCAATTCAAAATGGGGGGATAAGCATGGCCCACCGAGGTTAAGAACCCCAGAGGACAAGTGTTTTACTATTAATACGGACGCTTGTCATTCAGAGAGGGAGAGCAATCAAACCGGGATTCCGGGAAGTAGTAAAATTTACATTACTGTCCTTATTGCAGGATACTTGGATCGAGATGCCCTATACACAGTCACTCATATACTAGTCACCTCCCAGATCGACTACTGCAATGCTCTCTACCTGGGTCTGCCCGTGAAGACTACCGGAGGCTTCAGCTGGTACAGAATGCGGTTGCACGAGTTGTTGAGGGAGGGACCCGATATTCCCATATTACACCTCTCCTGTGCAGCTTGCATTGGTTGCCGGTTGCCCTCCGGGTGAAATTCAAGGTGCTGGTGTTAACCTATAAAGCCCTTCATGGCTTAGGCCTAGGCTATTTGTCGGACCACCTGCAACCAGCGTCAACTTCCCATCGCCCAGTGCACTCTCACAGAGAGGGCCTACTCAGGGTGCCGTTGGCTAGACAATGTCGGCTGGCGACCTCCAGGGGTAGAGCTTTTTCTGTGAGCGCCCCACCCTTTGGAATCAACTTCCCTTGGGGTTCCGGTTTTTTTTGTTTTTTGTTTTTTAATTTGATTTATATGCCACCCTTCTCCGGAGACTCAGGGCGGCTTACAATGCATTAAGCAATAGCCTTCATACTTTTGTATATTTATACAAAGTCAGCTTATTGCCCCCACAATCTGGGTCCTCATTTCACCTACCTTAGAAAGGATGGAAGGCTGAGTCAACCTTGAGCCTTGGAGAGATTCGAACCAGCAGTAAATTGCAGGCAGCTGTGTTAATAACAGGGTGCGTAGACCACTGACCGTCACACTTTCCACCGTGAATTGAAAACCTGGCTATTTATGTCCCCCAGCCTGGACTGATGGGGTAGTATATTTTAAAATTTTTAAAACTTTTCATATTTTTGTGTATATTTGTTGATTTTAACAGTTGCTTGGTCGATTGTTGTTGTGAGCTGCCCTGAGACCTTGGAGATAGGGCGGCATACAAATTTTATAAATAAATAAAATCTCACTGCCGGATGGAAGTGGATACAGGATTGGCAACAACAATGGTATCCTGGCAGACTCTACAGAAATTGGTGCCACACAGAGCCGAGCAGAAGCTTATACGTAGTCGCATTTGTTTGAGAGATTATCAAGGAAATAACATCCCCATTAAGGGTAGCGGAACGTTCCACGCAGAATATAAAGACTTATCCAGGCCACTTAAATTGGTTGTTGTTGAAAGTGCACTGCCTAATCTCCTGGGACTGGATTGGTTTGCAGCATTGGGATTAGAGATTACTGGGGTTCATAAAATCCAGGGAGAAACCATCGGAGAGTTGGGTAAAGAGTTCGCCGATGTGTTTGACGGAAAGTTGGGAGAATATAGGGGTACCTTGATATCCTTCAGTTTGGACCCCAAGGTGGCACCAATAAGAATGAAACCGAGGAGGGGGACTTCCGGTTGGCGCTGCGGCGATTCAGACAGGGAATTAGCGGGGCTCCTCGGAGCCCCACGAAAACCCCGTCTGTTAAGCCGCCACCGGCAGATCTGTGGACCTACCCTGTCCTGTAGGAAAAGGGGGTTAGAGAGGGACCCCTCGGACGGCCGAGAGGAACGGGCAGGTTCTCGTGGCCGGAGGATTGCCCTCTGCGCCGGCGGCGGTGGATGCGGCAGCCATGGCGGCTGCCCCAAGACTGCGGCAATCAGAACAAAAGGATGTGCAGGAGGAGAAGCAGAGAGCGGAGCAGGGAGTTTGAAAGCCAGGTGAGTGGACTTCTGCCCAGGCGGAAACTGCCCGTAAATGCTGGATTATAATAAGTGTTCCCCAGCCTTAACAGCGGCTGAGAACTATTGGGGCAAAAAGGCTCAAATGAATGGTGGAAGGAAAAGACTTGTTGATGGATAGCGTTAATTACTGACTTCTTGGAAACGATCTCACTACAGATCTGGGGTTTTTTTCCTTTTTTTGTGGCTAAATGAGAATGGATTATGTTTGAGAGAGAGGAAAGAGAAGAGGAAATAAATACGCTTTTAAAAACAAAGACAAATGGAGATGGACAAAATGGTTGCCAGCTGAGAAGTGAAAGTGTAAATTCCAGACTGCTTGTTTCTGCTTTCTGCTGAGAAACTTTGTTGCTTGTTACTTAAAGTGGATTATTTTGAGAAAAATTCAGGAGGCTTGACTTTGGATATATAATCTGTTTATTGGAGGATGTATTGAAGATCACAAAGAAGAAACTAAATGGAATAATGAAAACTGAACTAATAAGAGTGGCAACAGACAGGGGGCACGGCAATAAAAGAAGGACATGATGATACTATATATGGAATAGCTAATTCAGAACTAATTTTATAGAACTTATAACTTTGATGACACTGAAATGGAAAAAGAAACATACTTAGAAGAAAAAAAATGGAATTTATTATGTAACAAGATAACAAAATACTATAGTTTGATTTAAATGGATGTAATGGTGTCTGGGTGTTTGATGTCTGAATAACATTAGGAGATACTTTCCTTCTTCTCTTTGTTCTTTCTCTATTTCTTCTTTTTTTTCTTATTTTCTTCTTTGTCTTTTTTCCCCTCTCTACTTTTCCTAATTCTTCTTTTTCAATCTCTTTTGTTATATTTCTATTCTCTTTCCTTTTTTTCCTTCTTTTTTCTATTCTCTCTCTCTCTTTACTATTATTTTTATTGAAATTGACCTTATAAATATACAAATAATTTGACTAGAAAACAAGAGTACAAATGATTGAAAAACATGATTTCTGGATGTTCGAATGCCTTTTTAAATTTTGAATCTTTAATAAGCTCTATTTACAGACCTAATAATGTAGAAGAAAATGTTTTTCAAGGTGCTGGATATTAAAAAGAACTATTTACAGACTTAACAATGATAGAAAATTGATTTTAAAGTGACTTAAAATGTTGTTACCTATAGAAAATAAGAAATAAGCATGGAATGGGAGAAAGCCTAGGAGAGAATAGGAGTTAAGATATTTGTTGATATACATTCTTATTTTAAATTAGTAAAAGATATGGAGGAGAATGGATCGAAAAATAAATATGGGTAATACATTGTGAATTAATTTAAAGTTAAATAACTGAATAAGAGACGTAGGAAAGAAGGAAAACATAAAGCTGGACAATAACTAAAATAAAATGCTATGAACCAGCTAAACAAATGAAGTTAGGAGTGGAGGGAAGCATGATTCTGGAGAACAGTGAAAACAAAGCTGTGATCCAGTTTTACAAACAAGGTAGGAGTGGAGGAAAGCATCATACTAGAGAACAGTTAAAGCAAAGCTGGGAACCAGTTAAAAATAAAAATAAGACTTAGGAATGGAGGAAAGCATGTACTGGAAAACAAAGTAAAGCTGTGAACCAGCCAATAAATAGAGTTAGGAGTGGAGGAAAGCATACGCTGGGTAACAGTTAAAACAAAACTGTGAACTAGCCAAAAAATAAAAAGTTAGGAGTGGAGGAAAATATATCTGGAGATAATATTGATTGTTAAAATGATAAAGATTTGTAATGGTGTCTATTTGGAAATAATTGTTTAGAATTTTGGGTGATATAGTAGAATGATAAATGCTTAGAATAAGATTTTTTTTCTTTTTTTTTCTTTTTTTTTAAAGATATAAATGGATAAAATTTGGAACAAAATTGGTTGAGGGAATGTGAGTAATTGTACCTATTTTATACCGGATCAAATCCTTGCTCTAAAAAGATGTATTTTATGTTGTATGTCTAAAAAAATAAAATAAAAAATTCCAAAAAAAAATGAAACCAAGGAGGGTGCCATTTGCACTAAAGCCCAAAGTTGACAAACAACTAGATAAATTGATTCAGCAAGGCGTACTGGAACCGGTGGACCACGCCAAGTGGGAGGCCCCTATCGTGACGCCAGTGAAACCAGACGGGTTGGTCCAAATTTGTGCAGATTATAAATGTACGTTGAATAGGGCTCTTCAACATAATGCTTATCCGTTACCAGTGGTGCAGCACTTATTACATTCGGGGGGGGGGATTTAAGATCTTCACAAAGTTAGATCTTGCTCAAAAGTATCAGCAGCTCCCTGTAGATGACGCCACTGCCGAAGCCCAAACAATCATAACGCATCGAGGGGGGTGTTCCATTGTCGCCGCCTAGTTTGGGGTGAGCGTGGCCCCAGGGTTGTTTCAAAGCCTGATGGAACGTTTGTTATATGGCATCCCTGGGGTTGTGCCCTATTTTGATGACGTGCTCATCTGCTGGCTAAGAACAAATTTAGATAGAATACACCCCGATTATTCGACAGAAACCCTCACAGACTGGGAAAGTACGGTCAGGACCTTTGAGCAAGGTGATCTAGTATATGCCCGGAATTATACTGGTCAACCCATATGGCTGCCGGCACAGATTACAGATGTCTGTGGGTCCCCGTTCGTACCGGGTGGAGCTCAAGGATGGGCGCCTGTGGCACCGACATATCGATCAGCTTCGGAGCTGAGTGATGGGCACAGCCATTAAGGAGCTGGAAGAAATAAACCAGGGTGGGAATCCAGAAGACTGAGAGGGACAATAATGCAGTGAAAGGTATCTGAAGGGCTGAGGCCGTGCAGAATGAAACACCTGTTATTGAGGGTCACGGAGCTCATCTCGTTCTTGCCCATCTCCAACAGAGGGATATGTTCGGGGGGGGGGGCAGAGAGTATCTGTAAGCCATCTGATGTAGTTGAAGAATTGTTGAGAATGCAGTCGATGTGTGAGGGCCCGACAGAAATACAGGAGAGCCGCCAGTCGACGCGAAGCCGCCGTAGACCAATGTATCTGGGTGATTATGTTTGTGGTATACAAACTTTCCCCGAGGAAGGGGGAAGGGGTGTTATGTCCGCGCAGGCGTGAGCAGAGACTTTTCTTTTCCCACGCAGGTGTAGGATATATTTTAATGTTATTGGTTAAAGGCTGATAGTTTTCTTTTAAAAGGGGCTATCAGCTGGAAATTGCATGTTGGTTTTACTGAGTCATTGTCTGCAATAAACATGGCTGTTTGAAGTTTGGCTTCTCATCTGTATTCCTACTCTCACACATTCCACATGGAATGAGACAAAACATGAATGCAAGAGATAAAAATAGAAGAAGGCTACCTAACATGAAACTACACTTGTCTATTAATAAGAATAAGACCATGGTAGGAAGTGTCACCTACAAAGATAAATAAGACACCTGCTTACCTTTTTTACAAGTTTTACAAGCCTAGTTAATAATAGCATATTATTTAAATTTGTTGTGTCAGGGTTTCTTTGATCACTGTTTAACTACATGATTTCTAACATTACTGTCAAGCAATGAAATGTATTTTACAAAAGCATTACAGGTAGTCCTTGACTTACAACCGTAACGGAGCCAGAATTGCAGTTGAAAGTTGTGTGGTTAAGTAGGTCATCATGTGACTATGCCCAATTTGATGACCTTTTTGTGGTAGTCATTAAGCAAACCTATTGTATGCAATGGGTGTTTTTTGCTGAAAATTGGAAGTAAACACTATTCCAGGAAAAAAACAACCCCAAAGTAAATTTCAGTCAGGTGATTACAGGATACTACCAACAACTGTAAATGCAAGTCAGTTGCTGAACACCCAAAATGGAATCACATGACCATGGGGAGGGGGGAGTGGCTGTCAGAACTTTCAGTCCAGGTCCCCATGGTCACATGATCACAATTCAGATGCTTGGCAACTGACTCATGACAGCTGCAGTGTCCTCTGGTCAATCTTTGGCAACCTTCTGACAAGGAAAGCCAATGGGGAAGCAGATTCACTTAAATAACCATGTTACTAATTTTGGGTTCAATTGTAGTCATAAGTCGAGGACTACCTTCAGTATAGTTGATTATCTGCTTAGAAAAAGGTCAATTTTGAACATGAGACCTAAGCATGCATTTTTCCATAACCGTATGTGGTAAAGGAAAGAACAGAAAAGCATAATTTGTGTATAATGAAACACTGGAAGAACAAGGGAAGTATACAACCACAATGTGAGATTTTGGTGTTAAGAGTTAAGGTAGAACTGGGGAAAGAAGGGAAAGAGAGAAATGAGAACAGCAGGATGCAAAAGTATGAATTTTGTATGAAAAAGTATTTTATTCTAATATACAATGAAAAATTTGGAAGGAAAGAGGATGTGGAAAGTGAAACGGAAAACTTTCTTATAATAGGAAGTAGGAAAAATGCGTTGGGTAAAATGAAATGAACAAGCTTTGGATGAGAAAGAAAAAATTATAAAAGAACCACCACTTTTTTCAAAGATTATTATAAGGCAGTGATGGCTAACCTTTTAGCCATCGCGTGCCAGGAGAAGGGCGGGGGAGGATCATGTGTGCATGTGTCCATGCACATGCGTGCGCAACCCTCCCTCCTCCCCTCCCCGCTCCTGGCACATGATGGCCTGGTATACCCATTTTTCTTTCTTACCTGGTTCCAGATCCTCTCTATTTATCTGGGAAGGGCGAAAACAGCCTTTCCCACTCCCTTGTGGAGGCCCTACGGAGGCTGAAAGGGCCCATTTCCCAATGCCCGGTGGGACAGGAAGTGACATTTTTTGCCTCCAGAGCCTCTCTAGGAGTCTCTAGGAGCCTCTCTAGGAGTCTCTGGAGGCAGGGGACAGCAAAAAAGTCACTTCCTGTCCCACTGGGACTCGGGAAATGGGCCCTTTCAGCCAACGTAGGGGCCTCCAAGGGAGTGGGGAAGGCTGTTTTCGCCCTTCCCAGATAAATAGAGAGGATCTGGAGCCAGGTAAGAAAGAAAAACAGGCCTCCCCCTCCCCCCCAGGCCCTCCAGAGGCAGGAAACAGCCTGTTTACCTACTTCTGGTGGGCCCAGAAGGCCCGAAAATCGGCCAGCACATGCATGCACCCCAGAGCTGAGCTGGTATGCCCACTAATATGGCTCCGCATGCCACCTGTGGCACGCGTGCCATAGGTTCGCCATCACGATTATAAGATATAATGTACAGAGCTTCAATGAAAATAATATTTCCATTGTTTTACAATGTGCAAGGAGACATGTATCAGGAATACTTGTCAGTTGTTACAGGCATGTTTACATGTGCTCCAGTCTTGTATGCAGTTGATGTCATGTTGGTAAGAACCTGTATCATTTGCAGTGAATTTAAGAATATATGATGCAACAAGGAAAATATATGAAAGACCAATAGTTTGATAGAGAAAATGCAATGAATATAAATGGTAAAAAGTGAAGTAAATAAATCTTTAGTCTTTTTTAGTTTTTTAGCTTTTAAATTGTCAATGGGTTTTAATTTGAATAGGATTAAGAATAAATGGTACAAAAGAATATAAAGTGACCACATCTGTGACCACTATGAAAGAAGCATGTTGTGATGATTTCATCATGTAGAGAAAGACTATCAAATTTCAAGACATAGTTAGATGGCTCGATAGAGAGATAGAGAGATAGATAAAATGAATTGGTTGAAAGAATAAGAAAGAAAGTAATGGTTGGATGAAACTGTTGTGGCTCCGTTGCCTGAGCCTGGGCTATCGACAGATGCAGATATCTGAGAGTGAGGGAGAGGAGTTGGCAAGGCCTCTCTCTCCAGGACCCTCCTCTCTGGCAATGCCTCCGGAGGACACTGAAGGCCAAGAGATAGGCCCAAAGCCAAGCATGTCCGCAGCCACAGGTGGACAGCGACGAAGGAGATAAGTGCTGGCTGGATCCTCAACAGCGGCGCAGGGAGAAGTGTGCGCAGCAGTGGGGAAGGCGTGCCAGAGATTAGCTGAGTCACTGGACCACACCCCACAGGGTATAAATGTGGGTGTGGTGGCCGGTTCAGTTTGTGACGAGCAAAAACTAGAAATAATCTATGATCTCTGAGTTACTGGACTTTTGCCTGCCTTGTCGGACTGCATTTGGACTAATCCTTGTATTGCTGAAACTTTGCCTGCTTTATCGGAATGCTTGCAGTTTAATCTTTGTTTTGTGTGAGTAAAGTCTGAATTGGCAGCTAGCCACTGGGTTGCTGCCAGCTTTATCTTCAAAGACTTTGTTGTGTGGTTTATTAATTCCGGGCCGTCTGTGGGGGTGCGTGTGTGGGACGGGGACAGAACAGAAACTGATGGAATCTGCAGAAAGAGAGGTGAGAATTTTAAAAATATTAAAGCTACAGGTTTGCTTTGACTGCACTGATAGGAATATTTTTGAAGATACCTCTACAGACCTGGGTGAACTCACAGATATTGTAACATCATATGTCAGCTTCTGTGAAGACCTATGTGTACCAACCAGGAACTTGCAAATATACAGTAACAATAAACCTTGGTTCACAGCTAAACTTAAGCAGCTACATCGTTCCAAAGAGGAAGCCTACAGAAAGGGTGATAAAATGCTGCACAATCAGGCCAGAAATGTATTAACAAGGGAGATCAGAGCAACAAAAAGAAACTACTCTGAAAAGCTAACAAATGGGGACTTCCATTTTGGCGTCGTGGTGATGCAGACAGGGAAATGGCGGGGCTCTGATGAGCCTTGCCAAAACCCCGTCTGGCTAACCGCCGCTGACAGGTCTGCGGACCTACCTGTCCTGAAGGGAAAGGGGAAAAAAGAGGGACCCCTAGGGCGGCCGAGAGGAACAGGCAAGTTCCTCGGAGGCCGGAGGCAACCCTCTAAGTCAGCAGCTGGGGACGGCAGCCATGGCAGCTGCCCTAAGACTGCAACAAATCGAGATAAGCAAAGTGCAGGAGGAAGGAAGAAAGGATGAAGCGCTTCGGAGCCGGGTGAGTGACACCAGCCCAGGTGGAAACAACGCGCTAACGAGGATATTTATAAATGAGATCCCCAGCCTTAATTAGCGGCTGAAGAGCTGAGGGACTTGAAGACTTTGGGGGGGGGAAAAAGGGAAAGAAGTTTTAAACCCTTTAAGAACTGTATTTCACCACTGATTGGAGGGAATTGCTTATTAACTAAATAAAGCTTGATATTTGAACTTTTTTCTTAAAACTGAGAACTTGAAAAGGAAAAAGCAAACTAAGGATTTTCCACCTTTAAAAGCCAGACAAAGAGATCAAACGGATTGCTATATAAATGTTTCAAAATGGCGATTGAAACTGTGACTAAGTGAAAGTGCTCATTGTGGGAATTTGCTTTCCTTGAAAAGAACCTATTTGACTTGCTACATATTGTGGATTACTTTGAAAAGAACTATGGTTTTTTGAACTTTGGAGATCCCTATTCTGTCCTTTGTTGGTTTTACAAAGAAAGAAGAGATACAGTGTTTAATAAACTTTTAACTAACTAGTGCAGCAACAGAAGTTTTGGCATAGCAACAGAAGTTGAGAAGCTGATGTTTTTACTGGAAGCAGACTTTTTAATGGATTCAAAAGGATATGCAGAGTTTTAAGCGTGGAAATATTGACTTTGAATTGAAATGCATATGGACAGATAAGGAAAAGAAGAAGCAAAATAGATAAATTGGATAGCAATGTTTGGATGTTTAACTGTTTAAAAGATATTTTGAACTGTTTAACTGTTCAAAATATATATGAGCTTTAAATAAAGATAAGAAGTGTTCATGGTAAATAAAGATAGAAATATTATAAAAATAGAAATGGGAAGCCAAGGTGACTAAAAGTGATCTGTTCATAAAAGCATAATTTGTTGTAACATGCTTTAGTTTTAATTTGATAACAAAGTTGTGGATGATAACTATGATTAATTCTCAATGATTTTAGATGATGTATTAAGGTACATAGATGGAAATTATAATTGTGATTATATTTAATATATACTGAGAAGGATTAATATTAAGAAATACACCCTGGAAAAGTATTGTTAAGACAGTGGATTAAAAGATAATATCTGGAAAAAGAAATTTTTAATAGGTTAGTAGAATAGAAGTTGGAATTAATGGAGGAGAATATGCTGAGAAATCAGCCAAACAATGAAATGCTGTTAATCAGCCAAATAATAGGTGGAGTTGAGGAGGAGAATACTGTTAATCAGCCAAAATAAAAAATGCTGTTAATCAGCCAAATAAAAGAGGGAGTTAAGGAGGATAATATGCTGAAAACTCAGCCAAAATATGCTATGCTGAAAACCAGTCAAACAATAGGTGGAGTAATGGAGGAGATTAAGGAGAATATATTGAAGAATAATTATTAACAAGGGGTGAAAAAGAAAATGTTGGGTGATAATTAAAATGAAATGGTAAATTTTGAGATTTCTGTGTAAAAGTTTAAGAATATAACAGGATAGATTGGGTTTAGAAAACGGGAAAAATAGAAAGAAATCTTGATTAATAAATTGAAATAAAAATTGAGTCGTATATATTTTGAAATTAAGATTTGTGATAAAATTGTAAGGTAAATATATAGATTAATAGAATAGATTGTCTTTGTGTTTAATGTTGATGCTAAATGGAGCAAGGGATAAAAAAATTTAGATAAAAGTTTTGAATTTTGATTTATAATTAAACTTATAATTGAATATAAAAAGGAGATTTGTTTTAGTAGGAGATTAGGATGTATGATGAGATAATAGAAAGATTGATTAAGATGTTGAAATTTATGTTAAAAGTGTTTGTTTTTCATTTGTTAAATTAGTGTACCCATTTGTGACCGGACCAAGACTTCATTCTGAAAAAAAAATTGTTTTCTGTTTATGTTGGAAAAAAAAAATTACAAAAAAGAAACAGAAAAAGAAAAGAAAAGCTAATAAATGAACCAGCAAACATGTGGAAAACTCTTAAAAATATCACTGGCTACGGCAAACCACCTTCCCAGGCTGAAGGAAATGTGTTTTACTGCAGGTTTGAAAGGAAACTACAGCCACCTATCTCCACAACGTCCATCTCAGACACACCAACAACAGCCAAGCCTCCTACAAGTGACCCCATCTCATTGGGTTCACAACCCCTAGTGATCACAGAAAAGGAAGTGCAAGACCTATTTCACAGACAAAAGCCAGGAAAAGCTCCAGGCCCAGACAAAATAACGCCTTCTTGATTAAAAGTCTGTGATGACCAATTGAGCCCCATCTTCACCCATATCTTCAATAAATCGCTAGAGATATGCTATGTTCCTTCTTGCTTCAAACACTTTACTATCATCCCAGTGCCGAAGAAGCCCACCATCAAGCAACTGAATGACTACAGACCAGTTGTTCTAACATCTGTAGTAATGAAAACTTTTGAAAGGCTAGTGCTGTCCCACTTGAAAACCATCACGGATCTGCTGTTAGACCCCTTGCAATTTGCATACCGAGCAAATAGATCAACAGATGATGCTGTTAATATGGCTCTGCACTACATCTTACAATATCTTGAATCTCCAAAGACCTACGCAATGGTCCTCTTTGTAGACTTTTTGGTATTCAATACCATCATTCCAGACATTCTTCTAACTAAGCTAAACCAGCTACAGGTACCTGAACATACTTGTAAGTGGATCATAAGCTTCCTAACAAACAGGAAGCAGCAGCTGAAGCTAAGCAGAATCACATCAGATACCTATACAATCAGCACAGTGGCCCCCCAACGCTGCACGCTCTCCCCACTTCTTTTTTTTAAATAGATCTTTATTAATTATTTACAAATAAAAAAACATATAATGTAATTTTCAAACAAATATGTTATATATAGGTATACACAACACATAAAGACCACCACAAAGAAGGACTAACCGGAGGTCGTATCGAACCCAAAGATACTTATTCAAGGTTACATCCCGGTAAATCCTTTTCTTCAAATAGCGTTGACTATTTTAGATACCAAACACTATTTCATTATAACTAAGTATATATTTAATGCTATGTTATTTATTCTATGTTTGTCCTCTTCTTTAGCCATATATACCAGCGTTCCCAGTTACTGTAATATATGGATTCTTTTTTCTCTCTTAGGATATACGTTAATTTGTCCAATTCGGCACAATTCAGTATCTTATTTATTATAAATTGATCTGATGGTGTATTTACATTTTTCCAATGCTGGGCAAGTGCCATTCTCGCTGCTGTTGTAATATGGATGAATAGGTGCCAGTCTTCTTTGCCCACATCTTTTAGTTTGATTCCAAGTAAGAATCTGGAGTTAGGGGGAAACTTGCACCTGTTACCTCGTTCAACCATTTTTGAATCTTTTCCCAAAATTTCCTGATCTGAGGGCAGGTCCACCACTGGTAAAAGTACCCCTGGCCGAATTATACTTCCAACATTTGTCCGAGGATCCAGGGAACATTTTAGCTATCCTATCTGGTGGGAGGTATCACCTATAGATCATTTTATAAAAGTTCTCCTTAAATGCCACTGATAATGTCAATTTCATTCATCTATTCCATATTCCCTGCCATTCTTCAAGTTGCATCGGTCTTCCTAAGTTTCTCCCCCAGGCAATCATCATATCTTTTACTATCTCCTCAGCTATATAGCTTGATAGCAAAAGATTATAGGTCTTAAGATATAAATTTTGTTTCAACACCCAGAAGGAGTCTATCCAGCGGTTGTGTCATTTGGTAAATACCATACTCTTGTTTGTCTTTCCTGAATCTAGCTTGAATTTGGGCATATGACCAACAATCTATATCTATTCCTTTTACTTGAAGTTCCTTTCTTGATATTAAGTTCCCTCCTCCATCCATCAGGATAGTGTAGGTCCAATTTCTTTTTATATTATAAACAGTCGGGTAGGTTGCCATCTCCAATGGGACCACTCATTTAGGAACTTGGGTATGAGTTTGTTTCTTCACCTTTTCCCATATTTTTATTAAAATTCTTCTAATATAGTGGTTAGTAAAATATTTAATTGTTTTCCTTGTTGTGCCCATAAAGCTGAATGCCAGCCTTGGTGAAGATCAAATCCCTCAACTGTTAATATGCGTTTTCTCGAAAGGGATATCCAGTCTATTATCCAAAGAAGGGACGAGGCTTGGTAATATAACTCCCAATTTGGGAACCCCAAGCTCCCCCTCATTTTGTGTTCCTGTAGCATTTTTCTCTTAATTCGTGGTTTTTTCCCTTGCCAAATAAATTTGCTTATTGCCTAATCCAATTTCCTAAAGAAATTTTTATCCAAATTTACAGGAGCCGTTTGAAATAGAAAAATTCATCGTGGGAGCATATGGGCTTTGATTGCAGCAAGTCTGCCCAAAAGTGAAAGCTGTATATTCTTCTATCTATCTAGGTCCTCTACTGTATTAGCCAATAGTTTAAAGTAATTGGTCTCTTTTTTAAAAAATTTGATTTATATGCCGCCGTTCTCTGGAGACTCAGGGCGGCTTACAGTGCGTTAAGCAATAGCCTTTGTACTTTTGTATATATTTATACAAAGTCAGCTTATTGCCCCCACAAACTGGGTCCTCAATTTACCTACCTTAGAAAGGATGGAAGGCTGAGTCAACCTTGAGCCTGGTGAGATTCGATCTTACTGTAATTGCAGACAGCTGATGTTAAATTACAGTGCTTCTGTCTGCTGAGCTAAACCAGGCTCCTAACCAGGTCTCTTTAATATTAGAGCATTTGTTTGTCAGTCAAGTCCCTAGGTATTTTACCTTCTTTGTAAATTTACAAAGAAGCATGGCTTCCTGCACCTTTTTTTTTGATCCTCTGTTAAGTTTTTGGATATCATTTTAGTTTTATCTTTGTTAATTTTTAATTCTGCTACTTCTCCATATTCTTCAATTCTCCTTAGCAATATTGGACCTGAAGTTAGAGGGTCTTCCAAGATGAATACAAGATCATCAGCGAAAGCTTGGAGTTTGTATTCTTCTCCCCTAATCCTTAGGCCACTAATATCCTTGTCTTGCCTGATTATGTTGAGAAGTGGTTCCAAAGTTAAAACGAATAATAACAGTGAGAGAGGGCAACCCTGTCTGGTACCTTTGGAGATTTTAATCTCATCGGAGATTGTTCCATTAAATAGCAACCTGGCCGACTGTTTAGCCTGAATTGCATTTATAAATTTAGAGCCAAATTCCATAATTTTTAATTTTTGTGTAATAAAATTCCAATTGACCCTATCAAAGGCATTTTGGGCATCTACGAATACCATTGCCATATCTTTGTCTGAATACCTTTCATAATACTCCATTACATTTAAAATTACTCTTATGTTGTCTTGAAGTTGTCTATAAGGTAGAAAGCCATTTTGATCCTGATGGATGAAGTGGGAAAGAAATATTTTGAGTCTTTCTGCTAATACTGTCGTAAAGATCTTATAATCGACATTTAAGAGTGAGATTGGTCTGTAGTTCTGAATTGGGCTTTGAAATCAACGAAATATAAGCTTCCCTCCAGGATTGAGGTATCTTGGCATCTGTTAAGGCCTCGTTAAATACATCGTTTAATTGAGGACTCAGCAAGTCAATAATATCTTTGTATAATTCACTTGGGAGACCATCAGGCCCAGGGGTCTTTCCCCCCGCTTGCTTCTTAATAGCTCTTTCAATTTTGCCAATAGTAATCTCTTTATTTAAAGTGTGCTTAAAAGAATCAGGGATCGGTTCCAATTGAAGTCCCTGGAGATATTCTCCAAGTTTATTTTCATGACATCTTTCTTCTCCATATAAGGAGCCGTAAAATTCCTGGGCTATTTTTATTTTTTGATCCCTATTAACTGCCAAATTTCCATTTTTATCCTGTAGGTATTCTATTTTTCTTGCTTCTGCCTCTTTCTTTAGTCTATAACTTAACCATTTCCCAAACTGTTCAAACTGTCTTTGTCTGCTTTTCCTATTTTTGTCTGCCAACTCCTTTTGGTCTATTAATGAAATCTCATGTCTAATTAACTCTATTTTCTCTTTGGATTTAAGATTTCGTGGGTCTAATCGCAACACCTCTTCCATTTTTTCTAACTTTGATAGTAGCTCCACCCTTTTTGACCTTTCTTCTTTCCACTTGTGGGCTAAGTGTTTTATTGCCAATCCTCGCACTACAGCCTTAGCAGTGTCCCAAATATTTTGTAAAGAAGTGTCCTCTCTTTTTTTTCCATAAAAAAGAATTATAGTTCTATTTTTATCATATTAACAAAGTCCTCATCCTTCATTAATTCAGCTCTCATGGACCATCTTTTTTTTTTAAACCCTGCCCATTTGATTATTATAGGATGGTGGTCTGCCCATACATTCGTACCTATTTCCAATTCTTTAATCGCCTCTTTAATCTCTGATGTTGACCAAAACATGTCAATCAGTGACCATGACCGATGCCTGGGGGAGAAGTAGGTGTATTGTTTTTCTTTAGGATGTAGATCTCGCCATACATCTGACAGTCCTATTTCAGTTGCCAATTTGTCCCAAGTTTTTGGTAGTGTTTTTCTCTGTCCTTTTACATATTTTTGGAATCCCCTCCCTGGTTCATAATCCTTACCTACGTCTGAGATTGCATTAAAATCTCCCAAAATACATACATTTTCATAAGCCAATTTTAAATCTATTTTAATCTGCATGTAATTGTTGAGTCACTAATCCTTTACGGTCATACACCGCAATACCTCGTTTTTTCTGGTCGGCCAGGGATACATACAATTTCCCAAGTTTGGGACAAACTAACACCCTTTGCTGGTCTTTACGTATGTGGGTTTCTTGTAGACAAATTAGATCATAGTTTAGTTTTGGTAGGTTAAGCCAAACTTTTTCTTTTATTTGGGGCGTTTAGACCATTAATATTCACCGAAAACAAGTGCAGCCCCTCTTCCATATCCTCACTTACCTGTGGCTTTCTGTTTTTGTGATCTAGTTTCCACTTGCAATCCAAGTCCATCCCCGACCCTTTCTTTTCCGTTCATCATCATCTCCTATTCGCCATGATTTTCCATTCTTGTCTCCTGTATAATATCCTCCAAGCTCCTGCTCTCTGGTTCCCCTTCACTTTCTCGATCAAAGTGAGTAAATTGAGATTCATAAAATTCTTGTGTGTCTTGTGGGGTTTCAAGTCTAATCCTCTGAATGATAACCCCTCTGGCATTAACCAGCGATACCAAATTCCATATTTTCTTAAGTTAATTGTAAGAAAATCAAATTGTCTTCTAGAGTCCCGCACATGTCTTGGTAATTGTGGTAATACTGTAATACGCTTTCCTTTGTAAGTGAATGATTGATCCCTAGTTTTCTGAAGTACCTCCTCCCGAACTGCCTTCTTAGAGAAACGAATGGATTTCTCTTGGGAGATTATGTCGCATGGCGTAACTGGTGTAAATGCGGTAAATTTCATCAACCTCCCTTGTTGCGTCGAGTTGGTCCCGTCCTAGAATTCCCGCATTTCTCCCATCACTTTTTTGAGACATTCTTCTTTTTCCTCCACCACATTCTGGAAACGTAGAAAATACCCAGACCTGTCCATCTCAAGCAGCACTATCTTGTTTTCCATCTTTTTATTGATCATAGCATAGGGAGAGTCCATTTTTTCTAGTCTGTTATCCGTTTTGGCTGTTTTCGCCTCTATAGTTTGTAGTCGCTCTTCATGGTTAATTAAGGTATTCTGGATCTCTTCAAATCTTGTGTGAAATTGCCTTGTCTCGTTTGTTAATGTTGTCACATCCTATTTTAATTCCTCAAGTACTTTAGAAGTACTTTCTTGATTATTAACTAGCGTATCTTGATTCTTGAGTACCGTATCCTGTATGGATTTAAGAATGTCTTGCAGTTCTCGGGATATAGCTGGGGATTTACCCGAGGGTGAGACATTTTCTGCTGATTTCCTTAGCATCTGTGGAATTGTTATCGGAGAGGGAGAGGAGGAAGATGTAAACGTCTTCTTCTTATGTGTTGTCGTAGTAGCCATTTTAGATAGGCCTAAAAGATCTCTCCAATCAATCATGCACTGCCATGTTTCTTTGTCAATATTGTTCAGTTTCGTGGTAGTAAGACTACTTTATCTCAATATTTGAATTGAAATCAATAACTCTAAAAGTCTATGTCTAATATAATAAATGTGAAGAGCGATTAATTAAGACAAATAAACTGTAGTTTTACAATTAATTAGTAAATAATCAATAGCTCTAAGTCTATCTGTCTTTGATATAATAAGTATGAAAAGCAATTAATTAAGGCAAATAAGCTGTAGTTTTACAATCAAGAGGTGAGTAATCAATTAATAATTAACAATTCTCATTTAATATCCATCAAATGTTCAATAATAATAATAACCCGTAGATAATCTCTCTTTCAGTTCACCTCCAAAACTCTTTTGCCACCCTTCTTAATGATCAAAATCAAAGTTCATGGTAGAAATGCCTTTCAAAGTTCCCTTGTTTTTCTTCCAATTTAAAACCGAATCAAGTTAAATGCGATTACCAAGATGTCCTGACTTCCTGCTTAGATGCAGTCACGGTTTTGGGACGCCATTCCAGACATCCTCTTGATGCGTCGGCCCTGGGGAGTTCCTCAGCTTCTTCCAATAGCTTGCACCTCTACTCCGGAGCTGGAATGCTCCCCTCACTTTCCCCGAGCTTTTCTCGCTCGAGGATGGCTTTGATCAGCCGCCAGACGCAGCAAACAGAGCTATCAGCTTCGGGAGAGAATCCCTTGCTTGCTCCAGTTGCTGTGACGTCACCAGAAGCCAGTTGCGCTCTCCCCACTTCTCTCTGTATACCAATGGCTGCATCTCTAACAATCCATCTGTTAAACTGCTGAAGTTCACAGATGACACAACAGTGATCAGTCTCATTCAAGACAATTATGAATCTGCATACAGACGGGAGGTTTAACAACTAGCCTCGTGGTGCGACCAGAACAATCTGGAACTGAACACACTCAAAACCTTGGAAAGGGTGGTAGACTTTAGGAGAAACCTTTCCATACTTCCACCTCTCACAATACTAGACAACACAGTATCAACAGTAGAGACCTTCAAATTTCTAGGTTCTACCATATCGCAAGATCTAAAATGGACAGCTAACATCAAAAATGTCATCAAAGAAAGCACAACAACGAATGTTCTTTCTGCGCCAACTCAGAAAGCTCAAACTGCCCAAGGAGCTGCTGATACAGTTCTACAGAGGAATTACTGAGTCTGTCATCTGCATCTCTATAACTGTCTGGTTTGGTTCTGCAACCTAACAAGACAGACACAGACTTCAGAGGATAATTAGAACTGCAGAAAAAATAATTGCTACCAACCTGCCTTCCACTGAAGACCTGTATACTGCATGAGTCAAAAAGACAGCTTGGCTGTCTCAGGAATTCTGGGAGTTGAAGTCCACAGGTTGTAAAAGGGCCACATTTGCCCACCCCTGGGATAAAGAAATGATCATGAGAGACTTCCGGTTGGCTCCACAAGCTTTGAAGACGCTCTTTTACGAGCGCCCGATCCCCGGTTCCGTAAAAGCCCCAGAACAGCCAAAAAACAGCTGTCTGGAGGCTTGGAATCCTCTCCCTGGGCAAAGGGGAGAGAGAAGAGTTGACAGGCGGAGGTAGAGCCCCCCAAGTGCGCTAGGAGAAATCCTGGAGCGCAAAGGGTGTGGACTCCCTATTGAAGCCTGTCAAGCTGCTCCGGACCAGGGACTCCGCCAAAGCAGAGCTAGAAGCTGCACCAAAATCTGCCGAAAATCAACAGGGGGACTTTTAACATCTTTACTTTGATCGCAGACAGAGCAAATCAGGAGAAAACAAAAAGGAAAACTTGTAAGTAACACTTTAACTCCGTTTTAAAATGCAGAAAATGGCGCCTGAGGGTGGGAGGAGGAAACTACAAGGGAAAGTGCTTGTTAAGGCTTGTTAACGTTTGCAACAGTGATACAGCTACTGGATTACACCTGAAGAGAAAGTTTTAAAGTGGAAGCGGCCAGGGAAAGAATATGGTATTGAGGAAGAGAATTTGGTACTGACTTTAACTAAAAGTTTGTTTTTACACTGTGTGGAAAAGAGTTGAATTGTTGTTCTGATAGCTGGATGAATACAAAGTGGCTGAAATATGGCTGACAACAGGGCTGGTGAATCAGCAAATTCTCAAGGCATGACTGTTCAGGTTTTTCAAGAACTTCTAGACTCTTTTACTTCTATCCTGTTGGATACAATTGAAAGGGCTTTTTCAAATAACAGCTTGGGAAAATATAAGCAGTTGTTAGATGGACAGCAGGAAATTATTCAGAGGAATTTGTTTTTGGAAGATCAAGAGATGGTCAGGATTAAAAGACAGGCTGGCACAGTTGAAACAAAGGCTTTGGTGGACGTTTCCATTCAATTGACAGAAAAGCAACAAATAGTTTCTTTATTGCAAGCTGACAATCTTTATGGCAATAAATTTTGGCTATATGGACAAAGAAATGGACAATGATTATACAAGCAAGAAGAGACGAAATGGGGATTTAAAGTTAGAAAACGCGACCTCAAGAAGAGAGCGAGTATTTCAGAAACATCAACCACAAATCACCATTTTAAAAGTTTCAAAAATAAAATTGGGGGGACTGTTGAAAGAATTTATTAAAAAAAAAGGATTGGAAAAAATATAGAAAGAAGAGAAGAACAGAAGATTAAGAAAGATATCTTCCTGTGGATTTTGAAATTGGCATCGGGCAAATATGTGTTTTAATGGTATTAAGAGATTAAGAGAAAGTTTAACACAAGATTATATTGTTTTAAAAGAAACATGAGATAAATTGTATAAGCTTTTAAGATGCCTAACCCTTTGAAGCGAAGAGGATTAATGTTAAATTCAGAATTTTATTGCAAAATGATAATTAGTTTTGGATAGTAAAAGGACTGCTCTCTAAAAAGTTAGAGGTATTAAGACGGTTAACTGAAAATTTGAAAGACATCCTCCTGTAGATTTTGAAATTTATATTTGGTAAATAAGTGTTTCAAAGGTATTAAGAGATTTTTAAAATGTTTAACATAAGACTATATTATTTTAAGACATATGACATAAAATGTGTAAGATTTTAAGATGAAAAATTTTTCTTTTTTATTTTTTCTTTGAATGAAAGAGGATTAATGTTAAACTCAGAATTTCACTAGGGAGTAATGTTCAAAAAGAATGATGTTCGAGGGTATAGAAATGGAATTTATTCATGATTTTTACTGTTTGTAAGACTGCTAAAGTATCAGATTATATATCAAAAAGTTTTTTTTATAAGTAGGAAGAATGAATTTAATTTAATTGGTATTGAGAATTTATAAAAGAGAGGTTGATGAATTGGAGCAAAGGGAGTTAAAGAACACGTGGGAGTTTTGAACTTTATAATTAGTTTATTTTAGCATATGTTTGTTAGATGCTATACCCTGTTTTTGCTCTGGGAAGTCAGGGGGGTGGGGAGGGGGGATAAGGGAGGGGGGGAAAAGTGGTGAATAGAAAAATGTTTTAGCAGAAGAAAGTATTTACGAGTAGAATACAGGAGTTGCTCAGACACTAAAGGAGGAAAATATTTCACAGCAAAGAAGTTAGAAAGGAGAGAGGAGGAGGGGGTAGGAAGAGGAGAGGGAAGGTGAGGAATGGAAGAAAGGAGAGGAGGCAGGGAAGGGAAGGGGATAGGAGTAGGAGTGAAGGTGAGAAGGGGGAAAAGAAGAGAGAAGTGGGGGAAAGGAAAAGGAAGTAGGATGAGGTGGTAGAGGAGGCAGGAGAAAGTAGGAGAGAAGAGGAGGGAGGGAAGGGAAAGAAGGGAGGAGAAGAAGAATGAGGGAATGTTGTGGAATGAGGGAAGAAAGAGAAGAAGAGCAACTCCGAATGTAATTAAAATGTCTTATTTTAATGCTTTCTTTAACATGTATATGTAGGATTTCTTATGTATAAGAAAATGTACAATTTCTATTATGTGGGGAAGGGGAAAGGGTGGGGGGGAGAAAATTGTTTGTATGTATTATAAAACTTTTCAATAAAAAAAAAGAAATGATCATGAGAGTAAGTAGACTTTAGGAATGGAGATTTTTGAAGTCAGCTCATAAATTGAGTGTCTGAGAGTTGCAGGAATTCAATCAAGCTTACAGCCTATTATAGGGACACAAAGTTCAACTGAGCCTCATTCCTTAACCACTTTTTTTTTTAATTAAGAAGTTTTATAAGAAATACAATTTTCTCCCCCCCCACCCTTCCCCTTCCCCACATAAATTATACATTTTCTTATACATAAGAAATCCTCCATATACATGTTTCCCTTAAAGAAAGCATTAAAATAAAACATTTTAATTATATTCAGAGTTGCTCTTCTCCTTCTTCCCTCATTCCACAACAAACCTTCTTCTCCTCCTCCTTTCTTTCCCGTCCCTCCCTCCTCTTCCCTCTTACTTTCTCCTACCTCTTCTCCCACCTCATCCTACTTCCTTTCCCTTTCCCCCACTTCTCTCTTCTTTTCCCCCTTCTCGCCTTCACTCCTACTCCTGTCCCCTTCCCTTCCCTTCTTCTCCTTTCTTCCATTCCTCACCGTCCCTCTCCTCTTCCTACCCCCTCCTCCTCTCTCCTTTCTAACTTCTTTGCTGTGAAATATTTTCCTCCTTTAGTATCTGAGCAACTCCTATATTCTAGAATACACTTTCTTCTGCTAAAACATTTCTCTATTCATCACTTCCCCCCTTCCCTTATCCCCCCCTCCCCACCCCACCCGACTTCCCAGAGCAAAAACAGGGTATAGCATCTAACAAACATATGCTAAAATAAATTAACAAATTATAAAGTTCAAAGCTCCCACATGTTCTTTAACTCCCTTTGCTCCAATTCAACAACCTCCCTTTTATAAATTCTCAATACCAATTAAATTAAATTCATTCTTCCTGCTTATATAGAAAAAAAAACACCTTTTTCTTAATGCATAATCCGATACTTTAGCAATAAAAATCATGAATAAATTCCATTTCTATACCAAAAAAAAAAAAAAAATATTTCATCTTAAAAACTTGCACATTTTATCTCATATATCTTTTAAAATAATATAGTCTAATGTTAAGCATTTTAAAAATCTCTTAATACCTTTAAAACACTTATTTACCAAATATAAATTTCAGCATCTATAGGAGGGTATCTTTCAATTTTTCAATTAACCGTCTTAATACCTCTAACTTTTTAAAAAAACAACCCTTAACTATCCAAAACTAATTATCAGTTTACAATAAAATTCTGAGTTTAACATTAATCCTCTTCGCTTCAAAGGATTAGACATCCTAAAAGCTTATACAATTTATCTCATATATCTTGTAGAGTAATATAACCTTATGTTAAAACATTTTAAAAATCTTTTAATACCATTAAAGCACATATTTGCCCGTTGCCAATTTCAAAATCCACAGGAGAACATCTTTCTTAATCTTCTGTTCTTCACTTCTTTTTATATTTTTTCCAATCCTTTTTTTTAATAAATTCTTTCAACAATCCCCCCAGTTTTATTTTGGAAACTTTTAAAGTAGTGATTTGAGGTTGATGTTTCTGAAATACTCGCTCTCTTCTTGAAGTCACATTTTCTAACTTAAAATCCTCATTTCGTCTCTTCTGGCTTGTATAATCATTCAATCCATTTCTTTGTCCATATAGCCAAAATTTGTTGCCATAAAGATTGTCAGCTTGCAATAAAGAAACCATTTGTTGCTTTTCTATCATTGGAATGGAAACGTCCACCAAAACCTTTGTTTCAGCTGTACCAGCCAATCTCTTAATCCTGTCCATTTCCCGATCTTCTGAATTCTTCTGAATAATTTCCTGCTTATAATTTCCCAAGCTATTTTTTGAAAAGACCCTTTCGATTGTATTCAGCAGAGCTGAGGTAAAAAAGTCTAGAATAAATTCTAGAAGTCTAGAAGTTCTTGAAAAGCCTGGACAGTCACGGCTTGGGAATTTGCTGATTCACCAGCTCTGTTGTCAGCCATATTTCAGCTACTTTGTATTTATCCAGCTATCAGAACAACAATTCAACTTTTTTCAACTTTTTTCCACACAGTATAAAGACCAGATTTTAGTTAAAATCAGAACCAAATTCTTTTCCTCAATACCAAATTCTTTTCCTGTCCGCTTCCATTTAAAACTTTCTCTTAGGGTGTAATCCAGTAGCTGTAAAATGTTAACAAGCCTTAACGAGCACTTCCCCTGGTGGTTTCTTCCTCCCGCCCTCAGGCGCCATTTTCTGCATATTAAAGCGGAGTTAAAGTGTTACTTGCAAATTTCCTTTGTTTTCTCCTGATTTGCTCCGTCTGCAATCAAAGTAAAGATGTTAAAAATCCCCCCTGTTGATTTTCTGCAGATTCTGGTCACAGCTTCTAGCTCCGCTTCAGCGGAGTCGTTTCTGGTCCGGAGTGGCTTGACAGGCTTCAATAGGGAGCCCACACCCTTTGCGCCCCAGGATTTCTCCTAGCGCACTTGGGGGGGCTCTACCCCCGCCTGTCGACTCTACTCTCTCCCCTTTGCCCGGGGAGAGGGTTCCAAGCCTCCAGACAGCAGTTTTTCGGCTGTTCTGGGGCTTTTACGGAACCAGAAAACGGGCGCTCAAAAAAGAGCCTTCTTCAAAGCTGCGGAGCCAGGCAGGAAGTCCCCTTAACCACTTTTGGATGTAATTAATTTCAAGCTAGAGATTTTGTAGGCAGCAGAATAAGAGAATTCCACTTGATAAGTTGTAATTATTTCTACATTAGGAAGAAATAGGAGAGGAAAAGAGTTTTAAGGACTCAACAAAATTCTGGCAAAAAGCTTAACCAGGAACAGATGTAAGAAAGTAAAAGATGATAAAAAGGGGAGTTATTTTGAAAGAATGTTTTTGTTAACTACTTTTGAATAAACTAGAATTAATTTAGATTAAATTAATTAATTTAATTAACCAGATCTTTTTGGAAATGTTTTTTGTTTATTATTAAAGGGAGCAGGCCATTGGCAGATTTTACAAAACAGAAGTTGAAGATAATATGAGTCAGACTGAGATATTGGCTGTAACTATGAGGGTATGGATTGTGAGGCTCACTGTAACTATGGAGTGTCATTAGAGATGAAAATATTAAAGAAAAAGAAGCTTGAAAAAGAAATAAAAAGGGGGAAGCTTGCCTTTTTTTTCCTCCCTTGTTCAAGATAATTTTCTTTTTGAATTAAAAATAATGACAACCAGAAGAGTAGCAAGAATGGAGGGGAAGGGAGTATTGTTAGAACAATCAGCAAAAAAAGAAAAAGAAAAAAAGAATTACACCGGATTTGTTTCCATAGTTGTTTAAGGAATTGGGTAATAAATTAGCTGAATCATTTGATAGTAAATTGAGGGCTTTTGAAAACTATTTGAAAAGATGAAAGTGGAGATGAAAGAGGAAGTTAAGAGGAAAGCTCTGAAAACAAGTGTCTGGAGAGGTAAAACAAGTTAATGATAGAGTAGAAAAAAGAACTAGATAATCTAGTTGTATTGGAATTGAGAGAGAATGAATTTGTTTGAGACTTAGAGCAATCCCAAAGGATTCTGATGAAGACATTGAGAGAAAGTTCATTAAAGCTTAAAGCCTTAGATTTTTTTTGGATTGGTAAGAGGATACAGAAAATTGATGAAGTACTTAGAATAAATTCCAGATTTGTGAGAACACAAAAAGTTCCAAGGGCTGTTTTGATGCACTTTGTCAAAAAGAAGACAAGTGGTCAAGTTTTACAACAGTCTTTTAATACAAGATGGAAGATGAAACTCTGGCAGAAAAGTAAAATGGGGCAAAATACACTTAAGAAATGTCTTATTTAGCAACAGAAATTTTGGGTTCGATTGTAGTTTTAAGTCAAGGACTACCTGTACAGAAAAAGTCCAATAGGTGTAACAAGAAACTGAAAGGGATGATACTGAACTAAGTGCTATAGTATCAATTTTTTAAGTATGTTTTGCTTGATAATGAACTATAAATACTTAGCATAGAATATAAATGGAGCAAATGTATCTCAAATGTGTAATGGAATGTGGAACCTTGGGGAAGAAGCAGGGGTGAAATGCTACCAGTTCAGGATGGTTCTCCTGAACCTGTAGTGAAAATGCTACTGGTTCGCCTGAAAAAAATGCTTTAAAAAGTAAAACAAAAGTTCCAACGATCACGCGGCACAGCTGATCGTCTGAACTTTTGTTTTACTTTTTAAAACATTTTTTTACTACCTATTGGGGGTCCGTTTTTGCTCCCAGGCTTCCCTGAGGGCTGCTAGGCCAAAAACGGGGTGGGTGGGTGGGGTCTGTTTTTGCTCCCAGGAGGCTTGCCCGAGGCCTGCTAGACCAAAAATGGGTGGATGGGTGGGTAGGGGTGCTGCAAAAGAAAGAAGGAAAGAAAGGGAAGGAAGGAAGGGAGAAAGAAATAAAGAGGGAGAGAGGGAGGGAAAAAAGAGAGGAAGGACCACAAACCTGGCACTAGACGCAGCTTCAGAGGATACCTTGAAAGAGCACAGCAATCCAGGGCTGTAAGGAACCTGGAGGACATCTAGTCCAACCCCCTGCTCCAGCAGGACATTGTTAAAGTGAGTTTCTGTCTTTTGTCCCCCCAGTCACATGACTACATAGCCATACCCACCATCACATGACCTCCCCCCCACCAAGCCACGCCCACAGAACAGGTAGGAAAAAAAATTAGATTTCACCACTGGGAAGAAGATATGCTGTCCAGGAAAATCATAAAAAGAAGCACAGAGCCCCCCCCCCGCCCCCGCCTTAAACATCAGAGAAAGAATCTTAGAAAAGGTTCACCCTAATCCATCAAGCAGTTGAAAGAGGTAACGGGAAGTTTTATACTTTCAGACTTGCAAGATTCATGTCAGCCCTTCTAGGTGTATCAAACAGGAAACATGATTAAATGAACTAAATCTGCTTTAAGACTATCTTAACATAATCTAGTCACCTAGATGAGATGGGCAGTGTAGAAATTTGACAAATAAAATAAATGGTAAATTTGTTGCGGTGGATGAAAATTAATTTGCACAGGACTACTAAGACACTGATATTGGAAATTTATACCCCAAATGAAGAAAATGTATTTTTTTTATAAAGGAGACAATTTTTTTCTATTGATTATTGATGGGGAACCGGAATAGAGTCATCTCTCCACAATTGGACAGAATTTCTGAGAAAAACATTAAAATCACTCAAGGCAAATTACCGAAAGTTTTGTTTGATCTCATGGACAATTTAGGACTCTCTGATATAGGGAGACAGAAAAATGGTAATTCAACAGTGTATACTTGCTTTCCTGAAAGACAGAGGTTTTTTTTCAAGAGTAGATATGATTTAGATTTCAAAGAATTTGGCCATTAAGATTTCCAAAATAGAAATATTACCAATATCTTTGAGTCATAATCCTGCGAGTTTGATATATAAAAGAAAATAATTTTTTAGATGGAGACTGAATGCAATGTTGTTACATCAAGAAACGATAGTAGAGGATTATAAAAAGAAATTAAAAGATTTTTAAAAAAATAATTTATGTAAAGGCACTGATTTAAAAATGGTCTGGGATGCAAGTAAATCTTTTATTGAAAGTTATTTTATACAACATAATAATGAACTACAAGCTATTCTGGATGAAATAAAAAGAACTAAAAAAATATCCAGAGAACAGAAACATTTCTTAATAAATTAAGCTTGTTTGACAACAGCTATTAAATTTATTAAGAGAAATGGAAATAAAAATGAATTATAAAAAGTTTAAAAATGAATTTGCAAATAAACCAAGGAAGTGGCTAGCATATAAAATACAAAAAGAAAAAGAAAACGGTATTGAAATTATAATAGAAGATACTGTATTAATAGACAGTATAGCAATACAAAAGCATTCCATCAATGTTATTCCACTTTATACAAGGAAATGCCATTCCATCAGAGAAAATAGATAAATACATAAAGGAACAAAATTTATAGAGGATTACTGAGGAACAAGGATAGAGTATGAAGAGACCTACAACAAAAGGGAACCTTCTGAAGTAATAAAAAGAAATTAAGATTAATTAAATTAAGAAAGGTACCTGGACCAGATGGATTATCAGGTTCTTGTTAGAATGTTTTGAGGATGAATTTTACAACCTTTCAAAACAAGATGAATTCTATCTTCTAGGGAAGAAAGATGTCAAAGAGTTGAATACAGAGTAAGCTGCAGTTATTTCAATAGAGAAAAGGAGATTGAACTCCATATCATGTAATACAGTGAATCTTATTTTAGAAATACTGTAAAATATTGTATAATTATAATATTTATTCTTCTCAGCCTCTGCGCCCTGTTTGAAACTAGGTAAAAGCCTGTAGGGTAATTGTAAAATGTAATTATAACATTTTATATAACAATCAGCTGCAATTCATTTACTGTAAATTGTATTTATTTCTCTTGCACAATTATTTTCCAATGTGAAAAGTCTTCAAGTGAACTCATCTCAGGAAAATAGTTTAATATCACACTCACACACAACCAATTAGGATTAACAAATGCCCCTCATAAGAAACTGTTTCTTGAAATAATCTGCATTATTTAGCTTCAAACTTTGCCCTGAAGATACATACTAAATGTTTACCTCAAACTTCCTTTAAAAACAAGGATTTCTAAATCCTTATTGCAGCTTAATCTTCAGTAATTTTGGGGAAAATTTATCTTTACTTTGTTGGTTCTTGCTTTTCACTTACAACATCTGCATACTTATGGAAAACGTTTCCTTGACCAGGCAAATTCTTTTTAGATGAATAAAGCACATTAGGGAATAGCCCAATACAACATGGGGTTTAGTATCTGAAGAATATATATGAACTTTTTCAGAATTGTTTTTCCAGACTGATGAACTAATCATCTTTAATTTAAAATATATGTTTTTCACCATCAGAAAGTTTGTCTGAAAAGTTTATTTGAAACTTTCTGAACATTTAAAGCAACATTGCTTTAGATATTATGAAAGTGTCCAGAGAGAACTAAACAAAATCAATCTTATAAATTACAAGTTTTTGCTTTTGAAAGAGCTTAAGTAAACAGAAAACATGAAATACGTACTGCAAGGAAATCCCAACATTTCATGCAAGAGCAGGCAAGATGTAAAAAGCCACCTAAATTCACATATTTATACACTGAATCATCAGAAAAAAAGTATTCTTTAGTAAATCTGTACATCCAAATACAGTTGGGAGCTACATCTAAGTTACATCATTTAATGTTTCATACATTTGTTACCCTTTTAAATCAAGTAAACATTCCAAACTGGGGGTGGGCTGGTGAAAAGAAAGAAAGAAAGAAAGAAAGGGAGGGAGGGAGGGAGGGAGGGAGGGAGGAAGGAAGGAAGGAAGGAAGGAAGGAAGGAAGGAAGGAAGGAAGGAAGGAATCACTGTAGACATTCAATTAGTTTTTAAATCTAGACCTCCATGTGTTGAATGCTTCATCTTCATATATTTTGCTTCCTGACATTTAAAAATTGCAGTGCAGAAAACTCCAACTTTATTATTAGTTACGTTTCTTTGGATGGGTTTCAGATATACCATAGTTCAATATACTTTTTGTAATGAACAAATGGAAACATGGTCCTATTAAATTGAGAATGCATGCAAATATTTGACATTTTTTAAAAAACAAAACAAATGCATGTATATTTTATAATAGGTAACATTGCAAATTATTCAGGTAGCACCCGTGTTTCTTTGCCCTATCAAATAACACTAAAGTTGAAGGGAAGAAATCTTTCCAGAAGAGTTATTTTTTGTACCAATAACTTACTAGAAACTTCTAAGAACCATCTGTTTCACTTTCCTTTAGAACTGAATGGAACAAATAGTTAAATACAGTTTGTCCTCTTCACTGAAGAGAGCTAGTCTATTCATCTTTATGAGCTAATTTTGGGAAGATAAGCATGTACTGTGGAAATGCCTACTGAATATAATCCACACATTTTCTGAGAACATTTGGAAAAAGTCAGTAAGAACCTAGGATCAATGAAAACGGATGTTGCTTTAAATGATCCACAAGAGAGAGACCCACAGAGTGCCCAGTGCCACGCACACAATTTTTCCTGCGTTTTTTGGTGTGCAAGTTATATACTCTTTTCCCACCCCACACCCTAAAATGTTAACTGTTCCAGTTTTCAGTTCTTTTAGTCAATTTTCACATTCGTGTAGATTTTTCGAACAAAGGCACTTGTTCCCATATAGCCAATTGCTCCTGCAAAAAAAAAAATAAAAACAAACAAATAAACAAATATAAAATTGATAAAACTTTGACATATTTTCTAGAGTAACTTTTAAAAGCAGGGTTCACTATTGAGTAAATATAAATAGGACAACTGAACAACAACAAAACAGATGATGTACAATCTTTTAAATTTCAACAAGATGATCTACCTAAAATTCAGGTAACCTATTAGTACTGTTTTGTTGTATTCTGTATTCAACCTACACTGAGAATTTCTGGTAATTTGACAATCTTATGTTATGCATGATGCTACATACCAAATATGTGCCTCTTCAAATGTATGGAAACACTGCATTTAAAAATGTAATCAAATCGGAATTGATAGCAACTCTGAACTCTCACATGGCAAATATATTCAAGATCCCATTTCTCTCAAGCAGTAGCTTTTCAGCAGTTTTTATTTCTTTATATATGAAAGATTCTATGTTATACCAGGTTAAGTGACAGAACTTGGTTACACATAGCATGTGCAGTTCCAAAAATGCACTTGCAAAAATATTTGCAGAAGCTACCAGTGATTAACAGAATCAAACAACTGGAAGGGGGCATTTAGGTTACCAATTCCAATTCTCTGCTCAGTGCAACAATCTAAATTAAAGCATCTCAACAGAAGACTTTCCAACTCCTGAACACATCCAGTGCTCCTATAAACTATATTTTTAAAGAACCAGTATAGCTACAGAATAGTGATATCACATGGGCCACACTTGGGATCCCTAGAACTGTTGTAGCTATGTTTTGAAAATGATTGAAACATTCTGCTCATGCTCAAAGATATGCTTATTTATCTCTATAACTGCAGGATTCAAGATATACTGTACTAATCAGTTTAGATATTTCCAGCTCGCAGAGATTGTACATATGGTAGGTTTTTTAATAGATTCTTTCATTTTTCTCTTACCTAGTCTACCTCATTTTCCCCCCATCTACTTTTTACTACACTTCTGATTTACTTTTGCTCATTGAACTGGGGGACAGAACAGGGTGATAAAGATTAATTGGCTTTTTTTCTCTCTCCCCACCTTCCATTTACATTCCAATCCTTATTTCCTCTTGCCTGATCATCCTGTTTATCTTTTACTATGTGAAGCCACACAAATACAGAGATATTTCTAACGAAAGCTAGAAGAAGGTAGAAAGAAATATCTGTGACTAGGTAATAAGAGAATTGTATAAGAAAGTGTTTGATCTTACAGTTGAGAGATCAATTGGTTTTGCAGTTGGGATGCCTTAATTTATATGCAATTAATTCTAAATCTAATAATTCATTTCATTTCTGCTTATTTTTTTTGCTTATTTTTGAGAGCATTCCTCTCACTCAAAGTCCTGTGCTGTCCTCAGCATGTTTTATGCTTCCACTATAAATTTATGCCTAAAACTGAATTCCTATAAAGATATGTATATAACTATTACTTATGTAACAATATATTTATTGAATTCAAATAATTTTATAGCTGACAATTATTTAATATATTCAGAAAATTAACAATATATATGCAAAATATATTAAGTAGTTTAAATAGATAACATTTGAGAACTAAAAATTCTGAAACCATTGTGATCTTACCACACATTATTCCTAGGGCTGTGCTAAATACTGCCATATAACCAAAGTAAAAAGATGTCTGAAACAAACCATACATCCTGGAGAAAAAGACAGAAGATAAAACAAATTTTAACATTCCCGAAATTATGAATAGTTACAAAGTAAAGTTGTCATTGTGTTATTTTAAGATAGATGTAAAATGTTAGATTACGTACTTTGTCTTGAAAAAGTAGTAATAAAAGGAATACATATAAACATAGATTGCAGTTGAAGCAGCAGAGAGAAAACTCGTCCATTGCCTGAAAAACATAAATTAAGAATATAATACTTTGAGCAATTACATAAAATGTTCCATGACAAAACTTGTAATACATATTAATTCAAATTTAATTAACTATTCTGAAATTCATAAAAAAGTAAAGTTAAATATTTTACAAACATTGTAACATAAAAACTCTTTTGTGTTTTTGTTCAGTCTCTTTTACAACCTAAAAGAGATCCATGTTCTGCTCTTTAATGGTTAAAACTGAATTAACATATTGTACTTACCACCTATAGTCCTCTGCATTCAATAAAAAGTATGTACACACAATTGTCACACAAACAGTTACAATGCAAAGGATGACCAAAACTAACATCATGAAGCCATAGACGTAATAGATTTTGTAAGCCCAGAAGGAGGTGAAGATAAAATACCTAAAGAGAAAGTAAGGATAATTCAAATATACACCTCTAGTTAAGCTGATAAGCATTCTACTGACAAGTTGCTTCTATTAAAAAAACTTACATTTCAATGAAAATTGATCCAAAGGGGAGAATGCCACCAAGGCAAACAATAACAGCTGGTTCCATAAACCTGGAAAAAAAAAGTTTTCTCATTTAACCAAGGATAATGGTAAAAGTCCTGTAACGGAATATTCCTGCTGAACTCACTGAAATCAACAGAAAAAAACCACTGATTTTTAAAAATGAACTAGGGGTAAAATCTAAAATATTTTGAATTCTTCAATAAAATTCAGACTGTGAGAGTCACAGGTCAGTCAGCATTTTAAGATTAATTACAACTGATGCAATATTTGTTTATGTAATATTGTACAATATATTGTGCAATACTAGTTGTTTTGCCAATGGATGAGGGCATCTGGCCCTTGCAATCAATTCATGAAAAGAGATCATTCACTACTTGATGAAAAATGTCATGTAGTTCTAAAAGACAATGCATCCTGTCTCCTATTAGATGCCATATTTTATGCTTAGATAATTACCTGGAAGTCCCCATAAAGACCAACTACCGTATTTTTCGGTCTATAAGACGCACTTCCCCCCATCCCAAAAGTGGGTATAAATGTCTATGCGTCTTATGGAGCAAATATTATGGCGGGGGAGGGGGGGGTTGCCACCACCTAGCACCACTGCTGCTGGGGAATGCTGGAGCTTTCGCTGCCGAGCAGCTGATTAGCGGTTGGATCGGCCTCCCAGAATACCATCTATCAGCTGTCCTAGGCGGCACAGATTGCCACCTATCGCTGCCGCCTATCACTGCTAATCGCTGGCAATAGGTGGCAAGACGGCGGTAGCGATGGCAGCGATAGGTGGTGGCGATTGGCGGCGGCAGCGAACAGCAGAAGCAATCCCTCCTGCCTAGAACAGCTGATCAGTGGTATTCCGGGAGGCTAATCCAACCACCAATCAGCTGCTCAGCAGCAAAGGCTCCAGTGTTCCTGGCGGAGGCAGCAGACACCAAGGAGGCAGCAATGGCAGTGTTTCTGGTCAGCCAGCCCACTGATTGGCGGGGCTACGGGAAGCCAGGATCCATATGTCGCTCAGCTGACCAGTGGTGGGCGCAATGGAGCCCTGACGAGCCACGTGCTGGGCTGCAATAACGTGCTGAAGCTGATCAGTCTGTTTGCTGTTTGTTGCAAGGATGCTAGCCAGATGAATACCGGATGGATGCTGGGAAGCAGAGGCAGATTTATTTTTTTGTTTTCCTCCTCTAAAGCTAATGTGCGTCTTATGGTCCGGAGCATCTTACAGACCGAAAAATACGGTAACCTTTAAAGTAGGGTAACATATTTTATCAGATACATGAATACAGACAAATTTAAATTTTACCATTTTTTCTCTGGGATTGGACGAGGAACAGCATTTACTCGGCAAGGAAAGTTGGGCTGACCAGAAAGATTTCGTCCAAGTATTGTTCCAACAAGATTTAAAGGAAGAATAACAAAAAAGCAGATGCAACAAACAGCTACCTGTTAAATCAAGTAAGAAGAGATATAAAATATATTCATTAAAATAAAATCAACCATTATGTTAGCAGCAATTAATCATAAGAAAACATACTGTTATCCAAAATAGATAAGCTAAATGTTGCTTCAAGTTGATAGTAGCAACTTTCAAGCTTTGCTATGAGTTGGATGAACAGCAGTGCCCCTCCTTTACATTCCCACTCACTCCATAGCTACATTGGCAGCCTTCCTTTGGTAATCTCCTGTTGGGAGATTACCCCTAGTACTACATTTTCCTGACAATAAGACCCTGTCTTATATTTTTTTGAACCCCGAAATAAGCGCTTGGCCTTATTTTTGGGGAGGTCTTATTATTTTGGGGCATGTGGAGCAAGACGTCTTGCCGTTGTCTTGCCTGATTTTCAGCTCTGTCTCCCTAATCCTAACGAGAGGAAATGGCGGGGACCGGCTGCACATGCGTTTAAATATTTTCGGGGGGGGCTTATTTTTGGGGGGGGTATTTTCAGGGAGGTATTATTTTAGTGCATGTGCTCAAAAGCCCAATTGGGCTTATTATCCGGGGAGGTCTTATTTTTGGGGAAACAGGGTAGCTATGTGAATTTCAGTCCTCCACCTTTATTCAACAGATGGAATTTCTACTTCTTGGCAGATGTAGTTTATGCAAATTAAAGTACTCACCATTGTCCCAAAAGGAATAGCTCTTGATGCATGATAATAAATGGCAATAAAATTAATGAAGAAGGCTGTGCCACACACCATTGCAGGAATAAGGAATGCTCCAATGAACATTTGCTTTATCCATCTTCTTCCTGACAATCAAAACATTACATGCATTTGTGACTCAGGGTTACAATTATGAACTTTAAAATTCAGTAGTAGGACATAGTTTAACTGGCATTGTAACACTATTTAGACTGGAAATGATGATGAGCTCTCAGTACCACTTTTCTCTTTTGGACCCAAAATAGGGCTACAACTCAATGGGATATTTTCACAAATCTTGCAAATAAATACATTTTAAGGAACTTTTTATGTATCATTAGAAAATACAGGACTTCCGGTTGGCGCCGCAGGTACACAGACGGGGAAATGGCGAGTTCCGCAGAGCTTCGCCAAAACCCCGTCTGCTAAGCTGCCGCCGATAGGTCTGCAGACCTCCCCTGTCTTGTAGGGACAGGGGGACAAGAAGGGACCCCTTGGGCGGCCGAGAGGAACGGGCAGGTTCCTCGGGGCCGGAGGCTTTCCCTTCACGCCGGCGGCAGTGGAACTACAGCCATGGCGGCTGTCCTGAAACTGCGGCAACCGGGAACAAAGATCGTGATGGAGGAGAGGAGAAGAAGCAGAGAAGAATAGAGAGCGAGTATCTCAAAGCCAGGTGAGTGACACCAACCTAGGCAAAATAACACATATATTTGGACTTAAAAAAAAAAAGACCCCAAACTTCAAATAGCGGCTACAGAGCCATGGGGTTTGAAGATTGAAAAAGGAAAAAAAAATGGAAATGAAGACCCGAAATAGACTTTGCTTTATTAAATTTGGATTAATTAGCTTTTAACAACTCAGTAAATTGACTTTGCTTTTATTTGGAACGGATTGGAGAAATGTCTCTTTGGGAGTTTACACCTTTTAAAGTTAATGAAGCTAATGAAGACAGACAAGACGGATGGCTACAAAATTGCCATGGAGTCTGCGATGACTAAGCAGGAAAGTGGATTGAATATATTTTTCTTTCTGTTTGAAAAAGAAATATTTTAAATGGCTTTTTATTTTGGATTACTTTGAAATTAACATTAGATCTATGGACTTTGGAGATTTCTACTTTGTCCCAGATGATTTTAAGAAGAAAGAAGGAATATTTTGGACATTTGACAATGGAAATTAACAAGCTTAGCAAAAAAAAATTAGGTGTGGCGCAGGAAAAAAAGACAGGAAGTTGATGCATCACACATGGAACAGACATTATAAAAGCATTAAAGGAACATACAGAATTTTTTAATTTGAACAGATGAACTTTGAAATGGAACATTTATGGACAGACAGAAAAAGGAAGAAAAGGAGGAAATAAAGTAATAAATTTTAAATGTAACTAAACTGAAATGTAAAGATTAAAAGCCTAAAGGTATACATGTTTTTTGGATAAAAACATAAAGGCTTCTGGAGTAATAAAAATAGAAAATAAGAGATGGCAATTAAAATAGAGGAAGATATATAGGTGGTTAAAACAATAAAGAAGAGTATATATTACTGTGAGACAACTTTAAGAAAAATTTACTGCTTGATGTAACATGTTTTAATTTTAATTTGCAAAAAAATATTAGATTGATGATTATGCTGGATTAAGATTTTATTGAACAAGCTATTAGACACACAGATATTAGCGACAAATTGTGATTTAATTTAATATATGATGGAAATGATGATTACTATGAAATATATTGAGAATTAATTTGAAAGACTGCGCTGGAAACTGATATAAAATAGATAATTATATGTTAAGGGGAAGTCAAAATAAGGGATGGATACCAACTAGATAAGAGTTTGAGACTCGGAGGAAATGTGTTGGAAACTAGTTAAAATGCTGGAAATCAGCCAAACACTTACAGGAGAGTTGGAGGAGACTATGCTGGAAATCAGCCAAACAAGAGTGGAGCCCTGGAGGGGACTATGCTGGAAATCAGCCAAACATAACATGCTGGAAATCAGCCAATAAAATGCTGGAAATCAGCCAATAACGGTGGTAGGCTTGGAGGAGATATTGAAATTAGCCAAAAATAGTTGGTGCTCTGGAGAAGAATATGCTGGGAATCAGCCAAACAGAATACGTTGGATAATAGCCAAATAATAGAGGGAGATATGGTGTGATAAATCTGTGTAACATGAAAAGTGTAATAGATGATAAGTTGGATAAAATCAAAGATAAATTGATAAAGTTTAAGATATTAAGAATCGAAGAAAGGGTCAAGAGATTAAGAATTAGATGGAATTTTATCTTATAAAGTGTAATAAAATGGAGTGGTATGGAATTTGAAATTAAGATTTGTGGTGATAAAATTGTAGGGTAAATAATTAGAATAAGAGGTTAGAATATTGTTAAAAAGATTTTTTGATGCTGATGGTAAAAGATGTAAGGTGAAGAAGAACAAGATACAATTAAGTTTGATATATAGATATAAAAATGAGTGAAAGTTAATTTGAAATTGAAATTGTATTGATATAATGGATTTGTTTAGATGAAGATGTTAGAATTTACGTTAAAACTTGCTCTTTTGTTTTTGAATTTTTATTTGTATAAGATGTAATGGGAAATTGTGAATGGAGCTTGTTAAAGAAATGTAAGCGTGGTAACCATCTATGGACCGGATCGAGACTCTGCTCGATACATATTCTAAATACATATTCTAAGATTTTTATCATTTCTTCTTAAATTTGGACAATACAGGAAACTTAATTTGTTATACATCATGAAACTTCCATTTTCTAAGATCTATTACTTTGTTTGTCTATGAAACTCTGGCAATGTCATAGCATGATTATAAAATTGATTTTAGTGAAGCAATTAATGAATATAATCTTCCTCATCTCTTGTTGAAATATTTCTCCTCTTGGAAACAGAATCTGAAGATAATTCTCCCAGGAACCAATTCCCATCTAGGGCAGTGGTCATCAACTGGTGGTCCGCGGACCACTGGTGGTCCGCAAGAAAATTTTGGTGGTCTGCAGTGCACCAGAGTGGAGGAGTTGCTGCAGGATGAGCAATGGCCAGTCCTGTGACTAGAGCTCTAGAATATGGGATTGGACAGGCAGCTCATGGTGGGGCTGTAAATCTCTGCTGTAGAGGGAGGTTTGTGCAATTTGCAACTTTGCAGTGCAGCTGGAATGAGCTAATGGTGCAAGGGGGGGGTGGCAGTGCAGGCGGGCCGAAGCAACAGGTGGTGGCAACCCTGGGCTGTTTCTTTCCCCTGCTGTAGCTTCCTGTCAGCTAAACCATCAGTGGCTGTCCCCGCCCCTCGCCCTCCCTTCCCAGTCACTCCTCGCCTGGTAAGGGAAAGGAAGGGAGGATGGAGATTCACTCCATATTCCAGAGCGGGAGCGAAGCTTCGTTTCTTGCTGGATCTCATAGCCGTTTCTTCCAGCTCCTGTTGATGCTCCGCGCACCTCGGTCTCTCGGAATACGCTTGACTTCCTCTCAGCCCCAAGACACATGAGATGGCCCATGAGATGGGAGAGGGAAAGAGAATGAGAGAACGAGAGAGAGAATCAAGAGAGAGAATCAGAGAATCAGAAAATCAGAGAGAGAATGAGAGACAGAATGAAAGAATGAGACAGAGAAAGAGAATGAAAGAGAAGAGACAGAGTGAAAAAGAGAGAATGAGAAAGAGACAGAATGAGAGAATGAAAGAAAGAGAATGAGATAGAAAGAGACAGAATGAAAGAATGAGAGACAGAATCAGAAAGAATGAGAGACAGAATGAGAGAAAGAGACAGAATCAGAGAGAGAATGAGACAAAGAAAGAATCAGAGAGAATGAGAGAGACAGAGAATGAAAGAGAAAGAGAGAAAGAGACAGAGAATGAGAGAGACAGAAGAGAGAGAAAAAGAAAAGAGAGAGAGGGAATCAGAGAGAGAATGAGTGGGAGAGAGAGAAAGAGAGAGGGGGAGACAGAGAGAAAGAGAAAATGAAAGAAAAAGAGAAGAAGAGAGAGAGAAAGAAAGAGGAGGGAGAGTGCCTGAAGGACCCCATCCTGTCACTGGGAATCCAGGCGCTTCAGCAAGCGGCACACTGGATTCGTATTAGTGATCCGCGGGATTTAAAATTATGAACTTGGTGGTCCCTGAGGTCCAAAAGGTTGGGGACTCTTGATCTAGGGTGATACTGAAAATTCCAATCCCACAGAAAATTAGCTGCATGTGACATCTTATTCTCATACAACAGGACTTTGCAAGCAAGAATGCCAGCAATGAGTTCCATCCATAGAAAGTAAGGTTATACTGATCACGGATCCAATCTAGGTCGGTCACCAGAACTAGAGGCATATGTCTTCCAAGCTTTCGGACTCATGCTGGAGCCCATCCTCAGGGAACTTCTCTCTACCAGAATGCATGCTTTGGGCTATTCCATGCTTAGCATTTATTTGATGTCTCTTTTTTGTGGCCCCCTGTTGATTGGGGTACTGATGGCTGGCCACTAAATCGTTGGCTGTTGTTTCCTTGTCCTGCAAAGTCCTTGGCTCCTAAGTACCTGATAAGATGGGCCTGTTTCCAAGGCTTCAATCATTTCCCTATCTTGGTACCTGCTCGGCTAACAATCTCAGTAATTGTGAAATTGAATGTATGTCCTTGTTCATTGAAATGTGAGGCTACCAATGAGTTCAGGTTTCCTCATCTGACCACACACTTGTGTTCTTGCAGTCTGGTGGCTAGTTTCCTCCCCATCTGTCCTACATAGTCACAGGGATAATCCATGTAGAGGATCTGGTAGATTATAGAAGTATGTCCCACCTCCAAGCAATTGTTGCAATGCATAATTTGTCTTCGTATGATAGCCTCTGGGCAGTATGCGATGCCCACTTGCAGATCTTGGAAGCTGCATTCTACTGCTTCCAAAATGTTTTTGATGTGTGGCAGTGTGGTCTTGTACTTTCTTTCTTCTTTTCTCTCCCCTGCGTGTTCCGCAGGCATCTTATCATAAAAGCTTGTAGTATTCAGCCTGAATTGTTCACATAGGTACCTGTTCTCCAATTATTTAGCTTGCTGGGTATACAGTGAGTTCTCATCCTGCATTATAATGTTTGATGCAACTCTTTTTAAGTCAAGGTGGATGGCTACTGTTGAAACCCAGGATGCATGGAATGATGGTGGCTTTGAAATAAACTGTGGTTTAAAGGCTTCCATCTTCCTGCCTGTTGACAAGTACATCTAAAGCTGACAATTGTCTGGATGTTTCTTCCTCCAGTGTGAACTGTACATCTGGGAAAATAGAGTTCAATAGGGTATGAAAGTCTTTCAGTACATTTTTTGGGTGATGATAAATGTGTCATCCATGTAGCAGCACCAAAACTTAAGTGTATAGTTTTGAAATGCATGGTATTCTAGTTCATGCAGGACAGTTTATGCCATGACTCTTGATATTGGAGATCCCATGGGTGTCCATTTTATTTGCTCATACTTTACCTTTTGAACATAAGGAAAATATGTTGACAGTATTGGAGTAGTTTCATGAGTTGTGTCCTGGTTAGGTTGTTCTGATCTGCGTTGTACTCTTCTAGTTTTCTATCTATTACTGCTAGGTGGGGAGGGAGGGATGTAAATAGGGACACTATGTCAAAGAAGAACATGATCTCATCAGGAGCCCCATTTAAGCCTTGTAGTTTTGTCAAATATTGTATGGATGATGTGACCATGCTGTTTGAGGGTGGGATCAGGAAATGTAATGATTGTGTCAGCCATTGGCACAACACTGTGCCAGCAACTACTCATTAGTAGCCTCACATTTCAATGAACAAGGACTTACAACAAGAATTTCACAGCTGAAAGACATTACAGACATTGTTGGCTGAAGGGATTAACTTAACCTGGTTACAATATAATCAATTGCAATTGAGATGGAAAGAGGACCAAAAAACTGGTATTATGATGCATGAGGAAGAATTGGTTAGACATATAAAAGAGAAAGGTCCAATGCATATTAAAAGACTTTATAATGTTTTGTTAGAAAGGGATTCAGAAACTGAATTAGTTAAAGATTGTATGATTAAGTGGGCACAAAATTTTGAGGAACCAGTGATATTGGAAACATGGGAAAAAATTTGGGTTCAGAATGTTAAATTTACACAGTCGCAAAATTTGAGGGAAAATTTTTATAAAATGTTTTATAGATGGCATTTAGACCCCAAAAAATTGTCGTGTATGTACCCTAATGTTCAGCCTAAATGTTGGAGATGTGATTGTTTAGATGCTACATATTATCAAGTTTGGTGGACCTGTAGGAAAGTTAAGGCTTTTTGGATAAAAATTTGGTGGGTCATGCAGAATGTTTTGAAGAAAAAAATTCAATTTTCTCCACAATTGTTTTTATTGGGTATAGTTAAGGGTTTTACATTGGGTGAAACAAAATTGATATTGTACATGATAACAGCAGCAAGATTGTTGATAGGTAAATACTGGAAAAATGAAGCATTGCCCACGATCGAGGAATGGACTTTGAAGATGGCCAGTTTTGCAGAGATGGCGAAGATTTCAGCATACTTAAAAGATTGTTCACAAGAGACTTATGAATGGGAATGGAAAAAGTGGATAGATTATGTTCAGAACAAATATCAAACTAGGAAGTATCAAATAGCTTTTATTTGAAAATGTTATATTAAGATAGAAATATTTTAATATAATGAAGATGAAAATTTACTTGAAAATGTTATATTAAGATAGAAATATTTTAATGTAATGAAGATGAAAACTTATAAGGGGGAGGGAGGGGTTCAAGTTTTATATAAGTTCTATACAAAGGAGGGTTTTTCCTTTTATCTGATATGAGTATATTGTGTGGAAGTCCGGGGGGGAGGGGAGGGTTAGGGTGGGTTAGGGAGGTTGGGAAGTTTGGGGTGGGTTGAGGGGGGGGGGGGAAACTTTTGCAATAAAAAAAAAAAAAGAATTTCACAGCTACTGAGAATTGTTGGCCAAGCAGGTGACCAACCTAAATTGGATCCTGCAACATTATCCTGGAACATGCATATTTGCCTTCATTCATGTTATATTAATTACACTGAGCTAATTTTCTTCCTCAATTTTAAATAACTATACCAATAGTATTTACTGTGTACCACATACTATGTAGCTGCAAAAGGGTGAGAAAATGGTATGAAATACATGAACTGTCTTAACAATGTGAGAATGGATGTGAATCTCTGAACTGAATACAAAAATCTCCACTATTTATTTAAAAAGAAAACAAAAAAGAAAATGAAGAAAAAATACTAATAACATTATAGTATCTGGGCCATACTATTGTTGCATGGATTTATAGTTGATTTAACCACAAGAATCAGTGAATGCAGAATAATTCCCCTCTGATGGTCTGCAATAAGATCTTGAACACTTTCCTCTGTTCTTTGTTGTTCAGAACATTTATACATGACAAAGACAAAGGTATAGAAGGTTGAAGGTCAGGTAACAAAAACCTAAGCTTTAGAACATTTATTTATTTATTTAATGTATGGCATATCATACATGGACTAGTAATATATATTAACATTTCACCTAGATTAGGTGAAACGCAATAAAATATAAATTTTAAAAGTATCTATATTCAAATACCAATGTCTAGGCTGTCTATGCAAATATGTATGGACGTATGTATGTATGTATGTCAGGGGTGAAATCTAACAATTTTTGCTACCGGTTCTGTGGGCATGGCTTAATTAGTGGGCGGGGCTTGGTGGTAAGGTGACTAGGAGGGCATGGCTTGTTGGTCAGATGGGCATGGCCAAGTCAATGTCACTTCTTTGCCCTTTTTTAACCTACAAAACACAACACAACACAACCGGCTCACCCACAATATAAAAGCAGCTGTACTAGACCCAAAATGGCCCCTGCAACAAGCAGGAACCCCACAGAGCCACAAAAAGCCCCCCAAAAAAAACAACTTTCACACTTTACACACACACAACACAACACAACACAACACAACACAACTGGCTCACCCACAATGTAAAAGCAGCTGTGCTAGACCCAGAATGGCCCCTGCAACAAGCAGGAACCTCACAGCCACAAAAAGCCCAAAAAACCAACTTTCACACTTTACACACACAAAATTCCACATACAGCTTTGTGAGATTTTGTGTGTTTGTGTAGTTAGAGTGAAACACTACAGAAACACACTAAATCTCAGAAAGCTGCACAAATATTATTTTATTTTAATTTATTTTTATTTTTATATAAAAGCAGCTAAATTTAAAACTTCCTAAACTTTAAATGCTAGGTCTAAAAAAAGAAAAACTAAAAAAAAATCCAATTAACTATTTTTTTAAAGCTCTCAAAGGGGAAAAAAAACTTACCCAATAGAACAGGGGGTCTCCAACCTTGGCAACTGTAAGACTTGTAGACTTCAACTCCCAGAATTCCACAGCCAGCTTTGCTTTGCTGGCTGCGGAATTCTGGGAGTTGAAGTCCACAACTCCCTGCCTGCTTGATTGCAGGCAGGGAGATTCAGTTGCTTGCTGATGCAATGGATTGCAGGGATTACAGCAAGGCATTGCAACCAGCAGCTAAGGTAAGCAAGCTGAGGGGGGGGGAGGGATTTTTGCTACCGATTAGCAGGCAACTCAGCTGGGATCGTCAGAGCTTGGCTCATAAGAGCCATTTAAAAGAAAAAAAAGGCTCTGATGATCGCGCTGCTCAGTTGGGCATGGGGGGCGGGGGCAGGGATTTTTGCTACCGGTTCTCCGGACTGCCCGCTGCCCGAGCCGGTCCGAACTGGGAGCATTTCACCCCTGATGTATGTATGTATGTATGTATGTACATATGTATGTATGCAGGGGTGAAATGCTCCCGGTTCGGACCGGATTGCCCGATCCAGTAGTGATGGCGGCAGGTGGTTCAGAGAACTGATAGCAAAAATCCCTGCCCCACCCCCATGCCCAGCTGAGCTGCACAATCTTCAGAGGCTGTTTTTTTTACTTTTAAAAACATTTTTTCTACAACCTCTTCGGCCGAAAAAATGCTTTTAAAAGTAAAAAAAAAAAAAAAAAAAGCCTCTGATAATTGTACGGCTCAGCTGGGATTGTCAGAGGCTTTTAAAAAGCATTTTTTCTACAACCTCTTCGGCCAAAGAGGTTGTAGGGGAAAAAATGCCCTTAAAAGCCTCGGGCGATCCCAGCTGAATTGCCTGATCGTCAGAGGCTTCTAAAAGCATTTTTTTCTGCAACCTCTTAAGGTTGTAGAAAAAATGCTTTTAAAAGTTAAAAAAAAAAGTTGGCCACACTGGGTAGTCACATTCCCCCCCCCCCAACCAAGCAACGTCCACAGAACCGGTAGTTACAAATTTTACATTTCACCCCTGTATGTATGTATGTATGTATGTATGTATGTATAATTTCTGCTTTCATTGTCATGTACAGTTGCAAGAAAAAGTATGTGAACCCCTTGGGATTACGTGGAGTTTTGCATGAATTGGTCATAAAATGTGCTCTGAACCATCTAAGTCACAACAATAGAAAAACACAGTCTGCTTAAAATAATACTACACAAACATTAGATGTTGCCATGGTTTAATTGAACATAACATGTAAACATTCACAGTGCAGGGAGGAAAAAGTATGTGAGCCCCTAGCCTAACGATTTCTCCAAGAGCTAATTGGAGCCAGGAGTGAGCCAAACTTGATTCCAATTAGTGTGATGATATTGGACGTGTTGCTGACAGCTGTCCTGCCCTTTAAAAACACACACCTGTTTTGGGTTTACTGGTTTCAAGAAGCACTGTCTTGATGTGAACCATGCCTCGCAGAAAAGAGCTCTCAGAAGAATTGTTTACTTGCATGAAGCTGGAAAGGGTTACAAAAGTATCTCCAAAAGCCTTGATGTTCATGTGTCCACGGTAAGACAGACTGTCTACAAATGGAGAAAGTTTAGCACTGTTGCTACTCTCCCTAGGCATGGTCGTCCTGTAAAAATGACTCCAAGAGCACAGTGCAGAATGCTTCATGAGGTAAAGAAGAATCCTAGAGTGTCAGCTAAAGACCTACAGAAATCTCTGGCACATGCTAACATTTTTGTTGACACATCTACAATAAGGAAAACATTAAACAAGAATGGAGTACATGGGAGGACACCACGGAGGAAGCCATTGCTGTCCAAAAAAAATATTGCAGCACGTTTGAAGTTTGCAAAAGAGCACCTGGATGTTCCACAGCATTACTGGCAAAATATACTGTGGACAGATGAAACCAAAATTGAGTTGTTTGGGAAGAACACACAACACTATGTGTGGAGAAAAAAAGGCACAGCACACCAACATCAAAACCTCATCCCCAATGTAAAACATGGTGGAGGGAGCATCATGGTTTGGGGCTGCTTTGCTGCCTCAGGGCCTGGACAGATTGTTGTCATTGATGGGAAAATGAATTCCAGAGTTTATCAAGACATTTTGCAGGAAAACGTACGACCATCTGTCTGCCAACTGAAGCTCCGCAAAGGATGGGTGATGCAACAGGACAATGACCCAAAGCATACAAGTAGTGATGAATGAATTTATTTATTAATTAGCCCTTGGGCCATATCAAAGTGCAGAGTTCCAGAAACAAATCATTACAAAAGTTTGGTAAAACAATTTAAATGAAATTGGAATAACGCACGATTAAAAATGCAATTAGAATAAAATACGATCTAAAATGAAATTGGAATAAAATACAATAATTTGAGATACAATTTAAATATGATTAAAATTATATTATAATGTCACCCCTGCATCTACCCAATCAGTCTTAAAACTACTATTAAAATTACATTATTAGATCAAATGGTCTTTCCTACAATCTACCACATTCTGCTGCACCAACTTTGTCCTTTTTTCCATCAACTTTACCGCAAATTTGGCAATCCATTTCACCAACTGCAAGTTAGAACCTAACAGACAATGTTGCAAGAAGTGCTCTTTAGACTCAGGGGTGCTGGTATAAAAGATCCTGCCCAGTTGATGTTCCCTTAAATCTGAGTATAGGGGCAATCAAAAATTACATGGGACGTTGTTTCAACTTCCCCCGTCCCACATAAACAGACTCTTTCTCTTACAGGGATACCCTTATACCTACCCCAAAGCATGTTTGTTTGAAGTTGGTCTAATCTCAATTTGGTAAAAAATCTCCTTATGAAGGGAAATAAAGGCACAGTTAAATATTTTTGTTTTAAAATTTTGTTTATTGGCTGATAACCAGGGGCAAACTTTTACTGCTGTCACCTGTGCAATATCAATTGGGCACTTATGTCCTTAAATCTCTGTGCAATCCAATTTCGGATCTGCCTATGATCGTACTGCTGCCAATTTAAAGGAATACCAGAGCTAGATACCTGCTTCAGAACTCTTGATAACCAGTTATTCAAGTAATTCAACAAAAAAATGGCTTCAACAGCACAGAATACGCCTCTGGCCCAGTCAGAGTCCTGACCTCAACCTGATTGAAATGCTGTGGCATGACCTTAAGAGAGCGATTCACACTAGACATCCCAAGAATATTGCTACACTGAAACAGTTTTGTGAAGAGGAGTGGTCCAAAATTACGCCAGATCGTTGTGCAGGTCTGATCTGCAACTACAGGAAACGTTTGGTTGAGGTTATTGCTGCCAAAGGAGGGTCAACCAGTTATTAAGTCCAAAGGTTCACATACTTTTTACTCCCTGCACTGTGAATGTTTACATGTTATGTTCAATTAAACCATGGCAACATCTAATGTTTGTGTAGTATTATTTTAAGCAGACTGTGTTTTTCTATTGTTGTGACTTAGATGAAGTTCAGAGCACAGTTTATGACCAATTCATGCAAAACTCCACGTAAGGGGTTCACATACTTTTTCTTGCAACTGTATTTGGTTTTATCACACACACACACACACACACACACACACACACACACACATGAATACATGGCACTGAAAGCAAAAAAATATTATTTTGACAGACTGAAATGCTATTATCAATCAAGAGGCAAATGTATAATTTTGCATGTTAATATGATTTTCAGAAGTATAAGAATGGAATGGGAGAGACTTGCCTTGTCATCTGTACATATGAAAGGATATATGTCCTTATGACAAACACCGTAACTATGAATTTAGTGGTGCAATATAGCTGCTAAAAAGATACATGCAAACATTGTCAGCATTGAGAGTGACAAATAAAAAAATGAAGATCATTTGAGACAGACTATGAAATCAGTACTATAAAGAAAGAATCGAGAGTTGCTAGAATAAGAACATGATGAATATGAGATAAAGCCAAAAGACCAACTGATTGCACATATATTTAATTTCCAATAGCTTTTATATGGAGAGCTAAGAGAAAGATTTAAAGTAGAATATTCTTCTTTAGCTACCCATAGTAAAAAAGAAGGGAAAAAAAAGCTCTGCCTACCTCAGCATAGAGGAGCAATACAATCCAAAAACATTATAATGGAAAACAAAAAAATCAAGTCAAGGGGAGGGGAAGAAATAAAAATGAACTGTATATGGTGGAGACACACTCAATTAATGGACAAAATCTATATTAAGTCCAAGCAGGAGACGGATATATTTCCATTATTATAAACAATTCTTTTTAATACTACTTTTGAATCTATCAATTACTATCAGTTTCTTACCAATACATGCTAAAAGCCATAAACTCATCTTCTTAAAACACAGTACTTCACTTCCAATCATGTTTATTTTAAAAATATTAGTCTGTAATATTTTCAGCATTGGATATTATGTGTGAGAGAAGTAGTGTACTTCTCAATGCACTCTGCATGACTTCTTCAAGTTCTCCCTGCACACATTTAGATGATCAGCTGGTTGCTTCATCAGCAAAAGTATTCTTCATGCATGAACACATATGTAGATATACCAAGAAAACTCTTGAAGTAGCTATACCATGTCTTGTGCTAGACTGCAGTATGAACAATAATCAAGAAATGCTTTACCTCCTTGCCTGGCATAAAGGCTTCCTCCAAAGTAGCCATTCACTGGTGATGTTGCAGCATAAACAAAAATAGCAGTACTTAACATTGATCCTCTCCTAAAATAAAAAACATTTTTTTGCTATACAAGTGACTGCAAAAAGAAAAGTAAACGTATAAAAATAATGTTGAATGCTTAGTTCTCATTTAGTTAAACTTTGGTTCTTGAGCTGAAAAGAGATGGCTATCATTGCCGTGGTTAGTGGTATCCCAGAAATAATAAAAGCATTATGATGCTACAGGGTGGATTTGATTTAAATCAAGACGATTTAAATCACTATTTAAATCATGATTTAAATCACTAGTAAAAAGGGTTGTTTTAAATCAACTCGATTTAAATCATAATTTTTAAAGAGCAACTGTCATCTCTATCCCGCAGTAACTCCTCCTCTGACCTGCTGTTCACTCACCGACAGTCGCAATATTGCAAAATATACAGGCTCATGCTACATAACTAAGCTCTATTTCATGCTGAATAAACTAAATTATGAATGTATCTTAAATAGAAAACTATCTTTAGATAGATTTTTATTCCAAAAGCATTTTATGAAAATAAATTTTTAAAAATCTGATTTTTTAAAAAAAAAATTTAAAATCACCATCCTGTGATGCTATGACGCCAACTACAGTTTTCTTTCCATAATTTTCAAACTACAGGGCATAGCACATCTGAGTAGAAACACTTATTCCTTGCGCACCCAACTCAATCAGGGAGATATATCAATAAAAACAGAGTGGCAGAAGGAATTTATGTTCTGTCTGAATAGGAAATAGCATACAGCTAATAGCAAGTAAAATAATTTTACTAGAAAAAAATGATATTGTGTTAATCGTTCTCCTCTATTTCAAAGCCATCCCTGCTTCTGCCTCTATTAGCATCTCTCTGAGTCTGTATTATTCTTGCAGCTTTTTTGGCTTCTACCATGTTTTCCCAAAAATAAGACCCTGTCTTATATTTTTTTGAACCATGAAATAAGTGCTTGGCCTTATTGCCATGCACTCAAAAGCCCGATTGGGCTTATTATTAGGGGACGTCTTATTTTGGGAAAAACAGGGTTGTTGTCTAGAAGCTTCTAGAAATCTAGCAAAGAAAAAATAACTTTATAGTGCTCTCAATGGTACCCATATTGGAAAGAAGAATAAAATATCCACCGTTTGGTCAGTAGGCAACTAGACTGGATATATGTGGATACTTTATTCATCTTGGGAATGTTTATCTTTTATGGATATAAAATTGAAGTCCATTATAGCTGGCGGGCATCTAAACTGATTTAAACAAGCTAGAGATTTTGTCATATCTTTGGCTTTAATACTATTTGATCTTCCCATCTTAATTTTGTTTAATGTTCATTTGTGTTTCCAGAAGCTTACTATATTTTTAATGCTAAAAGCATATGTATATATGCCAAGATCTGCATGTAATGTCATGACAGGGCTTGCTTTGTAATACTGAAACTATGCTTTATTGTTTTGGTCCCCCCCACCACAGACACTACTATTTATGGTTCTATTCGGAAATTTGTTATACTATATTAACTGTTGATATTTTTTATGTTAATAGCTACAAAAATGATTTGACTGTACAGAACCAAGTTTTTAATAAGATTTTTTATTTGCCTGAAAGGAAGTTTAGGTTTACACCCAATAATTTACTTCTAATATTGGAGGATTGTTTTGGATTTGCTCAGAATATGGTAACAGATGGTGGTGGGGAATATTTCTTCAGATCTTCAAGGGGAGAGGGGATAGTCTTAAATACAGAGAACATTCCCACTACTAGATTCGTGCTATTTTGCACATAAGTCTGATGTGAGTGAAGCTTGGTTCAATAGACTATGTTCTATCCAAGGAAGAGAGTTTAGGATCTAATTCATCATTTTAAATTTAAAATATGTTTTACCATAATTTTTACTTTACTTATGTTAATACTCTAAGTCAAATAAATATATGAGCATTATCTATGTATCTTCTGCCTGTACGGCTATTTTTCTATCTTTGGAAAACTCTAGTGCTCCAAAAATAGCTGATATACAAGTGGGCCCATTGGACCTTACCAATATATTTTAATATAACCAGAAAGTAATACTTACTCTGTATACAAATCTTCCAGCATGGCAACAATGATTACTATGAAAGAAACTGCAAAGATTTGGCAGCCAGAACCAATAAGGGACGAAAATATTAAAGGATGACTAGATGGCCTGAAAACATCTCCATGAACTTGTTTCCAACCATATTCATCTCCTAGATCTCTATCCTGCACAAAACACAATACATTCATTCAAAATAACAAGAAAAAAGCTAATTGCCAAACCACAGTCTAATTCAGTCTATAAAGTATCACCCACAACTTGCTTTACTGAAACCCCTTCTAACGTGCACAGATTCTCTCCTTACTCCTGTCTTGCAGCAAGAGAAAGCTAAAAAGCTCACATCTTTGGTCACTAGTTTATGATAATCTCTGATCAACAACTTGCAATCACTGAGTAAAGTCTTATTACCACACCAGTGACATTTCTGAGGAGAGATACTGGTGATGGGAAAGGGAGTAGTAACCCATGTTGTTACTACTGTAGAAAACACATGCAAGAGAATGCACAAAAATGTATTAAGTTCTTCATGCTTGCAGTATACATCAATATGCTTTGACAATAACACTCATTTTGGATCTTCCTACCTTTATGTCAAAGCCATTTAAGCTGGATACCAACCCCAAAATAGGCTATTTACTATAAATTAGGAATACATACATACTTTCAGGCTGAAATTGATTTCTGTCAGAAGCTGCAATTGGACAGGACCAAGACCAAGATAAAATTTGATTCAAAATGTAAGCAAACATATTTCATATGATAATTCCTCATAATAATTTCCTTTATTTTCTTAGTTGCAATTTTTAAATGAGATTTGGAGCTATACACAATGATTTGGGATTAAGAATTACGAACCCTTGCGCTAAAAGAAAATAAAAGTCCAGATAATCTTCTGCAATATTTTTATTACTTCATTGTATTAATGGAGGAGTCTGAATTCTTTGTTAATAAACTAGTTCAAACAATGTAATTACAGAGTAACCAGAAAAAAATGTAAAGCACAAATATTATAAAATGACGTAAATTATTACATCTCTCATATCGACTACAAATTTAGCCTCTAATTTAGGTTTAAACATAGACTTAGTTGTTTATGTTTCATTAGATGTCTGAATGAATACATACAAAACTTAAATGCAAAAAGGTTTTAGATATGGAGGAGTTAGGGACTCTTATGCTGGCTGGAGAATTTGGGAGACATCTGCATCAATGATAAATTGTCTATTCTACAAGTCAAATGTCTCTGATTCAATCCCTAGCTAGGAAAGATCTTTTTGAAAAGGATAGGCTCTATCAGATAATACCTTATTAAATAGAACACTCGCCTAACTAGTTATGTAAATCAGCTATTCAATAAGTGTAATCAATTTGCCCCAGACATAGACCACAGGATCAAGTCTTGAAGAAAAGATTTTTTTTCCACAGTGAACTACTGGGCATTGTAAAAAAAAAAACAACAACCACAATTTGGCCCCATTTTTTGGTCAACTGTATAATACTGGCACATACAAGATTCTCTTTATCAATATTCTACTACCATACATAGATATCACTTTCTGATTTTCAGCGATATTGGAACATGTGCCTTGCCCAAATTTCTAACTCTAGTATAGTGAAGGAAGGGTTAGAATGATGACTGAAGAAAAGGCATTCAAAATAATTATTCATGAACATTTATCCACCTTCTTTGCCAAATAGATGGGATTCAAAATCGGCTTTATCTTAAAACTGACTTAAAAATTCTTAAAGTTTTGAGAATACTATTCCAATTAAAGTATTGCATATAATCTGTATATTAAGCATATGGTATTTTAAAAATATCAACCAAGAGTCTATTGAGATAAACTTTAAAACTTTAACATCCTGTCAGAAAATCCATTATTATTAAAAAATAATAATTATTATTATTATTATTATTATTATTATTATTAAAAATTATTATTTTTACTAAAAAATACTTATAATCTTTATGCTTAGGAGACCCTGCACTTACAGAACTGGTCACATTAATTTATTATGTTTGATCCCATTTCTAACACATTCAAGCTTTCTGCATCCAGGCTTTCTCATAGACCGAACAGATATAAATTTAAGAGTGAAAATAAAAGCAAACATTTTACCATATCATCCATTTCTTCTTCTTTACTATATCGTGCATAATCTTTCCTCAGCGTTCTCATTAAAATCATAGAAACCAAGCCCACCAGGAAAATAACCATCATAAAGGAGTTGAAGATTGAAAACCAATGAATCTAAAATAAAAAGTGGACACTCATTAATATTTTTTTTTATTTACGAGCCCACAGATCTATAATTATGGAGAAATGTTCTAAGGGATGACATTGACTGTTTATGATTAGAAAGGAAGTTGAAGTACGTATAAAATTCTGCAGCCCTTTTGTCTGGCAAAGCCAAGATAAATAAAACAAAACACTCCACTCCACTTTTTCCATTCTGAAGAAACACAGTGATAGAGACAAAATCTATTCACATTTTATCTTATATGAAAACATGAAATTAGTTTTTTTTCTTCTCTATTATCACAAAGTTACAATAGCAAATCTAAGATTAGTAACTTGTTCAAATTTATTTGAAATGGATTTCAGAAAAAAATGAAGTAAGTATCTATGGTCCATTCTTCAGCTGAACATGATTTCTTCAGAAGCCAGAACAGAAATGTGCAGCTAACTTACTAACTTCCTATTGTAATTTATTAGAAAGCCAAAACCAGTAATTTTTCACATGAATATGTTAATGCTCAATGAAAATGCCCTGGTCTCTAATTAAAATATATAGAAAGGATATCCTTTGCTCACATAATTAATAATGTTGTAAAAAGGAATTACAAGAATAAGGAAGAATAGATATTTCACGTCTACTGAAAAATCACTCATACCAACCAAATATTCCACTATAAAGTTAATAACCCATCCTCCCACAAGAGCTGCGTTAAGAACACTATTTAGACAAGGACGAAACACATTGCAGCAACCCTGAACATCAGAAAAGGGATTAGTACCCAGAGGGGAAGGATACAAACCACCTATCACCTGTTTACAATACAATCCTTTTCAAGCAGATCCAAGAAGGCTCCACACCCATTTGCATTATTCAGGTGGCCCTGAGAATACAGATAAACCTTCAAGTGGCCTCAATGACTCTCAAAAAGAATGCTAAGGAGCAGATAACTGCAAGGAATATCAATCCTTCCACCCATTTGGTCAGAGCCAAAGAAGCTTCTTGGATGAGAAGCGAAATATCTTCAAGGAAAAAAACGAAGTCCAACTGCCTTTTGAAAAAGCACTTTGGGGACAGCATGAATATTGCTTACTATGCTGCCCAAAAAGGAATTTTGATCCATTATTCAATTTACAGAACAGACTCAAAAGCCATGTTTGTTTTTGCCTTCTCACTGGTAGTCAGATTCTGTTTTACATGGCACAGTAAACAAAAGGCATAGTGATTGATAAGCAGCATGCACCAGCAAGCTGTTCTTTCTTGGAAATATCACTAGCCTATCACTGCATGCAAAATAGGCGTAATGGAGTCTGTCCATGTACAAAAGATATTTGCTATAAACAATCACTGAGACCATACTGTGAAAGAATTATTGTGTCTAAAAAATAAAGATGGACTATTACTTGACTAAGAGAATTTTGTTAAATGAAGCATTGTATATCCTTTATAAATCTTAAATATTAATAGGGCTCAACTCCAAGATTGGAAGATATAAAATAAAGGTGAATGTTGGTTCCTTTATAGTTTAACCTCCATATTAATTCCTTCACTGAACAATCTATAGGCCAGTATCTCTACTCACCTAAAATGTGGACAAATAACGAGCAATTTTACAATATGAGGATAATCTGATCCTGGAAAGACGTATCCGCATCACAGCTCTTGCTATCTGGGACATTTTATTCAACACTGAGATCCGAAAATGAAAGACCTAAAAGTACTAATAGTACATTGATGGATTGAAATTGAACAAATATATTTTGTTTTTGGAGATATTTTTCACAGCACTGGGTCCTTCAAAAAGCATGCCACATTTGTAACCTAAAGCACCCAATGCAATACTGAAATAATTTTGGGCTTTTTTCTTCTCTTCAAAGGTTTAATCCAGTAGCAATGAAACTTTTGAAGCTAAAGATATAATGCAAAGATATACTTTTAGAATTAGTCTAAATGGGATTTTCCACATTTCTAACTGTTTTTTATTTGGCTTTTCAAAATAGAGTTGATGAACAAGTTTGGTTGGTTGGTTGGTTGGTTGACAGATGGTTTCTTACTGGCTAACACTAAACTTAAATCTCTCTGGAGTTAGATTGATGGGAATTTAAGAGTTTCCTGGAGTTGCCTTTTGAAAGCTGGCTCCAACTATGGCTCCAACTATTACTATATATTTAGGGATATTTTTGGTACCACCAGAGCCAATGTTAAGTAAAGAATAAGTTATACAAAGCAAAAATTAAACATGTCATTGTTTCTAACTAACTGGAATTTGAGAAGATACAGATATACATGTATGCATGCATGCATGCATGCATGCATGCATGTATGTATGTATGTATGTGTCAGCCAGATCTCCACATTGGTTTCTTCAGCATGCTTGCTATCGGCTGCCTTAGTAATGGGGAGGGGAGCCTTGGGCTAGGGAAGTGAGCTGGAGTAGTCCCATGAGAACTGAAAGGGAGGTTTGCACTCAACCATCTTGAGACTCCAGATGGGAGAAATACCTGAAGATGGACTTTTCCACAACGTCATACTGGACGTTGATTGGACTCCAAGTAATCCTCAATTTATGACAATTATGTTGCTAAGGGAGAAATTTGTTAAGTGAGTTTTGCCCCATTTTATGACTTTTCTCGCTACATCTGTTAAGTGAATCATTGCAGTTCTTAAATTATGTAGTAACATGGTTGTTAAGTGAATATTGTTAAGTGAATATTGTTTCCCAATTGACTTTGCTTGTAAAAAGGTTGCAAAAGGGAACCACGTGATTCCAGGACACTGCAACCATCATAAATGTGAGTCAGTTGTCAAGCATCGAAATGTAAATCATGTTATAATAGGAATGCTGCTAGTCATAAGTGTGAAAAATGGTCAGTGCCGTTCTAACGTTGAAGGGTCACTAAATGAATACTATATACACACGCTGTATACTGTATACTCTCTCTCTCTCCCCGTCAAGAAAAACACAGAGATTTTAAAATTTTAAAATCAGTGTCAGCCGGGGGAGGGGGAGCTAGGGGGATTTCTTGGGGAGGAAGCATGCTGGAGGAAAATGAAAGTGAATCTTTTACTGGAACAATATCTGAAATGTTATATAAATTATCAGCAAGATAACTGGGCAGATTTATTGCCATTTGCAGAGGTGGCCTATAATAACTCCATACATAGCAGCACAGGGTTCACCCCTTTCAAGGTGGCCTCCGGCCAAGATTTTGTGCCAATTCCAGAGTTGCCCCAAGAGAATCCACAAAACCCCTCTCTGATTGATTGGATCGAACAGCTACGTGGCACTTGGTCAGTAACTCGTAAGGCACTCGATGAAGCGCATCAAGCTCATAAAGCCCAGGCCGATAAGAAAAGGGGTCAGGCATGGGCTTATAAAGTTGGTGATATGGTTTACCTTTCCACCAAATACTTGCAAACTACCCAAAAGTCTAAAAAGCTGGGACCCAAATATGTGGGCCCTTTTCCGATAGTTCTGGTCATTAACCCAGTCACAGTACAATTGAAGTTGCCAAAAAATTTAAGATGAATTCATCCGGTATTCCATATCAGCTTACTGAACCCGGAACATTTGTCCTCTTTACGTCCAGACCAACCTCCTCCTGTCCCCATTCTGATTGAAGGAGAACAGCATTTTGAGGTCAAAGAGATCTTGGAGTCCAGGAAGCATCCTGGTAAGGTGCAGTATTTGGTGGCCTGGAAACATTTCCCACTATCTAAAGCTGAATGGGTAAATAAACGAGATGTTCGAGTTTATCCTGATAAACCTTGATTTGTATATATATTGTATGTTTATCTCCCTTTATCTTTTACAGGAATAATGTCTGCTCATGGCCTACGCCCGGGATATTTGTCGGACCCCCTGCAGCCAGCAATAATCTTCAATCGCCTGGTGTGTTCCCACAGACAAGGCCTCCTCAGGGTGCCATCGGCCAGACAATGTCGGCTGGCGACCCCCAGGGGGAGAGCTTTCTCTGTGGACGCACCCACCCTTTGGAACCAACTTCCTTTGGAGCTCCGGATGGCCCCTGACCTTCGCTCGTTCTGCCATGATTTGAAGACCTGGCTGTTTCGCAGCCTGGACTGATGGGGGGGGGGGGGGTTTCCTTAATAGATTTTAAATAGATTTTAAATTATTTTAATTTGGACTTTTAATTTTATATTGTTTTAATGTGCAATTGTGCATTTTATTGTTGTGAGCCGCCCTGAATCCATTGGAGATAGGGTGGCATATTAATCGCATTAAACTAAACGAAACTAAACTCTTCTGAAGGGGGGCCAAATGTCTGCCTCTGCTCTTTCGATGCTTACTTGTTCGGCTGCCATGGAAACGGGGGAGGGGGACTTAGGGGGATTCTTGGGGGGGAAGCGTGCTGGAGGAAAATGAAAGTGAATCTTTGCTGCAGTTCTTTCTTTGAAGTTGATATGTTTCAAGGTCAACGGTCGTGGCATACCAGGAGGATGACACTGCCAGACATGTGCTCCCACATGACTCCTGGAGGACCTGTGGATTGGTTGATTTACGCTGGACAGTTGGGAGGAGATGCTTTCTATATGTGATTTTCACACCTATGCTTCAGATCTTGCTTTTCTATGGTTGCATTCAGTTCATACTCAGTAAAAGTACCTTTCTCTATGAAAATGGAGTCGGGGTTTTTCTTTCTTGAATATTGAAAGGAGGCACACCTGACAATCAGTTATAAAAATGGTTTGAACCTTACATTTTTGGACCTAAGCAGTAGTGCGGTTCTTAAGTCATTATAAAGAATTTTGTAAACTTGAGTTATTTAGCATTTTTTAAAAGTCTTATGATATGGGGGTCCCTTATCCTTTTGGAGTGGTAGATATATATTTGGAATGCATTTTGTACATCTTGAGTACATTATGGATAAATTTAAAAAACAGTTGCCAAGGTGATTATGGCTTGTACCAAAATATAATTTATCACTAAACTAACTAGTGAGATTATTTCCCAACATCTTTTCTCATCTACCTTACCTCTGTCTTTGCGGGGGGAGAAAGAAACAGAGTTCCAAATAAAACATTTGGTTGTAACCACCCATCGTTTTATACAAATGCTTCTATGGTCTACTTGATACCACCAAACATCTAGGGAAATCAATATTTCATTTCAAGCTGGTACTTTGCAATATGCTAGCTTCCCATTTATTTATTTTTTTAAAAAAACCTTGAGCATCAAGGAAAATATCACTGGGCACTATTTTGAGTACATAGATTTCAATGTAATGAAATATAAAAGAAGCATACCCTGTGTTGAAAAAAAGATGGATCAAGATATTTGTCAAATCTATCTTCAAACTTCACATCTGACTTTTTCCATTTCACCTGGAGAAAAATTACATTTAAAAATCTGACACAGTATATTACAAATCAACAAAATCAACCCAGTTCAAATTCCAGACACTAAGAAAAACATTAACTGCTAACATACTTTTTCTAGCAAGCCATTGGTGCTGTCAAGTTTTAATAATATCATTATACAAGAACATTTATTCTTTGTTTTTAAATGTTTTAAACAACTATAAACTACCGAGAGTCACTAGAAGTCAGTAGCAATTTTATTTATTTTTATTATTAAATTAAGCTAATATAATGTTCTACAAGAGATCTTTGTCTAACAACTACTCATTCAATGTAATGAAATATGAGGATGAACTTGGAAGATAGGGGCGGGGGAAATGCTGCCTAGGGAATTATTAGATAAAACAGGAGGAGCTCACAACTGAGTACAAGTAGTCCTTGACTTACGACCACAACTGAGCCCAAAATTTCTGTTGTTAAGTGAAACATTTATTAAGTAAATTTTGCCCCATTTTATGACCTTCCTTGTTTCAGTTGTTAAGTGAATCACTGCAGTTGATAAGTTAGTAACCCAGTTGTTAAGTGAATCTGGCTTTGACTTTGCTTGTCAGAAAGTCACAAAAAGTGATCACATGACCTTGGGACACAGCAACACTTAAAAATGTAAACCAGCTACCAAACATCTAATTTTAATCACATGATCATGAGGATGCTGGAAAGGTCGTAACTGTTAAAAATAGTCATAAGTAACTTTTTTCAGTGCCACTGTAACTTTGTACTGTCACTAAACGAACAGTTGTAAGTTGAGGACTACCTGTAACGGCCAGAGAAAGAAACTTAGAAAGGATCTAACCTGACTGATAGTAAAAAGAGACAGCTGGAGATCTGTGCTTTCAGATTTGTATGATTATGTTAATGTAGCTTTACAGTATTTACTTTACATTAGTTCATCTTATAATGTTTCCTGTCTAGTCTACTTGGAAGGCTGACATTCAGCAACTGTTCAAATTTGCAACGATGTTGAACAAGTATTAGTTATTACCAGTCCTCATTATTTTAGCCATTACAGCTCACCAGAGGTAACATAACATGATCCAGACACTCACCCATTGACCTGGAGGTCCAACCATTGCATGGTTATATGATTGTATTTTTTTTTTTTTACATTCCTGCTAGTTTCCCAAACTTCAAAGTCAGAGGGAAGCAGGCAGGAAATTGGAAGTATGATCACATGAGATCCTCACTTAATGATCCATACAGTCCTTGCCTAGCAACAGTAACCAGGATCTCCCAGAACTGCCATCACTAACAGCATAGGCATGTGACGTCACATTTTATAAATGCATCACTTAGCAATGGAAATTTTGGTCCCAATTACCGTTGTTACCTGTATTTTTTTATTTTTTTGCTTTAATTTATATGCCGCCCTTCTCCGGAGACTCAGGGCAGCTTACAATGCGTTAAGCAATAGCACTAGTATTGTTAAACCAATATTATGAGCTGCAAAAAGACAATTCCAAGTGGCATCTTAAATAGGAAAATCTTTTCTACCAGATATATTAAAAGCAGTTTCAGTTTACAATTTTATGTCACCCTCTGTTGAAATACACAGGGAGAAAGGGTCACCCCAAAAAAGGAATGCCAACCATTTAAGTAGGAATGATATAGGAGTTATACCACTATCACTGAGACTATTATAAACAGAATTTAAGGAATTTCTGTCAGTGGTAGCTTTAGGAAGAAGCATCATTTAATGGAATTCTTTTTTCTAGATTACCTGTAGAAGAACTGTTCTTTCAGGTCCTAGATTTAGACATTTAAATGTTAAATGTACACAGTTATGTGGGATGAGGATATGGCATACAAAATGAACAGTAAATATGTACAATCTTTCTTTCTATATAAATAGCAGGGTGACCATTTGACAGAAAGCTTTGATTTCCCCCTCACCCATTTTAATTTTAAATTTTAATTCCCTTTTTACCACATCCCCAGTGTCCATGGAAATATGTATGTGGAAAAATGAAAAAAAGAATTGCTTTGATTAGAACAATCTCATTTTGTGACCATTTTAGCTTCTGGTTTGTTTATCTGGAGATAAGGGAGTTCACTTTAGATTATCCTTCTTGTTGGAATTTGGATAACACTATTCTCAGGATGGGAAGAGTAAGCATACAATGAACTATGACACATATTGTGATTAAGGCCTGCCATCATGATATATGGCCAGTACTTGGACAAATCATGGTTCTGCCAACATCCTATTTCTACAGCTTAACAGCTGTGTAACCATTATTATTTATAAATTCAGATTACTTACAGAGTAAGACATCTGGATTTTAGTGTTGGGTACCAATTTAACTTTTCCTTCGCTTGTCAGATTCACATCTACAATCCTATTTCCATTATAACCTATTTCAAGCTTTTTATATGTCCAGAGATAAAAATCTTCACCATTTTCATCTGCTTCACCAACAATACCTGCAGAGGGAGAAAGTGAGGAAAAGAAATTAATTTTCCTACACTAATTAACTATTGATTAATAGCAGTCTTCACACCAGCCTTAATAAAGAGGAGAGTGAATACTGATTTGAGAAAATCTCATAGATTCCTGATATTGAAGGAAGAGTTCACATTTCATAAATAAAACATTAATCCATAATAATATAAATTCTGCATTTTAATTTTGAAATTTGTAGTCTATGTTACAGTGTAATTTCCTTAAACTGGTCAAGGGGAGCAACAATGAACTCTGCAAAATACCAACTCCATGCAGTTCAAATTCAATGCAGCCTCCTAACCTTGGGCTTCTGACATTCTACTATATAGGCTCTTCTTAACCTATTGATTAAAATTTAAATAAACTTAGATATAAATGAAAAGCTGGAAATATAAGATTCATCCTTTTTCTATCCAAATATTAAAACATACAAGAATTAAAGAATTAATTAAAGGGTTAATAGTTACATCAGTAATATTTAGCTGCAAATCAGGCTTCCTGTAAATTAAGAAAATCTATAATTCATGTATCAGATGACTACACAAAGCTATAGCTTTTAAAGCAAACAATAAGTGCTGCACACTTAAATGTCTTCCGTTGGTGACTGCTTTTGTATTCATCTAGCACGCACTGTACCTTGTGGTTGTCCCTGACTCAACACGATTATCACCCTACTACCCTTTTTGGTAAATGGAGTAACTTCAGTTCAGACTGAAGCTGAGAAGAAAGCCAATTTCATTCTCCATATAGCCTTTTCCAATTGTGTAATAAAGCATAGTTAGGGAACTTGAACATGACAGTGCTTGTTACAATCGGTCCTAATCAACCTGCCCGGGAGCCACTTTGCCAGTCTTGTCTCCTAATAATTTGGGTTTTATAAATAATAAATTGGTTTTATGATTGGACATACATTATGGCAGTCATTCTTTGAATTGAGTATATATATTACTATAGATCTATTTTCTTTCAGCATCCATGACATGCTTTCAAGCTGTAAAAAAAATCTACTGGTTTAAGAAGACTGGACTACTAGATATTTTACAACACCTGTGAAAGAGGAAATGCAGATACCCTAGTACAGAGGAAATATCAAATGCCACAAAATCAATGAAAAAGCTTTAGGGAATGTGTTATGGCTGAAATGCTAAAGGCTCGTGGTCACAGTTTACACCAGATACTAGCAAAACTATACTCGAGATGCCTCAGAAAAGAAAAAATACCAGATGGAAAAATGCTGAAGTGATTCTTATACACAAGAAAGGGGCCAAAGATAATTTAAAGAACACTCGCCCAAAAAGCCTTCTTTCAGTCATCTACAAGGTTTTCACCAAGATAATAGGAAAAAGAACATTGAGAATATTACATGATGCACAGCCAAAGGAACAGGCAGGGTTCAAAAGTGGTTAGAGCACAATGATTGTACATCCAGGTTGTTCAACAAGTCATTGAAAGCACAATGAGTACACCAGGGTTCTGTGCATGGCTTTCATTGACTAAGAAAAGGTATTCAGTTTTCCAGCAAGCAATAATCAATGCATTGCTCAACCAAGGTGTAGGCACTGCTTACATAAACTTACTACAATTGATTTATGAAATACCAAGGGCAAATGCATAGACACTGCTTACATAAATTTACTACAATTAATATATGAAAAATACAATGGCAACAATTTGCCTTAATGATCTTAAAGTAGAAATCAACATTGAACAAGGTGTACAAGGTGATACAATATCATCTATCCTTTTCTCAACCTGCCTTGAAGAAGTATTTTGTAAACTAGACTGAGCAAAAGATGGAATAAAAATCACCTATTTAAATCACTTAAGATTTGCAGATGACATTCTTTTCTCACAAGACCCACAAGAGTTACAAAGATATATATATATCCCACAAAGTAGGAGAAACATTTGGCTTAAAAATAAACCTGAAAAAGAGCCAGGTTATGTTTAATAAATTCACCAAAGAAAGATTTTTTATATATCTGGAGAAGAACTAGATGTAGTAGATCATTCTATATATACCTTGGCCAGTGGTTGGAAACATGCAGAAAAGATCTTCCTGCAGTAGACAGACAATGGCTAGAATGATAATGATATGCAATAATGGCGAATGTCTGTAGCTTGGGTTTAAACTCCACTGAAGATGTTACCTAGCCTAGTAATGAAACGTTCAGAAACCAATCCACAAGCTCAGGGAACGAACCCTAACTCTCATGATGATGATAATTCATACACTGCGCCATATCATAAAACTGTTTGGTTTACAGGGTGTATAAAAATTGATTTTTTTTAAAAAAAAAATTTAAATTGTGATGTTTCTGCACATAGCTTGAAGTGCTTTATTCCTCCCTTGAGGAGCAAAATGGCAGCAACCGAAAAAGAGACCCAGTTTGGGAATATTTTAATGAAGTTCCTCTACCTACGGGTAAAACAGGTATGTGTGCAAAATGCAAGCAATGCAACAAAGAGGTGCAAGGCCTAGTGGCCCAAATGAAACAACATCATGAGAAGTGCTGTGATGGAAGGACCATGTTTGAAGAGGCAGGACCCTCAGGTTGGTAAACTGTTTTTATTTCACCATATTTCATTACTCGGTTTGTTTATGCAACAAACACTTCTTTCCGTCTGCTTGAAAACCCACACTTTGTTAATATGATTCAGTCACTGAGAGTAGGTGTCAGCCCTGGAGGCCATCTTTTTCTTTGGATCTTCAGGGCTGCCACACTTAGTGCTGTGGGCAACTAGGAGGGGGGAATTGTATGGAGTAGCAGGGATATCTAGCCATAACATCATTCTTTTCTCTGAGAGTCAAGGACATCCAGCCTGCACCTGGAATGACGTGTCTGGGACGGTGCACTGATTGGACCAAGTGATGGACAAGTGGGTGCAGGGGAAGGGACTTGGACTTTCTTTTGGGTGGGGAAAACCTGGAAGCTTTCAGATTTGGGTTTTCCCAGATGTGCCAATATGACATCTCTAATAAAATGGAACTTTGAGGAACTTCTGGGCTCTGAGTCTTCTTTCATTGGGAGTGTTACTTGGAACCCTGACATTAGGATGCAGTCCACCAAGTAGATTAGATGTTGCAGGGAAACTGCTGGGTAAAGTATATGATGAAGAACTGATGCAATGTGCAACAAGTCTAGAAGGTAAAATTGCTAACCTAAGTCTTGATGGGTGGAGTAATGTCCACAATGATCCTATTGTGTGTGCTTGTATAACAACAGAAAAAGGGAATGTATTCCTTGCAGAAACAATTGATACTTCAGGAAATGCACACAGAGCAGCATTCTTAGAAGAAATAGCAGCAAAAGTTATCATAACATGTGGGGGGGGGAATCATATGTCAAGTACAGAGTTTGGTTACTGACAATGTTGCAAATTTGTCCAAAATGAGAAGAAATTTAGAACAACATGAAGAAACTACCAAGCTGGTTGTAGTGCTCATTTGATGCACCTCCTAGCGAGATTTCTGGGTCCCAGAAATAAAGAGTAATGTTGTTGAAATTGCTAAATACTTCTGTAACAATCATTTTGCAGTATCAGCTCTGAAAATAATGAGTGGAACCAAGCTAACAGTCCCACAAGATGTTAGATGAAACTCTGCAGTGGACTGTTTTGAATAATATATATAAAACTGGCCTATTCTGATGACCGTTTGTGAGCAAACTCGAGAAAAAATAGATGGCACTATCACAGCCAAAACCCTCAATGCTGGGCTTAAGAGAAATGTTGAACATATGCTGAACATCCTGAAACCCACTTCTGAAGCTTTAAACAAAATCCCGAAAAATAGTTGTTTTATTGTTGATGCTGTTGAAATTTGGAAGGAACTGAGTGAGCACTTAAAAAAGAACTACACACTGACAAGCAGAAATTACAAGATTTAAAAAAGCAAATGGGACGAGCAGACTCCAACTCATTTTCTCACAAACATTGTCAATATCCAGTACCAAGGTCAAACCTTAAGTGCTGAAGAAGAGGAATTAGCCATAACATGGGTATCCAGCAATCATCCATCTCTAGTGCTAACTATAATGAACTTCAGAGCTAAGGGGGAACCATTCAAGAAATATGTTTGTTGATGAGGTTTTAAAGAAAGTTTCACCAGTGAACTGGTAGAAGTCACTTAAGCATTTGGATTCAGACAGTATTGAAGTAATGATTTCACTTTTAACCGCAGTGGCCTCTTCTGCTGGCATTGAAAGAATATTCTCTTCCTTTGGACTTGTTCACTCTAAATTGAGAAATCGTCTGGGGCCTGATAAAACAGGAAAGCTTGTTTTTGTTTTCCAGATCATGAACAGACAAGAGAACGAAGATGAAAATGAGTGAGCTGCAGAAGACCGTGTTTGAAGAGTTTTTTTTAATGTGAACCCAACTGATATATTCAGTTTAAGTTCTTCTGTTTGTTTTTTTAAAGATACTTTGTTTATGCACTTCAGTTACTAAACACTGATGTTTAAGCAAATACAAAAATATGTAATATAGTATTATTATTTCAATTAAATAAAAGAATGAGTTCTCCAACTATGTGTGATTAACCTAAAATCGGTTCTGATATCGTTGCTTCACTAACCTGACAGCTTATTATTCTAAAGAGGAAACCTTCATTTTCTTTGCAAATAATAATATTAAAGATTCTAACTACCAACAAGAATGAGTCCTTACATTTAAAGAGCACCGGTCATTTCAGATCCATCATGGCAGCGAGTGTTGGCAGGCATTCACCCACCTGCTGCCTGCCACGTCCCTCACCACATCACTGCCGCATCACCAGCCGTCCCATTAAAGTGAATGGGACTGTTGGTGAGTCAACAGCAGGTCAGAGGAACTTCCGGTTGATGTCACGGCGAGACAGTTGGGGAAATAGCGGGCTCTGATGAGTCCCGCGAAAACCCCGGCTCCCGAACCACCGCCGATGGGTCTGCGGACCGAACCTGTGCTGCAGGGACGGGGGAAAGAAGAGGGGTGCCTCGGAAGACCAAGAGGAACAGGCAAGATCCTCGGAGATCAGAGGGAACCCTCTGTGAGGCGGCGGCGGCAGCCATGGTGGCTGCCACGAAGCTGGGACATCCGGGCAAGAAAAGTGCTGGAGGAAAGCGAAGTAAAACGGAGCCTTCTGAAGCTGGGTGAGTGACAACAGCAGAGACATGTAACAACGCTTGGAGCTATATTAGTAACTAGAAGACCCCTAGCCTAAAACAGCAGCTAAGCAACAAAGGGGCTTTGGAATTTTTTTAAACTGTAACTTTATAGAACAAAGACCCAAGAAACAACTAATTTTGGAACAGAACTAAGAGACTTAATTTAGAGATATGGTAAAAGGACTAAACACTTTAAAAAATTGAATTGGACTAAGGGGGAAAAAAAGATGATTTGATACTTTTTTAACTAAAAGAAGAAAATAAAGTGGATGGTTATATAATAAGAAATAAAATGGAGTCTTGCATGACTAATGGGAAATGTGGATTATAGAGAGACATCATCTGGCATAAAGAGGAACTTTGTAACCTCCCTTTGTTATGAGAACTTTGAGCTATACAGAAAAAAAAAAATTGCTGAACTGTGGAAGAGGATTTTTCTTTCCTGACTGCAAGCAGCTGGACTTTGGTGAAAAGAAAAGGAATCTACAATGGAACTCCTACAGTTGAACAAATCATAATTTGAATGTTGGCGCAGGAATAGAAGAAGGATTAAGCGCAGCCTTAAAAGAAAGAGATTTGATACATTATATCCGGAATAAAAATATGAAAAGAGATTTAATTATGGAGAATAAAATTAAAAACTTGGAAAATGGAAGGAAATTTATGTTTGCAGACTAGGAAATGAAGATAATGTGATTAAAAATAAAATAAAGATAATTGTAATAAATTAAAGGGAGGCTTTTAAAGAAATTAAGAATGTTAAATGAAACTAATTAATACATGTAAAGATATGTTTAATGCAAGAACTATGTTTTAATGGTAACATGTTAAGGTAAAGAATAAGGATGAATATGATTAATTGAAAATGCTAAAAGGAATTTAAAAATGTTTTAAGCAAAAACCATGTCTCAAGATTAAAATGTTATGAATGCTATGAAAAAGTATAAAGAAAAATATGATTAAATGAAAAGCAATGCATAGATGGAGGGAAACAAAGAAAGTTTTAAGTAGAGATTGTTAAACCAACTATGAACATGCTGTATTGAACAGCCAAACAAATGGTCATGCTGGGTATCAGCCAAAATGAAACTTAATATGCCGTGTAATGGCCAAAAAACAAAAATAGAGATGCTGTGTTCAACAGCCAAACAAACCTGAAGATGCTGTGTAACGGCCAAAAAACAAAATTAATATGCTGTGTTTAACAGCCAAACAAAGGGCATGCTGGGTAATGGTTAAAAAATAAAAATACAATATATTAACAGCCAAAACAAAGGGTTATGCTGTGATTAACAGTCAAGAAATAGAAATGATTGATTTAACATCAAAGATAAAAAAAAAGAGGTGGGATAATTAAAATGAGGTGGTGTATGTTGAGAGTGATAGTTAAGATAAAATGCTTAAATTAGGTTTAATAATAATTAAATAATTAATGAATGTTTAATCTGTTTAATATAATTGTATGATTTATATTGTTAAAATATCCATCTAAGCAAATGAAAGAGAAAAATAAATTGATAACTGGTTAGGATTTAAGATTTAAGTAACGGGTTTTTGGGGATAATGGCATAGTTAGATAGATTTGCGGGAAATATTTGTTTAAAATATTGAGTTGTATTAATTGAAAATAATATTTGTTAATTATTTGTTTTAATTTGTGACCAGAGCAAAAGCTTCGTTTTGAAAAGATGTGTTTTATGATATTTTTTTTGTTTTAAAAAAAATAAAAAAAATTATCTAAAAAAAAAACAGCGGGTCAGAGGAGGAGGAGCTGCTGGGGGACAGAGATGACAGTTGCTCTTTAAAAATTATTATTTAAATCGAGTTGATTTAAATCAAGCTTTTTACTAGTGATTTAAATCATGATTTAAATCCAAACCACATTTGTTTATGACATTTATGTGAACTCAGTCAAATATGATTTATTAAACAATCATTAAACTATGGTTTGGAATAAACATAGTTGTTTTCAAGAGAAAGATTGTAGTTCTGCACATTGTAGGCATATATTTCTTACCCCATATTGGCAAGTCATCAATGTACATCTGATACCAATAGTGATTTTTGATAGCATAAACAAATGCATCTCTTGTTTGTTTATCTAAATCTATTTCACAGTAGGTGGTCTGCATCACATCATCTGTAAAAAGTAAAACAATGTGTTAATAGTGCATTCAGATTGTTACATCAATATAATCAAAATAAATTTTACTAATGAATCAGTGCAAATATACCAATCTGACTCTTCAGAGCAATCTACCAATAGCTGACTCTTATGCTATATTCATGCCAAATATTTATTTCCGATACACACAGAGTATAAGTAATCTAATTCAAAAGGGACAACAGAAGTGTACATTCTATTTATGTGGAAAAATTGTACAGTTAGGATTTTGGAAAAAAAAATGCCAAATGCTATGATTTACCAGTGTGAGCCTATGTTCAGTTAAATCCAACCAAAAACATCCTATCAATTCTTAAGAGGCTTATTTCAGGCCCTCTGTTGGAATCTATACAACTTGCATTTGGGATGGTCTTCCAGTAAGAGTCTGCATTTATTGACTTAATTCCTCAAACTAAATTTTATACGGAGTTTTTAGCTGCATTGATTTTCATGGAAGATGCAGCTCCAGGATATATTGTCAGCATCGTTTTTCCAAGTTAATTTTGCTAGCACATGTACTGAACTGGGTTAAAGTTGAAACAACAAAAATGTACACTTTAGACCAATGTCTAAATGTCTGGGACTTCAGCTCCCAGAATTCCCTAGTCAGCAGGGGAAAACTGGGGAATTCTGGTATCTGAAGTCTACCCATCTTAAAGTTGTTAACATTGAGAAACACTGCTTTAGACAGAGCTCTCCAAAAAGATCACATTCTTTTTCTATGAAGGATTATTTATTTTGACCGATATACTTAAACTACTATAAATAGAATAGAATAGAATTTTTATTGGCCAACTGTGATTGGACACACAAGGAATTTGTCTTGGTGCATATTCTCTCAGTGTACATAAAGTAAAAGATACATTCATCAAGAATCATAAGGTACAACACTTAATAAATAATAATAATAATAATAATAATAATAATAATAATAATAATAATAATAATAATAATAATATTTCTATACCGCCCTTCTCCCGAAGGACTCAGGGCGGTGTACAGCCTATTTAAAAAACAAGATAAACATCAATTTAAAATAATTTAAAAAATATTAAATAAATTGGCTTAATTTAAAACCCCAAAAATTTAAAACATCCAGTTTAAAATTATGTTGTTAATCTAGCCTGGCGGAACAATAGGGTCTTGAGTGCGCAGCGAAATACCCGGAGGTTAGAGATCTTACGCATTTCCGGGGGCAGTTCATTCCACAGGACTGGGGCTCCCACAGAGAAGGCCCTCCCCCTGGGTGTCGCCAGCCGACATGACTTGGCCGATGGCACCCTGAGGAGTCCCTCTCTGTGGGAGCGGACTGGCCGGTGGGAGGCTACTGGTGGCAGAAGACGGTCTCGAAGATACCCGGGTCCTATGCCATGGAGCGCTTTAAAGGTGGTGACCAACACCTTGAATCGCACCCGGAAGACCACTGGGAGCCAGTGCAGCTCGCGCAGGAGGGGTGTCACGTGGGCACAACGAGTTGCACCCATAACCACCTGCGCGGCCGCATTCTGGACCAGTTGGAGCCTCCAAATGCTCTTCAAGCGGAGCCCCATGTAGAGAGCATTACAATAGTCCAACCGGGAGGTAACAAGGGCGTGAGTGACCGTGCGCAGGGCGTCCCGGTCCAGAAAGGGCTGCAACTGGCGAATCAGGCGAACCTGATAAAAGGCCCCCTGGTCACAGCCGTCATATGCTCTTCTAAAGACAGCCGTGCGTCCAGGAGGACACCCAGATTGCGAGCCCTCTCTGTGGGGGGCAAAGATTCACCCCCAATAGTTAGCGATGGCACCAGCTGATTATATTGGGACACCGGGAGCCACAACCACTCGGTCTTGGAAGGGTTGAGTCTGAGCCTGTTCCTCCCCATCCAGACCCGCACGGCCTCCAGGCAGCGAGACATCACATCAAGGGCATAGTTGGGGTGGTCTGGGGTGGAGATGTACAGCTGAGTATCATCAGCGTACAGATGACACTTCACCCCAAAACCACGGATGATCTCGCCCAGCGGCTTCACATAAATGTTGAACAGAAGGGGCGAGACGACCGACCCTTGCGGCACTCCCCATGCGAGACGCCTCGAGGTCGACCTCTGCCCCCCTGCCAACACAAACTGTGAGCGGTCGGAGAGGAAGGAGGAGAACCACCGCAAAACGGTGCCCCCTATTCCTAACCCCTTCAACCACTGCAGCATGATACCATGGTCGATGGTATCAAAAGCCGCTGAGAGATCTAATAGGACTAGGACAGAGGAGCAACCCCTGTCCCGAGACCTCCAGAGATCATCCACCAACGCGACCAATGCCGTTTCTGTGCTGTACCCCTGCCTGAAGCCCGACTGGTACGGGTTCAGATAGACAGTTTCATCCAGGTGCCGGGGAAGTTGTCGTGCCACCACGCTCTCAACAACCTTTGCCACAAAACGAAGGTTGGAGACCGGACGATAGTTAGCTAATTCAGCCGGGTCCAGGGAATGCTCATTGAGGAGAGGCCTCACTACTGCCTCTTTCAAGGCGGCAGGAAAGGCACCCTCACTCAGAGAAGCACTTGTAATTCTCTGGAGCCAGCCTCGTGTAACCTCCCGGGAGGCCAGTACCAACCAGGAGGACACGGGTCCAATAAACATGTGGCGGCACTAATCTTACCCAGAACCCTGTCCACATCCTCGTGAGCCACAGGATCAAATTCCTCCCAGATAACAATCTCAAGACCTGTCCTCGTCTCCTCCCGTGGACTCATCCAATCGGAGTCCAAGCCATCCCGAATCCGAGCGACTTTATCGTGCAGGAATTGCACAAAATCCTCAGCACGACCGTGCAAGGGATCTTCCCGCACTCCCCCCCGAAGGGAGTGGGTCACCCTAAACAGGGCGGCTGGGCAATTCTCTGCAGATGCGATAAGAGCGAAAAAATGGTTAGATTTTGCCGCTTTTATCACCACTAGGTAGGTCTTGATATAAGATCTCACCTATGTCTGGTCGGAATTGGATTGACTAGTCCTCCAAATGCTCTCTAGGCATCTTTTCCGATGCTTCATCTCTCTCAGCTCCTCAGACAACCAAGGAGCCAATTGAGATCGGCATCGGGTCAGAGGCCGCAAAGGCACGACGCGGTCCAAAGCTCCAGTGGCCACCCTTTCCCAGGCGGCCACCAGCTCTTCAGTTGAGTCATGTGTCAGAGTCTCAGGAAATGGCCCAAGCTCCGTCAGGAACCTTTCGGGGTCCATCAGGCACCTGGAACGGAACCATCTGGTTGGTTTCGTCTCCCTGCAGTGGGGGAAAGCGGTAGGAAAGTCCAAGTGGAGGAGCGAATGATCTGTCCATGACAAGGGTTTGATATCTAGGTCCCCTCTACCAAGATCATTCAACCACTGACCAGAGATAAAAATCAAGTCCAGAGTGTGTCTCCCTATGTGAGTGGGGCCTTGAACTAACTGGGTCAGGTCCATGGCCGTCATGGAAGCCATGAACTCCCGAGCCACCTCTGACGCCTCACCCGCAGATGGAAGGTTGAAATCCCCCATGACAATAAGTCTGGGGGTATCAACCGCCACCCCGGCAATGACGTCGAGTAGCTCGGGCAGGGTCGCTGCCACGTGGCAGGGAGCCAGGTACGTGGTCAGCAAACCCATCTGCACCCCACGGCCCCACTTCACAAAAAGGGACTCACATCCGGCTATCTGAAGAACAGTGGCTTTCCTCGGACAAAGACTTTCCCTAATAATCACCGCCACTCCTCCACCCCTCCCCTGGGCCCTTGGCTGATGAAATGCATGGAAACCTGGCGGGCACATTTCGACGAGGGGGGAAATAAAGCTTTCTCTCTACTTCATGTTCATGTTCTAAACTTGATAGTACTAGAGCAGGGCTGTCAAACTCCCAGCCAACGGGTGGGATGCCTCACGTGCTGGCCACCCCCATGCCCAGTTTAGCGAAGGGGGGTGAAGTCCCGATATGTCACGTGACACCGCCGTGATGACATGAGTTTGACACCTCTGTACTGGAAGGAACAAAGAATACTATCGCCATTTCTAAGTGAATATGCTCGAGTGAAATTCAGCAAAGTGAGTCTCTAGTGCAATCCTCTCTATAAGATCCTGCATTCCGGCTTTATAACTTCACTTAAAATTAATAGGTCTGATAGAATTATAAATTATATCCACTTTCAGCTGTTAACTTGCATCCTGTGATCAATACAAAAGGCACAGATTTTTTTTCTACTGCCATTTAATTGCATCATAATATATTAGGACAACCAAAGTCTGTATTACTATTATTGCATTGTATCTTTTTTTTCTTGCCTTTGAATATTTTTAATCTATCTTTTTATTATTTCTAATACAAGAGAATGTTAAAAAGAAATTCTGAAAAGGTCATAACTGTACATTTGTCTGATAATCAGTCCAATAATTCTCTAAAAACAACACAATAGAATAAAATTTGATGTAGAGTAAGAAACCGGCAAAAGAAAGTAGAAGTTTGAAAATAGTTCAATAAGGTTGAGAGCTGTTGAAGAGGCAGTTGGATGGTGGTTCAGAATGTTGCTGGCTCCTCTACTAATCCTTAGCTGCTAATATTATTATAAGACTGAGATCTGTCCACAAATCCCACCCAAATCATGAACAACAAATATTCAATAATTCACGCTATTTGCAGAGAAAAAAACATCAAGCACAGAATTCTGAGACAATGGCCTAGATACAGAAGTACCTGGAGATGGAGCCATGCAGAAGTCTTATACTTCAGTTTGTCAGAATGTATAATCCAGCCACTATTTTTTATTCTTTATTTTTAAAAACTGATCCAATCCTTTTTTGGAATAAATTTCTATTTTATTCAGAAAATTAAGGTAAAATACAAAAAGGAAAAAAAGGAAAAATTTTTTTTTACAAAGACAAAACCAAGATAGACAAAACATTAAAAAAGAAAAAAAATGCATTAAAAAACTGAAAGACAAAAACACATATATTCTCCCCCCTTGTGGAACTGATATTAGAACAATGTTAATTTCTACAGACACCCCTTGCGAAGCAGGTCCAAAATTTATAAACTGTTACAATTTGGCCTGCCATCTACATCTGCTATATATAAAAACAAAGTAGTTAACAGGTGAACCAACAGCAAAGTTAAAACTTCAAAACCCTTTGTTAACAATCTATTATATTTAACTGGTAGAAAGTCTACAACAGCTTATCTACCATAAATCACTACAATCATGATCTCTAATCCATCCGCGATGAAATACCCTAGTTTGATTCTTAATAATAAAACCTCTCAAAATTTTGGTTGAAAACTTTCCCAACAATTGTGTCTTATTCTCTAAAATGATAAACCTCTGTTGTAAATCAATTTTCCCAATCCAGTCCAAGTTGTTTTCCAGTTAGATATAGTAAGTCCATTCCATAATCGCCATCAATCTTCTTATCCATTGATTCTGTTAACTCCAAATTGTGGAATCCATATCCCCATCAGCCTTCTCCAATAAACCTGCACTTTCCAAACAAAGTTCCTTCTCCTTTAAATCTGCCAACAACAATTTAGATTCTAATCCATCCAGTTGTGTTTGGTTTGCATACAATTGGTTCTGTCTGGATATCTTCTTTAGGTTGACGTTATTTTATCAAACTGTTGCTGAAGTTTTCCATTTTAGCTTTTAGGTTAAAAACAGTGGTGGGATTCAGCCAGTTCGCACCACTTCAGGAGAACCAGTTGTTAACTTTCTGAGCAGTTTGGTGAACTGGTTGTTGGAAGAAATCATTAGGGCAGAGAACCGGTTGTTAAATTATTTAAATTCCACCACTGGTTAAAAAGCATTCTTTTTTCAAAGACCTTCCAGAGAGCTTTATCAAATGAAAATCCAAACAGGTCACTAGAGTGTGTCTCCCTATGTGAGTGGGGCCTTGAACTAACTGGGTCAGGTCCATGGCCGTCATGGAAGCCATGAACTCCCGAGCCACCTCTGACGCCTCATCCGCAGATGGAAGGTTGAAATCCCCCATGACAATAAGTCTGGGGGTATCAACCGCCACCCTGGCTATAATGTTGAGCAGCTCAGGCAGGACCGCTGTTACGTGGCAGGGAGCCAGGTACGCAATCAGTAGGCCCATCTGAATCCCCCGACCCCACTTCACAAGGAGGGACTCACATCCGGGTATCTGAGGAACAGTGGCCTCCCTCGGGCAAAGACTTTCTCTAATGATTGCTGCCACTCCCCCACCCCTTCCCTGAGTCCTTGGCCGATGGAATGCATGGAAACCTGGCGGGCACATTTCCACAAGGGGAACTCCTCCCTCCTGGCCTAACCAGGTCTCTGTAATCCCTGCCAGGTCAGCACCCCCCTCTGAAATAAGATCATGAATGAGGGGGGCTTTATTACCACTGACCTGGCTTATCTGTAAAGCTTCAGCAATAATTATATTACAAGATCTGAAGTCAGAGCAACCAGATGCAGGAATATGGGTGTGGCAAGAGGTTCAGAAGAGACCCTCCCAAGTACTTTCAGACTTACAAAATTCTGTTAATGTAATCTTACAATATAGAATAAGCTCAGGTCATGTTTCCTGTCTAGTCTATCTAGTAAGGCTGTCAATAAGTTTGCAAGAGATGACAGCTAGAATAAAAAACAATTTGAGATAAACAAGGACACTACATTCTGGGTTGAAAGTAGAGATAATTAGAAGACTTCATTATAGGTGGTTCTCAAACTCAACAGTGCTGAAAGTACTTACAACCAATTCTCAAAATTCCAGGTGTCACAGCATCCCTGTAATCATTTTAATCTTGATCAAATAAGCCAACTTTGTAAAACTTTTTAATTTTAAAGGTCTTGATGTTTATTTTTTAGATAATATCCGAAAACATTTCTTTCTCTATTTTCAGGAATTTCATAAGTATAAAACATCTTTTATAAATACAAAGTAAGAAAATTGTCCAGGTCATTTTTCTGAGTTAAAATCTACACTTCCAAGTCACTTTTTTACTTTATTATTTGTGTGGCCCTTTCAACTATTAAAGTATTTAAATCCTTAGTATATAACATCTCTGACTCTGTCATTAAAAATTCTTTCGCTATGGGTTGGAGGAAAATACCCAGTGTAATAAAACATGTTCTTCAAAAGTTTATTAATATTCAAAAAGCATTTTCTTTACAAATGCACAAGAGCAATTCATAAAGCATTTCCCATGAAAGTGATTCAGAAAGAAGTGGGCAAACCCAGTGTCTCTTTGAAGGCCCTGAATTGCAGCTTTGTCAAAACTGGCTGTTCTGGCTCCCTGAGCTTTGAAATCTGACATTGATTTTTTTGGTATCATCATATATGGAGCTCTGTAGATAGACCCCAAGTCCACGCCTTCATCCAGAGCAGAATTCAGGGAGTCAATTAACGTCTCCTCATCTGACTGCTCGCTTGTGTTCTTGCAGTCTAGTGGTTAGCTTCCTCCCCATCTGTCCTACATAGTCACTAGGTCACTATGACACAGTAATTATATTGAAATTAATTCAATTCCAACTAATTCACCAGCTAGTCTTCTATCACAGTCGTCAGTTCCAATTCTTTTTTTTTTTGTTTCAAATTTTTTATTTTGTTTTACATATATGTATCAATGCGTGAACGGTGTGGCACCTGGGTGTCATACATTCTAATACAAATAAAACTTGTAGAATTAGTCATAATTATTACAATCAACCAACTTATATATTTCTAATATATATTTCATATTTTCTCTTATTGCTTTTATTTTATTATGTAAAAATGTATATACTAATATTCCCCCTTCTCTTATTTCTATCTCTTATTCTAACTTTAAAACATGTTACCCTTTTATTAAAAGATGTTTTCTTTCTATCCTACCTAACGTCTAATCATACCACCAACCAAAAGGAGGAAAAGAGAGAGAAAAAGAAACAAAAGAGAAATCATTTCCTTTCTATCCATCGTCTCTTGCCCACTTCAGAACTTTAGTTGCTATGCTTTTTCTTTTTTTTACTTGCCTCCCATATTCCTCTCTTGGATTTTTATCTCTGTCTGCATCTACTTCTTGGCTATTCAATCTAAGTATTTCTCCCATCTCTACCATCTGTGTCAGAATTACGTAGCGAAGAAGGCAATATTTTGCTTTTGTCTTTCGACTCTATGAGGAACAGGTCCAAAGAAAAGCCAAACAAATTGCCCCCCGTAAAGGGGGATGACGCCAGACACCATTTATGATGGGCGTCCACCTGCCAATGTTGAAGCCAAACAAGACGGCGTGCCACCAACGTTGAAGCCATAGATTTCGAAGCGAAGCGGGCAGAATTGAGGGTGGCGTCTGCAGAAAACTGGACTGCTGCAATGATTTTGTTTAGATCTTGTTGCAGTCTGGAGTCCTCAGGGGACAATTTGCTTTGGAGCTGACTCAAGCAGAGCAATGTCGCCCTGTTGAAGAAGGAAGCTATAGTGGCAGACTTAATTGCCCAAGCAGCTCCTAAGTGAGCCCTCTGGAGTGTCTGATCGGAGCGGCATTCTCAGGGCGAAGACCTTCGTCAGGCTTGCCCGGGATGGCAGTGTGAGGCAGTAATGCTGCAATAGGGGCATTAACCGCAGGGATTTGGAGCAGAGAAGCCATGTTGGGAGCCACATTAAAGAAGCATTTGTCCAAGGAAGGAGCCAGAGCTGACCCAGGCGAGGTCCACTGGCGCTGAATAACGTCCAGGAAGAGCGGAGGAGTTGGAATACAATCGACAGGCTTAGTTGGCTCAGAGAAAAGAGGGTTAAACGACCGTTGGGGTATTGGATGGGCTTCTCCAGTAGTTGGAGGGCCCAGTTGCGCCGCTTGAGACGCTTTAAAGAGTAAGGATTTAAAAACTGCTGGAGGGAAGAGACCGGTAAAGACCGGTTGTTCCGGCTCGAGGCCCTCGTCCTCAGACAGATCTGGATCCGGGTGGTCGAACTCGTCAAGGTTAGCTGGGCGAGATGTGTGTGAAGGAGATGTCAACATTGACTCTGGACAGGAAAGCTGATCATCCCGGATGTGTCATTCAGGAGAAGCAGAATCCCCAGATCTCATATACGGGTCTTCATCCGGCTGAAGGTAGCCAGCTTCTAATGACATCTGTAGAGCCCTGGAAAAAAACCTGCTGTAGATGATCAAGGAGCAAACCTTCTCTAGTGTGTGTTGGAAGAAGTTCAGTAAGTCCAGGGGCGTGACCTGGAGCGGTTACCGTATCCCCCTCCAGAGGGGGGGAGGAGGGGCAGGAGCTGAAGGCACAGCAGATCCCCACAATGCAGTGGTGGAAACTGAAATGAGGCAGTCTTGCAGATATCTGGTCAGGTGCCATCACAGAGGAAGGAACTTGGGGAAGCTGCTGTAAGGTAGGGGCCCTATGCTTGCTGGCCTTATTGCAGATGTTCTGCAAGGCCTGGTCTCTGCGCCTCTCATCCCTAGTGGCAGCTGAGGTGAGGCTGCAAGAGGCATGGCAAGACTGAGTGGACTTTCCCTTGGCGGGGGCATCCATGGCAGGGCCTGTTTGGGAAATTCCCGAGTCCGCGCTGAGGGACACCTTCTCAGCTTGCCCAGCAGATCCAACCTTCCGGCCATGCTTAGATTTGGAGATTGCCTTAGGCATTCTTATGGTAAATAGAAGAAAATATTTTGCAGTTAGGGGCAGGGCCTGTTAATAGAAACGACAAGTAGGTACCCTAAAATGGCCACCAGGCAGACAGCAATTGTAAATAGCCGCCTCAGTTTAAACTGCCAACTCAGAGCAATAATTGGCAAAGACAATGAAAGGGAAACCTCTCTCAAACACCAGGAAGGAGCAAAAACAATTCTTTGGCCCAGGCGAATACAGCTGCCAAAGGCTATTAGAAATCGAGCACCAAACTCAAATGTAGCCTGCATTGCTGGAAAGGCCTAAAGTGGCGCCAATATGCTAGGCAATGGAGCGCGAAACTCCGGGCACTCAAAACGGTGGCCAATGGTCTAGCAACGGAGCGCTCAGCTCCTCACAGTAAAAAACACTTAAAACAACTATCTATGGAGCGCGAAGCTCCTGAGCCTCCAAACGGCCGACTGGAACAGTCAATGGAGTGCGAAGCTCCTGATGGAAGGTGATCGCTGGGCACCGGCAACGGAGCATGAAGCTCCTGAATTCAAATGACTGCCAGTCGCTAAGTGTGGAGCGCGAAGCTCCTGATGCGGCAAATAAAAACGCTCCTATTGAAAGGCAGTCCAAGGCAGCAAATGCCCTTTTAAAGCTGCAGGCAGGTGAAACAGGAGCGCGAAGCTCCACCAGTGGTTCCAAAAGGTGGGCGGCGTTCAATTAGATGTCTTAAATCAATGCCGCCCGACCAGCCAGTAACGATGCGCAAGGCTTCTCAGCGCAAAGCCAAACCTGGGAGCACAAAGCTCCACTCAGCGCCAAAGCGCAGCACCGAAGCACAGCACCAAAACAACACCCTCCCCCAAGAAGGCAAAAAACCAAGCCGCTCCGGAACGCCTGCCAGTTCAACGGAGCAATCCAAGCTGGTTAAATGCGGATGGGGGTAATTTCTCTCCACAAACAGGCAAACCTGCAGGGAAAAAGGGAACCAAGTCCAAAGACAAGGTCCTCAGCAACTCACAGTTCACAGAAACCCACGAATCAAAGTCCAAAATCTCAAGGATAGCAAACAGGAAGGTAAAAGAAAGGTGGTGAGGAGACACAGCCCGAGACGACTGTCCAGGCTGAAGGACTGAGAAAAAAAGGTGGAGATCCTAACAACAAGGGAGGAGCTTAATTTTGCAACAGTCTCAGTCCTTCAAACTGAACAGGCGAGAACCACCCATTCCTGGCTGCTGTCTCCATCCACAATGGAGAATGCATTTTCTACTCTGCCTTGGGTCTGAACCAAGGATCTGATACATGTCATCTGATACATATCTGAAACATGCAATATAAAAACATAACATCAACATACTGGAAGCAGTTCAGAGATGGGCTAACTAGATGGTGAGAGTGACTAGAAACTAGATCATATAAAGATTGGTTACACGAAGTAAGGTTGTTCTGTAAGAGAAATCCTAAAGACAAGTAAGAGAGCAATTTTATGATGTCATATAGAAGGTAGAGTGGACTTGTTTTCTGTCAACCTAAAGAACAGAACCAGAAGCAATAGCCTGAAATTACAAGTAAGTAGTTCCAGGTTAAATATCTAGCTATATGGAATTTATTGTCTCAGAAAGTGGCATGCTCATCTTCCCAAGATTCTCAGACAGATGCTGAATATCAATCTATAAGAATTCTTTAACGGTTTCTGTGCTAGGAGTTGGACAATTTAACTTCTGAAATCCCTTCCAACTGTAGATATATATATTTCTATAAACAGTAGACAGAAAAAAACCATTATCCCCTACTATCATAGTCTGACTAAATCTAAGACAATCCTTACCATTTAAGTTAAATTTATTTAAGACTGTAACAGGTTTGTTTCAATTTCTGATGAAATGATAAATCAGTTTATTAAAACCCTGTTCACAACTATATGGAAAACAGACACCAAGTTTGGAGAAGATTAGGGAGTACTTGGATAAAATAGAATTTATGAAATTATTTATAGACCAGCAAAAGAAATACTTAACAAGTTAATTACAGGACACAGAACAAAGGACGCAATCTGAAGAATAAATCCCCATGATCAGAATTGATTTTCTGTACTATAAAAATTCATTTTTTTTTTTGACAAAACATTAACTTAGATCATGAATGGAATACAGTAATGTGAAGTGTGTGGCACATAGCCCTTAGGTCTCTGATTTATAAGAAGGGTTCTAACCCATCCACTATTTTATGGGCTTACTTCTTCATTAGATGTAGACAATAAGTTTTTCACAGCTATTTTACAATAAGGTTAAATGGTCTTGTAAATGGCATAATTCATTCTAATCAACAGACATGAGAAATAATATCAAAAAAATCTTGAATAAATATATACATCCAGATCAGAATGGATTCTTAACAGGACGACAGATAAAAAATAACATGAGGATCATAATGAATACCCTGGAATACTACAAAGCCTATCCTGAAAAACAAGCTTCACTGGTTTTCCTTGATGCCCAGAAGGCATTTGATAATTTGAATTGGAAATTTATCACAATACAATTGAACTATATGGAATTTGGGACAAAATTTGAAAAGATGGTGGAAAAAATATACACAAAACAAACAGCTAATTATGAATGACGGAATGACAGAAAAATTTGATATAACCAAAGGAGTAAGACAAGGGTGCCCACTTTCTCCTCTTCTATCTATCTTATCATTAGAAACACTATTGACAAAAATCAGAGAAGAATTTTGTGAGGTAGCGGGATTTAAGATTAATAAAAATAAATCCAAATTAATAACCAAAAATCTTACAAAGAACCAAGAAAGTGAATTGGAAGACAAAATTAAAATTAATATAGCCAAGAAAATAAAATATTTAGGGATTTGGCTTACAGCGAAGTGCTCTTCAAACAAGGAGGATAATTATGACAAAATATTACACTATATAAAAAAAGACCTAGAAAACTGGAAAAATCTACAAATTTCATTTTTTGGAAGGATCACTATGGTTAAAATGAATATTTTGCCGAAAATTTTATTTCTGTTCCAAGTTATTCCAATAAAATTAGGGAAAACATTCTTCGAAGAGTTAAACAAATTAGTTACCAAATTTATATGGCAAGGGAAAAAAAACCTAGGATTAAATTAAAACTTCTGCAAGACACGAAAGGCAGAGGGGGTTTGGCATTACCAGAGTGGGAAATATATTACCTAGCATCAATTTTAACCTGGCTAAAAGACTGGATGGAACTGAAAAACAATAGAATTCTAGCAGTAGAAGGGCATGATTTGCAAGCGGGGTGGCGTGCATTCCTATGGAATGAAAAGTATAAAACACATAGATATTTTCAAATGCATGTAGTTAGGAATGCATTGCTACAGACTTGGAAAAAAATAAAACAAAAACATTATATAAGAATTCCAATGTGGTTATTCCCAACAGAAATATTGAAACACCCAAATTTATTTGATGTAGATAAGATAATTAGATATGAGAAATTGGTAAATGAACAGGGAAATTTGAAAACAAAACACGAATTGGAAAAAGTTGTAGAGAGGGAGATAGATTGGTGGGCATATACACAAATACAATCAAAATATACAGAGGATAAAAAATTATATGAAATACAAAAGGAACAGCAAGAATTGGATAAAATTATATATGGAACAGAGATAAAATTAAAATATACAAATATCTATTGAGATATAAAATGGAAGATGAGGTTGTTAAGGAAACAATGATCAAATGGGCAAAAAATTTTAGATACAATGTAGAATTGGAGAAATAGGAAAAAATGTTGGAAACAAATATAAAACTGACTATGTCTGCGGCATTCAAGGAAAACCAGTTGAAGATGTTTTACAGATGGCATCTCCCACCAACAAGGCTTGCTAAGATGTTTCCGAACAGTTCTCCAACATGTTGGAAGTGCAAAAAAGTATACAGAACGTATTACCATTTATGGTGGACAAGTTCATCTGCAAAAAAATATTGGGCCAAAATCAGAAAATGGTTGGAAGAAATAACTGACCAACCCATAGACTGGAAACCAGAGATCTTTTTGCTGGGAATACTTAATAAGAAATATAGTAAAGAAATAAGGTATCTAATTCCACACATAATAACAGCTGCAAGAATATTTTATGCACAGAACTGGAAAAATGAGAATATACCATTGGAGGAGGAAATGATAAGGAAAATTCTGGACTGTGCTGAGATGGATAAATTAACAAAGGAGATAAAAGAAAAGGAAGATACAGAATACTATGTAGTATGGAATAAATGATATAATTGAATAGAAATTAGAAATGGTAAATAAGAAAAAAGGGGGAAATGTCACAAAAAAGGTAGTGCATGAAAGAAAATGTATTGTTATAATGATAGGTATGATGGAATATACATAGAAATAAGGGATAATGGGACAAAAAGATAAGTATAATTGAAGAAAAGTAGAGTGGAAAATGTAAATAATAGAGGATTACCGTTACGAAACTGTTGTAAAGAAGGAGTATATGTTTATGTTAGTGTTTGTTATGTCTTGTTGTTTTAAAAAATAAAAAGTATTTTCCAGAGAAATAATATCAGATATATATGTTAGTATCACTGATAATGTCAACTAGAGAAATAAGAAAGTAGCTACATTTTTTCTTGATGTAAAAAAAGCTTTCAGCAATTTGGAATAACTCTTCATATTCACAATCTTGAAAAAGATGAACTGCAGTTCAATTTTTTTCTCATGGACTCGAAGAATTTATAAACCAAGTCAACTGTAAATGCATATATGCCTCAAAAATATGCTATTATGAAAACGACAAGATAAAATGGTCTTTCTTTTCTGTTTTTATTGACCTGAACCACTAGTAAGAAAGATATAACAAAAGAGTAAATTTTCAGGAATTAAACTGGCAAATCAAGAGCATAAATTAACATGCATATGGTGTTGGTGATTACTTAAATTACTTAACTAAAGAGTCCTTAGGGAAAAAATGGAACATACAAACAGTATCAAAATACCAAAATAATAAGTCATAGATGATTACATGGAACCTAACTGAAGAGAGAAAAACAGCATTTGAAAAAAAACAATAGGATTTAATATCAGTACTAACTGATCAAGTAGCTGGGAATTTATATAGCTAGAAACAGTAAAAAATTATTTAAAAATAATTATTTGCAGATCTGGAAAAATAATGATTGATATATTAAGATGGAAAAAGCTAAGCTGATCTTGGCTATGAATAATGTTGGCAATAAAAATTAATGTTTTTAAGAAATGATCTCAACAATTTAAGAAAGTATATTTGAATGAATGACAAAGACAAATGAATAACTTCATTTAAGTAAATAACGGACTAACAATCAAATATAGAATTCTATATGCTACAAAGGAATATACCAGCTGCACCAAATGTTAACTTCTATTATTATTTGACTGTTTGACCAAGATTACAAATTGGATTATATCCTCATATGGTTGAATTACTTCTTTGGAAAGAGCTTCCAGAAAACCTGTTCAACTATCTCTGATCTGATAACTATAGAATTAAATTATAAATAGATTATTAAAAGTAGGGAGAAATATATATGAAAAAGGATAGGCTCAGGTTCATCTCATTTTGCTTCAAAATTACGGTAAATTAAATATTTACTTTCATGAATATGCTAAAAATTATTAGCGGAGAGATAATATGCTGCAAGATTTAACCTTTAATAAAACAAAGTTGAAATCTTTTGAGAACCTCTCTTCAGAATAATCAGAAATACTTCATTGGTTTCAATATTCAAATAAGTAATACAGTTCCTTTTCAACTACAAAAGCAAGTGATTTTATAGAATTTGAAATGTTTATACTATGAAAGTCAGAACTTCTGTTTCAATTTCTAAATGTTATTGAAATATGATTCAGTAACAGAAATTGAACAAGTTAAAGACTATATGATTCAATGGATGCAGAATTTAAACAGGCAAATTGATATGCAACAATGGAAATATCAATGGAAGGTATGTTTTAGGTTTACTGTGATCATTATACCTAGAGGAAATTGGTGTTTTTCAGTAGCATATTATCCAGCAATGATTTGTCAAAACGGGTAATACGTATTTAAAAACTGCAGGTAATGTAATAAAGAGCAGTGGCACAGTGGTTAGAATGCAATATTGCAAGCTAACTGTCGACTGCCATCAGTTCAATCTTGACCAGCTCAAGGTTGATTCAGCCTTCCATCTTCCAAGGCCAGATTGTTGGGGCAATATGCAGACTCTGTAAACAGCTTAGAGAGGGCTGTAAGGCACTGTGAAGTGATATATAAATCTAAGTACTATTGCTATTGTAAATCAGCTTAAATCATTCTTCCGTATCTACCGGAAGCTCACAATTTTGTAAGACAATCTTTTTCTTCCATTCAAGTTTTCCAATTGTTGGAGGTTGCCCCGACAAGTCCCTGCAGTTTTCTTTGCAAGGATTTTCAAAAGTGACTTGCCACTACCTCCTTCCTAGGGCTGAGAGAAAGGGACTGGCCCAAGGTCACTTAGCTGGCTTCATGCCTAAAGTGGGACTAGAACTCAGTTTCCCAGTTTCTGGCCAATGTCTTAACTGTTATACCAAACTGGCTCTCATTCATTTTTATTATATTTAAACATTTCATATTTTGAAATATTTAATATATTTTCCTTTTCTGTCTTTGTATTTTTCTGTTTTCACTCAAATATCTTTTAAAACTAATACGTTTACAGTAAATTATTTGGAAAAAGGTTTTCCTGTTAAACAAATACAATAATTTTTAAAACACCAACGATCATGACTTATGGTTATTTTACCTTTAAATTTAATATCCAAACCGCTGAACTCTAGTTCAACTCCTTGAAGTGCTTCCCCAAGAGTTTCATGGTAGTGATCAATGCTTTTTTTAGATCCACCACAAAAAGGGAGAGAGAAGTATTTGTAAGTTTCCTGGCGATTGTGATATGGTCCTACAGTATTCATCCATAAAACAACTTCTTCTTTATCTTGGTACTGAAAAGAAACCATATTTTAAAATAAAGAATTATCAATAGGCACATTGTTTAGAATGGAACAAATTTTCAGAGAGAAATATGAAGAAAATACTTTAAAATATTGACAGGCAACTCCTGGTTTGCATGCCATCCCCAGAAATTATACCATTAAAAAACAGTAATGTGATTACCACCTGCATTTTGGCAGGGGAAGCAAAAGTGCTACAGGTAGTCATCATTTAGCAACCACAACTGGGACTGCAAACTTAGTTGCTAAGTGCCACAGTCACCAGGGTAGATAAAAATCGATGATTTTTTTTAAAAAATCAAAAAAAAATTGGATTTTTAAGATTTTAAATTGGATTCTTTTTATGTTTATCAAATTTATTTTAATAAAATGCTTTTGGAGTAAAAATCTATCTAAAGATAGTTTTCTATTTAAGATACATTAATAATTTAGTTTATTCAGCATGAAATGGAGCTTAGTTATGTAACATGAGGCTGTATATTCTGCAATATTTACATTTTTAGTAAACTCATTCAATGAATCCAAGCTCTGCCAGTTCAGATAACATGCACTGCATTGATGCGTTCACACAATTTCACAGTAAACCAAGAGATAAATCATAAAACAAAGTTCAGGAATATTCCTTTATCCCATTGTTTTGAAAATCTATGTACACTACAAACTGTATGGTTGTTTGAAGAGAAATACATCTGTACTACCAGGCTCTAAGTGTGAGGAGGAAGGGCAAGCAGTAAAAATGAACGTGAAACCTTCTAAGCAGCTTATAAATATCATATTAAAGAGCACCTATCATTTCAGATCCATTATGGCAGCGCTTGTTAGCGAGCATCCACTCACCTGCTGCCTGCCACATCCCTCACCTTGTTGTGTCCCTGCCACATTACCAGCCGTCTCATTAAAGTGAATGGGACTGTCGGCAAGTCAACAGCAGGTCAGAGGAGGAGCCGCTGCGGGACAGAGATGACAGTTGCTCTTTGAAAATTATGATTTAAATTGAGTTGATTTAAATCAAATCTGCTTACTAGTGATTTAAATCAAATCCACCCTGACAGTCACTAAGTTGAAAATCATATGACCATAACTGTGTTTAGGATTTTATGAGTTTTCCTTTTTCCCCATTTCCTGAAATGCTGTTCCTCTCCAATCTTCTTTGCTCTGAGGGTGGAAGGAAAAATGGGTCAGGTGCAGGAGACTGCCCATTTGTTTAGCAATCTCTCTGGTCCGTAAGAGGGGAGAGAGAGAAAAATGGGTCAGGTACAGGACACTGTGTACTGAGTATAACGAGAAACACATTAGAAGAAAGTAAGTTGTTAAGGTCATACATGTGCACCTTGATTACAGTGTTATTTTTTTTCAAGATTGTCGTAACTTTGAGTGGTTGTTGCATGAGGTCGTTGGTAAGATCTATCTGTATATCTCTCTCTATTTAGGTTTAATAATTGCCTTAAAGTTTAAGTTCTATCTATGTCCCATATTACCATTCTAGCTTTAGCTGTCCAAAGTAATGCATTAAAAAAATTGAATGAAACATAATTTTTTCTTGTATTCAATTTCTACTTGTTGCATAATTAGTTGGCCAGGACTAAAATTATCTGGTGTCTGCACAATGTATCCAGAAAGCATCCAGCTAGATGGATCTTGGCTATTCTCAAAAAATTACATAGGCCTGGATTTGATTAGTACTAATAAGAGAAATCACCAGGAAATCCCAGTGCTATAGACTAAGACAGGAAAGCTGAATAATTAGCTCAGAAGAAAATAATGCCAGTTTTTCTATTGCTGAAGAGAAACTATTTTGGATGTGATCAAGAACTGAGCTTAATTATGAATGATTCTTTAATTGTATAAGCGCTATGAGTGATATTAGAAGTATTATGTCTAAGAAGTAGGATTTTATCTATGGGGGGGTTAAGAATTATTTCTTAGAGGGTGTTAGTTTAATGGTTGGTTAAGCAATTTAGTTTATTGTTAAAAGTTAATAGAAATACTTTGTGTTCTGCTCTGGGAAGTAGGGGAGGGGGAGGGGGGGTTGGGTGGGAGGGTTGTGGGGTTTTTTTGCACTAATAAAACTTTTTCAATAAAAAAAAAAAGAACTGAGCTTAATTTACCTTTTTATTTATAAAGCACAATGACTAGATTCACATATTACACTATTAAGCTAAAACTAAGAAAATCACACAAGGGGTTAGCAAGATGTGCATACTGTATCCAGTCAAACTGTTACCAGTTAAACCAGCTGAAAGTCACTTTTCTCAATGCCACTGTAACTTTGAACAGGTGCTGAACAAATGGTAGTAAGCTACCTGTACACATTTTCATGCAGAAGATTTCACAATCAAATCCAGCAGCACACCTCTGCGCAAGTTTTCATGTAATTTTCATGGACAGCTACTACTTTTCTCAAACTTTTTTTTCTCAATATTGCAATGATCTCCCATCAGGGTGGATTTGATTTAAATCAAGTCGATTTAAATCACAATTTAAATCATGATTTAAATCACTAGTAAAAAGGCTTGATTTAAATCGACTTGATTTAAATCATAATTTGTAAAGAGCAACTGTCATCTCTGTCCTGCACTAACTCCTCCTCTGACCCGCTGTTGACTCACCAACAGTCCCAATATTGTAGAATATACAGCCTCATGCTACATAACTAAGCTCCATTTCATACTGAATAAATTAAATGATTAATGTATCTTAAATAGAAAACTATCTTGAGATATTTACTCCAAAAGCATTTTATTAAAATAAATTTGATTTTAAAAAATCCGATTTAAATTTTAAAAATCCAATTTTTTTAAAAAAAAATTATTGATTTTTATCCACGCTGTCTCCCATCGTTCCAATGTTTTTGATCATTTGTTTTAACAGCTTTATCCTTTTCTTCCTGCTTGCACAATGCCCTTGCATTCAACCCCTTGGTTTTTACATACTACTTACATGTATATCTGTTACTTGCTTGACATTTCTCCATCTCAACAGCTGGATGTTTTCACTCTGACATTTTCAGTCTCTAAGCATTCTAAGACTGCCTTCTATCCTATCATCCATATCATCAGACATCCTGGTACAGTAATCTTGAATTTCTTACATTCTCCCTTGCTTCATATATGCAAATATGCTGCAAGGCATGTTGCTTTTCCCTGTACAATATTGGGGGGTAATGTTCTCTTTTCAGCCAACCCCTTAATTCCTCTCATTCACAATTTTTCCACTTCTATTACAACTTTTAATTCGTATCTTGATTCCTAAATTGGGTTTCTATAATTCTTCAATTGGGTTTCTATTGCCTTTTTCAAGGGACTCCTTTTATACCTTTAGAAACTAAATGCCATCTATTTTCTGCTATATTGTGTATACATGCTTGTCACATTTGCCTAGGTCACTCTTTATCATATGTCTCCTTCCTTCTTCAATTACCTGAATCTCTTCTCAAGGACACCTTATAAGTGCAATTGTAAGTCCAATATTTCTAAGAATGTTCTACACATTATTTGTCCAATATTCTGGTTTTCATGTTCCTTTCTTTTCTGCTTTTATATGTATGACAGTTTCTCAAAATCTTTTATTAATACTTGGTGTGTAATGCAGAAAATTGCAACCACTAACTTTCAAGGAAATAGCCATTAAGAGATTATACTATGTACTCACTGTTTTAGTGTTAGCACTGGGTGACTTTTGAGCGGCATTACAAGGGCAAGTGTATGACTAAGTCATAATGCAAACCTAGCTACAATGTAAAGTATTGTTGGCAGAAGTGGGTAATGCAAGTGGGTAATACTTCATGCAATTCCTTGAATGCCCTTTTTTTCTGCTGCCTTCTGGAGCATCCCTGGATCTACTTCCTTTACTACCGGTTCACAACGTGGCCACTTGCATGCTCTTTTATGACGTCGGGACTGGTGGGGGAGCCTCCCGCCAATTTTATTACTGGTTTTATAGAACCGGACAGAACTGGGAGCAACCCACCACTACTTGGATTGCACCACTAAAAATCTTTGGGAAATCATTAAAATTAGTGATGCAGATTTTCATAGTTTGTCAGCAGAAAACTGAGGGATAAGTTTTCAGATAATGTTTAATACGTTTAAAGCACCGACTCAATTTGAAAAATAACGCTTTAAAATTTCATCCATTTGTACCTTACACTTCCAATATCCATTGCCCAACACCATTTTTCCCCTTTTAAAAAAGTAAAGCCTTACCATTGGTTTATGGCTTAGTGCTATGTTTGAACCCATCAATAATTTAAGAACAGAGTGTTTTCTGAAGTGACACTAAATGTGATCACATTATGCTCGGAATCAATATTATTCATCGCTATTATCCATTATACAAGCTCCTACTGCTTTCAACAAAGTTTGCAAGTGCTACTTTTAAAAGCTATTTTTCTAATTATGTTTGGTTTATACCAACTATATTATTTGGTTTTAAAGTGCTTGGATTTCATATTCGACATGATTTGTATTTTCTTTTAAGTGGTTTCTATCTTAATTTGTCTTTCTAAGAATAGCTTGTATGGAAGGCTTTAGAAAAATAAGAAGTCCCAGGTTAAATACTGCAATTTCTTGATATTTTAAATAAGAAGTACGCTTTGCTATTTTTTTCAACCTTCCATCTTTATTCCCCACTTTGGGGGGTGGGGGTTGGCCCTTTGCTGTTTTTGCACCTTATCGAGCAGCTACCGTATATTACAATTATAGCCCATTCGATACAATTACAACAATCTGACTATACAGGTTGTATACTCTGCACAAACAAAGCAAATCAGTCATGTCATTTCTTTACAAATTATCCTGATCAACTGAATCAGGATAACCCGTAATGCACAAACTGTATTTTCGTTAAGCATAACCAGGCAGTGTCCAAAGCTATACAAACACTATTTAAGTATCAGATTTCACCTGGTTCGACAAAAGAAATACTTTTTTTTTGACAGGACAGAAGCTAAACAGCTTGAGCCACGCTGCTGTTTCTCAGACATAACTATTGGAATTTATTCTGAATTGTAGCGTTTATAACGTTTCTGCCTGCTTTGGGGAAGATTAATTCTAATTTGCTTTTTTTTTTAAAGCAGGGTGATTCTTTATAATTAATAGATGCGATTCTGTTTTCTAAGTTCTAACAATGTGGTGTCACCACCAACAGAAATGGTGAAAAGCAGAGTGTTGTTTGAACAAAGGCTGCCCTTCTTGATAGCCTTATTCGAGCTTCGTTCTCTGGAACTAAGAACTACCCTTTACAGGAGAACTATATTCGGCCAGGCCGCTCGCAATCACCTCCCCGCCACCCATCCAGCGGAAAGGGACCACTTCTCACTGAGACGTCGGCTCTCAATGATCTGCGGAACAGCTTCTCCTCTCACGCACGCGGGGGTCCCGTCCCGCGCCGACCGACTGGGTCGATCCGTGCTGGCTCTGGCCTCCGCAACGCCGCGCAAAGACGCACCCGCACCCGAGCAGGGGAGCCGCCGCCGAAGGATGAGGGAAGGAGGGAAGGAGAAAGAGCAGGCCCGTCTGTCCCCGGGGCCTCGGCCGCGCCGCCCCCTCACCGTGTGGTCATGCTCGTCGGCCCGGCCCTGCAAAACCAACAAGGCCACCACGCACCACAGGAACCCGGCCAGCGCCATCCCGCGTCGTCGCCGCCGCCGCCACCGAGGAAAGGAGCCGCCGCTTCCGCCGTCCCCGCCACGTCATCCAAGAGCACGCCGGAACAGACGCCGCTTACGGCGACCGACAGCACCCAGAAGTCGCAGAACTCGAAGGCAGAACGCGAAGGTGGGGGCGGGACCCCAGTCCGCGCCGCGTTTCCAGGCGGAGGGCCCCTTCTGCGGGCGCTCGGAGATGGACGAGCGCGCCTTCTGGAAGCCAAGGCGAGCTTTCTATTCCCTCAAGGGCGTCGTGTAAATTCTTCCATCTTCGTGGTGCCGGACCCGAGCGCTCGTTTCTCCATACGCAAACCATCGAAGCAGAAGGGAGAAGAGATACCCCAGGGGTGGTACTAGCCGGGCCGTTTGCAGTTCCGCCAATAAACAGGGAATATTGGCATTTATTTTCTGTGTGGAATCCACAAGCAGGAGTTAGAAAGCACGTCAGGAACAAAGTCAGAGAAACACGATTTAAAAGTTTGCCAAAATTGTTTAAATATAAATGTACCATGAATAAATATGGGGGCAATTTCAGACTTCTGAACCTGGATTATTCATGCACAAGTTCAAGTATCACCAACAGTTACTATACTGTAGCATAAGTATCTGAAAGTTGGAAGGGAGCTTAGAGATTATCTACTTGAACACTCTACTCTACTCTGTGAAAGATCCAATCTTGATAAGAACAATTTTGGACCAACTCAGCATGCTGGCTGGAGAATTCTGGGACTTGAAGGGTACACATCTTAAAGGTGCTGTGGTTGAGAAGCATTGTGTTAGAGCACCTCCAGCTCTCTAACAAATGACCAATATTTGAAAATATGAAAAACACCATTGAAAGGGAGCCCAATTTTTGCAGCAGCAGCTATTCCACCAGTTGAGGGAATTCTTCCTGTCTAGCCTAAGCTGCCATTTTAGGAGAGGCCCTTCTTGCGGTCGTCATCAGCATCCCTGATGTTGTTGCCTCTCAGGAATTGCCTGAATCTGATCATGTAGGACTTCCATTTCTCCTTCCCTGGGCGGAAGGGGGCAAGGGTCAGCAATGTGGCTTCAGCTGCTGCCATGCCACTGGAAGGTGCCTACGAGTGACTTCAGCTGCTAGTAATTTAGCTCTTGAGATTGGCTTCGTGCCACGAGGTTCGTCGCTTGGTTCTTGATTCCTTCGTCGCCAGTGTTAGATCGGCGCAGGGAAAGAAAGACGTGACCAGCTCTGGTCCATTCAGCACTTTATTTAAGCACAAGAATAAGACGAGCGGCTGTGCTGCCGGGGCTCTTTAAATACGCTCTGGCAGACTCAGCTGCCCAATGACAGTTCTTTAAATCTCCCGCCGGAGGATTAGCCAATCCCCGGCGGGTGCCCTTATAAGGACATAACAATTACTAACTTAACAAATGCAATGATTCACTTGACAACTCTACCAGGAAAGGTTGTAAAATGGGGCAAAACTCACAAAACTACTGTCTTGGTTAGCAATGGAAATTTTGGGTTCAATTGTGGTAGTAAATAGAGTAAATGGAAAACGCATACTTAAAAAAGAAATATATCACCTTTATTAAAAGTATCACCTTTATTATTGCCTTCATTTGAAAAAAGAAAACTCACTTAACAATGGAAATTGGAACTAGCAACTCCATCAGTAAATGGCACAGTCATAAAGTGACATTACATGACTCCTAATTTATAATAGCAGTTGGACTATTCTGGTTGCTATTGTTGAACAAATCACAGGTGGCCATTACACAAAACTTCACATGTGATGGTATGTGGAAAAAAGATTGGGTGAAGAAATGCTGCTGCCTAGAGGGTATACATTTTCTTTATTGTTTTGCCAAACATTATTAGTGACATGACTAGAGGAGAAGCCAAGTTTGCTGGTGACACTAAATTGTTCACAGTAATAAAAAGTTTGTATTCCGGAGGGATCTCTACACATTAGGGGAATGGGTGTTAAAATGAAAGATGTCATTCAATGTGAGCAAGTGTCAAGTGATACACATTGGTGCCAAAATCCTAACTTCTCCTACAAATGAGCTCTATGGTCTCCCCAAGATACACAAAGAAGGAACCCCACTTAGACCCATAGTCAGCTCCATAGGCTCACCTCTACAAAACTAGCCAAATTTCTCACCAAACAACTACAGCCCTATGCAGAATCCATCACCTCACTTGTAAAAAATTCATTCCAGTTCATAGAGATCATAAAGAAACAAAACTTACAGCCCAGCGACCTACTCGTGAGCTTCAATGTCATATCCCTCTTCACCCAAGTGCCAATCAAAGAAGCGTTGACAGCTATCCAAAACAAATATAACCCCCCCAAGCACATCCTAGATCTGATCAACCACTGCCTATCCAACACATACTTCATCTATGACAGACAAAAAAACAAACAAATAGAAGGAGCACCCATGGGATCACCCCTCTCACCTGTCATTGCTAACCTCTACATGGAACACTTTGAAACCCAAGCTCTAGAAAAATCTGATCACAAACCCAAACTCTGGCTCAGATATGTAGATGACACCTTCATAATCTGGCCACATGGGTAAGAAAAACTGGACAACTTCCTCACAAACCTCAACAGCCTACACCCCAAAATACAGTTCACCATGGAAACAGAAGCGAACAACCAACTTCCCTTCCTGGATATCTTAGTCTACAAAAAATCCAATGGCTCCCTAGGACATACCATCTACCAGAAAACACACACAAACTGCTATCTGCACGCACTTTCACACCACCACCCAGCACAGATCAACTCCGTAGCCAAGACACTCATCTCCAGAACAAAACGCTTAGCTGACGAACAACACCTAAAAACCGAACTACACACTCACTAACGTACTAACACCCAATGGATTCCAAAGAAATAAGATTACCAACCTAATCCAAAAAGAAACTCCCACTAAAATCCAAGACAGAGAATAAGAAAACGGCAAAGCCCTCCTCCTATACATAAAAGGCACCACAGACAGAATCAGCAAGATTCTCCACAAACACATCAAGACAGCATTCTGCACAAACCGAAAAATATCCACCATTCTAAGAAACCCCAAAGACAAAATTGAGTTAGAAAATCCAGGAGTATGTGAAATCCCATGCACCGCCTGCCCCACCACATATATCGGACAAACCAACAGAAGAATAAGTGCACGCATTGAAGAACACAAGAACTCAGTCAGAAAAGAGGAACCAACTTCTTCCCTGGTCCAACACCTCAAAGCCACAGGACATGATATTGACTTTAAAAAGACCAGAACTATCGCCAAAACTGAACACTTTAACAACAGAATAATCAGAGAAGCCATCGAGATAGAAAAACGTCCACACAGCATGAATAAACGAGATGATACCTCCCACCTACCAGCCATTTGGAAACCTGCCCTTATTGACAAACGAGTCCCTAACACAAAGAATGACACCAGACCCACACTCACGAGAGCCACACAGGATGTAACCACCACACATCCACGCAGAAAGCAGACTCAAACCCACACTGATGATGAGGCACGACCACGGACCAGAAGCCAGACCACAGCTGCATCATTAGCCACTTTAAACCCCTCCAATCCATACATGAAGCAGACTGACACCCACCATGAAGAGGTGGCACGGCCACGAACACGAAGCCAAACAACAGCAACACAGCTCACCAGCTCAAATCCCCCTGCTACTCAGACTAACCCGAGCACAACCAAGCCCCCACCTAAATAGAACACACACCCATCCAATCAGAGCACAGCCAACCCCCCCATCCAATCAGAGCACAGCCAAACCCCCAACCAATCAGAACACACCTCCACCCAATCAGAACACAGCCAAGCTCCCACCCAATCAGTTCACACCCCCACTGGCAGTTAAAAGGAAGAAACAGCTGCGATCACACACATTGCTCCTAGAAGCACGAAGCCGAAAACACCAGCCTGAAGATGACGAATGAGACTTCGTCGAAACATTGCCAAGACACCTCCAATTTTACGCGGGAGAAAACCCGAATAACCAAAGACCTACATACAAACACCCGCAAAAACCTCAGAAAACATATATACATATATATATATATGTAGATAGATAGATAGATAGATAGATAAGTGTGTGTGTATATGTATGTATGTGTATATATATATATATATATATATATATATATATATATATATATATATATATATATATATATACATACATACATGTGTGATATTTTTGTAATCAGGGTTTTTCCTATGTTGATAAAAGTTGTTAAATGGCCATGGTGGGATGAAATCTCCAATCATCACTTTCAGGCCTGTCAGACATTTTATGTTGTTTATTCTGAGACTTATGGGAGACTGGGATAGCACTATTTCGGTTTTTTTGAACCTCTTCAGCCAGACACAGCCATATTTTATGACTCCTCCCTGTAAAGGTCAAATATAAATTCTTTTTAATTCATAGGTATAAATGTGTGATATTTTTGTAATCAGAGTTTTTCCTATGTTGAAAAGTCATAGTCATATTTTCTAGATATTGAGAAGATCTCAAACAAAAGGTTTGTATAATGTCTTGACTAATTTAGACAATATCTTAATGGGCTCTGATGATTATATAATTAAAAAGTTGTATGGATATTTGTTAGAAGTAAAACTGGAAGAAGAACAAGTTAAAGAATCAATGACAGCATGGGGGAAAATTTTGGTTATGCATTGATTTAGAGAAATGGCAAAAAATGTCACATAATTATAAAATGACAATATCTACAGCATATAAGGAGAATTTGTATAAGATGTTTTACGGGTGGCATTTACCCCCGACAAGAATAGCCAGAATGTTCCAGAATAAATTGGAGAAGTGTTGGAAGTGTCATCAGACTTCAGGATCCTATTACCACATGTGGTAGACATGCGGAGATGCAAAGAGATATTGGACCAATATACACACATGGTTGGAAAAAATGATTAAGAGACATATTTATTTTAAACCAGAGATATTTTTATTAGGGATCTTACCAGAGACATACAATAAAGAATTGCAATATTTAATTGTGAACCTTTTAACAGCAGTTAGAATTGTATTTGCAAAAAATTGGAAAGGAGAAAGGATACTTTATTTATTTATTTATTGAATTTATATCCCGCCCTTCTCCCCATAGGGACTCAGGGCGGTGAACAGCCGAAAATTAAAAACTTACTGATGAAATTATTAAGAAAATGATGGACTGTGCTGAAATGAGTAAATTGACATTTGAAATAAGAGAGCAGGAAGATAAACAATATTATTTGATATGGGATTTATTTTATCAATGGATGGACAATAAAAAATGGAGATAAATATGTGGATGCTGAGACAAATTAAGTGGATTTTCTTTTTTTTTATATATATGAAAATAACCCTGGGAATGTATAGTGATATTTTGAAGAGAGGAGGGAGCACAAAAGGATGCAAACCGATCGATATACTGTCTGTAACTTTTTGGAATGATGATGTTTTTATGTTTTATTTTTGTTTTAAAATAAAAAAAATGTTTTTTTTAAAAAGGAAGTTTTTTCAGGTGTCTCCATTGTCTTAATAAACTTTACAAGATTGCTTTTGCAGAGAGTACACTAGTTGAAATTGTGTCTAATTTAAAAAGAGATGGTTGCAAATTGCTTTGTATTATTTTGTAACACACAGGTTATCCTCAGGGACATGCTAAAAAACTTTAGAAACAGTTTTTATACAATGTAAATGAAATATCTATTTTTTAAATTTATTTTTAACTTCTTGATATATAAATTTGAGAAGCATGTCATTTGTCTGCAAGGCACAGCATTAAACCATAGTACACTGGTAAAAGCTGAAGAGTTTGGAACTCCTGAATAGTCTTCACTGAATAGTCTTCACTTGAATAGAATTATGTACCAGTGGCACAACCACATAACAAGTAGCAGATTGATTAAAATGTCTACCTACTGATAGATTTATGCACATACAATATTTGAAAAGAATCAGTGGATAATGAATTTATATACATAGTGAAATAACAAATTAAGTACATTCATGTACATTTCTTACAAGAACTACAGCTGATACATTAACAAGTAAAACAAGATAGCACATGTTCTTAAAAAAATACAACAGAAAAGTATAAATTAATAAAATTATTAATTAAATCATCTCTCTTTTTAAAAAAATATTTGAAATAAACAATAGGTATTCATGGTTTGGGAGTCCTCGTGCCAGTTCTGGCTCTTAGAATCGAGGCTTCAACAACAGACTAGCCTTGTTATTTCTAAGTCAAATTACTACAGTACAGTCTACAGGTAGCCCTTGATTTACTATCACAATGGGAGGTAGAATCTCAGTCATTGAATAAAGTGGTCATTAAGCAGACAGCCATATGATCACTCATTCAGTGATGACAATTCCAGCTCTCCCAGTTGAGTTGCCAAGCGATTGTGCAAGTCATTAAGCAGAGCATCAGGGAGAGGTGCTCTCTGTGGCCCAGCACATCCAGGTGGCCCAGGCTCTCTCCCCACCCCCACCAAGCTCAGGTCCATTACCTTTGCCTGTAGCTGCAAGTGTGCCCAGCTGATGTGTGATTGGCCTTCCTACCAAAGCCATTTTGTGCCATCTGGCAGTGGGCAACATTCTTGCAAATGGAAGGCTCACACAACTTGGATTCACTAGTCTTTCTAGCCCAGGAAAGGTAGAAAGCTAGTGAACATCATTGTTCTGAAAGCTAGAAATCTGCCAAGTGGAGGTCAGCCCCTCCATTGAGCTGCAGAAACAGGGATTGGATCTTTGGCATCTAAACCCTGTCTCTGCAGACTAGCAGAGCCTTAGCTTTCCTGTCTGTGTGGAAGAGAATGTCTCTGGCAGGCTGCAGAAACAGGGCTCATGTCTTCAGGAACCGAGCCCTGTTTCTGAAGCCCAGTAAAGGGCTTGAGCTCCATTTAGTTGGCAGGTCTTTCAGCTAGGCCCCCTGAGATGAGAGGGAGTCCTATCGGCAGGCAGCAGCAGCTTTCTGTAGAAGCCCATGGAGAAGCTAGAAAATAGCAATCACATGATCATGAGGTGCTTGGCAACCAATCATAAGTGCAAACAGGTTGCCAAGTGTCTTAAAAGTTAGTCATGCAAGAGAAAAAATGTGAATGAACCTAGAAACAAAATTTTTTAATAGCTGCCTATCCATGTGGAATGTACTGTCCTGTAAAATCTGTATGACCTCAATACATTTTGCACAAAGCAACCTTCCTAGAAACCCTCTCCTTTGTTTTTAAATAAGTTGAGGTATTGCAAAGGCCAGTCCTTACTAGGTGTCCCTGGAAATTGCTCTGTAACAGTATAATTAGGGCTTCAGTTAAAATAGCCAAGTCTGATATACTTTATCATATATTATAGTAAAGAGTAAATCTTTCACCTCTCTATTAAATTCTGTAACAAATGTACCAAATTGGAAATAACTTGATCATACCTGCATGTTACATCAATGAGCTTCCGAATGTATTTCTTTCTTTTTAAAGAAAAAAAATGAAAATTCTGAAAAGGGAACTGTCTTTAGAACTTCAATCCTGTGGATTTGTGTTCAGGCTGAGCTTTTTAAAAACCATATACAGTGTATGACATATCATACAGGAGGAGTTCCTTGCTTAGCAAGCACTTGTTCAGTGACAATTCAAATTTACAACAATGCTGAACAAGTGATATTTATGACTGGTCCTCAAAGTTCCAGCTGTCACAGCATCCTCATATTCACATGATTGCCATTTGTAACCTTTCTACAAACAAAGTCAATAGGGAAGCCAGCATGAGGTCACAAATAAGAAGTACATGATGTCCTTGCTTAACAACCCATGATGATTTGCTTAATGATGGCAATTGGAAGTGCCAGAATTTCCATTGCTAAGCAACTTTGTTCAGTGATGTCACACATTAGCACTGTATCACTTAGAAATGAAATTCTGGTCCCAATTGCCATCCCAAGGATTACCTGAATATATCTTGAAACTCAGTGCAAATAGGGCCTGGCACCTGTTCCATCTTGTTAGGTTGTAGATGCAGTCCTCTCCATCTCATGCTGTGCTATTACATTTTTTCACAAACCAACAGAGCAAGCTGCCTTTTTGGATAGAGTCTGTCTACAATAGGAACAAGAATGTCTTCTAGTAATGATATGATCCCTGTCTGTTGAGAATGGTGCACAAATTTTATTGAAGTTCAGAAATAAGAACCAAGTTTCTTTCTATTCATGGTCTGCTAAGTATTTCTTGGCATATTCTCATAGAAATAATACAGATTCAAGACTCATATAGATGACTCATATAGAGACACTTTGATTTAAGTTATACGATCTGAAGAGAAAATTTCTCCGTATTGTATTACTGGAACAGCAACCAGACACATCAATTAAACAATTCTGAATATGAAATTATCATAAAATCATTAAGAAATTAGACAAATTTCAAATGAATTGCACTATTCAATACAAGGCACTGTAGTTTCACTATATTGTGAAAGTATAGTTATCTACAACAGAGTAAATTTGTTTTCAGAGCAGCATCGCTGGCTACTTTATTTGTAGATAAACAGACAAAAAATATCTGCTGGTAGCTACTCCATTCTGAAGCTTAGGAATATGTGAGAAATTATTGAGACACTTTTAGTCTGGTATAATTAGAATCTAAGAATTCTAATAAATTCAACATATTTTTTCATGTTCTAGCAGTTTATTCTAAATGAATTTTTGTTCATTCACCCTTGATTCAATTTTTAGAGTAAATTCTACCAAAACTATTCATTTGAGATTCACAAGGGGTGAACTGATATGCTGATTAGAGTTACAGCATAACCATTCAAAAGTCATTCTCATGTTTCAGTTTTTAATATCCAAAAGATTTAGTGTAACTTATCACGACCTCTTGGAGGCACAGGTGGTGGATGGAAGTTGTCAGTGTTCAATAATCTGTAAATAAATATTTGAAAAGAATAATTTATTATGTTAAGTAACTTATTACATTTACACATTTATTTTAAAAAGCAATTAAATACTTTGAAATGTAGGTTTTTTAAAGTTGATATACAATAGCATTTACAATAGAAAAGTATTATTGTTCTTTCATGTGGAATTAGTTATTGACATCCCATTATAATACTAGCAATTTCTAACTATTAAATTAATCAAGTAATTTGCAAGCTGCACTGCTTCCTGGCTTGCTTCTGAGTGCAATTCATGCTATCTACATGACCTCGGTCACCTGCCACCATCTGTCTGGTCAATTCAGTCCTGCAGGGCTGGATCACTCTAGGTTCCTTTGATTAAACAATCTCACCTATCAGGACCTATCAGGACCCCTGAAGCATGCCTTCTCTATAGCAGTATATGCCCGAGAATGAGGTCTCATCCAAGAATGAAGCTCCCCTCCCCAAATTGTTTTTTAAAAGAGCCACGAAGACTTCTCTGTTTACCCAAGTCTATAGGTTTAGGGACATGTAGTGAAGTTCTGGTTTCCCTGAACACCTCTGCTGCCATGTTTCCCATCTGTTTTACTTTGTTTATATCCCTTTATATTATCTATTTTAGAATTAATCCATGTGGAATAGGGATCTGTCAAATTCATTCTTTGTACAGTATAAATGTATTATAAAACAATATATAACCTGCTAGCAATTCGAGGAGGTATTCTTGGAGGCCTTCCAAGTGAAAAGGAAAGTTGGTTGTCTACCTGCAAGGTTCTAGAGCAGAAATTTCTCTTCATGTCAGGTATCTCATTATCCTATGTAAGAATGACAGTGATGTTCATTCAGTTTTAAATATACTTTTTGAAAGTAATGCATCATTTTCTTCTTATTTCACAGAAGATTTTATAGACCCAAAATCCTTACCAACATTAATTATTTTCTCCCTTCCTATCTTTCCTTGTGGTTACCCTAATCCCACAGACTACTTTAGTTGCTCTGTACACAGCGACGGCTAAAGGAACTGGAAAGGTTAGTGAAGGGGTGTGGCTGCCCTGGATTAGGGGTGGGTGGGGGAGGTGAGGGTTTGGACTGGCTGAAGGGCCCTCAGATAAGCCGGGGTGGGGTGGGTGGGGCAGCTCTCCACCCCCTACCTTGCTTCGTCCTCCACCCCACCCACCCCCCGCCTAGCTTCATTCTTCTTTCTTTACCACTTCTTTTCCTTGCTCACCACCATAACCTAGCAGGAGGCTGAGCAATGCACTGGTGCGGCGGCCACTAACTGAGGTGGTTGTGGGTAGGTTCCTACTAGGAATTCTAATTCTGGGGAAGAGGGGTGAGTTGTTTTTTAAAATGATGCTTTAAATATGTAGAAATTATCCCCAGCCTCTTTATCTGTAAGCTTCTCAAACTGCTTTGCATTATAATTATTAAGGTACATATTACATAGGTGCTTCACTGTAAATTTAGTTTTAAAAAATCTCTATTACTACTATTAGATTCTTTAAAAAAAACATACAATCACTTCAATAAATAATGCCTACTGTCAAAATTCTGTAAAAATAGATCATGTTAGCAAAAACAGTCCTTTGTATTTCAACTAAACTTTCTCTGTTAAAATTGTTTGGTGTTTTGATTGTAGGGAGTCTATAGTTGTATTAAAAAGAACTGATGAAGACATTGTGACATGCATAAATTTGTCTTTATATCTTATGTTGAAAGACTTTTAAAAGAAACAAATAGCCTTATTCTTTTCGCAACTATTTTCACCTCTGCATTGGATTTTAAGTCCATAGGACAAAATCTATTGCGTATACATTCTGTCATAAATATAGAATAATAGTTATTAATATCCTTAGCAGGAAATTCATACTAGTGTATGTGTGCATGTGTGTGAGAAAGAAAGAAAGAAAGAAAGAAAGAAAGAAAGAAAGAAAGAAAGAAAGAAAGAAAGAAAATTTGCACAAAGAAAGTTTACCTCATTGTCACCCTCCATCCCACTACTGATACTCAATAGACTTCGGGTACTTGATCGGTTACTTGAACTGCCTGGTTAGAGGAGAAAATAAGCATTTTATAAATAGACTTCACTAATTTAAATTTCCACCCAGTTTTGCAACTCTGTCTGAAAAGTGAAAAATTATTTTGGTTTATCATATATTTTTAATTAGTCAAATATTTTCCTAAAAAGTTTTAGTCATTCTTGAACTATTAACACCATTCTTGCTCACCTTCCAACTGGCAGCAAATAAAAAACAACCGTAATTTATCTATAATCTCTATATAATCTATATAATTCTGTGCAATGTCACCAAAAAAGTCAGTTTATATTATTTATAAATATGTGCACATATTAATCATTTCCCATAATTTATTATGACAATGGGAATTATAGTGGCAGGAATTCAGAGTCTCACCATATATTTTTATGCTTATTTTCACAACTCTTAAAATTATAAATGATTTTTTTCTTCAAGAAAATGAGAGAATGATCAGAATTCCAAGCTGATATTTGTAGAGAATTGCAAAATATAGTCAAGCCAAATCTCTGTGTTTCAATAATTGAACAGAAAAACACAGTTTTGACAAATAGAATTATGATTGTCACACTGAAATATTAGTGTAACCTATACGCTATATTGACTAAAATTTTAATTGTTAGCAAAAACTAAGATATCATGATACTGGTAATGTAAATTTAAAGTTCTAAACACACGGCTGTATACAATGAAAATGTTTAATACTGTGCCTTTAGGAAGTTAACTGCAAAATATATAGTAGGCTAGTACAAAAAGAGTGATTATGACTTAAAAGGATAAGAAATTGTCGTGGAGGTTAAATCAATGTACCGTAAAATCTTATCTCTATAACAATCTACTATAACAAATGAGACTTACTAGCAGTTCACAATAAATTGTTTTTTATTTACATAATAATAAAAACAATATCTATTCAAATACTAAATAATATGTCATTCCTTTTCTTAAATACCCTGTCAGAGATAGATAGATAGATAGATAGATAGATAGATAGATAGATAGATGTAATCACTCTATATGATATAGTTCTGGCTATTCTTCCTCAGAAGAAGGATTCTTTTAAAACATCAGATCTACCTCTGATCCCTAATCAGAACTCTCCTAACTGCCAACTTACTGATGACTAACTGCCATCAGAACTGCCTTTAAACTGCTTACTGACTGCATAACTGCCCTTTAGAACTGCCCTCTAACTGACTTCTAACTGACTACTAACTGACATTTAGAACTGCAGAGCTGCCCTATAACTGACAACTAACTGACAACTAACTGATAATAATTTTCTGTCAGGAATCTCCTTTTATACTGTCACAGTGACAGTTAGGGGAGGGAATATAAAATCCAGGGAGTTTCAAACCCATTAGCCACTTTCTGATTGGCTTATTTACTTGTCCATTCCAAATGCCATTAATAGGCACAGCAACTGAGAAATAACTTTTCTCTAACAATCCCCTTCTCTGTGTCTATTGATGCCAAGTATACATCTGTTACATACAACATACAATACAAACAGTACATCCTTCACATGACTAAATGTACTTTACCTAAGAGATATTGCTGTAGTTCCCGGGGCAATGGTTTAGTGAGTATGTCTGCTATCTGTCCTTTAGTTTCACAAAATATTATCTTAATTAAACCCATTTTAGATAGTTGTCTCACATGCTTGTATTTTATATCAATATGGCGTGACCTTTGCCCCACAGCGTCAGCCTTTGATATATTAATGGCAGCCATATTATCCCCGTGAATACTTATAGGATACACAGGTTCTTCCCACAGATTCATTAAAAGGTCATCGAACCATATCAAATTGTTTGATGCCTTGGACAGACATACAGTACATACTCTGCCTCAGCAGTAGAAGTGGCAATCAGCTTCTGTTTCCCTGAATACCAGTGGATAGGGCTTTCATTTAGTAATACAACATACCCCGAAGTACTTTTCCTGGACTTGATGTCCCCTGCTCAATCCGCATCTGTATTACAATAACATCAATTTGTTCTGTCTGATATATTCGGTTCTAAGAGGAGTAATTTACAGTACTCTTCAAATATCTGAGAACTCTTTTTATCCCATTCCAATGAAATTAAGTGGGGTTTTCAGAATGCCTGGACAATATATTTACAGCTAGACTAATATTTGGCCTTGTCCATCCCGCAATGTACAATATTGATCCTATTACAGATTTGTATAATGTCTTCTGTTCAAACTCTGCACTTTCAACAAACATTTTAAGAAAGTCCGTTTGCATGGGAGTGTCACAGGGCTTGGCCTCTGCCATTTTGCATCTTTCAATTAATTCTAAAATTTTATCCCGCTGAGAAAGCTCAAACCCCTTCTCAGTCTAAACAAATTGAACCCCCAAAATTTGTCAATTCGGCCTAAAGGCTTTAGGACAAAATTCTGGCCTAATTCGTCAGGGAATATTTTACATCTGCTCTCTGATTTACAGACGTACAAAATGTCTGTAATGTCTACATAAACCAAAACGGTTTCTTTGGTGCCCTGGTGATTTCTGATGAATACACATTCATCAGCTGATGATGCAGAAAAACCCATCTGCCTTAGACGTTTGGTAAGACATTCATACCACCTCCTGCCCGATTGTTTGAGACCATAGAGGCTTTTATTTAAGAGCCAAACATCAGCTTTCTTATGATCTACACCCTGAGGAGCTTTGACATATAATTTTTTGTCTAATTTAGCATGTAAATACCCAGTTTGTATATCAAACTGGTATACACTCTTCCCTTGTATGGCAGCTATGGTGAGCACAGTCTTAACGCTCTCAGGACGCACTGTGGGCGAGAAGGTATCAATGTAGTCATCAGGGAATCTCTGTGAAAAACCCTGTGCAATCAACCTTGCCTTAAAAATAAATTTGCCGTTTTCAACTGGCTTCTTCTTGAAGACCCATCTAGTGCCAATTACCTTTTTACCTTTTAGTAATTTTGTGGGTGTGAATACCTCTAATTTCTTTAGACTTTCCAATTCTATATCCATTGCAGTATGCCAATTCTCCTGCTCTCTTTTAGGTAGCTAAAACATCCTAATATCTTTGAGGTGATATCGATATTTGATTAACAGAGGTAACATAATCTTTGTATCTCTTGGGCTTCTTTCCCCTGTTGGATTGAATTGGCTTTTTAATTGTTTCCTCATCTGTATCATAACTATCTGATGAGCTGTCCTCCTCATCACTGCTCGTCTGAATTTATAAAGTGGATTGCCCCTTTTTCCATGCTACTTCCTTCTTTTTCTTTAGTATTCCTTTTAAAGGTCTGGAGGGCATGCGCTCTCCCTCATCCTCAGATCCAGATGTGTCACCATCACTAGATGGATTTTCTGACACATCTATTATCTGTTTTTTCAAATTATGATTATTATTGGTAGTCAGGATCTCGTTGGCATGAATCTTGTTCCAATTTGTGCTCTCTTGAAAATTAGCTGACCTTGATATTACAATTTTTCTGTTTGAGTCCACAAACCTAAAAGCCTTGGATCCTGATTCGTAGCCAACGAACCTTAATTTAATTGATATTTTATCCCCCTTCTTTCTTAGTTCTTTGGGGATGTGTACATCTGCCATTACTCCAAATACATGGAGATGCGTTAATCTTGGCTTATGGCCATACACTACCTCATATGGGTTCTTCTGCACCACACTTACCATACCCGGTTGAGAGTGTAGTTTGCATACAAAGCAGCTTCCGCCCAATATGAGAAATCTAGGTCAGCATCCTCAAGGGCGCACCTCATCATTACCTGCAGTACACCATTTCTCCTCTCCACCACTCCGTCTTGAAAAGCGGATAAGGAGCGGTATGCAAATGTACTATGCCCTTCTCTTTCAGCCAATCAGAGAACTGAGCTGAACTGAACTCAGTTCCTCTGTCGGTCAAGATCTTCTGGATGTTGACCTTGTGCTGATTTTCAACCAGACTGCAAATCCTTAAATTTTGATAAGGCCTGATTCTTGGATTTGAGGAGATAGACAAATCCGAACCTGCTATGGTCATCAACAATGGTCAAGAAGTAATGATTCTTACCAATGGAGGGTTTCAAGGGACCCACCAAGTCCATGTGCACCAACTGGAATATGCACTCAGAATGCCTCTCAGATTTCCTGGGCGTTGTCTTCACCTTGGATTTTGCACTCCTGCAAATGGAACAATCCAAAAAAATATTACATTCTTTAATTCTTATCCCCTTGGAGCACTCAGGTGCTTTCTGCACCACAGGGAAATTCATATGACCCATCCTGCAATGCATGAGGTGAGCACACTCATCATGGAGTGGCTTGCCAATAGAAATTGCATTGGCATCCTTGGGCCTTTCATTGGCTTGCTCCAGATTGAAGCTTACACCCTTTTTTTCATTTTGAATCATACTTACAATTGTAATTACAACCCCTCTTTCCTTGTGGACCTCAGTCTCTATCACAGTAGCAAAATTATTGTTAAAGTTGAATTTGTCCTTTTTGTCATCTTTCTTTGGCCATCTATCTCTTCTCTGGCTTGCAGGGTTGCTTTGTGGCTTTCTATGTGGGGTAGGTGATCTCCTTCTGTATCTGTCATTAGAAGGTGCCCTTTGACGTGCCCTGGTGTTGGCATTACGTGGGCAGTCTCTTTTATAATGGTCCCTGGACCCACAGTTAAAACACTCCCCAAATGTGTTTACCCTTTCAGGGCTATTAGACCTCCTTGTTGGTCTTTCCTTCCTGTAGAAGGCCACCCTGTCTTTCCTCAGGTTGTCCTCTGCAGAAGGCCTTGGGCCTGCCTCTGGGAGCTCAGCCTCGGCTGGAGTAGTCCCGGAAATGGCCCCGAAAACTGGAGACGCCGCAGGAGAGTCCGCCATCATGAAAGTAGGTAAGGAGTGGACTGCAGTCGTCGGAAGGGTGTCAGGGCGGGCCGCTGTCACACAGTAGGTGTGAGGGAGCTGGAAATTGGATCTGAAGGCCGCTCTCAGTATTTTGACTGCATTTTCTATCTCAAGCTCAGTAGGCGAGCTTCTTGTTTTAGTTGCTTGGGCTGCCACAACCGGGCTGGTCACCTGGGCGCAGGCCCATTTGGCCATTGTCGGTGTCATGCTCGGCACGGCTGGGACCAGCGGTGCCGCTGCTGCTGGCTAAGCTAGCTCTTCAGCTGGCTGGTTGCTTTGGGCCACTGCAGCATTATATGCTGCCAAGTGGGTGGATTCGATGCCGGTACCTGCTTGCCATTGTGGGTCGCCAGTAACTGACATATTGACAGGTGGCACCATTTTTGTAATTTGGAGTAGAGCATTGAGATCTGCCACCGGGTCTTCACTTGCTGTCTGCAAGCCGAACGCTTGGAGTATTGCAGACCTCATCTCGTCCCTTTCTGCAGAATTCATATTCGAGGCTAGAAGGGGCGTCCTTCTTGTCTCAGCTTCTGTAGGCTGAGGACTGTCACTCGCGGCTGCAAGAACCTCTAGAACCGGTATATTCGCCTTGATACCTGTCATATCTCTGGCTTCATGTGCTATTGAAACATGTGGTTCTTCAGCCAATGTTGCTCTGGCCCCGGGTTCAGTTAGTTGGCGTTGGGGTGCCATGTGCCTGGTGAAAGCTTGGGTTGCTATCCTTGCCTTTGTCATCGATTTGAGATTTGGCATTTTTGTTTAGTAGATTGTGATAAAGTTTAAACAATCATCCTCTGCTACCAATTGTCATGGAGGTTAAATCAATGTATCGTAAAACCTTCTCTCTATAACAATCTACTATAACAAATGAGACTTACTAGCAGTTCACAATAAACTGTTTTTATTTACATAATAATAAAAACATCTATTCAAATACTAAATAGTATGTCATTCCTTTTCTTAAATACCCTGTCAGATATATATATATGTAATCACTCTATATGATATAGTTCTGGCTATTCTTCCTCAGAAGAAGGATTCTTTTAAAACATCAGATCTACCTCTGATCCCTAATCAGAACTCTCCTAACTGCCAACTTACTGATAACTAACTGCCATCAGAACTGCCTTTAAGCTGCTTACTAACTGCAGAACTGCCCTTTAAAACTGCCTCTAACTGATTTCTAACTGACTACTAACTGACATTTAGAACTGCAGAGCTGCCCTATAACTGACAACTAACTGACTACTAACTGATAATAGTTTTCTGTCAGGAATCTCCTTTTATACTGTCACAGTGACAGTTAGGGGAGGGAATATAAAATCCAGGGAGTTTCAAACCCATTAGCCGCTTTCTGATTGGCTTATTTATTTGTCCATTCCAAATGCCATTAATAGGCACAGCAACTGAGAAATAACTTTTCTCTAACAGAATTTAATTGTAATAATTGATTATATATACTTGATAGAAAAAAATAATGAAAATAAGAATCAATGTTAAATAAATGTACCTACAAACGTAGTGCAAAGATATAAATAATTGACTAAAGAGACAGCTAGAGTTGAAATGGGTGATCAAGGGAGCCAGACAGGAAGAAAAGAGATTTGACAATACATTTAATGTGAAGAATCAAATTATAGGTTAGGAACTCCTTAATTTCAGCAATGCAAACTATTGAGATCCAAAGTATATTTCTTCATTCCTTGCTAGATAGCTTTCTGACTACCTGCTTACTTACTTGCAGTACTTGATGTGCTTTCTGTTTTCCAGTCCCCTCGCTTTATCTCTTTACTTGGGAAAAGATTTTTCCTCGGATTATATTCATAAATGCTACACTCTGGTTTCTTTGGCATAATCTGAGAATGTCCAACTGGTACAGTAATTTCCAAATCTAAGAAGAAAGAATAATGATTAACCAATTAGTTAGCATCTGCAGGCCAAAACTTTCAAGTTCTCTCCTAAGTTAAAGTTGGAAAAATAGAAACTGTTTCGCTTCTAGCACATATCTTGGCATGTACAATTAACATTCTAACAGGTGGAATCATCTAACTTTGCTTTTCAAACAGAGTGCCTCTTCACCATTCTGGAGAACCATGTATAGGGGCAGGGGTGCTATTCAGCAGGTTCTGACAGGTTCTGGAGAACTGGTAGAGGAAATTTTGAGTAGTTCAGAGAACTGGCAACTATCACCTCTGGCTGGCCCCAGAGTGGGATGGGAATGGAGATTTTGCAGTATCCTTCCCCTGCCATTCTGATCAAATTGAAATGGCATTTTTTCCCTTTAATTTTATGAGTTTTTTGTATTCTCTTCTTATATGCAGCATCTCAACTTGTAATATGGGAGTAGGACTCCTCTTAGCAAGACTCAGGACTGCCTTCAATTTCTTTTTCAACAACCGACATCAAAACCAAACCAACGAGAACTACCCGCTTGAAAACTTTTGGGAGGAAGTTATTAAATGTTTCTTCAGCATATTGCAGAGATTAAAGAATGCTTTCAAGGCTGACAGCCAGTCAGTAGTAGATGACTGTTATTGTTTTAGCCCAGTTAACTGCATTCTCTGCTTTAAGATTGTCTGATATTGCTTTGTATCAATTTTAGGCCAAATTAACCTTTTATTTTGGATCACTGCTGAGCCATTTGTTGGGAGTATTATATGATCTTAAATCTGAGCAACCTTATAATGTCATAGGTTGATGGTCACTTTCATCACCTAAATGTACGGTAACCTCTTTAAAAAGATCAACTTTATCTCTTGATACACAGAAAAGATCTAGCACACTACTTCAGAGGGCTGAGTGGTATGTGTGGGGGTATACATAGTTATTATCCTTACCTTTCAAGATCTGAAAATTAAAGAGACCAGGAGCAGACCAGCAGTATTACTTTTGTTGTCTCTAGGAAGCCACAGTGAATGATTATCAAGAAATTCCTTTGGGAATCTTTTCTTTTGAGCAAACTCATGCAAAGATGGACCTAATTTAGCATTAAAATCTCCAATCAATATAACTATAGATTGAGGAGGTAGTATGGATATGTCATCTAAACATGTCCAATACAGGTAGTCCTCGACTTACATACCTGTAGTCAGAGTTATAGTACAAGGATGTATTTGGAGGAATATATGCATTTACCAGTATTAATTCAAACTCCTCATATTGGCTGAATACAATATTTCCTTAGAAAGGTTTCAAGCCTGAATGACATCAATGGAAGAACAATCTGCCCAAAAGTTAACAATATTTTTTTACAACCATGTCTGCTGGGGAGCCAAGAAATCTCTGTTAGTTCATTAGAATATACTCTGCAGTGTAAAAGTTGGCAAAGACAGTTCAGTATTACTCGTCTATTATGCCAACTGTCCCTGTTCAAAGGATTATCAGCAACTTGGAGTAGAATCCTATGTCTCTGTAGAACTACATATGTCAGTGATGAAAAACCAACCCTACTTTTTTAGGGGGGTTGAAACATGCTCTTTCTAATGAGAATGATTTAGCAGAGTTTCCAGAAGGTATTTTTTTGTAAAAGCGGTATTTTTGGCGTTTTTACAAAAACCGTCAACTTTACACTCAATTTGTGAACTATTGGAAACCAATAGGAGACTGAAATTTTATATTTGACAACCTTGTGTTGCTAAGTTATTACGCACAAAGTTTCATGTTTCTCATAACTTTCCTTCCAGAGATATAAAAAGTCAAACTTTAACCTTTTTTCTGGCGAGAATAGCCAGAATGTTCAAGAGCAAATTGGAGAAGTGTTGGAAGTGTCATCAGACTCCGGGTTCATACTACTATATGTGGTGGACATGTGCAGAAGCTAAAAGATATTGGACTAAAATCCACATATGGTTGGAAAAAATGATAAAGAAACATATTGATTTTAAACCAGAGATATTTTTATTAGGGATTTTACCAGAAACATATAATAGAGAACTGAGATACTTAATTGTGAATGTCTTAACAGCGGCTAGAATTGTATTTGCTAAAAACTGGAAAGGAGAGAAGATACCTACTGATGATGTTATTAAGAAAATAACATTTTCTTAAGAAAAAGAGAAAAAATAATACAATTAATTGATGATCAAGGACAAAGTAAATTTGGAAATAAGGAGAAGAAAAAAATTATACAGGATTACTATAGAGCCGTGATGGCGAACTTATGGTACACGTGCCACAAGTGGCACGCGGAGCCATATTAGTGGGCATGCTAGCTCAGCTCTTGGGCGCATGCACGTGCTGGCCAGCTGATTTTCGGGCCTTCTGGGCCCACCAGAAGTAGGTAAACAGGCTGTTTCCTGCCTCTGGAGGGCCTGGGGGGAGGGAGAGGCCCATTTTTCTTTCTTATCTGGCTCCAGATCCTCTCTATTTATCTGGGAAGGACGAAAACAGCCTTCCCCACTCCCTTGGAGGCCCCTACGGAGGCTGAAAGGGCCCATTTCCCGACTCCCGGTGGGACAGGAAGTGACTTTTTTGCTGTCCCCTGCCTCCAGAGACTCCTAGAGAGGCTCCTAGAGACTCCTAGAGAGGCTCTGGAGGAAAAAAATGTCACTTCCTGTCCCACCGGGAGTTGGGAAATGGGCCCTTTCAGCCTCCGTAGGGCCTCCACAAGGGAGTGGGAAAAACTGTTTTTGCCCTTCCCAGATAAATAGAGAGGATCTGGAACCAGGTAAGAAAGAAAAATGGGTCTACCAGGCCATCATGTGCCAGGAGCAGGGGGGGAGGAGGGAGGGTTGCGCACACATGCACGTGGACACATGCATGCATGACCCTCCCCCGCCCCCCCCCCTCTCCTGGCACGTGATGGCAAAAAGGTTAGCCATCACTGCTATAGAAAATTGTATGAGAAAGCAAAGATAGAGGAGGAAAATGTGATATGATATCTTCAAAATGCAAACTTACCTCGGATTCCTAAAGATATTGAGGAGATGCTAGAGGGAAATATAACGATGATGGAATATAACGATGATGGAATTAACTGAAGCAATTAAGAAACAAAAGAATGGGAAGGCACCAGGGCCAGATTGTTTGCCAGTGGAATACTATAGGACATTGCAAGAATCTTTGAGTCTCCCACTTTTAGAAGTTATGAATGAAGAGCCTTGGTAGTACAGTGCTCTAAAGCACCCTGTTATTAAGACCAGCTGCCTGCAATTATTGCAGGTTCGAATCTCGCCAGGCTCAAGGTTGACTCAGCCTTCCATCCTTTCTAAGGTAGGTAAATTGAGGACCCAGTTGTGGGGGCAATAAGCTGACTTTGTATAAATATACAAAAGGATGAAGGCTATTGCTTAGCGCATTGTAAGCCACCCTGAGTCTCCGGAGAAGGGTGGCATATAAATCAAATTAAAAAAAAAAAGTGATGACAAAGAAGAAAATACCCAAGTCATGGTCTGAAGCATATATTACATTGATCCTTAAGGATACAGACCCACAACAAATCAAAAATTATCGACCTATATCCCTGCTAAATTCAGATTATAAAATCTTAGCTACAATATTGGCAGAAAGACTCAAAAGATACTTAAACAATTTTATAGATTCAGATCAAAATGGGTTTCTGCCAAAAAGTCAAATTAGAGATAATATGAGAATAATTCTGGACACTCTGGAATATTATGAAGCCCATCCTGAAAAACAAATGGCCTTAATATTTTTAGATGCACAGAAAACTTTTGACAATGTAAATTGGCGATTTATGTTGCTTCAAATGGAACAGATGGGCTTTGGCAGAAAATTCATTCAAGCAATAGAAGCTATATATACAAACGGCAAAAGTAATGATAAATGGAGAATTGACAGATTCTATTGAGATAAAAAAAGGTACGAGACAAAGCTGTCCACTGTCCCCTCTGTTGTTCATATTGACATTAGAAGTGCTAAATAGAAGTATCAGAGAAGAAAAAGATATAAAAAGAATGAAAATTTGAAAAGAAGAATACAAATTGCAACATTCGCAGATGACCTGGTCTTCGTTTTTGAAGATCCACTAACATCAATAACTACACTGATAGATAAAATAGGAGAGTTTGGGAAAGTAGCTGGTTTGAAAATCAATAAAGACAAAACGAAGATTCTGATTAAAAATATGTTGGTAAAGCAAAAAGAATTGGCGGATATATCAAAGATGCAGGTCACAAATAAAGTCAAATATTTGGAGATATACTTGACAGCAAGATGTAGCACGCTTAAAGAAAATAACTATAATAAACTTAAACAACAGATAGGGACAGACTTGGAGAAATGGGAAAATTTACAGCTTTCTTTGATTGGAAGGATATCAACTATTAAGATGAATATTTTGCCTAGAATTTTATACTTGTTCCAGACAATTCCAATTAGATTGGGGAAAGACTTTTTTGAAGAATTGAATAAAATAGTGTTAAAATACATTTGGCAGGGAAAGAAGGCTGGGATAAAATTAAAGTTGTTACAAGATGTTAGAATGAGAGGGGGTTTTGGGTTACCTAATTGGGAACTTTATTATCAAGTGACAAGTTTGATGTGGATTAAAGAATGGATAGAAGGTCATGATTTGTTGATAGGGTGGCATGCTTTTTATGGTATAAAGGAACAAAAATACAGGGGTATTTTAAAAGGCATCATATATGTGAGGCTTTGTTATTAAAAAACAACACTATTTGAAAATTCCATTCTGGGTATCAACGATTGAAGCATTTTCATATTCAGTAATATTTAGAAGGGAACAAATTGTTAGATATAGTGAATTAATGGATGAAAAGGGTGAACTTAAATCGAAGCAAGAATTGGAAGAACAAGGTTTTAAGATGGATTGGTTTTCTTATTTGCAAATAGGTTCTAGATATGAAGAAGATTTTAAACAAGAAGGTTTCTATAATGTCTTGACCAATTTAGATAAGATTTTAATGGGTTCTCATGACTATGTAATCAAAAAATTGTATGGTTATTTATTAGAGGTAAAATTGGAAGAAGAACAAGTTAAAGAAACAATGATAGCATGAAGGAAAAATTTTGGCCATGGGATTGATTTAGAGAAATGGCAAAAATTGTGGTTGCAAAACTATAAAATGACAACGTCTACAGCATATAAGGAGAATTTGTATAAGATATTTTAAAGGTGGCATCTACCCCCGACGAGAATAGCCAGAATGTTCAAGAACAAATCAGAGAAATGTTTGAAATGTCATCAGACTTCAGGATCATATTACCATATGTGGTGGACATGTGTAGAAGCTAAAAGATATTGGACTAAAATCCACATATGGTTGGAAAAAATGACAAACACATTGACTTTAAACCTGAGATATTATTATTAGGGATTTTACCAGAAATGTATAACAGAGAACTGAGATATCTAATTGTGAATGTTTTAACAGCGGCTAGAATTGTATTTGCTAAAAATTGAAAAAAAGAGAAAATACCTACTGAAGATGAAGTCATTAAGAAAATAACGGAATGTGCTGAAATGAGTAAATTGACGTTTGAAATTAGAGAACAGGAAGACAAACAATATTATTTGATATGGGATTTGTTTTATCAATGGCTAGATAATAAGGCATGGAAATGAAGTATGAAATATGAAATTAATGTAATGATAAAATATATGAAGTGTTTTGTTTTTTTATGGGAGTCAAACCTTTGTTAAATAATTGTTAAATGAGAATAATAATATAAAGGAATATATAAAATTGTTAAATAAGAGAAATTAAATAGTTTGTAAATTGTGGATATGGGATTAAGCACAAAAGAATTTTAACCAATCGACACACTTTCTGTGATTGTAATGGATGATGGTTGTTTTATGTTTTGTTATGTTTAAAATAAAATAAAAATTCAAAAAAACAAAACAAAAAAACAAATGAAGCCATGCTTCAGAGAAATGAAATTAAAAAAGACCTATTAAGATGGGGATAAATTGCAGTTATCACTATTGGGCAGAATCTCTGTAATTAAGATGAATGTCTTACCAAAGATGTCTTTGTTTCAGACACTACCAAGACTTGCAACTGATATTCCATTTAAACAATGGCAGAGGGATATCTCAAAGTTTATATGGCAAGGGGAAAAACCAAGAATTAGATACAGACTACTGTAGGATGCTAAGGAAATCTGGGTCTACCAGATTTGAAATTGTATTTTGATGCCTGCTGTTTGGTCTGGTTAAAAGAATGGGTGAACCCTCAGAATAAGAGGTTACTCTTATTAAGAAAGCCATGAATTAAGATTTGGTTGGCACAGTTAATTATGGTGTAACAAACTTAAAGTAAATGTTAACTTCAACAGTCATTTTGTCAGACATGCTATTTTGAGAGTTTGGAATAAATATAAAACATGGTTTTCCATGAAGATGCCTCTTTGGGTTTCCCCACAGGAAGCTTTTTTTTAGAAAAGAAATGGTGACGAGTCCGAACTGCTGGATTTATAGTAAAATAATATCTTTTAACTTAGGGACCCTACCCTCAAATCTAAGGAGGAACTAGAATCAGAAGTTTACATATTTACAACTGAAAGAAAGATTTAAATTAGATAAAAAGAATCATGGGTTTAACTTTGTTAAAAATGAATTGGAAACTTTACTGTGTGGTAATGAGGAACATATTATTGCTAAAGTCTATAAAGCAGGAGTGAAATGCTCCCGGTTCGGACCAGATCGCCTGATCCGGTAGCGATGGCGGTGGGTGGTTCGGAGAACCAGTAGAAGAAATCGCTGCCCCCACCCATGCCAAGCTGAGCCACGCGATCATCAGAGGCTTTTTTTTTTACGTTTAAAAGCATTTTTTCTACAAATGCTTTTAAAAGTTAAAAAAAAGCCTCTGATGATCGTGTGGCTCAGCTGGGATCGTCAGAGCTTTTTAAAAGCATGAAGCGGTTGTAGAAAAAATGCTTTTAAAAGTAAAAAAAAAAACAGTTGGCCATGCCCACCCAGTCACATTACCCCCCACCAAGCCACGCCCACAGAACCGGTAGTAACAAATTTTACATTTCACCACTGCTATAAAATGTTATTGAATTTAAATCTGGAAAATGAACAAGTAAAGCATTGTATGAGTCAGTGGGCAAGGAATTTTTGATGTAATGTAATGCTTGAACAGTGGGAGAATATGTGGAATAAAGGTTTAAAGTTCACATTAAACTATAATTTAAAAGAAAATTTCTATAAGATGATATATCATTGGTATTTAACTCCAGATGAATTGTCAAGAATGTATAAAGGTACTTCAAATGAATGTTGGGAATGTAAATGTAAAGAAGGAACTTTTTATCATTTATGGTGAACGTGTGATAAAACAAAGAAATATTGGAGTAGGATTCATATTTTAATACAGAAAATTCTTAAACTGAATATAGAAAGAAAACCAGAGACTTTTCTTTTGGGTTTAATGGAACAAGACTTGGAAAAAAAATTCGGAACTCTGATGTTATATATGTTGATGGCAGCAAGACATCAACAGCACAGAAATGGAAGGTCACCTCAATCCCCACAATGGATGAATGGCTGGAAAAACTAATGGAGTTAGCAAAGATGGTTAAATTGACTATTTTGATTAAAGAAAAAAACACAAATACCTTTATTTCTACTTGGAAACCATTTCTGGACTTTGTGCTTGAGGTAGAAAAAAATTAAACTTTAATTTTGGGTTTTACCGATTAGATAATTTGTTGTTATAGAAATGGCTAGTTTACATTATTATGAAAAAGTAAAAAGTTGAGGATAGAGGCCTTATTTTACTGCACTAAAGTCGGAAATCAATGCCTTTTCCCCCCTTGCTTTCCCCCACTATCCCCCACATGTTTATTGGACCCGTGCCCCTCCTGGCTGGTACTGGCCACCCGGGAGGTAACACGAGGCTGGCTCCAGAGGATCATAAATGCTTCTTTGAGAGAGGGTTTCTTGCCTCCCACCTTGAAAGAGGCGGTGGTGAGGCCCCTCCTCAAGAAGCCTTCTCTGGACCCGGCCGTTTTGGCAAACTATCATCCGGTCTCCAACCTTCGCTTTGTTGCGAAGGTTGTGGAGAGTGTGGTTGCGCGACAGCTCCCACAGTTCCTGGATGAAACCATCTATCTAGATCCGTGCCAGTCCGGCTTCAGGCCTGGGTACAGCACGGAGACGGCATTGGTCGCATTGGTGGATGATCTCTGGAGGGCTCGGGACAGGGGTTGTTCCTCTGTTCTGGTCCTGTTAGACCTCTCAGCGGCTTTTGATACCATCGACCATGGTATCATGCTGCGCCGGCTGGAGGGATTGGGGGTGGGAGGCACCGTGCTGCGGTGGTTCTCCTCCTATCTCTCTGACTGGTCGCAGTCTGTGTTGGCAGGGGGGCAGAGGTCGACCTCGAGGCGCCTTGCTTGCGGGGTGCCGCAAGGGTCGGTCCTCTCGCCGCTCCTGTTCAACATTTATGTGAAGCTGCTGGGTGAGATCATCCGTGGTTTTGGGGTGCGATGCCATCTGTACGCTGATGACACTCAGCTGTACATTTCCACCCCAGACCACCCCAATGATGCCCTCGAAGTGATGTCCCAGTGTCTGGAGGCCGTGCGGGTCTGGATGGGGAGGAACAGGCTTCGGCTCAACCCTTCCAAGACCGAGGGGCTGTGGATGCCGGCGTCCCGGTATAGCCAGCTGGTGCCATCGCTGGCTATTGGGGGCGAGTCACTGACCCCCACAGAGGGGGCTCGCAACTTGGGCGTCCTCCTGGACACACGGCTGTCTTTAGAAGAGCATATGACGGCCGTGGCCAGGGTGGCTTTTTATCAGGTTCGCCTGATATGCCAGTTGCGCCCCTTTCTGGATCGGGACTCCTTGTGCACAGTCACTCATGCCTTGGTTACGTCACGCCTGGACTACTGTAACGCTCTCTACATGGGGCTCCCCCTGAGGAGCACCCGGAGGCTCCAGCTGGTGCAGAATGCGGCCGCGCGGGTGATTATGGGAGCGACGTGGCGCTCCCACGTAACACCTCTCCTGCGCAAGCTGCATTGGCTCCTGGTGGTCTTCCGGGTGCACTTTAAGGTGTTGGTTCTCATCTTTAAAGCGCTCCATGGCTTAGGGCCAGGGTATTTGCGAGACCGCCTGCTGCTACCGATAACCTCCCACCGGCCAATACGCTCTCACAGAGGGTGCCGTCGGTCAGGCAATGTCGGCTGGCGGCCCCCAGGGGGCGAGCCTTCTCTGTGGGGGCACCCGCCCTGTGGAATGAGCTGCCTCCTGGAATACGATTGATCCCGGACCTCTGGACCTTCCGTAAAGCCCTGAAGACGTTTTTATTTCATCAAGCCGGCCTAGCCTAAATGGTTTTTAATTGGGATTTTAAATTTTATGGATTTGGGGTTTTAAATTGGGTAGCCAATGATTTAATTCTTTTAATTATCTTAACTTTTGTATTTGTATGTTTTTTAATTTTGGCTGTTCACTGCCCTGAGTCCCTCTGGGAGAAGGTTGGTATACAAATTAAATTAATAAATAAAATAAATAAAATAAATTTTCCTTTTTCCTTCCCTAATTTCCCTAATATTTATTTTTATATTCTCTTTGTATGTCATATTATAAATTAATAAAAACTATAGTATAAAAATTAATTAATTAATTAAAAAAAACTAATGGAGTCAATTCCAACTTGCTCAGATTTAGTGAATCTTCTCACCATCTTCCGAATAAAGTGCTTTACAAAAATGTATCTGCCAGGACGAACCATTAACATAAGAGTTTCCTAATTATTACTTCTTAATTTTAGACCAATAGAATGGTTAATTACTGTTATTAATTAGCTAAGGATTTTACCTGCATGCTTCCCAGCCTTTTGCTTTTCAAGCTGTCGTCGAGTGATGCTATCACGTAACCGTTTTAGATTTTCCTAGAAATGCAAAATTAAATTTTTAGGAATATGAACAAATTCATAATAACATGCAAATCTGGCAAGAATTAATTAATCAACACAAAATCCAGGACAGCCAAGTTTGATCTAGTGGTTAGGGCACCAGGCTAGAAAGCTGGAGACAATGAGATCTAATTCCAGCTTAGCCATGAAAAGCAGCTGGGTGACTTTGGGCCACTCACTCTCTCACAGCCCAACCCACCTCACAGATATGTTGTTGTGGGGAAAATAGGAGGAAGAAGGTGTATTGGAAAAGTTTGCTGTCTTGAGTTATTTGTAACTCACATGGTCCTTGGATATCAAACCCGGGTTGCCGGGTTTCCAGCCGACAAGCCTAGCATCTTAACTGCTCAGCCACCGCACTGCCCTAATAAAAGGTATAATAAAAGTACTGAAATATCTTTGATATGCAAGTGTGGGTCACTGCCCAATACATGCAATGTGGAGGGGGATATTTACTGTCTGGAAAGCTACTGAGATGAATTTTGCTAGGCTCTTTTAAGTGTCCCTCCTTTGTCACTTGACTAGCTAATATAGGAACTATCTATATTGGGTTCTTCTAAAGCCAAAGTCTCTTGTAAAAAGAATATCATGATCAGATAAAAACTTGATTAAAAAGATATTTTTTTCCTAACTGGATATTGTTATGGAGTGGGCAACTACACAAGGAGAATAAGTTTAATTCACAAAAACCTTCCTATTACCTTATTGTTCATTGATAAAGAAACTGAGGGGAAATATTCCACTAGGACAAAAAGTATTGAAGTTATCACAAGCTACTTTAAGAGATTTGTTTACATAAATCAAAAGTTCTGTCTATTCTAGAGAATATTTTCACCATTTTAGCCTATTAATATTTGAATATTTGAATTCTATTTAAAAAGTCAACTATGCTATTTACAGATAGGGAGCAAAAATTGTAGCACCTTTCCTGCAATGACAAAAACAAATTAAAAATAATATGAGATATAAGGTGAACTAGGATTAGAAATGAGATTTTGTAATTTACATCTGTTTAAAATACATACTGTACCTGTTGATAGCGAAATGATTCTGATCTCTTCTTTTGATTTAACTGCCACTCTTTGAAACACAGGACAGCTTCATCTACAGTGAGCATCCCCAACTTCACCTGCTCTTGTAGAGTAATCAGCTGCCTCTGACCTGGAGTCTTCATACCAGCAAATGGGTCATATATACTCTGTTGAGGCTGGTTTGAAACTGTATTTATTTGTTCTAAAAATTAAAAAGAAAAAAAAACCCATAATGTTATTCTCTCTCAGGGCATATTACACAATTCAATCGTGAAGTTTAAATCAAAGCCATCTATATTCTAACTAAGGAATGTTGTTTTCCAGAACATGAGTGAGGGGGATCAAATAGGATATTTCGGCATGACTTTCATAGGAAAGACGAAGAAGAGAACAGTGGAAGTGTGCTGTCCCGCTGACTCACGCATAGTAGTGGTTTAGTGCATTTATTAATATTCTCTAGCAATTCCCTTCAGCAAAAACCCAGAACTGTCCCAATTAAGTCCAGCCAAAAGCAAACCAATGCTAGTCCACAGAGCAATAGCCAATGAGTCCTCAAGGCAACTTGAAAGTTTCCTAGTCAAGATAAACCCACCAGGCAAACTTAAATCCACAATACAAGAGGGTTCACAAGGCAAGAAAAATCCTGAGTTCACAAGGCACAATCAAAGTCAAGGCACGGTGTCAATCCAAAGTGAGGCAGGAATCATAATGACCAGGAAACACACAGCTAGGAAAAGAATCTGTTGTTTCCACCATTGCCTCCATCTGTCTGTTGTGCTAAATAGCCAGCTTCTGGTGTAGCTCATCAAGAAGGGTGAGGCTGCCTCCTCACAAGCAATTAGGCTGACCTTCTCTGCTCCTGCCTTTTTTCTGCCCTATGTGTTCTTGGATCAGGTGCAGAAGGCAGTTCCTCTTCATTACTGACCAGTTGCAGCTGCGTGCTTTCCCCACATGAAGCCTCAGGGCTGTCCTGCTGCAACTGCACTTCAGCCAAATCCCTGTCAGAACGGCTGCTTGGAGCCATTGACCAATTCCGCTCCAGACATGCCTAGAACTGGTTCATCCTCCTCCGAGCTGACATCTGGGGAAGGTATCTGGGGAACTGTTGCCCTCTCAAGCTCTGTTTTCACTGGATTGCAGGAGGCTGTCACAGCCAGAAATGGAGCTTGGGAGCCCATTTTCACTGGCAGAGCGCTCGGGCCACCACAGGTGCCCCTGACGTAAGTGACAGCAGGCCACACCCCCTCTGACCACAACCACCCCACCCCCCTGAGGTCAAACACAACCCTGATGCGGCCCTCAATGAAATTGAGTTTGACACCCTTGCCATACCTCTGGCATGGTAGCCTGAGTTTCTCTCCACACACCCCAGGGATTGGGGAGCGGCTGGAGTCCTGGTGATTTTGATTAGTTTTGAGAGAGTTGGCTTGCTGGCAGGGTTCCAACCAATGTCCTAATTAAATAATGAGTCTCGAGCCAAACTTCAAAAGAAATCCAGTTATTTATTAGGAGCTTCATGTTGGCACATTCCAAGTGAAGCCAACTCTGACCCCATGTAATTTACGGCCCAGGCTTGGCCCTGTTTTCCCCCTCCCCACAGTTTGCAGTTTGAGCAAAGATGGTTTTCCTTTGTCTCCCTTGACCTCTAAATCTGCTAGAGAATGCTGGCTCATTCATTCCACCACTGTCTCCAGTTCATCATTTCTTCCCCAGAAGTCCTCTTGCGTTTTCTGTGCCCTTAAGGCTTTAGTCTAAACTGGCATTCCATATAGTCACACAATCTATCTCATATTACATTTATTTCTTTATTTTGTAAAATCCAATAATTGCCTTTTCCCTTTTATATTAAACAATAAGCGTGGTCTATTTGTCTAATTATTTCCAAATAGTATAGAAAGCACTTTTGCCAAAATAAATTTAAACTGTTCAAATAGAATTAAACTTTTTGCTATTAATTTAAAATTCTTGAAATTATTATTTTTTCTGTCTTTAATCTATAAGGAAGGCTGATTTTTGTCTTCATCCTGCTGATTTAAAGATTTCTCTCTATAAACTGATTATATCCAAATGTGGTTAAGAAAGGGAGTTCCAAACCCAGTATCCTTAAATGCCTGTGTTGCAGTCATGAGAGCGCTGGATCGTCTTTGACTCCCAGCCATTCAACTCATGTTTAATTCCTGCAGTCTCCTCATAAATAGTAGCCGTTTGAAATATAGGTGGAAGATTTTTTAATCTCTCCTTATCTGAAGACGCTCTGCTGCCCAGAATTGTTGTCTGCCCACCAGTCATCACCACAGTGTTGTCTCCAGAGATTTTTTAGTCTGCCATGCACTTTTTCCAGACTCCTCTATTTATTTAGTTAAATTACACTGAAGACCAAAATAACCCTTGCATGAGAAAGCAATAAAACGAATGATAAATATCAAGAAATTTGCACAGCCAAATTTATGCTAGGAGCTGCTGTGGCCTAGAGGTGGAGCTCTTGCCTCACAATCAGGAGGTTGTGAGTTCAATCCTAGGTAGAGGCCAGATGTAGGGTCTCCTACTTGGGCAGAGGGTTGGACTAGATGACCTGCAAGGTCCCTTCCAACTCTGTTATGAGTGTTCTGAAGTTCCCAAAACTACTACACAAGTTAACATATGATAGTGTAGTAAATTTAGCAGTATTTCTAGAAATGTCTGGAGACCTGTCAAGTAAGATTAAGAGTTGGAGAGTGCTCTTTTCTGAGATTGTGTAAAAACTGGGAAGAGAAATATTATCACCACTGTAGATAGAAGAGGAATCACATCAATACTTTGCATGGCTACTTATGTTCCAATTCTTAGATCACATTGCCATTTCTTGTTTTAACCACAGTAACTAATATGGCTCAGTTATGCTAATCTATGATGAATATAGCATTAACCCTTAGTAAAACTTACAATAACCTGTCCGAAAAACTGCAAAAATTCTGTAATCGTGACTCACCTTTGCTAATATTTTTTGCAGAAACATAAAGATTCCCAGATTTCTCTTGATCTTTTTCTGTAAATACTGAACATGTACAATTTATTTAAAACATTTTAAAAATTCATAATGTAAAGTTGTGTAGTATATATTTAAAAAGTTATAAATCATGTTATCAAACATAACATCAAAAGAAATATAAATACAAATAGGAACAAAACTCAAAGTACCCAAAATTGAAACACATTTTAAAAAGAAGAGTTCTAGACTATATGAGTTTTTAAATGATATAGGTATACAAATTTAAAAGATATAGAACAGAAATTTTTATCAGCATAAGCCAAACTTTTAAAGACATGATGACATAACTAACTCAGGTCCATTTTCACAATACAAACTGTGGGAGAACTATCTTTCAGAGCAAATCTTCCTTGTGAATCAAAGAGAATTTATTCTTTAAAATCCCTTCAAATTGAACTGTTAAATTACGGAATAAAACAGTACTTCATTGTTGATTCAGCTTGGCCTGAATAATTACAATAAAATTATTATTGTAAACTTCAAGGGAAAGGATATAAAGCAGACGTATAGGGACTTTTCCCCCTTTGTTAAACTGGGCATGGGTGTGGCCAGCGTGTGACGCATCTGGACTGTGGGCCGTGAGTTTGACAGCCCTGATATAGAGCATTGGATTTAAAATCTCAATTCCATTATGTTAGTCATGTAAAAATAACAGGACATAAAAACATTACATTATCAAAACTTAAAAATGAGATAAGCATTTATATATATTTCTAAGCAGCTACTTATTCTAAGATCTATACCAGTGATGGCTAACCTTTTTGCCATTGCGTGCCAAAAGCAGGGGGAGCGCGGGGGAGGTTGCGCACGCGTGTGCCCACACCCATAATTCAAGGCCCCCCACCGTGCCCCACTCCCCTGCGCATGCACGCGCAACTCCCCCGCACTCACCCAGTTTTTGGCACGTGACAGCAAAAAGGTTACCGCTGGGCCCAGTATGCTTGTTTTTCACCCTCCCCAAGTTCCAGAGCTTTCTTGGAGCCTGGGGAGGGCAAAAAGGGCCTCCCCCATGCCACCGAGGCCCTCTGGAGGCTGGAAACAGCCCATTTCCTGACTTCTGGTGGGCCCCGAAGGCCCAAAAATTAGCTGGCCAGCGCACGCATGCGTGCTGGAACTGAGCTAGGGTGACACTCACATGTCCAGAGATATGGCTCTGCATGCCACCTGTGGCACACATGCCATAGATTCGCCATCACGGATCTATACAGACTTTCTTTATATATATTAGACTAAATTTTAGGCAGAAAAGGCAAACCACAAATGTTTGTCATATGACAAATATATATATTTCTAATATATATAAAGAAAGTCTGTATCGATCCGTGATGGCGAACCTATGGCATGTGTGCCACAGGTGGCATGCAGAGCCATATCTCTGGACATGTGAGTGCCGCCCTAGCTCAGTTCCAGCACGCATGCGTGCGCTGGCCAGCTAATTTTTGGGCCTTCCGGGCCCACCAGAAGTCAGGAAATGGGCTGTTTCCAGCCTCCAGAGGGCCTCGGTGGCATGGGGGAGGCCCTTTTTGCCCTCCCCAGGCGCCAAGAAATATTTTTCTGACAATTAGTAGTTTAATAGATTAGGAAAATGCCATGGATATATCTGAGGGCTGCGATCTAGTGAGGGCTGTTTGATCTGTACTGTGGGTGGGAAGGGCACGTAGGGTGGAAGCAGGGGGCCATATCATGTTTCGGGAGTGCGCACTCGCTATCTTCGAGTGATTGCGCACTCTGGTCCCCAATGCTTCTCTCGTTCCCCAGGTAGCACGTGGCCTGGGCCGCCGGCTGATGTTGTGCAACGCCAGGCCCGTGGTAAATAAGGCACCCCTGATTCACGACCTTATTCAGGAGGGGGAAGCGGACCTGGCGGGTATTACGGAGACCTGGTTGGGTCCAGAAGGGGGAGTGCCCCTTGTTGAAATGTGCCCACCAGGTTTCCAGGCATTCCATCAGCCGAGGGCCCAGGGTAGGGGCGGGGGGGTGGGGTGGCGGTTATTATTAACCGCCACCCCGTACTTGGCTTCCTGCTGCGTGGCAGCGGCCCTGCCCGAACTGCCTGATATGATAGCCGGGGTGGCGGTTGATACCCCCAGGCTTATGGTTATGGGGGATTTCAACCTGCCCTCTGTTGGTGAAACGTCAATGGCAGCCCGGGAGTTCATGGCTTCCATGACGGCCTTGGACCTGACCCAGTTACTTCAAGGCCCTACCCACACGGGGGGACACACTCTGGATTTGATTTTTGTCTCTGGTCAGTGGCAGAATGATCTAGAAATAGGGGATTTAGTCGCCGAACTCTTATCTTGGTCTGATCATTCTCTCCTTCGTATGGACTTTCGAACCGCTACCCCTCACTGCAGGGAGACAGAACCGACTAGATGGTTCCGTCCCGGGCGCCTGATGGAACCTGATAGGTTCCTGACGGAGCTTGGGCCATTTCCTGAGGGTCTTGCTCACGGCTTGACTGAAGAACTAGTGACCGCCTGGGATAGGGCGGCCGCTGGAGCTTTGGATCGTGTCGTGCCTTTGCGGCTTCTGACTCGGTGCCGACCTCAATTTGCTCCCTGGTTTTCCGAGGAGCTGAGAGAGATGAAGCGCCAGAAAAGATGCCTAGAGAGCGGTTGGAGGGCCAGCCATTCCGAAGCTGACTGAACACTGGTGAGGTCTCATATTAAGACCTACCTAGTGGCGATTAGAGCGGCAAAATCCAACTATTTTTCCGCTCTGATTGTGTCTCCCCTGTTTAGGGTGACCCGCTCCCTACTTCATCAGGGAGCGCGGGAAGACCCCTTGCAGGGTAGGGCTGAGGACTCTGTGCAATATCTGCATGACAAAATTGCTCAGATTTGAGAGGGTTTGGACTCCGACTGGGTAGGTTCAGAGGGGGTGATGGAGGTGGGTCTTGAGAATGTTAGCTGGGAGGTGTTTGACCTTGTGACTCCCGAGGATGTGGACAGGGTTCTGGGTAGGCTGAATGCAGCCACATGTTTATTGGACCCGTGTCCCTTCTGGTTGGTGCTGGCTACCTGGGAAGTTACACAAGGCTGGCTCCAGAGGATTATTAATGCTTCTTTGAGTGAGGGTTTCTTCCCCTCCGCCTTGAAAGAGGCGGTGGTGAGGCCCCTCCTCAAGAAGCCCTCCCTGAACCCGGCTATATTAGCGAACTATCGTCCAATCTCCAACCTTTGCTTTGTGGCGAAGGTTGTTAAGAGTGTGGTGGTGTGACAGCTTCCCTGGTACCTGGATGAAGTTGTCTATCTAGATCCGTACCAGTCGGGCTTCAGGCCTGGGTACAGCACAGAAACGGCATTGGTCGCATTGGTTGATGGTCTCTGGAGGGCTCAGGACAGGGGTTGTTCCTCTGTCCTGGTCTTATTAGACCTCTCAGCGGCTTTTGATACCATCGACCATGGTATCATGCTGCGCCAGTTGGAGGGGCTAGGAGTGGGGGGCACCGTGTTGCGGTGGTTCTCCTCCTTCCTTTCTAACCGTACGCAGTCTGTGTTGGCAGGGGGGCAGAGGTCAACCCCGAGGTGCCTAGTCTGTGGGGTGCCGCAAGGGTCAGTCCTCTTGCCCCTCCTGTTCAACATTTATGTGAAGCCGTTGGGTGAGATCATCTGTGGCTTTGGGCTGGATTTCCATCAGTACGCTGATGATACTCAGCTGTACATTTCTATCCCGGGCCACCCCAATGATGCCCTTGATGTGATGACCTGGTGCCTGGAGGCCGTACGGATCTGGATGGGGAGAAACAAACTCAGACTCAACCCTTCCAAGACTGAGTGGCTGTGGTTTCTGGCGTCCCGTCATAGTTAGCTAATCCCATCACTGACTATCGAGGGTGAGACCTTGACACCCTCAGAGAGGGTTCGCAACTTGGGTGTCCTCCTGGATTCGCAGCTGGCCCTAGAAGACCATTTGACGGCTGTGGCCAGGGGGGCTTTTTATCAGGTTTGCCTGATCTATCAGTTGCGTCCCTTTCTGGACCGGGACTCCTTGCGTACAGTCACTCATGCCCTCGTCATCTCCCGTCTGGACTACTGTAACGCTCTCTACATGGGGCTCCCCTTGAAGAGCATCTGGAGGCTCCAGCTGGTCCAGAATGCAGCCGCGCGGGTGATTATGGGAATGACTCGACGCTTCCATGTAACACTGCTCCTGCGTGAGCTGCACTGGCTCCCGGTGGTCTTCCAGGTGCGATTCAAGGTGTTGGTTGCCATCTTTAAAGCGTTCCATGGCTTAGGACCCGGGTACTTACGAGACCGCCTTCTGCCACCGATACCCTCCCATCGACCAGTACGCTCCCACAGAGAGGGACTCTTCAGGGTGCCGTTGATCAAACAATGTCGACTGGCGACCCCCATGGGGAGAGCCTTCTCTGTGGGGCACCTGCCCTCTGGAATAAGCTGCCCCCAGAGATTTGTAGGATCCCCGACTTTCGCACCTTTCGCCGCGCCCACAAAACACTATTGTTTCACCAAGCAGGGCTGGCCTAAATGTTATTTTAATGGGTGGTTTCTATTTTAGCTCTTTCGGCCAAATTATTTAATATTTTTAAATTGTCTTTTAACTTTCATATAGTTGTGGGTTTTTTTTGGCTGTACACCGCCCTGAGTCTTTCGGGAGAAGGGCGGTATAAAAAATTTAATAAAATAAAATAAAATAAATAAATAAATATATATATTTTAACCCAAGAAACCTGACATAATCATATGGTCAGATACAAGCTAGATGATAGCAGTATAAATTAATGCAACTGATTAAAAGGCAAATGCTCTTTTAGAATATGTTAACAGATGCATAGAGTCCAGATGCCATGTAATAACTTCCCCCTCTGCTCTGTCTTAATCACCCCTCATGGAATTCTATGTCCAATTGTTGTGGTCACCATAATTGAAAATGTATAAACTGGAATGAGTTAAAAGAATGACAACCAAGATAGGAATGTATCTGGAAACTAAGTCATATTAGGGATAGTTAAATGAACTGGTTTAACTTTAGTTCTCAGAAAAGATAACTAAGGAGAGATAGTCAAAAAAATGAGAGTATAAACATTGCTGGTTGCCTAGAGACTATTACTGCAACAAATAGGTCAAGCTGCAGGGAGATAGATTCAGTTTACTTATCAGAGGTTTCTGATTATGGCAAAAGCTGTCAACCAGTAGAATAAGTTAATTTGTGTAGTGATGTTTCCCTTCCCCAGAGGTTTTCAAATATAGGATGGATCATTTGGATAGTCATCTGCCCAAAATATTTTTGCAGCTCCTGCAGTGAGTAAGGGATTGATTAAATTACTTCTAAACTACCTTACTAAACTACCAGGCCTCAGGCAAGCCAAGAGACACGAAGACAAGCACCCCGCGGCCAGCCATCTGCTCTGACCCACTGATTCTCAGCTTTTCCACAGCGCAGCACGTCCGAATTGTGTGCCAACCCCTGCGTTGTCTGCTGCTTGGACAGGTAATCAACTTGACTCTGTAGCCCCAAAGTGCACCAACCAAGGAGCCAGTAGGCTGCAGCTGCTGCTGGATGTCAGCCCCTGCGCGCTTGCCACCTTTGTGTGCGTGCCAGGGGGGTGGGGCACTCAGCCGGGCTGAAATTGTGTTTCCCCGAAATTACCCTGAAATCATGTTTCCCCAAAAATAAGCTCAAGCGCTTATTTTGAAACTCCCAAAATATAAGACCGGATCTTATTTTCAGGGAAACACAGTATAAATTAAAGATATTATTTAAGGCAAAAGCAGAAATAAAGGGTGGAAATCACAAGGCAATATATTCAGGTTAGACTATAGGAGTATTTCCTGAAAGTAAAAACTTTCAATTAATGCAGTGGTCCCCAACCTTTCCAGCTTGGTGGCCCGGCATGAGGGGGGTAGGCATGTGAATGGCAGATGTACAGCTCCATTTATGCAAGTGGCACATGTGCATAAATTAATATTTACTTTTTCACTTTATTATATTTGTAATTTGGAAAGAAGAGGCAAAAAACTCTGAAATGAAATAATTATTTGACATCTGTTAAATGGACATTTTCCCCTTCTACTGTACACTGTCTAGCAAAAAACTTATCAGATTTTTGTTCACCAGTCACCTTTATAAATGTATGGTTCTTTGTCTTGTTGTATGGAGGAGGGATCAGGTCTTGGAACAGGAACAGGTGGCCTGTTGACCATTTCCTGGGGAAAGCTATCTTGTTCCACAGTATGATAGACATCTTTGTCTTCACTTTGATGGTAGATACCTTCTTTAGGTTCTGGTATCTCCAAATTAACACCTAGAAATGGAAATCATATTAAAAATATTAAAAAAACAAACAAAAATGAATAAACAACGATTTTCTTACAATTTTCATCATAAGCAAAAGTTTCAAGGCTTCAGCTCCTCTAGGGAGCTAGCTTAGGGTCATTCTGTAGTTCACTAAAGTCTTCTGCAATTTCCAGTGACCCCTATGTATATGCTAAAAATAACTGGAAATTCAGTTGAGGACACGGTCATATCTTAAGCAAAGTCCGAGCTATATGTTTCTATAACTAATATGGGCTAGGCCTATTTCTCATCATGCTAACCCCACTTCTTACTTTCCTATAAATACATTTATATAAATACTGATATATGTTCTATTTATGGAGATGCACTAATAAGGGAATGTGAGAATTATTGAAGAAGCAATACATAAAATTAGTAAGATCCAAAAGCTGAAAAATGAAAAACACAGATGTATAGGATTCCATTTAGACTGAATATTCTACATTGATTAACAATATCTATCATAGTAGTAGTTTCACTATATAAATTATCATGTTGCCTTTTTCATACAGTAAAAGATTTGCTGATCAATAACTAAATAAAATTGATTGATACAATAAAACCACTTAAAAGGTAAAATATAGAGTAGAGTAGAATAGAATAGGATTAGATTGGATTAATTGGCCAACTGTGATTCGACACATAAGAAATTTGTTTCCGGTGCATATGCTCACAGTGTACATACAAACAATAAAGTCATAGATCATAGATCATAGTTACAATGATTAATCATAATATATAACAACAAGGGATAAATCATAGATACCAATAGGAGAATATATTAGGACAGATGAGACAATGAGAAGGGTAGTATCAATACGGCCTGTTATATGGGTAAATATATTTACGCCTAAGAGCAGTGTTAGTATAATTTATTACTACCGGTTCTGTGGGTGTGGCTTGGTGGGGGGTAATGTGATTGGGTGGGCGTGGCCAACCTTTTTTTTTTACTTTTAAAAGCATTTTTTCTACAACCTCTTCAGCTGAAGAGTTGTAGAAAAAATGCTTTTAAAAGGCTATGACAATCCCAGCTGAGCCACACAATCATCAGAGGCTTTTTTAAAAAAACTTTTTTTTAAAAAAAAAAAATTGATTTATATGCCGCCCTTTCTCCGGAGACTCAGGGCGGCTTACAGTGCATTAAGCAATAGCCTTCATACTTTTGTATATTTTTATACAAAGTCAGCTTATTGCCCCCACAACTGGGTCCTCATTTAACCTACCTTAGAAAGGATGGAAGGCTGAGTCAACCTTGAGCCTTGGAGAGATTCAAACCAGCAGAAATTGCAGGCAGCTGTGTTAATAACAGGGTGCGTAAACCCTGTTATTAACTATTTGTAGAAAAAATGCTTTTAAATGTAAAAAAAAGCCTCTGATGATCGCAAAGCTCAGCTGGGCATGTGGGGACAGGGATTTCTGCTACCAGTTCTCCGAACCACCCACTGCCATCGCTACCGGATCAGGCGATCCAATTCAAACTGGGAGCATTTCACCACTGCCTCAATGCAGTGCCACTGCTTCCCACCAGTGCTGTGGGAATTAGTGTTCAACAAAGTGATGGCATGGAAGGGGAACCATCTTTGTGTCTAATTGTTTTGGAATGCAATGCTGTGTAACGGCATCCAGAGGGGACAAGTTAAAATAGTTTATGTCCAGGTTGAGAAGGGTCTGTAGTTATTTTCTCCATCCTCTTTCTGGTTTGTGCAGTCTACAGATTCTCAATGAAAGGCAGGTTGATTGCAATTGTTTTTTCTGCAGTTCTAACTATCCATTGAAGTCTGTACCTGTCCTGTTTGGTTGCTGTGCCAAATCAGACAGTTAAAGGCACAAATGACAGACTCAGTAATTCCTCTGTAGAACTATATCTGTAGATCCTTGGGCAATTTGAGCTGAGTTGACACAGAAAGAACATTCTTTGTTGTGCCTTTTTAATGATGGTTCTAAAGTGTCCATTTCAAGTCCTTGGAAATAATAGAACCTAAAAGCCTGAAGGTCTCTACTGTTGATACTGTGTTGCCTAATATTGTAAGAGGTGGTAGAATAGGAGAGCTTCTTCTAAAATCTACTATCACCTCTGCAGTTTCAAGAATGTTCAGCTCCAGGTTGTTCTGGCTGCACCACAGGGCCAGTTGATCCATCTATACGCAGACTCACTATCATCTCGAATGAGTGTTGTATCATCTGCAAACTTCAGTACTTTAACAGAGGGATCCTTTGAGATGTAGTCATTGGTCCTTCCGGTGAAGACAGGGCCGGCAGCTGACATGCCTAGAGAAGCTCCTCCCTCTGGACTGTCATTTTTCCAACTCGGAGCAGGCTTCCTTTTGTCTGCTTGATTTTCCGAGGTTAAGGAAAGTCCCAGAATCATCCCTCAAGATCCTTTGATAACAGCAACAGCCTGCAAGCAGTTTTAGAAGCTGAACTTCGAAGATAACTGGTGAGCTGAAGCTGGGAGGTGAGGTCGAAACCATGTCGTTGTTGGATAAAACAGCTGTTTTGTAATTTATTTTTCAAATGGACAAAAAACTGTGCCCTTCATTTCTTAAACAATTTATGAGACTATTATTTTTACAAACTACAGAGGCTCTCTTTAATTACAGTTTATCACCCCTTTTTGAAGGTTTGAACGTTATTTTTGAGACTTCTTTACTATAAAACAACAGGGAGAAAAGATTGCTAGAGGCAGCCAAAAAAAGAAAGCATGGAATATTCTTTTGTTTGAAATATAAGTATAAAAGCTGTGGCTTTAATTTACTACTTTTAAAATAATTAGTTGCTCTGTATTGTTTTGTTGTGGGTGGTTGAAATCTGTTTATATATTGTGCAGATTGGCTAAGAAAAGAAATAATTAAATGAAGAAATAAATAACAGTCTCTGAACACTAGGGGGAGTTATGAGGATGCCTAATTGTATGCTGGTGTCCCTTATAAAAGAGATTCTTGATCAGTCCTTGGAGAAGATTCATCATTTTGTGAATCAGCCAAAATATATTAACCCTATAGATGATATTAAAATAGAACAAGAAACGCACGTAGGTGTTGTGAAGATGATCAATCTATTGTGTCAACTTTACAAATAACAGATAATGTAAACAACCTAACTGTAACCTCAGAATATAAACCTGACTTTAGCTCTTTTTATGATGATGGCGTGAGTACAACCCTCCCAGTGCAACTGAAACAAGTGTATCAAGTAAATTCACAGTACTTAAGAGGTCAAGTTTGGGACATTCACTTTATGGATATTAACAAGGCTGAGAATTCTTAAAGAAAAAAAGATGTGACAGCTATTCAGCGAGGGAAAACTTAATTGGGGAAGATTTGCCTCAGACCAATTTTCAACATCTAACAGACAAACTTTGGGACTTTTCTTTTATTATATAAATAAAGCTGAGAATTTCTTTAGGAAAAGAGACTTGATAGACTCTCCCGAGAAGAAAAAGACTCTATTCTATGAAGATACAGTGGGGCAAAAAAGTATTTAGTCAGCCACCAATTGTGCAAGTTCTCCCACTTAAAAAGATGAGAAAGGCCTCTAATTGACATCATAGGTAGACCTCAACTATGAGAGACAAAATGCGAAAACAAATCCAGACAATCACATTGTCTGATTTGGAAAGAATTTATTTGCAAATTATGGTGGAAAATAAGTATTTGGTCAATATCAAAAGTTCATGTCAATACTTTGTTATATATCCTTTGTTGGCAATGACAGAGGTCAAACATTTTCTGTAAGTCTTCACAAGGTTGGCACACACTGTTGCTGGTATGTTGGCCCATTCCTCCATGCAGATCTCCTCTAAAGCAGTGATGTTTTGGGGCTGTCGCTGGGCAACACGGACTTTCAACTCCCTCCAAAGGTTTTCTATGGGGTTGAGATCTGGAGACTGGCTAGGCCACTCCAGGACCTTGAAATGCTTCTTATGAAACCACTCCTTCGTTGCCCGGGCAGTGTGTTTGGGATCATTGTCATGCTGAAAGATCCAGCCACGTTTCATCTTCAATGCCTGTTGTGGCCCCGCCCTCTGAGCCTATCCCATCGGAGGAAGAAAGCTCCGAGCATGAGGAAGAGGAGTCAGCCAGGCCTCCCTCTCCAGGCCCCTCCCCTCTGGCACTGTCTCAGGTGCCGGCCGAGGGAGAGGAGATTAGCAGGGAGACAGGTGTCTCGGATGAGAGTGAAGGAGAGACATCATTCCTGGACGCACGCCTCCGAAGGCGTGATAAACGATTGTAGCAGCTCAGGAGGCGTGCTAGGGATTAGAACTGAGTCACTGGACCACACCCCAGAGACTATATAATAGAGGGTGGTGGCCAGTGATCCCTGTGACAAACAAAAGTAAATCTTGGATAATCACTAAAGCCTGGTCCGAAACTGAGAGGAATATTTATTTCTGTTGGACTCTTGTACGCTGAGTATATTATCTTTCTGTTTCTGTGAAAATAAAGCACTTGGCAGACGGTGTGTATATCGCTGCCAAGTTGGAGATAAAGACCTGGATGTGTGCCAAGTGCTTCCTTAACCCTCGGCTGGCTGTGTTTGTGTGTGTGTGTGGACAGGGAAAGATCATCTTGTTCGTCACCACATACTCCATCGTTAATCCACGATGGACCAACAGCTGCAGCAGCAGTTACAGCAGATGCTGGAGGCCAATCAGCTTCTGCAACAGCAAGTAGCCCAGCTAACTGCCCAACTTGCTTTGGGAAATGCTCCTGCAGCTCCACTTCCTCCCCCTCCCCGTCCGAGATGCCCAGTGAACATGCCAGATAGGTTTTCTGGGCAGCAGGAGATGTTCCCGGCCTTCTTGGGGCAATGCCAACTGTTCATGGCGATGAGGCCGGAGGATGCTTCCTGAGTCTTTGTAATATGCCTCCTCTCTTGCCCCTCCTTCTCCTTTTGCTTCTCTTCTTTGTTTTTGCTGGGCCGAAAGAAATAACTGCTGTTCCCTTAGTCAGAATTTCCTCCGCATTTGAAAAGAAGGGAGGACTAGTCTCAGAAAGCAGCTTGTTATTTAAAGTTCACTGTCTGATATTCAAAATTTCATTTTTTGAGTATGAAATTTTCAATCACAGAAAATAATAGAAAACATCAACATTACAAGAGAACATTTCAGTGAGACTGCCATTGGCATCGGCATCTTGAGATTGCAATGTAACAAGATAATACCGCAATCATACTTAGATTGTGAGGGTGCTGATAGATACTTACCAAAGAATAACATGCAAACTAATAGTTTCTAATTGTAATCTTGCGTTTTGATTAAAGTTGCTCACCTTCTAAGAATCTGCGCATCATATAGTCCTTGGTTGTCCGTGAAAGAGGATTATTAGCATCTGACTGAAGCATTTCTACATCTGGAAAAAATGACCACACATGTACTTAGTTGACTTTGCGAACATACATATTAAATATATGTGTAGCTTCCTATATTTTTATTTTCTTAGATGAGGAAGGATTATTTTTAAAAAGGTGTTGTATTGAAAACAGAAAGAACACCTTTGAAACTTTAGTACTATTCTGAAAATCAATTCATGTCCAGGTATTAACCATACATTTCATATTGTTGGATTAACAATATTTGTTCCTTGTGCTTCCATAAAAGATTGGCCATCAAAATATCACACAAAGGTTATATGTTTACAGGGGGTCCTCAATTTATGAGGACAATTGGGACAGGAATTTCCATTGCTAAGGGAAGTTGTAAATTGTAAAGAACCACCACTTTGCTTAGCAATGAGAATCTCTGCAGTCCCAGTTGTCGTTGATAGAATTCCACACTTGTTAGGCAACTTCCTCTTGCTTCCCACAAGCAAAGTCAGTGGGAAAGACAGAGGATGTCTCAGGCTGGCAGGTGATTGCTGCAGGGTGAGGAAGAGAGGAGTGCACAGAGGGGTAGGATTGGGGATGATGACCGAGGGTGCAAGGGGATGTGGAAGAAATGCTAGGCAGGTTGGGAAGGTGCACTAAGATGCAGTGGTTGGGAAGAGTGTGTGAAGGTGTAGAGCAGATGTGAGAAAGTACGTAAGGGTGTGCATGAGCCGTGGGAGGGCCAGATATGTGAGTAGCACCACAGGGGTCAGGGAGGGATGCACAAGACGTTCCATGTAGGTTGGGAAGGGTGCCCATGAGTTTACATGGGTGGACAGTATGACAGTATACAGAAGGGCTAGGAAGAATGTATGGGTGGGAGAGACATACCCCTGTGACTTGTGATCTTCCCTGCCAGCTTCTTCATTGACTTCCTGGGAATACTGACAGAGAAGTTTGTGACTGGTGATCCTGTGATTGAGAGTGCTTGGGAACTGGTCCTATGAATAAGTTGCAAAGTGCCCAGATTGTGAACACATGACTGCAGGGATGCTGTAATGGCTGTAACTTCAGCGACCGGTCATAATTCCCTTCTTTCACTACCATCACAGCCTTGAACTGTTGCTAAACAAATGGTCCTAAGTCAAGCACTACCTCTATTTTAAATATAAATAACAACAACAACAACAACAACAACTATTATTATTATTATTATTATTATTATTATTATTATTATTATTATTATTTTATTTATATACCGGCCATTCTCCCGAAGGACTCAGGGCGGTGTACAGCCAAAATTAAAATACAAATATACAAATATACAATATCTAGTTAAAATTAATTAAAATCATTAAATAGTTTTGGCTGAATTTTAAGCAGCGAAAAACCCGGAGGTCAGAAATGTTACTAATATCCAGGGGCAATTCATTCCAGAGGGCAGGAGCTCCCACAGAGAAGGATCTCCTCCTGGGTGTCGCCAGCCGACATAACTTGGCAGATGGCACCCTGAGGAGTCCCTCTCTGTGGGAGTGAACTGGTCGGTGGGAGGCTGTTTGTGGCAGAAGGCAGTCCCGTAGATATCCTGATCCTATGCCATGGAGCACTTTAAAGGTGGTGACCAACACCTTGAATTGCACTCAGAAGACCACTGGGAGCCAGTGCAGCTCGCGCAGGAGAGGTGTTACATGGGCATAACAAGGTGCGCCCATAACCACCCGCGCGGCCGCATTCTGGACCAGTTGGAGCCTCCGAGTGCTCTTCAAGGGGAGCCCCATGTAGAGAGCGTTACAATAGTCCAACCGGGAGGTGACGAGGGGGTGAGTGACCGTGCGCAAGGTGTCCCGGGCCAGAAAGGGACACAACTGGCGGATCAGGCGAACCTGATAAAAAGCCCCCCGGGCTACGGCTGTCATATGCTCTTCTAAAGACAGCCGTGAGTCCAGGAGGACACCCAGATTGCGAGCCCACTCTGTGGGGGGCAGAGATTCACCCTCAATAGTCAGCGATGGCACCAGCTGACTATACCGGGACACCGGGAGCCACAGCCACTCAGTCTTGGAAGGGTTGAGCTTGAGCCTATTTTTCCCCATCCAGACCCACACGGCCTCCAGGCAGCGGGACATCACATCAAGGGCATCATTGGGGTGGTTTGGGGTGGAGATGTATAGCTGGGTGTCATCAGCGTACTGGTGGACTCTCACCCCAAAACCACGGATGATCTCACCCAGCGGCTTCACATAAATATTGAACAGAAGGGGCGAGAGGACCGACCCCTGCGGCACTCCCCAAGCAAGGTGCCTCGAGGTCGACCTCTGCCTCCCTGCCAACACAAACTGTGAGCGGTCAGAGAGGTAGGAGGAGAACCACCGTAACACGGTGCCTCCAATTCCTAACCCCCTCAACCGCTGCAGCAGGATACCATGGTCGATGGTATCAAAAGCCGCTGAGAGATCTAATAGGACCAGGACAGAGGAGCAACCCCTGTCCCGAGCCCTCCAGAGATCATCCACCAACGCAACCAATGCCGATTCTGTGCAGTACCCCCGCCTGAAGCCCGACTGGTACGGGTCCAGATAGACCGCTTCCTCCAGGTACTGGGGTAGCTGTCGTGCCACCACACTCTCAACAACCTTCGCCACAAAACGAAGGTTGGAGACCGGACAGTAATTTGCTAATAGAGCCGGGTCCAGAGATGGCTTCTTGAGGAGGGGCCTCACCACCACCTCTTTCAAGACGGCGGGAAAGGCACCCTCATTCAAAGAAGCATTTATAATCCCAGAATTGCCCAGAAACATGCAAGTTCTTTGAAGATACAGATGAGATGCCTATCCTCCATATAGTAAAAGCTCCTGTAGCATAAAGACAATGTGACACTAAATGTTCCAATAATTAATGAGCAATATTGATCTCCTTATTAAGACTGCAGAACAAATTTTGGTAAGAGAATATCAAGAAACTATAAGAACCTAGATAGGAAATAAAAAGATTTGGAGCATCATTCCAATGGATGATGATGTGCCAAGGAAGGAACAAAAGATTCTGGAGGTGAATTGTTGGCTCAGGAAATGGTGTCAATAACTCAGAACGGCTTACAGAATTAAAACACACTTAACACCCCCACACACACTGGCACTCAAGGTTAAACAATGGCCCAACACACAGCTCATCTACTCACCATTAAGAAAAAAAAAGGATTCCTGCACCATGGTCATCTCTACCTATAAGAAGGGCTTCTGGCAAGAGATAAACTTCCATTTCACGAAGACAGGGAAGAATATATTTCGAAAACATTTGTAAAAGTCATCTAGAGAGCTTTAAACTAACTGGAAGGGGAAGAAAACCTTAACTTGAGCCATACTTACAACATAAATCTGAAAAGAGTAAACCTTAGGACAAGGAAGGAAGTGCTAAAGGGCTCAGATGCCTGTACCCAGTGTGCTGTGTATGAGCAATAAATGGGCAAAATTTGGTCCTAGTAGAGAAATAAATATAATATTCTAGATATGACTTAGGTAGGATGAATCTCATAATTAGTATTCAGTATTAGAAGAAAATTATTTGTTCAAAAGAAATAAACTCAACAAAAGTCATATATAGAATATCATATTTATTTCTCTACTAGGACCATGTTTTACCTATTTATTGCTCACATTGCATTATATGTAAAGAATGATTACTCTTGTACGAAAATGTATCACCCTGAAGGACGAAAACCCTACCAAGAGTGTCTGGCTAAATAGTCTGGCTGCTAAGGAATAAAACTCAACAGACAGTTGAATAAAACTCAACTCACAGTTGAATAATTCAACCGTGAATTATTCTGTGATCAAGCTTGTGGAAAAATTGTCACTGCATCTCTTAGAAGCAGCCAAATGCTATATCTTCTGTTGCCAAACCCTTCAGTCTTATACTCCAGAGATATTTTCCATTCTAGACTTCAGTCCAGACTTTATGGATAAATATACCTACCTCACTTCTTTTCTGTTTCCCACTTGTCTACCACACTTTTCCTTAGGAAAAACAGTTATCAATATCTGTCTAACTTAGTTCCAACCATAACATCCATTAAGATGCAAAAAGGCTAAAACTAATACTATGGTAGCAATGTACAGGTAGTCCTTGACTTACAACCATTTGTTTAGTGACTGTTTGAAGTTACAATGGCACTAAAAAGTGCCAATTTACAAAAAAGTGCTTTATGGCCGTTTTTCATAACAGCCATTTTTATGACTGTTGCAGCATCCCCATGGTCATATGAACAAACTTCAGACTGTTGGAATACAGTATTAATGCATTTTGTACAACTACACAGCAGTATTCAGTAAAGATATATATTCTTCAATGAGTAGATGGCACTGTCGCAGTTAAACAGAAAAGCACATGTGGACTGTGCATTGTTTGTTCTGCAGGGCTATATACTGTACAGAATTCTAACAGTTTCTGGGCCAAATCTTAGCTGATTACAGCAAATAAGCACAAGATGACTGCAACAGAATAAAAGAAAATGGCCAGTAACACAGCTGCCACAAAACTTTCATTTACAAATCTGACAAACCAGAAGTACCAGTCTTGGAAATTCAAGATGAAGATGCTGCTAATAAGAGTGTATATGGAGATTCTCAGTCATCCAGGTCATGGTTGTCCCAAAAATGCTTTTTAAAGAGACAACTGGACCTTCTGCTTTTTCTTTGAAGACATCTTCAAAGAAAAGTCTTAAAAGAAAAACCAGGAAGTCCAGTTGCCTCTTGAGAGAGCACCTTTGGGATGCTAATAAGAGTATGATTGTGGTGAGACAGTCGGGGAAATAGCGGGCTCTGATGAGCCCCGCAAAAACCCCAGCTGCCGAACTGCCGCCAATGGGTCTTCGGACCGGAACCGTCCTGCAGGGATGGGGATGGAAGAGAGGTGCCTCAGACAACCAGAGGAATGGGCAAGTTCCTCGGAGGTTGGAGGGAGCTCTCTGTGAGTCAGCAGTGGGGGGCAGCTGCCAAGAAGCTGGGACAAACCGGGCAAGCGATGTGCAGGAGGAAAGCAGAAAAGAGCGATGCCTTTTGAAGCCGGGTGAATGCCATCCAACCCAGGTTTGAAACGTTTGGAGTAATGGCTTTCTATTTTGTAAGACCCTTAGCTTTAAATCAGCGGCTCCGGAGCTAAGGGGCATAGAAGATTTTAAGATGAAATTTCTAAAAGAACAGAAAAAGACCCAATTGAAAATTGATATCTGAAAACAGATCAATTGCCAACGGAGCAGCAAATAATTCAAAAAATTTATACATGTGCAGAAATGGATAGACTAATGTTGAAATTGAAAGATAAGGAAGACTCACAGTATTTTAAGGTATGGGATAGTTGGTATGAGTGGATAAACCAATGGAAAAGAAGGTAAAGTTAAAATTTAGTAAGAAATTAAAAGTAATAATTATACGCCATCATCAAGATAAAAAAGGAAATAAGTCATTGTGTACATTTGTACTTTATATACCATATATACTTGTTTGTTGGTTGTGATTAGTATCGTTGATTGTATTTTAAGGTTGTGAATGTTTTATATAATTTTATCTTTTTAAATTTAATAAAGTTTGTTTTTTAAAATGAACTGCAGACATGGACATTTTCAGCGCTACAGCAGTATTTAGTAGAGATATATATTCTTCACCCAGTAGATGCCAGTGTTATAAGTTTGTAGTTGCATCTATGGTATACTCTGCCAGGGGTTTCAAACTCAATCATGTCGCAGGATGGATTGTGATTTTTTTTGCCTTTGCGGAGGCAGGGTGGGCATGGTCTCCATGGGCCATATACGGCCTGCGGGCCACCAGTTTGACAGACCTGTTCTTGTTCTGACCTAGGCCCCCTTAATAAGCAGGAGGCAGGAATTACTGGCAAAACCTCTTTTATTTACACAACTGTGAATTACCTTCACTCACAGTCAACAAGGTTTGTCCAAACAGTTTTTCAAAGGAATATTTCTCAACACACTTTATCTTGTTTGGCAAGGTGCCATGTAAATTGTTTCCAACTGCAGTACAAGGCAAAACTTGGAACAGAATCTCTCAAAGTCACGGAATGAACTAATTGTTTCCTGCAAAAGCCGACTCTCTGTTTGCTCCTCTTTTATTTCCTATGGGAGGGGCCAATTATCTCCAAGGTGTGGCCTTAATCCCTAGTCAACCCTGCTTTCTTAATTGTTCTTGTCTTCTGGCAGCTCTGCGCATGTGCACACGGAATGGGCTCCAGCTGTTCCACTGCCTTGCTGCTGTCTATCTTTCTCTCTGCCTGCAATGCAGAGCCCTCGTCCAAGCTTTCCCCAGCCCCCAGGACTGGCCCAAGTACCTCCCCAACCTCCTCACTGTCCAACTCTGCTGCCAGCTCTGCTGACCGCCAGCAGGCCACAACAGCTCTATGCCTTTTCTTTGAATAAAAAGTTTCCTGCTTCCTTGTCACAGTTAAACATAAAAGCACATGTGGACTGTTTGTTCTGTAGGGCTATACACAGAATTTCTAACACTTGGTGTCATGGTTGCATCTCCCCCATCCAAGCTTCATGATCTGATTTTTTTGGGGGGGGGGGGGTGGAGATTGGAATATAAGGAATAAGGGGAGAATGGAAGTCCAGGTGAGCCTTGTAAGAAGCTACAGCCAACCAAGATCAACTAATAATATGCAGAGTGGGAGCTGAGCACCTGTTTCCTAAACAATATACAAGCACCTGATTGGACATTTGCAGATAACGGATGGGGGAGGAGAGGGGGGAATGGTGGGAGGGGGAGCAGACGGAACTTTCCTTTGTGTTGTTTGCACAGGAAAACCTCAGATTCAGCTTATCCTAGTTCTGTAACTATTTAAGCTTTAGTCAAATATAGTCTTGGCAAAACAAATGGTCAGGAGTCTTTCTTTGCTAGATGACTGAGTGGAACAGTTGACATTTGGCAACTGGCACATATTTATGATGGTTGCAGTGCCCCAGGGTCATGTGATCACCTTTTGCAACCTTGTGACAAGGAAACTCAACAGGGAAGCCAGATTCACTTAACAACCGTGATACTAATTTATCAACTGCAGGATTGCTTAACAATTGTGGCAGAAAAGGTTATAAAATGGGGCAAAGCTCACTTAACAAATGTATCACTCAACAACAGAAATTTTGGGCTCAATTGTGATTGCAAGTTGAGAACTATTTGTATTCTATGTTCTATGTTCCTCCATATCCAAACTTGAAGTGCAATACTATAAAGAATACAGTCTGCCAAATCTGTAAATATAACATCCACTACATGAACATTGCTGCTTACAGGTAAGTATGTTCCCTTTCTACTTTTTTGCTTTTTTTACTTACAATTCCCATGCAAAATTAAATGTTTTAACTTTGCATCACATCTGCAAAATAGCCACATTTAAAGTGACAAGAAATTTTGGTTTAACATTAGTTAGTAGCTACCATCACTTATATTATGAGATAAACAGAGCCTGGTGGCTCAGCAGACTAAAAGCACTGTTATTAACATCAAGCTGTCTGCAATTACTGTAAATTCGAATTTCACCAGGCTCAAGGTTGACCAGCCTTCCATCCTTTCTAAGGTAGGTAAAATGAGGACCCAGATTGTGGGGGCAATAAGCTGACTTTGTATAAATATACAAAAGGATGAAGGCTATTGCTTAACGCATTGTAAGCCGTCCTGAGTCTCTGGAGAAGGGTAGCATATAAATCAATTTTTTAAAAAAATAAATAAATAAGGAGCACTGTATATGTACATAAGTCCTCTGTAGAACTGGGGATCAAACCACCCATGGATTCATAGAGTTCTTCATCACAACTGGGGTTCAGTGAACATTTCATCAGAAGGTCAGCAGAGACATGAGCCATGGACTCATAAATAGAGCCATCTTCCTCCCCCTGCATCAACTCCTCTTTTATGTGAGATTTCAGCATATCTGCTGTCTCCTGCAAGAAAAAGAAAAGCAAATGGTCTCTCTAGCACAGTAATGACTGCTTGATTAATACAATCAGTTCAAAATATGGTCCTACTGAACCTAATTTAAAGGTAGCAAAGTGAAACCCAGTCTACAAGTATATCATGTATAAAACAACAGAATCATAGAATAGGAAGAGACACAAAGATCATCTAGCCAACTGCAAAGTGTTGGAATCAGTTAAACCTTCCATGAGAGATGACTGCCCAGGACAGTTGTAGAGGAGACCCTACAACTTTCATAAGTAGATTTATTCCACTGCTGTGCAGTTGAGTGTTTTGTTGTTGTTGTTGTTGTTTTGGTTTTCGTCCCTTAGAGAAAATTATGACTCCTGGCAATTTCCTGGGCCAAGTCCCTATAGTTTTCTTGGCAAGATTTTGGAAGTAATTTGTCATTATCTTCTTTCTATGGCTGAGAGTGACTAGCCCAAGGTCATCCAGCTAGCCTTGGTCTAAAGTAGGTTTAGAACGCACTGTCTCCTAGTTTCTAGCCTGGTGCCTTAACCACTACACCAAAGTGGCTTTGAATAGATCTTATCATTAGGAAATTGTATTCAAATAAAATCTTGGCAGCTGGAACTTATAGCTATTAGGTTTGGCTCTGGTTTTTGTAGTCATGGAAAATAGTTCCGGATCATCTTCCCTGTAACTTCTTTATATACCTGAACATACCATATCTCCATTCAGTCTCATTTCTTCCAGATTGAAGATCTCTAGTTCCTTCAACCTATCAACATAGGGCATCTCTTCAAGTACTTGTATCTTCTTCCCTGCTTTCCTCTGAACTTTCTCTAATTTAATATCTATTTGGAAATATAATGCTCAGTTCTCTGATATTTATTATTCGTGTTCAGCTTGTTATCAGTGATCACCTCAAAGTCCTTCTCTAATGTATTTACAAGCCATGTATTCCCATATTATATAGCTGTCCTAGATTTTTTCTTTCTAAATGTAATATTCTAATTAAGAAAGTTTATTATATATTGCATATTACATCTTCAGAATATTTCGGTTACAAGAATCCAAGGAAAGTTCAACAAAACTGTCTCCCAATTCTGCTCCTTTTCAAAAAGATACTAGTTGATACCTGCAATGTAGATATATATACCCCACAGTGATTGTGCACATATCAGTTCCTCTGTGTTCCTTTGGAATCTACTTAACCCATACAGATTTTTTCCTGTGTGAAAACTGAAGTATCAAATGTCTCTAGATCTAATTCTAAAAGTCCCATTTAGATTAATGGTGAGGACTCCTTAAGATCTGTCTTTCAAATTATTATTTCAGTACATGAATAGCCCCTTCATCTTCTGGAAAACTCAATATCATTCACATGTTTATTATTGTGGAATAAAACATACATATATCACTGAAACCTTCAAATCTATTGTTTCTATGTGAGTCATGAACTGTTAAGTTTTAGCCCCAGTACTTTTCTTCCCATTATAACAGAGAGAAAAAAATATTTTTACCACATATTCATCAATGAATTGACGGAGATCTTTGAAGCCATGCTTTTCAGCAATGTTGTTAGGATAGTGACCATACTTGTTGGCAACACTATAAGCCTGCAGAGCTCCTGGGCATGTAAGCAAAAGGGCTGTGAGATTTTTTAAACCATATTTTGCAGCAAAGTGCAGCAGAGTTGGCAGCTCTTCGTCTCTTTGACCTGAAAGAAAAAGGAGGAAAATAACAATTTCTTATAGAGCTATGCCACTAGTGACAAATTAAACAATGGAAATGGCCTAAATTTAATTTCAATTTTTGTTTATCATGTGTAGACTACTGGCTTGTCCAGTAGAATCCCTATAAGGATATGACTGCCAACTCAGGTCACATGTGGCATTTTTGGGGAGGTGGGGGTCATGGCTAATCTGCAAGATCTGATAAAGCAATTTCTAGAATACATACAAGAGTATTGTACATTATATCAGTTCCTAAATATAAAATGAGTCATGTGCTGATGTACAAAGTTGGCAACTGATATATTGGCATGGGTGACTTGGGCCAGTCACTCTCTTTCAGACCAAATTACCTCACAAGGGTGGTTGTTGTGGGGAAAATTGGAGGAGGAAAGAATATTAGATATCTTCACGGACCGGAAGCATCGTGGTGAGACAGTCGGGGATTAGCAGGCTCTGATGAGCCCTGTGAAATCCCAGGCTGATGAACCGCTGCAGAGGGGTCTTCGGACCAGATCTGTCCTGTAGGGACAGAGAAGAAAGAGAGAAGACCAAGAGGAACAGGCAAGTTCCTCGGAGGTCAGAGGAAATTCTTTCTGACTCTGCAGTGGGGGGCGGCAGCCATTACAACCAGTAGTAAACTGGGCCAATCGGATTAAGCGAAGTGCAGGAGCGGAGAACTGAATGGAATATTGCTGCCAGGTGAGTGATATTTAACTCATCGGCAGAAAGGGGGGAAAAAGGAAGGATTTTTAAAACAATTGCAAATGTCCTGGCGTCATAATAATGGCTAATAGGCGTGGGAAAGGACGGAAGAAGAAGAGTAAGGTGAAAGTTACAAAGTAACAGAACCCGACTAGAAATTTATTTGTTTTGGATTTAAAATACTTGGAGAATCTTTAAAAAAAAAAAAAAGAAAAATCAAGAACCCGAAAAGACTGTTTTTCAATTTGGAAACTTTAAAGGGAGTTTTAAAAAAAATGAAGAAAAGCCTCTAATAGAAAGTACTGGTTAATGACTCTAAATTGGAACCTAATTGGAATGTAACATGGAATTTGGACTATATAAATCTGGACTGAATTTTAAATTGACTTGGTGTAAGTAAAAACTGTTAAAACAGACTGCAACCAAAATGGATGCCTTTTAAGCTTGCCAATTGTAAACGTGGATTTATTGTGGCCCGTCAGCAGCCTGTGCAGCTAGTAGCTGATTCCGACAGCGAGGAGGCTGGTGTGGTGCTACGCAGCAGCCTGTGCAGCTGGCACTCAAGTTGGACAATGAGGAGGCTGGAGAAGATGTGGTGCCAGAGGCGGGGATTCAGCCAGGGCCTTCAGAACCTCCAGAAGCTCCCATAAGTGAAGAAGAAGAAGAGGAGGAGCCTCTTCTCGATGCACAGGCACGCAGAGCTGCCAAAAGGCAGGAGTGGCTCCTCAGGAGGAGGTGTCCTCGAGAGTAAGGCTTGGGGCTAATTGGCCACTCCCTTAGCCTATTTAAGGAAGGACGACGACTGAGGCAATTTGCAGAGAACAACTTCGTTCACTCTCCTTCGTGTCTTGATCTTAGTTCTCTGCAAATTGCTTCTGGGCTTTCTGCCAACCATAGTAAGATTACAATAATTTATTCTTTGGATTCTTGTAGGCTGCTAAGAAAGTTAATTAACAGCCTTTGTTTGAAAAAGACTGATTTAATTTAGTAAACTAAGGTTTGTACAGACTTTATGTGTGCTGCATTCTTTGGGGTCCGTAGCTGGGGCAGAACAGGATTGTAGAGAGCATCTTCAGGAGGGGAAAAAAATCATTATAGCACTGAACTTTTTAAAAAGAACAAAATGGTGCAGGAACTGAAGGAAATGATAATGATGTACCTATCGTTGAAAATGGAAATAAGGGAAATAACTACAATGTTGCATGGAAAACTGGAACTTGGATGACCAAAAAATTGATTTAGGATATATTCAAGCTGATAAAAGAAACAACTAACAAGAAGCAAGGAAAAGAGACTGAAAATAAAGAAGACGACAAAGACAAGGAGATTGATTATGGAAAATTAAATGATTATCACATTGGGTTTAACAATGGAAAAAATGGAAAAAGGGGAAAGAAAAAAAAAGAAAAGAGGATGGAATAGAAAGAATATAAAAAACTTAAAATGATTACACTGGGGTTATCAGTGAGAAAATAAGAAAAAGGGAAAAGGGATGGAAAATAATGGGAAAGATACAACAAAATAGAAGAGTTTATAATCTTAAAAAACAAAAGAGGTGCGGGAACCAGGGTCAAGGAGGGGGTTAGAGCTTGTGTTGTGGATGGATATTACATCAGTACTGTGGGTGGGAGGGGCAGATATGGCGGGAGCAGGGGGCCACATCAGGTTGTGGGAGTGCACGCCCGCTGGCTCCAAGTGGTGGCATGCTCCGGCCTCCAATGCTCCTCTCGTTCCCCAGGTTGCACAGACCCTCAGGCCCTGGGCCTTCGGCTGATGCTGTGCAATGCCCGGTCCATGGTAAATAAAGCCCCCCTCATTTGTGATCTTGTTCAGGAGGGGGGAGCGGACCTGGTGGGTATTACGGAGACCTGGTTGGGCCAGGAGGAAGGTGTCCCCCTCGTTGAGATGTGCCCACCCAGTTTCCGCACATTCCATCAGCCGAGGACACAGGGGAGGGGCGGGGGGGTGGCGGTTGTCATTAGAGAAGGTCTTGGTCCGAGGGAGGCCACTGTTCCTCAGATGGCTGGATGTGAGTCCCTCCTTGTGAAGTGGGATCCTGGGGTGCAGATGGGCATGCTGGTTATGTACCTGGCTCCCTGCCACGTGACGGCAGCCCTGCCCGAGCTGCTCAACATTATAGCCGCGGTGGCGGTTGACACCCTCAGACTTATGGTCATGGGGGATTTTAACCTGCCATCCGTCGGTGAGGCGTCTGAGGTGGCTCGGGAGTTCATGGCTTCCATGATGGCCATGGACCTGACCCAGTTAGTTCATGGCCCTACTCACACGGGGGAAACACGCTAGACCTGGTTTTTGTCTCTGGTCAGTGGTTGAGTGATCTTGAGATAGGGGATATAGTGATCGAGCCCTTGTCATGGTCGGATCACTCCCTCCTTCGCTTTGACCTTCGAACCGCCGCACCCCACCGCAGGGAGGCGGAACCATTGAGGTGGTACCGCCCCAGGTGCCTGATGGATCCAGATAGGTGTTGTGGCCCCGCCCTCTGAGCCTGTCCCATCGGAGGAAGAAAGCTGAGGAAGAGGAGTCAGCCAGGCCTCCCTCTCCAGGCCCCTCCCCTCTGGCATTGTCTCAGGTGCCGGCCGAGGGAGAGGAGATTAGCAGGGAGACAGCTGGTTCGGATCAGAGGGATGAAGAAACATCATTCCTGGACGCATGCCTCCGAAGGCGTGATAAACGATTGCAGCATCTTAGGAGGCGTGCTAGGGATTAGAACTGAGTCACTGGACCACATCCCAGAGACTATATAATAGAGGGTAGTGGTCAGTGATCCGTGTGACGAACAAAAGTAAACCTTGGATAGTCACTAAAGCCTCGTCCGGAACTGCTGGGAGAAATATTATTTCTGCTTGGACTTTTTGTACGTTAAGTATCTTATCTTTCTGTTTGTGAAAATAAGGGCATTTGGCAGACGGTGTGTCTATCGCTGCCAAGTGGGAGATAAGACCTGGGTGCATTGCAAAGTGTTTCCTTAACCCTCGGCTGGCTGTGTTTGTGTGTGTGTGGGGACGGGGACAGATCAATAGGTTCCAGACGGAGCTTGGGCCATTTCCTGAGGCTCTGGCACACGGCTCGACTGAGGAGCTGGTGGCCGCCTGGGATAGGGCAGCCGCTGGAGCTTTGGATCGGGTCGTGCCTTTGCGGCCTCTGACCCGGCGCCGATCTCGCCTGGCTCCTTGGTTAACCAAGGAGCTGAGGGAGATGAAGCGCTGGAAAAGACGCCTGGAGAGCGGTTGGAGGGCCAGCCATTCTGAATCTGACCGAACACACTGGCAAGGTCTCATATTAAGACCTACCTGGTGGCAATAAAAGCGGCGAAGTATAACTATTTTGCTGCTCTTATTGTGTCATCAGATAATCGCCCGGCCGCCCTGTTTAGGGTGACCCGCTCCCTGCTCCACCAGGAAGCGTGGGAGGACCCCTTGGAGGGTAGAGCTGAGGATTTTGTACAGTATCTGTATGACAAAATCGCTCACATTCGGGAACACCTGGACTCTGACGGGGTAGATTCAGGGGGGATGATGGAGGTAGCTCTTGTGAGTATTATCTGGGAAGAGTTTGATTCTGTGATGCCCGAAGACGTGGACAGGATACTGGGCAGACTGAGCACAGCCACATGTTTACTGGACCCGTGTCCCTCCTGGCTGGTGCTGGCCTCTCGGGAGGTTACACGAGGCTGGCTCCAGGGGATTATAAATGCTTCCCTGAGTGAGGGTATCTTCCCCGCCGCCTTGAAAGAGGCGGTGGTGAGGCCTCTCCTCAAGAAGCCTTCCCTGGACCCGGCAGTGTTGGCAAATTATCGTCCAGTCTCCAACCTTAGCTTCGTTGCGAAGGTTGTTGAGTGTGTGCTAGGGCAACAGCTCCCTCAGTACCTGGATGAATCGTCATATCTGGATCCGTTCCAGTCAGGCTTCAGGCCTGGGTACAGCACGGAAACGGCATTGGTCGCGTTGGTTGATGATCTCTGGAGGGCTCGGGACAGGGGTTGTTCCTCTGTCCTAGTCCTATTAGACCTCTCAGCGGCTTTTGATACCATCGACCATGGTATCATGCTGCACCGGCTAGAGGAGTTAGGGGTGGGGGGCACCATCCTATGGTGGTTCTCCTCCTTTCTCTCTGACTGGTCGCAGTCCGTGTTGACAGGGGGGCAGAGGTCGACCCCGAGGCCCCTTATATGTGGGGTGCCACAAGGGTCGGTCCTCTCGCCCCTTCTGTTCAACATTTATGTGAAGCCGCTGGGTGAGACCATCCGTGGTTTCGGGGTGAAGTACCATCAGTACACTGACGACTCTCATCTGTACATCTCCACCCCAGACCACCCCAACGATGCCCGGTGCCTTGAAGTGATGTCCCGGTGCCTGGAGGCCATGCGGATCTGGATGGGGAGAAACAGACTCAGGCTCAACCCATCCAAGACCGAGTTGCTGTGGTTTCTGACATCCCGATATAGTCAGTTGGTGCCATCACTGACTATTGGGGGCGAGTCATTGGCCCCCACCGAGAGGGTTCGCAACTTGGGTGTCCTCCTGGACTCAGGGCTGTCTTTGGAAGAGCACGTGATGTCTGTGGCCAGGGGGACTTTTTATCAGGTCTGCCTGATTCGCCAGTTGCGTCCCTTTCTGGATCGGGACTCGTTAAATACGGTCACTCATGCTCTCGTTACTTCCCGCCTGGACTACTGCAATGCTCTCTACATGGGGCTCCCCTTAAGGAGCACCCGGAGGCTCCAGCTGGTCCAGAACGCAGCCGCGCGGGTGGTTATAGGAGCGGCGTGGTGCTCCCATGTGACCCCCCTCCTGCGTGAGCTGCACTGGCTCCTGGTGGTCTTCTGAGTGCCCTTCAAGGTTTTGGTTACCACCTTTAGAGCGCTCCATGGCATCGGACCGGGATATCTATGAGACCGCCTTCTGCTACCAATAGCCTCTCACCGACCAGTACGCTCTCATAGAGAGGGGCTTCTCAGGGTGCCGTCGGCCAAACAGTGTCGACTGGCGGCCCCCAGGGGGAGAGCCTTCTCTGTGGGGGCACCTACCATCTGGAACGAGCTCCCCCCAGAGATACGGAGGATCCTGGATCTGCGCACGTTTCGTCGTGTCCTCAAAACTTTTTTATTTCAGCAGGCTGGCCTGGCCTAACTCTCCTCTTTTAAATTTTTAATTCGTTTGGTTTTATAAATTGGGTGTTTTAATCTGTGTTTCGGCCAAAATATTTAATAATTTTGAGGGACTTTTAATATTTGTATTATCTGTATTTTATCTTGGCTGTTCACTGCCTTGAGTCCTCCGGGAGTAGGTCGGTATAGAAATTTGATTAATAAATAATAATAATAAATAAATAAAATGACTATATTGGAATTAGGGAAAAGAGAGATCAGGATTTTAAAATACAAAAAAGAAGAAGGGGTAAGAAAAAAAAGAGTAAAATATAAACATAGAAAAGGAGAAAGAAATGGAAGGAGAATATGAGGTAAATGAATAAAAGATGAAATTGTATTTCTAATGATTTTAAAACTATATGGGTGTATGAATAATTGGAATATTTTTAATTAATGAAGGGGATTGTAATAAATGAGATACCCTTAATTATATATTGGATTATGAATTAATTAGATATATTTAACTAGTCTTTATAAAAATGATATAAAAATGTTGAAGCCTATTAGTTGGAACAGTTGACAAAGAAAAAATTATTTGAGATTGGAACTAAAGAATTTAAGAAAATAATTGGGAATTGTATTATGTTTTATGAATGTAAAGGTAAATGTAGAAGTATTGGAGTAAGATTGATATTTAATTGATTTTTTATTTAATATGTTTAATTGTTGCAATCTATTATTTGGAATAGTTGATAAAAGAATCATTGGTGATTGGAATAAGAGAATTTAAGGTAATAATGGGGGATGGTATTAGGTTATATGAATTTAAATTTAGGGGTTCAAATTTTAAGGAGGGAAAAGAAAAAATGAACTATATTAGGATGAGAAGTTAAGATGAAGGGTAATATTGGTTTCTTAGAATTAGAGAGAATAAATGATATGAGAAAATTTATATATAATGTTGTGTTAAAATTGTGTTAAAGATGAACAAAAATCTGTATAAATCTAAAACCGGGCCAATATTCTGATGATGCATTGTATGTATGTTTGTGTGTTTAAAAAATAAAAAAAAAACTTTATTTAAAAAAAAAGAAAGAATATTAGATATGTTCACCACCTTGAGTTATTTATAGAAATAATAAAGGCGGAATAAAAAATCTATAAATAAAAAATGGTAATCTTTCTTTCTGATCATTGCCACTGCTGCCATTAATTACAATAATTAAACTTGCCTATTAAAGCATGAATTATTAAATAAATAAATATCAATAAAGAAATAATGGCATTATTTCAATGTATATTCTTCTGAACTATGATTTTTCTTAAAAGAACGTTTCAACAATAGGATCAGTATTCTGTCCATATTGTCATGGTTCCGGGTAATGCTCCTAACCAATTCAAGACTCTGAGGCCTTGGCTTCCTCAAAAATCCGGTTTAATGGGTACATCATATCAGCATGGTCAAAGGTGAAACCAACACTGAATAATTCCCACATTTTTGGTATAATTAAAGAATAGACACTGTCCACCCCCTCATGTCACATGTCAGGTTAGCCAACCAAGCAGGTGAACTTCTCAGCACTCCCCCCTGCCATTGCTGATTTAGCCTTGGTTCTCAGGAGCCTTATCGTTGTTATGTCTGGCACACTGGAGGAAAACATTCTACATTCCATAAGTCCCCCTCCCCCCCCCACATAATATGGCAACTAAGAAACAAAGCAAGAAAAATATGGCTGCAGCTAGAGTCGTTTTGAGAGTTGACACACATCTCTGTTTAGTCTCTTAAAATATTTGTTTTAGGAATTGGCATACAGCTGTGCTAGTTCCTCTAGTTCCATGATGGCGAACCTATGGCACATGTGCCACAGGTGGCACGTGGAGCCATATCTGTGGGCACGCAAGTGTTGCCCTAGCTCAGCTCCAGCGCTCATGCGTGCACCGGTCATCTGATTTTTGGGCCTTCTGGGCCTACCGGAAGCCGGGAAACAGGCTATTTCCGGCCTCCAGAGGGCTTCCGCAGGAGTGGGGAAGGCTGTTTTCGCCCTCCCCAGGCTTCTAGAAAGCCTCTGGAGCCTGGGGAGGGTGAAAACAGGCCTACCAGGCCCACCGTGCCATCGCATGCCAAAAATGGGGGTCGGCAGGGGGTTGCACGTGCATGTGGGGGGGGCGGAGCAGGGCGCAGCATTCAATTATGGGTGTGGGCACACACATGCGCAACCCCCCCATGCTCCCCATGCTTTTGGCATGCGATGGCAAAAAGGTTAGCCATCACTGTTCTAGTTGCTAGGATTGGGCAAGACAGTCACACATGCCCAACTCTTTCATATAACATATGCTTTTGCATAATGTAGTAGCACTTGAATTTAGTATAGAATCATTCATATAGGCTTTTTTACCCAAATCACCATCGTACTCACTAGTAATATTTTCTTCTTCCAATTGGTTGATTCCTAAGAGGTGCAAACCACTGGCAGGAAGGTTTTTTTTCAATGATTCTGTGAGGATTTTGTCCAGAGCTTCTGTGTTATAGGGTACAATCTTAAATGCCTGGATGTAAGAAGAGAACAACCACAAATTATGTATACCCAGTACTGATTCAATGTATTAAGAATTTGACTGTGACTTTAAAAACTTAAGAAATTATTAGCATTTAATAATCTTAAAACAAAATGATGATCATCTATCATCCTGCTGTACTCATCTTAATTCACCTGGGTAAATTAAATGATGCTGTCGGTGTTCTTCATGATGCTTGGAGGCTGTGGAAGGCTGGATGGAGAACAGGCTTCAATTGAACCCTGGTAAATTGTGTGACTCTGGGTGGGTGGGTCCTGTGTATTTGGGGGGGGTTTATCATTTTTGGTCTTGGATGGGGTTGCCCTGCCCCAGATAGATCCATACATAATCTGGGGGATGTCCTGGACTCACAACTCCTGCTCAAGGAGCAGACAGCAGTCATGGCTAGGAAGGCCTTTGAGTTGTGCACCAGTTGCACCCCTTCCTATTTCGGAGGTCCTTCTCTCAAACATTCATGCCCTGATCATCTCCCTAGGGACTCAGGAGAATGTGCTCTGCATAGGGCTACCCTTGAAGAGGATCCATAAGCTGGAGTTGGCACAGAATGTGGCTATGCAGGCAATTTTGGATGCCCCAAGGACTGAGCCTGTAAAACCTTTGTTGCATGAACTGCATTGAGTGCTTGTTTGCTCCTGGATCTAATTCAATGTGCTGGTTATCACCTTTAAAGCCCTTCATGGCATGCAACTGGATTACCTGAGGAAGCATCTTGTTCCAATTACATTGACCCATCCCATTCTGTCAGGCAAAATGGGTATGCTACAGACCATATCAGCTGAAGAATTTCAACTGACAGGATCTAGAAAGAGCCTTCTTTGCAGTGACCTATGAAACATCCCCCATCCAGAGGTGAAGTTGGCATCCAGACTCTTGCCTTCCAGAGAGTGTGAAAACCTGTCTCTGCCAACTTGCTTGGGGATTGAAGAGTGGTATGCCACTTGGGGGGGAAGTTGGTGCCTTGAGGGCACTCCCTCCAATTTTATCTTTGTTTATACTTGTTTCTCATCCTGTTTTGATTCTATTTTAATTGTATGTTTTTATATGGTTTTATATAGCAGCCCAGAGTCACTTAGGTAGTTAGACTGGCTCTGGCTACTCCCAAGGAAAGAACAACCCTTGAGTCCATAAGTTTTAGAGAAACAGTACTTTTACTAAAAATACTGAGTGCAGCATTGATGAGGCAAGCTCTGAGGAAAAACCATGTGAAAATTGTATTTTGAAAGCGATCCCCAATGTCCAAAACCCTCCCCCTGGGAGAACAGTCCAATTAGGTCTCATTCCAATGTTTTGGGAAATCGGTGCCTCAGGCACCAGTGTAATTCCTTTTCCAGGACTGGCATCTATGAAGGTTGGCAGATGGCTCAGTTTGGCACCTCTGGTTCCTGTTAGTGTCCATACTCCAATAGCATTCTTTCAACCTCCAGCATGCCTTCCCCCCCACCCCATGCCCCCTTCCCCCTGGTTATGGCAGTAGCTAGTGAACTTCAAAGAAAGTGAAGATGTGTGGCTGATATGGGTAGTATCTAAATTTGATAAATAAAATAAGTTTGTAATAATACTGAAAGCAGTGTTGTATATTTAGACAGTAGCAGTCAACTGATGGCTGATACGAAAATGAATGTTCTTAAGCTACATACATATACAATGTTTACTACCAAACATTTAGAAATCATCAGGTAATAAATATGGAAAAAGTAAGTATAGTAATACAGGTAGTCCTTGACTTACAAGAGTTCATTTAGTGACCAATCAAAATTACAATGGCACTGAAAAAAGTGACATAACCATTTTTCACAGTTACAATCTTTGTAGCATTCCCATGATCATGTGATCAAAATTCAGAAGCTTGGCAACTGATTCATACTTATGATCATTGCTGTGTCCCAAAATCGTATGATCAGCTTTTGCAGCCTTTTGACAACCAAATTTAATGGGGAAGCCAGATTCATCTAACAACTGGGTTACTAACTTATCAATTGCAGTGATTCACTTAACAACTGTGGCAAGAAAGGTGGTAAAATGGGGTAAAACTCGGTTAACAAATGTTTCACTTAAACAACAGAAATTTTGGGCTCAATTATGGTTGTAAATCGAGGACTGTATATTTTGATATACAGCTCCTAACAATATTAGAAGCTTCTAACAATATTACTAGAAGCTTATTAGAAGCTTCTAACAATATTATTAGAAGCTTCTAACAATATTACTGCAGAAATGCAGTAATGCAGAAATGCAGCTATGTTGAGGAGGTTCTTATATATTTTACAACTCAAGCTACATGAAATTAAAAATGTTCATGGCTGAAGTCTCCTTCTTTTATTCTTTGTTTGAATTTAAGAAACTTAAATCAGGGATATTGAATATTGAGAAGAATAATGCATGCCCAGAGCATGCTGGATACCGCTTCTCTATCCGAAAAGCAAGCATACAAACTTGAGAAGCTATCATGTTCTGAAAAAGTGGATGATATCAGTTATGGATCATTGCATTCCCCCCAAATGAAGCAGCTCAGAGGTCTGGTTCTGATCCCAAAATCATGCCACAGCCACGGATGCCCACTTGTGTACACACCAACCCATTAAAGTTGGAAAGAAACTCGTGCAATTTAAACAGCTTTTCTTTCTAAAAAGGAAAAATGCTGTAGATGTAAGCAAGAACTGTCACTCATGCACTACTGGTCACCTCATGGTAGGACTATTGTAATGTACTCTTGGACCAGACCAGTTGGAAGCCATTGCAGGTAGAGAATGCAGTAGTGCAAGTAGTGTCAGGTAGGTCTCAGTAGGCCCCTGTGACACCACTACTGCATGAACTGCACTGGTTAACAGTGAGCTTCCAGACACAATTCAATATGCTGCTTGTTACCTATATAGCCCTTTGTGGTGTAGAGCCAGGTGAGACTGCCTATCTTTAATAGTCTCCTTGAGATCTTCAGATTATCACAATTAAACAAGACCATAAAGTTCAAAAATATCTTTTTCTAATAAACACACTATACATTTTAGCAAGGAACAAGTTTTCTGAATCCTCCATTTATTTATTTCTCACAAGATGCTCTTGCTACTTACTCATACCTCAGGTTTACAGTTGGTCCTATCTTACTACTATCTAAATGATATATCAAGCTCTCTCCTCTTCCCCCTCCCTAAAGCAGAGAGGTTATTTACTTTAGATATTAATTTAATATTTCACCTGACACATGAATTCCACTGGATTTGCTGCAGTAGACAACAAGTTGCTTATTTCTTCCATGTCAGTATAGTAATTGATGTTTGATTCAGCTATCATTAAATCTCCAGAAAACAATTTCAAACATACAGTTCCAGGTGGTAAGTCTGAAGGGGAGACAAGATCAGCAATAATCAGTACATAAAAGGAAACTCATACATTGTGTTAAAAGAAGCAGTGGAAAAAAGGATCAGCATATACACATGTAAACTGGATACTTCTTTAACTCTAAATTAAGCAAAATGCCCAGAGTTCAATTAAACATGACGCCACCTTGGGTGGGAAAACAGGGCTATATGTTGGGGGGGAAAACCCCACATGCTGAGGAAAAAAATGAGCAAAGAACTTCCATTTTTGAATCAAGAAAGTCTTTGTTCTTTACAGAATTGAAAAGCTAATATCAGAAAAGAGCTCATATAGAAAATGTTGCTAATTAGAATCAAGCAAGAGTCCATGTTTTTAATTCTATTTTTATAATTTTATGTTAAATTTTAAAGTGATAAAATCTATCATTTTAACTGCTGTTTCATGATCAGTTTAAGTTCCATCCAAATTAAAAAGCCTCAGAAAATAACAGTACCTGGATAGTTTTCGCTGATTAATAGATGGAAAATCACCAAGTTAATTTGGGGCCAAAGGCTAGAAGAGAAAATTAAGCAGCATTTCAGGAAGCAACGATAAAAGGCTTCCTTACTGTTTCCAAGAAAACTACACAGATGAATCCATGAAGTTGCCTTGAAAGAGACTGTCTTTTTCATTTTATTCAAATACACTCAATCCTTGTTATCTGTGGTTCCACAGAAATGGAAACCAGAGTTATTGAAGTATTGGTCCTCTGAAAAAAATGGGATTCGGAATATTTTATTTAAAAGAGTAATCTTATTTTTTATTTTATTTTATTTTATTTCCAATTTATATACCGCCCTTCTCCCTGAGGACTCAGGGCGGCGTACAGCCAAAATAAGAACATAAAATACAAATATTAAAAAGCAGTTAAAAATATATATAAATTTGGCCCAGAAGTTAAGAAATCACAAACCGATTAAAACAATTTAAAAAATTTCTTCTCAAGCCAGCCCGGCTTGCTGGAAAAAATGGGTTTTAAGGGCACGACGGAAGGCATTGAGGTCATGGATTCTCCTTATCTCTGGGGGCAATTGATTCCAGAGGGTAGGTGCCTCCACAGAGAAGGCCCTCACCCTGGGGGTCACCAGCTTACATTGTTTGGCTGATGGCACCCTGAGGAGGCCCTCTCTGTGGGAGCGCACGGGTCGATGAGAGGTCGTCGGTAGCAGGAGGCGGTCTCGCAGATAGCTAGGCCCTATGCCATGGAGCACTTTAAAGGTGATGACTAACACCTTGAAGCGCACCCGGAAGACCACCAGGAGCCAGTGCAGCTCGCGCAGGAGCGGTGTTACATGGGAGAGCCATGTTGCTCCTATCACTACCCGCGCTGCTGCATTCTGGACCAGCTGGAGCTCCGGGTGCTCTTCAAGGGGAGCCCCATGTAGAGAGCGTTGCAGTAGTCAAGGCAAGAGGTGATGAGGGTGTGAGTGACTATGCACAGGGAATCCCGATCAAGAAAGGGCCGCAACTGGCGAATCAGGCGAGCCTGACAAAAGGTCCCCCTGGTTACAGCCGTCAGGTGTTCCTCCAAGGACAGCTGCATATCCAGGAGGACTCCCAGATTGCGAGCCCTTTCTGTGGGGGCCAAAGACTCGCCCCCAATAGTCAGTGATGGAGTCAACTGACTATATCGGGATGCCGGGAGCCACAACCACTCTGTCTTGGAAGGGTTGAGCCTGAGCCTGTTCCTCCCCATCCAGATCCGCACAGCCTCCAGGCACTGGGACATCACTTCAAGGGCATCGTTGGGGTGGCCTGGGGTGGAGATGTACAGCTGGGTGTCATCAGCGTACTGATGGTATCTCACCCCAAAGCCACGGATGATCTCGCCCAGCGGCTTCACATAAATGTTGAACAGAAGGGGCGAGAGGACTGATCCCTGTGGCACTCCACAGATGAGAGGCCTCGAGGTCGACCTCTGCCCCCCTGCCAACACAAACTGCGACCGGTTGGAGAGAAAGGAGGAGAACCACCGCAACACGGTGCCTCCCACCCCCAACTCTTCCAGCCGGTGCAGCATGATACCATGGTCGATGGTATCAAAAGCCGCTGAGAAATCTAACAGGACCAGAACAGAGGAGCAACCCCTGTCCCGAACCCTCCAGAGATCATCAACCAACGCGACCAATGCCATTTCCGTGCTGTGCCCAGACCTGAAACCCGACTGGAACGGATCTAGATAAGATGTTTCCTCCAGGAATTGTGGAAACTGTCGCGCCATAAAGCGAAGGTTGGAGACAGGACGGTAGTTGGCCAATATTGCCGGATCCAGGGACAGCTTCTTGAGGAGAGGTCTCACCACTGCCTCTGTCAGGGCAGCGGGGAGGTGACCCTCACTCAACAAAGCATTAATAACACCCTGGAGCGGACTTCCGGTTTGGTCTTCGTCGTCGCCAGACGGTCTTTTTTTAGACCGCCAGCCCCATCGTCTGTAAAGAGCCGCTTCGAGAAAGGAGAAGCGGCTTGGAAAACTCCAAATCTGAAAGGAATTGCGAGGAGAGCCGGCAAGATTAGGTTGAGCCCCTGTGAAGCCCCCAGATTGCTTTTTTTTTGCTTCTGGGGGAGGAAACAGGCGAGGCTCCCTCTCCAGCTCGCCGAAGCTCTGGACTTCAGGGACGATTCTACTTAGTAGAACAAGACAGCGTGACCATCCTTACAAGCGAAAATAAAGAGAATCTCCTAATCGAGCAGGGTGAAATTGGGACTTGAACCTCAAAACCGCAAGTATTTCTGCTGTGCTGAGCTAGCCCTGCGACTAAATTTAAGTGGGAGATTAAAAGCTCTTTGAAAATGGCGTCCGGCTTCAGCGCTAGGGAAAGCTGAAAGCGAAAGTGGATTTGCATAGTTATTTTAACATGCTACAAAGTATCACTGCTTGTAACAAGTGAAGAGAAAAGGGAAATTCTTTTAAAGCAAGCCTGATTCTGATTTAATTTTATCTCTAATCTGACTAAACCTGGGGGAATTTTTTAGAGGATTCTGTGGAGGAAGAAAGGGAAAAAAGACCTCCTTTTTTGAAAAAGTTAGACTACGTGGCAGAATGGCTTCTAAGCAGCCTAAGCAAGATATGAAGGCGGCAGGGGGGGGATCCCCCACGCATAAGCCACAACAACAGCCTTCTAGCCAGCAGAGCCAGAGAAAGGAGATTGCTCTTGAAAGCTTGAAAGAGTTTATTGCTCAGGCTTTGATGAGGCAAGATGAAAATATAGATGCGAAGTTTAAAAAATCTCAACAGGAAATTAAGCAGGAGATCAAAGAAATCAAAGAGGTGGTTCAAGAAAAATATGACAAGGTGACTAAAAAGTTAATGACTGTGGTGACTGGTTTCTCAGCTGCAGTTGTGCAAACTGATAAAAAGGTGGAGGAATATAAATCTGAAGTGGATGCTAAAATGAAGGAGGCTGATCATAAAATCTTTAATGTTGACAATAAAATGCAAAGGATTGAAAATGAGGTGACAATGATGCAATTCAGATCTATGGAATTTGCTATAAGACTTAGAGGTAAAAGAGAGAATACTAGAGAAGACCTGAGAAGGATCTATGCTGATGCTTTAGCTGTGATATTAAAAACCAGCCCTGAAGAGATTTTTTGTAAGATGGATAAAGCTTACGGAGTGAATTCTTGGGTGGCTAAACAAAGACAATTGCCTAGAGATGTGGTGATATATTTTACAGACAGAAGAATAAGAAATGATATTTTGCAAAGGTCCTTTGTTTCTACTATGCAAGTGGACAGAAGGGAAATTGGAGTTTATAAAGAGTTGCCACCTAAGATGTTAAAAGATAGAAAGGACTTTGGATTTTTAGTGTCTGAACTAAAGAAACAGTAAATCCCATTCAGATGGGATGTTCCAACTGCATAATATTGAGGTTTGAAGGAGAAAGATATAGATTAAATACAGTTGAAAAAGCGGAAGAATTTTATTCTACAGTTTTTAAAACAGGCACAACATCCCCACGTACATCTTCAGTGCTGGAAATAAAGGAGAGTGATAAGGAGAAGCAGTTTGAACAAGAGCCTGAAGAGCAGTATAAACAGTTGGAGCGGGAGGCAATGGAAATGCAGGGAACTACAGGGGGATTTCTGGATGAGCCCGTTAGATTTCCCTCTGGAAACCGCAACTGGGTTACCTACAAATACAAGAGAAGTGGCTTTGGACCTGTCCTGAATGTCTGAAGCTAAAGATCAGCGTATAACTCGAGCAGTTTATAAGCAATTTAAAGAAAAACAACAACAACAGGAGAGGTCCAAGCCACAACAAGACAAGAAGGGAGCTAAGGGTTTACAAGCACGTGAAGCCATGCGGGGAGCTAAGCCAAAGACTACCAACTTGGAAGAAAGTCTTCAGCAAATGTTCTTATCGCTTCAAGAGGCTCCAGATGACAATTAAGTTTTTATCTTGGAACGTGAATGGATTAAACTCACCACAGAAGAGGAAGAGATTATTTAACTATCTGAGACAGTTTAACAATGACATTATTTGCCTACAAGAAACTCATATTCGAATACAAGATCAAAAATATTTAATAAATTCTAGATTAGGAGCACATTTCATAGCTTCTAGCTCGGAAAAAAAGAATGGAGTAGTGATTTATATAAATAAAAGATTATCAGCTAAAATTATAGAAGCAGATGACTTTGGGAGGTTTATAGCAATTGAACTTTATACAGAAAATGGTCCAATTTTGGTGATTGGAATCTATGCTCCTAATCAACAACAAGAAAATTTTTATAAAATATTGTATTCTAAAATACTGCAATGGGATTACAGATCTATTTTAATTATGGGAGATTGGAATGGAGTAATTGACCCCAAAATAGATAAAAAGAGTATGGCAAAGTCAAAGATTAGACTGCCACAGATTTTTTTTGATATGAAAGAAGATTTGGAATTAAAAGATATTTGGAGAATACATAACCCAAAAGAGTTGGATTTTACCTTCTTCTCAGACAGGCACAGATCCTTTTCCAGGATTGATTTTATTTTATTATCATCTGACTTACTTGTAAAAGCAAAAAAACCAAAGATTTTTCCAAGGACTCTAACCGACCATAGCCCGGTATGGATAGAAATTGAAATGGGAAAGACTGAGAGAAGATCATGGAGAGTAAATGAAAACTTGTTTAGGTATGAAAAAAATGTAAATGAACTTAAAAAGCAAATGAAAGAATTTTTTGAAATGAACTTGAATAAGGGTACCCCTATTGAAATTGTGTGGGATGCGAGTAAGGCATATATGAGGGGGGTACTCATTTATATGAACTCTAAACATAGGTTAAATCGACAAAAGAAATGATTGGAAATGGAAGCAGAGATAAAGAAGAAAGAACAGTTACTTATAAAGAATCCAACAGATGAAAGAATACGAGGAGCCATAAAACTTTTGAAAGATCAATTTCATATGCTTATGGCAGAACAAACAGCAATTAACTTACAATTTGCGAAACATAATACATTTTGCAACGCTAATAAACTGGGCAGATGGCTGGCTTACACATTGAGGAAGCGTCAGAGCACACGGGTCATTGGTAGTATTGAGATTGGAGGGAAGGAAATTTTTCAACAAAAATTAATTAAAGAAACTTTCTTAGATTACTATACCAAATTATATGCTAAAGATGATATAAAGACTGGACTTATAGACAAATATTTAGAAGAAAAAAGAGTTATAAAAATTTCTAGAGATCAAAAGGAAAGAATGAGTCAACCAATTATAACAGCTAAAGCACCAGGGATGGACGGTTTAACAGCGGTGTATTATAAAACTTTACAAGCAGAAATGATTGAACATCTCAAAGATTTATTTTGCAGTATACAACAAGGGGGTAAAATACCTCCTTCATGGAAAGCAGCTTATATTTCATTGATACCGAAAGAGCAAGCAGATCCTAAAAAACCTGAGAATTATAGACCAATATCTCTTCTGAACAATGATTACAAAATTTTTGCAAAAGTATTAGCCAACAGATTAATGCCAGTTATTCAAGAGGTGATTCATCATGACCAAGCAGGATTTATAGAAGGCAGACACATGAAGGATAATGTGAGGCAAATAATAAACTTATTGGACTATCTTGAGAAGAATAAACAGATATCTGCAGTGCTGGTGTTTCTGGATGCGGAGAAGGCCTTTGTTAGAGTGGATTGGAATTTTCTGCTAAAGACTTTGAGAAAAATGGACTTTGGGGATTAGTTTATACAGGCGGTTTCAGCAATTTATCAACAACAAACGGCACAAATCATTATTAATGGAAGTTTGACTACAAATTTTAGTATTGAAAAAGGAACAAGACAAGGATGTCCGCTATCCCCATTGTTATTTATTCTAACATTAGAAGTCTTGTTGAATACAATACGGGACTCAAACTCATTATATGGCATAGCTATTAGGCATGAGGATTATAGGACCAGGGCATTTGCAGATGATCCGGTTGTTACCCTAACACAGCCGATGGAATCAATAATTCAGATGAAAGCCATTATAAAAGAATATGGTATGATATCAGGATTTAGACTGAACCAGAAAAAGACTAAGATGATTGTTAAAAACATGACACAAGATCGTAAGCAGGAACTTGAAAGCAAGGCAGGCTTTGAAATTGTATCAAAAGTTAAATATTTAGGAGTTCAAGTTGCAGACTCAAATATAAAATTATTTCAAAATAATTATGAGGTGTTGTGGCGAGAGATACAAAAGGAGATGGAGACTTGGAAAAAACCGCAGCTGTCATTGCTTGGAAGAATAGCAGCAGTTAAGATGAACGTTTTGCCTAGATTTCTCTTTTTGTTTCAAATGATTCCGGTGCTCAAAAGTGATAAGCAATTGAGAGAATGGCAAAAAGGACTGAATAAGTTTGTCTGGAATGAGAAAAAGCCGAGAGTTAAACTGAAAATTATGCAAGATGTCCCAGAAAGGGGAGGCCTTAAACTCCCAAACCTACAATTGTATTATAAAGCAGCAGCTTTGACGTAAGCAAGTGACTGGTTTGGAAGGATAAAAACTGGAATATTGAATATAGAAAGTCATGATCTTGAATTTGGTTGGCATGCATATTTATTCTATGAGAACAAAGTGGATAAAGTATTCAAAAGCCACATACTTAGGAACTCTTTGATGAGAGTTTGGAAGAAGCACCGATTCAAATGGGATTATAAAATACCGTTATGGCTTGATCTTGGTCATACTATGTGGAATACAAATATGTCACTCGAGGGGTTTTATATAAAGAAGTTCTTTTTATGGATGGGGGCAGATGGCAACTAAAGACATTAGAAACACTGTTGGAAGAAGGGATTAATTTAACTTGGCTACAGTATAATCAACTTCAACTGAGATGGAAAGAAGATCAAAAAACTGGTATAATGATGTATGAAGAAGAATTGGTTAGACATATAAAAGAGAAAGGTCCAATGCATATTAAGAGGGTTTATAATGTTTTGTTAGAAAGAGATTCAGAAACTGAACTGGTTAAAGATTGTATGATAAAGTGGGCACAAAATTTTGCAGAACCAGTGATGTTGGAAACATGGGAAAAAATATGGGTCCAGAATGTTAAATTTACAGAGTTGCAGAATTTGAGGGAAAGTTTTTATAAAATGTTTTATAGGTGGCATTTAGATCCTAAGAAATTATCATGTATGTACCCTAATGTTCAACCAAAATGCTGGAGATGTGATTGCTTAGATGCCACATATTATCATATGTGGTGGACTTGTAAGAAAGTGAAGGCTTTTTGGATAAAAATTTGGTGGGTTATGCAAAATGTTTTGAGGAAAAAACTTTAGTTTTCTCCACAACTGTTTTTATTGGATATAGTTAAGGGTTTTACATTGAGTGAAACAAAGCTGATACTGTATATGGTGACAGCAGCGAGATTACTGATAGGGCAATATTGGAAAAATGATGCTTTGCCCACTATTGAAGAATGGACTTTGAAGATGGCCAGTTTTGCAGAGATGGCGAAGATTTCAGCATATTTAAAAGACCGAACTCAAGAGACTTATGTATGAGAGTGGAAAAAGTGGATAGACTATGTGCAGAATAAATATCAAACTAGGAAATATCAGATAGCTTTTAGCTGAATGAATGTATTATGTAGGGATAGATTAATTGAGTTTTATGAAGGTATAAATGGTATATAGGGGGTGGAGGGGTTTAAGTTTCATAAAATGTATTTTTGATTAGGATTTTATTTTGTGGAAGTCCTGGGGGGAAAGGGGGAGGGTTAGGGAGGGTTTGGGGGGCTTGGGGGGGGGAAACTGGGGAGAAAATGTATTTGTAAAATTTTTCAAATAAAAAAAAAAAATAACACCCTGGAGCCAGCCTTGTGTAACCTCCCGGGAAGCCAGTACCAACCAGGAGGGACACAGGTCCAGTAAACATGTGGCCGCACTAAGTCTCCCCAAAATCCTGTCCACATCAACGGGAGTCACAGCATCAAACTCTTCCCAGATAATATTCTCAAGACTATTCCTCGTCACCCTGCCCTGATCTACCCAGTCAGAGTCCAAATCCCCCCCGGATCTGAGCAATTTTGCCATACAGGTATTGTCCGAAATCCTCCGCCCTGCCTTCTAAGGGATCCTCCCGCACTCCCGGATGGAGCAGGGAGCGGGTCACCCTAAACAAGGCGGCCGGACGGTTCCCTGATGACGCAATAGAGGCGGAAAAGTAATTAAACTTTGCCGTCTTTATCGCCACTAGGTAGGCCTTAATATGCAACCTTACCAGTGTTCGATCAGATTCAGCGAGACTGGCCCTCCAACCGCTCTCCAGGAGTCTTTTCCGGCACTTCATTTCCCTCAGCTCCTCAGTAAACCAAGGAGCCGCGCGGGATCGGCACCGGGTCAGAGGCCGCAAAGGCATGACTCGGTCCAAGGCCCCACCAGCTGCCCGATCCCAGGCGGCTACCAGGTCCTCGGCCGAGTCATGTGCTAGATCCTCAGGAAATGGCCCAAGCTCCATCTGGAACCTATCAGGATCCATCAGGCGCCTGGGGCAAATCCATCTAATTGAGTCCGCCTCCCTGCGGCGAGGGGTCGTGGTTCAAAGATCCAGGCGAAGGAGTGAGTGGTCGGTCCATGACAAGGGTTCCATGTCTATATCCCCTATAACAAGACCACTCAACCACTGGCCAGAGACAAAAATTAAGTCCAGAGTGTGACCTCCCCTGTGAGTAGGGCCATGAACTAACTGGGTCAGGTCCATGGCCATCATGGAAGCCATGAACTCCCGAGCCACCTCAGACGTTTCACCAACGGATGGCAAGTTGAAATCACCCATGACTAAAAGCCTGGGTGTATCTACTGCCACCGTGGCTATCACGTCGAGTAGCTCTCTTTCTTTATAAAACAATCCAGTTTCATCCACATTAAAAACCTGCTCAAATAGGTACCCTTTGCTTCTGGTGTTTTTCAGAAGTTTTACAAACACTTCAGCAACTTGTATTATTTGCTGAACCAGCTTCACCTGACAGTTTCACATTTTTTTAAACCATACCTGTTTTTAAAATGCTCCAACCAACCAATAGTCCCATGGATGACATCCTGATTTTCAATCAAATGTTTGTAAAAAATTTTTTTCCTGAATCTGCATGTTTTGTTTGTTTGTTTTATTTTTGTAAATTTTCATTCATAAACATTTTTGAAAAACAGTGCATTGTCAAGAGTATCATTTACAAATAGAACATAACCAACGAGAGTTGGTAGTAAATCTTAGCTCACAAACTAATAGCAATAGTAATAATATAATAGCAGTAATAATAATATAACCAAAAAGTTTAAATTAGCTTTCTTCTTGCATTAGCTTATTTACATTATTATCAATTACTATGTTTATAGTTATATACTTCTTTACATTCAATACTTATAATATTAACATTCATAATCTTACTTTCTCTAATTTCTACCTCTTTTCTCTATCCATTCATAAAATTTATTCCATGTCCGATAGTATTCTGAATCTTCTTTATCTTTAATGTTTAAAGTTAGTCTGTCCATTTCAGCACAGTCCCAAATTTTTCTAATTACAAGCTTATCCGGTGGGATGTTCATATTTTTCCAGTATTTAGCATATGCAATCCTTGCTGACATCAGTATGTGTAGCACTAAATATGTGGTCACTTTATCATAATCCTCTGATAATATACCTAAAAGCAGTGGTGAAATCCAATTGTTTTTGCTACCGGTTCTGTGGGCGTGGCTTGGTGGGCATGGCAGGGGAAGGATATTGCAAAATCCCCATTCCCTCCCCACTCCTGGGGGAAGGATATTGCAAAATCTCCATTCCCACCCCACTCTGGGGCAAGCCAAAGGTAGTATTTGCCGGTTCTCCAAACTACTCATAATTTCCACTACCGGTTCTCCGAACTGCTCAAAATTTCCGCTACTGGTTCTCCAGAACCTGTCAGAACCTGCTGGATTTCACCTCTGCCTAAAAGGCATGTTTCTGGTTTAAACTCAATATTTTGTTCAGTTATCGTTTCCAGCCAGTTATGTATGTTCTCCCAATATTTTTTTGCTTTACCACATGTCCACCACATGTGGTAATAGGTGCCTGGGGTCTGGTTGCATTTCCAGCATTTGGCAGATAGATTGCTGAACATTTTCACCAGACTTGCAGGTGGTAAGTGCCACCTGTAAAACATCTTATAGAGATTTTCTTTGTATGCCGAGGCCATGGTCAATTTGTAATTTCTGCCCCAAAGTTTTTGCCATTTATCTAATTCTATATTATAACCAAAGTTTTTGCCCAAGCAATAATTGTTTCTTTAACTATTTCTTCCTCCATTTTGTAGTTCAGTAAATAATTATATATTTTTTTAATTATTTTTCATCTGTCACCATTAAAATTTTGTCAATTTTGTAAAATTTTGTAAAATGTTGTTGGTTCTTTATTTATACCCCATGTTCTAACATCTTTCTCATATCTTGACTGAATCTGGAAGTATGGCCACCAAGCTAGATCTACCCCTTGGTGCTGTAGTTGTTGCCTAGATTTAAGTTCACTCCTCTCATTTAAAATATCTTTATAGAGTACATTTTTTCCTAGATTAATGAGGTTTGGATATATTAATGCCTCTATTGTGGACAGCCAGACTGGTATTTTCCTATAATGTTGTGATTTAATTTTTTCCCATATGCTAAACAACACATTCCTCACATCATGCCTCTGAAAGTATTTATGCACCGTGCTACCAAAGAAAGGCGTGCCAACCTAATTGCAGATCATGTCCTTCTAATAATAATAACCTTCTGTGTTTCAAGTTTACCCATTCTTTTAACCATGTAAGAGCTGCTGCCTGGTGGTATAGTTCTCAGTCTGGGAGCCCAAAGCCACCATTAATTTTAGATTCCTGTAACATTTTCAATTTTATTCTCAGTTTTTTACCTTGCCAAATATATTTCAGAGTCATTTTATTTAGTTCATCAAAAAAATTCTTTTCTAATTTTATTGATACTGTTTGAAATAAAAAAGTAATTTTGGTAGTATGTTCATTTTTGACTGCTAATCTCCCTATCATAGATAACTGTAAATTATCCAGGTCCAATTTAATTCGGTGAATCAATTTTATATAATTATCATCTTTAATCGTCACACACCTTGCTGTTAGATGGATACTAAGATATTTAACCTTTTTTGTTATCTGTAAACCAATTTTCTCTGACAATTCCTTTTTTTGTTTGTCTGTAAGATTTTTGACTAATACTTTAGTTTTATCTTTGTTTATTTTCATCCCTGCCACCTCTCCATATTCCTCAATTTTCTTTATTAGTTTGGGGCCAGTTTCTAAAGGTTCTTCTATCTAAATCATCAGCAAATGCTTGTAATTTATACTTTTTGTTTTTAATTTCCATTCCTTTTATCTCTAAATCTAATCTGATGTTCCTGGTTAAAACTTCTAGTGTTAAAATAAATAATAATGGAGAGAATGGACATCTTGTCTTGTTCCTTTTTTTATACTATAACTTTCTGTCACATCTCCATTTACCAATACTTTAGCTTTCTGTTGAGTATAAATTGCCTTTATTGTATTCAAAAATTTCCCACCAAAATCCACATATTTTAGTTGCTGCAACATAAATTGCCAATTTCTGTTATAAAATACTTTTTGTGCATCCAAAAATATTAACACTAATTGTTTTTCATTATGAGTTTCATAATATTCTAGTGTGTCCAGAATTATTCTCACATTGTTTCTTATTTGTCTCTTGGGTAAAAACCCATTTTGGTCTGGATGAATAAAGTCAATTAGGAATCTTTTTAATCTTTCAGCAATTATTGATGTGGAAATTTTGTAGTCTGTGTTTAATAACAAAATTGGTCTATAATTTTGTATTTGTGTTATATGTGAATCTTCTTTTGGAATCAGGGTGATGTAGGCCACTTTCCATGTATCTGGGATTTTGGCTTCCAGTAGCACTTCATTATATACTTCTAAAATTGATCGGCTTTCTTGTAATTCTTTATAGATTTCTACTGGTAGACTATCCGGTCCTTGTTTTTTTGCTTTTTAGTTGCTTCTGTTAGTTCTGCCATTGATATTCTTTCATCCAGCATATTCTTCACCATTTCTGGAATTTGGGGTAAGTTAGCATTGTCCAAATACTGTATTATTCTTTCCTCTGGTATTTTGTCGTTATCATATAACATTTTATAAAAGTTATGTATTATGTACCTTTCTCATCCTGTAATTTTATTATCCAATTCTTCTCTTTTTCTTTTTTCAGTCTGTAGGCTAGCCACCTTCCTGGTTTATTGGCATTTTCAAAAAAGTTTTGCTTTGTTCTTTTTATTTGTTCTGCCAGTTCATCTTTTCCTATAATATTTAATTTGTGTTTAATCAGCTCCATTTGGTTTCTTAAGCCTATCTTGTGTGGTTCCTTTTGTGACTCTAATTCAAGTGCTTTATATTCTTCTTCCAGCGCCTTTTAGTACTGTTTCTTTTTCTTATTTTTCTGTGCTGTATATGTTATAGCTAGTCCTCTAATAACTGCTTTTGCGGTATCCCACATGTTCTGTAAGGAAGTCTATTCCTTTCTATTCTCTTTAAAGAAGAATCCCATTTCTCTTTCCATCATCTGTATGCATTCTTTGTCTTTTGTTATTGATTGATTTAAAGTCCATCTTATTTTCCTCTTTTGTCCTTTCTAACTAATTTTTATTGGATTGTAGTGTGCCCCAAAATTTGGTTCAATTTCAATCTCTTGCACATTCCCACTTAATTCTGAATTCATCCAAATCATGTCTATTCTAGACCAAGATTGATGCACATTGGAATAAAATGTATATGTTTTTTCTCAGGATTTATTTCTCTCCAAATGTCATGAATTGATAGTTCTTCTATCATTTTGGTAAGAGTTCTAGGTCCTTCTTGTTTTCTTATTTGTTTTACTACTTTTGTAATCCAGTTTTGTATCAACTATTGTGTTAATGTCTCCCGTGATACAAATATTTCCATGTTCTACTTCTAATATTTTTTTATGAAATTTCTTATAGAATTCCTCTTGTCCTGTATATGGTGCATATGTAACAACCAGGAAAGTCCGTTTTTGATTCAAAGCTATCTCCAACATCAAGTTTCTCCCTTCTTCATCATTAAAAATTAGTTTGGCATTTGTCTTTAACGTATAGTAACACCCCTCTTTTTTTTTTTTTTTTTGCTGGGATAGTGAATAGAATAGTTTTCCCAATTTGGGGTGTTCTAATAATTTCTTATGATGTTTCTTAATGTGCACTTCTTGAAGTGCTATTATATCCAATTTTAATTTTTGTAGTTTAGAAAATATTTTCTTCCTTTTTATAGGTGAGTTCAGCTCATTAACGTTAACTGAGAGCATCTTTATTTCTTCTTGCATTAATTTGCTTATATGAGGTCTTATAGTCCAGGTTGCTCTTACTTCTCTGGGATTTATTTATTTATTTATTTATTTATTTATTTATTTAATTGTTATACCGCCCCCTCTCCCGAAGGACTCGGGGCGGTGAACAGCCAAAATTAAAAACACACAATACAAATATTAAAATACATTAAAACAAAATTAAATTATCTTTGGCTTCTCCAATTTAAAACCCCTTGCCCATAAAATTCCCCAATTAAAAGATTTTTAACCCATCCCAGCTTGCTGAAATAAAAAGTCTTCAGGGCCCGGCGGAAGGTCCGGAGGTCCAGGATCAGTCGTATCCCTGGGGGTAGCTCATTCCAGAGGGCGGGTGCCCCCACAGAGAAGGCTCTTCCCCGGGAGGTCGCCAGCCAACATTGCCTGACAGACGGCACCCTGAGGAGGCCCTCTCTGTGGGAGCGTGTTGGCCGGTGGGAGGTTAACGGAGGCAGAAGGTGGTCTCGTAAATAACCGGGTCCTAAGCCATGGAGCGCTTTGAAGATGAGAACCAACACCTTGAAGCGCACTCGGAAGACCACTGGAAGCCAATGCAGCTCGCGCAGGAGAGGTGTCACGTGGGAGCGCCATGTCGCCCGCATAAGTACCTGCGCGGCCACATTCTGCACCAGTTGGAGCCTCCGAGTGCTCCTAAAGGGGAGCCCCATGTAGAGAGCGTTGCAGTAGTCCAGGCGGGAAGTAACGAGGGCATGAGTGACCGTGCATAAGGAGTCCCGATCCAGAAAGGGGCTCAACTGGCATATCAGGCGAACCTGATAGAAAGCCCCCCGGCCACAGCCGTCATATGCTCTTCTAAAGACAGCCGTGCGTCCAGGAGGACACCCAAGTTACGCGCCCTCTCCGTGGGGGCCAATGCCTCGCCCCCAATAGTCAGCGATGGCACCAGCTGACTATATCGGGACGCCGGCAGCCATAGCCACTCAGTCTTGGAGGGGTTGAGTTGGAGCTTGTTCCTCCCCATCCAGACCCACACGGCCTCCAGGCACCGGGACATCACTTCAAGGGCATCGTTGGGGTGGTCTGGGGTGGAGACGTACAGCTGGGTGTCATCAGCGTACAGATGGCACTGCACCCCAAAACCACGGATAATCTCACCCAGCGGCTTCACATAAATGTTGAACAGGAGAGGCGAGAGGACCGACCCTTGTGGCACCCCACAAACCAAGTGCCTTGAGATCGACCTCTGCCCTCCAGCCAACACAGACTGCGACCGGTCGGAGAGATAGGAGAACCACCGTAAGACAGTGCCTCCCACTCCCAACCCTTCCAACTGGCGCAGCATGATACCATGGTCGATGGTATCAAAAGCTGCTGAGAGGTCTAATAGGACCAGAACAGAGGAGCAACCTCTGTCCCGAGCCCTCCAGAGATCATCAACCAATGCGACCAATGCCGTTTCCGTGCTGTACCCGGGCCTGAAGCCGGACTGGAACGGATCTAGATAGACGGTTTCATCCAGGTACCGCGGTAGCTGTCGCGCAACCACACTCTCAACAACCTTTGCCAAGAAGCGAAGGTTGGAAACTGGACGATAGTTTGCCAAAACAGCTGGGTCCAGCTGGGTTCTTTTGCTATTGTTCCTTCTCGTCTCAACATTCTTTTTTTCTCCTTTTCATTCTGCGCTTGTTGTAAGTGTCTCCCTTGTATTGTTGGTACTTCTTGGCCCTTGTGTACTAATTCATCTCTTGCTTCCTGTTCCTCTTCTGAGGTAAAGTAGTTTTCATAGAAGTCCGTTGCTTTGTCAAATGAATCTAATCGGTGTCTTTTTTCCTGCCAGGTGACTAAAATCCCTTCGGGTATCAGCCACCTAAAATTTACATTGTGTATAATGAATACTATGGTCAGAAAGTGATATTCCGAAAGTGAGCTCCCTAACTCTCCTAGGGATTTCTTTCAAAACCACCAAATATTTCCCTTTGTAGTCTAGTGGTTTATATCTAGCCTTATTAAGGATCTCATCTCGTATTGGTTTTTTCATGAATCTTACATGCACTTCTCTGGGAAGGTTATACCTTCTTGCGTAGTTTGTGTAGATCTGATATGTTTCATCCACTTCAATATCCATCTCCTGTTTATCTATTCCTAGCACCTTCGCCAATAGTTTTTTCATTAATTCTGGTAGTTCTTCTCCCTTCTCCTCTTCTATATTTTGAAACCTTAGATAGTGGTCAGCTTTCACTGTCTCTAACATTATTCACGGTATTTATTAACTCTTTGTTTGCTTGTATCAGTTTATAATTTATATCATCTACTTTCTTCTCTACTTGTTCTGTTTTTTCTTCCATTTTCTGGATTCTTTGTTCGTTTTTTATTATCATTTGTTGAAAGCTCTCAAGTTTTTCATCTATATTTTGGATTTTCCCCTTCATCTCTCCCGTATCATTTCTCACTTCCCCTATATCTTTCCTTATTTTATTATGACTTTTGGTAATAGATTCCTTTAACGTATGTAGCAGTATTAATACCGCCTTTTGGGATGAGTTAGTTTTCTCCAGCTCTGCAAGTTTCAGCTGTCATGCTCCTGCAACCGGAAGTTCAAATATTTGTAAATTTATATGGGATTATTTTTATTTTGTTGTTCATAAGACATCCCTTGGAACCAACCATTTCATTTATGCACAAACTAGGCCACTTTTCTATTTCTTCCATACTTCTTTACAAATCACAGATATCACTTTAGCACTTTCTGGAGCAACTGCGCAAATAGCCTTATAAACATAGTCTTCCTTTTGGCATATGGCAGATGGTTGATTCATTTACATTGAATTTTCTGTCTATGGATGTTGCACAGTTTCCAGAACAAAGCAAATCAAACTCTAATTTTATCCATTAGGTTCATTATGGAGTGTTTGCATTTGTTGGAACATGTCATTAGCATTTTGCTTTGATGCCATTGTTGAAATTTATTAAAACTTACCACTGAACAGCATAAAAGAATGAGAACACAAGAACTATTATCAAAATGACATGGAGAATAAAAGAACAAGAACATGGTTTCCACATATAAATGATCTACAGAATATATGAGGAGTGAGCGTATACAGGTAGTAATGATGTAGTAGTTAATAATGGTAATTGGGACCAGAATTTCTGTCACTAAGCAATGTAGTTGTAAAGCACAGTATTACATGATCACATTATTTAGCAACACCAATCTCAGGAGTTCTGGTGGCTGTCATTAACCAAATCCCACCTGGTTATTAGGCATGGATTCAACCCAATCCAAGTAATTCCTGGCTTGCTGCCTTGGGGAGCCCTGAGTCTCGGTAAGGTAAGGAACTGCTTCCTCTTCAGTTCCTTTCACTCACCTATCTCCGCCGCCTGCATTTCTGGACTTTTGGCTGTCCTGTACTCTGTCACCCCTACCAAATCTGCTACCCAGCGCTCCACCGGCCCAGCTACCTCAGCTGACCCTTTGCTATCATCTTCCTTCCACTGTTGATGAGACATGCCTGAAATGGCTTGCGAAGCAGCTGACTTGCAAATGTTGAGCCAGGCATACAGAGGACATCCAGCAGAGTGTAGGATGCCCCAAAGGCCAGATATGGGGGGAGAAAGTAGGGGCGTCTGGGCCAGCGGAGGCAGGGCAGCCAAAATTGGAAAGCAGTAAGCAATTTAAGTATTCCAAGCAATCTGACAATTCTAGCAATTTCACTTACTGTGTAACTAAAAGGGGCCAGAAAGATTTAAAATAAGCTTTCAAACCACTGTTGATGTTTACAACAATTTTGTTTCATTCCTTATTTTATTTAAAAAAAACTAGAGTCTATGAGTGTATCAGGCTAAAATTTTGAATCAGAAATCCAATGACCAGAGTTAACAGTGACTCAGATATCCAACTAGTTAAAGCCAACACCATGTCCTTCAAATGCTTGGCTCCATACTGAGTGCTGATCTATATAAGCGTCTAACATTAACATTGTGGATAATTCCATAATTATCTACATAAGTAACTTGTTAATGTGACTTATAACCTTAATTGGACTGTAACTTCCAATACTAAGCAATGTTATCATTAAGTGAGCCATACCTGACTTTACGACTTTTACCACAGTTGTTAAGCGAATTATTCAGTTGTTAAGCGAATCCAGCTTCACCCATTGACTTTGCTTGTTTTTGATCATATGATCATGGGGACCTTAGTGCCATCATAAGTCATTTTTTCAGTGTTGATGTAACTTTCAACGGTCATTAAACATATGGTTATAAGTCGAGGACTACCTGTAAAAACTAAATTAGCTACTATATGTATAGAAATATGTCTTCTGACAATACATAATACTTCATATAAAGAGAAGTTTCCTAATGCTTTTAAAAATATAATGATGTTAAAATTAGCAGCGTGAACAGAAAGTACAGGAAACAGGAAGTGCAGCTGAGCTTCTGCTTCCTGTGTCAGCTCTCCTCGCATCTTGACTTCTTGTATTAACCCATGAAAGATGCAGGTCTCCTTTATGATCTTAAACTCTTTTAATTCTGTGCATTCCACCAGCCATCCACTTGTGAGTTTGTGTAAATAAATTTATTTTCTAATTGTAGCTTTTTGCATCCTCAGTGACAGGAAAAATATTTTTTTGATAGTTTGTTAGCCTAGTACTAGTGTGCCATTAATAAGAAGAGAAACTCTACTAAAATGTTCTAACGCATACACAAATTCAGGATAAAAAGACCAGCTTTAGTACTTACCTGGTGTGTAAACGGAGACTGTATACTCATTCTCGATATTTGCTGATAGTCGCAGTGGCTGACAGCTCTTAGAAGAAAATTCCACTTCCATTTTTATTTGTCTATCCAATTTACACTTTAGGATTATAAAAATGGTTGTCTGCACCTACATTTAAAAAAAAATGATAGTAAGATCTAGGGCCTTTGGAATATTCAGTTTTCACAATACATTGATATCTTTGGGGGCGTGAGGATCTACAGGTACAAGCTCCCTTATTTGGGCTTGGTATGAGGAAGAATGCACCTTCTTTTTCAACCCTATATAGATGGCTGCTGGCCTGATAACATTTCATTCAGAGGGAATGAAACAAAGTTTATTCTCATCACAACTTGATTGTAGAGACAGTGATAATGAGAGGAGACATTGCTGTCCTTTATTTAGCAAATTCATAAATGGCATGCAATATTAAAAGCATCAAAATATATTTAAGCACTTACGCCATAACAAACATAAGTTCTACCATTCAGCAAATGCCAACCACAATTTTTTCCTAAAATGTGTATTTTTTGAAAAAAAAGATGAAATTTTTTACAAAGCTATGATTAAAAAACTATACTCATTTTGCCTGCTGCTATTGACTCTTATGTCAATTATATGATAATTTTCTATCAGTTTTTCACAAAACATTTGAATGCACATCACCACATTCAATTAACATTGCATTTTATTTCAATTATTCCAAAGACTTATTTATCCTTAAGAGTCATGCTCAGCCTGCAAAAATATATGAAGCAGTTAGATTCTTAAAACTTTCCAAGGATTTTTCAATAGGCTTTGGTGCACATGGCTTGTGTCTCCTCCCTCCACAACAATTCTATGAACCCAATCCACTCCTTTTGCAAAGAAGCTCAGGTGACTAAAACAACTGCAGGACTGAAGAAATTGTAGTACAGTATTATGAAGAACCAGCTCAGTATAGGGCAGAACTGGTTTTAAAAGAAGATATTTCTCCCTCCAGTTTGTTTCACAGAAATGTTTAAAAAGGCTGAAACTAGAAAACATCCAACTCTGTTATTCTATTATTCATGCAGAAACTGCCACATGTGTTGTTAGTCCCCATCTCACTCTGGAGGGGGTGGCAAATCCATGGCTTCAGTTTCTCATGGGCACTAAGCTCTTTCTGGAATACCAGAGAGCAACCTTGGCTGGCATCCCAGTTGAAGCACTTTTGAGAGCAGGAGACTTTAGCAAAAATTAACAATATCTTCATTGCCCCTAGACTGGTTTACTGTAATAGTCTCTTTGCTTAGACTTACCCTTAAGATTACCTGAAACTATAATTGTTTCAAAACTCAGCTGTGCAGAGATACCCTTTGTTAAGATGGGTAGCCAATACATTTAATTAATAAATAAAATAATAAATAAAAATAAATAAAATAAAATGCAGTAGCCTACTTGCTGACAGATAAGAACCACTTCTGAATCACAGAACCGATATTGATGGTGCTACTCTGATTACCAAATTTCTCAATGAAACTGATAAATCCCTATATGATTTGGGTCTGGGTTAACCTTGGTAGTACAGAGCCTTGGTAGTACAGTGGTCTAAAGCACCCTGTTATTAAGAACAGCTGCCTGCAATTACTGCAGGTTCGAATCTCGCCAAGGCTCAAGGTTGACTCAGCCTTCCATCCTTTCTAAGATAGGTAAATTGAGGACCCAGTTTGTGGGGGCAATAAGCTGACTTTGTATAAATATACAAAAGGATGAAGGCTATTGCTTAGCGCATTGTAAGCAGCCCTGAGTCTCCGGAGAAGGGCAGCATATAAATCAAATTTAAAAAACAAAACAAAAAAACCCAAGGTACCATATCCTCCAAATTGAATTTTCTCGTCTTATTTGTTCATTATGGCAGGGATGCTGTAGATTTTCTCTTTTCAGGACATTGTGGAAGAAAGGGGAGGAAATAATCCAGAAACCTGGAAACCAACTTTCTTGGTACAAGCACTATCCTTTTGGTAGATTCAGGCCAACTATGCAGCCACAAATTTATAAAAATCATTTAAACCTATGTCTGAGCAGAACTACAACATCATTAAAACCCCAGCAACATACTTTGTTTCCCTCCCCCGTAAGATGAATTACAGAAAACAAAACTAAAATTCAACCCAAACTCATGTAACACCTCAGATAACAATGTGAAATAGAAAAAGGAAATGCATAGTAAAAAAGAATACGGTAGGGATAGAGTACTTGTGGTAAACCAGATATTGTGAGCTGTGATTTAATTAAGCATTCTTAATCAGTGTCTATGCTGGCTAGGGCTGCTTAAGTTTTGGTTGAAGAGTATTTGGTTGCAGGTTCACCATCCTTTGCCCAAGAAAAGGAAAACATGTTATAGAACGCGGTTACATATATCACACATTTTCTTACCCATATAGTCCAACTCAAAAATTTGGCTAGCAGTGTTAAGAACAAGTCTGCTTGTGAATAGCTGTGCTATTATAATTAAGCTGTATCCACTGCAGAGCATGCTTTCTCTTCCAGTTCTATCAGATCAACTTTGAACGAGTAGAAATATACTATACCCCACAGCGTATACGATCAGGCTGCACTGCAACAAGATTTTCTAATCTGGTCACTAAAGGTTCACGGGCCTGACAGGCTGGAAAATTGTATGACACTTGTAGACTCCCAGCATCCTCCTTCTTTGCATCAGCCACTGAATCACAACCAGAATCTAAGAAGAGGATAAACATTAATGTGATTTCTGAAAGTTGTTTGGCTATTATAAAAATCCATAAAAAGAAGAACATAAATTAAAAATTAAATGCATTCAATATAAAAAAGAAGAAATATTACTTTAAACTCAGTAATGATGATATAGAGAGCCAGTTTGGTATAGAGGCCAAGGTATCAGAGTAGAAACTAGGAGACCATGAGTTCTAGTCCCACCTTGGACACAAAGTCAACTGTGTGATATTCCTGGACATGGGGTGGCACACTCTGCCTGCCCTAGGAAGGAGATAATGGGAAAGCCACTGCCAAAGTCTTGGTAAGGGATTTGTCCAGGCAGTCACCAAGAGTCAAGTCTGACTTGAAAGCACACACAAACACATAACACAGAAAATGATCATATTGATAATATTATTATGCACAATCTCTTAATCTGGGTCTCTTTCCAGAAAAGCTCCGAGTTGGCAAAACTCTCCCCCTCGGCTGCTGCAGGTGCACATTCCATCACAGATAGACAGATTAGCAGATTAGTGACCTAGATTTCAAGAGAATTTATGTCAATAAGCTAAAGGAAAAAGTAGCAAGGATTCTATGGATGCTTTCTCCATTTCTATGGAGAAATTCTGAAAAATGACATAACCATAACTCAACACTAGGGACCAGGGGAACTTAAGATCCTATTGGTCCTAATGAAGTGGACAGGTTCCTCAATGGTATCAATGCAACCACCTGTCAATTAGACCCTTGTCCTTCCTGGTTGGTAAAAGCCTCCAGGATGGTGGCTTGCAGGGGGGTATATGCAGTGATAAATTCCTCACTGCAAGAGCGATGAACCTTTTAAGGAGGCCCTGCTTTGCCCTCTCCTAAAATTTTCCACCTGCCTTGAAAATTTTTGTCCTATTACCTATCCCCCCCTTTTAGAAAAGGTGGTTGCTTAGCAACTTCAGAGAATCAGATGAAATATATTTCCTAGACCCCTTTCAGTCAGACTTCAGGTCCAGCTATGGGACAGAGACTGCACTAGTCATACTTATGGATGATCTCTGGTGAGGGCAGAATGGTGGTAGTGCAACTATCCTGGCTCTCTTTGACCTCTCAGCAGCCTTCAATACCATCAACCATAGTATCCTTTAGGGCCAGTTATAGAGTTTAGGATTGCGCAGCACAGTTCTGCACTGCAGCTTTTCCTGGATTAGGACTGCCTGCAGTTGGTCACTCAAGCCCTAGTCATCTCTCGACTGAATTACTGTACTACACTTTTACATGGGGCTAAATTTTGAAATGCATTCAGAAGCTTCAGATAATACAAATGCAGCAGCACGAGCAGTCCTTGGGTGGGACCTGTAGAATGAGCCATGTTACATTAGAGCTTTGTGAGCTGCACTGGCTGCCAGTTTGCTTTGGGTGCAGTTCAAAGTATTGGTTATGAACTATAAAGCCCTCCATGGCATAGGTCCAGATTTCTTGATGAACTGTCTCATCCCACTAAGACAAGCCTACCCTACTTGTGCCGGTGGAGGAGACTTAGGATCCCAGGATCCCTCAATCAAAGAACTCCAATTGACAGGATCCAGGAGAAGAGCTTTTCTGCTATAGCACCAGCCCTCTGGAACATCCTGCCCCTTGGGGTGAGGGTTGCCCCCACCCTCCTATCCTTCCTAAAGGATCTGAAGACCTGGCTCTGCCAATTGGCCTAGGGACCCAATAGAAGAGTACATTGTTGGAAGTGGCTATTGGACTAATTAACTGACACTCCACCTTCCCCCTGCATTCCCTCTGCCCATCTTCTTCTTCTTTTTTTTTTTTTAATTTGATTTATATGCCGCCCTGCTCCGGAGACTCAGGGCGGCTTACAGTGCGTTCTTTGACATTATTGTACTTCCATTGTTTATTGTTATTGCTTTATTCCTTTGCTATTGCTATGTGTACATTTTAAAATCATTTTTCCATTTTATTGTATCCTCAAAGTGAGATGGCCAGTAAATAAATTTAACAAATAAAAAAATAAGTAATTAGGACCCAAACATAAAGAACACCAAATGTAAAGAAAAATAGAAGACAGAGAATGATACAGCTGTGGTTGCATAAAGAGCTCTCTCTCTTACATAAAGAGTCTCTGTGTGAATCAAAAAAGGTCAAATTAAAAAAATTAAAAGGGATATAAAACAAAAGCACACTTTATAAGGATGGTTTCAGGAAGACTAAGTTGCAGAATGACCAGAGATTTGCAGTAAACAACAGAAATAACAAGAAAACAATATTTGGGTACTTGTGAAACAAAAGGAAAGTTATGGAAGCAGTCATTCAGCTGGTTGGACAAGAAGGCAAGATGGGGATGGGGATGGGCAACTGGCTCACTATTTAATTCCTATTGTGCAGCACCTTTTCACCTTTCAAGGGGAAAGGTGGTAGAATCTATCAGAGATCACACCTTGAGAAGCAGGAGAGCAACGCAGGTCCAAAAATGAAAACACTCAGCTACTTTAAATGAGTTTAAATCTCTGCAATTGGATAGATTTGCATCCCATGCTAAAGGAACTGGTGGATTTTATTTCAAAATCACAAGCTGCAATTTTACACTTCCTGTAATATTGGGGAAGTGCCAGATGATTGGAGAAGGGCTATCCCCATTTTAAAAAGGAAGAAAAGTACATCTAAGAAACTTCAAACCGATCATCTTGGTATTAATATCTGAGAAAATCCTAGAAAAGATGATCAAGCAGTGGGTTTGGAGCATTTGGAAAGTAAGAAAATGATTATTAGACACCAGCATGGGCTAGTTACAACCAGATCATCCAAGACAAATTATACTGCTTTTTTGGGAAGAAAAAGTTACTAGATTAGTAGACTGATAATATGCTATCAACAGGGCATACTTAGCTTCCAATAGAAATCTGATAAAGTTTCATACTGCAGGCAGAAGATAGAAGGGATGCCCATCAGATTTTCAGATGATGCATATTTGGGAAGACTGGTAAATTCTCAGAAGGCTCAAAGTTTTCCTATGAAGAATGATTAGACCAGGAGTGTCAAACTCAATTTCATTGAGGGCCGCATCAGGGTTGTGTTTGACCTCGGAGGGCCGGGGGTGGGGGGGACAGCATGGCAGGAGCAGGGTCATGGTGGGCATGGTTAGGGTGAGCATAGTCAAAGGGGGCATGACACGGGACTTGTGTCGGGGATGGCACCTGTGGTGGCCAAGTGTTAAGGCAGGACTTCCCTGAGACCTTCACTCACTCTCATTATACAGGTAATCTTCAAGTTATGAACATAATAGAGCCTGCCAATTACATTCCTAACCTGAGGATTTGTTTCATTGAATCACATTAAATAAATGTGATCACTCCCTGCTTTCCCCAATGCATTTGTTAATCAAATGTGTAGATCATTAAATGCACATGAGGTGTCTCAGAGTGGGGAAGAGCCTATGGGGCCTAGTGCTGGAGCAGGCCATCTCAGACCTCCCACCAACCACTGAGATACCTCATGCTCCCCTGGGGTCCCCACAATTGCTTCCCCCTCCCCCTTTGCTAGCGTCTAGGATTCCACTTACTCCATCCCACCCCATTTCCCATGGATTATTACTTTCTGAAAATCTCCAGAGTTCCAGAAGTCGCTGACCCGCTAGCAAAAAAGCCAAAGTGTTTTATTCAGATGATGGTGACGCTGTAAGAACGTGAAATCTAAGGAAAACATTTTTACCAACTTCTGATAAAAGACTGAGGCTTGGGGCCATGTGGCCAGCAGGCCTCTGGTAGTAGAAAAGGCCTCCTGCTTCAGGACAGCTTCAGGGACTGAGGCAGCAGCAACTAATCAATGAGGAGCTTGCTTCGTTTGTCTCATTCGGTTGAACTGCAAGCCCCTTGTTGATTGGCTGCCATGCCCCAATCCCTGAAGCTGCTCATTCGAACTAGCCAGTCAGCAGCAAGCAGGAGGCTGCTCGATGCCGGTTAGAATGGGCCCAAACCAAACCTGCAGACCCTCATGGCAGAGAAGCCGGTCTTTTATTCAGATGGGGAAAGCTGCTTTCCTTGCATCTCATGTACTTACAGCTTCACGGGCTTTGAATAAAAGACTTTGGCTTCTCTGCCACATGGGTCAGCCTCTTCTGGAGCTCTTCGAAAAGTAAGTACAGTAAACCCATGGGAAATGGAGTGGGGAGGAGTAAGTGGAATCTGGGAAGCTAGCAAAGCAGGCATAGTCTGTGGAGAGGTCCGAACGGAGCCTCAGAGGCCCGAATCCGGCCCACAGAGGCTCCAATTCAGCCAGCAATGGACCGAGGGGGGTCCATTAGCAGGGCCTCTGGATGCCCCTGCACCCCATTTTCGCTCGCAGAGGCACCGCAGGCCAGTCTTTTGCTATTTCCAGCTGGCTCTGCAGGCCACACCTAAGCATTTTGCAGGTCAGATCCAGCCCGTGGACCTTGAGTTTGACATCCCTGGATTAGACGAACTGAATACATTTAGCCTAAAGAAGAGAGTGCTAAAGGGAAACACGATATCAATGTTCAATACAGGTAGTTCTCAACTTATGGTTGCTTATCAACAATTTAAAGTATAATCCCTCAAAAGATAGTGATACCGAAGTTCCAATAGTTAGCCTCCTCCCATCCCCGCAGTCAAGTGATTGCATTTTTGGTGCTCAGCAACTGGCCCACATTTACAGTCATTTGCAGCATTCCACAGTCATGTGATGGTAATTTATAATTTTTCCAAAAAATGGCATTTTATTTCCATTTTTTAAGCAAAAACTTCCAAATTGGACTTCTCAAATGAACAATGGGTTTGCTTAAGACCACAAATTCACTTCATGATTATGGTGATTTGCTTAACAACTGCTGCAAAAAAGATCATAAAATTGAGTCAGTCACATGATTACTACTTTATTACTTCCACATTTTATGACCATAACAGGCAGGTTCTATTATGACTAAACATCAAGGATTATCTTTACTTAGAGGTCTGTCACAGCGGAAAATACGGATTTATTCTCTGTAACTCCATACTGGAATACTGCTATCATCAACCCGCTAGTCCTTTTTTTCTAGACTGGCCATATTCATTTCCTGTTCTTCATGTTTTTGTCTCCAGGCCCTTAATCATCTTAGATGCTCTTCTTTGTACTTTTTCCAAAGTCTCAACATCTTTTTTGTAATGTGGTGACCAAAACTGGATGCAGTATTCCAGGTGTGGCCTTACTAAAGCTTTATAAAGCAGTACTAATACTTCACACGATTTTGATTCTATGCCTCTGTTTATACAACCAAGGATTACATTAGTTTTCCCAGCTGCTGCCGCACACTACTAACTCATGTTTAAGTGATCATCCACTAGGACTCCAAAGGTCCCTCTCACAGTTACTGTTTTTGAGCTAGGTTTAGCCTAACCTGTACTTGTAGTTTGATTTTTCCTGCCCAGGTGTAAAACTTTGCTTTTCTCCATATTAAATTTCATTTTGTTATATAGGGTCCATTGTTCAAGTCTGTTGAGATTTTTTGGGATCCTGTACGTGTCTTCTGGGGTATTGGCTATTTCTGCCAGCTTAGTATATCTGCAAATGTGATGAGTTTCCCTTCTATCCCCACATCTAAGTCATTTATGAAGATATTGAAGAGTATTGGGCCTAAGACAGAACCTTGTAGTACCCCACTGCTTACTTCCCTCCATGATTTGGCATGGTCTATTATTAACAAACCTGTGCTGGCTACTAGTAATAACTTTATTTGTTTCTAGATGTTCACATATCTGTTTTTGTTAATTTTTTTCCAGTATCTTCCCAGGTATTGGTGTCTGACTGATTGGTCTGTAGTTTTCTGGGTCTGTTTTTTCCCCTTCTTTGAAGATGGGAACCATATCAGCTCTTTTACAATCCTCTGATAGTTCCCCACTGCTCCAAGATTTTTTAAAGATATGATACAATGGTTCTGAGATAACATGTGCCAGTTCCTTCAGAACTCTGTAATGTAATCCATCAGGTCCCAGTGATTTATATTCATCAAAGTCAGACAGGTGTTCTCTTACCATTTTCTTGTTTATTTTAATTTTTATTTCTAGTCTGTCTTTCACAGTTATGTTTTTGGTAAGTTGGGCTATAGTTTCTTTTTCTGTGAAGACTGATGCAAAGAATGGATTAAGCAGCTCTGCTTTCTCTCTGCTGCCTTTTACTTCCTTGCCATCTTTTCTTTTTAATGGACCAACTGTTTCCTTGACCTTTTTCTTGTTATTTATATGTTGAAAGAAACTCTTTTTTATTATTTTTGATTTTTGTTGGAAGTCTTTGTTCATTCTGAGCCTTTGTTTTCCTGACTTCATCAGGAAATTCGGGCTATCTGCTGATATTTTGCCTTAGTTATGTGCCCATCTTTCCTTCTTTTGTACTTATCCTTTTTGTCTTCCAGTTTATCAGAGAGATCTTTTTGCAACCATTCTAGTTTCTTCTTGAATTTCTTGTTTTTCTTTTTTAGTGGTATTATGTTGGACTGGGCTTTTATGTTCATATTTTTCAATGTTTCCCACACTTCTTGAGTTGTTTTCCCCTTTAGGATTTTTATCCATGAATTTTTGCTTAGGCTCTCTCTCTGTTGTTAAAATCAGCTCTTTTAAAATCTAAGACACTGGTTGGATCTATTTGGGTGGTCTATTGCTTGGGTTTACATTATATTGAATTCCAGTATGACGTGGTCCCTCTCGCCCAAGATTCCAGCAACTTCAACTCCCTCTATCACTTCTTCTCTATTAGTAAGAATTAGGTCCAGTAGTTTTTCCTCTAGTTCCTCTTCTAGCTTTTGAATGACAAAGTTGTCAGCTAAATTGGTTAGGAATCTGTTCAATCTCCCACTTGCTGCAGAGTTTGTCTCCCAGTTGATATCTTCCTGAAAGTAAGACCTATCCTGAAAATAAACCCTAGCATATTTTTACATGTGTCCCTAATATAAGGCCTATCCCCCAAAATAAGTCCTACTTATGAGCCTGTGCAGCTGGTGCCCACCCATTCCATCTGGTTGCTCACTGTGCCACAGACATGAGGCAAAGCGAGGGGGTGGCGCCACCCCTCGCGCCCCACACGAGCTTAGGGCCCCCGTAGCCAGGCCATCCCCACTCCAAGAACTGCCTTGCGGCAGCAGCCCACATATCCATGTGAACCAGGAGCCCACATGGCCACCAGCCCACTTCTTCTGCTTGAAAGGCAGGTGTATAAAGACATGGCGCAGCTCCACCTCCCCTCACCTCATGGCCACGGCACTTGCACGTCGCTTGGCCTCCTGTTCCATTGCAGCTGTGAACAAGCAGAAGTGGGCCGGGAGCCACGCAAGGTCCTGCTGGACAGGGTTGCTGGAGCTGATGCCACGAGTGGAGGGAGATGTCGGGGCATGGGTGACCTGGCTGCGGGGACCCTGAGGTAAGCCGGTGTAGTGCACATGAGGCACTTCCACTCCTCACCTCACAGCAGTGGCACAGTTACACCATGCAGCCTCCTGTCCTGCCACAAGCAAGCAGAAGTGGGCCTCCTGTACATGGAAAAAATAAGATCCCCCCAAAAAATAAGCCCTAGTGCTTATTTTAGGGCCCAAAAGAAAATAAGGCCCTGTCTTATTTTCGAGGAAATACAGGTATCAGTGTAGTTAAAGTCTTCCATTACTACTGTGGTATGTTTCTTACATACATTTGTTAATTGCTTAGCAAAGAGTTCATCTATTTTTTTCTTCTTGGTTGGGTGGCCTGTAGTATATGCCTATAGCAATGTCATATTTTCTGCTTTTATATTAACCCATATGGATTCTAGGAGGCTTTTATCCTTGGTTTTGTGTATTTCAGTAGAGATGTAGTGATCTTTTATATGTAATGCAACTCCACCTCCTCTTTTGTTAGGTCCGTTTCTTTTGAATAGTTTTTATCCTTCCATCAGTACATTCCGTCATGATTCCACCAAGATTCAGTAATGGCAACTATATCATATCCACCTTCATGTACTAATACTTCAAGTTCACCCTGTGTGTTCCCTAAACCAGTGGTTGGCAAACCCACGGCTCACGAGCCACATGCGGCCCTTTGGCCCCTTGAGTGTGGCTCTTCCACACTCGTGATGCCCTGGCCGGCTGTGGCTGAGCCGGGAGCATGCGCACGCACAGGGAGACATTCCTAAAGTGAGCACCGAAGTTCAGGAAATGTGCGTGCAGGGTGGGCAGCGGCTTGCTTAAGGAGGGTCTCCCGTGTGCACGTGCTCCCAGCTTAGCCACAGCTGGGAGCATGTGCTCTGAAGAGCTCCTGTGAGAAACGGCACGGTGGGGTAACGAGACCCCTCCCGCTCAGCCATACGCCAGGCTCTTGCCCAGGTACGGAGGTGGAGAAAGAAGAGACGGAATAAGGCTACCAAGGAAGCGTCTACTACAGCTACCTCCTCCACCAAGAAGCCGAACTGTGAAACCAGAACTTTAGCAAAGTGGATTAGAATGACGCTGCAGGAGGAACCTCCTGTCCCATCCTGTTAAGACCCTCCTAATCGAGCAGCCGCTCACCCCACGGGTGCCTTTGCCGTGCATACAGAGTGATACATAGAGAGGGGTGAGAGAGGGGAAGAGAGGGACAGATAAAGAGGGAGAGAGACATGGGGGGAGAGAGGGGAAGATAGGAAGAGGGGGAAGAGAGACAGAATGATTTTGTGGCTGGGTGGGCATGGCTAGGAGGGGTCATGTGACTGGGTGAGTGAGTGATTGAGTTGGCCACGCCCACCCAGGTTTTGTGGTTCCAGTGTGGTTTTTTTCTGTGGGAAATGGGTCCAAGTGGCTCTTTGAGTGTTTAAGTTTGCTGACCCCTGCCCTAAACTTTGAGCGTAGTATATAAGCATTTGAGTCCTTTACTGGTCTTGGATATGTTTCTTGTATCTCCTACTTTGTAACTGGGATTTCCACCCTTTCCATAACTCTCTACTAAACTCTAATAAGTTTTTTTTTAATTTCTTTTTTCTCTTTCCTCCTTATGTGATTGGTTATCTAGTGGTTTTTGCTTGGAATTAGGTTCTATAAATTGTGAAGATTGACTCCCTCCTCTCTCAATTTTAGTAGAAAACCCTTTTGATAAGATGAGCCAGTCATTTTCCAAATATATGGTTTCCAGTTCTTGTGTGGTGCAGTCCATCCCTTGCCAGTAGCCCTTCATCTAGGTCAGGGGTCCTCAAACTTTTTGAACATGGGGCTACTTCAGGGTCCCTCAGACTGTTGGGGGGCCAGACTGGCTAGGTGGGTGTGGCTGGGCCCCCCATGTGACTGGGTGGGCATGGCTATGTGCATAGGACTACTCAGAGGGCTGAAAAAAATGATTTCTGATTGGTCCTCGCACTTATGACCGATCCTCACACTTATGACCATCTTCACATTTATGCCCGTTGCAGCATTCTTAACAACCGTGTCACTCATTTCACAACTACTTCTCTTCACCACAGTGACAAGATAGGGTGCAAAACGTAAAATGTGAGGACAGTCGTAAGTGCAAGGACTGGTCAAAAGTACGACGACCAGTCAAAAATAACTTTTTCAGCCCTCTGAGTAGTCCATATGCACATAGGGACTACCCAGAGGACTGAAAAAAGTGATTTCTGACAGGTCCTCGCACTTTTGACCAGTCATCATTTATGCCAATTGCAGCACTTAATTAAATTAATTAAATAAAAATGACCTACTAGAACGGTCAGAAGCATTCCAAGGTGGGCATTCGGGCCGGCTGCAGAGCAAGGTGATACAACCGGGGTAGGTAGGCCGCTGCTGCCCAGGTGGGAGGCGGGCGCAGGCCTACAGGCCTGGGTGGAGGGTGAAGCTATCGGATGGGGTAGGTCAGGGGTCTGCAACTTTAAACACTCAACCTTAAACACATGTAAACACTTAAACATAACCTTAAACCTGGGTGGGCATTGCCAACTCCATATCACTTACTCCCACCCAGGTTTTGTGGCTCCCAGTATTTTCTTCTAAACAGGTATCTCTGTGTATCTCTTTCATCTCTTTTTTTCTCCCCCACTTCTCTCCTTCATCCCTCTTTCTCTCCTCCTCTTTCTCTCCTTCATCTCTCTTTCTCTCCATCTCTCTTTCTCCCTCCCACTTTCTCTCCTTCATCTCTCTTTCTCCTCTCCCGCCCGGGTGGTGGTGGCAGCAGCGCACCTACCGCACCATCGGGTCGCGATGGGTGGGCGTGACCAACTTTTTTTTTTTTTTTTACTTTTAAAAGCATTTTTTTCTACAACCTTAAGAGATTGCAGAAAAAAATGCTTTTAGAAGATTCTGGTGATCAGGCAACTCAGCTGGGATCGCCAGAGACTTTTAAAGGCATTTTTTTTCCTACCACCTCTTCAGCCGAAGAAGTTGCAGAAAAAAATGCTTTTAGAAGCCTCAGCCCATCAGGCAACTCAGCTGGGATCGCCAGACGCTTTTAAAGGCATTTTTCCCCTAAAACCTCTTTGGCTGAAAAGCTAGCCATGCAAGGAGTGGGTGGGAGTGGTGGGGCAGGGGGCAGGGCAGGGGGTGGGGCTGAATCCCACCACTGTGCGGGCCGGATACATTGTGTCAGTAGGCCGTACCTGGTCCATGGGCCGTAGTTTGAGGACCCCTGATCTAGGTAATGCAAACCCTGGTCTAGGACAGGGGTGGGCAACTGTGGCCCTTTTACAACCTGTGGACTTCAACTCCCAGAATTCCTGAGACAGCCAAGCTGGCTCAGAAATTCTGGGAGTTGAAGTCCACAGATCATAAAGGGGCCATATTTGCCCACCCCTGGTTTAGGAAGCTGAAGTTCTGTTGATGACACCATTGAATATTGGCCTTTTGTTGGAAGTATAGATGAAAATACTACTTGTGCTCTTAATTCTTTAACTTTCTATCTTAGCTGTTCCCAATCTCATTATTGTTTTCAGATTCATTGTTGTGTCATGTAGAGGAAAGGGGTAGTAATCCATGGGGTTGATTATTTTAGTAAGGTACTCAGTTACATCTTTGATTTTTGCTCCAGGGAGCCTATATACCTCCCTAGATTGACTGCCTGGTCTGCAGACGATAGTTTCTGTTCCCCTAAGAATTGAATCTCTTATCACTAATATTCGACTTTTTTTTCTTAGGGAAATCTGGAATACATTTTTTCTTGCCGCAGGAATGTTGGTTTGTGCCTAACCCTAACCCTAACTATTGATGAACTCTCTTTTGTAAGTGTCTATATATTTTCTTCCAAGGGGAGGTTATGAAAGCAATTGTTCAGTTTCAGAGGGCTTCACTGGATTGGGCTAGGGTAGATAGTAGCGGCTTTGGTCTTGGTTGTTTTCTTCTAAGGGTGACATGTTTCCATCGGTCTTGCTCTTTAGGTAAGATATGTAGGGTTGTTTTTTACGGAAGCTGTTTGTTCTCTACTGTGTTCAATTTGAGTGCATCAGTTTTCTTCTTTATGTTCATATATGGGTTCATCATTTGTTTTAGAAGCTGTTTGCTCCTATTGTTTTATTTTGGTGTAATCTTTTTGTTTATGTTGGGATTTCACACTTTGCTCATTGAGTTTCAGAGTGGCTGGAGTTGCCTTTAAACCCTTTGCTTCTTCTTCTAGTCATTCAAGTAGTTTATATTTGATACATGTATAGTTTGGGTCATCTGTGGGCATAAGCTGAAATATATGGCACACTTTTCAAGCCACTATAGTGTCAGTCTTTACCTCCATGATTTTTCTTTGTTTGCTAAAAAATTTAAAAATTCTAAAAATTATAATATTTTCCGTATTGCAAGGTGTCAGTTTACAGTAGTTTACAAGAGCTCTTGACCATGCACAGGCAAAACGCGTCTGCCTGATCTCCCCCACCTTGAAAAAAAAATTAAATTGAATTAAAATTGAAAACGATTTTCAAATTGGAAAAAGAATTTAAAATTAAGAATGACATTTAAGAGTTGAAAAAAGATTGAAATTGGAACAAGGGATTGAAAAAAATGAAAAAAAATGAAGAAATTTTAAGAAATTAAAAAGGATTTTTTCTTAAAAAAAGGAATTTAGAGATTTTTTAAAAATTTAAGAATTTACAAGAGTTTTTGGCCTTTTATGAAGCAATACTCCCTGACTTGAAAGTTTATCCCTTTCCTCCCTGTTCAAAGTGCTTTGTGCTTATTCTGTTTTTCCTGCTTTTTTGCCCTCTCACTGCCTGGCCACTGCCTATGCATGGAAGAAGAACCGATGGGTGGAACCTTTGCAGAGGATATCAGCCCTTTGAGAAAAGCCAAATCAAAAGCAAAGACTGCAGTAGTCCAGTAATGTCATTTTATTATTATATCAGGATGTAAGAATAAAATAGGGTTTTTTCTAATGACTCTATAGTACTAAGTGCATTGCTTTGGTATTTTCAAATTTGAGCTCTACCACAATATTAATTTAAGAGAGAAACGGACATTGACTTACCTGAACGTCCCTTTTCTGATCGCTGCGACAACAATCCACGCATGGCTATTTCACTTCTACTTGTTAGAGACTGAGTGCAAAGATTTTTCCTCCGTTGGTTTGGCCACACCCCCTGGCCCCAGTCCTTCAGTCTTTTCCCGAAGGCATAGTCAGAAGAGAGGCAGAAGGCACTACCAAGGAACACCTCAACAGGCATGACCGGGTACAAAGGCAGAGTCCCAGAAAACCTGCAGAGGAAAAAACAAAAAGAAGACCCCAACCCTGGCCAGGATACAGACAGGCCAACGAGCAGGTTGGATTGTCGTCGCAGCAATCAGAAAAGGGACATTCAGGTAAGCCAACATCCGTTTTCCTGAATCGCTGCTTCGACAATCCACGCAGGGATATACCCAAGCTTAAGGAATCTGGGCGGGGGCCTGACCAAGCCCCTGGCCGTGGGTGGAAATTACAGATTGCAAAACCCTCCGACCAAAGGACGCATCAGCCTGTCCAACCTGTAATGTCTTATAAAGGAAGATAACAACGCCCATGTGGCCGCCCTACAAATATCGTCTATTGATGCCTGGGTAGCCCAGGCAGCAGATGTGGCTGGGCTGCGAGTGGAGTGAGATAGAACTCCCCCCGGCATGGGCCTCCCTTTTTTTTTAAAAAAAATGATTTATATGCCACCCTTCTCCGGAGACTCAGGGCGGCTTACAATGCGTTAAGCAATAGCCTTCACACTTCTGTATATTTATACAAAGTCAGCTTATTGCCCCCACAAACTGGGTCCTCATTTTACCTACCTTAGAGAGGATGGAAGTCTGAGTCAACCTTGAGCCTGGTGAAATTCGAACTTACAGTAATTGCAGACAGCTGGTGTTAATCACAATGCTTTTAGTCTGCTGAGCCACCAGGCCCTTGAGTTCATAGGCTTTAGATATACAGGCCTTGAGCCATCTGCCCACTGTGGATGAAGAAACTTTTTGTCCCATAGAAGCAGGATGAAATGACACAAGCAATGCTTCTGTCTGTCGAAAGGAGGCAGTCCGCCTGATATATCATCTGAGGGCCCTACGGACATCCAAAGTATGCCACCATTTTTCCAATGGATGGTGAGGATCCGGGCAGAAGTTTGGGAGAACGAGCTCTTGCGCACGATGAAAGTGTGAATTAACTTTGGGCACAAAGGCAGGATCCAGATGAAGGACTACACGGTCGGAATGGAATATGCAAAGATCTTTCCTAATGGAAAGAGCAGCCAATTCGGAAATCCATCTTGCAGATGTTACTGCTAGAAGAAAGGCAACTTTTAACGACAAGAAGTGGAGATTGATGGAGGCGAGCGGCTCAAATGGCAAAGCCATCAGGGCCTGGAGAACCAAGGGAAGATCCCATGTGGGATAGCGATGCACAACAGATGGTCAAAGGTTGGAGCCCCTTGGAGAAACGAACGAATCCGCAGATGGTGAAAAAGTGATTGGTGAGAGCCACAGATAAGCACAGTGGCGAAAGCTGCAACCTGGTGATGGAGTGTAGTAGGTGCCTTTGTCTCGGCCAGCCTGCAGAAATTCAAGAACATCCAACATCGTAGCCGATGTTGGATCGGCGTCTGAAGTAGAACACCAGAGGCAGAAAGCTCTCCATGAAGCGTTGTAAATCCGAACCGTCGAGGTGCGTCTGGCCGCCTGAATGGTGGTGATGACATTGTTCGAAAGGTTGTCCTTCCTCAGGAGGATCCTCTCAAGTGCCAGATGGTCAACTGGAGCCACCCTGGCTCTCGGTGCAGTATGACCCCCTGGCTGAGAGAAATCCGGTCCTGAGGAATTCTCCAGGGACGTGAGACAGACAGACCTACTAGGTCGGCAAATCAGATATCAGTAGAACCTCCGCCCGTTCGGCTAGCAGTTTCTGTATGACCCTCGGAAGTAGCGGAATTGGAGGGAATGCATAGAGCAGTCCTCGAGGCCAGGGGCAACGGAGGGCATTGCAACCTTCCGCACCTGCTGTTGGAAACTGTGAAAAATACCTCGGCAGCTGTGCGTTTTTGGGAGTGGCGAATAGGCCGACCAGTGGCATTCCGAACCTGCGAGTTAGCTCCGCAAAGAGTTGAGGATTTGAGGAATGGAAGTTGTGGAGCTTCCATTCCGAAGGGTCTACACGAGCCCTGCTCAGCCAGTCTGCTCGAAGGTTGGACGATCCCAAGATATGCTCCGCCTTCAGGGAGAGAGTGTGTCTCTCGGCCCAGCACATCAGCCATTCGGCCTCGCCCATCAACGACTTGGAGCGTGTGCCCCCCTGACGATTTATATGGGCCTTTGTGGCCTTGTTGTCGGTCAAGATGAGCACGTGGCGAGCCGAGACCTCGTTCTGAAAATGGCAAAGGGCAAGACGAACAGCCCGCAATTCCAGGGAATTTATACTGCTTGTCCTCTCCTCTTGGGTCCATTGGCCCTGAGCCAGTTGGGATTAAAGATGGGTCCCCCAACCATAGAGGCTCGCATCCGATGTTAACATGACACGTTCCTGTTCGTGAAACATCAACCCATCTGAAGAGCAGACGACGTCCACCAGCGGAGGGAGAGACAAACACATGGTGGAACCGCTACCTTGGTCCTGGAGTTGCTGCGACCTTAACGTTGAAACGGCAGAAGAAACCACTGGAGCGGACGGGTGTGTCACCGTGCCCAGGGTACGACTGCAATACAGGAAATCACCTTTCCTAGCAATTGGGATAGAAGCAGCAATGGAATGGTCCGTTGAGACAATATTTGTGTCACCAAGTCCTTGATACTGGCTTGACGATCGGATGCCCCCAGATGGAGTATTCGGGTAGATTATTTACTTATTTATTTACTTATTTATTTACTTATTTATTTACTTATTTGTTTATTTGCCGCCCTTCTCCGGAGACTCAGGGCGGCTTACAATGTGTTAAGCAATAGCCTTCATACTTTTGTATATTTTATACAAAGTCAGCTTATTGCCCCCACAAACCGGGTCCTCATTTTACCCACCTTAGAAAGGATGGAAGGCTGAGTCGACCTTGAGCCTGGTGAGAATTGAACTCGCAGTAATTGCAGGCAGCTGGATGTTAAATGCTGCCTTAGTAGGAGGCATTAGCCTCCTACGCTACTCAGGCTCCTGTGGAAGATGGCTGTAGAAGACTCTTTTCCGCATTGAGTGTGAAGCCATGACTCTGAAGCGTGTGAATCACTATCGCACTGTCTCGCATCGCCTGTGCCTGAGGGGACGATAGGATCAAGATGTCGTCGAGGTAGGCTACCATGCACACCGGAACCATGTGGACCGAAGCTGTCAATGCCGCCAACAATTTGGTGAACGTTCGCGGGGCCGATGAAAGGCCAAAGGGCATGGCTCGGTACTGATAGTGATGGTTGGCATATGCAAAGCGGAGATATCACCGGTGCATCGGATGGATTGGCACATGTAAATATGCTTCCTTGAGGTCTACAGACTGTAGCAGATCCCCCTCCCATATGCACCCCAAGATGGATCTGAGGGAGTGCATTTTGAAGCGCCTGTATAAAACATAGAAATTCAGTTGCTTTAGATTCAATATACCCCTTCAGTCTCCCAAACTTTTGGGCACCAGGAACAGGATGGAGTAAAACCCAGCCCATTCCTGATCCTTTGGTACCGGTTTGATTGCCTCAATGTCCAGATGATGTTGAATCTCGAAATCCATGAGGTGTTTCTTGACGGGATGAAATGGTACCGGACACTGAATGTAACAGGTCGGAGGGCTTGAATGGAATTCCAGAGTAAGGCCAAAGTGAATGGTGCGCAGAATCCAGGCGTTGGTCGTAGAGGCCTCCCATAGACGATGAAAATGTTGGAGCTGACTGCCTATGGGAACCGGGGGCAGAAAGTCACTTGCCACGGCAGAAGAAACGGGAGCCCCCACCATGAAAAGGTCGTTTGGATTGTGGCTGACATCGAGCACGATCTCTAAATGCTGATCAGTCTGAATATTGGGAGGATCCTTGGAAAGACGATCGTTGGAAATAGGACCCCCACGGGTCTAGAGTCAGATTTCGGCTCTCCTGTCCTCCATCTTCAGACCTCCCCGATATCATTGGAAATTACAGAGGAGAAAGTGAGGGTAGTGACGGGTGCGTCCACAGCCGGTAATTGCAATAATGCATCCAACTCAGGTGCTGAGCAATAAAGTTTCTTGTCATGGCCACTAGGACCAGCTAAGGATCTCGGCTGATCCCATGGCCATTGGATAACTTCAGTAAATAAATCAGGGCAAGGGACAAAATCATGTTCCGGCTTGGGCACTCTGAATAAATTTCCATGTGGAGCAGAGGTATCCGTGGCCTGGGAAACAGGGGCTGTCACTATCTCCATATTAGTTGTCACTTTCGCTTTATGTAACAGAGATTTGAAAAGTGATGGTCGAAACAGACCTGGAAAGGCCGGCAGGTCCGACGCCATCCCCTTGTCTTCAGAAAGATCAAATTCTCCTAAATATTCCTTGTCTTGTAAAGAGCCCTCACTATGAATGGATTTCTCGGCTTGTCCACCCAACCGCTCTGGAAGCAAACAACAACCAGAAGGAAACGAAGTGGTTTGCAGCATCTTTAATCAGGTTAAGTTCTGCCAAGAACTTTGACTGATCACAGTCCAGTCTGGATAGAAATTGAGACATGTAAGAACGAGAGACGTTCTTGGAGATTAAATGAAAACTTGTTTAGATATGAGAAAAATATAATAGAACTTAAAAAGCATCTGAAAATGTTTTTTGAAATGAACTTGAATAAAGGCACCCCAATGGAAATTGTGTGGGATGCAAGTAAAGCTTATATGAGAGGGGTGCTTATATATATGAACTCTAAACATAAGCGGATTCGACAAAAAAAAAGACTTGAATTGGAAGCAGAAATAAAGGACAAAGAACAGTTACTTATTAAAAACCCAACAGATGAAAGAATACTTAGTGTTATAAAACTTCTGAAAGACCAATTCCAAATGCTTATAGCGGAACAAGTTGCAACAAACTTACAATATGCGAAGCATAATACATTCTGCAATGCTAATAAACCAGGCAGGTGGTTGGCTTACACATTAAGGAAGAAACAAAGCATACGGACTATTGATAGTGTTGATATTGGGGGGAAAGAAGTTTTTCAACAGAATTTAATAAAAGAAGCCTTTCTTCAATATTACACTAAATTATATGCCAGAGAAGAGGTGCAGAATGGACTTATAGAAAAATATTTGGACAATAAAAGAGTTACAAAAATCACCGAACAACAAAAGGAAAGAATGGATTATCCCATAACAGAGGAGGAGATAATAGCAGCAATAAAACAATTAAAAACAGCCAAAGCTCCTGGAACGGATGGTCTGACAGCAGTGTATTATAAAACTTTACAGGCAGAAATGGTGGAACAACTCAGAGACTTATTTTGCAACATACAACAAGGGGGAAAAGTACCTCCATCGTGGACTACAGCTTATATTTCTTTGATACCAAAAGAGCAAGCAGGTCCCAAAAAACCGGAGAATTACAGACCAATATCTCTTTTGAATACGGATTATAAAATTTACGCAAAAGTATTAGCCAACAGACTGATGCCAGTAATTCAAAAGGTGATTCATGATGACCAAGCGGGATTTATTGAGGGTAGGCACATGAAGGACAACGTAAGGCAAGTAATAGATTTATTGGAATATCTTGAGAAGAATAAACAGATCCCTGCAGTGCTGGTCTTTCTGGATGCAGAGAAGGCCTTTGATAGAGTGGATTGGAATTTTCTATTAAAGACATTAAAAAAGATGGACTTTGGGGACCAATATATACAGGCGGTTTCAGCAATTTATCAAGAGCAAAAGGCACAGATTATTATCAATGGAAGTTTGACAACAGAGTTTAAAATCGAAAAAGGTACAAGACAGGGATGTCCACTGTCCCCATTGTTGTTCATTTTAACACTAGAAGTCTTGTTAAATACAATAAGGGATTCTAACACATTGAAAGGTATAATGATAAGGCAAGAGGATTACAGAATAAAGGCATTTGCAGACGATCTGGTAGTTACCCTAACACAGCCAATGGAATCGATAATCCAGATGAAGGACATTATACAAGATTTCGGTAAGGTTTCAGGTTTCAGATTGAATCAGAGAAAAACTAAGATGGTAGTTAAAAATATGACACAAGATCGTAAACTGGAGTTAGAAAGGAGGGCAGGTTTTGAGATTGTACCAAAGGTAAAATATTTAGGAGTTCAGGTTGCAGAATCAAATATGAAATTGTTTCAAAATAATTATGAGGCGTTGTGGCGAGAGGTGCAAAAAGATATGGAGACTTGGAAAAAACTGCAGCTGTCTTTACTTGGAAGAATAGCAGCAGTTAAGATGAACATTTTGCCAAGATTTCTTTTTTTGTTTCAAATGATTCCGGTGCTCAAAAATGATAAACAACTAAAAGCATGGCAAACTGGTATCAACAAATTTGTCTGGAACGAGAAAAAACCAAGAGTAAAAATGAAAATTATGCAAGACATCCCAGAAAGGGGAGGTCTCAAACTTCCAAACCTACAATTATATTATGATGCAACAGCTTTGACTTTAGTAAGCGATTGGTTTGGAGGAAAAAAGACTGGAATATTGAACGCAGAAAGTTTTGATTTGGAATTTGGATGGCATGCTTACTTATTTTATGACAGCAAAGTGGATAAAGTATTTAAAAGCCATATACTTAGAGATTCTTTGCTGAGAGTTTGGAAGAAGCACCGAAACAACTGGAATTATAAAATACCGCTATGGCTGGATCTTGGTCATACCTTGTGGAATACAAATATAATGTCACTCGGGGGGTTTTTATATAAAGAGGTTCTTTTTACAGATGCGGGCAGATGGCAGCTGAAGACATTACAGACATTGTTGGCTGAAGGGATTAATTTAACTTGGTTACAATATAATCAACTGCAATTGAGATGGAAGGAGGACCAAAAAACTGGTATTATGATGTATGAGGAAGAATTAGTTAGACATATAAAAGAGAAAGGCCCAATGCATATTAAAAGACTTTATAATGTTTTGTTAGAAAGGGATTCAGAAACTGAATTAGTTAAAGACTGCATGGTTAAGTGGGCACAAAATTTTGAGGAACCAGTGATGTTGGAAACATGGGAAAAAATTTGGGTTCAGAATGTTAAATTTACACAGTCGCAGAATCTGCGGGAAAATTTTTATAAAATGTTTTATAGATGGCATTTAGATCCAAAAAAATTGTTGTGTATGTACCCTAGTGCCCAGCCTAAATGTTGGAGATGTGACTGCTTAGACGCTACATATTATCATGTCTGGTGGACCTGTAAGAAAGTTAAGGCTTTTTGGATAAAAATTTGGTGGGTCATGCAGAATGTTTTGAAGAGAAAAATTCAATTTTCCCCACAACTGTTTTTATTGGGTATAGTTAAGGGTTTTACATTGGGGGAAACAAAAATGATATTGTACATGATAACTGCAGCAAGATTGTTGATAGGTAAATATTGGAAAAATGAAGCGCTGCCTTCGATTGAGGAATGGACTTTGAAGATGGCCAGTTTTGCGGAGATGGCGAAGATTTCAGCATATTTAAAAGATTGTTCTCAAGAGACTTATGAATGGGAATGGAAGAAGTGGATAAATTATGTTCAGCATAAATATCAAACTAGGAAGTATCAAATAGCCTTTATTTAAAAATGTTATATAAGATAGAAACATTTTAGGGTTGAGGATAAAAATTTGTTAGAAAATGTTATATCAAGATAGAAATATTTTAAGGTTAAGGATGAAAATTTGTTAGAAAATGTTACATTATGATAGAAATATTTTTAAGGTAATCAGGATGAAAATTTATCTGAAAATGATATACCAAGATAGAAATAGGTTAATGTAATGAAGAAGAAAATTTGTAAGGGGGAGGGAGGGGTTCAAGTTTTATATACAAAGGAGGGTTTTTTCCTTTTATCTGACATGAGCATACTAGGAAGTCTGGGGGGAGGGGAGGGTTAGGGTGGGTTGGGGAGGTTGGGAAGTTTGGGGGGGGTAGTGGGGGGGGAAAAAGGGGGTGAAAATGTAATTGTAAAACTTTTGCAATAAAAAAAAAAAAAATCAGGTTAAGCACAGCAACACAGGCAGGAGTAAGATACAAGCCGGCATCGACAGGCAGCCGCTGTGTAGCGCTCTTTATACACTTAGTAACAAGCAATTTACCATTTGGCAATCAAACAGTTAACACCACACCCCTTCCCACTAGCTTGTTCGACGATAGGGCGCGCTTCTGTTACATCACAAGGATGTAAGCTTTATGCTCCACCGAGCTCCGATGAAAGCATTCGTTTCTTTTGTGCTTGAGCAGCAAGGCCCCTCCAAACAGCTGGGAGCACGTCATCTGAGTTTACAGCTGCTCGGCCCCTTCTCATCTTCCTCCCCAAGAATAGCAAGACCCATCCGGGGCTCGACAGGATTCCTGTGCTGAAGGCGACCCTGAAGTGCCCAAGGTAGCTGCTGGCACCTGTGGTTTAACAGCGGTGCTGGTTGGGGCCAAGTGTGTAGCATGTTGAATCCCAGCCGCAAAGATGCAAGAAATTGCCTCTGAAACCATATTTTGAAGGTCCAGAGGTGGACCAGCACATTGCCCCTCTCTAGCACGGAGACCGGCTGCAGTCGGAGTAAATGTCATTGCTTAGCACATTGTAAGCCGCCCTGAGTCTCCGGAGAAGGGCGGCATATAAATCAAATTGAAAAAAAAAAAAGTCGCCTCCGGGGCTCTACGGTTAATTGCAGAAGGGAAAGATTCTCCCTGCATTTGCATGGGGGGGGGGAGTAACTACAGGCCCTACATGGGAAACCCCAAAAAATGGCCTGACATGGTCAGGTAGAGCGGCCATGTGGGCGTGGCTCTCATCCTGTTGGTCACTCCAGATGGCAATGGAGTAGACATTTTTGGCTCACGTAAGTCAATAATGGCGGCCGAGTCATTGCATTGACGAACAGCCTGTGCCTCACGTTGGGCCTTAATTTAATTTAATTTAATTTAATTTAATAATTTAATTTAATTTAATTTAATTTAATTTAATAATTTAATTTAATTTAATTTAATTTAATAATTTAATTTAATTTAATTTAATTTAATTTAATTTAATTTAATTTAATTTCCAATTTATATACTGCCCTTCTCCCTGAGGACTCAGGGCGGTGTACAGCCAAGATAAAAAACATAGAATACAAATATTAAAAAACATTAAAAAATATATATAAATTTTGGCCCGAAAGTTAAGAAATCACAGACTGATCAAAAAATTTAAAAATTTCTTCTTAAGCCAACCCGACTTGCTGGAAAAGATGGGTTTTAAGGGAACGACGGAAGGCATTGAGGTCATGGATTCTCCTTATCTCCGGGGGCAACTGATTCCAGAGGGTGGGAGCCCCCACAGAGAAGGCCCTCCCCCTGGGGGTCATCAGCCTACATTGTTTGGCTGATGGCACCCTGAGGAGGCCCTCTCTGTGGAAGCGCACGGGTCGATGGGAGGTCGTCGGTAGCAGCAGGCGGTCTCGCAGATAGCTAGGCCCTATGCCATGGAGCGCTTTAAAGGTGATAACCAACACCTTGAAGCGCACCCGGAAGACCACCGGGAGCCAGTGCAGCTCGCGCAGGAGCAGTGTTACATGGGAGCGCCATGTTGCTCCCATCACTACCCGTGCTGCTGCATTCTGGACCAGCTAGAGCCTCCGGGTGCTCTTCAAGGGGAGCCCCATGTAGAGAGCATTGCAGTAGTCAAGGCGAGAGGTGACGAGGGCGTGAGTGACTGTGCACAAGGAATCCCGATCGAGAAAGGGCCGCAACTGGCAAATCAGGCGGGCCTTGTCAAATTGTCATTCTAATGCCTTATGCCGTCTACTCTATCAACCACTGTAGCCCTCTTTGCGGTTGCAGATGGAGAAGCCTGCAGTATACGTGCCTTGGTTCTGGATCCCTTTTTTGAGTGTCTGGAACCAGAATGCTTAGAAGCAGTAACTTTAGATGTAGTCGCCTCCATCTCAGTTGGACTACCCTCATGCTCCATGTCTGAAGACAGAGCAGAATCAGCCATTACTAATACCCTAACAACTCTCTTAACCAAGGTGGCAACCCAGGGAAATAAAGGAAATGCAGTAAGCCCAAGGGGACTAATAATGCAATCCTTACACCCCCTTCTAAGCGCAAAGTCTTAATAGAAGGGAAAAACTTCTGAGCCACTTTTGTGCGACTGGCAAACCTGCCCTTGACGGCTGGTGCTGCTCCCACGATCGATGGTAGTAGAAACTGTGAGATGATCTCAGTCCAGGCCCACAAGGCAGGGAAGACGGTGTAAGAGAAGTCAAAGCACCCCCCAAAACCGGCGCTTCGCTCACTGGCTCGGCTTTCATTCCAAAAAGTCCCAGAGCTAAGGCAGGCACAGATAAGGCGTGAGGCAGAAAACCTCCAAAAACGTCTCTGCGGCTGAAATGTAACAAAATGGCTGGCATGAGTAGGCAACTTCTCCTCAGCGCCACTGCGGCCGAAACAAGCAAAATGGTGGCCTGAGTGGTAGTCTCCCCTCAGGGGCACCTGATCTGCCAGACAACCAGAAAATGGTGTGAAGGCAAAAAAAAAGCCCTTCCAGCACCACAAAGCCGACTTCCCCGTCATGGAGTATGCTCCAATCCCGGGCAGTGATGCCAATACTGCCCTGACTTGAAAGGAGCTGCGAGGGTGGAGGCGGTTATGCCGGCAACCAGCTCTTCCACCGGTGGTGATCCAAATGTCGGAGGCGCCCAGACGGATGGCACTCCGACAAGCTGCAAGGAAAACAATCCAAGGGCAGCGGTCAGCGACCTGGAGCCCCAGGAACGCAAAAAGCAGCCATCAGCAGCTAAGGAGGAGAGGCAAACTTCCAGACAAAATCCCACATTGCGCAGCTCTATTTTGAGTAAGGCAAAGTCCAATAGTACTAAGAAACCCAGAAATTATGAAAATAGAAATAAATTGGTGAAAAAAGAATTCTCTGGTGACAGAGAAAGGCAACTCAAGTCTAGACTGAGTGAAAAGACTGAAGGACAGGGGCCAGGGGGCGTGGCCAAACCAATGGAGGAAAAATCTTTGCACTCAATCTCTAACAAGTAGAAGTGAAATACCCATGCATGGATTGTCAGAGCAGCGATTCAGGAAAACAAGAATTGACATGCCGTTGCATATCTATTGCTTAACCAATATTTCACAGAAGGAAGAAAACTATACAGAACTTTCCAGATAGTTAGGCCCTAACTCTCTCCAGCTTGCCAACAAAGATCAGAATCATGCAGGTTCTGATTTCCCTTGTGATAGTTTATGAAAATAAGTTGGTCCTTGAAGAAACAAGAAAGAAAAAATATTGATGCTTTTGAACTTCATTGTTGGAGAAGACTCCCGAGAAAGCCAAGAAAACAAATAAATGGATTATTGAACAAATCAACCCAGAGTTCTCATTCAATGCACAAATGACTGGGATCAAATAATCATACTTTCGATACATTAAGCAAATACCTACCATATTTTTCGAAGTATAAGACACACCTTTTTCCCCCCTAAAAGGGGGTGAAAATTTAGGTGCGTCTTATACACCTAATGTAGCCCCGCCCACCCACTGGCCCCCACCTTTTGGCCTGTGCCTCGCAGCAGTTACCTCCTTGCAAGCAAACAGCAAGAAAAAACAGTTCCTTTCAGCTTCAGCACAGCCTAATTAGCACAAGCTGATTAGATTGGCCTCCCTACTCTCAGCTGATTTGCTCTCAGCTGTTTTGCGCAGGGCTTTGCTGCTTGCTGCAAAGAGGTAAATTGCTGGAGCAGATTTTTTTTTTCCTTGTGCTAATCAAGCTATGCTGAAAACGAAAATGAAAGTAATGCAGGCTGTTTGCTGTAACGTTGCAAAATTAGGCAGAGGGAGATTTCTTTTTCTTCTTTTTCCTCACCAAAAAAGATAGGTGCAAACAATGGGAAATTTAGGGCAAAAGAGGAAAGTTCAAGATTTTAAAACACAAAAATAAAAACGGCAAAAATAAAAATGGGAAGGGAGAAAAAGAAAAAGAAATGAAAGAGAAAGATGTTATACATATTTAGAATTGAAATACGAATAGTAGTAAGAAATAAATGGGAAATCATGATTGTAAAAATGAAATGAATAATAATTGGAATATTTGTCTTTGTATTTTAGAAATCTAGACAATGATAAGTTTTTATTTTTTTATTTTTTTTAGAAATATGAATAAGTTTAAACTGTAACAATTGAAATACCTTTAATGGTATATGGTGGTGAAAGTAAAAAGGATTAAGTTGTAGCTTGGATAACAGCTAGAACATTTTTAAATTTAATTAGGGAAATTGTAATGATTGAAATATTTGTAATTATATATTGTGATAGAAATGATTAAGTTGTGATTTGGAGGATTATATGGGCAAAACTATTTCAGTTATTGGGAGAGTTTAAGATGTGAAAATGAGTAACATAAGGGAAAAGCTCTATTTAACTAGGGAATTGTAATAATTGAGATATTATTAATTGTATATTGTGTTGAAAGCAGAAATGATTAATTTGTGGTTTGGAAGAATATAAGGGGGAAATTATTTGGTTTATTATTATTGGTAAATATAATTGATTTGTAAGAAATTGGATTGCATGGAAATAATTGGAATATTCATATTCATATTGATTAATATACAAAAAAGATAGTTATATAAATAATTGTTTTATATTAAAATGTTGAATTTGTATTAAACAATTGTAATATTACATAATTAACCAATGTGAGGATGGATATAAAAATAGATGACAATGGGAAGAGGTATAATATAGAATAGAAGGGAAAAATTGAATTTGATTAAGATTAAGATTAGAGATGAGGATGAAGGGTAATATTGTTTTTTTAAAAAATAGATGAGGAATAAATATGGCAAAAAGGAAATATATAAATTATAAATTTAATTGAAATGACTAAACACTGTTTAAATTTGTGAACCGGCCAAATACTCTGTTCAAAGAAAATACATTGTATATTTGCATGTGTGTTTGTCTAAAAATTTTTTTAAAAAATTATAAAAACAAAACAAAAGAAAAAAGGTAGGTGCATCTTATACTCCGAAAAATGTGGTAGGTCTCTTAAAAAATCCATAATGAAAGGAAAAAGCAACAAAAGATTAAAGCAGGTGGATTCAACTACCACAGCAGCACTGTCTGTGTTGTTGCTAAGTGCTGAAGCAACTTGATAGCAATCAGTCAACCATTCACTTAGTGACAAGCTGGTTAGTGTTTTCCAAATGTTTTAGATTACAATTTCCATGATAGACCTAGAAGCCAAGATCAATTTCAACTATATAGCCAGAAATGAATATTAGAAATTATTCTTTCAAATATATTCTGAATAATAGGAATAATTGGAAAACTGGGGAAGCATTTTTTGTTGAAAAGAACATAAATAAGTGAAATGAAAAGAGAGATGATTAATGAATAGATGGAAACAAAAGAATACAGAAAAGTAATTGTACCTGCCGACCAGAGTTTTGCTCTTCAGCAAGTCATTTATAAATATATGAAAATGCTTCTTGTGAGTTTGTTTATTTATAGAAAGAGTATGATAAAAGATATGCAATTGAATTATGGAATGTATTGTGCAAATATGAAGATGACTAATTGCAATGTGAGCAGTTAGTAACATATGAGGCAAATAAAGTTTCTGGGTGAATAAACAGAATGCTTAGCAAATAGTTCATCTCTGAGTAGGGAGTAGGACAAGAATACTGCACATAACTAGGACATATGATATTTTAGACATAGGGATTAAAAATATTAAAGTGGAGGGAACTTCAGTAACAAGTGATTCACATTATAAAGAATCCTTGATTTTAACAAAAAACTTTTAACAAAAACCATGGAATTCAATAAGGCTATTTTTAATAAACTAAGCAAAACAGCAAGAAAGATGTGATAAGTGGGGGGGGGGAATCCCCATCCTATCTGTATTAACACTAATTACAAGTAAACATTCAGACTGCAGAAAGTTACATAACATCAAGTCAGTACCCACTAATTTGTTCCTCATAAGACAGGCAAGCGGATGCTCTTTTTCACAAGCCAGAAAGTTTTGTTCCTCACGAGCCACCTTTTTCCATGATTTTTTTTTTGAGGGGTACCTTATTTTCCAGCGTATAAGACGACCCCCGAATTTTCCTGTTAAAATATAGGGTTTGGGCTATACTTGCCAATAAGACTACCCCTCTTCCAACCCACACCAAATAAAAATTTAAAAACATCAACTGGCTCACCCACAATGTAAAAGCAGCTGTGCTAGACCCAAAATGGCCCCTGAAACAAGCAGGAACCTCACATAGCCAAAAAAGCCCCCCCAAAAAACAACTTTCACACTTTACACACACACACACACAACACAACACAACACAACTGGCTCACCCACAATGTAAAAGCAGCTGTGCTAGATCCAAAATGGCCCCTGCAACAAGCAGGAACCTCACACAGCCACAAAAAGCCCAAAAAAACCAACTTTCACACTTTACACATACAAAATTCCACATACAGCTTTGTGAGATTTTGTTTGTTTGTGTAGAGTGAAACACTACAAAAACACACTAAATCTCAGAAAGCTGCACAAATATTATTTTATTTTATTTTAATTTAATTTTTATATGAAAGCTAAATTTAAAACTTCCTAAACCTTAAATGGCTAGGTCTAAAAAAGAACAACTAAAAAAACTCCAATTAACTTTTTTTTTTAAAGATCCCAAATGGGAAAAAAACTTACCCAATAGAACAGGGGTCTCCAACCTTGGCAACTTTAAGACTTGTAGACTTCAACTCCCAGAATTCCTCAGCCAGCTTTGTTTTGCTGGCTGAGGAATTCTGGGAGTTGAAGTCCACAACTCCCTGCCTGCTTGATTGCCAGCTGAGTTGCCTGATTAGCAGATCGTCAGGGCTTGGATCGCCAGAGCCATGTGAAAGGAGAAAAGTTTTTTTCTTCTCCATGGCTCTGGCGATCCCAGCTGAGTTGCCTGATTAGCAGATCGTCAGAGCTTGGATCGCCAGAGCCATTTAAGGCTCGTCAGAGCCTTTCGGGCTGGTCTGCCTGGTTACAGGAAAATGACATCCGGTGTATAAGACGACCCCCAACTTTTGAGAAGATTTTCATGTGTTAAAAAGTCATTTTATATGCCGGAAAATATGGTACATACCTTAGCCATCTTTAAGCACTAAGGTCAGGGAACCGAGAAATATTTTCTAACCCTAACTAAACAGAGAAAAGTTGTTTTCTTCACATCTCTCAAGGATTAAGTGATTTTCCTGCATATTGCAGAGAGTTGGATTCTTGTAGTTCTTTTCAGTCTAGGATTGATTGATAGATATCAGAAGAGCCAGTTCTGACAAGGTTCACCTAGTACTAGGTAGAGTTGATAAATAAAAATCCTCAGAAAAGAGGAATTCTCCTCTAAATATTCTACAAGTTCTCTTCCTTTTTTTTATTTTAAAAACAAACTTTATTCAATTTAAAAAGATAAAAGATTATACAAAACGTTCTTAACTCTATAAAAAAGTACAATTCTAAATTACATATATACTCAAACTAACAAACAGGATTATCTATCTATATTTGAACATGTAAATACATATATACATTAACCTTGATTTCTTAATGACGGTGTAAATTTGTTACCCTTAATTTCTTACTGTATTTGACTTTAGTTTTTTTTCCATCGATTGATCCATTCATACCATCTGTCCCATATTTTGTAATACTGTGAGTCTTCCTTGTTGTTTAATTTTAGAGTTAATCTATCCATTTCTGCACATATGAATATTTTTTGGATTATTTGTTGTTCTGTTGGCAACTTTTCTAATTTCCAGGATTGGGCTAGGGTTAATCTGGCCGCCGTAATTATATGTAATGTGATGTGTTTTATTTCTTTTCTACTACTTTTTTTAAGTATGCCTAATAAAAAAATTTCAGGTTTTAGGTCAATCTCTTCTTCTGTTATTTCTGTTATCCATATTCTAATTTTCATCCAATTTTTTTTAATTTTTGGGCAAAGCCACCAAAGATGATAAAAGTTTCCCAGTGATTTTCTGCATTTTCAACATATCGAATTACAATTTGGGTACATTTTTGCCAATCTAGCAGGGGCTAGGTGCCACCTATACCACATCTTATAGTGGTTCTCTTTGTACATTGTTGCCTTCGTTATTCTACAATTATTTTCCCATATCATTTCCCACTCTTCTAATTGTATACTTCTTCCAATGTTCCTAGCCCAAACTATCATTTGGCCTTTGACTATGTTTTCTGCCAGGTCGAACTCTAGTAGGTATTTATAGATCTTTGAAATTAATTTTCCCTCTTTAGTTTCTAATAATTTATCTAGTTGGTTGGATTTTATATCAACTCCTCCTTCTTCACTGTCTTTTTTATATCTAGTTTGTATTAGTAAATACGGCCACCAGTCTAATTCTATACCCTGGTCCCTGAGCTCTTGGCAAGATTGAAGTCTCCCATTAATATCCAGAATTTCTTTGTATTGTATTATTTTTTTGAGTAGGTGGTGTGTTGGGGTGCATTGTTGCCTCTAATGTAGATATCCAGCCTGGGACTTTCATATATGGCTTAGGACCTGGGTACCTACGAGACCGTCTTTTGCCACCAATAGCTTCCCACCGACCAGTTCATTCTCACAGGGAGGGACTACTCAGGGTACCGTCAGTCAAATTATGCTGACTGGCGACTCCCAGGGGGTGAGCCTTCTCTGTGAGGGCTCCAACCCTTTGGAATGAACTGCCCCCGGAGATACGGAATAACCCTGATCTCCGTGCTTTCCACCGTGCCCTCAAGACCCTGATGTTCCAACAGGCGGGGCCAAACATATGAACATGTGAATGAATTTTTTAAATGTTATCTAATTCTGGGTTTTATTTAATTGACCAAACTAAGTAATAATTTTAATTAGCAATTTTATGATGTTTGTGTGTCTATATTTTTCTTGACTGTACACCGCCTTGAGTCCTACGGGAGAAAGGCGGTATAGAAATATAATAAATAAAATAAATAAAATAAAATATAGTGCTTACGTTTAATTTCCAACCAGGTGTCAATTAGTGAATGTCTAATTATATGGTTTTTAAAATGTTTGTATGTTTTGTTTCCGATGTTCCACAAGTAAGCATGCCAGCCTTTTAATAAGTCGTGGCCTTCCAATTTCAATACTCTTTGGTTGTCCAAATTAACCCAATCCTTAATCCATATTAGACTTACCGCTCTATAATATTTTTCCCAGGCTGGTAGGCCAAAGCCTCCTCTGGTTTTATCGTCTTGTAATATTTTTAAATTTATCCTCGATTTTTTCCCCTCCCATATAAATTTTGCAATTAATTTATTCAAATTTGTAAAAAAAAAAATTTCTAATTTAACAGGAATACTTTGAAATAAGTAGAGGAGTCTTGGAAGTATATTCACCTTTATCGTCGCAATTCTTCCTAGCAGCGATAGTTTAAGTTTCCCCCATCTCTCTAGGTCTTTTTTAATTTGTTGTATTAGTTCTCCATAATTGTTATCCTTAATTGCTATATTTCTAGTTGTCAAATTTATACCTAAATATTTTATCTTTTTAACTACTTGCAATCCCGATTGTTGCTCCAGTTCTTCTATTTGTTTTATTGTTAGATTTTTGTTTAGTATTTTAGTCTTGTTTTTATTAATTTTTAATCCTGCCACCCTGCCGAATTTCTCTATTTCCTCCATCAATTTTAATTGTGTTTCTAATGAGTCTTCTGTGAAGAATACAAGGTCATCAGCAAAGGCTTGGACCTTGTATTCTTCTCCTTTTACTTTAAGTCTTTTTATATTTTTATTTAGTCTAATTCTCCTAAGCAAATTCTCCAGGGTTAAAATAAAAAGTGAGAGTGGGCACCCTTGTCTTACTCCTCTACTTATTTCAAAGAAATCTGTTAATTCCCCATTAACTAATAGTCTTGCCTTCTGACTTGTGTATATTGTAGATATTATCTTTTCAAATTTCTCTCCGAATTTCATATTTTTTATTTGTTGTGTCATGAATTTCCAATTGACCCAATCGAATGCTTTTTGTGCATCCAGAAAAACAAGCGCTGCTTGCTTCTCTGGATGCACCTCATAGTATTCTATTATGTTGATCACCATTCTTAAATTATTTTTAATTTGTCTTGTCAGCAAGAATCCATTCTGATCTGGATGTATTCTGTTATTTAATATTGTTTTTAATCTATTCGCCATTAAATTCATAAAAATTTTATAGTTGGTATTTAGTAGGGAAATTGGTCTATAATTACTAATTTGTGTTGTATCTGTCCCTTCTTTGTAGATTAATGAAATATGTGCTTCTTTCCAAGATTCTGGTATTTTTGCTTCTTTTAATGCCTTGTTGTAAACCTCTAATAATATTCCATTTAATGATGTTCCTAATCCTTTGTATAATTCTATTGGTAGACCATCTGTTCCTGGGGTTTTATTATTTGTTTGTTTCCTAATAATTTCCTGTAGTTCTTCCATCGTAATCTCCCTATTTAGCATCTTTTTTTCCTCTTCCGTTATCATGGGCATTTCCTCCTTTTTTAAATATTGATCTATTTCTTCTACTTCCACCTTTTCTTGTTTATATAGGTTTTGAAAGAATTGAATTGCTATTTCTTTCTTTTTTTCTGGGCTCTGATGCAGCTTACCTTCATTGTCCTGTAGTTGATGAATTATTCGTTTTTCCCTTTCTTTTCTTAATTTATAAACCATCCACCTCCCCGGTTTATTTGCCTGTTCAAATTGATTTTGTCTTATAAATTTTAATGCATTGACATATTTTCTTGTTCAAGTATGTTCAATTTGTGTTTAGCAGCCGTCCAATTAACTCTTATCTGTTCATCCCCCGGTCTTTCCTGTAATTTCTCTTTGCAATTTTTAATCTCACTATAAATTTTATTATATTCCTTTTCCCTCTCCTTTTTTCTTTTGCTATTATAGGCTAATGTTATTCTTCTGATGTAGGCTTTTGTTGTGTCCCACAAATTTTGTAAAGATGTCTGGCTTTTATTATTAACCTTGAAGAACCACTTCAGTTGTTCTTCTATTCTTTCAATATATTCTTTTTCTTTCATTACTTGTGTATTCATCATCCATCTGCTTTTCCCCTTTCTCCATCCTCTCCATTCTATTATTAATGGGTTATGATTGGCCCAATCATTTGTCCCTATTTCTACTGATTGAATCTCGTGTGTTAAGGTCTTCGTAGCCCATACCATGTCTATCCTCAACCAAGATTTGTGAGGGTTGGAGTAATATGTATATTTTTCCTCTTTGGGGTTGTATAATCTCCAAACGTCTACTAAATTTAGTTCTTCTATGAAGTATAAAAATGTTTTCGGCAACAAATTTTTCTTATTATTTTTTTTATTCTGATTACTTCTATAATCTTTTTTTGGGTCTACAATGGCATTAAGGTCGCCTAGCAGGCATACATTTTCTATATTTTGTTCTATTATTTTTTCATGTAGGTTTTGGTAAAATTCTTTTTGTTCGCTATTTGGTGCATATACCACAACTAATAACACATTTTTACCTTTAAGATTAACTTCAATCATCACAGTTCTTCCTATTTTATCTACATATTTGAGTTTGCTTTCTATTTCTTCTTTAACATAGACTGCTATTCCTTTTTTTTTCCTCATCTGTTAATGACATGTATAATTTCCCTAGTTTTTTACATTGTAGATACTTTTCTTCTTGTTTTCTTATGTGAATTTCTTAAAGGCATATTATGTCTGCTTTTTGTTTAATTAATTTTCTAAATGTTTGATTTCTTTTTACAGGAGAGTTAAGTCCGTTTATGTTTATTGATATGATTTTCAAATTTCTATCCATTTTTAAAAGTTAGTCTTCTTTCTTTTTGTTCCTTTACTTCCTTTCCCTTTTTTTTGCTTGGTCTTGTGCTCTTGTCGTTACTCCTTTTTCTTCTTCTTGAATTTCCCCTTCTTCCTCTTTTTCTTTCTCCTTATTGTTCTCTTCACGTAGGGTTATTTGGTCTTCTCGTCTCGATATTATTTGGCCTCTCCTTCTCGGCTCCTCTCCTCTGCCATCTGTCCCTTCTTGTTCTATAACCTGGTCATATAAGTTTTGTGCTTTTTCTATTGTATCCACTCTTATCTTTTTCCCCTTCCACGTGGCTAGTACTCCTTCCGGCAGTAACCATCGAAATAGTATTTGTTTTCTGTTTAATAATGCAGTGAGGAATCCATAATCTTTCCTCCACTCTCTAATTCTTTTTGGTATTTGTTTTAATGCTATTATCTCTTTTTGTTTGTAATATATTGGTTCTTCTTTAGCTATTTTAAAGACAATATCTCTGACCTTCTTTCTTACAAAACGTACATGGACTTCTCTTGGGAGTCTGTGCTGTCTTGCGTAGTTGGTATTCACTCTAAACACTTCGTCTGTTTCATTAATGATCTCGTCCTTATCTCTTTGCAAGATCTCAGTAATCATTTCAGCCATTATTTGTGTCAGATCTTCATCTCTTTCCTCTCTTACGTTTTGCAATTGTAAGTAGAATGCCGCTTTTTCCATTTCCAATTGTGCTATCGTACTTTCAAGTTCTTTATTAAGGCCTGTCATTTTTACATCTAGCAACTCTAATTTCTGTTCTATACATTCTGTTTTTTTTCCCCTATAGTTGTGATCCTCTTGTCATTTTTTGAAATCATCTCCTGAATGGAGTCCATTTTTCCATAAAATTTTTGAATATCTTCTTTGACCAAATTTTTAATTTCATCTAAATCTCTCCTGGTTTCCTCATGATTTTTTATTATTTATTTATTTTATTTATTTTATTTATTTTTCATATTTGTATACCGCCCTACTCCCGAAGGACTCAGGGCGGTGAACAGCCATAAATAAAATACAAAGACATACAAAAGTTAAAAACTATTAAAAAACAGATTAAATAATTTAGGCTCAAAGATTAAAACATCCAATTTATCTAAAAGAGATTTAAAACCCAATTTAAAACCCAATTTAAAAGGGAGAGTTAGGCCAGACCAGCCTGTTGGAATAAAAACGTTTTTAGGGCGCGGCGGAAGATGCGTAAGTCTTGGATCCTCCGTATCTCCGGGGGGAGCTCGTTCCAGATGGCAGGTGCCCCCACAGAGAAGGCTCTCCCCCTGGGGGCCGCCAGTCGACATTGTTTGGCCGACGGCACCCCGAGGAGCCCCTCTCTATGGGAGCGAACTGGTCGGTGAGAGGCTACTGGTGGTAGGAGGCAGTCTCGTAAGTACCCTGGTCCTGAGCCATGGAGTGCTCTAAAGGTAGTAACCAAAACCTTGAAGCGCACCCAGAAGACCACCAGGAGCCAGTGTAGCTCGCGCAGGAAGGGGGTCACATGAGAGCACCACATTGCTCCTGTCACCACCCACGCGGCCGCATTCTGGACCAGTTGGAGCCTCCAGGTGCTCCTCAAGGGGAGCCCCATGTAGAGAGCATTACAATAATCCAGGCATGAGGTGACAAGGGCGTGAGTGACCGTGCGTAACGAGTCCCGATCCAGAAAGGGACACAACTGGCGAATCAGGCGAACCTGATAAAAAGTCCTCTTGGCCACGGCTGTCATATGCTCTTCTAAAGACAGCCACGAGTCCAGGAGGACGCCCAAGTTGCGAACCCCATCTGTGGGGGCCAACGACTCGCCCCCAATACTCAGAGATGGCGCCAACTGACTATATCGGGACGACGGAAACCACAGCCACTCAGTCTTGGATGGGTTGAGCCTGAGTCTGCTCCTTCCCATCCAGATCCATACGGCCTCCAGGCACCGGGACATCACCTCGAGGGCATCATTGGGATGGTCTGGGGTGGAGATGTACAGCTGGGTGTCATCAGCGTACTGATGGTACTTCACCCCAAAACCATGGATGATCTCACCCAGTGGCTTCACATAAATGTTGAACAGAAGGGGCGAGAGGACCGACCCCTGTGGCACCCCACATACAAGGGGCCTCGGGATCGACCTCTACCCTCCTGTCAACACAGACTGCGACCGGTCGGAGAGAAAGGAGGAGAACCACTGTAAAACAGTGCCCCCCACCCCCAACCCTTCCAACCGGTGCAGCATGATATCATGGTTGATGGTATCAAAAGCCGCTGAGAGGTCTAATAGGACCAGGACAGAGGAGCAACCCCTGTCCCGAGCCCTCCAAAGATCATCAACCAATGCGACCAATGCCGTCTCTGTGCTGTACCCGGGCCTGAAGCCCGACTGGAATGGATCTAGATAATTTGATTCATCCAGGTACTGAGGCAGTTGTCGTGCAACCACACTCTCAACAACCTTCGCAACAAAGCAAAGGCTGGAGACAGGACGATAATTTGCTAACACAGCTGGGTCCAGGGAGGGCTTCTTGAGGAGGGGCCTCACCACCGCCTCTTTCAAGGCGGTGGGAAAGACACCCTCACTCAAAGAAGCATTTATAATCTCCTGGAGCCAGCCTCGCATCACCTCCCGGTTGGCCAGTACCAACCAGGAGGGACACGGGTCCAATAAACATGTGGTCGCATTCAGTCTGTTCAGTATCCTGTCCACGCTTTTGGGAGTCACAGGATCAAACTCTTCCCAAATAATATTCTCAGGACCTGCCCTTGTCATCTCCCCTGGATCTACCCAGTCAGAGTCCAGCTGTTCCCGAATCTGAGCGATTTTGTCATACAGATATTGTACAAAATCCTCAGCTCTACCCTCCAAGGGGTCTTCCCGCGCCCCTTGGTGGAGCAGGGAGCGGGTCACCCTAAACAGGGCGGCTGGGCGATTATCTGATGATGCAATAAGAGTAGAAAAGTAGTTACTCTTCTCTACTCTTATCGCCACTAGGTAATTCTTAATATGAGATCTTACCAGTGTCCAGTCGGATTCAGAATGACTAGCCCTCCAACTGCTCTCTAGGCGTCTTTTCCGGCGCTTCATCTCCCTCAGCTCCTCAGTATACCAAGGAGCCAGGTGAGACCAGCGCCGGGTCAGAGGCCGCAAAGGCACGACTCGGTCCAAAGCCCCAGCCACCGCCCTATCCCAGGCGGCCACTAAGTCCTCAGCTGAGTCGTGTGCCAGAACCTCAGGAAATGGCCCAAGCTCCATCTGGAAGCTATCAGGATCCATCAGGCGCCTGGGGCGGAACCACCTGGTCGGTTCCGCCTCCCTGCGGCGGGGTGTGGCGGTTCGGAGGTCCAGGCGAAGGAGGGAGTGATCTGACCATGACAAGGGTTCAATCGCTATATCCCCTATCTCGAGATCACTCGACCACTGTCCAGAGACAAAAACCAGGTCCAGTGTGTGTCCCCCCATGTGAGTAGAACCATAAATTAACTGGGTCAGGTCCATAGCCGTCATGGAAGCCATGAACTCCCGAGTCACTTCAGACGTCTCGCCGACTGATGACAGGTTAAAATGCCCCATGACTATAAGCCTGGAGGTGTCAACTGCCACCGCGGCTATAACGTCAAGCAGCTCAGGCAGGGCTGCTGCCACGTGGCAGGGAGCCAGGTACGTGACTAGCAAGCCCAACTGCACCCTATGACCCCACTTCACAAGGAGGGACTCACATCCAGCCGTCTGAGAAACAGTGGCCTCCCTCGGTCCAAGACCTTCGTTAATAACAACCGCCACCCCTCTGCCCCTCCCCTGTGACCTTGGCTATGGAAAGCACAGAAACCTGGTGGGCACATATCAACAAGGGGGGCTCCCCCCTCCTGGCCCAACCAGGTCTCCGTAATACCCGCCAGGTCCGCACCCCCCTCCTGAATAAGGTCACAAATGAGGGGGGCTTTATTTACCACGGACCTGGCGTTGCACAGCATCAGCCGAAGGCCTGGGGCCCGAGGTTCCGTACAACCTGGGGAACAAGAAGAGCTTTGAGGGCCGGAGCGTGCCACCGCTTGCAACCAGAGAGGACGCACTCCCGCAAGATGATGTGGCCCACTGCTCCCGCCATATCTGCCCCTCCCACCTACAGTATCGATGTTATGGCCATCTGTATCGTAAGCTCTAATCCTCTCCTTGACCCCCGAGTCCGCACCTCCCATGCCACGCCCCTCAACTGGCCCAGATACCCTCCCCCGCGGGTCTTCCCCCGAACCCACGCAACCTACCCCCCTCCCAGAATCCCTTAAAATCTTATTAAAAAATTTCCCTAAAAAACCCCATAACCCTCTTTTTGCTGTATGCCATCTCTCCGGACTCCAAAGTCCGTCATCGAGATAGGCCCTTGATAAAGAAGAGGGCCAGACCTGCGAGAGGGAGGCATCTCAAAGTTTGAGGAATTCTCCCAATGAGTACATTTTGTAGCTAGATAGTCCATAGCTGGTAGGCATGTCCTAGTTATCCAGGGTCCTGTGGAGAGAGTATCAATCAGAGGTACAAGTCATTTTAGTCCCACTGATCTCTCACATCAGCGGTAGAAAAACTTAAGCCATTTTGAACTCAGATGTAAACATTGATCACCCTCTCACGGCAACCAGATATAAGGGAGAAAAACAGCAGCTATAGTCCTGTTCTTTCAATGTTGTACCTAGGCACAGATGGAATAGCCAATCCTTGAGTTCAGAGACACGGATAGTCTGTGGGAAATATATAGTAGGCGAAAATCCAGGGAGACTCAGATGACATAAAAGTAGGGAAACTCTCATCCTGACATACAGGAAACAACAAACCTGGATAGCAAATGATCACAAAAAGCCGAATAACCGGCCACAAAAGGGGGACGGGAGATAAAAATACAGGAGGGGGGAGATGGAATAAGGCAGTCACTTTGCAGAAGCAAAGCCCTCATGATAGACACAACAATCCTCTTCTAATCTCCTTAGCCTCCTTCAAGTCTTCCATGCATAAAGGATTTAAACCCCCCCCATAGAAAGAGAGGGGGGAGGCCTCTGGGAGGCGATCCAGGGCTGGCCCGATAATGAAAGGGTCGGCATCCCTCTGTCGCCCAGGAGTTTCGGTTGAAAATAGTTAGGCAGGTCCCTACTCTCCCGTTTGTGGCCTCTTTGGTCTCCATTGCTCCGATTACCGCCGCCTGTAACCGCCGCCTGTAACCGCCATTTTGGGCGCCATTTTGGGCACCGTCATCACAGCCGCCATCATCATCGGGCTCCTCTGCACCGACTCCGCCCACCGCTGGCCTCCGCAGGCAATTCCTGTCCTCGCCAGGGACCAACGGAGTCTCGCCCAGGGTGCCAGATGGCCATCGCAGCCGCGCACTGCCATCCTTCCGGCAGCCTCCGATGAATGCAGGGCCAGCTCCTGGCCTGTCTTGCCGTCTTATATCCCGCCAGCACCGCCCGTCTCAGTACAAGCTGTTCCGGAGAGCGAAGCCATAAACTGCTCTCCCAAAAGGTCTTCCGGAGCCGAAAATGCTCCCATTGGATCGGCGAATTAGCCCTCTCACTACGCCATGGGCCATAGGTGGACAGTTGGCCCTAAGGACCCCCTAACCGCCAGGACATTACCCCCGCAAAACCGGAGCTCCATCGGGAGTCGCCATCTTGGGCATGCGCGAAGGCAAATTTTTAAACATACACTCTTGCATTTTTTGCATAGTCTCTTGTATTGTTATTAACGTGGTCTGTACCGTCTGCATGCTCATGGTCGGGGTTTGTTTTTCAGTTGGGAAAATTCCTTCTATAGTTTTTTGCGTCGCTGGAGATGCCATTAATCTGGTTGGTGTTGGAGTAACCTTCTTCCCTGTCTTTACTATGGTTACTGTAGTAGATGTCATTTCTTTCAAAATTTTATATTGTTTTTCTAAAATTCTATCAACTGTTTCCCAAATCAGCATCCGCTGATCAATCAATCAATTTTTTTTGTACTATTTGATATTAAGATTTTAAATAAAGTTAAATAACTTCTATTTCTATTATTCTTATGGTAGATATATTCTAATTAATTTTCAATTCAGTTATACTATACACAACTATAAATACTATATATCCTATAAAAGTATATTGTATAATATTCTACTGCTTATGTAATTAATTGATTTTCTAATAGATGTTCAATCAAAACATAAAAAAACAAATTATTACAATATTACAATATTTAAGCAATACTAAGTTAATATATATATCTATTAATACTATTTGAGTTAAATTGATCTTCTAATAAATAATTAAGGTAATTAAAGATAAGTTAATTAAGAAATAATTACAAATAAATTACTATAGTTATAATTACACAGTAAGAAAATTGATAATTATTATATTTAGAATATCTTTAAAATATATATAGTATCTAAATATACAAATATATATAGATTTTGCTTTTATAGATTAATTACATAAAATTTACTGTTCTTTGCACGGATCACGTTTTTGCAGTTCTCCAAAATCCACCAATATTAGTCCACTCTTCTTAAAGTTAGAAAGCAAAAAGGAAATTTCCAGTCTTTCACTCTTACTGTCCAAAATGGCGATCGTTATTTTCCAGATTCTTAATGTCCCAATTTAGTTGTTGTCTATATTGTTCTTCTCCGTCGGTGTAGCTTAGCTCAGAAAAGAAAAATCAGTGTCCTGCTTCCTATCGTTCCTTCCTCCGAAATGTTCTCTCTTTCAAATGTCTTTTTAGTAAGTAGAACTAACGTGGCAGGTTTCGCTGAGTCACTTCGCTCCCCTCGTTGTTTGTCGCCTGCACCTTTCCGAGCCTTTCTGCTTTTCCGCTACTCCTCCGGACTCTAGAATTGATCTCCTCCTCGCAGCAATCGTCAATAAAATTATTTTAACTTTTTATTCGCATTGATTTTCACCCCGTGCTCACTCTTTCGCTTCCTGCTTTTAAGACTTGAAGCGTTGAGTCTCTGGTCTGACCAACTCGGCCGTCTTCTTCCCATGTCCGGAATAAGGGCTCTCCTCGGCGCGGTGGGAGACCACACCTCTCCACACCGCCTCCTCCGAAGTATCCCTCTTTCTGTCAGTCCACCCCAGGACCGATCTCTCCCACAACGGGCTCTGAAACACCGAAAAATTGGCACGGAATACGGAGCACTCCTTCTCCGTGCCGCCTCAACCCTTGCCTCAACCGGAAGTCTCTACAAGTTCTCTTCCAATGTATGCATCCTATTATACTCTGATTTTACAAAATAAGTGGCAAAGGCATAAACATTCAGGAAATGGCTATGGTGCTTGACAACCTAATTTTTAGTTAAGTGACATCAATCAATCAGAATAGAGCTGGAATGGACCTTGGAGATCTTCTACTCCAATCCCTTGCTCAAGCAAGAGACCCTATACATTTTGAGACAAGTGGTTGTCCAGTCTCTTCTTAAAAACCTCCATGATGAAGCACCCACAACTTCTGAAGGCAAGCTGTTCCACTAGTTAATTGTCCACACTGTTAGGAAGTTTTTCCTTAATTCCAGATTGCTCCTCTCCTTGATTAGTTTCAACCCATTATTTCTTGTCTTGCTTTCTGTTGCATTGCTCTTCTCTGCACTTTTTCCAAAGTCTCAACATCTTTTCTGTAATATAGTGACCAGTCCCATACAGTTAAAACAGCAGTCTCCAACCTTTCCAGCTTGGTAGCACGGGGGGGGGGGGGATAGTTCAGTGTGAGTGGCAGGTGCATGTGAGCATGTATAGCTCCAATTGCTGAAGCTGTTGTGGCCCGCCAGCGGCCTGCGCGGATCGTGGTTGATCCCGAAGAGGAGGCTGGTGTGGTGTCGCACCAGTAGCCTGCACAGCCGGCGCTCGCGTCGGACAGTGAGGAGGCTGAAGAGGATGTGGTGCCAGAGGCAGAGACTCAGCCAGGGCCTTCAGAACCTCCAGAGCCTCCTTCAAGTGGAGAGAGCAAAGTGGAGGAGCCTCTTCTCAATGCTCGATCACGCAGGGCTGCCAAAAGGCAGGAGTGGCTACTCAGGAGGAGGAGGTCTCCTCGAGAGTAAGGCTTGAGGATAATTGGCCACTCCCTTAGCCTATTTAAGTCACACACCATTAGTAAGTTTCTTGCTGGAAACAACTTGTAATTATCATCAGAGCATTTTTGGAAAAGTCTTATTGTATTTTGTTTTCTGGGCTGGTTACCAACCTTTGCCATACTTTGGTTTATTCTTGCTACTTAATAAATCTGATAAGGACCGTTGGTGCATGTCAATATCCTCGGAAATCCAGAGCTGGGGCAGAACAGAAGCAATTGAAGCTTTCCACACTTGCACATTCACCCATCACTCATGCAAATGGAGCTATGCATGTGCACACGCTTGCCCACCACTTGCAAGAGCCAGTTACAAATGGGCCGTGGCCCAGTAGTGGGTCGTGACCCAGGGGTTGGGGACCTCTGTGTTAAAATATTAGCTTATATTTTAGTTATATTAAATATTATATTTTACCAGTTCGCTCCCATAGAGAGGGACTCCTCAGGGTGCCGTCGGCCAAACAATGTCGACTGACGGCCCCCAGGGGGAGAGCCTTTTCTGTGGGGGCACCTACCATCTGGAACGGGCTTCCCCCGGAGTTACGAAACATCCAAGACTTACGCATATTCCGCCGTGCCCTGAAAACATTTCTATTCCAACAAGCTGGTCTGGCCTAACTCTCCCTTTTTAATTTGGCTTTTAAATTGGCTTTTAAATTGGGTTTTAAACCTCTTTAGATAAATTTGGATGTTCTTAATCTTTGAGCCTAAATTACTTAATCTGTTTCTTAATAGTTTTTAACTTCTATATGTATTTGTATTTATTATGGCTGTTCACCACCCTGAGTCCTTCGGGAGTAGGGCGGTATACAAATATGAAAAATAAAATAAAAAATAAAATAAATATTCTTATATAAGATAAGATATATAAGATATACTTATATATCTTTTCTGGTCCCGCATAGAAAGAAGTGAAAATATATTGAGAAAGAGCTCTTTGTAGCCCAAAAGCAACTACAAAAAAATCTTGTAGAGCACACTAATTATTTAGCAATTACAGTGCATTCAGAAAGTAGTCAGACCCGCTTCATTTTTGTCAATTTCGTTATGATGCAGCCTGATTCTACAGTTGAAATTTAATTTTTGTCATTAATTATACTCAGTATCTCATAACAATAAAGTGAAAGCAGAAATTTAGATATTTAAATAACGTTGTGAAGTTATTGTATATCCTATGTGTTAATATTGAAAGATGAAGATAACTACTTCGGCTTCCTTCTCAGCAACATCATCGGCTGCCCCAAGTCCGGCAAGCCAGAGATCATTGGATAATTTTTTGCCACAGGAAAGAAACACAATGCAGGCGGAAACAAAAGCAATGTTTCAATCTATACAGGAGTCATTGACTAAATTACATGAAAGAATACAAAAAATGGATGATAAAGTAGAAAATATCCAACAAATAATGATAAAGAACAAAGAAAGAATTTAAAAAGTAGAGGAAAAATCAGAACAAACCGAGAAAAAGGTGGTGGAAATAGACCAGAGATTGACCCAGGTGGACAAGAGCCTGGAGACCTTGATAATATCCTTGGAGATGGAAAAGGCTGAATACTTCCTAAGATTTCAAAATATAGAAGAAGAGAAGGGGGAAGACCTTCCCGATAAAATGGCAGAGTTGTTGGCTGAAATCCTGGAAGTGAGCAAGCAGGAGGCATCATCTGAGATGGATGAAATTTTTCGGGCTATGCAAAGAGGAATAAACTCCCAAGAAAAGTACACATTAGGTTCTTGAAAAAGACGACAAGAATGGAAATACTTCAAAAAGCTAAAGGAAAGCCAATGGTGTATAAAGAGAGAGAAATAACGATTCTAAAAGAAATATCGAGAAGATATAAGAAGATTGTGAGATATAAGAAGAGAATACCAATTTTTGGAAAGAAAATTGATTAAATATGATGTACACTTCAGATGGTTGATACCTGAAGGTTTATTGCTGACTTGACATGAGAAAAGATTCAGGTTAGATTCAATAGACAAGGCAACTGAGTTTGAAGATCAACACTTTGCCATGAAGGAAGAGAACAAGAAAAGAGAGAAAACAGATAAGAGACAAAAAGTATTGTTTGGAGAAGAACCACTACAATTAAAAGAGAGTGAAATGGAGCAAAAAGAAAAAGTGGAACGGGAAGAAGTTAGAGCAAAACAACAGAGAGAAATAAGAACCACTAGAACAATTAGACCTATTTACAGGTAAAAGGTGGAAGAAGAAATTACTTTCATGTCAGTTAATGTTAACGGATTGAATTCTCCAATAAAAAGGAAAAACTTTTTTAACAAAATAAAAAAATTGAACTTAGATTTGATCTGTCTCCAGGAAGTACATATTAAAAATGACCATTATAAACTTTTGGAAAACCCTAAAATAAAAAAAGAGGGGTGGCCCTCTTCATCATCAAAGAATCAATAGAATCAAAACAAATTTACAAAGATGAAGAGGGGAGAATTCTGATGGTAGAAGTAATGATAAATTTTAAACAGACACTATTAACAGTAATATATGCACCAAATACCAAGCAAGAAGTCTTTTATGAACAACTACATAAGAAAATTATAGAAACAGAGTATGATAACATTTGTATTGTGGGAGATTTCAACACAATTGTCAATGTAAAATTAGACTATTAAAGTAGTAAAACAAACCAAAAAGCTAGAAACAGAGGAGTCAACCCATTCTTGGCCACTCCTGGGACCTTGCAGGAGAACATACAAGAAGTAGAAGTGGAATCAAGCATTTGGGCAGACAATAATTCAATAAAAGCTAAATGAAAAGGATAAATAAGGAAACTAAGATGGACATTAAAGCAGTCAGCACTGAAAGATAAACACTTTATACCAAAAATGGAGAAGGAAATGGATTTCTTTTTTAAAAAGAATAAAAATGGAGAAACATCCCTGCAAAATGTATGTGGGATACAGCCAAAGCATACGTTAGGCAATTAGCGATCTCTTATATAGGAAGGAAAAATAAGGAGAAGAAGAAAAGACAAAAGGGATTATAAGACTATAAAAATCTTGAATTGGAATTACAGAGAGACCCACTTACTAAATGGTAAAAACCAAATGGGATTAGTAAAACATGAATTAAACATCAGAGAAAGAGGAATTGGCACAAAAAATAAAAGCAGCCAAACAGAACTTTTTTGAAAATGCAAACAAGGGAAATGGCTGGCATTCAGACTTAAAAAAGAGAAAGAAAAGAAATCATTATATGAAAATAGCAGTTTGGCTATCTACAATTGAGGCATTGATACACCCAAATGTCATAAATATGAAAAAAATCATAAAATATAAGGACATACTAAATGAAAGGGGAGAACTCAAAACTAAACAAGAACTAAACAGATCAGGGATTGACTTATCATGGTGGCCACAATTACAGATACAATCCAGATACGAAAAAGACAGAAAGGCGTATGGGTTTTATAAAGAACCAAATGAGCTAGATCAGATGCTAATGGGAGCAGATGAAAACATTAATTAAGAGGATATATAGTTATTTAGTAACCATTAAATTGGAGGAAGAACAAGTAAAAGAAACTATGATAATTTGGGCTAAGAATTTTGTCTATACAATTGGATTAGACAAATGGCAGAAATTATGGAATAGAAACTACAAGCTTACAATGTCAACAGCGTACAAAGAAAATCTCTATAAAATGTTTTATAGATGGCACTTGTCACCTGCAAGAATAGCAAATATGTACAAAGATAAATCTGTCAAATGTTGGAAATGTAACCAAATACCAGGTTCATATTATCACATGTGGTGGACGTGTTCCAAAGCAAAAAAATATTGGAAGAAAATTTGCATATGGCTAGAAGCTATGATAGAACAACACATAGACTTGAAACTTGACATATTCCTGCTGGGCATGCTACCAGAAAATTATAATAAGGATAATACATATTTAATTCTACGTATTTTAACAGCAGCCAGGATTGTATACGCACAATATTGAAAAAATGAACAAACCCCCACAGATGAGAATATAATTAACAAAATAATGCAATGTGCAGAAATGGATAGGTTAACGTTAAAAATTAAAGAAAAAGAAGATTCTGAATATTTTATGACTTTGGGAACTTTTTTACAAATGGTTAATTGATAGATATAGAGATCAGATGGATGGATTTATGTGATCAGATGGATTTATATTATACACACAGAGACAGAAAGTATATATCAGGGGTGAAATCTAAATTTTTTTGCTACCGGTTCTGTGGGCGTGGCTTGGTGTGACGTGGCTTGGTGGTCATGTGACTGGGTGGGCGTGGCCAGTTTGACATCATTCATGTCACTCTGCTATTCATGGGGCGCTTGGAGAGAGAGAGAGAGCAAGACAGCTTTCCAACCTCTGTTTGTGTGTGTGTGTGGGAGGGAGGGAGGGAGCGATCTGAGGCCGAGGCACCCAAACTTCTGGCAGTGGCGGGGCAGCTTCTGAACGGGCAGCTTCTGAGCAGCCAGCTCCACCTGACCTACTCCCTGAGTCTCGCCATTCTCCTGCCCCCCCCAGCTCAAGCAGTGGCTTCCCTGCTCAGCCCCAACAAGCTATGCATCCATGGTGCCCGCACCAGCATCCCGAGAGAAGCAGAGATCATTGCTTGCAAGCAGACAAGCAGAGGTAGCAAGTGTACGCCATGCTGTGGGAAAAATGTCCTGTTGTCCCGCAGAGCCTGCCGCTGCTTGAGCTAGGGGCGGGGGCAGGAGAACGGCGAGACTCAGGGAGTAGGTCAGGTGGAGCTGGCTGCTCAGAAGCTGCCCCGCCGCTGCCAGAAGTTTGGGTGCCTCGGCTTCAGATCGCTCGCTCCCTCCCTCCCTCCTACACACCCACACACAGAGTTTGGAGAGCTCTCTTGCTCGCTTGCTCTCCAAGTGCCCCATGCACAGCCCATTTGAGGAAAGGGCACAGACGGCTGGGCGCTTGGCTGCAGAAGGAGGCGCAGCGCAATGGGGTTGTTTTGTTCACCAAAGTGGTACTTCGGGAGGACAGGCGGACATCCGCAGCTGACAACTATAATGAATATGTCCACCTGCACTCCCAAAGCACCACCGCGGCAAACAAAACAACCCCATTGCTATAGATGCATAGCTTGTCGGGGCTGAGCAGGGAAGCCACTGCTTGAGTGGAGGGGGCAGTAAGCTGCTAGCTCCTTCCCCGCAGCCCTGCCATGCTTGCCTGTCTTCCACGTGGACTTCTGTTTGCCTGCCTTCACAAGCTGGCCACCGGGACGCCAGGAAGGCAGCATGGAAGGCAGCCAAGCATGGCAGGACTGCGGGCCGTGGATCGGTTCGGGGGCGTGGCCAACCAGCCATTGCTCCTGGTTCAGCGAACTAGCCTCAATCTCTGCTACCTACTCGCCCGAGGCGGTCCGAACTGGGAGCATTTCACCCCTGGTATATATATATATATGTATGTATATGTATATATATGAAGTTTAGATATTTATTTATCTGTAAATTTATTTTTAAAAAATCTCCTAGTCTTTGCTGCTGAAAAACAGCCACCACCATATTGGGATAATATTGGGCAGATGATGAGCGGTGCCTGGTTTCCTCCGGAGATAAAATTTAGAATGGAGGCCAAACAGTTCAATCTTGGTTTCATCAGACCAGAGAATCTTGTTCCTCACAGTCCTTCAGATGCTTTTTTTCAAATTCCAAGTGGGCTTTCATAGTTTTGCTTTGAGGAGAGGCTTCTGTCTAGCCACTCTATCATAAAGCCCAGATCAGTGGAGGGCTGCAGTGATGGTTGTCCTTCTGGAACTCTGTACTTACGTAATTTTGTAGACATATAATATTGATAGCCTGATGAAGCATCTATTTTAACAAAGTTTCATGCTATTAAATCATGGGTGTCAAACTTGATCTCATCACATGATGTCACATGATGTACCACAACATTTTTTGCCTTTGCGGAGCTGAGGTGGGTATAGCCTGCGTGTGATGCATGTGGCCCACGGGTCGCCAGTTTGACACCCCTGTAATAAATTATCCACTGACATTGGCCCGTCACTTGTAATTTTTCTCCTCTGCAATCAAATATATTTATGGAAAAAATTTCTTCCATTCAATCATGTCCATTCAGTTCTTGCATAATGCCTGGACAAGTCCCTTCAGATTTCTTGGCAAATATTTTCAGAAGTGATTTGCAATTGCCTGCTTCTTAGGGCTTGAAAAAGAGTGTCTGGCCCAAGATCACCTTGGCTTTATGTTTAAGGTGGGACTAGAACTCAGGTTTCCTGATTTCTAGCCTGATATCTTTACCACTACACCAAACTACAGGTAGTCCTCAACTTACAACAGTTCAGCTAGTGACAGCACTGAAAAAAGGGACTTATGATCGTTTTTCACACTTATGACCATTGCAGCAGCTCCATGGTCACATGATCAAAATTCTGATGCTTGTCAACTGATTCATATTTATGACGGTTGCAGTGTCTCAGGGTCATGTGATTCCTTTTTGTGGCCTCCTGATGAGCAAAGTCAATGGGGAATGCATTGCACCACGTTATTAACTTAACAAATGCAATGTTTCACTTAACAACTGTGAAAAGAAAAGTCGTAAAATGGGTCAACTCACTTAACAAATGTTTCACTTAGCAACAGAAATTTTGGGCTCAATTGTGGTTGTAATTTTAGGACTACCTTTATCTCTCAGATTTATAACATGAAACAAGGAAAAAAGCATCAGTATTTGATTTTATAATTGCATGCAAAGTTAAATATTTTGAATACGAAAAAGTGCAAGCCTTTTTTTCAAGGAAGGTTTAGAAAACAATGCATGATGAAAGTCTGGCGAAAGTCTCAAATTAACTAGTTAATTAACTAATTAACTAAATTTATTTAATATTTGATTTAATTTGATTTGATTTGATTTGATTTAGATACCATTTAACTCTATTAGATTCTGGGCAGCTCACAGAAGAAAAATAAATGATACTATACAATGCAGAGTAAAGCCATACCCAGAATAGGGAGTGGAGACATTTAAAAAAAAAGATAGTACCTTACCTGCTTCTGAAATAACTTTTATGACTGCATCAACATAGGTCTCTGGTTCATCATCATAGGTAAGCTCTTTCCATTGAGACCAGTCTTTGAAAAACTCATTGTAATTCTCACATGCTGAAACACCACAGAAAAATTTCACCACTTTTGATGGAGGTTGTAGAACATTTTGCAGACTCTGAAGTACAGCAGGAATACAGAAGCTCTGTACCAATTCAGATGACAGTAGAATAATTATACACTTGCTGTTCTTGAAGAGAATCCGTTCCTCCATGGAAATAGAAGGTCTACTCTCCACTTTAGAGCTCTGAATTTCTTGGCATGAGTGCAAGAGACTCTGAAGATACTGACACCATTCATCAGCATCTTTTCCATATACAATCAGCACATTGCAAGCATCAGAGTGTTGTTCTGTTGAAAAGTAAAATAAATTTGATCTTACAAATGGGATTTTAAGCTATACTAATTGAATCGAATATCAGTGCTGCCATCGTGCTTCACCCCATCATTGCTTTGCTGATACAAGACTGCCATGAACCCTGGGGGGAGAGGGCCAACAGATAGGAAGGGGAAGACCAGAAACTGAAACTATTCTGTGTGCCTGCCAGAGACATCAGCTGGCAGACCCCAAGGCCACAAGCATGGGAATGGAATGTGGACCGCCAAGCCTGCCAAGCATCAGAACTGTTACCAAAACAATTTGTTTGAATCCAATTGGACACCAGAGACATACTGTGGGGAAAGGACCTGGGAAAGGGGAAAGTAAGGCAGTTTTCATATGCAAACCTCAGATCTAGCTTTTTCCTAACTTGTAACCGTTTGGCTCTAGTAAAGTATACCTTTCACTATGAATGCAGTCCAAAGCTCTTTCTTCCTAATGAACGAGTTGGGACAAGTCCAACATTAAGCAAATCAGCAGTAACAATCTACCCAGAGAATCAACTCTACTGCGGATATCGTGCAAGAGATGTCAGACCACAAAGGAGAGGAGGAGAAGATGGAGATCTGGGGAATCAGCCACTTCGAAACTGAGGGACAGTGAGGAGTATCCCCAGGCTAGAAGAAGCAGAGATAGCCCCTAGAAGCAAGCTCCTGACTGAAAGCCTGGTGGTCGATCAGAGTTAGGAGATTGGAGGATTGGGATAAACCTCCCCCCAGAGTAACTCTTAGCCACGGGAGCCAATCCCAAGCCTGGCACTCCACAGAGGCATATGAGCCCATACCGGATGAAGCCGATCTCCACACGATGGTGCTTGAGCAGGCAACTGATTTTCTGAGGGATCCCTTTGACAAGCTGAGAACTCAAGACCTTCCGGGGTGGCCAGATCCACCACCACCACAGCAGACCCAGGGGGCAGCAGCCCAGCCAGCAGTTGCCTGACCAGCTCCACCACCAACCCGAGCCACTCTCCTGGGAAGAAGAGACTGCAGTCCACTGGTGCTAGGAGTGAAATTCAATGGAGATGTGAAATAGCTAGCCTTCCTCCTAACCCAATTGTGGACTTACATGGAAGAGTATGGGGCAGACCTACTGCACAACCTGGCCAAAGTGTGGTACATCACCATGGCCTTTGAGGAGGAAGCCACATAGTGGCTGGTGGCCCTCCATGATGATGACACCATGAAACTGTGCCAGTTCAATAGATTTATGGCTGCCGTAAAGAAGCGGTTGGAAGAACCACTTGCTGACCAGAAGGTATGAACCAGGCCAAAATCCTCAAGCAAGAAAGAAGACCTGTCACAGCCTACATTCAAGAGTTCTGGAACTTGGCCAGCAAACTGGCAGATTGGCCTCAGGGCATGCTGATAGAGTGCTTCCATGAGAGGTTGGCCAACGAAGTGTTCTATTCCTGTCTGTCTAGAGGGATGCCAAGGACCACCCAAGGCTGGTATGTCCTGGCAGATAAGGTGGAAATTGACTTGGCCAAGTACCATGCACATACCAACCAAAAACAGCAATGATTATTCAGGCTAAACAAAATGACAACCTTCAAAACCAGGAAAACAAAACGCCAGCCCTCACTGCTGCAGTGCCAGATGCTTTCGGTGTGGTAAAGAATGTCATCGGGCAGCTGATTGCTGAGCCTCAGCATCCATGGGAGCTAAAAAAGGGCTGTAAGGGCCAACCATGCAGCCCTTTTAGGAAAGTGAAAGGGGAAAGCTCAGCAATAGCATGCACGGAGAGAAATCTCACTTTGCTAATCCCAAGAGAGTATTGGGACTTGAAAGAAATAGTCAGTGAACAGGATCCAGATGTGCTTCTACTCCACTAGACCCCAAACTGCATCATTGAAATTCTACCTGGGACCAAATTACCCAAACCGAAGCTCTACTCTATGACATCGAGAGACCTGAGGAACGGAGGGTGATCATACATAAGAACTTAGCCAGGGGTTTTACTCAACCCACAAAGTCGCACAAAGTCTTCATCTATGCATGGACTATCATGGGCTCAATGCGATCTGGGTAGAAAATGTATATCCCTACTTCTAATGAAGCACATGTTAGCCCATCTAGCAAAGGGGATTTTTTTTACCAAGCTGGACTTGAGAAAAGCCTATTACCAGTTGTGCATCAAAGAAGGGGATGAATGGAAAACCACATTTAATTTCCCCCCAGCATGTTTCCAATTCCGAGTCCTCCGGTTTGGGCTGCAGGGAGCTCCTGACATATTGATGCAATTGATTAACAAGGTTTTGGATGAACACTTATACAGATTACAGATTAACAGAGTTGGCAGGGACCTTGTAGGTCATGTAGTCTAACCTCCTGTCCAAGCAGGAGACCCTATACCATTTCTGACAAATGACAGTCCAATCTCTTCTTAAAAGCCTCCAGGGATGAAGCTCCCATAACTTCCGAAGGCAAGTTCTGTTCCATGGGTTGATTGCTCTCACTGTCAGATAATTTCTTCTTATTTCTAGGTTGAATCTCTCCTTGATCAGTTTCCATCTATTATTCCTTGTCTGGCCTTCGGGTGCCTTGGAAAATAGCTTGACCTCTTCCTCTCTGTAGCAGCCCCCCAAACATTGGAACACTGCTATCATGTCTCCCCTGGTCCTTCTCTTCACTAGACTAGCCATGCCCAGTTCCTGTAACCGTTCTTCATACGATATGTTTTAGTCTCCAGTCCCTTAATCATCCTGGTTGCTCTTCTCTGCACTTTTTCTAGAGTCTCATGTTTTTTATAGTGTGGTGACGAAAACTGGATGCAGTATACTAGGTGTGGTCTTCCTAAGGCTTTATAGAGTGGTATTAGTACCTCACTTGATCTTGATTGTATCCTGCTGTTAATGCAATTTAGGATTGCATTGGCTTTTTTGGCTGCCGCCACACACTGCTGGTTCATATTTAGCTGGTTGTCTACTAAGACTCCAAGATCCCTCTCACAGTTACTGCTATTAAGCCTGCTTTTACCCAGCTTATATGTGTACTTTTGGTTTTTCTTGCCTACGTGTAAGACTTTACTTTTCTCTACATTGAATTTCATTTTGTTAGATAGGGCCCAGTGTTCAAGTCTGTTAAGATCCATCTTGATCTTGAACCTATCTGCTAGGGCAGTGGTCTGCAACCTTAAACACTCAAAGAGCCATTTGGAGCCATTTCCCACAGAAAACACCGGGAGCCACAAAACCTGGGTGGGTGTGGCCAACTTGACATCACTCACTCCCAGTCACATGAACCCTCCCCCCAGCCATGCCTACCCAGGTTTTGTGGCTCCGGTGTTTTCTTTTCTGTGGGGAAACAGGTATCTCTTTCTCTCTTTTTCTGTCTCTCTCATCTCTCTCTGTCTCTCATATCTCTCTCATCTGTCTCTCTCCCTATCTCTCTCTCTGTCTCACTCATCTCTCTCTCATCTGTTTCTCTCTCTCTCTCTCTTATATCTCTCTCATATATCTCTCCCTCATCTCTCTGTCTCTCTTTCTCCCTCTCTGTCTCTGTCTCTGATATCTGTCTCTGTCTCTGTCTCTCTCTCATCTCTGTCTTCTCTGCTCTGTGTGTGTGTGTGTGTGTGTGTGTGTGTTTGTTTGTCTTCCTTCTTGAACCATTTCCTAAAATAGGCAAGAGTTGGGGTTTTTTTGCTGATGTTGTTCTTCTTTGGGTGCTTTTTACCATATAATTTAAATCAAGAGTCATTTCAGGTTTCCAGATAAATGAAGCTCTTTCATCCCCCTGCTGTAGCTACCTGTCAGCTGAATTCACCACTGGATGGCTCCACCCCTCAACTCCCCTACCAGTCACTCCTCACCTGCCTGAAGAGCTCTCCGCCCTGAGATACTGGCCCGGCCTGGCTGTGGCCAATGTTCCACGTTGTAATGGGCTCCAGGAGGAGGATGGAACGCCATTGTGAAGCACACTAAATTTAACTCTGCTGCAATAGCAGTGGGTAGGCTATGGAGGTGGTGAAAGCAGCGGCGTTGGCCACAGCTGGGCCAGGCCAGTGTCTTGGGGCGGAGAGAAAGTCGCGCATCTCCGAGTGACCGAGGTGCGCACAGGACCAACAAGGGTCAGAGGAAGCACCCACGAGATGGGGCAAGTACAGGGGGGCTTCATTCCCGCTCTGGAATATGGAGTGAGTCTCTATCCCCGGCCATCGCCCTTACCTTGTCAGGGCAGGTGAGGAGTGACTGGGAGGGCAGGGGAGGGCGAGGGGCAAGGCCAGCCAGTGATGGGTTCAGCCAACAGGGAGACACAGCAGGGGACAAAAGAGCTGCATGTGGTTCTGGAGCCGCAGGTTGCTGACACCTCTTCTAGGGTGTTAGCTATTCCTGCCAGGTTAGTATCATCTGCAAATTTGGTAAGTTCCCTTTCTACGTTGTTTATGAAGAGTACTGGGCCTAAGATGGAACCTTGTGATACCCCACTGCTTACTTCCCTCCATGTAGATGTAGTACCATTAAGAGCTACTTGTTGAGTACAGTTTGTCAGCCAGTTACTAATCCATCTGGTGGTGATGCTATCTATCCCACTTTTTTCTAGCTTATAAAGAAGTAGGTTGTGGTCTACTCTGTCGAATGCCTTGCTCAAGTCTAAGTATATTATGTCCACAATATTTCATTGGTCTACTAATTTAGACACTATGTTGAAGAGTGAAATAAGATTGGTTTGGCATGATCTGTTTTTAACAAATCCATGCTGACTGCTAGTTATTAGTTTACTTGTTTCTAGTTGTTGCTAGATCTGTTTTTTTTTTTTAAATTATCTTTTCCAATATCTTCCTGGGTATTAATGTTACACTGATTGGTCTGTAGTTTCCTGGGTCTGTTTTTTTTCCCTTTTTTGAAGATAAAAGCCGTATCAGCTCTTTTCTAGTCATCTGCCAGCTCCTTTAGAACTCTGGGATGTAATCCATCTGGTCCTGGTGATTTGTATTCATCAAGATCAGACAAGTATTCTCTTACTATTTTTTTGTTTATTTTAACTTTTGTTTCTAGTCTGTCTTTTACAGTTGTTTTTGGTAGGTTAGGCTATAGTTTCTTTTTGCGTGAAGACCGATACAAAGAATGAGTTAGGCAGCTCTGCTTTCTCTCTGTTGCCTGTTACTTCCTTGTTGTCTTCTCTCTTTATTGGACCGTTTCCTTGATTTTTTTTCTTGTTATTTATATGTTGGAAGATATATTTTTTTTACTATCTTTGACTTTTGCTGCAATTTTTTGTTCATTCTGAGCCTTTGCTTTCTTGATTTCATCTTTGCAAATTCTGGCTATTTGCTGATATTCTGCCTTAGTTGTGTGTCCCTCTTTCCATTTTTTGTACTTGTCCTTTTTGTCTTTCAATTTTCAGAGAGATCTTTGTTTCTCAGTGGTATTGTGTTGGTCTGGGCTTTTATGATCATATTTTTCAGAGTTCCCCAAATTCTTTTCCCCTTTAGGATTTTCATCCAAGGAATCTTTCTCAAGTTCTCTTTGAGTTCATTAAAATCAGCTCTTTTAAAATCTAAGGCTCTGGTATCATTATGTTCTTTTGCTTGTGTTTGCGTTATGCTGAATTCCAGTATGACATGGTCACTCTCACCCAAGATTCCTTCAGTTTCAACTCCCTCTATCATTTCTTCTCTGTTTGTAAGAATTAAGTCCAGTATGGCTGTCCCTCTAATTTCCTCCTCTACCTTTTGGACAACAAAGTTGTCAGCTAGGTTGGTTAGGAACTTATTTGATTTCTCACTTAGTGCAGAATTAGTCTTCCAATTAATGTCAGGGTAATTGAAGTCCCCCATAACTATTGTGGTGTGTTTCCTACATATATTTGTTAGTTGGTTAGCAAAAAGGACATCTATTTTTTTTGTTCGATTGGGTGGCCTATAGTATACACCTATGGCCATGTCATTCTTTTTTTCTTTTATATTGACCCATACGCTCTAAGAGGTTTTTGTCTTTGGTTTCATGCATTTCTGTAGCAAAACTCCACCTCCTCTTTTATAGGATCTGGGTTTTTTGAAGAATTTGTATCCTTCTATCAGTATGTTCCAGTCATGGGTTACATCCCACCAAGTTTCTGTTATTCCAACTATATCATATCTACCTTCATGTAATAATAGGGGTCCTAATCAACTTAGATGAAATTTTAATTATACAGAGACTATCAGAGCAATATTGTAACTATCAGAGCAATACTGTAAAAACTCTATAATGTGTAGCTGTATATGAAGCTCTCAAGTGCAAATTCCATAAAACTAAAATAGACTAGGTGACTGGATTTCACACGGAGTAGAAATGGACCCTGAGAAAGTAAAAGCCATACTAGAATGGGAAACCCCCCCTCCCCCCAATGCACCTGGAAGGAAATGCAGAGTTTCCTTGGCTTTGCTAACTTTCACTGGCAGTATATCCCATCCTTCACCCAAATAGCCCTTCCGATCGCCAATCCCCTGAAAACAAGCAGGGAGGGGAAATCTAAACTGAGTGAAACCACTTAAGCGGTCTATGGAATTCCAAGCAGCCTTCAAGAAGCTTAAATGCTTGTTCATTGCCAAACCCATCCTTAAGCACCTGAATCCTAATCTGTCTTTTGTCATCCAGACTGACACCAGTAATGTAGCAGTGGGGGCTGTTCTCCTTCAGAAAAATACAAGAAGAAATCCTGCAACCCTTGTGCCTACATCTCCCAAAGCTCTCAGGTGCAGAGCGCAGGTGGGCAGTCTGGAAAAAGGAAACCTATGCAGTGTAAGGGACACTTCTCACCTGGAAGCACTTTTTGGAAGGTAGCAAGACCCTTTTCAAAGTGTGCACATACCATAAGAACCTAGAGGTGTTAAAAACACCCTGAAAGCTATCTCAAAAACAAGTATGGTAGGTGCAATATTTTAACCATTTCAATTCACCCTATGTTATTTAACCGGGAGAAAGAATTTTTTGGCGGATTCCCTCTCTAGGCTGCCATAGTACAACAGCATTAAAGAGAATGCTGTCAACTCAGTCATTCCTTCCATCCAGCTGGCAGCCCTGGCCACAAGAGCACAGACCAAGGTGATGCCCCAAGTGGCCGGCGATCTTGTACAAGCACTGAAAACATCCTTAACCAGGAATGATTGGTTTATCCACCACCAATTGTACTGCACTCTACACAATGATCTCGCTTGCAGAGGTGGTATTCAGCAAGTTTGCACCGGTTCATGTGAACCGTTGGCGGAAATTTGGCCAAAGTCACCAAACCGGTAGCGATGGCCAGATGGCCACGCCCCCAAACAGATTCCCCACCCGCCACGTTCGTTGCTGCCATGTTCTTCGTGCATGCGCACATGCATCCCATTGCCTTGCAAGTCCAATGGGATGTGTGAAGAACATGGCAGCAATGGCAGCAGCTTTTTCCACGACCTCCGGTACTTTTCGGCTGCCTGCAGCCAACTACCACAGCCACAAAGCAGCTCTCAAAGAAGCGGCGGATTCTTTGCCAGCCACTTTCCAGCAGCAGTGGCTGCCTGGAGACTGCCAAAAACTCCAGTCAGCTTGCCTTCCAGACTTTGGACTAGCTGCCACGGAAGGTAAGGAGCCAGAACAAAGAGGGGGGGAGGAAGCGGGGCTAGGGCCGGAGCCACTAAAGGAGGGGAAATGGGGGCGACTGGCGAAGGGAGGGCGGGGTTGATAGGTGGAAATTCCAAACATTTTCCTACCTTTTCCTGTGGGCGTGGCAAGGCAGGGAGGGCCATGTGACTGAGTAGGCATGGGCATGAGTGATGTCAAGTTGGCCACACCCACTCAGTCACATGCCCCTCACCTAGCCACCACTGCTTGCTTGAATGGGAAATTGACTCTACATGTCCAAAAGCCAACACCTATCCTTCCTACAGCAAAGCCAAGACTCAGAACCTGAGGGACACTTCGGGTTTCTCAAACATCTCCATTTAATAAAACCAGTTCTGGTGGCCCTACATAAAGGACATAGGGCGATGTGTTGGTGGGTGCCTATTGTGTGCAGTGGCAAAAGGCCACCCTGCAATCGCATGGCACCCTGGAAGGAAATGTCCATGGATTTTATCGTTGAGCTGCCAGAAAGCTCTGGGAACATGTTGATCTGGGTTGTTACTGAACTCTTCTCTAAACAAGTACACTTTGTGGCTTGCTCCAAAATACCCTCTGCATGTACTCTAGCAAAACTCTTTATGCAGCACATCTACAGGCTCCTCGCATCATCCCCAAATGAATGGAACCTGTGAATGTACAAATGGCCTGCTGGAGCTGTACTTTAGGTGTTAATTACCACCAAGACAACTGGTCTAACCTCCTCCCATTTGCAGAAGTTGCATACAACAACACAGTTCATAGCAGTACCAGATTTACATCATTCTGAGTGGCAACCAGCCATGTTTTTGTGGCTGTACCAGAACTATCTTAGCCGAACCCCTAAACCACCTTACTGGCAGAATGAATTAAATCTCTCCAAACCAACTGTGCTGGTGTGCACAAGGTGCAAGAAGACACAGAAAAAACTACAAAAAATCTGCAGATGAAAAATGCTCTCAGCAAAAGGACTTTTAAGTGGAAAAGGAAGTCTACATCTCCACCAAATTGTTGCAGTTAAGGCAGCAGTTTAAAAAATAGGGCCCAAAGTATATTGGCCCATTCCCCATTTCCTGAGTTATTAACCCAGTCACAGTTCAATTAATACTGCCAAAAACCCTCAGGTACATCCATCCTGTTTTCCACTGCAGCCTATTAAAGTCGGCAGCCACATCTCCTTTGCATCCTGCAGTGAACCCACCTCCAACACCAAACCTCATTAAAGGAAAACAGCGCTTTGAGATCAAAGACATTCTTGACTCCCACCTTCATAGGGCAAACTCCAATACTTAATCCTATGGAAGGACTTTCCCCCCCCCCCCTGAAACTGAGTGGGTCAATCCACAACATGTGCAAGCCCTACGTCCCCTTCAAAAATTCCATGGCAAATACCCCAATAAACCCCACTGAAATAATCCATTAACCTCTCATTTATTTTCTCTCTTTCTCCCTCCTAGGATTAGCCTTTCATTTTAAAGGGGGTAGAATGTCAATGCTACCATCCTACTTTGCCACATTGCTTCTTCGGTGATGCCAGACTGCCATGAACCCTGGGGACAGGAGGAAGCCAACAGATGGGAGGGGAGACCAGAAATTGAAACTATTCTGAGTGCCTATCAGACATTGGCCGGCTGACCCCAAGGCCACAAGCCTGGGAATGGAATGTGAACTATCGCCGAGCCTACCAAGCATTAGAACTGTTATCAAAACAATTTGTTTGAATCCAGTTGGACACCAGGAAGATAATGGGGGTGGGGGGAAGGACCTGGGAAAGGGGAAAGTAAGTAGGCAGTTTTCACATGCAAACCTCAGATCTGGCTTTTTTTCCAACTTGTAACTGCTTGGCTCTGATAATGTATACATTTCACTATGAATGCAGTTGAAGGCTCTTTCTTCCTAATGACCGAGTTAGGACAAATCTGACATCAAATCTGATGACAATACTCAGACTAAAAAGGTAAAAGCTGCAATCTGAGGAGGATTATAATTCAAAGAGAATCTGGCAAACATAAAAATAGCTAAAAGTAATTTGGTTGAGTCAAATTTAATTCAACTATTTTTGCTACTGATAGTTTCCACATTATTAGGTTGTTTCAACATCACAGGTTAACATTTTGTCTAACTACCTTCCAAATAAAACAATAGTCTCTTCAGTTGCAGCAAATTAGGGAAGAATTGATGTCCAAAGAAGTAATTTATTAAGCCACTAGATTGACCATATGGTTTCTTCTGCTATTCCACTTTCTTTACACTGTTTTGTTTCTGTCAGTGGCTGCTACATTGAGGTGCTCTATCCCCACATGGGGGCACCTCCATTTTAGCTACAAGATATAGCCTGAAAATGACTTTCATTAAATCTACAGCTCTTCCTCTAAGTAGTAATGGTATCCATTCTCTGCTTATTCAACAAATATACACTAATAGAAGCAGGGAGCACTGGTGCTGTTATTATACTCAAATACATCAGGGGTGAATGCTCCCGGATCGGACCTGATTGCCCGATCCGGTAGCGATTTTTCCCTGTGGTTCGGCGATCCAGTAGCGATCGCCGCCTGGGTGTCATTACTTCCTGGTTTTAATCAGGAAGTAATGTTTTTTTTCCTTCTGCGCATGCACAGGTTTTGAACATGCGCAGGTGTGTGTGTGCATGTGATGTGTGCGCCAGCAAAGTGAGCAAAGCACACGTGCATGGCATGTGCGCTTCCGAACCGGTAAGGAAGATAAGTAGATTTCACCCCTGAAATACATAGAAGGTATCAGTTTTACAGCATAGAAAATATTCTAGGCTAGGTTACAATGTGATAATTCTAAAAAGATCTATGTGATATAATAAATTTGAACCCTACTTGCCTACAAAATAGGTGAATTCTTCTATAAGGTTGAGATAATTGTTAGATCAAGTATATTAAGATGAATTCAATGTGTCTGTTAACCCACTCCAAGCAGGATGGATAAAAATCGATTTTTCATTTTTTAAATTTTTTTCATTTTTTAAATTTAAATCGGATTTTTTAAATCAAATTTATTTTAATAAAATGCTTTTGGAGTAAAAATCTATTTAAAGATAGTTTTCTATTTAAGATACATTAATAATTTAATTTAGTCAGCATAAAATGGAGCTTAGTTATGTAGCATGAAGCTGTATATTCTGCAATATTTACATTTTTGGTAAACTCATTCAATGAATCCAAGCTCTACAAGCTGAGATAATATGCACTGCATTGATGCATTCACACAATTTCACAGTAACCATGAGATAAATCATAAAACAAAGTTCAGGAATATTCCTTTATCCCATTGTTTTGCAATCTGTGTAAACTACAAACTGTATGATTGTTTAAACAGAAATGCATCTATACCACCAGGCTCTAAGTGTGAGGAGGAAGGGGAAGCAGTAAAAATGAAAGTGAAACCTTCTAAGCAGCTTATAAATATAATATTAAAGAGCACCTCTCATTTCAGATCCATCATGGCAGCACCTGCTAGCGGGCATCCACTCACCTGCTGCCTGCCACATCCTTCACCTTGTTGTGTCCCTACTGCATTGCCAGCCGTCCCATTAAAGTGAATGGGACTGTTGATGAATCAACAGTCAACAGAGGAGGAGCTGCTGCGGGACAGAGATGACAGTTGCTCTTTAAAAATTATGATTTAAATTGAGTTGATTTAAATCAAGCTTTTTTACTAGTGATTTTAATCATGATTTAAATTGTGATTTAAATCGACTTGATTTAAATCAAATCCATCCTGACTCTAAGATAGCATTTGCCTTTTTAGCAGCTGCACACAGTGCTGGATCAAATTTAACTGTAGTTGACAAAAACCTTTTCATATATACTATTGCTAAATCTTTTGTGCCTTTTATTTTTCCGACTTGATATAGAACTTTACACTTTTTCCTTTTATATTCCATCCTATTCATTTTAGCCCACTACTAAAGTCAGTTTAGATCTTTTTTGGATCTTTTTTTCACCTCTAAAGTATTGATCACCCTAGCCAGAAACTATATTTATTTTATGCATCCTTTAGCTCCTACAGCTAGTTCAACAAGAGTAATGTTCCAATCAATGGGCATTCAGTAGCATTCAGGAAACTATCAGCCAGTGGTGTGATTCAGCCAGTTCGCACCAATTCAGTAGAACTGGTAGCTAATTTTTTGTGTAGTATAGCAAACTGTCTGAATAGCATGCCTCGCCCCTCCCAGCCACTCTTCGCCTCGCCTGGCCTTTGAAATAAGCACAACACGGAAGGCGTCTGCCCTAGGAAATAAGCCCAATCAACGCCTCTCTCTCCACCAAAGCAGGATGGCCCATCTTCACATTTTTTTCAAGTGAAGCCTCTCTTCCAAACAATCCTGTGTATAAGATGAGCAATGCATATCAAACTGATCCGGAGGGGGAGGGGGGGAGGATTTGAGCTACCTGAGCGGGTGTGAGTGATCAGTTCGGCACAACTGAGCACTGTACAAGCAGCGCCCTGACCGGAGTGTGGGAGTGCCCAGTGACCAATCGGGATTCATGAGTAAAAGCAACCGAGCAGCTGCATCACCTCCAGGCACTTTGCCACCTTTTGGGTTCTTCCCCCTTGGCCTTAATTAAGGTTGAGGATAGTGAGAGTCGCAACCGGACTCCCGGGAGCAACACCTCCTCCGCTCAGACGAACAGAGCCTGTATATCTTCCTCCTTGCTTCCACCAGCAGCCTCTCATAAGAGAAAGGCTGGGGCCAAAGCCTAGAAAACATTGGAGGCGTCTTTCCTGAAGAGTGGCAGGTGGGGCAGCCTCCTAGGTTTTCTAGGCTGCGGTCCTGGCCTTTCTCTTACAAGAGGCTGCCGGTGGAAGCAAGGGTTCTATTTGTTCGAGTGGAGGGAGCATTGCTGCCAGGAGTCCAGTTGCGACTCTCGCCATCCTCAGCCCTAATTAAGGTGGTCGAGGGGGAAGAGCCCGAACGGTGGCAAAGTGCCTGGATGCAGCTGCTTGGTTGCTTTTACCCTTTGAGATCATGAATTCCGATCAGTCTCCGGGCACTCCCACACTCGGATCAGGGCACTTCTTATACAGTGCGCAGTTGTGCCAAACTGATAGCTCATGCCTGCTCAGGTAGCTCAAATTCTGCCCCTCCTTCTCCCAATCAGTTCAGTGTACATTGCTTATTTTATACACAGAATCGTTTGGAAGAGAGGATGTCCTTGAAAAGACGTGAAGATGGGCCATCCTGTTTTGGTGGAGAGAGAGGCATTGATTGGGCTTATTTCCTAGGACGGAAGCCTTCCGTGTTGCCCTTATTTCGAAAGTGAGGCAAGGTGAGTCACCCAGCAAGGAGAGACTGGGCCAAGTGAGGAGTGGCTGGGAAGGGAGGGGCAAGGAGAGGCCAGGCGCCCCTCAATGTGAGTGACCACGCCCACCCAGTCACATGACCACCCAGCCAGTCATTAGGGCAGAGAACCGGTTGTTGAATTATTTGAATCCCACCACTATCAGCAAACAGATGGTCTTTATTTAAACCTAATTGGGACTGGAATTTCCAATACTAAGCCTTAACCATTTTACAGAAGTATCATTGGCAACCTTCAGTCTCAAAAGACTATGGTATTGTGCTCTGGAAAGAGGTCCTAAAGCAGCATCTGGTGTGACTAAAAAGGCCAATTCGAGAGTGGCCATCCCTTCCACACTGAGGGCAGATATATTTTGTCCCCCGCCCAGCCCCCAGATTTAGCTGTCCCAGGACCGCCTCTTTGCCTCAGCCTGCCAAACAAGTGTCTCTTCAAATTGGAGAAGGCCAAGCTGCATCTTTAGCCTCCAAGCTGAACGATCAGAGGTCAAGGTTTCCCAGACATTAATGTCCATTCCCAAGGCCTTTAGATCCCTCTTGCAAATATCCTTACAGAACTATACATGTTTTAATTTTGCAAATATTAGTACAAATGAATCTAAATGCAATATAACTGTTCTTGGAGACTTTTGTGAATTTATCTGTCAGAGAAATCCAAATATATTAATTTAGAAATATAGTTAGACATATCTGTTAATAATCTCATTTGGGAAAAAACATTTTTTTCCAAAAATTTTCTGAATCTTGATACTGTTCTCTCAGACATTTTCTATGTCTCCTAACTTTGGGTTATCTACAGCTCTGATAATATTTTCTAATCCCTCATCAACATAAATATATTGAACTGTACAGCAGCGGTCCCCAACCTTTTTAGCTCCATGAACTGGTCTGGCAACATCGGTGGTGTCAGCATCAGAGAGAAGAGGATGGTTTCCTGTGCAATCTAGATCCCCTGCATGTGCAAATGAAGCTTTGTGCACTCACCTGCCGCTTGCGCAGCCTAGTTCCCAACAGGCCACAGATCGCTACCACTCCACAATCTGGGGGTTTGGGACCCCTGCTGTATAAGACCTAAAGCAGATTCGTACAGAATGCAATTTGATAGCTCTGACCAACTTGACATGAAGCCATTATTCTTTGGGTATGATTGTTCAACCAGTTCTATATCTATTGAATGGGAATACAATTCAGCTCATATTCAGTTATCTTCTTTACCAGAATTTCAGGGGAAATTTGTCAAAAGCTTTGCTGAAGTCAAAGTCCCCTCTACTGCATTATCACTGCCAGCTAAACTGTTCTATCAAAAGAAGAGATCAGATTTTTTTTTCCTGTTTAATCATGTCCAAATGATTGGAAACTGCCTGGACAAGACCCTACAGTTTTCTTGACAAGGTTTTTCAGAAATAGTTTGCCATTGCCTCCTTCCTAAGGGCTGAGAGAAAGTAACTGGCCCAAGGTCACCCAACTGTCTTCATGCCCAAGGCTGAACTATAACTCATGGTTTCCCAGTTTCTAGCCTGATACCTTAATCACTACACCAAACTGGCTCTCTCATGATTTATTCTTAACAAATCAATGGTGGTTCCTGCCAAACAATGTATTGTTTTCCAAATCATCACAGACTGATTATTTAATCTATTCCAGAATTTAGAAAGAGTTCATGTTTCCATAGGACTCTACTTCCTTTGCTTTTAGCTCTGGGGAAAATGAAACTGTTACATCAGAACAGTTCAAAAAGCCCCTCAAAGGGTCTTGCATGAGTTCCTTCTTTGTACATTATCCATGCAGAAGCTTAAATTCAAAAACGGAAGAGAAACTTACTTGTATTTTCTGGCTACAATCCTTAGCAGATTTAGGGGTACTTAAAATCGCTGATTTCACAGCAGCACAGTCCAATTTGCACATAATAATGTATCTTAGTTACTTTATTTAGTTTCTAATATATATAATAAATTAAGTGCTCTAGGTAGGTGACAAAGTTATTTACAATACATACATTGTAAAATAAAGAATGAAAATAATATAATGCAATTAACAAATATAAAAAGTATACTTTAAATTGCATGTTTCTAGCTTTTAATTTAGCATAGTGTTAAATTCCATGCAATTTTTTTTTTACAATCTGGCTGTTGCAATGTGGTATATCAAAGCAACTTTCTCAATAAATCATATCTAATTTTGGAATTTATATGGAAACAGCAAAAAGGCAGGAGATTTGAAGCACTGACAATTTGAAGACTTTCTAAATAATCTCAACAATTGTCAAGCATATATATAGACAAGAAAAGGCACTGAACATCTGATTTGTAGCTGAATCAGTTTCAGAAGCCAGTATGGTGTGGGATAACTCAGCTGCCCAACTTTTAACAGTCTGGGACTCTGGCTATACAAGAATTCAGGTAAAATATATCTATAATTCAGAAAAAAGAAACAGACAGTATTTGAACCATATGCTTAGTCTTAATTACCCCTCAACTATGATTCACTCAGCCTTTTTTTATGTCTTTCTAGAGCAGTGGTTCTCAACCTTCCTAATGCCGCGACCCTTTAATACAGTTCATGTTGGGGTGACCCCCAACCATAAAATTATTCCCAAAACCATTGAAAATATGTGTTTTCCGATGGTCTGAGGCGACCCCTGTGAAAGGGTCGTTCGACCCCCAAAGGGGTCGCAGCCCACAGGTTGAGAACCACTGTTCTAGAGGAATCATAAATTAACTATATGCATAGGCTTCAGTTAAGAAGCTGGGTTAAAATATGGTCCCTTTCTGGCTCATTTTGCAGTGTGAATCCAGCTAGATTGCATGTACTCCTTAGGGCAACCTAACAGCATCAAGTGGACTAGCTTTATATTACTGTATTATGTGCAAAGCTGATTTGGCAACAAGTCCCTTTATATCTCTATGAAGGAAGAAAAAAACTAAAACAAGCTTATATAAAAAGTATAATAAAAAGAAAGAAATCAAACAGAAAGCTAAAATTGCAAGAAAGGGGGGAAAAGTTAAAAGAAAAATAGAAAAGAAAAAAAGATAAAGAAATGACTTCCCATCTTTTTTTAAAGCAGTTACAAGTTCAATTAATACATTTACCTCTTACTCGATAATTACAACATAATTCTTTCCTTTCTATAACCATAAAAATCAGAAAGCCTACGTTCATTTTTTTTCTGTTTTAGACAAAACGTTCATAAGGGGCTTCTAGTCACCAATAAGTTTCACTGAAAAAGTGCGAGGCTTATTGGGTAATTTTCCCATACAAAAAAAAAACAAAAAATATGCACAGGAACGGTGTCTAAAGCTGCGCCAGGCAGAGGCACTCAGCCCCCTGCTTTCTTTTCAGCATCCGCTAGCAGACGGGCTAGCCCAACCACTAGAAAACCTCGGTTAGAGCCGATCTCGTCAAGGAAACTCGGAAAAGTTTAGATCGTCGTAGGAACGCGGCAAGTTTGTCCGCCACGCGCCGCTTTCTTGGCCGCCCTCAGAGGCTTTTGGCCGGACTTCTTCGTCCACCTGAGCGAGCCAGAATCGGACGTCAGCGAGGCAAGAGAAGTAGAAGCTTCTCTTGCTACCGAAACGACGGAAATGAAGAGGGCGGCAGCGGACCGGCAGGCGCTGCTGCCCACGACTGGGGGGACTCTTTCTCCGGCCCCCGAGTTCGCCTCACTTACCTGGGGCGGCGGCCATGCCGAGCTTCACCTCAGACAAGTCGAGCTACCTCCTTATGGCCGGCAAGTCAGCCGGAGGTCCTGCCCCAGCCTCCTTCCGGCGCTTGTGGGGAGACAGGCTCCTCTCACGGCGACGCGACAGTTCTGGCGCCTCAGCGAGAACCGGCCGGCTGAGGGCGGCGACCACTTCCTCCCTTGCCCTTCTCCTTCCCCTTTCTCTGCGCCGGTAGAAAAGCGGCGGCCGGCCCGGGCGGAGTTCCCACGACTAAGCGAGCGGGGCCCCCACGGTCAGCCGCGCGTGCCTGGCGCGGGTGGTTCCTTCGGCGCAGCTGGGCGATTGGGCCACCTCAGCAGGCTTCGGGCCGTTAAGTGAAGCCCGCGAACCTCTGTGAAGATGAGGAAGGCGCCCATCCGGGGAAGCAGGATTCTTCGTTGCCGATCTTGGGGCGCAGCTTGCTAGCTTCTGTACAATACAATAAGTGACGAAGCACCAATCTCAGTGTTGTAGTTTAGTTCGTTGTATGCACAGTGAGGAAAGATAATTGCTATATAAACACTAGTTATTTTTACTCACAGTGCTTATAGGCTGTTCTAGTTAATCCACTTTACTAATTCTAAGCAGGGTGCAACTTCCCAAATCCATAATAAGAGTTAAAGTAATTAGTTTTAATAATCAAAGATGAGAGCTAAAATCATAATAAAAAAGAACTATAAATATAATCAAAGATTGTAACACCAGACAATTAAAGTAAATTACTCATCCAGAGGAGTAGTAATAGCTGCCCTCGCACTGAGGCTTGATAAAATAGCCTCCTCTGATTTTCTCAAGATCAAGAGGAAGGGTGCAGGCAAGGCAGGTCAGCTGTAATACTGATAAGGAAAATTTCACTTGATTTTATAGGTGGCAATCTCTGATTGAGAGGAGTGAAGAGCTCACTATATTAGATTTATTGGCAGATAGATGTTATAGAGAGAAAATGGTCCCACAAATATCAAGGCTCTGAACCCTGACTTTAAATATGACAACCTGCATCCTGAAGTGCACCACAAAATTAATCAGCGCAGCTCTCAAATTAGAGATGTTTTAAAGGTGCTTCAGTACTCATAACCAGTACTCATAACCAACTAGAGCCACCACATTTTGGACTATCTATAGCTTCCAAATGTTCTTCAAAGGCAGTCCCATTAGCACTGCAATACTCCAAATGAGAGGTATCTAAAGTCTTTCATTCCGGCAAAGGTTTATCTAGCATCGCCCTAACCTTTTCAGAATCCATGGGAAATTCTGTCTCTCTCTCACCTCTCTGTGGCTCTCTCATCTCTCTCTCTCAAATCTATATCTGTCTCTCTCCCTTTCTCTCATCTCTCTCTCTCTCTCTCTCTCTCTCCCTCCCTCTCCCTCTCTCTCTCTCTCCCATGTGTGTGTGTGTGTGTATGTGTGTTTGTGTTCCCTCTTGAACCATTTCCAAAAACAGGCAAGGGTTGGGTTTTTGTTTTTTTTTTGGCTGATGTTGTTCTTTCTTCTTCTTTAGGTGTTTTTTACCATACAATTTAAATCAAGAATCATTTTAGGTTTCCAGATAAATGAAGCTCTTTCATCCCCCTGCCGTAGCTACCTGTGGGCTGAATCCACCACTGAATGGCCCCGCCCCTCGCCCTCCCCTCCCAGTCACTTCTCACCTGCCTTGAGGAGTTCTCCGCCCCATGATACTGGCCCGGCCCAGCTGTGGCCAATGCTCTGCATCGTAATGGGTTCCAGGAGGACAAAATGCCCTCTCCCCCATTGTGAAGAACACTAAATTTAACTCTGCTGCGAGAGCAGCGCACAGGCTATGGAGGTGGTGAGAGAAGTGGCATCAGCCACAGCCAGGCCAGGCCAGTGTCTCGGGGTGGAGAGCAAGTTGCATGTCTCCCCAAGCAACCGAGGTGCACACAGCACCAACAAGGGCTGGAAGAAGCACCCACAAGATGGGGCGCGTCACTCCCACTCTAGAATATGGAGCAAGTCTCCATCCCTGGCCATTGTCCTTACCTTCTCAGGGCAGGCAAGGAGTGATTGAAAGGGGAGGGTGAGGGGCAAGGCCAGACAGTGGTGGGTTCAGCCGACAGGGAGATACAGCAGGGGACGAAAAAGCCGCATGTAACTCTGGAGCCGTAGGTTGCCAACACCCATTCTAGGGTGTTAGCTATTCCTGCCAGTTTAGTATCATCTGAAAATTTGGAAAATTCCCCTTCTATTTCCTCATCTAAGTCGTTTATGAAGGTATTGAAGAGTACTGGGCCTAAGATGGAACCTTGTGATACCCCACTGCTTACTTCTCTCCATGTAGACGTAGCCCTGTAAAGGACTACTTGTTGAGTACAGTTTGTCAGCCAGTTACTAATCCATCTGGTGGTGATGCTATCTATCCCACTTTTTTCTAGCTTATGAAGAAGTAGGTTATGGTCTACTTTGTTTAATGCCTTGCTCTAGTCTAAGTATATTATGTCCACAGTATTTGGCTGGTCTACTAATTTAATCACTATGTTGGCAAGATCTGTTTTTAACAAACCCATGCTGACTGCTAGTTATTAGTTTATTTGTTTCTAGTTGTTGCTAGATCTGGTTTTTTTATTATCTTTTCCAGTATCTTCCTGGGTATTGATGTTAGGCTGATTGGTCTGTAGTTTCCTGGGTCTGTTTTTTTCCCCCTTTTTTGAAGATGGGAGCCCTATCAGCTCTTTTCCAGTCCTCTGGTAGTGCTCCAGGATTTTTGAAAGATGTGGTATAATGGTTCTGAGATGACATCTGTCAGCTCCTTTAGAACTCTGGGATGTAATCCATCTGATCCCAGTGATTTGTATTCATCAGGATCAGACAGGTGTTCTCTTTGCTTATTTTTTTGCTTATTTTAACTTTTGTTTCTAGTCTGTCTTTTACAGTTGTTTTTGGTAGGTTGGGCTATAGTTTCTTTTTGTGTGAAGACCAATGCAAAGAATGAGTTAAGCAGCTCTGCTTTCTCTCTGTTGCCTGTTACTTCCTTGCCATCTTCTCTCTTTAGTGGGCCAACTGTTTTCTTGATTTTTTTTCTTGTTGTTTATACGTTGAAATAAACTTTTTTTTACTATCTTTGACTTTTGTTGCAAGTCTTTGTTCATTCTGGATATTTGCTGATATTCTGCCTTAATTCTGTGTCCCTTTTTCCATTTTTTGTACTTGTCCTTTTTGTCTTTCAATTTTTAACAAAGTTAAATAATTCTTTTTGTCTAATTTGAATCTTTCTTTCATTGCAGATATGTAAATCAATGAGAGACTTAAACTGTTCAGCCCATCTTTGTAGCAGCTTACAACTATGTCCTTCAGCCAGTCAAGCCAGTGCGCGGCCGAGTTTGTTTTTGGTTTCTTTGGTGCTGCGTGGGCTTGAGGACTAGTGCTAGAATTGAGAGCTAGAATTGCTTTTGTAAGTATTTTAAAATATTCTTTTTTCTTATTCTGTAGTGCTGTACAGTTTGTTTGTAAGCACTTTGGGAACTGCTCTGCTTTTTAAGTACTATACTTTGCAAACTATTGTGTTTGTAAGTACAGTACTTTGCAAAGATAGTCTGTTTGCATTTGCCTTGAAACTGCTTGTAGAAATGCATGCCAGCATCTCCAGAAAAGCATTCTATAATGCGGGTGTCGGCAACTCATGGCTTGGGAGCCACATGCGGCTCTTTCATCCCTCTGCTGCAGCTCCCTATCGGGTGATCCCACCACTGGCTGTCCCCATCCCTCGTCCTCCCCTCCCAGTTACTCCTCACCTGGCCTGAGAAGATAAGGGTGATGGCAGAGGATGGAGATTCGCTCCATAGAGTGGGAGCAAAGCACCACTGTACTTGCCTCACCTCTTGCTGGGTCTCACAGGCGCTTCTTCTGGCCCTTGTGGGTGCTGTGTGTCCCTCCCTGCTCTGTCCCACCTGCCACGGTGCCCACCTCCCCTTGAATGGCTGAGCCAGACGGTGCGGCACCTGTCTTCCCTCCCAGAGCAGGTAGGGGTAGGCACCTGCCCGCCAGCCTCTCCCACTTCTTGCTGCCGCCATCCGGCCCCCCCTCTGCCCGGGAGATGCTGTACCGCTGCCTCGCCAGTTGGTGGGAAATGCAATGTTGCCAGCAGCCAGAGCCTCCCTGGGGCTGAGCAAGGAGTCCCTGCCGGGGTTCCCTGCAAGGCACAGAGGCCACAGGAGCCCCTCGGTGGTACCTCTGCTTCCTACCTGTGTATAGAGGTCAGCCAGTGCCATCGCTGCAGTGGCGGTGGGGAAGGTGCGCGCCTTGCCTACTCTGCTGTCGCCGGCCAGAGGTGAGGCTCCGCGCCACCATCTCCTAGCCAGAGCACCATGTTTGTTTGCTTGCTGGCCACCTCCGAGGAGGGAGCTGCCCTTGTGCCACCCGGGCCCCTGCCACGGGGGAGAGAGAGAGAGGGAAGGGGGAGGTACCTCCCCAACAGGATCTGGGTTGGAGTTGCCTTATTTTGCGTGAATCTCCAATGCTTAGCTTTGCCTGCCAGCCTCCACTCCCCCTCTACAGCCCAAGTTGGATTCACACGACACGTGAAGCTGGGCAGGAGAACACAGACAGACAGACAGACAGACAGACAGACAGATAGATAGATGAGACACAGAGAGAGACAGACAAAGAGAGACAGAGCAGAGAGACAGAGACACACAGAGGGGGAGAGAGAAAGACGGAGACAGAGGGCGAGACAGAGAGAGATTGTTTCCCACAGAAAAGAAAACATGGGGAGCCACAAAACCTGGTTAGTCACTGGCATTTGCTTCTACCAGTGATCTAACTCCTGCAATCTTGTTTTTCTGTACAACTCAGTGCCTGATGCGGGGTATGTCATGATGGCCTGGCAGGGTTACATTGGGCAAATACCTGTGTTGCTAAGCACCCAGCCCCCCTTCCTTGTTGCACTGGCTAAGGAGAGCATGGACACGCAGGGCTACAATAATAATAATAATAATAATAATAATAATAATAATAATAATAATAATAATAATAATAATAATAATAATAATAATAATTTTATTTCTATACCGCCCTTCTCCCGAAGGACTCAGGGCGGTGTACAGCCTATTTAAAAACACAAGACAAACATCAATTTAAAATTATTAAATAAATTTGGCTCCATTTAAAACCCCAGAAATTTAAAATACCCCAATTTAAAATTATGTCGATAGCCCGGCCTGGCGGAACAACAGGGTCTTCAGTGCACAGCAAAATACCCAGAGGTCGGGGATCTTACATATTTCCGGGGGCAGTTCATTCCACAGGGCTGGGGCTCCCACAGAGAAGGCCCTCCCCCTGGGTGTCGCCAGCCGACATAACTTGACCAATGGCACCCTGAGGAGACCCTCTCTGTGGGAGCGAACTGGTCGGTGGGAGGCTATTGGTGGCAGAAGTCGGTCTCGAAGGTACCCGGGTCCTATGCCATGGAGCGCTTTAAAGGTGGTAACCAGCACCTTGAATCGCACCCGGAAGACCACTGGGAGCCAGTGCAGCTCGCGCAGGAGGGGTGTCACATGGACACAACAAGTTGCGCCCATACCCACCCGCGCGGCCGCATTCTGGACCAGTTGGAGCCTCCGAGTGCTCTTCAAGGGGAGCTAAGGGGCCAGAGTTGGGTAACCTGCAGGTATAAGATGTTCATCATACTCTCTGTAGGTGTGGTTTTTCCCTTGCATGCTTGCCGCCTGTATGCTGTGGGAAATTGTCCACCCAACGATTTTGTTTTGCAAAATAAAAGCTGTTACTTTTTCCAAGCCTCTTCTTGGGTCTCTTTGGCATTCTGGTGACTCAAGTACATTTTAGGACTTTAAAACATGATTAAAAGGCCCGCTGTTTTATCCATTGCGGTGCGCAGCTTGCTGTGGGGTGAAGCACCTCTGAGCTTGGCTGTTTTTTTGCACACATTTCATTACCCAACTAGGTAACAGCAGTGCAACAAAATAACCAAGCTCAAAGAGCACCAAGACTCAGCATTTAAATCTTGGGCTAAAAATATTCCCCCTTACTGGTAAAGCACCTTTATGTCCGGCCCCTTTCAGTGAAACAAACATTTCTGTCTGGAAGAAAATTTGGCAACAAAAAGAGCCATTTCCTTGCCTCCTTTCCCCGCTTTGCCTGCCTGGCAGGGGAAGGGTGGGGAGAGAAGCAGGAGACAGTGGGTCATTCACTGCCAGCCCTCTGGATAACAGGAGATCCTGCTTCCTCCTCTCTCTCTGTCATGAGCGGGTAGGAAATAACCCTGCCTGCTTTCCTTATCTTGCCACTTTGGCCTCAAACACAGGTTGGCAAGAGAGGTTGCGCAGTCAGACTGCCAGCATAGGGAGAACCTCTGCTCCCATCGCCCAAAGACAAATGGCTCAGAAATCCAGGGGCCACAACTGAGCAGCAGGGGGAGTAGTCCCGGGTTGTTGTGGATTTAATAAGACAAACACAACTTTTAGATTAATCAGAGACAGATTTTATATATTGCGCAATAGGTTCAAGGCTCAGTACATGAAGCGTTGAACAAAGACAGAAATTAGGTACAATGGTCTTATACCCTTCTAGACAAAGGATTCTGTTAACTCAGCAATTCATATGGTCATATACATTTATCATTTTTAATTGACATTTCCTAATTACAGAGTTTCTTTGCAAAACAGTTATAATTCTTTTTGTAGATTACTGAAGCATAGATTCAAATCATCTTTTGACGATGGACAATTTTTAACTCGTGGATCCCCTTGACCTAACCAATCTTTAAGCTGTATGTCATTAGAATGTTCCTTTCTTCTGACAACTTAGAGTAGCGGTTCTCAACCTGGGGGTCGCGACCCCTTTGGGGGTCGAACGGCCATTTCACAGGGGTTGCCAAAGCCCTCTCCCCCCCCACGCCTTCACTCACCCTCACTCCTCTGTTGGATCGCCGGCCGTTCGCTTACCCCGCCCACTCCCCATCTATTGCTGCCTCCGATGGCTAGAGGAAAAAAAACTGTTTAAATTCTTGCTGCGGGGCTTCAAAGGGCCGCCCTAGAGCCAGTGGTGCAGCCGAACCCTTTGTTAAATTGCTGGCTTGCCCCGCCCCTCCGCACCATTATTTATTGCCAATAAATAGTGGTGGGCGAGGGGCGGGGGAGCCAGCAATTTAACAAAGGGTTCGGTGGTTTTTTTGTAATTTTATTGCCCCCCGGAGCTTCAGCAGAGGCTAATTAGCCCTTGCTTGGATCAGCTCCCGACCCCCAGCTGATTTGCTCTCAGCTGTTTTGCTCAGGGCTCTTTTGCTTGCTTGGAAAGAGTGCAGATTTTTTTCCCCTACCTAAACTGAAAAACGAAAGAGAAAGTAAAGCAGGCTGTTGGCTTTGCACATTGGAAAATTAGGCAGGCAGATTTCTTTTCTTTTTCCTCACCAAAAAAGGTAGATGCAAACAACGGGAAATTTAGGGAGAAAGAGGAGATTTTAAAACACAAAAGAAAAAAAGCTTTATTTAACTAGGGAATTGTAATAATTGAGATACTATTAATTGTATATTGTGTTGAAAGCAGAAATGGTTAAGTTGTGGTTTGGAGGAATATATGGGGGAAATTATTTGGTTTATTATTATTGGTAAATATAATTAATTGATTTGTAAGAAATTGGATTGCATGGAAATAATTGGAATAATATACAAAAAGTAGTTATATAACTAATTGATTTATATTAAAATGTTGAATTCATATTAAACAACTGTAATATTACATAATTAACCAATGTGAGGATGGATATAAAAATAGATGATAATGGGAAGGGGTATAATATAGAATAGAAGGGAAAAATTGAATTTGATTAAGATTAGAGATGAGGATGAAGGGTAATATTGGTTTTTTACAAAAATAGATGAGGAATAAATATGGCAAAAAGGAAATATAGAAATTGTAAATTTAATTGAAATGACTAAACACTGTTTAAATTTATGAACCGGCCAAATACTCTGTTCAAAGAAAATACATTGTATGTTTGTATGTGTGTTTCTAATTATTGTTATTTATTCATATTTGTTCTCTTTTATTCTTTAAAGTTTAACAATTCATTCTTTATCTTAATATCTTTATATTTGTTTCTTCCCTTTCATCTTTTTTATTGTACAGCAATCTTTCTCCTCAAACCTACCACCTCTCTCTTTTCTTTCATTCTTACTTTCTCTTCCTCACCCTCTTCTTCTCCTCCCTACTTCCTCTTCTTTTCTCCTTCTCCTCCTCTCTTCCTCCCTCTCTTACCCTCACTCCTACTCTAATTTCCCTTCCCTTCCTTCATCCCTCTCTATTGCTGTATCCTTTTGTGCATATGGACTACTCAGAGGGCTGAAAAAGTTATTTCTGACTGGTCCTCGCACTTTTGACCAGTCTTCGAACTTACAACTGTCCTCACATTTTATGTTTTTGCCCTATCTTGTCACCATGGTGAAGAGAAGCAGTTGTGAAATGAGTGACATGGTTGTTAAGAAAGCTGCAGGGCATAAATGTGAGGATGGCCATAAGTGTGAGGACTGGTCAAAAGTGCGAGGCCTAGTCAGAAATGACTTTTTTCAGCCCTCTGGGTAGTCCTTTTGTGCACATGGACTACTCAGAGGGCTGAAAAAGTTATTTCTGACTGGTCCTCGCACTTTTGACCAGTCCTCGAACTTACGACTGTCCTCACATTTTACGTTTTTGCCCTATCTTGTCACCATGGTGAAGAGAAGCAGTTGTGAAATGAGTGACATGGTTGTTAAGAATGCTGCACGGGCATAAATGTGAGGATGGTCATAAGTGTGAGGACCAGTCAAAAGTGTCAGAAATGACTTTTTTCAGCCCTCTGAGTAGTCCCTATACACATAGCCATGGCCACCCGGTCACATGACCAGCTAGCCACACCCACCCAGTCACATGACCCCCCCAAGCCACGCCCACAAAATAAGCCACGCCCACAGAACCAGTAGTAAAAAAATTTAGAACCCACCCCTGGTTGGGGGTCACCACAACATGAGGAACTGTATTAAAGGGTCACAGCATTAGGAAGGTTGAGAACCACTGACTTAGAGGCCTCCTAGAGGAACCAAAAGGATTTTGGCTGAGTTTGTACTTTTTCCAACCGGATGCATTGCTTTTTAGAATAGAGTGAATAGAAAGTTATCCAGTGGTCATCTATCAGAGCCCGCTTCATTACATTAGGGTGGCCAATAGCAACGGGGCGGGAGCTCGTAGTCCAGTGGTTCTCAACCTGTGGGTCGGGACCCCTTTGGGGGTCGAATGACCCTTTCACAGGGGTCGCCTAAGACCATCGGAAAACATATATTTTCAATGGTCTTAGGAATAATTTTATGGTTGGGGGTCACCACAACATGAGGAACTGTATTAAAGGGTCACAGCATTAGGAAGGTTGAGACCCACTGTCCTAGTCTAACCTCATCTCAGCCCGATTTTATAGACCAGAGGTCTTCAAACATGGCCGCTTTAAGACTTGTGGACCAACTCCCAGAATTCTCCAGCCAGCATTCCGGGAGTTGAAGTCCACAAGTCTTAAAGGGGCCAAGTTTGAAGACCTCTGTTATAGACTGACCCCAACAACAGCTTGCCCCTCCCTTCACAGCATTATATGCAGCAGGTTTCGAAAGCAGCGTTTGTTGTCTTCAGAAGTTGCTGCAGATTTTTCCCTTTCGCAACAGGTAGCTCTCGCTGTAGCCGCAGAAAAGACTGCACGTGGAAGCGCCACTCTAATTTTATATCTCTACATGCTCCTCCCACCGAGCATCCGGCGCGGCGCCTGCCTTTTCCGACGATAAGATGGCGGCGGAGCGCGCGGTGCCGAGTGACTTGTTCCCGCTGGTGCTTGCTTTCTTGCGGGAGAACCATTTCGATGGGGCGGCGCGGGCTTTTGGGAAAGCGGCTGGAGCGGTGAGGCCAAGGTGGCGGGCACGCCTGGAAGGGCATCTTCCGAAGCGCCTTTGGGAGGTCGGCGCGGCTAGGACAGCCAGTTGATTGCCGGCAGGGCAGGTGTTCCCAGGGGGGAGTGGGGATGAAGGGAGGCCGGAAGATATTATCGAGGTCGATTGCAGCCTTTAGGGAAGCTTAGATGAAACCTTATGGCAATAGTGTGGCCACACGTGGCATTTAAAAGAAACGCTGCTACTCAACTATTAGCTATTTTGGGGGGGGGAATTCCTCAGGATTTAGAGTGTTACACCCCCTCCTCGTCCCCGTGTTATTGCTGTCTCTGTACTGCCCTTGCTTAGGTATAAGCGTGTACAAATAACAGTACAGGTAGTCCTCAACTTACGATCACAATTGAGCCCAAAATTTCTGTTGCTAAGTGAAACATTTGTTAAGTGAGTTTTGCCCCATTTCACCACTCTTTTTGCCACAGTTGTGAAGGGAATCACACGGTTGTTATGTGAAACTGGTTTCCCTGTTGACTTTGCTTGTAGAAGGTCGCAAAACGTGATCACATGACCCCGGGACACTGCAGCTATCATAAATGTGAGTCAGTTGCCAAGCTTCTGAATTTTGATCACGTGACCTTGGGGATGTTGCAGTGGTTGTATGTGAAAAACGGTCATACATCACTTTTATCAGAAATGTAACTAAGCAATCACTAAATGAACTTGTAAGTCAAGGACTACTTGTACTGCCATTAATACTATATTATATATTACTTGTATATCTTAGTTTATGTATTACTATTATAAGAATCTTAAAAGGCTTTTATAGGAAACAGTATGCACTAAATTGATAAATTTAAACTTTTAAAACAATTTAAATAGAAAACCTAGAAGTAATCTTATTTCTTCAAATAAAGTTTTAAGTGTTACCTTGCTAGATGTAATTTCTTTCTACCAGTAATATTACCAATAATAACCAACTAGTTTTGCTGATGCTTTTAGTTTAGTAAACCAAGCAAATTGTATTGTGGTCTCTTTAAAAGCATTTATCAGTGCTTGAAAAACTGGTGGCCTTCAAGTAGCTGAATTGTTTCATTGTTAAATGTACTACAGCTAGTCCTCAACAACCACAATTGAGCGCAAAATTTATGTTGCTAAGTGAGAAATTTGTTGCGAGTTTTGTTCCATTTTACAACTTTTCTTGCCACATTTGTTAAGTCAATCATTGCAGTTGTTAAATTAGAAACATGGTCATTAAATGAATCTGGCTTCACTCTTAGCTTTGCTTGTCAGAAGATTGCAAAAGGTGATCATATGACCCCAGGACACTGCAATCATCATAAATGTGAGTCAGTTCTCAAGCATCTGAATGTAAATCATGTGACCATGGGGATGCTACCAGTGGTCATAAGTGTGAAAAAATGGTCATAAGTCACTTTTCACTGCCGTTGTTTAAGTTGAGGACCATCTGTATTTGTGGGAAGAATGCTTTATGTAACAGCTCTGTACTCATAGGATGAGTAGCAAGATGACAGGATTGTTATATTTATCTCTAACCTGAACTTTTCAATCACTGTCAACAATATTATCTTTTTTTCCCCCAATTTTCATTTCCTTCATGATTCTTTTGTAGACTGAGCAAGATCCAAATGCTGCTTCTCTCCTTGATATCTTCAATTATTGGCTAAAGTAAGTAGCTTCTCTTCAGGGAAAAGGATTATATATTTCTGTTTTAAGCAATTTAGCCAGCTAGCTTATTTTTTAGTGATTTGCCATGAGCTTTAAGTCTTTCTGCTGTGGATGTATGTGAAACTAGTAATTAAAAGGCTGGGAGTCTAAATTAGGGAGGAGCAACATGCAAACTTCGCAGCCTTCAGGGTCCTGCTGTTTGTGATGGCTGGAAGTTGGCAACAGTTTCTCACCAATCCCAGAAAATAGGGAACATGTGTCATTTGTTCTAATACTTATTTCTAATAGACTCTCTGAAACCAGAGAAAAAATTCAAGTGTGAGTTACCCAGTTCATTTTACAATTGGCAATGAATACAGTGATGTTTCCCCAACTGTGGCATCCTATATGGCTGCCACAGTTGTGGCAAGATCACTTCACAGTAAGCAGATACATGGAATAAAAATTAGCAGAACACGGAACATATTGTGGCTTGGGGTTTAACAGGATTGTGGTTGAATCAAAATTTGGAATTATATGGCTCTTCAGGTTTTGACTACAACGAAGTCCAGATGGGTCTTCCAGAGTGAATAATCCCATTACCTTCTTTGCCTGCAACGGCTATATTCCTAACTTAGCCTTTGACCTGTTTCTTTCTCCATTTGTCTCAGCCATTTTTTTTCTGATTTTTTCACTGCTACACTATGCTCCCAACCTACACCTAACCCACTCCCAGTGCTGTTTTTTTCCCTGCTGCTACCTTGCTTGAATTCAAGTGAAACAGGAGCAACCTGACTGGCCTATCCACCTTGCTCTTGATTATCCCAGCTCCTTTTCTCAGTATGCTATCACTATCTTGGTATTGCTGCCTCTGCAACACACATCTGGACAAAAAAATGTGGGTTCTGGGTCCAAACAGAACAGTTGTCCAGGCAAGGGCATGGTATGGTCTATTTACATAATGTTTCAGACATCTTTGTAGTTGAGTAAAATGCATTTGTTACATGACTGTTTGTTCAGTGACTAAGGTAATAAAAGCACTGAACAAATTGTGATTAGGAGAAATCTCAAGAGTTCCAGCCATCCCAGCACTCCTGTGGTCTTGTGATCTGTTGGTTTGGCAACCAGTTTGAATTTATGACATAGCACCCTAGAATCACATTTGTAACCTTCCCTAGAAAGTCCGTGGGGAAGCCAGCCAGTAAAGTTGCAAGTTTTTGAATAAATCCCCTCCCACCCATACACCGTCTTCCCAGCCCCTCTGTGCCTCATCATGCTGGTCCTTTTGCACACCCACAGCACTCCTCCAACCCTCACTGCGCCCTCACATACCTTTCATCCACTACACCCTTCATACCTTTGTATGTTCCCCCAAATCTGCATCTCTCATATATCCCCTTGCACACTCTCCCTGATCTGCACTATGCTCTTGCTTACCCTTGTGCACTCTCCCCATTTCTCCCCTCTTCTGAATCCTGTGCATCCTCCTGCTGTGGCATCTAGTGCACTCCCTTGCATCCTCCCAGATCTTTGCCACACCTTTTGCATACCCTTTTGTTTTCTCCCCCACCTGGCAGCAGCCACCTACCTACTTGCTTGCAACTTCCTGCTAGCTTTCCCACTGCCTTTCATTGTGAGAAGCCAGAAGAAAGTTGCCTCGCCGAACAACCATAAGATTCAGTGAAGCAATAATAACCTGATTTGTGCTTTACAACTGCATTGTTTAGAGATAAAAATTCTAGTCCCAATTGTTATAAATTGTGAAGTATATGTGTATAACTTCATGAGGTTTATCTGCTAGCAGCTATATGTTATAAAGGCACATATATTTGTAAATAAATGAGACATGCTTCATTTATACTATATAAAGAAGTAAAATTAAGGTTGTGGCAAATTTACTATTAGTTTCCATTTTTATACTAAATTATTCTATACTCCTTTAATATTAATAAACTTTATTTTTCCAAGAAATATTCATTGTATAGGTTAATAAGATACCAGAAGTAACCACATTATGTCTGCAGGCATTATGAATATTTCAAATGGGCCCTTTGGGATTGTTTTTAATTACAAATTGAGATTAAAAGGCTATAAATATAATCACAGCTTCTTGACTAGTTTAATATTTATGAATATTTAGATGAACGTTTTCATTTTCCCCCAGTTTCCATATTGGAGCATAAGATAATCTCTTTTTCAGTCATCGGATATGCCCAGCTGTGTTTATCTTCACAAACTGGCTCCAATCATATGTCTCCTGAACATTCCAAAGCTTAATATGGAATAATGATTCTTATACATTGTCACTCACCCATCCATTCAGATCACCTATTGCCAAAAAACAGCAAGCATTTGCAAATGGGTCTCCTGTGAAGAAGACAAAGAAAGAATCATCTAGATACAAAACTTCCAGCGAAAATGAAATCCCTCCAGTCAAAAAACAAGGTGAGGCTTGCTGGTTTACGTCTAGTGTAATATTTCATGCTTTTTCAAAGTGGTTTGTTATATTACTGATAAAATGTCTCACGATTTGATTCCCCTTTTGACTCGGAGAATGATGTTTTAGCAGATACTTGTTTACCATTATGAAGGAATTTTTATCAAGTCTTCCAATTGCCAGAATGCATCCAAACATATTTATTTTAGAACACCCAAATTCAACCACAGTTTCAGTTGAGAAACTGTAGTTATCTTAGATTGAAACCAGATCTAGAAATGCAAGAGAATTTTTTGATGTATGATACTCCGAGAAGCCGTCATTAGCAGACCTATTTAGATAAGCTCCATGTCAGGCCTGTTCCAGCTCAGAACCCTTAAGAAATAAAAACCCTCGATTCCATTTGGTTGAAATGATAGGTTCTTTTAATAGGTTAAGTGGTTGCAGCAAAAGAAAGGCTAGATCTTAAGATTTCTGTGCAAAACATATTTTCCCCCTTCCCCTGGCCCTTCCCCCTTGACTAGGCCATCCCCATCTAATTGCATACTGTTTAGATGTTTTGGGAACAGAATGGATGGTTGGATGGTTGGCGGTATGAAGCAGTTTCACATTTTGTTCCCAGGTCGGGTATTTGCTGGTTCTCACACTTCTGGTTTCCGTCAAGGCTCTCACCCTCCTTTCCTCTCATCTCCATTCCATTTTCTCTTCCTTCCCCCCCTCGCACTTTATGACAGGATGCCAGCAAAGCGTAAAAGCTGAAGATGGCAGATCTGACACTCCATCTATGAATGTTCAAGAAAGAGAGCAATCAAAAGTCAAGGAAAGATGCAAACAGACCTAAATACACTCTTCTTACACCTGTTAACCAGCATCCAAATAAACGAGCAATCAAGATTCAGTACCATCTAAAAAGCTGTTAAGGAAGGCAAGGCTGTTAGAATAAGCTACCATATTAAAATATCCAGGAAATCCCACTCCCTCCCCTACCCACATGTTAATAAAACCTAGTTATAAAATGCTTGCAGGAATATTAATGATGTTAGTGAAATCTGGTAAAATGCTTGCAAGAAGTGCAGCATGTCTAGAGAATAATCCAGTTTTTTATAGAATACATGGTGTGGGGATTTCTACATACCTTTCTACCACTGTCAATAGGAGAAAGCAAAATGGTTCCACACTGAGATTTGTGCAGCATAGTGGTCTTAAGAGCATGTACAAAATGAAAATTATAAAAAGTTTTGTTCGGAGGTTGAAACAAAAAACACCATTTAGAATATTCCACTGGAATTTTTAAGTGAGTTGTAATGTGACAACAAATTTGAAATATGTAATTTCCTGCCATAGGAAATACTGGGAATTCAAAACAAGCTCCGTGTTTCCTCCTGTGATTGGAGGTGTTTTTAGCTGCTTTGACTCTTCCATTGCACTGATAGATAGGACAAAACCATTTCTTTTGTGGCTCTTAGGAAGCTTTAAAGAGCCCCTCCCTACCTGTGTCAATTGACTGACAAATTCTAGAAAAAACTCTAGTTCAAAACGAAAGACAAGTGTAAACCGAAAAGCCATCTTCATAAGAAATGAGTTCTGGGTGTCTTCATCCATAAGTATAAAACATCCATTTCATGATAAATCGGGTATTTCCTCCTGCATCTGGTGGATATCGCCCTGTAATCTCAGTTTGGGGAACTCCTTGCTGAACTTGTTAAGAAACAAAACAGCATTTGTTACAGCACTTGTCTGCTGAAAGAAGCTTCAGCCAAGAGCTATACCTTGTTTGTAGTCCTTCACAAAGACTAAACTGTTCTTTACTCTCTGATTACAAAAGAAAGCTCACTCCTTTCTGTTCATTTTTTTCTAATCATTAAAACCACAATTATTGTATTTTTTCCATTTTATACAAAAAGGGTTTCTGATCAGTCATAAATATAGATGGTTTTTCTTTAAGAAAAATTAATTTAGCCGTGTCTACAAATTCCTTCATCCTCACCAACCATTCTTCTGTTAACTGTTAATTGAACATTTCCACTCTTGAGTATATGGTAGTCTTGCCGCAGTTACATTTCATACGAACAAAAGTTTCATCAATTTTTTTCTAGTTGCTTATCCATTAGTCCCCAAAAGAAAAGTCTCTGGTTTCAATTGTATTTTAATCTTTAAAATCTTCTGAATTAATATATGTATTTGTATCCAAGATTCTTAGCTTTTTAATACTTCCAAAAAGCCTGATAAAATGTCACTTTATATTATTTATATTTCCAGTAAAGATTCAAAATATCTTTATACATTCTAGATAATTTCTCTGCTGATAAAAACTAATGATATATCATTTTATAAAAATTCTCTTTAAGATTGTAACATAATGTAACCTTCAATCCTTTCAAACACACATTTTCCCATTGGACCATCTGCATACTATAGACCAGTGTTGGCAAACCTTTTCAGCACTCAGTGCCGAAATGGGAGCGTGAGTGCGCAGGAGCGCTGGAAACCAAAAGTGCAGTTTCACGGCTCACATGTGCGCACCCAGGAAGCTGAGCTTCTGGCTTCTGTCATGCGCCGGTCACCTTGACTTCTGGTTTCTGGTGCGCATGTGCGCGCAAAGACCAGCTACTGGCGGTCATGTGCATGCTGGAACCCAGAAGAGCAACGGGTGACGGCTGGCGTGCCCAGAGAGATGGCTCTGCATGCCACTTCCAGCACATGTGCCCATAGGTTCGCTATCACTGCTATAGACAGTGTTTTGCCTATCATGTATACAATTTATCATACATTATTTCACTTCTGTCTCATGTCTCAACAAAAATGTATACATTTTAACAATTACATGCTAATCATTAGTATGTAATTCAACCTCAATATTATTTTGTTCAAAGTCAAACATCTTTCTGAGTAGAATCTAAATTTATATTTATTCCATGCTCTTAAGAATAGCCCACCTGACATAATGATTTTTAAAATTTACATTTACTTAAACTTTATCATATCATAAATATCTATGCCACCAAATCTCAAATTGTGGCTTCCTAAATCCAATAGCCTCTAACAACACCCAGTCTCATCCAAATTAAACAACAAGCAGCAAAATATAGCTTCAAATCTGGTAGGACCGATCCTCTTTTCTTCACATCTTTAATATCTTGTACTTAACTCATGGTTGTTTTCTTTGCCACATCAATTTAGATACATTCATCTGCCATTGTTTAGATGGAACATACTGTATATTATAGTGTATTCTTATTTAGATTAGTGGGTGCTGGGATTTATACTGAAATTTTAAATATTATTATTTTAAATTCTAGCTGCAAAACCAGTAACTGTGTACCCAGTACCAATAAAGGCAACTTCAGGCAGTTCTGAGAGCAGCAGTGCTGATAACACTGACTCCACAGACTCTGAGCAAGAAGAGAAGAAACCAGCAAAGGTTTGTTTTTAATTTTCTCAATACCTCTTCCACAGAGAAAACCTGTGGAGTTTGTTTATCATCACTGACCACATTTAAAAACTCATCCAAAGGAAGTATTATAAATTCAAAACATAGAATCAAATAAGATATATGCACAAATCCCGACAATGAAATCATAAAAGTAAAAATTAGCTGCTGTTTGGTCTAGTTTCTGTACTTTAAAATAGTTGATGCAATAAAGTACCTAACCAATCCTGGTACAGCAAACAGTGCATCTAGACATGACTTATTGCTTCACTAGTTACAACTGAGCATATGCAATGGTGATAAGGAATGTTATTAAGTATCCCTCCACCAGGTTCAAGGATAGAACATTTTATTGGCTACAACACATCATGTGCCAAACAAGGTCAGTGAGGTTCTTTAATGTAACTTGAGGAAATGAAGAACAAAGAGGTAATATTTCATTAGCATAGTTTCTTTCTAAAAAGTTATTACTTTTTGTTTTCTTAAAGTTCTGTCTTTTTCCAGTTTATCATTATTCTTTGGCCTTCTGTTTTTATGTATGAGCTGGTAGTTTTGGATTCCCAAGGAATGTGTTTTTGTAATGGGGATGGTTGCTTAATTTAAATCCATATAGCTGAGCCATAAAGCTGAGCTTTATTTTCTTTGTGAAGATGTATTGGAATAAGGCCTTTTAACTTAATCTTCCATATCCTCTTTTAGCGCAAGGTTGTTACAAACATCTTTCTGCATGAGGAAGAAAATATCTTTAAGAAGTAGTTTGGAATAGTGAAGGGAAAGTTCCTGAAGTACAATTTGCAATTTTAGATCTGACTGCTTGTAGATCAAAGTCAAGAACGTGGTGTTTAGCCTCAGTGATAGCTTTCTCCAGATTTGTGATTGTTAGTACTTGAACTGAAAGAGAAAAGTCAATTGTTATGTTGTTTTTTTAAATATGAGAAATTACATTCATCTACAAGAACAAATAAGGTGATTTTGATAAAATTGGGGTACATTTGTGTGCTTCACAACAGAATTTGGCTTTGAACATTTTACCTGCAGAAGGAACCAGAATGTTATCTTTCTGATATGACTTACATATCAAATTCTCTCATTTATGGCCCTCTGTGCATGAAAGAGATTTGTGGGTGATTGATTTCCAGCGGAAGGTGTATTTAAAGCACTTGATTAATAGTTTTTCTTGGTGATAAAATTTAGCTAATACTCGAAGGCTTTTCTGGACCTGGGACAAATAAATAATAGTGTCACCATCATTGTATAATTGAATTAGGATGGATGGGTGTTAATGCTGAAGAATGAAACTTGTTACAGTTTGAAAATGACAAATGCAGTGAAAATATTTCTTGAAATACATACTCTAAGCTGGCTCAGAGATTTGAGGAGCCTGAGTGGCGTAGGACACTAATGCCTCCTACTAAGGCAGCATTTAACATCCAGTTGCCTGCAATTACTGCAAGTTCAATTTTCACCAGACTCAAGGTCTACTCAGCCTTCCATCCTTTCTCAGGTGGGTAAAATGAGGACCCGGTTTGTAGGGGCAATAAGCTGACTTTGTATAAAATATACAAAAGTATGAAGGCTATTGCTTAATGCATTGTAAGCAGCCCTGAATCTCTGGAGAAGGGCGGCATATAAAAATAAATAAAAATAAAAAAAAAATATTCTGATTCTTAGTTTTGACAGTTGCTGTTAGGATAGAAAATAATGTGAAGCCAACAAAGTTGGGTACCCCTCACTTCCTGTTATACTCAGATACTTCAAGAGAGTTTTATTATATCCTCAAATTTTAGAGGAGTGAATAAGTTTGAATCAACAATAAGGCTCATCAGATAGCATTTACATTCTGTTATCTAAACACATGTAAGAAATATTCTGTTGTAAATCATCCTTTACGTTGCAAACGTGCTAGAGAAACATGGATTTCTTGAAACTTTATGGTAATAAGCTTATCTTATATCTAAGACTACAGAGAATAATATTTAGGAATAGTTAGGTGCCTCTTTCAATAACACAGCTCTCCTAAAATGATAGGTGCTAAGTGAGAAGAATAATAGTTTTGAACAAGCTACACCCATCTGCTGTTGAACCTAGATCCATCCTAATTACATTACATTGTTGGACACTGATACTGACCTATCTTGATAGAAGAGAATAGCTCTCCAATCAACCATTCAAAAAACAAAGTCCCAGAAGATATCTAAGAGTTCAAGTTCAGATTCAAGCAGCTCAGAAGATGAAACTCCAAAGCACCAACCACCAAAGTCAGAAGGAACCCAAAAAGTCATAAAACTGGCTTCTACATCAGGTAACAACTAACTTCAAGCTATAAGTTTATGAGTACCGTATTTTTCGCAGTATAAGACACCCCCCCCCCTCCGAAAAGAGGCTGAAAATTTGGGCGTATTTTTTCAGCCCTTACGAGGCGCTAGCGAGTAAAGAAATCTCCATGCTTTGCCTGCTTTTTTCATTGCTTCTCTTTCCAAAGAACAGTTGTGCTTTAGAAGCTGGTTTTTATCCCCAAGCAGCAAACCCAGCAAACTAATGTGCTGAAGCTGACCAGATTAAGGATGCTAGCCAGATGAATAACTGGTAGGCAGATTTTTTTTCCCTGTTTTCCTCCCCCAAAACTAAGCTGCATCTTTTATTCCGGTGCGTCTTATACTCCGAAAAATATGGTAATTCAAGTAATGTATGAAAGGACTAAAGGAGACATGAATGTATTTTAAAGAGATTTTTCTGTTCCCATTTTATAGAAAATTCAGTCATGTTCTGATATTGAAATGTGTTGAAGAAATCTTAAGAGGGAGGGAAAAATAGGATAATATAAGTTGCTTGTTACTCAGGCTTGCTGCACATCTAGAGAAATAGCAATGCCCTCAGGTTGAAATGGAATAATTAAAAGATAAATTTGGAAGGGAATTTAGTTTTGTTTCATTTGTAAGTTCAGTTCCTGCTCAATGTATGAATCCATGTAATATACAAGAGCAAAGTTCTTACTGTTGCTTATTCCTTGTGCTTAATAAATTGAATTAGTGGTTTACACTGCTAATGATTCATATTTTTAAGTATAGAAAATTGATTAATTTCCTTTGAACTTTGGTTGGTTTCACATGTTGCCAAGTAAGCTTGGATGCTGTTTTTGGAAATATTTTTGTAAAGATATATTACAAAGAGATACTTGTAAAGGAGAGGGAGGACTGTTAAAACTATACAGTATTTAAAGCTGCATATCTGGTTATCTGATGTTTCAATTTAATGGAAACATTTTAATCACAATTGGCAGCAAAACCTACCAAGGTGATGTCCAAAACTACCAATGGCAAGGCAGAGAGTAGTAGCAGCAGTGATGAGTCGAGTAGTAGCGAGGATTCCAGCTCTGAAGAGAATCTGCCTGTCAAAGTAAGTTATGAATCTTTGGTATGATAGCTAAATAGTCATTATTTATTTTTGACAAAGATAGAAAACTAAATATCCTTCTCTTCAGAAAACTTGTAAAGTATAGAAACTGCCAAGAGTTATTTGAAATTGCAGTATCAATAAATTTAATATATAAATAAAACCTCCCTAATTTTTACACATACAGAAAACCTAATAGGGAGAGTACATTTGTATTGTATATACCATATTTTTTTTGGAGTATAACACACACCTTCCCCCCCCCCAAAAAAAAGAGGGTGAAAATCTGGGTGGGTACTCCAAATGTAGCCCCACGCAGCTTCTCAAACAGAGGTTTCAAAGGCTGAAAAAAGCATTAGAAAAGAAGCTTCAGAAAAAAAGCCCCCAAACGGAGCTTCAGAGGCTCTGTTTTGGAGGCTTTCAGAGACAGGAAAAAAAGTTTTTTCTGAAACAGAGTTTCAGAAGTTTCAGAGACACAAAAAAAAGTAAGGCACAGAGCTCACAAACAAGGAACTTGTTGCTAAAATTCACCTCTGGGAACAGCTGATTGGGGATATTCCGGGAGGCCGATGCACCTGCCAATCAGCTTTTTTCTTATTTTCCTTCCCAAAAACTAAGGTGCGTCTTATACTCTGAAAAATATGGTATGTGTGTTCCTACTATACGTGTGTGTTCTTGCATGCATGTATAAAATAAATATTTTGAAGACTCTTCTGAAACTGGCTTACAGAATAACAAAATGTTCTTACTTTTGTTTAATAGGACATGTCTGAAAACCTGTGCTGCTCTGTTACAATAATAAATCATTTATTCTCTCCTTCTGTTCTCTTCCTGAAAACTACCCAGAATGCTGTCAAATTCAGCATGAAAGAGTGCAATTCAATGCTCAATATTCAAAAAGACACATAATAGACAAGTTTCTGCAGCAAAATCAGATTTGATATTGTTGTAAATTGAGCAGCCACAATTTTTAGATAAAAGATCTTCAACATAGAGAATCCTCTTTATGAAGGCTTTTTTTTAACCTTTCAATAGTATTGCAATGAAGGAGGTACATAAGTTTGACTTATCAAGATAATGATCCACCACTTTAAGTTCCTAACCCTAACTTACTTTAAGTTACCCTCACTTTCAGGTCCTCTAAAACCTTAAGAATAATATAAATGCCAAGCATCTGAATATTGATCAGATGAGCATGAGGTCATAAGTGTGAAAAACAATTGTGTCATTTTTTTTCCAGTGCCTTTGTAACTTTGAACGGTCACTAAATGAACTGTTGTAAATTGAAGACTACCTGTATTAGTTTTTTGTATTCGTTATTCCCACTTTATTGGAAAAATATAATCCCAAAACAATTTATTATAAACTTCCTTTAATAGCTTGTTGCCAATTAATTTTAAAAATTAGTCCTACTAAATGGGCTTTTAATACTCTAAATCTTATATGCTTTACAGTTGCTTTTTATAAAATTTTCATCATCCTAGCCAAACATTTCTCAAAGATACTATTAACAATATTAATTCTAAATATCTTACGCAGTACTTTGAGTTTCCATCAGCAGTTAATTGTGGTCTGTGAACACAGTTAATAGAGAATACTGCCCAAGAAAGTGAGGTATTTCCTTGATGGATTCTAAAATTAGGCAGGCAGGGAGAGGAAACGGTTACGATTAACCAAAGGTTAATTTCAGCAGCAAGTGTGGAAGAACTCTGAAAACACTCTTGGGCATTGGGGAACTGCTGATCCCTAATCTTATCCTGTACAATGATATCTTAACAGCTTTCTATGTCTTTGGTTTGGCATTTGTATATAAGCAGTGTCTGACTGAATGATGATCATCTTGAAAATGGTGTTTTTTAGATTGATGTTGGGACAATTTTTTTTTATTTTTTTTTTTGGTTTATAAGGGTAAACTGAAGAAACTTCCACACTATAAAAACAACACTGCTCAGCCACTTCCGGTTAAAAGCAAGCATGTAAAGAAGAGCAACAGTGAGACTTGTGACAGTTCAGAACATGAAAATCTAGCCTCAAAGCCCAAGCGTGGTGAGTTATTAAAAGAAGCTAGCTTCTTAATTTAGATGAAGATCTAGATAGAAATCTCTTTAAACTTCTGCTTGCTCAGAGGAAGGACCAAAGAATAGTCTTTAACAGTCCAACAATACTTAAAAATCAAGTTTGTATTCTAGATTTTTTTTCATTTTCTGAAGTAATATATTGATAAATGTATGATAAATGTGAACAATTTCATCAGTAGATATCATTTTTCTATTTTCTATTGCTACATTCTATATATGTGTATGCATGTCGGTGTAATATATACAACGCACATACACATATAGGAGGTAGCAATTGACAAGCTAATCCCAAATTGTTTTTTTCCAGAGAAAAAGTTAGAAAATGGGCTTAGTAATATACAGAGGTCATTCAACAAATGAATAAGAAAGTGTTTAAAAGAAAATGGCAATCGATTTGAACATTTAATGCAATTTATGTAGTTAAATCATGTACATATGTCTACAAGATCTAACTTTATCCAATATATGTTTTTGTGTGTGGCTGTCCCTCTCTTTCTTCCTCCCTGCTGTCTGTCATTGCAGGAGAGTACTCTGCTGTGCCACCCCCTTTAGCCATAGAATCAAGGAAAGGCAAAGCACACCTCATTAAAAAGACCTTTAAGAAGAAGGGAGAGAATAATGAGAAAAAAGAGCAAGCGTTCACAAAGAGACCATCAAGTATGTTTCATAAATAACTTGTATATAAAGCTGATGAGATGTGCATATTAAAGAGATTCTTTCAAATATATCTTCCTTTTAAAAGCTTGACTTTTGGTAAAGAGTTAAATCTAATCTATGGGAGAGAAATATGACTAATTGGTAGATACCAAAAGTATTAAGTAGTAGTAGATATTCTGGTAGATACATTTTTATTAATAAAGAAAAATTTCCTTTATTTATACAAAGAATTTCAAATATAGGAAAGGATGCACTACTGTCCATCAGGCAGAAGGAGACATCTGATCCCTGCGATAGATGCAAGGAAGAAGAAAGGCTTTTTTTTGCCTTTTTTGCGTTTTAGGCTCAGGAAAACAATTTTCACAGAATACCTGACAGATCCAATTTGGATCCAATAAATACATCATTTATTAGTCATGTGCAGGTTGAGATTGGACATTAGTAAGGCAAAGAAATATAATGGCTAACAGGCATCTGGGCAGGGCTTTTTGTTATTGTTGGCTGATTTGAGCAGTTCCATGCAGTATGTGAGAAGACATTGGAGCAATCAGATCATCCTAAATCAGGTCTCCCAAAGCAGTCACCAACCTTCATCAGTCAGAAATTAGAATTTCCAAATCACAGTTGCAAGCTATTAATCATGTTCAGACTGCTAAATGCGCACATTGAGGTTTGCTTTTTGACTTAGCAGGTGGCGAGAACAGTGCCTTTGTGGTGTGCAAATCATGGGCTTATACTACTTTACTATAAATGTGTCCCTGTGTTCCTCTTTTTAGTGTATCTGAATTTTCCCTAAGTTGTCTTTACCACAACCTGACAATAACCTGATGCCACAAATGGGGATTGACCATCCCCCAAACCCCGCCACTGTCAAAGTGGATCCTGGGCGCTGTGCTGCAATGGAGAGACAGAAAACAGAGTGAGGGGAAGAGGAGCGGGGAGAAGAGGGAAAGTGGCTAAATGAGAAGTGGGGCCATCCCAGCCCGGCTGGGCACTGAAGCACTGCTGCGAGAGCAAGAGAGCGATCTAATCCAACCTCTGTGTGAGTGTGAGTGTGAGAGAGAGATCCGATCCAACCTCGAAGAGTTAAACAACGGCTGGCGGCGGTGTGCACTCTCTCCCTCTGGCCCTCTCTCTGTCTCTCTTACACAAACACACACACACACACAGAGGTGTTATTAGATTGCGCTCTCCCTCCCTCCCTCCCTCCCACTGCACAGCCCCACTTTCTCACTGGCCTGCATCGCCCCACATCTCCGTTCTGGAAATGTCAGCTCCCTTTTCTGCCACTTCTCCAACCTGCATTTTGTTCCTCCTTCATATTTTTTTCTACAAAAATCATACTGTAGCTACCGCACCCTCAGCTGTTTAGGAGGAAAACATTTGTGCTCTGGATTTTGAGGCAGAAAAGTGTGTGGGGGGGGGGGGTGGTTATTTCAAAGGCCCTGGAGAAAAAGAGCAAAGTTTTTCTGTTTGCCATCCAAAACGGGTGCCGAGGCCAACCCTGCGGGAAGTGATCTGCTCAGGGGTGAAATGCTCCCAGTTCAGACCAGATCACCCGATCCGGTAGCGATGGTGGCGGGTGGTTCAGAGAACTGGTAGCAAAAATCCCTGTGCGCCCCCACTACCACCACCATGCCCAGCTGAGTCGCACGATCATCAGAGGCCTTTTTTTTACTTTTAAAAGCATTTTTTCTACAACTTTTTCTGCTGAAAAAATGCTTTTAAAAGTAAAAAAAAAAGCCTCTGATGATCGCGCGGCTCAGCTGGGATCTCAGAGGCTTTTGAAAGCATTTTCCGGGGAAGAGGTGGTTAAAAAAATGCTTTGAAAAGGCTCTGAGATCAGGCAACACAGCTGGGATTGTCAGAGCCTTTTCAAAGCATTTTTTTAACCACCCCAGAAGAGGTTGCAGAAAAAAATGCTTTAAAAGTCTCTCTGACGATCCCAGTTGAGTTGCCTGATTGTCAGAGAGACTTTTCAAAGCATTTTTTAAAACATCAGGCAGCTGAGCTGGGATCATCAGAGAGACTTTTAAAGCATTTTTTTCTGCAATCTCTTCAGCGGAAGAGGTGGTTAAAAAAATGCTTTGAAAAGGCTCTGATGATCCCAGCTGTGTTCCTGATCGGCAGAGGCTTTTCAAAGCATTTTTTTGCATTTGCAGAAAAAATGCTTTGAAAAGTTAAAAAAAAGTTGGCCACGCCTACCCAGTCACATTACCCACCACCACAAAGCCACGCCCACAGAACCGGTAGTAACAAATTTTACATTTCACCCCTGGATCTGATCTTCCACACAAAATCTCAAGGGCTTTGCAGAACCATATGTGAAGGGGAACCTGGCCTTCCTCCCACAGCTCCAGGTGGCCTAGTTTTTCTGGAGCTTAGCGTCCTTCCATACCAGGGCTCTGCAACCTTAAACAATTAAAGAGCCATTTGGACCCATTTCCCACAGAAAACGAAACACTTGGAGCCACAAAACCTGGCTGGGCATGGCCAACTTGACGTCACTCACTCCCACCCAGTCACATGGCCCAACCAGCCATGCCTACCGACGTTCTGTGACTCCCGGTGTTTTCTTTTCTATGGGAAACAGCTATCTCCCTGTCTCGCTCTCTCCCTTTCTCCCTCCCTCTCCCTCCCTCTTATTCTCCCTCTCTCTCATTTTTCTTCCTCTATCTTTATCTCCCTCTCTCATCTCTTTCTCGCTCATCTCTCTCTATCTCCCTCTCATCTCTCTCTCTTTCTCCTCCTCTCATCTCTCTTTCTCCCCCCTCTCTTCCTCCCTCTCTTCCTCCCTCTCTTCCTCCTTCCCTCATCTCTCTCTTTCTCTCTCTCTCTCCCTCTCTCATTTGTTTCCCTCTCTTTCACCCTCTTATTCTTTCCCTCCATCATTCTCTCAGTCTCTTCCTTTTTTCCTCCCTGCCTCCGCTTTCTCTCCTTCCTCCTTTTGTTAAATAAATAAATACTGCTTTCTGAGCTCTACTAGTTGATTGCTGAAGCAACAGGAAACAGATAGTACCAATTCTGTCAGATCTCAAACGAAGGGAAAAAATCATAGAGAGAGATGATCCTCTTTGCCTCTCACCTCCGCTTGTGGCTGGCTCTGCTTTTCTTTTTCTCCCCTTTTCTCTCCTCTCTCTCTCACTCTCTTGAGCACGCGCGCGTTCCCAAGCAGGATACCCTCCTGAGCTGGGATCATGGTGGGGACGACGACTCGCCCTCCCACTGCTGCCACTGCATAGTGAGGTGAGTAGTGGGCCACGCTGTGCAGTGCTGGAGAGCCCGTGCTGCGCAGGGGGCAGCACAGGCTGTGCAGTATCCTTCGTGGGGAGCTCAGCGCTAGCCGTGGTCCCCTTCGTGTCAGCTCAGGAAGGAGGGGAATGGGTAGGAGCAGCTGCCACCGCCAGATACAGAAAGGGTAGAGCTCCGGCTCCCCCCTGCGCAGTCCAGGCTGCCCTCTGCGCTAGGAGCGCTTCAGCTGTGCGGCTTTCAGAGAGGCTTGTGCCTTCTCGAGGCAGAGAGCATGTCGCGTGACCTGGTTGGCAGTGAGCCACTGGAGAAGGGTCAAAGAGCCGCATGCATCCATTCCATATGAAGGAGGAACACAACACCAGTTGGAGAAGCGGCAGAAAAGGAGGCTGCCATTGCCAGAACGGAGACGTGGAGCGATGCAGGCCGGTGAGAAAGTGGGGACCAGCTATCGTTGCACAGTGGAAGGAAGGGAGCGAGCGAGCGAGAGACAGAGAGAGTGATCCGATCCAACCTCTGTGTGTATGTGCTTCCTACTTGATTGTGGCTGAGCAAGCAGAAGAAGTGGGCTGGCAGCCATGTGGGCTTCTGCTGGACAGTACTGCTGTTGCGAGGCAGGTGTTGGGGCGTGGGCGGGATGGCTGCAGGGATCTTGAGGTGCAAGTGTGTGGGGCACCTCCAACCCCCTCACCTCGCCTTGTGGCGGGTGCGCTGCTTGGCCTCCTGCTTGGTTAAAATGTTGGGACATTGGCTTGTCTGCAACGGTCCTAAGGTGCACGGGTCCGGGGCACGTGGGGCACCTCCACCCCCTTCACCACCTACCTTACCTGACCTTGTGGCAGCTGCACCAGTGTGCTAAGCAACAAGGCGGTGGGATGGAGTGGGTGGGTCTTAACTAGGGCTTATTTTTGGGGTAGGGCTTATATTAGACACAGACATGGAAAATCAAGCTAGGTCTTATTTTCTGGGAAACACAGTATGTTATGTTCATAAGAAGGTAATTTGCATTAACAACACATAATCCCTAAATGTTATAGTTAACTTAGCATAAATAGTGCAGATAGTCCTTATTCAATCTATAAAAAGTATTTGCAGTTATTTCTGCTTGAAGACAACTTTAGTTTTAGGTTGCAGTAGTACCTGTAGATGTCTCTACATGATCCCAGTTTGAGAGCGTATCTATGAACTCTTATTATTTTGGAATTGTCACAGGGAATATAATGAAACCTTTATATTTTTTCTCTAGCTGAAGGGTCTGTGATTAAAAAAGCATTTTCCCCCAAATCTCTTCCTGTTTCTATCCAAAAAGGAAATACTTCTTCAGGGAGTGATTCAGGTTAGTACCGTGTCATATAATATGTGATTTCTCTATTAGGAAGTTGTATAGTGTTGATAATTATAAGCAGCCAAGTACAAAATGCTGTCAGTACTATATAATCTTCCAACATTTTTGAGGTAAAATTAAATATGCCAGTATAAATGAAAGCTATGCGTGTTTTATTTAGATTCTAGTTCTGAAGAAGAAAAGAAAGTTTTGGTCAAATGCTCTGCCAAAGCCGTTTCAGCAAATGGTGCTACTAAATCAGTTCCATCCAAGAAAGTGAGCAGCTCCTCTGATACTTCAGGTACTGTGGATAACATGGTAAATCAATTGTTTTCCATTTTAATATTTTGTGTTCTTTCATTGTAGAGCAGGAATTTTTCTCAGTCTTCAGTTATTTACAGAAACACAACATAAAAAATATATAATTAATATTTTTCTCACATTGCATGCTTACAGTACCAAAATTTAAATTTAAAATACACCATAAGTAAGTAATAAAGTATTATGAATTGTTAAAACAAGCTACTTAGGCGGAGGTTTGTCCTCCGAGCTTGCTGCTTGGCTCTCATATTTCATTACCAAACTAGGTAAGATCTTCAGTGGGGTTTTGGGTGAAGTGGCTGGTTCATTTATATAGATCCTGAGTGGTCAGTTCATCTTGTGACTGGTTGAATCACAAGGCTGAATGAATCACAAGACTGATTCTGGTCTTGTGACTTCTGACTGGTTGCTGTGAGGCGTGAAATTTAACTGGTGAGGGTGGTTGATTCTGTCGTTGGTTGGTGGTTTGAATGGTCCGCTTGCTTATTATTTTGTACGCTGGTTCTAAGTGTGTTTGTTGATGGACCCATTGGTAGAATATCAGGCTTTGAAAAGCTTGTGTGCTTGATGGGTTTTGGTGTGGCCGATGACTTCAGCTTTGTCCCAGTCAAACAGGTATTGTTTGTTGTCGATGTGACTAGCGATCAGGGACTTTGCGTTTGACAGCCTACTTGTGGTGGTCTTGGATTCTGGATTTTAACTGTCGTCCTGCCTGCCCCCTGTAGAACTGGTTACAATTGTTGCAACTGATTCTGTATATTAGGTTGGTGCTGTCTTCCTTCCGTCTTTGACCTTTATAAGTTTCTTCTGAGTATAAATGTGGGTTTGAGGGCTATTGTTATTCCTAGGGGTTGCGGTAGCCTGGTAGCCATTTCTGATGTGCCTTTGATGTATGGCAAGACCTGTTTCTGTGCTGTGCTGTGCTTTTCTGTGTGACTTTCTGGGGTTTGGATGTTATGCATCACAGTATAAAATTCCTGTGTTAGCCACTGCAGAGAAAAATGTTGAAGAAGTATTTCTCCTCTGCTTTTCTTGGGGATTTGGTGCTGCAGTGTGTTCTGGCTGTCTTGAAGAGGTCTGGACACGGGGGGTTTTTTTGTGTGTGCCGGGGGTGATTGCTGGAAAAGTTGAGGATTTGGTTTGTGTGCAGGGATTTCTGGTATACACAAGTGGTCATTTCACCATTTTTATGTCTCCTTATGTCCATGTCAAGGAAGCAGAGATGTTCATCCTTTTCTTCCTTGCATGTAATGTTGATGCCAGTAAACACGTTGTTGAGCAGGCAATATTATAAGGTCTGGCTTCTCCTCCTCGTTCAAGAAAGACTCTTGAAACTTTGGCATTTCTTTTCTTTTCTTTTTTTTTAAATTTTGATTTATATGCCACCCTTCTCTGAAGACTCAGGGCGGCTTACAATGTGCTCAGCAATAGCCTTCATTCTTTTGTATATTTATACAAAGTCAGCTTATTGCCCCCACAACTGGGTCCTCAATTTACCTACCTTAGAAAGGATGGAAGGCTGAGTCAACCTTGAGCCTTGGCGAGATTCGAACCTGCAGTAATTGCAGGCAGCTGGTCTTAATAACCAGCTTAATAACAGGGTGCCTTAAACCCCTATACTACCAAGGCTCACTTTCAAAAGGAACCCTTTTATTGAACTGGAGTGATAGCAAGATGAAAGAAAAGCAGACTCTGAATTCCCTCGGGCAGTTAGGATAAAGAAATTAGAAACCCTTCCCTTCAGCCCAATATGGATTCAGCCAATCCACAGGTGTGGAGATGTTATTGTAACGGCCGTCCTGAGAACCTGATAAGGGAACTTTCTGTCTTTTCTAGTTTAGATCATTTCAGGATGATGAATGTGTTGTCCATGTAGCAGACCCAAAGTTTAGGTTGGTTGGATGGTTGGCAGGATAGTGTATTTGAGTTTCTTCATGACTGCCTCTGTTATGAGGCCGGATACATGTGATCCCATGGGTGTGCCTTTTATCTGCTTGTAGATCTTGCTGTTGAACTTGAAATGTATTGTCAGGCACATCTGTGGATATAGACAGTGTTTTCTGAGGGTGTTTTTGTCTTCTATGAGCAAGTTATGGATGTTTGTTTGGCCAGGTTGATGTTGATGGAGGTGAACATCAGTGACATTGAAGGAGACCATCATTGCTTCGGTGTTCATTTTGATGTTTTTGATTAGTTGAAGGATTGTTCAGGGTTCATTGGAAACTGTCAAACCATCAACGAGGTGACAAAGTCTTTTTTGTAGTGCTTTCACTAGTTTGTAGGTCGGTGCTCCAGGGAGTGCTACAATGGGGCGTAGGAGAATTCCATTTTTGTGCATCTTGGGGAGTCTAGAACTTTGATATCGTGGACTCCTTGTGGTTGCAGATATTTCCTTTCTGTGGAAGTTATTTGCTTTGCTTTTTTCATCTTCATCGGGCTGTTTTTCATTTTGTTTTAATATTGTATTTGATGCTGGTGTTGTGCAGTAGGTCCTCAGTTTTGTTGATGTAGCAGTTTTGTTCATTATGATGGTGCATCTGCTTTTGTCTGTTGGCAGGATGACAATGCTTTTCTCCTTTTTCAGGTTTTTAGTCCTTGCCGTTCTTGGTTGAGACCTGTTGTGTCTGTTCCTCTGGATGTTGGGGATGGTCCTCTGTCTGATGTCTTCCTGCATCTCATGATCGAGGTTGTTGGTTTTTAGTATGGATTCTAGGTTAGCAAGAAGTCAACCAGGTGCACATTTTGTAGTTGAAATTGAGGCCATGTGTGAGTATAGCTTTCTCCTCTTTTGATAGCGCTCTGTTGGATAGGTTTTTGATTCATGAATCAGAGTTGTCGTCTTGTGCTGTGGGGTGATCTTGGCAATTTTCTTTTGCAGAGTGTTGCATTTTTGGGTCTGGAGTTTGTTGGATATTTTATTGATGGCATGTTCTAACTTGTTTGTGAGATCTTGTCCGATTGCGGTGAGGCATTGTTTTTTGTTCATTGATGGTGTGTTGGTATTTTATTACGCAGTTGTGCGCACCAGTGATCATGAATTTATGCATTTTGCATCCATTTTGGAGGGCCAGGTTCCATGTTTGTGAGTAGTTAATAGGTAATCTATAGTGCGTGCTTTTTGGTAGCGTTTTCTTGCAGAGGCATTTATGGAGGAAGTGTAGTTGTTTGAGGGTTGACAATTGTTGATAGCAAAGGTCTCCCAGCGGTGAGCAAGTTTAAGTGGTTTTTGCCTGTGCAGTTTAGAAATTGTAGAGAATATTTGTAGCTCAGGTTGTAGAATTAGGCACAGGGTTGTCCTCTGAGCTTGCTACCAATGGATCCATCAACAAACACATTGACTTAGAACCAGTGCATGAACTAATAAGGAAGCAGACCATCTCAACAAACAACAGAACCAATGCCCCACCCGGTTGAATTCCACACCTCACAGCAACCAGTTAGAAGTCACAAGACCAGAACCAGTCTTGTGATTCAATCAGACATAAGACCGACCAACCACCCAGGACCTATGTAAATGAACAAGTCACTTCACCCAAAACCCCGCTGAAGATGTTACCTAGTTTGGTAACGGAACTTCCAGGAGCCAAGCAGCAAGCTCAGAAGACAAACCTCTTCCTAAATCTACAACCTGAGCTATGATTATTCTCTGCAATTTCTAACAAACTACTTAATTGCTCTCAAAAAATTTTCTACTGTCCTGAAGCCAAAAAAATCAAATATTTGCTTTCCTTTTGAAAGGTAGAAAGGAAGGAATTGGCTTTTTAGGTCAGAGCATCCATGGTATTTTTTGGGACTTTTCATACTCCAAATATTTAGGAATTAGTCAAAGATAATTTCTAAATTATCCTTCATTCTTGTAAACACCCTCTTTTCTAGACTCTCTCACCTAAGAAAGTATCAGATATTATGGTTGATTTTCTCTATGTTCAAAATACTGAGATTGTACTTTTGATAATATCAGTATATTGTTCTGAATCTGTACTTTCCTCCACGTAAAAAAAATCTAAACTTTAAAAATAGTGAGAATAAGTTGCAGTGCAATCAGATTAGTTTTTCTGTTGCTGTTTTTTCTTCCTAGATTCTGATTGTTCTGACAGTATTCCTGAGAAATTTGCAGTTAGGACAGGCATAAAGAAAGTGAAGAAACCTCTTGGAGTGCTGGCAAAGAAAGTAGAAAGTAGCTTTGAAGATAAGAAAGTTCGTAAAATAAAAGGCACAAAGGCTGTCAAAACAACACCCAAATCCAGCACCCCTGTCTCTAAACCAAAGAGTTCTGAGTCAAGCAGCTCAAGCAGTGAAGAACAGACTCAGCCATCCCAGAAAGCAACTAGCAAACTCTCAGTGGGTAGCAATTTGATCATTAGCAAGCAAGCCCCAGCTGAGATCAGGACCTCTTCTGAGAATTCCACTGATGAATTTAAAATATCTGAAAAAACAGAAAGAAAGAGGGGACAAAATAACTGCAAAACAGCAAAAAAAGTGCTAAAAACCTCAGCCAACTTTGTGGGCAAAACATCTGCATCAAAGACGCCAACATCTGAAGTACTGAATTCCACAAACAGTAGTAGTTCTGATGAAGAGGCCACAAAGGAAGGTTAGTAATTTTTCCTGAGGGAAGTATTAAATAGAATGGAGCTAGTTTGAAAATAACACCAAATCGGATATAATAAGGTAAAGGAAAAAAATGTGATGGAATGTGCACCGAGTAGGTTACAAGGTTTAATTTGGCAAGATTCTGCTTGTTAGGAGTAAGTAATAGAAGGATTGCAGTCATTTGGATCTTGCTGTGTCATCTTTGGGCTTGGTTCTGATACCATATTTAATATGATAGATGAACATCATCCCTGTCTGTCAAGAAAGACTTTTTAGTGGCTTACAGCATACTACAGCATCATTTTAACCATAGCTTAATCATACTTTGGCTTGGACAGCATCAAGTTATAAACCACACTGGATTATTTTGCTTAGTATGCTTAGTATGTTGTACATATCCAGATATTTATTTATTTATTTATTAAATTTATTAATAAATTTAATTTTATTTAAATTTATTATTGGGTGAATCAGTTCCTGCCGATTATTTCATACCTGAATTTATAGCACAAATGAAACTTTCCTGCTCCACAAGCTGTGTATTGATTAGATTACTACTTACTTAGAATGAGAGGGTTTTGTGGAAGCTTACTATTCCTGTAAAATGTAATAGGTTTATCCAAAAAAAAGCGGAAAAGGAAAGATGAACTAGAGTTGGAGACCCCAGACATCAAGAAGATGAAAGCCAGAAGTCCTCATACATTCCCAAAATCAAAGCGGGTAAGGATTGAGAAAAAGGATTTTATTATTTTATTTATTTTACCTTATTTATTAAACGCATTGGCTATCACACGGTAACTCCTTCATAACTTCAAAAGCCGAATTTCAATTGTGGGTTACAAGGTTTTTTGAAAGAAAGTATTATAACATGGGTGATCTTATATCTCTGGTTTAAATGTTTGGTGACTCTAAAAAACAATTTCTCAACTAGAAAAGCTCTTAAATTGCCATTTTGAAGGATTTGGTCAGAAATCAGATACATCATAGGCAAGTAATCCTCAAGTTACAATTGCAGTTGGAGTGACATTGCTGTCACTAAGCAATGAGGCTGTGAAGTATTATATCATGTGACGACATTTAGTGATGCCTCGCAGACCCAGTTGTCACAATCCAAGATGTGTGAGTCATTAAGTGGAGAGAGCAAGGTAATAAATAGGGGTACTGGGGGAAGGAAAAGGAGGCTCAACACAGGATACATGTGAGTTTGTGGGAGAAGGTGCTTGGTTGAGCATAGAGTATATGTGATCACAAGCAGACCAATAAAAGAAGGCTCTGGGTTGCATGCATTCTTGTATCCAAGTAGAATGCCACAATTGATCATAAGTGCAAGATTCTTTTGTTCATGTGACCATGGGGATGCTGAAGTGGCAAGAACTTGAAGGACTGGTCATAAGTCCCTTTTGTTTAGCACCTGGAATGATATCATGAGGACTATTTGTATCTTTTTTCTTCTGCAGCAATCCAGTCCTTTTCGCAGAATAAGAACAGAAGAAATAGAAATAGATGTGCGAGTAGCTAACAATTCCTTTGATGCCAAGGTAGGGATAGGCATTCTTCATGCAGTAATCTCTACAAAATAGAGACTACCTCGACAAGCTATAACAAAATTGCACTATTTGCTATGTATGTGTTTATGTGTGTGCTTCAGGGGTGAAATGCTACTGGTTTGGACCGGTTCAGCTGAACTGGTAGTAAAAAATGCTACTGGTTCGCCAAACCGGTAGTAAAAAATGTAAAAAAAAAAAGTTCCGATGATCAGCTGAGCGATGCACAATCATTGGAAGTTTTTTTTTTAACTTTTTAGACATTTTTTTTACTACTGGCTCAGGCGAATAGGTACCGTATTTTTCGGCGTATAAGACGACGGCGTATAAGCCGATCCCCGACTTTTCCTGTTAAAATATAGGGTTTGGGCTATACTCGCCATATAAGACTATCCCTCTTCCAACCCACACCAAATAAAAATTAAAAAACATCAACTGGCTCATCCACAATGTAAAAGCAGCTGTGCTAGACCCAAAATGGCCCCTGCAACAAGCAGGAACCTCACACAGCCACAAAAAGGCCAAAAAACCAACTTTCACACTTTACACACACAAAATTCCACATAAACTTTGTGAGATTTTGTGTGTTTGTGTAGTTAGAGTGAAACACTACAGAAACACACTGAATCTCAGAAAGCTGCACAAATATTATTTTATTTTATTATTATTTTTATATGAAAACTAAATTTAAAACTTCCTAAACTTCAAATGGCTAGGTCTAAAAAAGAACAACTAAAAAAAACCCCAATTAACTATTTTTTTTAAAGCTCCCAAAGGGGAAAAAAACTTACCCAATAGAACAGGGGTCTCCAACCTTGGCAACTTTAAGACTTGTAGACTTCAACTCCCAGAATTCCTCAGCCAGCTTTGTTTTGCTGGCTGAGGAATTCTGGGAGTTGAAGTCCACAACTCCCTGCCTGCTTGATTGCAGGCAGGGAGTGGCTTGCTGATGGAATGGATTCAGGCAAGCGAAGCAAGGCAAGCGTTGCGACTAGCAGCTAAGGTAAGCAAGCTGGAGGAGGAGAACTTTTTTTCTTTTACATGGCTCTGGCAATCCCAGCTGCGTTGCCTGATTAGTAGGCAACTCAGCTGGGATCGTCAGAGCTTGGATCGCCAGAGCCATTTAAGGCTCGTCAGCCTGGTTACAGGAGAACGACACCCAGCGTATAAGACGACCCCCGACTTTTGAGAAGATTTTCATGTGTTAAAAAGTTGTCTTATACGCCGGAAAATACGGTAGTAAAAAATGCTTTTAAAAGGTCAAAATAAAAGGTTCCGATGATCGCGCAGCACAGCTTTGATTGTTGGAGCCTCTATTCACCCGAATAGTAGTAAAAAAATGCTTTTAAAAAGTTTTTAACACGCGCTACAGCTGATCACCGCCCTCCACGCGCTGTTCTACTTACCTTCCCAAGACTGCTTTTAGTGCACACTGCGGACGCGCAGCTCGCATTTGATGCGCATTGCGCATGCACGGCCAGCAAACCAATAGTAAACCGGTTCAGATTTCACCACTGGTTTGTGTATTTATTGCAACCTACACTCATAGACTCTGGACAGTTTATAAATGCAAAGTGATAAAAACCATTTATGCTTAATGTTTTGTGGCTAAGGATCATCAATTCTCTCATCTTTCCCAGAAAGGAGCTGTAGGTGACTGGGGTGAAAAAGCAAATGATGTTCTGAAATTTACAAAAGGTAAATCCTTCCGACATGAGAAGACAAAGAAGAAAAGGGGAAGTTATTGTGGTGGTACTATCTCTACCCAGATAAACTCCATCAAATTTGAAAGTGATTAAACTACTACCATATTGGGAACGGGATCCCAATTAATTAATGAAATGTCATGGATATCTCTGCTACAACCTGTTGTCTTCATTTCTGATGGGAGGATTGTTGCCAGTTTTCTATGTGATAATGTGACTCTTAATGGAGGTATGGAATTGAGTCCTTTGGATTTCTCAGAAGTTTCTAACTTTGCATCATTTTATGTTACAGCACACTTGATAACATGATAAATAAACATGCCTTATTTGTAATTCTTACTCTTCCTCTGATGCTCATATATATGGCAGGGATCAAATGTATCTTGCCATTTGATGATGCATACTGTGTCCTTAAATTTTAAATTCCTCCTGGAAATAAAACCAACTGTTCTTCATTAAGGACAATTTCCAAACCCTAGTATATGGCATGATTCTTGCCTCTGAGAATCACTGCTTTCCCAAACTCGTTGTTATAGAGTTCAACACAGAAAAATCTAAAATAATTGTCCATATTTGATTTTCACATTATGTTTGGAAGGTCAGAAATTTTATTTAAATATAGATTATAATATATTTTCATTAGATTTATAAATGATTGTGGTTAGCTCACTGTAACATACCTAACGCCTATTGTCAGGCATAAGCAACCAGATCCATTTGTGAAAGATTCAAATCCACTTTATTGCACTCTACCTATATTACAAGAATCTCCCCACTCTGCTTGCCTTGTCTTGGGAATGAACAGATAAGGTCCCGTGGAACTTGGGATGGAGTTAGGCTAATGGCTTTTCTGGCTGCATAAGGACTCAAGGCTAGTTCCCCACTTGGCCCCTCCTCTTCACCTGGCTGAGAGTTTCCCAATATTTATGCTTACCAAGGCAAATGGATAAGATAATGTGACTATACAATGTGATATTAGGCCCTCACTACATGTAAAATACAGTGAGCATCCCTTATCATAAAGTTAGTACTATTCATTTACATAAGATAAAGATAAAGGTTCCCCTCACACCTAGGGGGCGGTGCTCATCTCCGTTTCAAAACCGAAGAGCCAGCACTGTCCGAAGACATCTCCATAGTCATGTGGCTGGCATGACTAAATGCCAAAGGCGCACGGAACGCTGTAATCTTTCCACCAAAGGTGGTCCCTATTTTTCTACTTGCATTTTTTACGTGTTTTCGAACTGCTATGTTGAGAGAAGCTGGGACAAGTAATGGGAGCTCACCCCGTTACACGGCACTAGGGATTCGAACCACTGAACTGCCGACCTTTTGATCAACAAGCTCAGTGTCTTAGCCACTGAGCTAAGCATATATGCATAAGCATACATAGATGCATGATACATACACACTCTTTATTCTATTTCATTTCATTCAAAGAAAGTTAAAATACAAAATTTCAAATGTTTTTCCTTCAAAAAGCCAAACCAAAAAACCCCCTATGAAGCAAGACATTAAAGTGCATTAAAAAAACTAACACATACACACATATTATCCCCCTAGTTGAATACTGATTAATATATTACAACAATATTAGGTTTTCACCCCTAGCAAAACAGGCCCCAAACTTTTTAAAAAACTACTGAATATATTTGCAAGTTATTAGCCTGTCATCTATATACTATGTTAATGACCAAATAGTTAACAAGAAAAACAACAACAAAGCCCTCTGTTAACAAACTTACTGTAATCAACTCGTAGAAAATTTATCACGGCATCTTATCTACCCCAAATTTCCAAAAGATAACAATGATTTGTCCTGGTTCAATATCCACGTTTGTTTCTTAATACCATCTTGTATCAATTGCTGTTTGGTTAAATGTAATCTCCAAAGTCTATCTACCAAAAAAAGTCCAAATGAAATTGTTTTACATTTTAATGTGATAAATCACATCCAGTCTCCTTCAATCTTCCTAGGGAAAACCAATTTATCACTTCTCCATTTAGTCAGGTTTTAGCTGTTGTACAGGCTTCAACTTCAGGGAGTTGAAGATGCAATCAACTCAGTTCTGAGTCTGTAAGCTCTAAGTCTGTAGAGTCCATATTTCTTTCCAGCAAATCTGCTTTCAGATCACATTCCTTTTGTGAGTCTAATTTATCTACAGCTAAATGCATCTGAATATTTTCCATAATCATTATTTCATCAAACTTCTTTAAACAACTTTCAAATATGGAATTCATATTACCAGTCTTTTTTCAAATGTCAGCCATATTTTCTTGTCTATAATCTGATACATTGTTGCTCTCTGTAACATGGCAATAATAAATAAAAACACAGAAATCTCCATCCAAAATTTAAAGAACAAAAAAATAAGCTCCAAACATTTTACAAATTAGTAAAATGCAAAAATCATGTAGTGAGAGACCAACAAAGATGTAAATGAAATGAAAACACTTTTTTCCTTACAAAAAGCAAAAGTTATTCAAAACAACAACATAAAGGGAAAAAGAAAAAAGAAAAGAACAGATGAAGTCCAGCAACGGATTAAAATAAATCAGCATTCAACTGGTCAACTTTTAAAGATGAAAAGTAAAGTGAAACAAAAGCTTCAAAAAGTGAAAACCCAGGCATGCTTAAGAAAACAAACTTGGATGACCATGAATTTCTGACAGCTCCCAGACAGAATCTTCAAGACTTCTCTTCCCAGGTGGGTCCATGGCCTTCTTGGATCATTCCTGAATGCTCCCATTCAAATCCATGGAGCAGCACTGCCAAAGAATCAGCTTTGGAAGCAAAATCAGCAGATTCTCTGGAGGAAAAGGAAAAGTTTCTACGATTCAGCAGCCATCTTGAGTTTTTCACATGTTCACTCTTATCTGAAAAAATCCCCTTCTTCTACTGATCCCATGAAAGTGATACTTAAGAGTACAAGAAGGAAGTTAAAGAAAAGAAATGATGGGAAGGGGAGAGAGAGTAGCCTACTCCATCTGTTAATTCAATATTTGCCTGAAACAATGAGCCAAGGGGTCATAGGCTGTTTAGTGTTTTATAAAATTGCCAAATTTCAATTCCATGGGCATGGATTTTGGCCACATTCTGTTAGCAGTGGTGAAATCTATTTTTTTTTTTTGCCATCGGTTCTGTGGGCATGGCTTGGTGGTGGTCATGTGACTGGGTGGGCATGGCCAACTTTTTTTTTTACTTTTTAAAGCATTTTTAACTAGTTAAAAAAAGGTTCCAATGATCAGCACCTGACCCCCCTCACCAAGCCAGATCCAACGCCTCCTAGCCCTGAAGATTGCAAGCCTTTCCATCTCGGCTACCCAGTCCGGAAGATGACGGAGGAGGGGGAGAGAAACAAAGCTGCGCGCAACTTATTGTTAATATGCACCATATCCAGTTAAAGGTAACAAACAAGAATTTTACACACACACCAGGGAATACAAGCATTTTTTTCTATTCCATATTGCTAACACTTCAGAGTGGTTACATAAGGAAGTGGGAGTATTACACTCCCGTATCAGTTCATCATTGATTATATTAATCTAGGATTATATTCACATTTTAAGAGGTTAGGATTTTGTAAATGAAGGTAAAAGCAGCTGGAGAACCATTTTCTCTCACTGTGAAAGACAAATCCTGGTGTTCATGTTGCTTCTTAGCAACAATGCAGTATAAAATTTTACTTGCAGTCTATTCCGAAACCTCAGATCTGTCTTCAAAACTTCAAGAACCAAAATAAACACAGGATAATCCTGTTTTATCCCCTTCTGGATATAACATGGTTTAGTCAAATCATTAACCAAAAGTTGGGCCTTTTGAGATTGACTTGATTCCTTGAATAAAAATCTGGTCAGATTCTATATTTTCCAAAACTTTAAACAGAAATTGCTGCTTCAAATTGTCAAAAACTTTCTTGGCATCCAAGGAAATCAGTGTGATTTGTTTTTCATTATGTTGTTATGGATATCCTATTACATCAAGTACAGTCTTCACATTCTGTGGCACTTGCTGAAGCTACTCATCCTGGAATATCCTTGGAAGATAATGAAAGTGTTTCAGGTTTTCCAGTATGGTGAACACTGCAGAATTCTCCATGGCATGCCCCAAAGATAGCCAGCTTGGAAATATCTTGGTATCCAGCAAGAAGCTAAGCTTATCAGTGTATAAGATCTTCAGATGCAAAGCAAGTATGCAAGATACAAGTGAAATGTATCTCAGGAATATGTAAGGATTCTTAACGGTAGGTCCTATCAGAGATAAGCTGGCAGTGCTGCCAATTTGGTTGCCTTTCGCAAGGCTAACCAAAGCACATTGTAGGGAAGGCAACCCAATAGGGGTTTAGGACTTTTCGCCTCCTACCCTTGGCCGCGCCTGCTTCTCTGCCAGGCTTCCGCCTCAGGGGATTCTCCTCTAGCTTTTCTCCTCGGCTGACACACCCCTGCCCATTTGCCACGGCCAGTCGGCCACAGCCCCTCTGTCCCACATGCTTTGGCATGCTTTCACATGACCCCAGGACACTGCAACTGTTATAAATGCAAGTCAGTTACTACGCATCCAACTGTAAATCACGTGACCATTGGGATACTGCAATGGTCATGAGTGTGAAAAATGGACAACAGTGGCATTGCAACTTCGAACAGTCACTATATGATACGGTCGTAAGTTGAGAACTATCTGTACTGTTTTCCAATTTGATGGCAGTCTTTGACTTACGACTGTCATGGCCAGCCATGATCAATGTCGTATGTCCATACTTAAGATGGTGGACAGTGGGGGGGAACAGCAGCCGAACTGCAGGATCAGGTGTGGGGTGGGGAGAGAGCAGAATCTTAGGTACGGACATACGACTGGTGACGGCTGGCCAAGACAGTCGTAAGTCAAGGATGGATTGAGTAACAAGCGTTGAAACTCACTTTAACAATGCTCTTGCTTAAATTGCAAAATTTTGGGCTCAATTGTTGTCATAAGTCGAGGACTATCTCTGCCTTCCTCTGCATGGCAGCCTTGCCTAGTAAACTACTTCCCTTTTCTGGGAATTTCTTCTCTGTGTTAGAGGTACATCTAATTATATCAAGATGATATAAGGTCTCCTGCTGTAACAGGGGGTTCGACTGGATGACCTCCGAGGTTCTGTCCAGCCCTGGATTGCTGTGCTGTTTCAAAGCATCCACTGAAGCTGCATCTAGTGCCCAAGGTTTGTGGTCCTTCCTTCCTCTCCTTTTTCTCTCCCTCCCTTCCCACCCTCTTCCTTCCTTCCTTCCTTCCTTCCTTCCTTCCTTCCTTCCTTCCTTCCTTCCTTCCTTTTCTTGTCTCCCTTCTCTCTTTCTCTCTCTCTCTCTCTCTCTCTCTCTCTCCCCCTTCCCTTCCTCCTTCCCTCTCTTTCTAAGGCTAGGATATTCACCCAAAACAAAAACTCCTTTGGATGAAGGCTATTGTTGAGCACATTGTAAGCCGCCCTGAGTCTTCGGAGAAGGGCGGCATATAAATCAAATTATATATATATATTATATATATATATATATATATATATATATATATATATATATATATATATATATATATATATATATATATATATATATAATTAGCCAGGTTTTACCTACGTAAACTAAGTTGTTCTGCAGCCCTGGTTCTGAGAAATGAGAAAACAAATATATGTGTGTGTGTGTGTGTGTGTATGTTTTTCTTCTAGCCAGGTTTTTCCTACGTAGCCAAGGTTTTTTTGTATATATATATATGTGTGTGTGTGTGTGTGTGTGTGTGGCCAAAGACAATTCCCCTTCACTCAGTGCAGCCCAGGCAAGCCAAAAAGTTTGACACCCATGCCTTAGATTAAAGCAGCAGTCCCCAACCTTTCCAACTTGGCCCAGTGTTGGGGGATGGATGGCAAGTGCATGCACAGATTCCATTGGTGTGAGTGGCAGGCAGGTATGCCCCACACTCATGCGATCAGAGCTTCACGTGTGAGCACAAGTGCCCTCTGCTTGCAGAAGGGGACAGTCATATTGCCCATAGTTTTAAACATGTTGCAGCCTGGTAGTGGGGTTGGGGTTGGGGACCCCTCGATTGAAGGTATTGTTTGCTTAAGGATTGGGAGACACAGCAAGAAAGGAAATCCCATATATGGAAAACATGACAACTGGGTGAGCAGGAAAGGGGGTGGTGGTGTATAGAAGGGGCTGATTTGAGTGCGTATAACTGTTGGTGAACCTTTTTAGCACCTAGTGCCGAAACAGGAGGGCGCACACGGAGCACTGGAAACTGGAAGAGCAGCTCCCCCGCACATATGTGTGTTCCGGGAAGCTGAGCTTCCGGTTTCCGGCACACATGCGGCGTGAAGACCAGCTGGTCAATGTGCATGCACATGCTGGAAACCAGAAGCTCAGCTTCCCGGCGCACACATGCACGCCAGGGAGCTGCTCTTCTGAACCCAGAAGAGCAACAGGTGACAGCTGGCATGCCCAGAGAGATGGCTCTGTGTGCCACTTCCGTCATGTGTGCCATAGGTTCCCCATCACAGGCATATCATATGCTGTCACAGGAGTAGTTGATGTGGCTTAACAGCTTGCTGTCATTCTCTTGGGTGAAGAATAAAGATCTGTATCTTGAAAGCCAGGATCAAAGAAACCTGTTTCTTTGATCTTAGCTGAGAAACAAATTTGGGAAGGAATAACAATTCTAACAAATATATTATCACTCATAGAATCATCTATTGGGAGATCTTCTACTTGAGTCACAGATGCCTATGCAGTCCAGAAACATTAATTTAAAGCACATGCAGAAGGAGAAACTGGTTTAGATATCTCAAGAAGCATCCAAATTTGATGTGATTTATCTGAACTGGGGTGCTTTTATTTGATTTATTCATTCATATTAATGTCTTACTAAAACAGTACATTGAATAAAGAGCATATCTGGAGAAAAACGCCTATACTCATAAGCAAGCCCTAAGTAGGGCAGAGCCCAAGCTATTGTTGCAACAACTTTATAGGCACCAAGGAACTTCCAAGAAGCTTGCCAACCTGATTTCAATCTGATCCCTCCCCTCCCCCAAAAAAGGCAAACCAGATAGGCTCAAATGATATTGAGTTCTGCACACAGATTTTTCCAAAATTGCTGGTGCCAGGTCGACACTGATACTGTAGATACCCCAATCTGTAGTAGTACTCACTGCTCTTTGGACTTGATGCTTCCTAGAAAGGGAAAATTGGGACATAAAGCCTTTAAAATATGCTTCCCAAGCTATTCCTCCTTCTCAAGAGTACTAAGAAATATTCCCAAGGGGCACCCTCTCTGCTATCTGCTGATGCTGTTCCTTCCTGCTCTTCTATTGAAGTTATTTTGTTCAAAACTCAGGTTTTTTATCTTACAGCACAGGCACAAATCAAGTGTCTGCTAAGCTTTCTGAGGATTACTGTATGCTTCTAATGCTTCCTATCTCTTTAGCACCTCCTTCCACATTGTATTTTGCTGTACAAGTTGGGGACCAATACCCATTATCTGGAAAGCTACCATTGACTTCTGGGGGTTGTGGGACCAGTTTACATAGTCTGTCTTAGATGGATGGATCCTACTGCTTTCTAGAAAGTACTTCAGGAGTTTTGCCTAGTTGAAAATTACAGACCAATCTCATGTTGCGTCACCTGCAAAGTCATGGAATCCATCATAAACCAATCTATTACCCTCTACTTAGAGACAAACAACCTACTCTCTAACAAACAGTTTGGCTTCAAAAAAAATTGTCTTGCAATCTGCAACTCTTACACTGCAAAAACATATGGACTTCACAACTCGACCAGGGTAAAGCAATAGACACAATTTATATAGACTTCTGTGAAGCCTTTAATTTAGTGGTACACAACAAACTACTAAAACTAAAATCTTATGGCATTTCTGGATCCCCGCATAAGTGGATAGCTGCGTTCCTATCAAACAGGCAACAAGTAGTCAAAATAGGGAACACCCTATCAAACCCTGCACCTGTTAACAGCAGTGTCCCCCAAGATAGCGTTTTAGGACCCATACTCTTTATACTTTACATAAATGACATTTGCGATCATATTATAAGTAACTCCGTTCTCCTCGCTGATGATGTAAAACTATTCAACACCACTAACTGATGCCTTAACTATATGTCACAATCGTCAAACAATTGGCAACTCCAAATCTCAACTAACAAATCCTCAGTTTTACACGTTGGCAAAAAAAATCAGAACACAAAATACAAGCTGGGTGGATACGACCTCACTCTGTCAGGACCTTGGAGTACTCATCTCAAATGATCTAAGTGCCAGAGCCCATTGTAACAGCATTACCAAAAAGGCATTAAGAGTTGTTAACTTAATCTTGCGTAGCTTCTTCTCCAGTAATATTGAACTGCAAACTAGGGCATACAAAACTTTTGCTAGATCAATTCTTGAATACAGCTCATCTGTCTGGAACCTGCACTGCATATTGGACATTAATACAATCAAACAAGTCCAGAGATATTTCATGAGAAGAGTCCTTCACTCCTCTACTCACAACAGAATACCTTATGCCACCAGACTTTAAATTTTGGGCTTAGACCACTTAGAACTTCGCCATCTTTGGTCCAACCTAAGCATAGTACATAAAATTCTCTGCTACAATGTCCTACCTGTCAATGACTACTTCAGCTTCAACCACAACAATACACGAGTACACAATAGATACAAACTTATGGTAAACCACCCCAAACTTGATTGCAGAAAATACAACTTCAGTAACAGAATTGTCAATGCCTGGAATGCACTACCTGACTCTGTGGTTTCTTCCCCAAACTCCCCAAACTTTAACCTTAGATTGTCTACTGTCGACCTCACCCCATTCCTAAGAAGTCTTTAAGGGGCGTGCATACGCGCACCAGCGTGCCTACTGTCCCTGTCCTAATGTTCCCTTTTATTTGTTTTCCAGCTCTCTGACAGTCAGTTCAAGACCAGGTAGATCAGGGGTCCTGAAACTACAGCCTGCAGGCCAGATATGGCCCACCGAAGCCATTAATCCAGCCTGCACAGGACTACGAGGCTGCCCCGCCCACATCGCCCCACCCACCGAAAAAAACAAGTGATGTCACGGTGATATCAGTTGCAAAGGAACAGACCTCTCCATCCCTGCGCTGGCTTCTCCCTGTTTGTGGGCTCCAAAAGGAGCCAAAACCACATTGGAGGACAGCAAAGCTAAGAAGGGGCATCCTGTGAGATCACAGGTGAGAGTTCAACTCTCCTGCAGAACTCCAGGGCTTTTTTTCCTCTATGGCACAGCAAGGAGAAGAGGCAGCCTATGATGGCTGCCACAGAGCCAGGGATAGTTTAACATCTAAGAAAAGTGCTGGAGTGGATTTGGTGAACAGTGTTTGGACTGGGTGAGAAGAATTATTTTTATTGAAAGTGTAACCCCAAAGGAATATTCAGGAAAAGAGAGTCTCATAGTTATTTATAAAATGGATGCAACTTAACACCCTGAGCAAAACTTTAAAACTGAAGGGAAAAGAATAAAAAGAAGAAAATAGAAAATTTGTTAAAAATATAGAAAATTGGACTTCCTAATTGGACAGGCATTGGCTTGGGCTAGGCATTTTAAAATGCTAGAGCTATTTACATAAAAAGCTAATATATTTATATTTTGGAGTATTCTAGTAAAATTGGATAAGAATGGTTAAGATTGAAATCTGATTTAAGAGTGCCACCTGCTATCAAAGGAAGGTACAACATATTCCCAAAATTCTGGAAAGACTTGGCTTTTAGAGATCTAAATGTGAGAAAAATAAAACTTTATTACTAAAAAGACCCCTGAAAGCTTCAATGTAAGACTGAACTGCTAGAGGGATTTATAAAGGTTCCATTTTTGGATTATCTAGAGCAGTGATGGCTAACCTTTTTGCTGTCACGTGCCAAAAATGGGGGGAACGTGGAGGGGGGTCATGCGTGCCTGTGCCCACACCCATAATTCAATGCCCCCCGGGCATGCACACGCAACCCCCCCTTCTCTCTGCTTTTGGCACCCAATTGCAAAAAGGTTACCGGTGGGCCCGGTAGGCCCGTTTTTCACCCTCCTCAGGTTCCAGAGGCTTTCTTGGAGCCTGGGGAGGGCAAAAATGCTTCCCCATTCTGCCGGAGGCCCTCCAGAGGCCAGAAACGGCCCATTTCCCAACTTCCGGTGGAACCGCAAGACCCAAAAATCAGCTGGAGCTGAGCTAGGGCAATACTCGCATGCCCACAGATATGACTCCACGTGCCACTTGTGGCACGCGTGCCATAGGTTTGCCATCACGTATCTAGAGGAACAGACTGATTAACTTTGGGATACAAAGACTTTTGGGCATTGTACATTGAACTTTTTGAGAAGTGGCTTTAGATTTGAAAATAAGACATTTCAACAAGAAGATGCGAGGGGATTATGAACAAAATGCAGAGCATAGATGAAAATCTGGAAATTATGACAAAGGACAAGGAGAAACCAGGACACCCAGGAAGAGGAGGAGCTAACTGAAAGAGCAGCTGGAAAAATAGAACAGACAAAACAAATAAAAAGAAATGACAAGAAGGAGATAAAAATAAAAATAATAATGATTGATGAAATAAACCAAGGGGAGAGTATTTTAAGGGAAGTTAAACAAAAACTGAAACTGCAGGAAGACCTTTTTGGGGGAGAGAGAGGGGAAAGAGTAGACAATTTGAAAATTAGACAATGGAACAGGGTAGAGAAGGGAGAAATGTTTAAGAGGATTGGCCAAGAAGTGGAAGCAAATAGAGATAAAGATTGAAGAGAGGATTTTTTTTAATTTTATTTCAAATTTATATACCGCACCTTCTCCCAAGGGACTCAGGGCGGTGTACAGCCAGATAAAAACATACAATACAAACATTAAGAACAATTAAAAGAATATATATTAATTTGGCCCCAGTTTAAAATGACAAACCAATTAAAAATTTAAAAATTTAAAATATGTTAAGCCAGCCCGGCTTGATGAAAAAAGAAAGTTTTAAGGGCACGGCGGAAGGCACCAAGGTCTTGGATTCTCCTTATCTCAGGGGGCAGCTGGTTCCATAGGGTAGGTGCCCCCACAGAGAAGGCCCTCCCCCTGGGGGTCACCAGCCTACATTGTTTGGCTGATGGAACCCCGAGGAGGCCCTCTCTGTGGGAGCGCACGGATCGATGGGAGGTCAACAGTGGCAGAAGGCGGTCTCGAAGATAACTAGGTCCTATGCCATGGAGCGCTTTAAAGGTGGTAACCAACACCTTGAAGCGCACCCGGAAGACCACTGGGAGCCAGTGCAGCTCGCGCAGGAGCAGTGTTATGTGGGAGCGCCATGCAGCTCCCGTAATTATCCGCGCGGCCGCATTCTGGACCAGGTGGAGCCTCTGGGTGCTCTTCAAGGGGAGCCCCATGTAGAGAGCGTTGCAGTAGTCCAGGCGAGAGGTGATGAGGGCATGAGTGACTGTGCACATGGAATCCCGATCAAGAAAGGGTCACAACTGGCGAATCAGGCGAACCTGACAAAAGGTCCCCCTGGCTACAGCTGTCAGACGTTCCTCCAAGGACAGCTGCATATCCAGGAGGACTCCCAGATTGCGCGCCCTCTCCAAGGGGGCCAAAGACTCGCCCCCAATAGTCAGCGATGGAGTCAGCTGACTATATTGGGATGCCGGGAACCACAGCCACTCAGTCTTGGAAGGGTTGAGCTTGAGTCTGTTCCTCCCCATCCAGATCCACACAGCCTCCCTGCACTGAGACATCACTTCAAGGGCATTGTTGGGGTGGCCTGGGGTGGAGATGTACAGCTGGGTGTCATCAGCGTACTGGGGGTACTTCACCCCAAAGCCACGGATGATCTCACCCAGGGGCTTCACATAAATGTTGAACAAAAGGGGCAAGAGGACCGACCCCTGAGGCACTCCACAGATGATAGGCCTCGAGGTCGACCTCTGCCCCCCTGCCAACACAAACTGCGACCGGTTGGAGAGAAAGGAGGAGAACCACCGCAACCCGGTGCCTCCCACCCCCAACTCTTCCAGCCGGTGCAGCATGATACCATGGTCGATGGTATCAAAAGCCGCTGAGAGATCTAATAGGACCAGGACAGAGGAGCAACCCCTGTCCCGAGCCCTCCAGAGATCATCTACCAATGCGACCAATGCTGTTTCAGTGCTGTGCCCAGGCCTGAAACCCGACTGGAACGGATCTAGATAAGACGTTTCCTCCAGGAATTGTGGAAACTGTCGCGCGACCACATTCTCAACAACCTTCGCCACGAAGCGAAGGTTGGAGACAGGACAGTAGTTGGCCAATATTGCCGGGTCCAGGGAGGGCTTCTTGAGGAGAGGCCTCACCACCGCCTCTTTCAAGGCCGTGGGGAAGTAACCCTCACTTAACGAAGCATTAATAATTCCCTGGAGCCAGCCTCGTGTAACCTCCCGGGAAACTAGTACTAACCAGAAGGGACACGGACCCAGTAAACATGTGGCCGCACTAAGTCTCCCCAAAATCCTGTCCATGTCATCAGGGGTCACAGTCAAACTCTTCCCAGATAACGTTCTCAAGACTATTCCTCGTCACCCTGCCTGAATTTATCCAGTCAGAGTCCAAATCCCCCCGGATCTGAGCGATTTTGTCATACAGATATTGTCTGAAATCCTCAGCCCTGCCTTCCAGGGGGTCCTCCCGCACTCCCGGTTGAAGCAGGGAGCGAGTCACCCTGAACAGGGCGGCCGGACGATTCTCTGATGATGCAATAAGAGCGGAAAAGTAATTAAACTTTGCCGCTTTTATCGCCATTAAGTAGGTCTTAATATGCGACCTTACTAGTGTTCGGTCAGATTCAGTGAGACTGGCCCTCCAACCGCTCTCCAGGCGTCTTTTCTGGCGCTTCATCTCCCTCAGCTCCTCGGTAAACCAAGGAGTCGTGAGGGATCGGTCAGAGGCCGCAGAGGCACGACTCGATCGAAGGCCCCACCAGCCGCCCAATCCCAGGCAGCCACCAGGTCCTCAGCTGAGTCATGTGCCAGATCTTCAGGAGGTAGCCCAAGCTCCATCTGGAACCTCTCAGGATCCATCAGACACCTGGGGCGGACCCATCTTATTGGCTCCGCCTCCCTGCGGCGGGGTGTGGTGGTTTGAAGGTCCAGGCGAAGGAGCGAGTGGTCTGACCATGACAAGGGTTCCATGTCTATATCCCCTATAACAAGACCACTCAGCCACTGGCCAGAGACAAAAATCAAGTCCAGAGTGTGACCCCCCCTGTGGGTGGGGCCATGAACTAGCTGGGTCAGGTCCATGGCCGACATGGAAGCCATGAACTCCCAAGCCATCTCGGACGTTTCACCAATGGATGGCAAGTTGAAATCACCCATGACCATAAGCCTGGGTGTATCAACTGCCACCATGGCTATCACGTCGAGGAGCTCGGGCAGGGCTGTTACCACGCGGCAGGGAGCCAGGTACGCAAGCAACAAGCCCATCTGAACCCCATGACCCCATCTCACAAAGAGGGATTCACATCCGGCAATCTGTGGCATAGTGGTCTCCCTCGGACCAAGACCTTCGTTAATAATAACCGCCACCCCCCCTCCCCTGGGCCCTCGGCTGATGGAATGCTCTGAAGCCTGGTGGGCACATCTCAACCAGGGGGACCCCTCCCTCCGGGCCCAACCAGGTCTCCGTAATACCCGCCTCCGGAATATGGGAGACAAGCTAAGAAACAATTAAAGCTTTAAAACGGGTGAGAGATGATGGATAAAAAAAAGGGGGGGGGATATTTCTTAAAAACAATAGTGAGATAAGTTAAAAGAGGGTTGGAAATTAGAGAAAGGGGAATTAATGAAATATATATTTTTACATCACAAAGTGAATTAATAACAAGGGAACCTAGAATCAATTATGGTAATTTTTAGTATGTTTGAACAATACGGTAATGGTTATAAAAATAATATATTGAAATATAGAATAATTAAACAATTGAAGATTATAATTTAACATAAATATGTGTATTATTAGTAGAACTATGTAAGTTTGTTAAATGTAACAAATATGATTACTAACATTTTATTTGTAGTAAGAGGAATGATATCTGGAAGTTGACTGACTTAAAAACAATATATGGAAATATTGAACAAGATAATGAAAGATTATAATTTAACAAAAATGTATATTGTTATTAGAACTATATAACTTGTCAAACATAAATATGATGAATATTATTTTATTTGTAGTAAAATATGATTAGAAAGGGGGCATTTTTTAAACAACAGTGGCATAACTAAAAATTAGAAAGGGGATAAACAATGGAAGCTTATAATTTAATATAAATCTGTGTACTACTATTAAAACTATATAAGTTTGTTAAACAACAAATATGATTATTAATATTTTATTTGTAGTAAGAGGAGTGACATTTAAAATTTGTAGATTGGCATAAAAATAACATACTGAAATATTGAATAATCAAATAATAAAAGATTATAATTCAACAAAATATGTGTACTATTACTAAAACTTTATAAGATTGTCTCCTGTATTAAATATGAAGAATATTGCTTTATTTGTACTAAAATGAAGACATTCCGGTACCACACTGTGGTATGTTTGTAAAAAAATTTTTAAAAAATTATTTTAAAAAACTATTTTTTTATGTTACAGCACAGGCACAAATCAAGCATCTGCTAAGCTTTCTGAGGATTACTGTATGCTTCTGATGCTTCCTATCTCTTCAGCACCTCCTTCCACACTGTATTTTGCTGTACAAGTTGGGGACAATACCCATTATCTGGAAAGTGACCTTTGGGGGTTGTGGGACCAGTTTACATAGTCTGCCTTAGATAACTGATGGATCCTACTGCTTTCTAGAAAGTACTTCAGGAGTTTTCCAGCTCTCTGACAGTCACTTCAAGACCAGGTAGATCAGGGGTCCTGAAACTACAGCCTGCAGGCTGGATATGGCCCACCGAAGCCATTAATCTGGCCCACACCAGCTCATGAGGCTGCCATGCTCACATTGCCCCGCCCACCCCCCCACCGGCCCCCACCCCTCAGCCAAGGCCAGGGCTTACTTTCGCGAGCCCTGCAGGCTGGAACTGGAAGGTAAGGCCACCCACCCACCCACCCCTCCCAGGAGTTCTCACGTAGCCCATTTTGGATGCAGGTAAGTGCAGGGCACGTGCGGAGGCTCAGGGAGGGTGAGAAATGGACCTACTGGAAGTTTGGGAAGGCCGGAAATGGGCCTCCACGGAGTCTCCGGAACCTAGGGAGGCTGTTTTCACCCTCCTGGAGGCTCAAGGAAAGCCTCCAGAGCCCAGGGAAGGCAAAACGCCCCCCCCCCCCCCCCATGGTGCAGGAGGCCGACTAGGCCACGGCCACCCAGCAACCGGGCAGAGAACCACTTGCTAAAATTTTTGAAGCCCACCCTGTCCATGCCCACCTAGTCACATGACCACCTGGACACGCCCACCCAGCCTGGCCACCCAACAGTGAGGGACTGGGAATTGGTCACCTGTTTAAAAAGTTTGAGGACTCCTGAGGTAAATCATTACTATTCAGAGGTGACTCTAATGTCAGTCTTTGTTGTCTCTTAGCAACTTCTTTCTGGGCACCATTTCCTTGGTTTACTGAAAAATGAAGTGTCAGAAATTTAAAAAAAAATAATTTGAACCAATTGCACTCAAGCAGACCAAGGCATTTTTGCACAGAAAAGGCAAAATGATTAGGGAGGAAGTGTCTAACCTATACAAAATAACAAAGTACTCCAACAATAACATTATAATTGTGTGAAAAATAATACAGTCCAAATAATTTCATTAAAATCTCTGCGATGGGTAGCTATACAGCTCTGAATGGGCACCTGTGATTACATAAGTAAATATTAAGATTGTGAATCACTGGATAATACAATCAGCAAATATATTTGTTTCACTAACTAATTCCTAGGTTCAGAAAAGAGGGTAAGTATAAAAATAATGTCTCTGAATAAGAGAAAAGAAGGTTATAAAAGGGGAATTGCTCCTTTCCTGGAAAAATCTCCCTCGTTATTTTATTGATACTTTGCCCCAAAACAATCTGAGGAAGATTGGGCAAAGAGACAGCACTGTCCTACAGTCACTTGAGCCTGGTCCTACTCCAAATACCCCAACACACCACCAAAAGGACTTTTTTGTGTGTATGGAAGAAGCTTGGGAGTTTTAAAATGAGTATTAATTGTAGTTTTTCCTTTTTATTGATTTCCATCTCTGAAGAACATGATACCAGTAGTCAGATTGCAATTTAAATTTACCTTTATTTTAAAAAAGGTCAAATGACCTCTCCCCATTGTGCGTATGTTTATACACAGACACAAGCATACACAGAAATATACACACACAGTCATATATAATCCAACATATGAAAAGAAACAGATATTTTTAAAAGCATGTATACTTTTTCAAGAAAACTATTGAGGCAAATTTTAAAATGTAGTCTGCCCTGCTACTAGCACTCAAATTTATTAGCATCAAACATAACTTTTAAAGAAAAATTATAATTTATGAGTATAAATTAACAGTTTTTTAGAATCATCCATCTTGAGTAGTTTAATGGGTTGTTGGAGTAGCAAAAAAACAGCAACCCAAACATGAAAAATTACTTCAATGGTACCCACCCACTTCTCAGTTTGCCACTCGACATAAGTTACAATAAGGTCAAGTAAAAGGAAGCTACAGTAGATGAGCATGACTTCCTTCACCTCTTCCCACAATACATTCTTACTACAGTAAGCTGCAGTTTTGTTGGTCATGGTTAGCATCTATGGATTTTGATTTGTACATTTCTGAGCTCTGAAAAGTTCAGGAATTCTAGTGGACAAATTTGAGGATGAGATAAAGTGACGTTCTTAAAGCTCCTTCTATACTTGTTGGCTTGTGACAGATTATTGCAGAAACATTAGTATGATTCAGAGGCACATGTACTACTTTTGTAAGCTCAATGAAATTAAAAACAGTGAAAAAATGGTTGTCTGGATCATCCTGGAAACTAATAATTGGGAGTTGTTGCCTGAATGTGGTCAAGGATAAGAGAATTCATTTGTCTAATTCAATAGATTACTTCTATTCAGTTGCAGACCTAATTTTTCTAGGTTATAAATTGTTGCATACAAATAGTGCTTGTTGCTTATGCAATAATCACATGTGCATGAGATGCTCGGGGCATTTTTTTTGTTTGTTTTTGGGAACTTAAGTCATTGCAAAATGTGTTTGTTTATAATAGCAATAGTAGTTTGTCTTATGTACCACTTCATAGTGCTTTACAGCATTCTCTAAGCAGAGTCAGTATATTGCCCCCAATAATCTGGGTCCTCATTTTACTGACCTTGGAAGGATGGAAGGCTGAATCAACCTTGAGCCACTCAAAATCGAACTCCTGGCAATGGGCAGAGTCAACTTGCAATACTGCATTCTAACCACTGCACCACCATGGCTCCTAAATAATATTTCCTTTGGTAGAAAATGAAATTTGCTCAGGGAAATAAAATATAGTCCACATACCTATTGGTTTTATACATTTAAATAAGTATCCTGTAGAACTATTATATCACCAAATGGTTTTGTTCCAAGTTTGATGACTTGTCTATTTTCTCCAAATATCAGTGCTCTTTTGAAAACAAATTGACAGCTACTATTTCAGTCATGGTAGCCAGGGATACCTAGGAGCACATCAGTGGTGGTTGTCCCTGGTTAGCACCGGTTCTATAGAACCGGTAGTAAAACCGGTGGGAGACTCCGCCCACTGACCCTGACATCATCAAAACGCTTCTGCACATGCATTCGCTCACGCTTGCGCGCAGCGCCATTGCAAACCAGTAGTAAAGGTAAGTAGAACCCACCCCTGGAGCACATCTATATGTTTCTTTGTCCTAGATCTTCCACATAATTCATGGCATGTCTGCACATAAATTTCCTTCCCATGCTATCAAATTACTTTTGGCAATCTTTTGTTATGATATGCTATTTTTTTAAAAAGGAAACCAAAGTTTTACCCAGGGCATTTCATGACAAGCTTTTATGAAATATACATACAGTAAATCCAAACCTGGTACTTCAAGTACAGAATCTAGACTTCCTTATATAAGCAGGAGTCAGATGTATAAAGCACAAATTGCAGTCATAAATTATAAGCAGTGTCAACCATTTCCCTGGGTATGTTGTTATCACCGGATGAGAATTCAAATCTTGACAAAAAATTCCTCTGTCTGAAATGAATGTTCAGTGAGTAAAAATATATACTTTACAAAAATGATAGTAAAACATTTGTAACAATATTATAAATAGATCTTTTCTGGAATTCATCTGCAGGGGAAACTGTTCTGCTAATAGTTCATAATTAGCAGTGGAGGTTCTCATACTGATCTTTCCACAGCATACTGACATGGGCTCAGGCTGGAGGGTGCCGTCTGCACTCCTGGATAGGTGAAGTTGGCGTGCTGTTTTGCCTTCAAACGCAAGCTAGCCAGGCTTGAGTTACAAGTATCCCTATACATGTAAGGATTGGCTGTGGATGCATAGGGACAGGTACTGGAAGGAACTGCAGAGTTAAGACCAGGGCTGTTAAGATTGTTAAGGCTTGGGCCTGGCACACCAGTCACTGTTGAAGGAACCATTGAGGAGGGTACAGACATAGATCCTATAGTACTGGATGTTGAAAACATGGGCTGGGAAGAAAGGGCATTGACAGACATGGAGTTGAAGAACGGGAAGCTCTTTGTTGATAGAGTGCTGGCAGTAAGTCCTTTGGTAGCCCAGTTATTATAGGAATAACTAGTATACATCTCATCATAAGGTTGCATCAGTCCATTGAACTGAGCTCCAAAACTATTCTTACAAAGTTCTGCCTGTTGATTTCTTTCCCGCTTCCTCCATTTGGCTCTGCGGTTTTTAAACCATACCTGTAAAAAAAGAGATATAGTTCTTGTTATAATGTTATACAGGGCAACATGTTTGCTTTACATATTTCTGGCCTTAGATGCAAAGAACAAAGCAGATGTCAAGATAAATAGATATTTTGCCTAAAAAGAACATTCTTTGGCCTAGTCTAGAAGAATTGGTGCTATTCATAAAAGGAGACTCCATTGCAGATTTATACATATTTTATGAAAGTAAGCAATCAAAAATCAGACAAATCTACATGTTCCTTGCATGATTGTGCTTCATTTGTTCTTAAAAATCAGATACTTATCTCCTATTTTTTAGATTACTGCCATGGCATCCTGAACTGAGCATATGGATCTGCTGTACCTGTTCTGACTTTCCAAACTGATTTAATAGCTTCTCCTCTATTAATTATCACTACTCCAAGGGTTACTCAGATCACAACCTACTGTATATTTCCTCAACACACATGGTTCCCATTAGTAATCAGAAGTGATTAAGTTAAGGTTTGTTGGGGTCATCTGATTAGGGTAATAAAGAGCTTGAAGTATAAGCCTGCTGCAAAAAGAAAAAGTTCCATGTTGGAAATAATCAGTAAAAAACCAAATTATTTTTCAGTTTCTGAAACATTTTTATTTATAATAGATTTGGATAGATGTGATTTATATGGCTCCAGATATTTGTGGTGACCAGTAGTGTGCTTTTCCTTTTTAAAATGTATGGTGCTGTACAAGGCAAAAATAGATTCCTTTATTTTTATTCTGTCTATTCTGATTCTGTTCTATTCTAAATATATTAAAGGTATTTTACACTGTGAGACAAACATGTAAGACAGGTAGATGACAGTTTATGTTTCATTGACAGTCTGGAAACTTCTATCTCTAACTTCAGCAGCATAGAGTATTTTAATATCATTCTCTGCTAATAAGTAAAGAATTTAATAACATTGGCCCTTAGTAATAATTCTGTTATGTTTTGTTTATGGCCTTGTCTTTAGTCTCTGCTCTGATTCTTTGTCTTGGTGTAACAATTGCTAGAATGCTTTCTCAATTGGTAAATTTGAATTTGTCTTTGGTTTTGCTACAAATGGAATAAGATCTTATATTCTCAAATCTTTTGGTAGTTTCTTCTAACTAAACCAGCTAGCGGTATCTGAACACACTTCTTAGTGGATCATAAGCTTCCTAACAGACAGGAAGCAGCAGGTTAAGCTAAGCAGAATCACATCAGATACCTGTACAATTAACCCCCCCCCCAAGGATGTGTAATCTCTCCCCTTCTCTTCTCTCTCTATACCAATGACTGCATCTCAAATGATCCATCTGTTAAACTACTGAAGTTTGCAGATGATACAACAGTGATTGGTCTCATTCGAGACAACAATGAATCCGCATACAGACAGGAGGTTGAACAACTAGCCTTCTGGTGCGACCGGAACAATTGGAACTGAACACACTCAAAACTGTAGAAATGGTGGTGGATTTTAGAAGAAAACCTTCTATACTACCACCTATTACAATACTAGACAGCACAATATCAACAGTAGAGTTCTTCAAGTTTCTAGGTTCTATCATATCTCAAGACTTAAAATGGACACCTAACATCAAAAAGTCATCAAAAAAGCACAATAAAGAATGTTCTTTCTGAGCCAACTCAGGAAGCTCAAACTGCCCAAGGAGCTGCTGATACAGTTCTATAAAGGAATTATTGAGTCTGTCATCTGCACCTCTATAACTGTCTGGTTCGGTTCTGCAATCCAACAAGACAGACGCAGACTTCAGAGGATAATTAGATCTGCAGAAAAAACAATTGCTGCCTTCCATTGAAGACCTGTATACTGCACAAGTCAAAAAGAGGGCTGTGAAAATATTTACAGATCCCTCGCATCCTGGACACAAATTGTTTCAACTCCTACCCTCAAACGACGCTATAGAGCACTGCACACCAGAACAACTAGACACAATAACAGTTTTTTCCTGAACGCCATCACTCTGCTAAACAAATAATTCCCTCAACACTGTCAAACTATTCACTAAGTCTGCATTACTATTACTATTAATCTTCTCATCATTCCTATCACCCATCTCCTCCCACTTATGACTGTATGTCTGTAACTTGTTGCTTGTATCCTTATGATTTATATTGTTTCCCAGTATGATTTGATTGCTTATTTGTACCCTGTGACTATCATTAAGTGTTGTACCTTATGATTCTTGATGAATGTATCTTTTCTTTTTATGTACACTGTGAGCATATGCACCAAAGACAAATTCCTTATATGTCCAATCACATTTGGCCAATAAAGAATCCTATCCTATCCTATCCTTTTTTTTAAAACAAGTTTTATTGGGTTTTTTTCTTTTCTCCTCTCCCACCTTCATCCACATCTTTCTTTTTTTTTTGAACAGAGTGTTGGTAGTTTCTTATTTAGAAATTAATTAGTTTCTTAATTAGTCAAATTCAAATACATTTTACTCAATTACAATTTTTGTCAATATTGTCTTCCCCCTTTCCTTTTTTTGAATATACCTTAGTATTTCTATACTTGCATATGTAAACATCTCCTTCATTTATCCCTAAATTCTAACTTTACTATTTATACACATTTATTCTCTTTTATTCTTAAACAATTCATTCTTTTTCTTAATATATTTATATTTGTTTGTTCAGAGCTGCCTTTCTTCCACTTCATCTTTTTTTTATTTTTACAGCAATCTTTCTCCTCAAACCTAGCCTCTCCCTCTTCTCCTTCCAACTTTCTTTCCCCACCTTCTTCTTCTCTTTTCTACTTCCCCTTCCCTTCTCCTTCTCCTCCTCTCTTCCTCCCTGTCTTGCTTTCTCTCCTACTCTACTTTCCCTTCCCTTCCTTCCTCCCTACTCTTCCATCCCTCTCTCTCCTTCCTCCTGCCTTCCAATTACTTCATCTTTCTCTATTGCTGTATTCATTTTCAATTTAATGTTTGAAGAACATAAATAAACTAAATAAATGTAAAGGTTAGCTTTGTGAAATAAAGGACAGTCTTTTGTAAAATTCTAATCACTACAGTTGCAAGAGAATATTTTAGTGCTGTTATGGATGGTAAATTAAGCGGATCCTGCACTTGCGGGAATATGTTAGGAAGAAGAATTAAGTAACCAAACAATACCAAGACTGGATCTGAAACAAATCTTTGGTGTATAAAGCAGAGGAAATTGCTGAAAAATAGGCAAATAAAAGATTCATGATAGGGATATATCAAATCATGACTGTATATACAGTAGACATTGTATATACAGTAGACATTGATTAAAAAGATGTTTTTCTCCATTTCTCTCAGGATAACATAATATCCTTAGATTATTCAGTGAACCTGAATGGTATGAGATTCTACAGAAACTACAACCACATGGAATCAGCGTAGCGCACAAGCCAACTAAAGCCCTTCAAAACATCCTAAGCAAACCAAAAGACCCAGCAACCCCAGAAGATGAAACAGGAGTCATCTACAATATACAATGTAAGAACTGCAACAACCACTATGTAGGACAAACAGGCAGAAGACTGGCAGAACGTATCCATGAACACCAACCGGCAGTCAGAAGGCATGACGAAAATACTTTAATCTCACAATATATAGACAGATTTAACTATAGTTTCAATTGGGAAAATGTTGCTCTGAGGATTGGTTTCTGATTGGATTGAAATTGGAGGTTCTGCCTATAATTTGCAATTTAAGCTTTGTTTCTGCTGATCTTCTTGGCTATAACTGTTATTTGCTGCTTTATTATTTCCAGGACTTCCTTGATCTTCCATGTTTTTAAGTGGTATTTACTTATTAGGTATTCTTTAGTCTTCTTGCTCTTCAGCTTCTTTTGTTTCATTTGTTCTAGCTTACTGACATCTGATCTCATCTTGCTAATCTTATTTTCCAGCCTGGTCTTACATTTTGATGACTTTGGCTTTTTTTCTTCTTTGCTAATTTTGCATACCAGGTATTCACTTATAACTGCAGCTATACTGTACATTAGTTGGTTTGTTTCTTGTAGTGAGCTAGTTCAATATTGGCGTCTTTTAGGGGTCTAGACCAGGAGTGTCAAACTCAAGGCCCAGGTGCAGGATCCGGTCCATGGGGCTGCCCTGAAAACAGGAAAGGACCAGCCAGCGGTGCCTCTGTGGGCAGCCCTTCCGAGCTCCGTTTTTGCTGGCAGAGTGCTTGGATCAGCACAGATGTCCCCGACATGAGTGACATTGAGCTGGCCACACCCACCCTGGCCATGCCCACCCTGGCCCCCCAAGGTCAAACAAAACCTTGATGCGGCCCTCAATGAAATCAAGTTTGACACCCCTGGTCTAGACAATTTGTCACGGACAACTCACTATGGCCACAGGACACCTTACCGCGTAGAACTCACCACAGGATAATTCAATGCTGTATTAATCATTTCATTTAGTTACTTTTATTATTGGTGATCATGTTTTCGTCAAAATTAATCTAATTCTTATATTTCTGGATTGACTTCCTTTGATTTTATTATTACTGGCTATGTTTCCGTTGAAATTAATTTAACTTTTGTATTCGTTGAATTGACCTGCAGCAAGTTGTCCCATGGTGAGTTGGCCACAGAGAATTGTCCTGTGGCAAGTTGGCCCTGGCAAGTGGGCTGTGGCGAGTTGGCCATGATGAGTTGTCCCATTCTGTCTTTTCATGCTTGTGCTAGCTGTTTGTTTGGAACAGGTTTAAGTGCAGGCAACTTTATTCTTTTGTTTTTGTGCTGTTCTAGATGCTCAGTTATTCTTTGTTATTTCTCAAGCAGAGGAGAGGGTTCCTGGTTTCCAATGAAAAAAATTCTACAGCTAGGCTGGCTTCCTCTATTGCCAACTCCCCCTGGTGTCAGCATTCTGATGCTGCCATAAAAAGGAGGAGACGAGGCTTGACTTTTCACCTACTTATTTTCTCTGTAGATAATATCCCCTAGGAGATGGGAGGGGAGGGGAGACATTCCTATGGGGTGAGGTCAGAAGCTGGGGAGACTGACTTGGAAGATGGCCAATGAGAAGATGAGAATTGGGTAACGGAAAGGGAAGGGTTTGGGGGTCAGAGGGTTAGTATTGGCTACGACGAAGTCGGGGCCAGATCTGTCGTACTCAATAAATGGAATATTTCAGCAAAGATTAATTGTTTGGGAGTGCAATTTATTTGAGATGACATCGAAACCTGACAGATAGCCGATACTCCTTTCCAAGCCAAGCTGGCTGACCTCCAATCCTCCAGTTCCCTCCCAGACGTATGGAGTGAATGGAGATATTCCACTGACACCATGGCTGAAGAAAGTTTAATTCAGGCAACTGGAAAAGAGCCAGCCTTGATTCCAGCCAGCTTGGAAGCCACGAAATCTCAACCCTGCCCGTCTCCCCCGGCAAAGTTGCAAGATAGCCAAGGTCAGATGATCATGCTGCAAGCCAAGAAGAAGGCAGATAAGTACTCGGGGGTTTTGCCAAAAGCCGCAGAGGTTGAGTTTCCCTTACCGAACATGCAGGAGAAGGGGAAACCCCTAAGTGAATTGGGGAGGGCAGACTGGCTATGGGACTGGCAGCAGGCCAGGCACCAAGAAATTTCAAGGAAGCCACTCGATAGCCCCATAGATGAATTGAAGGAGAAATTTGACCGTGCCATCCTTCGGGAGGAGGGGCCATCATGCAGACCAAAGGAAAAGAGAGAACCAGTTTGGGCTGCTGAACCGAGAGGCCGTAGGCTGAAGCGCAGCCCTTCCCCCCTCCCTAGCAGAAGGAGAAGGAGCCCAAAAATGCATCCATGGCCCAGCAAGCAGAGCAGCCTAGATGGGACAGCACCTCCCTACCCTAGAATGAGAGATGAGGAAGAGGACCATCAGCACCGAGGCCAGACTTACAGAGCTCCGCACTGGGAGGAGAGGGCAGCGAGGGAGGAGTCACCCCGATTCAGAGGGAAGTTTGATGGCGACCCAGACCACCTAGCCCAATTCCTCGATACCGCTGAGATCTACATAGAGCATTATGGACACCTCTACCCATTCCCCAGAGCCTTAGTGAGTGCCATTTCAGAAAGGTTGGAGGGAGAAGCAAAGAGGTGGTCAGCAGCCCTCTACAAGAACAGGGCCCCCCAACTGCAAGACGCAGACAGGTTCTTACAACTACTACGAGCCCGGTTCAAGGAGGCAGAGGAGGACCCCTATGTGGAGGACGAGCTCAGAAACCTAATGCAGAAGGGGAAGCCCATCAGAGAGCATATCCGTGAATTCAGGAGAGTCATTGGGACCCTGCCTCCCCTACCAGAGCGACTGCTGGTGTACTTCTTTAGGACAAACCTAGATAAAAGAATTGCCCAAGTGACCGCTTATCGAGACATCCTGAACCGACTCTCCGAATGGTTCTGGGTAGCGATAAAAGTCAACAGAGGGCTGCGGGCCAACGACATGTCGAAGCAACCAGATAGCAAGGAGAGAGGCCAACCGGACCAGGGGCCACCCAGTAGACGAGGAACTGCAGCACCACAGCCCACAATTGGCCAGTCGTCCCACAGAGCCCGCTGAGGTGCTACAGATGTGGGGGGGATTGGGTCACCTGGCAGCAATGTGTGGAATCCCTAGACCGAGACCAGATCCACTGCCCAAGGCACGACCGGAACGAGGGCCCAAACGCGCCAACCATGGGCGACGGAAAGCTCCCCAGGGCCCAGAGGTCTTCACTTACCTGATCGAAACAAGAGGAATCCCAGATAAGGGAGATCAATCCCCTGAATCTTATGACAGTGAGGACGAGGGTGAAGACGACCCTATGGTGAGTGGACCCGTCCATCCTTTTCTTTTCCCCATATGCCTAACAGCCCCAAAAACAGGGACCCAAGGGACTTTCCAAGTCCTAATAGACTCTGGCAGCACGAGGTGCTTGATCAACCTATCCACAGTCCTAAAATTGGGAATCCGAGCTAAAAAGCTCAAACACCCAATTCGATTTGAACAAGTTGATGGATCCTTAGTGGGGGGAACTTATGCCACACGCTTGACCGAGCCAGTGAGGCTGGAGCTAGCAGATCACTGGGAAATGATTTGGTTCATAATAGCCCCCAAGATGACAGACCCAGTCATACTGGGACTCTTGTGGCTGGACAAATGGGGTCCAATCATCTGGTGGCAAGAGGGGACCCACAGGTTGAGGATAGCAAAGGGCCCCCAACCCCTGCCCCCATGCAGGGACCCCAATCCCTCCCACCTCAGCAAAAGAAGACACTGCCAACACAAGGGCCCCTCCCTGAGGGTACAGCGGAGCAACTGTTGGCCGCATCTGACAGCTCTTATGACACAGATCAGATCCCAGGGGAGTACCAAGACCTTGCAGAGGTATTCAGCGAGGCCGAGTGTGACATTCTACCCACCCCCACGAGGCCGATTGTGCTATCGAGATCATCCCTGGAGCGAAACTGCCTAAACCTAAACTGTATGCCATGACGCCCTGTGAAATGCAGGAAATGCGGAACTACATAGACAAGAACTTACAAAGGGGTTTCATTGAGCCAGCTAAACCACGGGTTGCGGCACCGATCCTTTTCAAAGAGAAGAAAGACGACTCTATGCGCCTGGTGGTTGATTTCAACGCCATTTGCGTACACAACTTATATCCCCTTCCCCTCATGAAGGACATGCTAGCCCACCTGGCCAAAGGAAAAGTTTTCACCAAACTAGACCTTTAGGAAGCTTACTACCGAATACGCATCAGGGAAGGAGATGAGTGGAAAATGGCATTCAACTGCCCCCTGGGGAGTTTCCAGTTCAAGGTAATGCCCTTTGGACTGCAAGGAGCCCCGGCGGTGTTTATGCAGCTGATAAATGAAGTCCTACATGAGCACCTTTACAAAGAGGTCCTCGTCTACCTGGACGATATTCTCATTTACATGGAGATCATAGACGAGCACATATGCCTCATCCGCCAAGTGCTGGAAAAACTGCTGAGGGCGAACTTGTATGTCAAACTGTCAAAATGCGAGTTCCACCAATCACAACTAGACTACCTAGGCTACCGAGTATCAACCGAAGGAATAGAGATGGACCCAGCCAAAGTCCAATCAGTTCTACAGTGGCAGCCCCCTCGCACCCGCAGACAACTGCAAAGCTTCCTAGGGTTCGCGAACTTCTACAGACAATTCATCCCATTGTTCGCAAGAATTGTCAAACCTCTGACGGACCTCCTAAAGACAGGGAGTCCGGCAATGAAACCCCGCCTGGGACAACCCCTACAGTGAGACCTGACCTGCTAACGGGCATTCGAGACACTAAAAGAGATGTTTGCAAAAGAACCTGTCTTAAAGCATCCTGACCCTGAACAGCCCTTCGTCATCCAAGCAGATGCAAGCGATGTGGCAGTGGGGGCCATGCTGCTCCAAATGAACAGCCAAGGTAATCTACAAGCAGCCTGGATAGCTCTGCAGACAAGGCACTGCAATTTAACACCAGCTGTCTGCAATTAAAGTAAGTTCAACTCTTGCCAGGCTCAAGGTTGACTCAGCCTTCCATCCTTTCTAAGGTAGGTAAATTGAGGACCCAGTTTGTGGGGGCAATAAGCTGACTTTGTATAAAATATACAAAAGTACGAAGGCTATTGCTTAACGCACTGTAAGCCACCCTGAGTCTCTGGAGAAGGGTGGTATATAAATCAAATTTAAAAAAAAAACAAAAAAACTTTGTGCCTACATCTCCCTCAAGCTCACCGACACGAGAGGCGATGGGCGGCGTGGGAGAAGGAAGCGTTCACGGTGAGATGGGCATTGTTGACCTGGCGGCACCTACTAGAGGTAGGCCAGAAACCGTTCGAAGTTTGGACTGATCATAAGAATCTGGAGGCCCTCAGAACCCCACAGAAATTGTCGCCTAGGCAGGTCCGGTGGGCTCAATACTTCAATCGCTTCAACTTCGAGCTCAAGCACGTTCCAGGGGGGAAGAACTTTCTGGCTGATGCCCTCTCCCGGATGCCCCAATACAACAGTGAGCGGGAGCAGGTAGTGAATGCCATCATCCCCTCCACCCAGGCAGTGGGTCAGGTGGTCACCAGACGGCAACGACGTGACCAGTAGGGCCAACCTGCAAGACTCAAAACTGAAACAGCAGCAGACCCCTGGTTTTGAGACAATCAACACCTCTTGACAAAAAGGGATGATCTAGCATGGAAGGGGACAAAACTCTATGTCTCACAGACGCTACGCACCCTGATCCTCAAGAGGAGCCACGATGTTAAACCAGCGGGACATTTTGGCTTCCTAAAGACTCTGCACTTAGCACGGAGACAGTTCTGGTGGCCCCACATGAGAAAGGACGTAGACAGTTACGTAAAAAGTTGTACTGTCTGCGCCATGATGAAGAGATGGCCAGAATGGCCTCCCGGGCTGCTGCAACCAGTAGCTGAACCAACAAGACCATGGGAGGAGATTGCGATGGATTTCATAGTAGAACTGTCGAGAAGTCGTGGCAACACAGTGATCTGGACTGTAATAGACTTATTCTCCAAACAGGCACACTTTATACCCTGCAGCGGGCTACCCTCAGCCTGCCAATTATCCAAACTGTTCCTGAAACAGTTTGGAGCCTGCATGGAGTACCCAGAAGAATCATCTCCGACCGAGGGGTCCAGTTCACAGCAAAATTTTGGAGGGAGTTCCTACGATCCATAGGTTCATCCCAAGGCCTCAGCTCAGCGTTTCACCCGAGCACCAATGGGGGGGTGGAGAGAATGAATGCCATGATAGAGCAGTATTTAAGATGCTATGTCAACTACCAACAGTCCAATTGGGCAGACCTCCTATCATTTGCGGAGGTCGCGTATAATAACGCTGTCCACAGTAGCACAGGATTAACCCCATTTAAAATAGTGAGTGGAATGGATTTCGTCCCCATGCCAGAGTACCCAAGGGAGCCCCCTTCCTCAGTCAACTTGACCGATTGGATGGATATGTTGAGGGAAACCTGGGAGAATGTTAAGAGGGCGTTGGCCAAGGTGGCACAATCCTATAAGAAACAAGCAGACAAGCACCGAACTCCCCAAAGACCATTTCAAGTGGGGGAGAAGGTTTATCTCTCCACCAAGTATTTGAGACTTAGACTCCTGAGCAAGAAATTGGGCCCGAAATATATAGGACCTTTCCCTATAGAAAAAATAATCAACCCGGTTACAGTATAACTGTGGTTGCCCCGGCTACTAGGGAAGATACACCCCATTTTCCACAGCAGCCTCCTGAAGCCTGTGATGGGGTCAACTTTAAGGCCGGTGCCAAGTGACCCCCCCCCGAGCCCCTGGTTGTTGGGGGCCACACTCACTATGAGGTACAGCGAATTCTCGATTCGAGGTGGCATAGGGGGCGCCTCCAATACTTAATTAAGTGGAAGGGTTACCCCTTGTCAGAGGCTTCCTGGGTGAAGAGCACAAATATCCAAGCTGATCGCCTTATAGCCAAATTCCATGCAGATCACATGGGCAAGGCGGGAGGGGGTGGGACACAACCTCGGACCGGGTAACAGTACTTAATTGGGTCTTTTTCTTGGAACAGGCCTCCCTGGAAAAATGAAGGGAGGGGGGCTGGATGTCAGCATTCTGATGCTGCCATAAAAAGGAGGAGATGAGGCTTGACTTTTCACCTACTTATTTTCTCTGTAGATAATATCCCCTAGGACCGTGATGGCGAACATTTGGCACGGGTGCCACAGGTGGCACACAGAGCCATATCTGTGGGCACACAAGCGTTGTCCTACCTCAGTCCAGCACGCATGTACACGCTGGCCAACTGATTTTCGGGCCTTCCAGGCCCACCGGAAGTCAGGAAATGGTCTGTTTCCGGGCCTCCGAGGGAGTGGGGAAGGCTGTTTTCACTCTCCCCAGGCTCCTAGAAAGGCTCTGGAGCCTGGGGAGGGCAAAAAAATGGGCCTACCGAGCCCACCATGCCATTGCGTGCCAAAAGCGGGGGGAGAGCAGGGGGGTTCACGCGTGCATGCGTGGGGGGATGGGGCACATTGAATTATGGGTGTGGGCATACGAGTGTGCAATCCCCCCCATTATCCCTGCTTTTGGCACACAACAGCAAAAAGGTTAGCCATCACTGCCCTAGGAGATGGGATGGGAGGGGAGACATTCCTGTGGGGTGAGGTCAGAAGCTGGGGAGACTGACTTGGAAGATGGCCAATGAGAAGATGAGAATTGGGGAACGGAAAGGGAAGGGTTTGGGGGTCAGAGGGTTAGTATCGGCTACGATGAAGTTGGGGCCAGATCTGTCGTACTCAATAAATGGAATATTTCAGCAAAGATTAATTGTTTGGGAATGCAATTTATTTGAGATGACATCAAAACCTGACCCCTGGTTTGCCTCGATAGTCCAAATTACTTCTGGAAAGCTTTGATTTCTTTGCCTTGGGTAGACTTTTGCAGTTCTTCCAATTCCATTTGTATGAATCCTTTATTTTGTATTATAAATTGATGATCTACTTCTTATTATTCATATAATAGTATTAGTTAAAATAGTATTTTTTAACTTATTGTAATATAATGGTTGATGGTTGACGAACAATCTGAAACTTCATGGAGGGGTCAATGAGCTGAAGAGTTTGGGAACCCCTGCCCTAAAATAATTGTTGCTACCTCACCAAAAAAAAAAAAAAAAAAGGGAGAGAGAGAAAAGAGAAGATATGGGATGAAGAGATTATTGACTGAAATTTTAGGGAAGGTATAAATTACTGAAATTGTATTTGTCTTGATGAATGAAGTCATTTCCTTATACATCTTTTTTATTTTTTCCTCCCTTTTTTCTCTATGCACTTTTTTATTTTCTATTTTTCTTAGTTTGTGTTAACGTGTTTTCCCGAAAGTACGACCTATCCCAAAAATAAGCCCTAGCTTGATTTGTATGTGTGTGCCTAATATAAGCCGTAACCAAAAATAATCCTAGTTAAGACCCCATCCTACCATCTGGTTGTATGAGGTGGGGCGAGGCACATGTGTAAAAATCAAGCTAGGGCAGGGGTAGAGCTGCCCCATGCACCCCGCACCCGCTTACCTTAGGACCACCACAGCCAGGCCTTCCACGCCCCAACACCTGTCGCGCCACTGCCCAACTTCTGCCAGATGCCTTATAGTGCATCGCACCCGTGCTGGCGCTTGCACATGCAACAGCACAATGTGCCATGTGGCCTTCTGCCACAAACGGTAGCACCGGCGTGATGAGCCACTCAGCATCCTGCTGCAAGCAGTGGAACCAATGCAATGCGCCATATGGTGGCTGGCTGCGAGCGATTGGCCACAGAAGAAGTCAGGCAGTGGCACAAGAGGTATCAGGGCATGGGAGGCCTGGCTGCAGTAGTCCTAAGGTAAGCGGGTAAGACATCCCCCGAAAATAAGATCTGGTGCTTATTTTGGGGCCCAAAAGAAAATATGACAGACCAGGTCTTACTTTCAGGAAAACACGGTAGTTATGTTTGACTTTTTAAACTTAAACTTATTTTTAAAAAATATTTTTAAAAAGCCACACTTTATAGGAAATTCTTTTGGTTCTTTTAGGGATTTTCCTAGCTACATCTTCTAACAGAGTTTACTGTAAGAGGTATTGTGATAATGTTTTAAATGTTTTAAAAGTATGCTATATAATGCTTCGTTAAAATTTTAGGAATATATTCTTTAGGTAAACTTTAATTGCCCTACTTTCTCAAAAGGGAGGAAGGCACAAAGATACAGTCACATGCACATGCTTGTTCTGCTATCTGACTTTTATTCAGCCTTTTCCTTCACATTCTGGTCATTTTCAAGTAAATTAAAAAGAAAATAATTGTACCCGAACTCTGGCTTCCGTTAAGTTGGTCCAGACAGCAATCTCCTCTCGGGTACTCATGTCTGGATACCGATTCCTTTGAAAAGTGGCTTCCAGCTCCTGTAGTTGCTGGCTGGTAAAATGAGTTCTCTGCCTACGTTGCTTCTTTCTCAGGGAGCCATCCTCAGGAATGGAATTGTCAGTCTGATTCTGCTGTGGCTTTTCTGTGTCTATGGAAGCAAAACCAAGGAATACATCACAGATTTTCACAGGGGCTCAAGACAATAATTTTTCTTGCCTAAACATTCCTACCAGTGAAAGCTATATTACTAAATGATGATATCTTTGTGTACAATTGCTCAATACATACAGAAATCATTTGTTTGAACCTGAGACAATTTTGCAGGTATGACGTTGCCCATATATGGTTTATCACAAAGACTGATCCTTTGGATAAGGCACGTAGTGGCAGTGCAAAACCGTGATTCTCTCTTTCATTTTTTGCTCTGAATTCTTCTTAGAGATCATATATGCTTTTGACAGAAGCAAAACTCATTTCTAAACTCATTTCTAAAGATCTAAGTGCCAGAGCCCACTGTAACAACATTGCCAAAAAGGCATTAAGAGTTGTTAATTTAATCTTGTGTAGCTTCTTCTCTGGTAATATTGTACTACTAACTAAAACATACAAAACATTTGCTAGACCAATTCTTTTTTCTTTTTTATTGAAAAAGTTTTACAAATACATTTTCTCCCCAATTTTCCCCCCTAACCCTCCCTGACCCCCTAACCCTCCTTAACCCCCCCTAGCCCTCCCCTCCCCCAGGATTTCCACAAAATATAATCCAAATCACAATCACATTTTATAAAACTTGAACCCCTCCACCCCCTGTATATTTTTCACATCTTCACAAAATTCAATTATTCTATCCCTATATAATACTTTCAATTAAAAGCTATCTGATATTTCCTAGTTTGATATTTATTCTGCACATAATCTATCCACTTTTTCCACTCCCATACATAAGTCTCTTGTGTCCAATCTTTTAAATATGCTGAAATCTTCGCTATCTCTGCAAAACTGGCCATCTTCAAAGTCCATTCTTCAATAGTGGGCATAGCTTCATTTTTCCAATATTGACCTATCAGTAATCTCGCTGCTGTTATCATATACAATATCAGCTTAACTTCACCCAATGTAAAACCCTTAACTATACCCAATAAAAACAATTGTGGAGAAAACTGATTTTTTTTCTTCAAAACATTCTGCATAACCCACCAAATTTTTATCCAAAAAACCTTCACTTTCTTACAAGTCCACCACATATGATAATATGTGGCATCTAGGCAATCACATCTCCAGCATTTTGGTTGAACATTAGGATATATACACGATAATTTCTTAGGATCTAAATGCCACCTATAAAACATTTTATAAAAGTTTTCCCTCAGATTCTGCGACCGTGTAAAAATAACATTCTGGACCCATATTTTTTCCCATGTTTCTAACAACACTGGTTCTGCAAAATTTTGTGCCCATTTTATCATGCAACCTTTAACCAATTCAGTTTCTGAATCTCTTTCTAGCAAAACATTATAAACCCTTTTAATATGCATTGGACCTTTCTCTTTTATATGTCTAACCAATTCTTCTTCATGCATCATTATACCAGTTTTTTGGTCCTCTTTCCATCTCAATTGAAGTTGATTATACTGTAACCAAATTAAATTAATCCTTTCTTCCAACAGCGTTTCTAATGTCTTCAGTTGCCATCTGCCCGCATCTGTAAAAAGAACTTGTTTATATAAAACCCCCCCGAGTGACATTATATTTGTATTCCACATGATATGACCAAGATCCAGCCATAACGGTATTTTGTAATCCCATTTGAATCGGTGCTTCTTCCAAACTCTCATCAAAGAGTTTCTAAGTATGTGGCTTTTGAATACTTTATCCACTTTGTTCTCATAAAATAAGTATGCATGCCATCCAAGTTCAAGATCATAACTTTCTATATTCAATATTCCAGTCTTTTTCCTTCCAAACCAATCACTTGCTTGCATCAAAGCTGCTGCTTCATAATATAATTGTAGGTTTGGAAGTTTAAGGCCCCACCTTTCTGGAACATCTTGCATAATTTTCAGTTTGACTCTCGGCTTTTTCTCATTCCAGACAAACTTATTCACTCCTCTTTGCCATTCTCTCAATTGTTTATCACTTTTAAGCACCGGAATCATTTGAAACAAAAAAAGAAATCTTGGCAAAACGTTCATCTTAACTGCTGCTATTCTTCCAAATAGAGACAGCTGCAGTTTTTTCCAGGTCTCCATGTCTTTCTGTACCTCTCGCACAACACCTCATAATTATTTTGAAACAATTTCATATTTGATTCTGCAACCTGAACTCCTAGATATTTAACCTTTGGTACTATCACAAAACCTGCCTTGCTTTCAAATTCCTGTTTTCGATCTTGTGTCATATTCTTGACTATCATCTTAGTTTTTTTCTGGTTCAATCTAAATCCTGATACCATACCATATTGTTCTATAATGTCTTTCATCTGGATTATTGATTCCATCAGCTGTGTTAGGGTAACAACCAGATCATCTGCAAATGCCCTTATTCTGTAATCCTCTTGCCTTATCACTATTCCCTTCAAGGTGCTCGAGTCCCGTATTGTATTCAACAAGACTTCTAATGTTAAAATAAATAACAATGGGGATAACGGACAACCTTGTCTTGTTCCTTTTTCAATACTAAAATTTGTTGTCAAACTTCTATTAATAATAATTTGTGCCTTTTGTTCTTGATAAATTGCTGAAACCGCCTGTATAAATTGATCCCCAAAATCCATCTTTCTTAAAGTCTTTAATAGAAAGTTCCAATCCACTCTATCAAAGGCCTTCTCCGCATCCAAGAAAACCAGCACTGCAGGGATCTGTTTATTCTTCTCAAGATATTCCAATAAATCTATAACTTGCCTTACATTATCCTTCATGTATCTGCCTTCTATAAATCCCGCTTGATCACAATGAATCACCTCTTGAATAACTGGCATCAACCTGTTGGCTAATACTTTTGCAAATATTTTATAATCATTATTCAGAAGAGATATTGGTCTAAAATTCTCAGGTTTTTTAGGACCTACTTGCTCTTTAGGTATCAATGAAATATAAGCTGTTTTCCATGATGGGGGTATTTTATCCCCTTGTTGTATACTGCAAAATAGATCTTTAAGATGTTCAATCATTTCTGCTTGTAAAGTTTTATAGTACACCGCAGTTAAACCATCCGTCCCTGGTGCTTTAGCTGTTTTCAATTGTTTAATTGCGGCAATAATCTCCTCAGCTGTTATAGGATGATTCATTCTCTCCTTTTGTTGAATAGAAATTTTTGTGACTCTTCTATTTTCTAAATATTTCTCTATAAGTCCATTCTGTGTATCATCTTTGGCATATAGTTTGGTGTAATAATCTACAAAAACTTCTTTAATTAATTTTTGTTGATAAATTTCCTTCCCTCCCCTATCAATACTGTCAATGACCTGTGTACTCTGCCTCTTCCTTAGTGTATAAGCCAACCATCTGCCTGGTTTGTTAGCGTTACAAAATGTGTTATGTTTCGCAAATTGTAAATTTGTTGCTGTTTGTTCCGCCATAAGCATTTGAAATTGATCTTTCAGAAGTTTTATAGCTCCTCGTATTCTTTCATCTGTTGGGTTTTTTATAAGTAACTGTTCTTTATTCTTTATTTCTCCTTCTATTTCAGATCTTTTCTTTTGTCGATTTAATTTGTGTTTAGAGTTCATATGAATGAGTACCCCTCTCATATATGCTTTACTCGCATCCCACACAATTTCAATTATTCAAGTTCATTTCAAAAAATGCTTTCATCTGCTTTTTAAGTTCTGTTATATTCTTTTCATATCTAAACAAATTTTCATTTACTCTCCATGATCTTCTCTCACTCTTTCCCATCTCAATTTCTATCCATACCGGACTATGGTCCGTTAAAGTCCTTGGAAAAATCTTTGTTCTTTTCGTTTTTACAAGTAAATCAGCTGATAGTAAAATAAAGTCAATCCTAGAAAAGGATCTGTGTCTATCTGAAAAGAAAGTAAAATCCAAATCTTTTGGGTTATGTATTCTCCAAATATCTTTTAATTCCAAATCTTCTTTCATATCAAAAAAAGTCTGTGGTAATCTAATCCTTGACTTTGCCGAACTCTTTTTATCTATTTTAGAATCAATTACTCCATTCCAGTCTCCCATAATTAAAATAGATCTATAGTCCCATTGCAATATTTTAGAATGCAAAGTTTTATAAAAATTTTCTTGTTCTTGATTAGGAGCATAAATTCCAATCACCAGAATTGGGCCACTTGCTGTGTAAAGTTCAATTGCTATAAACCTGCCACAGTCATCTGCTTCTATAATTTTAGCTGACAGTCTTTTATTTATATAAATAACCACACCATTCTTTTTTTCCAAATTCAAAGTTATAAAATGTGTTCCTAATCTTGAATTTATCAAATATTTTTTTTTATTGCAAAAGTTTTACAATTACATTTTCACCCCTTTCCCCCCCCCCTCAACCCCAAACTTCCCAACCTCCCTAACCCACCCTAGCCCTCCCCTCCCCCCGGACTTCCACACAATATACTCATATCAGATAAAAGGAAAAAACCCTCCTTTGTATAAAACTTATATAAAACTTGAACCCCTCCCTCCCCCTTATAAATTTTCATCTTCATTACATTAAAATATTTCTGTCTTAATATAACATTTTCAAATAAATTTTCATCTTCATTACATTAAAATATTTCTATCTCAATATAACATTTTCAGATAAAAGCTATTTGATACTTCCTTGTTTGATATTTGTTCTGAACATAATCTATCCACTTTTTCCATTCCCATTCATAAGTCTCTTGTAAACAATCTTTTAAATATGCTGAAATCTTCGCCATCTCTGCAAAACTGGCCATCTTCAAAGTCCATTCCTCTATCGTGGGCAAAGCTTCATTTTTCCAGTATTTACCTATCAACAATCTTGCTGCTGTTATCATGTACAATATCAATTTTGTTTCACCCAATGTAAAACCCTTAACTATACCCAATAAAAACAATTGTGGAGAAAATTGAATTTTTTTCTTCAAAACATTCTGCATGACCCACCAAATTTTTATCCAAAAAGCCTTAACTTTCCTACAGGTCCACCAAACATGATAATATGTAGCATCTAAACAATCACATCTCCAACATTTTGGCTGAACGTTAGGGTACATACACGACAGCTTTTTGGGGTCTAAATGCCATCTATAAAACATTTTATAAAAATTTTCCCTCAAATTCTGCGACTGTGTAAATTTAACGTTCTGAACCCAGATTTTTTCCCATGTTTCCAACATCACTGGTTCTTCAAAATTTTGTGCCCACTTAATCATACAATCTTTAACTAATTCAGTTTCTGAATCCCTTTCTAACAAAACATTATAAAGCCTTTTAATATGCATTGGACCTTTCTCTTTTATATGTCTAACCAAATCTTCCTCATACAACATAATACCAGTTTTTTGGTCCTCTTTCCATCTCAATTGCAATTGATTATATTGTAGCCAAGTTAAATTAATCCCTTCAGCCAACAGTGTCTGTAACGTCTTCAGCTGCCATCTGCCCGCATCTGTAAAAGAACCTCTTTATATAAAACCCCCCCGAGTGACATTATATTTGTATTCCACAAAGTATGACCAAGATCCAACCATAGCGGTATTTTATAATCCCATTTGAGTTGGTGCTTCTTCCAAACTCTCATCAAAGAATCTCTAAGTATATGGCTTTTAAATACTTTATCCACTTTGTTGTCATAAAATAAGTAAGCATGCCATCCAAATTCCAAATCAAAACTTTCTGCATTCAATATTCCAGTCTTTTTTCCTCCAAACCAATCACTTGTTAAAGTCAAAGCTGCTGCGTCATAATATAACTGTAGGTTTGGAAGTTTAAGACCTCCCCTTTCTGGAACATCTTGCATAATTTTCATTTTCACTCTCGGCTTTTTCTCGTTCCAGACAAACTTATTCACTCCAGTTTGCCACAATTTCAATTGTTTATCACTATTAAGCACCGGAATCATTTGAAACAAAAAAAGAAATCTTGGCAAAATATTCATCTTAATTGCTGCTATTCTTCCAAGTAGAGACAGCTGCAGTTTTTTCCAAGTCTCCATATCTTTCTGCACCTCTCGCCACAACACCTCATAGTTATTTTGAAACAATTTTGTGTTTGATTCTGCAACCTGAACTCCTAGATATTTTACCTTTGGTACAATCTCAAAACCTGCCCTTCTTTCAAACTCGTGTTTATGATCTTGAGTCATATTTTTGACTATCATCTTTGTTTTTTTCTGGTTCAATCTAAAACCTGAAACTTTACCATAGTCTTGTATAATGTCCTTCATCTGGATTATTGATTCCATTGGATGTGTTAGGGTAACAACCAGATCATCTGCGAATGCCTTTATTCTGTAATCATCTTGCCTTATCATTATACCTTTCAAGATATTAGAATCCCGTATTGTGTTTAACAAGACTTCTAATGTTAAAATAAATAGAAGTGGGGACAGCGGACATCCCTGTCTTGTTCCTTTTTCGATTTTAAACTCTGTTGTCAAACTTCCATTGATAATAATCTGTGCCTTTTGCTCTTGATAAATTGCTGAAACCGCCTGTATAAATTGGTCCCCAAAGTCCATCTTTTTTAAAGTCTTTAATAGAAAATTCCAATCCACTCTATCAAAGGCCTTCTCTGCATCCAAGAAAACCAGCACTGCAGGGATCTGTTTATTCTTCTCAAGATATTCCAATAAATCTATTACTTGCCTTACATTGTCATTCATGTGCCTACCCTCAATAAATCCCGCTTGATCATCATGAATCACCTTTTGAATTACTGGCATCAATCTGTTGGCTAGTACTTTTGCATAAATTTTATAATCCGTATTCAAAAGAGATATTGGTCTGTAATTCTCTGGTTTTTTGGGACCACCTTGTTCTTTTGGTATCAAAGAAATATAAGCTGTAGTCCATGATGGGGGTACTTTTCCCCCTTGTTGTATATTACAAAATAAGTCTCTAAGTTGTTCCACCATTTCTGCCTGCAAAGTTTTATAGTACACTGCAGTCAGACCATCCGTTCCAGGAGCTTTAGCTGTTTTTAATTGTTTTATTGCTGCTATTATCTCCTCCTCTGTTATAGGATAGTTCATTCTTTCCTTTTGTTGCTCAGTAATTTTTGTAACTCTTTTATTGTCTAAGTATTTTTCTATAAGTCCATTCTGCACCTCCTCTCTGGCATATAGTTTAGTGTAATATTCAAGAAAGGCTTCTTTTATTAATTTCTGTTGGAAAACTTCTTTCCCTCCGATATCAATACTATCAATAGTCCGTATGCTCTGTTTCTTCCTCAATGTGTAGGCCAACCACCTGCCCGGTTTATTGGCGTTGCAGAATGTGTTATGCTTCGCGTATTGTAGATTTGCTGCAACTTGTTCCGCTATAAGCATTTGGAATTGATCTTTCAAAAGTTTTATGACACCACGTATTCTTTCATCTGTTGGGTTTTTGATAAGTAACTGTTCTTTGTTCTTTATTTCTGCTTCCAATTCAAGTCTTTTCTTTTGTCGGGTCAATCTATGTTTAGAGTTCATATGAATAAGCAACCCTCTCATGTAAGCCTTGCTTGCATCCCACACAATTTCCGTTGGGGTGCCTTTGTTCAAATTCATTTCAAAAAACTCTTTCAAGTACTTTTTAAGTTCTATTATATTTTTTTCATATCTGAACAAATTTTCATTTAATCTCCAAGAGCGTCTCTCAGTTTTACTTATCTCAATTTCTATCCATACTGGGCTATGGTCAGTCAAAGTTCTTGGCAAAATCTTTGTTCTTTTTGTCCTGACAAGTAAATCATCTGACAACAAAATGAAATCAATCCTAGAGAAGGATCTATGTCTATCAGAAAAAAAAAGTATAGTCCAATTCTTTTGGATTATGTATTCTCCAAATATCTTTTAGTTCCAAATCTTCTTTCATATCAAAAAAAGTCTGTGGTAATCTAATCCTTGACTTCGCCAAACTCTTTTTATCTAATTTAGAATCAATTACTCCATTCCAGTCTCCCATAATTAAAATAGATCTGTAATCCCATTGTAGTATTTTAGTATGTAACATTTTGTAGAAGTGGTCCTGTTGTTGGTTAGGAGCATAAATTCCAATCAAAAGAATTTGGCCGTTTGCTGTAAGTAGTTCAATTGCTACGAACCTACCATCTTGATCTGTTTCTATAACTTTGGCTGTTAATTTTTTATTTACATAAATAACCACACCATTCTTTTTTTGGTTAATTGAAGATATAAAATGTGTTCCTAATCTGGAATTTTTCAAATAGTTTTGATCTTGAACTGTAATATGCGTTTCTTGTAAACAAATTATATCATTATTAAATTGTTTCAAGTATGCAAATAATTTCTTCCTTTTCTGTGCTGAGTTCAACCCATTCACATTCCAAGATAAGCATTTAATCATTATCATTATCTTTCTGGAGCAAAGAGCAGAATAACCGAATGTCTTCCGGAATCTTCAATCCTGCTTTCCCCATGTCTCCAGTCTCTTGTGTAGTACTCTTAGCTCCCTTTTTATCTTGTCTTTCCTGTTGTTGTTTTTCTTTAAGTTGCTTGGATTTTGCTCGGGTTATACGCTGATCCTTAACTTCAAACATCCAAACCGGGTCCAGAAGTGGAGAAGATTCCAACAAAGGCTCATCCAAAAAACCTCCTTCAGCGCCCTTCAATTCCTCTGATTCCTGCTTAGATTGTTCTTGCGGTTCTTGTTGAAGTTGCTTCTTGTCATTCTCCTTAATCTCCAAAACTGTAGATGTACGTGGAGATGGTGTTCTTTCTTTAAAGATGGTAGTGTAAAAATGCTCGGCCTTCTCCACAGTATTCAAATGATATCTTTCTCCCTTGTATCTCAGAATTATACCAGTTGGGGCATCCCACCGAAATGGTATCTGTTGGTTTTGCAATTCTTTAACAAGAAAGCCAAAGTCTTTTCTGGTTTTCAGCATTTTAGGTGGTAATTCTTTGTAAACTGTAATTTGCGAACCCCCTACTTGCACAGAGGTATGAAAAGATTTTTGCAGGATATCATTTCTTATTGCTCTGTCCGTAAAATATATGACCACATCTCTAGGCAATTGTCTCTGTCTGGCCACCCAGGAGTTCACTCTGTAAATTTTGTCTATTTTGTAAAAAACCACATCAGGATTAATTTTTAGAATCACAGCCAAAGCCTCAGCACAGACCTGTCTCAAATCCTGTCTGTCATCTTCTCTAATTCCTCGAAGCCGTATGGCGAATTCCATTGCCCTGAATTGCATCATAACAATTTCGTTTTCAACTCTCTGCATTTTATCATCAACATCAAAAATTTTATGATCATTGTCTTTCATCTTAACATTGACTTCTGATTTAAATTCATCCACTTTTGAATCAACTTTAATAATAAATTCTGCCAGGCCAGACGCCACATCTGATATTTTTTTGGTCACTTTGTTTTGATTCTGTTTCACCATATCTTTAACTTCATTAATTTCCTGCATAATTTCCTGTTGAGACTTTTGAAGTTTGTCATCTATTTCCTGTGGGGTTTTTTGAAATTTATCATCCAAAATTTTAGAAATAAATTCTTTTAAATCTCCCATATCAAAATCTTTTTTCTGAGTTTGTAACTGTTGGGCAGAGGGAATCTGCGTTTCATGTTTATGTGTGGGGGATCCCCCCCCTGCTACCTTCCCTTCCTGCTTCTTTGAGGCCATCCTGCCACGTAAGCTAGTTTTTCTAAAGAGGGAAGTTCCTTTTCCTCTCCCACCTCCACAAAGACTTCTAAAAAAGTCCCCCAGATTTAATCAGATCCAAACTGAAGTGAAGCAAAGTCAAGTATTAAAAAGGGAGAAATTTTTCCTTTGTTTCTGTTTCTGTTGTTACAAGCGAAGCAACTTTATAGCAACTTAGTAACTTTGTAACAAAGCAAGATGACTTCACCAATCCACACTCACTGGATCTTTCAGTCTAATGCTGAGCGCCATATTTTTTCAAGTCACTTTCACTCATTCGCATTTTTTCTCAAGTTAAAAAATCAACAAAGCGCTAATACTTGCAAATCCGAGTTTCAGGGTTCAAGTGGATTTCCGCTGCTTGTTTAGGTTAATTCCTTTCTCTTTTAATGCTTCCTGCAGCCGGCTTGTTCTGCAAAAGCAGAATCATCCCACGCCGCCCGGAGTCTCAGCAGGTTGGAAGGGAGCCGCGCCTGTTTCCTCCCCAGAAACAATTCCCTGGGGGGTTACAGGGGCTCGACCTGTGCCCTGCTATCTCTCCTCCAAGAATCCTTTGGATTTTGAAGTTTTCAAGCCGCTTATCGATCGCGAAGCGGCTCTACAAGCGGCTGGGCTGGCAGTACTTCAAAAGGCACCATCGTCGCCGAAGGCAGGGAAACCGGAAGTCGAATTTATCAAATATTTTTGATCTTGTATTCTAATATGAGTTTCTTGTAAGCAAATTATATCATTATTAAATTGTCTCAAATAGTTAAATAGTTTCTTCCTTTTCTGTGGTGAGTTTAATCCATTCACGTTCCAAGATAAAAACTTAATCGTCATGTACACTTTTTTGAAGCAACAAGAACACGTGCCAAAGACTTTCCAAGTCGGTGGTCTTCGGCTTTGCTCCTCCCATGGCTTCACATTCTTGTATATTGCCCTTGACTCCTTTCTTGTATTGCTATGGCTTGGCCCTTTCCTGTTGTTGTTTTTCTTTAATTTGCTTAGAAACTGCTCGGGTTATATGCTGATCTTTAGCTTCACACATCCGAGCTAGGTCCAAAGCCACTTCTCTTGTGGTCTTAGGTGGTTCATTTACAATTTCCGAAGGAAAATCTAGCAGGGGCGCATCCAGAAATCCTCCTGTAGCTCCCTGCATTTCCATTGCCTCCAGTTCCAGCTGCTTAGACTGCTCTTCCATCTCTTGCTGAAGTTCCTTCTCCTTATCATTCTCCTTTGTCTCCAACACAGAAGATGTACGTGGGAATGGTGAACTCTCTTTAAAAAAATTAGAATAGAATTCTTCCGCCTTCTCAACAGTATTTAATTGATATCTTTCTCCCTTATACCTCAAAATTATACCAGTTGGAGCATCCCACCTAAATGGAATTTGTTGTTTTTTTAATTCATTCACTAAAAATCCAAAGTCCTTTCTATCTTTTAACATCTTAGGTGGTAGCTCTTTATAAACTCCAATCTCCTTTCCATCCACTTGCAGAGCAGAGACAAAGGACTTTTGTAAAATATCATTTCTCATTTTTCTATCTGTAAAATATATCACCACATCTCTAGGCAATTGTCTTTGTCTGGCCACCCAAGAATTCACTCTGTACACTTTGTCCAATTTGCAAAAAATCTCTTCAGAGCTAATCTTTAACAACACAGCTAGAGCATCAGCACAGATCTTTCTCAGGTCTTTCCTATCATTCTCTTTTAGGCCTCTCAGCCTTATGGCAAATTCCATAGACCTGAACTGCATCATTGTAATCTCATTTTCAAGTCTCTGCATTTTATTGTCAGCATCAAAGATTTTATAATCAGTCTCCTTCATTTTGACATCCATTTCTGATCTAAGTTCCTCCACTTTATTATCAGTTTTAATAATTGTTTCTGACAATCCAGTCACCACTGTCATTAATTTTTTGGTCACCTTGTCATATTTTTCTTGCACCACCTCTTTGATTTCTTTAATCTCCTGCTTGATTTCCTGTTGTGACTTTTTAAACTTCTCATCCAAATTTTCATCTTGCTTCATCAAAGCCTGAGTAATAAAATCCTTTAAAATTTCAAGATCAATCTCTTTTTTCTGGCTCTGCTGGCTGGGAGGCTGCTGTTCAGGTTTGTGTGTGGGGGATCCCCCCCCGCCGCCTTCACATCCTGTTTAGTCTGCTTAGAAGCCATCCTGCCACGTAGTCTAGCTTTTTCAAAAAAGGAAATCCTTTTTCCCTTTCCTCCTCCACAAAGTCCTCTGAAAAATTCCCCCAGGTTTGGTCAAATTAAAGATGAAATTGAAGCAAAATCAGGCTTGTTTTAAAAAAGATTCCCTTTTCCTTCACTTGTTACAGACAATGCTACTTTGTAATTTGTTGAAATAACTTTGCTAATCCACTCTCGCTTTCAGCTCTCGTTAACGCTGAAGCCGGGCGCCATTTTCAAGAGACTTTCAGTCTTTTATTTTAAAGTTAATCACAGGGCTAATATAGATACTTGCAATTTCTTGGTTCAAGTTCCGATTCCACCCTGCTTGTTTGGAGAATTCGCTTTGTTTTCGATGGAAAGATTGATCTCGCCGCCTTGTTCTACGATGTGTAGAATTGTCCACGCTGTCCGGAGCCTCGGTGAGCTGGATAGGGAGCCGCGCCTGTTTCCTCCCCAGCAGCAAAGAAATGCTATCTGGGGGCTACACAGGGGCTCTACCTGACTCTCGCCGGCTCTATTCACAATTCCTGGAGGATTCGGAATTTTCCGAGCCGCTTCTCCTTATTTGAAGCGGTTCTAACAGGCAACGGGGCTGGCGGTCCGAAAAGGGACCGTCTGTCGGCGACGGGAAGCAAACCAGAAGACCAATTCTTGAATACAGCTCATCTGTCTGGAACCCACATTGCATATTGGACATAAATACAATTGAGAGATTCCAGAGATATTTTACGAGAAGAGTCCTCCATTTCTCTACCCACAATAAAATACTTTATGTCACCAGACTTCAAATTTTGGGCTTAGACAATTTAGAACTATGCCGACTTCAGTCTGACCTAAGCATAGTACATAAAATTTTCTGTCACAATGTCCTTCCTATCAATGACTACTTCAGCTTCAACCACAACAATACACGAGCAAATAATAGATATAAACTCAAGGTCAACCGCTCCAAACTCGATTGCAGAAAATATGACTTCAGTAACAGAGTGGTCAATGCCTGGAATGCACTACCTGACTTTGTGGTTTCTTCCCCAAACCCCCAAAACTTTAACCTTAAACTGTCTACTGTTGACCTCACCCCATTCCTAAGTGGTCTGTAAGGGGTGTGCATTAAGTGCACCAGGGTGCCTACCATCTCTGTCCTAATATTTTTTTACTTACTCTTTTCATGTATTCAAATTATGTTTATACTCTTACCTGTTATCTTATATATGCTTGACAAAATAAATAAATAAATAAAATAAAAATAAACACTGTGGATTGTGTAGGACTAGGCAGCCTAGACCCATTGGCATTTTGTGATTTGAAAAAATAACTTTTCTTTAACAATCATGCAATAAGGAAAAATATATTTATCTGAAGAAGTAAATTACACATTCATGAATATATTGAATCCTTTCTGATTCCTGATTTTTCTGAATGTCTCATAGGACATTGGATCAGATGGTTAAAAGTGGCAGTGGGAAGTTTGTATCTTCAGACTTAAGATTCTGTTATTGTAGCCTTACAATAAAGTAGAATTAGCTCATCTAGTTGTGTTTCCTACTTGGCTTACCTGGGAGAGCTGACAACATGTCATACCTTCCAACCCAGAACTTGAAAATTAGTGAGACCTTTAAAACATGGAACATCTGCAGAATAGTAGTTTTATTTTTCACTCTAAATATTGTTTTGTTGTTCACTTGGGCTATTTAGAGCTGCCAGCTTTATGGTCTCCAGATACAAGGTGGCTGAGAGCACAGCCTGAAAATGAAAATTTAAAAACGCAACCAGTTTCATGCTGGAAAAAAAAAGAATTATATAAATACTGCTTCATCCAGATGCAAACACTTCTTTTATTTGATAGATATAAAACCTCTTTGCTAGTATTGCAAGATATTTGTTTATTAATCTATCTTTACATTTAAGAACTCAAAGTTGTGAATTAGCACCACTGCTATTTTGGACAGGTCTCTTTATTTATTTATTTATTTATTTATTTATTTATTTATTTTTAAATTTATATACCGCCCTTCTCCCTGAGGACTCAGGGCGGTGAACAGCCAGAATTAAAAAACATGGAATATAAATATTAAAAACAATTAAAATATATATAAATTTGGCCCAAAATTAAAAATACAAACCAATTAAAACATTTAAAATTTCTTCTTAAGCCAGCCCGGCTTGCTGGAAAAAGTGGGTTTTAAGGGCACGGCGGAAGGCACTAAGGTCTTGGATTCTCCTTATTTCTGGGGGCAACTGATTCCAAAGGGTAGGTGCCCCCACAGAGAAGGCCCTCCCCCTGGGAGTCACCAGCCTACATTGATTGGCTGATGGCACCCTGAGGAGGCCCTCTTTGTGGGAGCGCACGGGACGATGGGAGGTCGTCGGTAGCAGCAGGCGGTCTCGAAGATAGCTAGGCCCGATGCCATGGAGCGCTTTAAAGGTGATAACCAACACCTTGAAGCGCACCCGGAAGACCACTGGGAGCCAGTGCAGCTCGCGAAGGAGCGGTGTTACATGAGAGTGCCATGCTGCTCCCGGCACTACCCGCGCTGCTGCATTCTGGACCAGTTGAAGCCTCCGGGTGCTCTTCAAGGGGAGCCCCATGTAGAGAGCATTGCAGTAGTCAAGGCGAGAGGTGACGAGGGCATGAGTGACTGTGCAATTAACTTGTATTGAGAGACACTAATTGATTATATAATTGATCTCAACAATAATAATAAATTGAACTTATTAGACCTGAATATCCTGACTTTGCAAAAAAAACACCCTACTCAGAACTGCCTATATATTCAGACACTACCTTAACAAGCAGATTTAACCCCATGAGGAGAACTGGAGAACTTTCCTCCCTGCAGTCACATGAAATAGTGAGTCACTCTATTTGAGTCGCTCACTCAAATAGACACTTTTTCTGGGGAAAAAGTTTCACTCTCAAACAGACACTTTTTCTGGGGAAGGGGAGTGTCTGTTTGAGTGAGTGAATCATGTAACTGCAGGGAGGAAAGTCCTCCAGTTCTCCTCATGAATGAATCTGCTTGTTTCTAGGGGGAGGGGAGAGTGGCTGTTTGATTGAGTGTAAGTGGGAAGTCTTGTTAGCTCTGTGTGTTATGTATAGAGGTTTTGGCGGGAAGTTTGAATAAACTAGCCATCAGCTGATTGGCTGACCACCACAGCTGCAAGATATATAAGGGGAACTGTTTCCCCAGGTCAGTTGCTGGATTCTCACTCTAATAAAAAGAGCTGTTATTACACACTGCCTGGCTTGCTGCGTCCTCATTTTCCCCACGTAACACTGGCGACGAGGATGGGATTCTGAGGCCAGAAGCCACAGAAGAGCTGAAACCTGAATCCAGCCAGGCGAGTGAGCGGAGCACCGGAGAATCCCTACGATGTCTGCCTATGTGCCGCCAGCGCCTTTCAACCCAACAAAAGAGAAGTGGGAATCATACATGTCCCATTTTGACTGTTTCCTGGTGGCCAGTGGTCTAACAAGGGCTGCTGGACATCAGAAAGAAAGCCATGTTCCTGACTCATTGCAGACCTGAGGTGTTCAACATGGCAGAAGCGCTGTCGGAACCGAATCCGGTCCACACCATTTCGTGGCAAACACTCCAGATGCTGCTGAAGGACCACTACACCCCGACGCCCTTGAAATACATCCAGCGGTACAAGTTCCGCCAACAGATGCAGCAGGAGGGGGAATCAATCAGCGAGTACATCACTGCCCTGCGCAAGGTCGCAAACCTTGTGCAAATACCGAGACCTAGATGAGATGCTCCTAGAGCAACTAATCTGTGGAGTGAGAGACATTAGTTTACAGAGGCGGTTGCTTGCAAAGACTAATCTAATGCTTCACATTGCGCTAGACGAGGCTAGGACTCAAGAGTCATCAACCAAAGTGGCAGAAAAACTACAGAAGACAGCACATAACAGGGCAACGCACTAGCCAGCACCAGTGCATCGAGAGACCACATACACCGAGAGCGAGGAGGAGTCGGAGGAAGAGGTTTTCCAAACTGAGCAGTACCGACGGGACCGGAGGAGCCTCCGAGAAGCTTGTGCGAGCTGCAGAAGGTCCCACCAGTGCCAAACCTGCCATTTCCAAGACGGCATTTGCCAGCAATGCAGAAGGAAAGGTCACCTCGCAAGAGTCTGTAGATCAACACAACCAGTAAGCCACAAGCTGTGGAACGCTGCCAGCCAACCAGAGACGGCACAATGACGGAGAACCAATAAGCCGGAGGACTACAGGAAGGGCGGAAAATCCAAAAACCTCAAGACCTGCACCATCCAAGTCGGCCAAGCGTCCTCGACCCCTGGGGAGAAAGTCTACACAACAGTGGAGATTAAGGGGCACGAGTGTCGGATGGAGATCGACACAGGATCACCACTGACCATCATGTCATGGAACAAACTGAGGAAAGCCATACCCAGTCTGCAGAAACATCGACTACGCTACCAACGATTCGGACTACGCGATTACCAGGGGAACCGCATCCCCGTAGAAGGAATCAGCGAGTTTCAGGTCGAGTATGGAGAACACCAGAAGAAGCTACCCCTCACCATGGTCAGCGGAAATCTTCCAAGTCTCCTAGGGATGGACTAGTTCCATGCCCAAGCATGGGATTCACCGGAATCCGAAACATGCGAAGCACCCTGAAAGACGACCTGATGCAAGAGTTCCATGACGTGTTCGACGAGCGACTCGGCAAGTATGTGGGGACCCCTATCGCTTTTAATCTTGACCCAAATATTGCCCCCATTCGCCTAAAACCAAAAATAGACATGGAGCTGGACAAGCTCATCAAACAAGGGGTGTTGGTACCAGTAGATCACGCAAAATGGGAGATCCCAATTGTGACCCCAGTGAAGCCGGACGGGTCTGTGCGCATCTGTGCAGACTATAAATGTTCTATCAATAAGGCCCTCCAGCAGAGCGCATACTCGGTACCAATAAGTACACCATTTACTTCATTCTCTGGGCCCTGGCAGGATCTTCGCAAAACTTGATCTTGCTCAGGCATACCAGCAATTACTGGTAGATAGTGCCACGGCAGAAGCACAGACGATCGTTACGCACAGAGGTGCCTTTAAGTGTACTCGACTCCAATTTGGAGTCAGCGTAGCTCCCGGACTTTTCCAAAGCACCATGGAGCAACTATTGCAGGGACTGCCCGGGGTGATCCCATATTTTGGTGACGTGCTGATCACAGCGGAGGATGAGCAACAACTGGGGGATAGACTGCGGCAGGTCTTACAAAAATTCAGAAGTGCAGGACTCAGAGTCAAACGCAATAAATGCATGATAGCAGTCCCTTCTGTGGAATTCCTGGGGAATTGGGTAGACAGAACTGGCATTCACCCCACAGAGAGTAAAGTCAGGACAATCCAAGAGGCCCCCACGCCCAAGGACAAAGTGGAAATACAGGCATTTCTGGGCCTCCTAAACTTTTATGCAATATTCCTGAAAGACAAGGCAACAGTAGCGGAACCCCTGCACAGACTGTTGACAAAAAAGTCCATGTGGGTTTGGGGGAAGGCTGAGGCTGCTGCCTTTGCTGCGGTTAAGAAACTCCTATCAGCGGAAAGTTTTCTCATCCAATACAACGCAACGCTCTCCCTTGTGTTAGTCTGCGACGCATCCCCGTTTGGCGTGGGAGCCGTCCTGAGCCATAGACTACCAAACGGTCTAGTGGCACCAATTGCGTATTACTCCCGAACCCTGTCTAGTGCCGAACGCAACTACAGCCAGATAGACAAGGAGGCCCTTGCAGCCGTCTCGGGAGTCAAAAAATTCCATGAGTACCTGTTCGGCAGGGAGTTCGACCTCATCAGGGATATCCTGCCAGGATGGTCCGTGCCCTTTTGGGGCTCCTGGCAGGGGACTGGCCTACTCCTGCTGCCTTGTCACCCAGGATGACACACTGGGCCACCTTTTCAGCAGCCTATTCCTATCACCTGGTACACCGACCAGGGGCAAACATGGACAACACCAACACCCTCAGCCAATGCCCACTGCCGGACATGATAGAAGACCCAACACCCGGAGTTCCAGTCCTGCTTATTGATGTTTTGGACTCGGGGCCTCTTACTTCTGCAGAAGTGGCGAGGGCCTCATCCAAATATCACATGCTTAAGAAAGTCACAAACTGGGTCACGAGGGGGTGGCCAGAAAAGACTGAGGGTGGGAATTCAAACAATTTGTTAACAAAAGGGATGAGTTAACGATGCAAGGGGGCTGTCTATTGTGGGTCATTGTTCCATTGTGCCTAAGGGAAAAGGTTTTGAAACTGTTCCACGAGGGGCACCCCGGGGTCATGAGGATGAAGGGATTAGCTAGGAGCTACGTGTGGTGGCCCCAAATGGACAAAGATATCACTGAGTGGGTGGGGAAGTGCCAGCCCTGCCAAGAGTCTAGACCAGAACCCCCAACAGCACCAGTAAGGGAGTGGGAGCGACCACAGGGTCCCTGGTCTAGGATCCACATAGATTTTGCAGGCCCCTTTCATGGGCAAATATTCATGGTCATAGTCGATGCCTTTTCAAAGTGGCTGGAGATTAAGCTCATGAAAGCCACTACCACCGACGTGGCGATCAGGGAGCTAAGGAAGCTATTCGCCACCCATGGGTTACCAGACACCTTGGTCTCTGACAACAGGCCACAGTTCATGGCCACACAATTTGAGGGGTACTTGGCAGAATTGGGGATCAGGCACGTACTCTCTGCCCCATTTCATCCGGCCAGTAACGGATTGGCTGAGAGATTTGTGAGAACAACTAAGGAAGCTCTCTCACGACTAGGCCCAGGGGCCTGGCAAGCATGGGTGGATAAATTCCTAACAGCCCAACACACCACACCTTGCACTGCCACAGGCTGTAGCCCGGCGGAACTACTAATAGGAAGGAAGCTCCGATGCATCCTGGATAGGCTACACCACAACTACTCCCCCGATAGTCTCAGGGAAACGGAGAGGAAGCGTCGGGTCTTCACAAGAGGGACTCAGGTCTATGCCAGGAATTACGGAGAGGGGCCCCTCTGGGTAGCAGGGACCATCACAGACATCCCAAATCATATAGAATGAATATGGGGGATGGGAGGATTTGGTGCAGACACATCGATCAATTGCGAAAATGCATAGCCGCCGAACTTAGTTGTAACTATGATGACCCGATCCCTGACTACAAGCCCGATGCAAACCGAAGACTTAGCTGCAGAACCCAGGGTCCAGCGCCGCACACTTGAGGAGGAACGGATGTCTGAAGAAGGCAACACCCACAGCGAAGTCCAGGAGGTTCCATTGGCGGAGCGAGGAGAAACAGGAGGTCCCTCCAACCCGTTCGACGCCACACCTCCGACTGAACTGTGCAGGTCAACTAGAGTGCGGGCATGCCCTGGCCACTTGCGTGACTATGTATGTTAATGTACACCCCAAGTGACTTCTGGGAAGGGAAGGGTGTTATGTATAGAGATTTTGGCGGGAAGTTTGAATAAACTAGCTATCAGCTGATTGGCTGACCACCACAGCTGCAAGGTATATAAGGGGAGCTGTTTCCCTAGGTCAGTTGCTGGATTCTCACTCTAATAAAAAGAGCTGTTGTTACACACCGCCTGGCTTGCTGCGTCCTCATTTTCCCCACGTAACAGTGTGCATGGGAAAAACTGGTTAGATGGTGTCCGCTAGCCTTGGAAGGCAACTTATGTAGGAAAAGGAAAACTCCGATCTCAAACCTCCACTGCCTTGTGGCTATACCCATCTATGGGAAAGTCTTCAGGAGTCAACCTCGAGGCAAAACTTGGAAGAGGAGTCCTGGAGTGAAAAGAACTGCTAGAGGAGTAATACCTCTCTAAAAAAAACCTTGGTCCAGCTGGCCCAGCTGGTAGCATCTCGTAAGGGCCCCTATCCAGGGTTGCAGGAGAAGATGGTCAGCTGTTTTGAAGGCGGAAGGGGGCTTTATGCCCCAACGGCAGATAAAATGGCAGAACCATCTTCTAGGACAGTGTTTCTCAACCTTCCTTTTTTTTTTATTCAGAGAATATGACTTTATTGGCAAACAGCTCATATCATAATGGAGTTATTACAGTTTCAGCACCCGGAAATGTTGCCAATTGATTTTGCCTGGATTTGTCAAGGTTTTTTTTTTTTTTAAAGGTTCTCAACCTTCCTAATGCTGCGACCCTTTAATACAGTTCCTCATGTTGTGGTGACCCCCAACCAGGGCTGGGTTCTACATTTTTTACTACCGGTTCTGTGGGCGTGGCTTATTTTGTGGGTGTGGCTTGGAGGTCACATGACTGGGTGGGCGTGGCTAGCTGGTCATGTGACCGGGTGGCCATGGCTATGTGTATAGGGACTACTCAGAGGGCTGAAAAAAGTCATTTCTGACAGGTCCTCGCACTTTTGACTGGTCCTCACACTTATGACCATCCTCATATTTATGCCCGTGCAGCATTCTTAACAACCATGTCACTCATTTCACAACTGCTTCTTTTCACCATGGTGATAAGATAGGGCAAAAAACGTAAAATGTGAGGATAGTCATAAGTTCGAGGACTGGTCAAAAATGCGAGGACCAGTCAGAAATAACTTTTTCAGCCCTCTGAGTAGTCCATATGCATAAAAGGATACAGCAATAGAGAGGGATGAAGGAAGGGAAGGGAAATTAGAGTAGGAGTGAGGATAAGAGAGGGAGGAAGAGAGGAGGAGAAGGAGAAAGGAAGAGGAAGTAGGGAGGAGAAGAAGGGGGGGAGGAAGAGAAAGTAAAAAGGAAAGAAAAGAGAGAGGTGGTAGGTTTGAGGAGAAATATTGCTGTACAATAAAAAAGATGAAAGGGAAGAAAGCCAACCCCAAACAAATATAAAGATATTAAGATAAAGAATGTATTGTTAAACTTTAAAGAATAAAAGAGAACAAATATGAATAAATAACAACAATTAGAAACATACATACAAACATACAATGTATTTTCTTTGAACAAAGTATTTAGCCAGTTCACAAATTTAAACTGTGTTTAGTCATTTCAATTAAATTTACAATTTCTATATTTCCTTTTTGCCATATTTATTCCTCATCTATTTTTGTAAAAAACCAATATTACCCTTCATCCTCATCTCTAATCTTAATCAAATTCAATTTTTCCCTTCTATTCTATATTATACCCCTTCCCATTGTCATCTATTTTTATATCCATCCTCACATTGGTTAATTATGTAATATTACAGTTGTTTAATATAAATTCAACATTTTAATATAAATCAATTAGTTATATAGCTACCTTTTTTGTATATTAATCAATATGAACTTGAATATTCCAATTATTTCCATGCAATCCAATTTCTTACAAATCAATTATATTTACCAATAATAATAAACCAAATAATTTCCCCCATACATTCCTCCAAACCACAACTTAACCATTTCTGCTTTCAACACAATATACAATTAATAGTATCTCAATTATTACAATTCCCTAGTTAAATAGAGCTTTTTTTCTTTTGTGTTTTAAAATCTTGAACTCTCCTCTTTTTCCCTAAATTTCCCATTGTTTGCACCTACCTTTTTTGGTGAGGAAAAAGAAAAGAAATCTGCCTGCCTAATTTTCCAACCTTGCAGCAACAGCAAAGCCAACAGCAAAGCCCTGTGAAATGGCCGTTCGACCCCCAAAGGGGTCGTGACCCCCAGGTTGAGAACCACTGTTCTAGGAGAAGGGAGACTGATTACAAACCTCCACTGCCTTGTGGCTATATCTACTACTGGTAAAGGCTTGAGGAGTCAACCTTGAGGCAAAATCCGGAGCCGGAGTCCCGGAAGCAATTTGTGACTGTGTACAATCACGTTCTCTTGCGACGCCGCTGGAACTAATTGTATTGGCTTTGCTGTTCCATTGGACTATTTCAGCAACATGGAGAGGGGGGATCTGCAGTCTATCCTCCATATTAATCTACCCAGGCCTCGTGCTCTGGAGAGGACACTCCAGCTTTGCATACAGAATTGAAACAACACAGGAAGTGGCAGTTACCGGTTATAAGTCTTTGCTTGATTGGCGTAGAGCATGACGCCAGGGGCTACTTTGGTCAATGGGAGAGGTCATTGTACCTCATTGGGCAGCTACTGCCCGCCGTAAACTGGGCAGCCCCCAGCCAGTAGGGTGCTGCCCCGCCATGGTCTGTTAACCTCACAGGGTTTAGGGTCAAAGCCGACAAGCAGATCGATAACTTTGCACCATGCAACAAACATAAAAAAACTTTAGCCCTAAAGTTGGGCACCTGGAATGTTCGGACAATGACCCCCGGCCTTTCTGATGATTTACAAGAGATAGATGACGTACGTAAGACAGCTGCCATTGATATGGAGTTGAGCAGACTGCAGATGGACATCACTGCCCTTCAAGAGACAAGACTGTTAGACTTGGGATCTATTAAGGAGAAAAACTTCTAATTCTTCTGGCAGGGAAAACCATCAAACAAGTCTAGGGAATATGGGGTTGGCTTCACGGTCAGAAACACCCTACTAGGATCCATTACTCTACCTGCTGCAGGAAGTGAAAGAATTCTGTCCTTGCAGCTCCACTCATCAGCAGGGCTGGTTACTCTTAGCGCATATGCTCTGACATTATCATCTTCAGTAGAGAAAGACAAATTCTATGACGATCTGGCTGCTACTATCAAGAAAATCCCTGAGAAAGAACCACTGTTTATCCTTGGTGATGTTAATGCCAGAGTTGGAGTTGATTATAGTTCTTGGCCCACTTGTTTAGGTCAGTTCGGCGTCGGAAAGATGAACGAAAATGGCCAACAACTGCTGGAGTTTTGCTGCTACTATGGTCTTTGCGTCAGCAATACATACTTTAAAACAAAGCTTCAACAGAGTCTCTTGGAGATATCCAAGATCAAAGCATTGGCACCAGCTCGACTTGATTCTTACCAGGTGCTCCAATCTCCCCAATATTATAATCACACGCAGCTATAAGGGTGCTGATTGTGATACAGACCACTCCTTGGTGTGCAGCAGAATAAAACTGCAAAGAGATTGCATCACTCGAAGAAGGAAAGAAGACCATGAATTGACATCAACAAGACCCGCAATCAGGGCAAAGTGGGGGAATTTGCACAAGCACTCAAGGAAACTCTCCCAGGCCTGGCTGAAGTAAATGCATCTGAACAATGGGAATATTTCAAGAATGCTGTTTATAACACCGCCTTGTCAGTATTTGGTAAGGAGATCAGAAAGATAGCAGATTGGTTTGAAGCCCATTTGGAAGAGATGATGCCAGCCATCGAGGAAAAAAGGAGAGCTCTAATTGCATATAAAGCCTGTTCCAGTGAGTGCAACCTACAGGTTCTGCAAGCTGCTCGTAGCAAAGTCCAACAGACTGCCAGGAGATGTGCTAATGATTATTGGCTGCAACTTTGCTCTCGGATCCAGATAGCAGCTGACACAGGCAACATCAAGGGGATGTCTGATGGCATCAAGCAGGCCTTAGGTCCAACACAGAAGAAATCTGCCCCTCTGAAGTCTGTACAGGTGAGGTTATCCAGGACCGAGCACAGCAGATGGAACGCTGGGTGCAGCACTATGAGTTATATTCCAGAGAAAATGTGGTAACTGAAAAATCATTAAATAACATTGAGTGCCTGCCTGTCTTGGAGGAGCTTGACGATGAACCAACTTTAGAAGAACTAAATGCGGCCCTGGATTCTCTTGCCTCTGGCAAGGCACCCGGGAAAGATAACATCCCTGCCGAAGTTCTGAAGTGCTACAAAGAGAACATTTCCACTGAACTGCATGAAATATTGTGTCTTTGTTGGAGGGAAGGTGGAGTACCACAGGACATGAAGGATGCGAATATCGTCACACTGAACAAGAACAAAGGTGACAGGGGTGATTGTAACAACTACCGTGGCATCTCTCTTCTTAGTGTAGTAGGGAAGCTGCTTGCCCGTGTCATACTGAAGAGGCTCCAGGTGCTTGCAGAGAAAGTCTATCCAGAATCATAGTGTGGATTTCGAGCCAACAAGTCCACTACTGACATGGTATTTTTCCCTTAGACAGTTGCAGGAGAAATGCAGGGAACAAAGACAGCCACTTTTCGTAGCCTTCATAGATCTTACGAAGGCTTTTGACTTGGTTAGCAGGGATAGCCTTTATAAAATTCTCCCCAAGATTGGATGTCCATCTCAGCTTCTCAACATCATCAGGTCCTTTCATGAGGAAATGAAGGGCACTGTAATTTTTGATGGCTTAACTTCAGATTCCTTTGATATTCGAAGTGGAATGAAGCAGGGCTGTGTCTTCGCGCCAACTTTATTCGGGATCTTTTTTGCTGTCATGCTGAAACATGCTTTTGGAACTGCAACAGAGGGTATTTACCTCCGGACCAGATCAGACGGAAAACTCTTTAATCTCTCTAGATTGAGAGCAAAGTCCAGCTGAAATGCTTACGGGATTTCCTCTTCGCTGATGATGCTGCCGTCACTGCTCACTCTGCTGAAAGAGGCGGTGGTGAGGCCTCTCCTTGAAAGAGGCGGTGGTGAGGCCTCTCCTCAAGAAGCCTTCCCTGGACTCAGCAATGTTGGTAAATTATCGTCCGGTCTCCAACCTTCGTTTTGTGGCGAAGGTTGTTGAGAGTGTGGTTGCGCAACAGCTCCCCCAGCACCTGGATGAAACGACGTATCTGGATCCGTTCCAGTCGGGCTTCAGGCCTGGGTACAGCACGGAAACGGCATTGGTCGCGTTGGTTGATGATCTCTGGAGGGCTCGGGACAGAGGGTGCTCCTCTGTCCTGGTCCTGTTAGATCTCTCAGCGGCTTTTGATACCATCGACCATGGTATCATGTTGCACCGGTTGGAAGAGTTAGGGGTGGGAGGCACTGTGTTGTGGTGGTTCTCCTCCTTTCTCTCTGACCGGTTGCAGTCTGTGTTGGCAGGGGGACAGAGGTCGACCCCAAGGCCCCTCATATGTGGGGTGCCGCAAGGGTCGGTCCTCTCGCCTCTCCTGTTCAACATTTATGTGAAGCCGCTGGGCGAGATCATCCGTGGTTTCGGGGTGGAGTAGCACACACGGAAGACTACCAGGAGCCAGTGCAGCTCACGCAGGAGAGGTGTTACATGGGAACGCCATGTCGCTCCCATAAGTACCCGCACAGCTGCACTCTGCGCCAGTTGGAGCCTCCGGGTGCTCCTCAAGGGGAGCCCCATGTAGAGAGCGTTACAATTGTCCAGGCGGGAAGTGACGAAGGCATGAGTGACTGTGCGTAAGGAGTCCCGATCCAGAAAGGGACGCAATTGGCAAATCAGGCGAACCTGATGAAAAATCCTCCCGGTCATGGCCGTCAAGTGCTCTTCTAAAGACAGCCGTGAATCCAGGAGCACGCCCAAGTTGTGAGCCCTCTCTGTGGGGGCCAGCGATTCGCCCCCAATAGTCAGTGATGGCACCAACTGACTATATCAGGACATCAGAAACCACAGCCACTCGGTCTTGGATGGGTTGATCCTGAGCCTGTTTCTCCCTATCCAGATCCGCACGGCCTCCAGGTACCGGGACATCACTTCAAGGGCATCGTTGGGGTGGTCTGGGGTGGAGATGTACAGCTGAGTGTCATCAGCGTACTGATGGTACTCCACCCCGAAACCACGGATGATCTCGCTCAGCGGCTTTACATAAATGTTGAACAGAAGGGGTGAGAGGACTGACCCTTGTGGCACCCCACATATGAGGCACCTTGAGGTAGACCTCTGCCCCCCTGCCAGGACAGACTGCAACCAGTTGGAGAGAAAGGAGGAGAACCACCGCAACACAGTGCCCCCCACCCCTAACTCTTCCAATCGGTGCAGCATGATACCATGGTCGATGGTATCAAAAGCCGCTGAGAGATCTAATAGGACCAGGACAGAGGAGCAACCTCTGTCCCGAGCCCTCCAGAGATCATCAACCAACGCGATCAATGCCATTTCCGTGCTGTACCCAGGCCTGAAGCCCGACCGGAACGGATCCAGATACACCGTTTCATCCAGGTGCTGGGGGAGCTGTCGCGCAACCACTCTCTCAACAACCTTCGCCACAAAGCGAAGGTTGGAGACTGGACGATAATTTGACAATACTGCCAAGTCCAGGGAAGGCTTCTTGAGGAGAGGCCTCACCACCGCCTCTTTCAAGGCAGCGGGGAAGTCACCCTCACCCAATGAAGCTGTCAGCACTTCAACCTGCATTTACTCTAGTGCTGACATAAGAAGGAGAAGAGGGGACAGCTGGCAAGAGGACGCTTGACTTCTCATCTACTTATTTTCCCTGAAGATAATGTCCCCTAGGAGATGAGATGGGAGGGGGACATTCCTGGAAACTGAAGTACTAGATATGGGGAGAGTGATTTGGAAGAGGGCCAATGAGATGCCGAGAATTGGGGAATGGAAAGGGAAGGTTTGGGGTCAGGAAGTCAGTGTTGGCTACGCCACAATCGGGGATAGGTTGTCGTGCTTAATAAAATGAAAGATTTCTTCAAAGATTACTTGTTTGGAAGTGCTATTTATTTTAATTAAGATGACATCGAAACCTGACAGAAGCATTTATAATCCCCTGGAGCCAGCCTCGCGTCACCTCCCGAGAAGCCAGCACTAACCAGGAGGGACACGGGTCCAACAAACATGTGGTCGCGTTCAGTCTACCCAGAATCCTGTCCACGTCATCTGGAGTCACAGAATCAAACTCATCCCAGATAACATTCTCAAGACCTGCCTCAGTCATCCCCCCTGAAACTACCCAGTCAGAGTCCAGGTCTTCCCGAATCTGAGTGATTTTGTCATGCAGATACTGTACAAAGTCCTCGGCTCTACCCTCCAAGGGGTCCTCCCGCACTCCCTGGTGGAGCAAGGAGCGGGTCACCCTAAACAGGGCGGCCAGGCAGTTATCTGATGATGCAATAAGAGCAAAATAATTACACTTTGCTGCTTTTATCGCCAGTAGGTAATTCTTAATATGAGATCTTACCAATGTCCGGTCAGGTTCAGAAAGGCTGGCCCTCCAACTGCTCTCTAGGCGTCTTTTCCAGCGCTTCATCTCCCTTAGCTCCTCAGTAAACCAAAGAGCCAGATGAGATCGGCGCCAGGTCAGAGGCCGCAAAGGCATGACCCGATCCAGAGCTCCAGCGTCCGCCCTATCCCAGGCAGCCACTAAGTCTCCAGTCGAGGCATGAGCCAGAGCCTCAGGGAATGGCCCAAGCTCCATCTGGAACCTATCAGGCTCCATGAGGCGACTGGGGCAGAACCATCTTACTGGCTCCGCCTCCCTGCGGTGAGGTGCAGCAGTTCGAAGGTCAAGGCGAAGGAGAGAGTGATCAGACCATGACAAGGTCTGACAAGGGTAAAATGAGGACCCAGATTGTTGGGGGCAATATGCTATTTAGTATACTGTCTTTGGTGTAAGCTGCCCAGAGTCCTTGGAGAGTGGGCGGCATAGAAATATGACTGACAAATAAATAAATAAATAAATAAATAAATAAATACATACATACATACATACATACATACACTATGTGAGAAACACTCTACTTTTAGTATGGGAAAAGGTTAGAGCAAAAAATTATATGAAAATACCAGTCTGACTTTCTACGATGGAAGCACTGATACATCCAAACATTGTTAATCTGGGAAAAATTGTAACATATAAAGACATTATAAATGAAGAAGGGGAACTTAAAACTAGGCAGGAATTGCAAAACCAAGTGGTGGATTTAGCATGGTGGCCACACCTGCAAATACAATCTAGATATGAGAAAGATGCAAAGATATGTGGTTTTTATAAAGAGCCAACAACACTTGATCAGATGCTTTTAGGGACAGTTTAAAAACTAATAAAGAAATCATACAGTTACTTATTAAGCATCAAAATGGAAGATGAACAAGTGAAAGAAACAACGATAGTATGGGCGAAAAACTTTGGTTATACTATAGAACTAGATAAATGGCAAAAACCTTGGGACAGCATTTACAAATTGACAATGGCAACTTCTTATAAGGAAAACCTGTACAAAATGTTTTCTAGGTGGCACTTTGCAAGGCTAGCAAAGATATTTAAAAACATGTCCACTAAATGTTGGAAATGTAACCAGACTCTGGGCTCTTATTATCATATGTGGTGGACTTGCTCAAAGGCGCAAAAAAGAAAGAAAGAATGAAAATACACACATGGTTAGAAAAAATGATAAAGCAACATATAGACTTGAAGCCAGAAATATTCTTGTTAAGCATAATACCAGGAAGTTATAATATAGGGTATATATATTTAATACTTCACGTGTTGACAGCAGTGAGAATTGTATTTGCACAATATTGGAAAAATGAGGATAGCCTTACAGATGAAAATATAATTTAAAAAATATTAGACTGTGCAGAGATGAATAGATTGGCATTAAAAATAAAAGGAAGAAACATAATATTTTTCAACTTGGGATATGTTTTCATCAATGGTTAAATAAAAGAGGTAGAAATTAGAAAATGAAAAATCATCATTATGTATAAGTAAAGGACGAAAAATTATTATTATAAATAAGTGAACATTGTTACTATGATTATTTTTACTATTATTACTATTATCAGAATTATTATTATTTTGTAAACCTAAAATGACTCAGACAATATACTGTTCATTAAGCACCTATGTATATTTAAGGAAAAAATGTATAAATAAAATTCAAAAAAAGAAACAGAAAATTTTTTATTTGTTTATTGGATTGGATTGGGATGTCACTTAACTCCAGAATGACTCTGCATGATTTACAATTTAAAAACAAAAAAACAATAAAGGAAATTTCTGAAGCCTCCACACCATATTGCATATATGGGTGGGTGGGGGGGAATCTTTGGTGCAGTGGTGGATTTCAAATTTTTTTACTACTGGTTCTGTGGGCATGGCTTAGTAGGTGTGGCATGGCTTAGTAGGTGTGGCATGGCTTGGTGGGCGTGGCTTAGTGGACATGGCAGGGGAAGGATACTGTAAAATCTCCATTCCCACCCCACTCCAGGGGAAGGTTACTGCAAAATTCCCATTTCCTCCCAATCAGCTGGGACTCGGGAGGCAGAGAATAGATGGGGGTGGAACCAGCCAGAGATGATATTTACTGGTTCTTGGAACTACTCAAAATTTCTGTTTCCGGTTTTCCAGAACTGGTCAGAACCTGCTGAAACCCACCTCTGCTTTGGCGGGGCTTCATAGCCATTCCCACTTCAACAACCTGGGCAAATAGCCACATTTTAAAAAGTTTTCCAGAACTTCATTAGGGTGGGAGCGTCCTAGATCTCCAGGGAATATAATTTGCTATGGATGGGTAAATAAACTTCCTGGGATAGTTCCTGGCATTGTTTAAAGGTCCTGAATCAACTCTATCTGAACTTTCTATATGGGCAGAAACTATTGGAAATAGGCAGTCCTTCAAATAATCAGGCCCTATTCCATGAAGGGCTTTGTAAGTGGTAACCAGAATTTTGGACCAGGTGTAGCTGCCCTGTGGTCTTCAAGGGTAGCCCTAGGAGAGGATGTTGGAATAATCCGATTGTAAAGTGACTAAGGCATAAGTAACTCTCTGGAGGTCCTCCCCATCCATGAATAGGTGCAATTGACACACTAGACAAAGCCCTCTTCTCTACAGCTGATGCTCTTTAAGCAGGAGCTATGAAGCCAAGACAACTGCCAAATTGCATGCCAGACATGACTGGAGGAATGCAATCCTATCAAGGCTAAAGTTGAGAAGTCTCCATATCTGGGGTGGCTAAAAATCCACTGTCACTCAGTCTTGGGAGGATTGAATCTAAGTCTATTCTCCACATCCAGACCTGCACAGCCCTCAGCTCTGCGCTGCAGAGCTAGCTGAAGTGTTCATGGATATTTTCAATCTATCCCTGTCACAGTGCTCTATCCCCACCTGCCTGAAGACATCTATTATAGTGCCAGTCCCTAAGTAGACAGTAGTGGTATCCCTTAATGATTATAGACCAGTAGCTTTAACATCTGTTGTCATGAAATATTTTGAGAGGCTGGTGTTGAACTATATTAAGGCTAGTCTTCCATCTACTTTGGACCCATACCAATTTGCATATGGGGTAATAGATCAACTGATGATGCTATGTCTATTGTTGTCCATACTGTATTGAATCATTTGGAACAACAGGGGGCATATGCAAGGCTGTTATTTGTGGATTATAGCTCTGCCTTTAACAACATTTTACCCAACGGGTTGTTTTTTAAAATGTCCAATTTGGGTATAAATCAGAGGATTTGTTTAAGGATTTTCTGACAGATAGGCCACAGTCAGTAAGGATGGGATCTCACCATTCCTCTACTCTGATCCTAAGCACAGGAGCCCCCCAGGGTTGTGTGCTAAGCCCTTGCCTTTATTCCTTGTACACGCATGACTGCACACCATTGTATAACACCAACGCAATTATTAAATTTGTGGATGACACAACAGTGGTGGGGCTCATTAATAAGAACAATGAGTCTGCTTACAGAAAGGAAGTACAAGGCTGACATTGTGATGTAAAGAAAATAATCTTACACTTAACATCAAAAAAACTAAAGAACTTATAATTGACTTCAGGAGGAAGAGAGATGTACATTTACCATTGTACATAAATGGTGAGGAGGTGGAGAGGGTTGGTAGTTTTAAATTTCTGGGCATTTATATCTCGGAGGACCTCTCATGGACTATGAATGCTAACATGCTTGTGAAGAAGGCACAGAAGAGGCTGTACTTCCTGAGAATGCTCAGGAAGATAAATCTATCTCAGCATCTACTTCTGTCCTACTATCGCAGCACCATTGAGAGTGTCCTGACATATGGCATTCTTGCATGGTATGGGAGGACAAAAAAGTAGCGGACAAAAAAGCTCTACAGAGAATCATTAAAACTGCCCAGAATATTATCGGACTCCAGCTACCAGCCCTGGACAACATCTTCGAATCTCGCTGTTTGAGAAAGTTGCATAACATTCTCAGAGACTCTTCCCATCCTGTTTACAATCTTTTTGGACTGTTGCCTTCTGGCAGAAGATACAGAACAATTAAAACTTGGACCACACATTTTCTGAATAGTTTTTATCCCAGAGCTATAATTGCACTCAACAATGAGCTAAAGGGCCACCATCAGTGAGCTGTTGGACAGTATTAGTTGGTCTGTGTGTGGATGTTTGGATGGCTTAGGGGTGGGGAATTGTGGTGGGTGGGAGTATGTTTGGGGATTATGTGTATGGGATCTGGTCTTTGGGTGTCAAGTAAATTTCGTTGTATGTGTATACTGTGTATACACATACAATGACAATAAAGTTTATTTATTTTATTAGACATTGACAGCATCACTTTGCTGCCCAAGTGATTATTCATGTACAAATGGGTATCATCCATTTATTGATTATATCAAATGCCAAACTGATGGATGACCTCCCTCCATGGTTTTATGTAGATTAGAAATTACACACTGTCTCCTTAATACTGCATAATACTGTATTCCCCATGTAAAAACAAATTTATTCATATTGAATGTTTAGATGAAAAGATACCATGTTCCCCCACCAAAAAAGACCAATTTTATTTTCTTTTGGATCCCAAAATGAGCACCAGGTCTTACCCTCTTACCTTGGGACCACTGCAGCCAGGCCTCCCATGCCTGACTTCTTCTGCGGCCACTTGCAGCAGGATGCCACATGGTGCATCATGCCAGTGCCACCACTTGCAAGAGGCTGTATGGCGCTGTTGCACGAGTGGCAGCACCGGCGTAATGAGCCACACAGCCTTCTGCTGCAAGCAGCGGCATTGGTGTGACGAGCCACATGGCATCCTGCCGCAAGCAGTGGCACCAGCTCAAGGCACTATGTGGCATCCAGCTGTGAGCGGAGGCACCAGTGTGATGTCCCATGTGGCATCCTGCCACAAGCGGCTGCAAGCAGCCACAGAAGTCAGGCAGAGGCGCAACAGGTGTTGGAGCGTGAGAGGCCTGCTGCGGCGGTCCTAAGGTAAGTAGGTGCAGGGCGCATGGGGCAGTTCCACCCCCCCTTTCCCACTGAACTTGATTCTTATGCATGTGCCTCACCCCACCTCTTACAACCAGATGGTTGGACATGGTGGGCAGGATCTTAACTAGGGCTTATTTTTGGGTAAGGCTTTTATTAGGCACAAACAGAAAAATCAATCTAGGTCTTATTTTTTGGATAGGTCTTATTTTTGGGGAAACATGGTAGTGGGAGTCACTATATCAAATCTGCCATGTTTGAAGCAGAGATAAAATAGGCTGCCTGAAACAGAGATGAAATGATATGCCTGTTGACTAGCTATACCCTGAATTACTACAGACAATTACAATTGCATAGTGGAGAAAAGATGATGTGAATCCTGGAAAGATTTCAAAGTAGGCTAGACACTAGAGGAAAAACTGCAGAGGGAAAATAAACAGCAGAGGTTTATCATTCAATATGTTGGAGAAAAAGTTGCCTTTTCTTCCATTGGGGAGGTAGGCCTTTTACAGCTACAAAGTTTTCTGGAGAAAAGGTCAAGAATAATAGTTGAATAGTTGATCAATATCTGGTGGCTCAGATGGAAAGAATATTGAGAAAAAAGAACAATTGGGGTCAGAGAAGCTGCCAGATTATTTAAGCTTTTGTATACATTTATGTGTTATATTAATAGGTACTTGGGAGTTCCATGAAATAACCAAGACTTTAAGGGGTCATTAACTGCTTAAGTAAGAATAGCCATTAATGGGTTCATTTGCATCAACAAGACTTTTTACTGTATTAGTTTTGCCCTAGTTTTCCTCCAAAGTGATGCATGTAAGAGTCTCTTATCTAATTTTCCCAACAGCAACCCTGTTAGGTAGGCCGAAGTGAGAGTGACTATCCCAAACTCACCAGTGATCTTCCATGGCTAAATATAACCTTGAACCTGGGACTTCGCAGTCCCAGTTCAAGACCTTAACCACTACAACTTCTCCTTGAAAAGAAGCCTGGTATACCACAAGTTTGTGTTTTCTGTAGAGACAACAAAATAATTTATACGTTTAATTTCATTTTGACTAGTCTCACATAGAGCAAAAACAGGGACCTTTAGGGAACCCCTTCCGATGAAGGAAATTGAAGGAACTGCAGCTTACTTAGAAAAAAGCTCCACTGGTTCACTGGGAATCACTAACAAGTATCTATAGAATTGCAACCCAAATGTTTATTGCTTATGAATGTACTCCTGTATGCTGATATTGATTAACTTTCTCTACACAAGACTATATGGCCTTACTTATTTAAATTGCACAAATGAAGATTCAAAAAAATCTTCATTTTTTTGAAGATTCTTGAAATTCTTGGAATTCTTAATTCTTGAAAAATCTATTTTTCAAGAGGCCATTCCTCTTACAGACTGCAAGTCTGTAATCACATATGGTGAGGTGATAATTACAAAAGGGCAATTAATAATTAGTTGGTTTGTTATTGTATTTAATTATAAGAGAGAAGATTCTTTCTGCCTGTGGACATTCACACTATTTTGCATAGATACTTTGTATATCAAAAATAGGGGAACATGCCCTACGCACCTCAGCCCCACTCTCATGCTAATTTCAGTGTTTTAGTAACATGTGGCACTTGTATTTTGTCATATAACAAACACTTAAAAGATTTCATCTGGCTTCAGCAAAGTACTTTTTATTTGATGATAAAATTTCAAAGTGTTCATCTTATCAAAATAGCCAGTTTAAATTACATGTATTTCATTATCTTTTTCACGTGATTTTTGAATTTATGTTGTTAGTATGGTTCTGTCAGTTTGAAAAACCGTAGTATGAATAAGATCACAATGCTCTCTCCTCAATCAGCATGGTGTAAAAGTCTGACAGGAAAGCTGAAAGGGAGACCATTTTCTGTTGTTGCCCTAAAGCAACGAATCTCCACCTGAGTTGAGATCAGCACCTATCCTCCTGGCATTTCAAAAAGCGATTAAGAGAGACAACCTGATAAGTTGCAGTGGATGATTGGATTGCTATTTTTCCCCTTGGAATGAAGGCAAATAGGAAATTTCACACATTGAATATGGGAATCTTCCAGGTAGTTGCCATTATGCCTATTGAAGATGGGCCATTTTAGGTGGGGACAATGGACACTGACACAAGATGTCTCTCATGACATCTTCAAACCCTCAGTTTGATCCCATTTCCAGCTCCAAGTACATAAAGAAATATTAAGATTTCAATTATTTTTGAGAGCTGAATTTATATAGTCTATCAAATGTTAATTTTTAGAATTTTTCAATACCAAATACTGATGAAAAAACACAAACACACCGTTTCTCTTATTTAAGGAATACCCCTTTAAAATAAAAAAGAAGATATCTGTTCTCCTACTTACCATTTGCTTGCCCCTTGTGCCTGTGTGCATGTTGAGGTGTCCCAGATTCTGAGAGGGAAAGAGAGGAGCGCTGAGCTTCTGGGTCAGTGAGCAAGTTGAACTCCATCTGCCTGGCACAGGTGCAGGAGAGGAACTGAAGAGATATATGGGGAAGTGTGAGTGGAGAGATATGCTTACCTAGAGTAAATTAATTTCATTGAGACTTACATTCAAGTGTTTATAGCTCAGACCAACAGCATGATCAAATTAACCAAATTTCAATTTATTCCAGAAAGGATTTTCACAGTGAGGCTCAATCCTGGAAGAATATTCTGTATATAGATTTGCAGGCTAACATTTCATGTAAAGTTTTTAGCCATTTTTAAAATAAGGGGCAGTGCAGATGTATCCTCCACTTTTAGAGTAATTTATTTCTGTATTCTCAAAAGATTAGAGCAATCATATCATTCAATTGGCAGAAATACTCTAGTTGTGAATCTGGTCAGTACCGGTATCTTGCAATTATTTTTCTCTTCATTTTTAACCTGCATATTTATGAAGTGTATTAAAATTATTTCTGTACATATTTTTAAACAATGAATAATGACATTCTCTCTCTCTCTCTCTCTCTCTCTCTCTCTCTCTCTCACACACACACACACACACACACACATATTATCTGAGGAAAAAGCTTGTTATCTGAGGAAAATCTGAGGACGCAGTTTAGAGAAACTTTAAAACAATATCCATTTCCCCCAGAGAGCAAATGATGGTTTGAAACTTGAATACATATATGCATAGGCAAGTACACACAAATACTCATGCATGTACAAACACATTCACAAAGAACCCTGGGTCTATATAGGAATCAGTGTTTACCTTGATACCTGTTCATGTATTTTGTACATGAAGCGGAGCCCACCAATGATTCTTACTATTCTGAGGGCTTTTGATTCCAAGAATTATGCAGAAATGCACAGTGCATTAATTTATTGGACTAAATATAGAGATGTGTGTAACTTTGCTGTCTGAATGTATTAAGCCCCTTAACCCCTTCTTTAGGAAGCAGCAAATTAAATTTCTTATCAATTTTTATAAAATGATCATTTTCCTCATTCCTCATGTGACTGCATCTGCAAAGAGCAGTTTTCTCTCCTAACACTTCCAGTGCAATCCTCAGATCCAAAGTTTTCTCTTTCGCCTGCTACAGATTTACTTGGTATAACCCTTAAAACCTCCTAGCAAAAGGTAATTAAGTTTTGCTACAGTAAAACTTGGGATGTGGTGGCTCAGTGGCTAAGACACTGAGCTTGTCGATTGAAAGGTCGGCAGTTCAGCAGTTCAAATCCCTAGAGCCGCGTAACGGGGTACTTGTCCTAGCTTCTGCCAACCTAGCAATTCGAAAGCACGTAAAAAATGTAAGTAGAAAAATAGGGACCACCTTTGGTGGGAAGATAACAGCGTTCCTTTGGTGCTTAGTCATGCCGGCCACATGATCATGGAGACGTCTTCGGACAGCGCTGGCCCTTTGGCTTTGAAACGGAGATGAGCACCGCCCCCTAGTGTCGGGAATGACTAGCACGTATGTGCGAGAGGAACCTTTACCTTACAGTAAAACTTCACCAAAGGCTTATCCAGCGAACTTTTACTTTTGCCATACACAAACATGTAGCTTTAGATTATTTTCCTCTGTCAATAAATGACTAATAAGTACAATGTTTTTGACTAATTTGTTTAATTATCTTTCTCTAATTTTAGGACATGTGGAGAACAGTTCACGTTTTAGGTCAAATTTATGAAGAAATATTGAAAGTTCAGACAGATGTTCTCCTCAGAAATAATTTGTATATTTAAAAAAGTGGAAAATCAGAGTATGGTGTAATGTTCTGTTATCTGACTTCTGTATTTAATAGATTAGATTTTGATGTAGTTTCTCACTGGTTGCATATATTTGTTTAGGAAGATTGTAATGTATAAGTCATGCCTCAGAAATTTTACAATATGATTATTTGTAATAACGGCTTTTCATTCCCATTCTTTTGTAGATTATTATGGACAATTATTGAATTCAGCCTTTTGAAGTTCTGCTTTGATTTTAATTTGGTCTAAAAACCAGGAAACCATGAGTTCTAATCTCACCTAAGGCATGAAAGCCAGTTGGGTGATCTTGGGCTAATCACTCCCTGTCAGAGCAACACCCCTTCACAGGGTTGTTGTGGGGAAAATAAAGAAAAAAGAAGTATCAGGTAAATTCACCACCTAATTTACTTATAAAACAATAAAAATGGGATTAAAAGTAATCCAATAAATAAATTGTGGAAGGCACTTGTTATTTCATATATGAATCTGCTCCAGTTAAGTTTGAGGCTAGTTCTTTATATCCAATGCATTTAGTACAGATGATAAATGTTCTACAACATAAATAAAATAACGTACTTTCTTTACAACATAAATAAAATAACGTACTTCCTTCCCCAATAAATAATAAAGGTAGTCCTTGACATACAACCACAAATGAGTCCAAAATTTCTGTTGCTTAGTGGAGACATTGGTTAGTGAGTTTTGCCCTATTTTATGTCCTTTCTTGCCACAGTGTTAATCACTGAGTTGTTAAATTAATAACAGTTAAGTGCCATTGAAACTTTAAATGGTTACTAAGTGAACTGCTGTAAATTGAGAACTACCTGTATTTCTTTATTTAATGCATCACTCCTTCAACTTTTAGAAGCAATCTTTGAAAGCTTGGCAAACAAGTATTTCTTTTTCCTGTTTTCCTTACATTTATAAAATCAGTCAGAATCATACAGTACCTCATAGTTGTTCCTTAATTCCTGACTTGAAACATCTGAAGGCATTTCATCATTATGGATTACTATCATAATTTTAAAAAAAATATCTTAAGTACAAAATACTTTGTACTGTTACCATACCAATTAAGCCATGTGATGATTTATATTTATTCTTGGGAACCAAACCACTGACTTGCTTTTCCTTGCACATTCCAGACCAGAGGAATATGGGGGAGAAAAGAGATAATTCAGAATACTATGTTGATTCTATGTGATTCTGGATGTGATATTTTAGTTTTGTTTTGACCCAGTACAGTTTAACATGGATATTCACTAACGATTGTTCACAGTTCTAGGAAAATCTACATGAACTTGTTTATTCATAACATAGTTACTGAACATAACAAAGATGAACAGCAAATTGAAATGACTTTTGATTGAAAACATACCAAAACTGGAAAACTGGTGCAAGTTTAAACAAAGTCCATTCATTTTTTTACATAGAACTAGAGCAGTATAAAATATCAGAACTGGTTTTCTACACTTCTGATCATAATGGAAGTAAAAACAGGGCACAAGGGAGACCATTATCAACAAGATGAAAAGCAACTGTTACTCAGAAGTAGTTAAGGACTGTCAGTAGAACAAGCTGTGATCTACCTCTATCACAGTGTCCCTCTTTGTCAGCTGCTGTTCCATTTGATTTATCTGAACTGACTTTCAATTTGAGTTGCCAATATCTGGGCCAAATGTACTCTTAAACAAGGTATTCCCCAGTTTGTTTCTTCCAATCCTCTGAAATGAACAGATGTAGTTTGCAGTGAAGGGAAAGGACATTTGTTATAAGAAAGGGATAATTCACAATTATTCACAATAATTGCTTCTGTTTGGTCACATGGAATTTAAACTTACCTGCCAAGTACATTGATGTCTAATATATCCTCCAATTAATAACTTTTTTAATTTTCTGATTCACAAGCACGAAACAATATTTCCATGTTTAGTGCAAAATTAAAATATGTCAACAGAAATCCAAGATTTTAATATGTGATGATTGAGCACCCACATGTCTGTCTCCAAATGCCATTTCTAGATCAGATGTATTTTCTATTAAATAGTTATAAATATTTTGTTTTTTCAGCATTGTAAAGTCATGCCAGTGCAAATTTATTCTGTTTATTTCAATGTTGTAAGCTGTGCAAAGTTTATTATAAATACGAGCCCTTTTCAAAATATGAAGTACAGTACTTAATTTAATACAAATCAAATAATACCCATCCGTACATACATATTCACATCCAGCCCAATTCAATGCACCACACTATAAAAATCCCTCCTTTGAACATTGTGGACTATCATCTACCACATTTGTCCAACTTAGTCTGGGTTGGTAAGGAGATTTTTTTCAATTTCCCAAGTTAGGACGGAGAGAGTGTGACTGACCCAAAGTGACCCAGCTAGCTTCTATACCCTACGGGGAGGGAAAAGGAGGAACTAGTTCAGTACTTTAACCACCTCATTCATATAGACATATGTGCATGCACTCCTGTTCTCACATACACTATGGAAATGAAGTTTTCTAGTTTGGCATTTTTTCTGAGAATTAAAAAAAAACTTGGACAAACTAGAGGGAGGTGAAAAAAGATTACTAAAGATTACTAAAACAAGCAAACAAAATAATAAATAATATATTCAAAGGAATTACTTCCAGCTTTATTTAACCTTTGAAAAGCTGGTACACTTAATCAAATTCCAGGCTCTTTACAGAGAGGGTTTTTTTCTTTGACACTTTCTGAAATAAATTAGTGAGTTAGACTACAAGACTAAAAGATTGAAAGGAAAGAGGTAAATGTCTACTAGTTAGTCAATCTCACCTTCCTAATCTAAAAGGCACAGGTAATTGTATAATCCTAGTAGAATCCGACTCCCACCTCTCAAGTTATTTCTGCTCTGGTGTCCTCCTTTCATTTTATTTTAACCTAGAAATACTGAAAATAATCGGTGGGAGAAGAGGCAGACAAACAGAGGGTTCTTCCTAAGGATTAATTAAAATTCTATCCAACAGTACTTGAGCGGGCAGAAATCTATATTAGCATAAAAAGTTCTGCCCCTGCTAGGAATCATCCTGCTATGGACAAAATGCTTGCAAATATTGTTCTTCTTAGTTATTTTATACAGGGCATATTAAGGATAAGGATGAGTGAACGGTCCCAGTTAGTTTGCCTCTCTAGCCACCAAATATCACAAGCTGTTTGGAGAACACTCACAAATAGCTCTCTTTAATATAGGCTGATGGAAGAATAAATTTTAAAAGACCAACAATTTTAGCAACTTGTTCAAAGTCACCCTGCTCTTCTGCAAATGTTTTGTATTAATACATTCAAAAAAGTTCTAATTTTCATCTGATAAGCTCCATCCATCCATCCATCCATCCATCTATCCATCCATCTATCCATCCATTGTTTATAGACACCAAAATCAAAATATGTAATTCTGACTAATATTGTGTTGAAACAAATAACAAAAAGGTCAACAAAAATAAAAAATAACAATGAGAACAGAGATAAATCCAAGGCCAACAACAATGATTTCACTAAATGTGAAAAATTTGGATCATCTACCACTCTGACACAATGTCTAGGGGAAGAGACAGCCATTCCAGGCCGTATGAAAGTCCTTGGGGGGTCATCTGAGTTTCAAAGAGTATGTTGTAATAGTGAGCAAGTACTGTGACAAGTTAAATTTCCCAAGTTCCAGCAATGACACTATTTCATAGATAAGATCTGGAGTATTCCCACCCTGCTGAATCTTGTATAATGGGCAGAAATAATCAAAGATAAGTGGTCCACAAATAACTTGGCCTTTTGCCATGAAGGTGGTAACCAGATGTTGAATTATATTTGGAAGTCTACCAGGAGTCATACCATGTACAATGTGTCATCACACTATGCCAATAAATACTTGTAGGTCTTCAAGGATAGCCCCATACAGAGTGCCATGCAACAATCCAAATGAAAGGTGACCAAACTTTGAATGACTATAAAAAGGATCCCCTGATCCAGAAATGGGTGTGATTTGTGTACAAGATGGATTTGTACAAAGGCTCTCCTAACCATAGCTACCACCTGCTCTTTGAACAGGAGCTGAGAATCCAAACTGCACATGTGATCTATCTGTTAGTCCTACCTCATTCAGAAATAAAAGAGAAGATTTAAAAAAATTTGGTTTAGCTAGGGTTAAGGCAAAGCTTTCTTTTTCATTTGAATATCCTCAGATTCCAGACACTGGGAAAGAATTCTGATGGCATCACTTAATCAACTAGGATAGAGCTATATGGCTGATGCTATCAGTACATCAATGGTTCTTAACCCCATGATTTCATTCAGTGGCCTCATGTAGATGTTAAAAATTAATGGAGAACAGAATCCTAAGGAACCCTGCAAAGCAGGAGATTAGAAATGAAACTCTCCCCATCTGCCAATCCTGGAAAAATGAGAACCACTGCAACCCAACGTCAAGCTATAAAAATAAATGGCATCAAAGGTCATTGAGAAATCAAGAAGATATCAAATAGTCTCCCAGTGGTCCTTCATGTGTTCTTCTGGACCCTCTTTGCTCAAGTGGACCCAAGTCATTTTGAAAAGGGCTACTGGTTGCCAATCTATGATAAGGGCAGAAAACATCTTGCCATCTTTATTACCACAAGGTGATTTTAAAAGGTTTTTGCCAGTTTCTGATTGTGCTTTCTTAGGTATCTTGTCTGTTACTATACCTGTGGGAATCAGGCGTTAACTCAAAGACTCAGTAAATATAGGGAGCTCAAGAGAACTCTGCTCCAGAGGTGGAATCACCATGGAAGCCAAGGACCAGTGATTGTAAAAGAGATGCTTGACTATAAAATGGCCAGTAGGCTCTGCTGGCTGATTCTACCATTTAGAAGTCACTTAATCGTGTCACCAACAGAGTAGTAAATGAAACATGTCAGATTGTATTTATGATAAAACCTTAATTAGAATAAGGGCAAATCTGTAGTTCGGGAAAGTATGGCTAAGCCTAGCTTGGAGGTTGGGGAACATATGAAAGCAATATAATGAGTACATAGCAGGAAAAAGGATGCTGCTGGGGTATATTTGTATCTAAAATACAAAGGAGGAAAGACTCAACAGTCCTGAAATGAAACCCCTCCCATTCCTACTGCAGTGACTGGTGGATATTTTCTCTCTGGGTAATGATATGCTGAAAGAGGCTACTTCGAAGCCAGAAAACAAACTATTTTGCCTACAAAAATGCCACACTCACAAATCAAAACATCACCATTCAGTGATGACTTGAACCTTGCCCCAAGCAGATATAGGATAGAGAATGGCAACAGATCAGCAAATTTTGCGGCAACATCATTTGTGCACATGCTAGTTATACAGAGCTTTAATTCAACCTTTAACAGCTAAGGCCCTTTAAGAGCTCATATTTCTTTCTACTCTCAAAAGCAATTTTACCACCCAGCCAAACTAATTTCTGATTTGCTCTTTTTAATCAAGAGGCACAATTCCAATTCCTTTTATTTTAATCTACCAAGGATAAAGCATGGTATTTATAATTCTTTGGTCTATGTTCTGTTTTATGTACAATCAGAGGATTGTAGAAGATTACTTTGAGATTATTAGTGCAACCTCCTACAAGAGCATGAATCCATTACAATATTCCTGAGAGGTGATCATTTCCCTCCAGCAAAGGGAAGCTGAGGCATCTCCTGAGGCATCTGTTCTACCATTGAACAGGTCCTACCAAGATCTGCTTCTTTGTAATTTAAACCCATTATTTCTTGAACTTGTCCCCATTTCAGAAGAGGAGGTGGTCATTCTGGACCCCTCCCCTAATGTCCAGAACTGGGCTGCTCCTTCTCCATTTCAGAATATAACTCCTTCATATCGCTGGTGCCAGCTGTGAATTCCCCTCGTTGGCCACTCCTCTGGCGAAGCAGAAGCACTTGGTGGAAGCTCCAGGGACGGTTCTCCTTCGTCGGAGGACGTGGGGAGAGGGGGAGGAGGCAATCAACCGACTCGGTCTTTTCTAGATGGCGCGCTGGGCTTCCCAGGACCTTGCAAAGCACCCACCAGTGGGCTGCATGTCCTGCCTTACGCGGCCGCTGGAAAGTATACACAGACATACCGCCTCAAATGAAAGCACCCAGGGATGGTCTCGAGGCAACTTTTTGGCAGAAGCAGAAGGCAGGGCAGTCCTTTACAGATGCGCCTTCCTGGGAAAGTCTACGAAAGTTGCGACCGCCGCTTTTTCCTCCACACGCGTGGACTCTCCAAACAAAGGCCGGAGGCAAGGCATGTCCCGTCCCCCCCTTTGGTCTCTTCGGGGCGCCAGCTCGCAAAAGCCGCTCCGCTTCTGGCCCTACTCTTTCCGGGCTGAAATTCAGCACGTTGGCAGAGCCAGTCCGACGCCGCCCGACGCTCTTCCCTCCCTTCTGCAGCGCGGCCGCTCTTTGAGGGGCCACCACTAGGAAGGCTCCTTCGGGCTCCTGGATCGCAGCGAAAACAGGCGAGCATCTACTATTTGCTTAAGCATATTTGATAGTTACAAGAAAAAACAAGTTCGTGACCCCGAGAAATCCTTCCAGACCCATTCATTTCCCCTGTCGCCTCCTCAGTGAAGGGTGAATCGGGCTGGCGCTCCTTCCCCAGCCGAGGGGATTAAACGATTCGCCCGGCGTTGCTTCTGGTCCGAGTTGAGCAACGTCCGCGGATTTCAGCCTGAGTAGAAAACGAAAGGGCTGCTGCCCCGCGCCCATCCATCAATCCGTTAAAGAGAGGAAAAAACAGCGAATCCCATAGAACGGAGAGCTCATTTAAATTCAATGAAATTCTTTGAATCTTGTCCTAATGACATTTCTTGTATGCTATCTTTGTATTCCAATTATTTTAAAAACTACAATATTTGGATAGAAATTTATTTATTTTATTTCAAATAACAAACATGCTAAGCGATGCGATACATGATGCAATGTTAATACAACATTGACTAGCCGACTCAGTTTTCATTGGACGGGCAGGATTCCTGTCTATCGGATTAAGCAAATTAGAAATGTATTCTGATCGGATATTTACAAAATGTTAATAAAACAACTGAGTGAAAATTAAATACTATACGTTCGGCGCGGTCTTGTTTTGTTAATTAATTTTGTAATAATGGAAGAGTTATTGTAAAGTAACCTCAATTTGGTCTCATAATTGATAGTTCTTTTATTAGCCCAAAGGTCAGTATGGAGTCCGCTTTTTCTACGTGGAGCGCCTTTAGTTTCTTCATCCGAAATGCGGTCCAATTCGGTTTCGTCCAGGAGCTCGCGCGCTTTCCCTTTCCCACCTGCCGTCCGTCCGTCTGTCTCCCTCCCCTTTCACCAAAACGAAGGAAAGCCCAGCCGGAGAAGCGCTCGTCGGCTCTGGGCTTATCCACGAGCCAGGTGAAAGCAAACACGGGACCCGGCGCGCCACCCGAAATCAACCCGGCCACTGTCGACTCGGACCGTCCCGCGCACGGCCTCCAGCGGGTTTTGCTCTGGCCTGGCCAACGAAACCCCACGCGAGGAAAGGCAGCAGAGAGCGCCGTCTGCCCGCCCTGGACGGCGGCGTAGGTTAAGCAGAATCCGACTGTGGGCCACTTCCTTTGTCGCCCAGCCGGAGGTGACCCCAGGCAAATGGCCCGGCGATTGGGGCGGCGCGGCCGAGCGGGAAAGGACTCTCCGAAGCACGGCCTGCCTGGAGAGGGAGCAGCACTTACAGCTCTGCAGCTCCCGCGGCACCGAACAGCCGTCGCCCAGTCTCGCCGCGCCTCTGGACTCGGGGCAACGTAAGGCTCCACCTCACCCCGACACCTTCGGCGCCGGGTCTGCTCCGCCGCAGCACGGAGAAGGAGCCGCCGGCCGAGTGGCTCCCTTGCGCGGGGAACATCGGCTTTATGGATGGGGCCATCGTCGCCCCCAGCCAGCCGCCCTCGGGCAATGCTCTCCTACCCCGCCCCATCGCTCGCTGCGTGCCGGCCGCGGAGCCCCCCGCCTCTTTCCTAGGTGGGGCTCCAGACCACGCCTTTGCCCGAGGCGCTTCCCCGTCGAGAGGAGGGGAAGCCTCCAAGGAGGAAAGACCGCGGAGGGGGTCGCCGGGGGCGGGCGGGGGAACTCCTGAAGTGGAAAGAGGATCGGGCCGTTGCTGCAAAGGAGACGAGCTTTCTGAGCACTCGGGGGGCAGAACCAGAGAGCGGCTTTGAGGAAGATGCGCACACAGTCACAAGAAAAAGAAGGCTAGGTCCTTTCCTCACACCTCGATCATTAGGGGGGAGCGAGAGAGCTTGTGCTCCATCTCGGTAGTTTCCGCAGCTACTCGCATTGTAGCTATCCCAGCCACCATAGCTTTGACTTTCTTTTCGAGGAAATAAGAGGAAAAATAGGACAGGGTAAAATGCCTTTTCTAACAATACTTCCCTGCCACTGAAAAGCTATTTCCTAGACAGCGATGACCACCTCAGAGATTTAAGCATTCTCCAAGTCCCTTTCACCATAATTTATAGTAAACGTTTGGAATAGCTTTACTTATCTTAACCATAATTCTATATATTGTTAGACTAAGGTGGACTAAGCTTAACTCCTTTTTGAGCTCCAAAACTAATTTTAACCCCCCTCAAATATATAATTATTTTGATCTTTCCTCAACTTGATTCAAAACTTTTCTAGTTTCATTTTTGCCTTTTTTACAAATTGAAAATTTTACAAATTGAAAATTCAGCATTCACTAAATAATTTATCTGTATTTCAAAGATATACAGAGTGTAAAATACTTTGTATATCAGAAATGGTGGTCTCTAGTCAACAATGATACAAAAGAACATAGGAAAATGTGATTTGTGACCCTTTGTGAATAACAACTTGCACTTTGCCATACGCTGCAGAAGTGTAGGGTTGGTCCATTCTCAAAACCAATGCATCTGATTAGATAACAGTCAATTTTGGGGCGACATTTCCTTGAATAGGATGTTGATAGGATGTTAATAAGCATGTTGTTGATAATCTATTTGAGCTATCCAATGGATGCATTTGCCTTTTATGCAGGAAATGAAGGATCATCCGTTAATTTGAACAGCTGTGGTGCAAGCTGTGGTGAATTATATTATTTACCAATTTTTATACATATATACTTCTAAGTTGTCCAGAATTAGTGGAATAATGGCTTGTAAGTGTATAAACTCTTATTAATCAATAAGGAAGACTTAGACGCAGGAGTAAGGAAAGTCATTACACTATAAGCTAGACTTCTAAATGTAAATTAAAGTTGAATATAACATACAAACCTTGGTTGTTTACAAATCAGATTTTAATAAAATAAAGGGCAAGGCTAATGTATTTGTCCCAAACTACCTTGCAATATTTGGAGGAAAGGAATATCTCTCCTCTTCAGAAAACATGGCATATTTAATGTCTGTGACATTAATAATTCTGAGTTCCCCAACCTTTTTGGCTTTGGGAGTGGGGGAGGGGATGGTTTCACATGTGCACACACACATGCACTTGCCTGCTGCTAACTAACTCCAAGGAAGCAACCACTATGTTGTTTAAATTTGATACAGCATCGGTTATATAAGGAAGGTAAGTAGAACTCGCTGCTGATCTAAAATAAGTTAGACTCTTGGACTAAGATTTACCTTGTTATGACTGAAGTTGTTCTTTCCCTGATCAGGCTGTTATGGGATTGGAGCATTGATTTTCAGTTGTTACTGGAATCACAGATAGCAACTGTGGGAAAGAGAACTTTTGTACAATTGCCATTAGTGACTTTGAGCCAGTTGGATTTGGTAGCAGTTATTAATGCCTTGACTGCATCCCATTTGGATTATTGTAACAAATCCCAAGTGAGAGTTCCATTAAAAACATCCCAAGCTGCAATTGATGCAAAATATAGCCGGTAGACTGATAACTGATACAAAGTCCAGGATCCTGTGAAACCTCTGCACTGGTTGTGTACTGTTTACTACACATAATTTAAGCAGTATATATTTATTTTCCTTTATCATGCTTATAAACCACTAAGTTGGTACTCTAACACATTGTACATGGAGCTCCCCTTGAAGATCATTCAGAAATTTCAACTGGTATAGGATGCAGCCGTGTGGGTAGTAACTGAGGCCAGATATATGGCACATGTAACACCACTCCTGCATGAGCTGCACTAGTTACCAGTGTGTTTCTGGGTGCAATACAAGGTGCTGATGATAATCTATAAAGCCCTATACCTGAGGGTACCTGAGGGATCGCCTTTTCTCAAGTGTTTCTGCCTGTCCAATTAAATCAAATAGGATGAGCATGCTGCAGATCCCGTCAGCCAAAGAATGCCAGCTGATGGGAAGTAGAAGATGAGCTTTTTCTGCAGCAGTCCCTGCTCTGTGGAACATCCTCCCTCTGGAGATTAGAATGGCCCCAACTCTGTTAGCCTTCCATAAAGCTTTAAAAACTATCTATGCTCCTCTGTGCCAGATGTCTTTCTTTGTATGTACTCAAATACAATGTTTCTGGATTTTCTGTGTGTGTATTTCAGTGTTTGTGTATATTTCTTCAACTTCAGAGAGGAAGATGATTACAAATCCTGTTAGAATAAGATCTAGCAGAACTTGACAGTCATTCAGGTATTGTCAGAAATATATTTTGGTAAAATAAGCAAATGAAATGATGGCCCTCAAAATGTCAAGACATGGGGAAGTAGATCCTTAGTCAAAAATTCTAATAACTTTCTATTTTATCGTTTTAATGAACTTGACAAAGAACTTGGTATCTAAAACACATAAGATACCCAATACATGCTACTTTGGCACTGAGAGACATCTCTCAGTCCATTCCTGACTATTGAGGCCTAACTCTTGCACTTGGCTTTGACAACATAAGAGGACTAGGTGAAGATTAATAGATCCATGTTCTGAAGAACTATCACAGCATTGTCTGCAATGAAAAGGGTGCAAGGTGTTTTCCAGCTGAGAATACTAAAGTAATACTGACTGCTGAGCCATCCCCTACTGTGTAAAACCCCTTAAGCTCCCATCTCACAGGGATGCAGATGGAGCAGATCCAATGGTCTAGGCCTTGTTCTTCACTGTGTGTGCCCATAATATTGCCTTCATCTTGTTATCAGCCTATGAATGAGATAGAATTATGTTTCCCTTAGGCTTAAAGCAGTATTTTCCCACTTCAACGAAATGCTGTCCATGGCTGTACTGAAATGAGTGCCTCTACATTCCTTAGGTTTATCATCCTTATCCTCAAAAGTCAGGGATTGCAGCGACTGAGAACAGAAAGCCCATTGTAATGTAGCTGTTAAGGCAGTGTTTCTCAACCTTGGAAGCTTGAAGATGGGTGGACTTCAACTCCCAGAATCCCCCAGCCAGCGCTGGGAGTTGAAGTCCACCCATCTTCAAGATTCCAAGGTTGAGAAACACTGTGTTAAGGTATTGAATTGCAACCAGGAAAACATTTATCTAAAACTAAGCGGTGGAGGAGTATCAGACCAGGTGAGGTTGCTGTCTCCACGAATCAGTGCTTCCACGATTGGCCAGCAAGGCATCGATAACTATTTATTTATATCCTGTCTTTATTATTTTTACAAATAACTGAAGGCAATGAACATATCCAACCCATCTTCCTCCTCCTATTTTCCCCACAGCCACACACTTGTGAGTTGAGACTGGCCCAAGGTCACCCAATTGGCTTAATCTCTAGACCAGTGTTTCTCAACCTTGGAAGCTTGAAGATGGGTGGACTTCAACTCCCAGAATCCCCTAGCCAGCAGCGCTGGCTGGGGGATTCTGGGAGTTGAAGTCCACCCATCTTCAAGCTACCAAGGTTGAGAAACACTGCTCTAGACCAAATTCCAACCTTTGATCAAACCTCTGCGCTAACTTTTAAACCTCTTTGCCCTTACAAAAGTGCTTCTTATGTACACGTCTGTCGTTTTCCGGTGAGGCTGAAAATTTAAAGTTAAGAACGCGATTGAAACCGGCACACAGTTGACAACTGCTACCTTAGATTACATATCGCAACAACCCCGCACCTTAACTGTCATGCTATTTTCTTCAGCCAGGATTTGGTATCAGGTATTGGTAAATGACGTGTCAATTCACTCATCTCGTATTTGATTGGTTTTTCTACAGAGTCTTCCTTAGAATACCAAAACTTCAGCCTGTCCCTCAGTGTAATTCGTTGATTCGATTGGAGAATAGATCTTCTGTCATCTCAGGATGATTCTCGATTGGCTACTTGGATTGCCTCCCCCCCTCCCCTCCCCCGTAGCGTCACGCAGCAAGTTCGGTTGTGGTCGGTTTCCACGTCAGAGAAAAGAGCGGAGCCGGTGTTTGTTGCTCCGAGGCCGCTTTTCTTCGGCCTGTGGCTGACCTGGCTCCCGAAATGCCAAGGCGCCTGTCGACGCCCGCCAAAGCCGGCCCCGTTTTGAACGACGCCGGATGGATGGAAGGGTGAGCAAGGGAAGGAGGGCGGGATCGAGCGATCAGTCGCAGAGACGCTCCAGTTGGGTTTAGGCCTGTCTCACCGGCGGCCGCGTTGTTACCAGCGAACAAGCGGCGGTGAGTCCAAAAGCCGAGCCACCTGGTTTTCCTCACAGCCGCCTGAGGAATTGTTTTCCTACCGACTTCTAGTACTGGAGACGGGGCGGGAACGTCGGGCAGCTGGAGATCTCCGAGGTTACTGAGTCTTCCGCGAATGGCCCGAAGTACGGCGGACTTCGCAGTGTATCATTTACTGCCTTGTGTGAACTAATTCCTCGGCAATGCAGCCCAACGGTAGCTGGCCTACCTTTTTTATTTATTTATTTATTTATTTATTTATTTATTTATTTATCCAAAACCGGCGGTTTCCCTGGACAAGGCCTGGGTTTCAGGTTGGGTGGCGTGGAGGTAAAACGTGATCCCTCCCCTCTGTCTCTCTCTCTCCCCTCCCGTTGTTGAATGCGAAATCTTTACTTTTTGCTGAGTGGTTTCTTGGGAATTGCGAAAATCTGGAGGGAGACTGAAAATGGAAAAGAGCTGTAGAGTACTGTACTTCTGTTCAAACAGATCGGGAGCAAGGTGATCATCAGCTGTCTGGTTTAAACGGAGGTCTGAAGGAGTGATGTTGTTTTTGACAGCTGGTTCCTGTTCTATCGTTTGGTTTGGGTTTCTGATTTAGGGACCTGAGTCAGAAGCAGAACTTTGTGGAGTTTCCTCCATCCATTGACAATGTCTCCCTATCCACTGCCAAAGTCAGTGATAGAATTACCTAAGTTCTAGCCATTATTGAGTTGCTAAAACAATAGCAAAGAGAGGTTTATATTGCCGCAGTGATGGATGACTGCTGAAAAAAAAAAAGTTAGAACACGGTATAAATTACAGATAGGGAAATAGCTTGAAAAAATACGTACTGAATTAAATGGATTGGCTAGTTTTGAACCATGTTGTGATTTATCACAATGTGTTAAATTAATGCATTTTTCAATTCAATTAGATTTGGAGTCTAACCATGAGCCCTATCCATTATTCATTCAAATCTAGTTATATACTATCTTGATTTATTTCAAACAATTGTTAGATATGAAAAAGGTTGATTATAGCATGAATTGGAATACTTAGAACACTCTCTCTCTCTCTCTCTCTCTGTAGATCTATATATTGGTCAAGATATTAATTGTGCTGTCTGTTTAAATACTTGAATACAGCTTGTCTTCATTACTTTTTATGGAAGGTAGAATGTATTGCAATTTTTGTTTTCTTGTTAATTTTTTTAGCTTGTTTTAGGTTGCATGAAGTTAGCAAATAGGAGATTGCAGATTCTTATTTAGGTACATATAGTAGTGGCCAAAATTGTGGAAACCTTATGGGAAAAGTGTATTTTTATGCCATCACTACCACTATAGGGAGATCTTAGTCTCATCACTCCAAATAACACTGTCCCATTGTTCCTCTCTCCAGGTAACATGGGTTTTAGCCCAGTTTTCAACTTTTGTTGATAAAAGTGGCTTTTTTCTTGGAATTCTAGATTTTAGGCTAAATTCCTGCAGTCTGCACCGAACAGTCCTTGCACTCCACATTGCATTGTGCCATTTCATCTTTTATACACCCAGATGATTTTCTTCTGTCATGTAGGCACAGTCTCTTAATTCTTCTATCATCACTTGCACCTTTTCCTGCCTTTACCAGTGTGGTTTTGTAGTGACTGAGTCTCCTTATACCTCTTCAAAAACTTAGAAATGCTACCTTTGGTTAAGTTTCCACCAATTTTTCTTCTGATTTCTTTATAACTCTAGCCTTGTTCACTTAATAATACTATTTTACATCACTTTCTGGGTGACCAGACAACTCTCTGCACCATTACTTTAATTTTATTACGTTTTACAAGCTCACTAAATGAAAGAACACAAAAAACCCCAACCAACTTGATAGCGACCAACCTCTCAGCTCCAATACATGACATCAATAACTGAATCCTACTGTGATCTGATTGGCTCATTGCCAAAACAAGATGACATCTGATTGGCGCTCTACTCATGCTCATTGGCTACAATCAGATGAAGAAAAGCTACCTGATATCAACCTAAGCAAGTTGTGCTTCCTTTTTCTGGTTATTTGACTATAACTTTTCATAGAATAAACTTTGTTGCATTACATTCTTGATTAAATTATCAAGAATGGAAAGCCATTGATATATAATTTTATGGTACTACTCAAAAAAAAAAAGTGGTGTTATTAGCCATCAAACCTCAAAAATACATTTTCCCCAAAAGGTTTCCACAATTTTGGCCACAATGCATGGTTGGGCCTGTTACACAAAAAGATTTGTTGCTCTCTGATGAGTAGATGGGTTGTTTTATATCATTTGAGCCACTAAATGGGATTCAGTAAGGGTTAGCAATGCTGACATATTGCTAACATGTACAGATGCTAATAAAAGTTTACTGATTTATGTTTAGTTTAGGAGTTGAATTCTAAAAGGTAAAATGGATATATTCAGCTTACTGGAGACTTGACACATGCATTTTTCTTTGTATTTTCCAACCTGCAGAAAACTATGATACTAGTAAATTCAGCAATTTGTTGGTATAAACCTAGCCTGCCCAATCAATCCATACTTTGAATCCGAGTAAGGATATGGCTAGCTGATGAGAGCTAAATAGCTTGAAATAGATCTATACTAGTCTCCCTTTATTTCTTTATCAGCAAAATATAAATTTGGTATAAAATGGTTCGTCGTGAATGTGACTGCTTGAGGGCTCCTGGATTGGAGCTGAAAGGTGAAAGAGAAGCAGGATTCTCCCTCCGATATTGGGGTAGACCAGGTGGTTCAAAAGCTTCACTTGTTTGGTAGCCCAGTAATTAAGAAGTTTCTTAACAAATACAAATCTTAAAAATACTCAAATTTTATAGAGTACTAGTACTGATTTTGGTGTGATACTATAACAACATGCTGATTTTAAAAATCGAGGGCTATAATTTAAATGGGATTACTTTTAATTATGATTCTTTGCTTTATTATTTATTTCAAGGATTTTCTTCTAGTTCTAACGTTATCATTTTATTTATATTTTACTTGTGCAAAACTAGAACTAGCCAATTATTTTAGTAAAAATTCCATTTCATGATATTACTGAGATAAATTTAGTAAATAGAATGACCTATGTAATTTGAAATAGAATAGTTCCTGTACTGAGAATACTTCATAAAGATGTGAAGTGTTTGATCTATAAAACTATGAGCGAAGAATTTATATCAATAGGCTTAAAAGATTAATAGAGTAATTTTGTACATTGATCCACAATTAAAACTGAAATTATTATTTACTGATGAACTCAGTAGATAAAATGTTATAATTGAGGTTGAAATGCAACAGATTAAATCTATAATTATTATATAATTGTTGCTGTTTATGTTCCAAATGAGCATAAAATGAAATTCTTTAATCGTCTTATGGACCAATTGATTATTTTTTATATGAGAACTGTTGCAAGATGGGGTATTGGAATAGAATATTTGATAAAACTTCAGTTAGATAAATTAAACTTAAGACAAATTACCAAAGTCTTTTTAATATGTTGAACAATCTATCTTGTGGATATTTGGAGAAAGAGGTATGGTACTCCAGAGAATACACTTATTTTTCAGAATGCCTTGTATCTTTTTCAAGAATTGATATAATTTGAATTTCTAAGAATCTTCCAAATAAGATTTCTAGGATGGAAATTTTATCTAGAACTTTTTCTGATTACAATCCTATCAGTTTGATGCTTAAGCAAAAATCTTAAGCATCGTGTTAAAATTTTAAGGTCCCCACAGGCCTTGTGATTTCTTCCTACCTAGCCACTGATCCATCCTGAATGAGCACACAAAGTGGCTCCAGCTTGCAAGCCTTTGGCTTGTTTCTGAGAAGCCTAGCTGGCTGATGCCTCTTAGTCCATGGTGTGGGGAAGGGAGTTGTAGTGCTCCCACAGTTGTAAGCAACAATCAGATATTCAGGCAAGAATCATAAGTCCCCCCCGCACACGCCCTCCCACGTGCATACGCCCCATGCCCCCTGCATGTGCCCCACCCCCTGCATATGCATGGCAGAGACCCGACAACCACCTAGTCGGTGGGAGGCGCGCGCACATGTGTGGCACAGCTGAACTAGGGCAATAGCTCACGTACCCACAGAGGGGGTGCTGTGTGCCACCTGTGGCACATGTGCCATAGGTTCACCATCATGGTTATAGATCTTCTAGTCCAACCCTCCGCCCAAGCAGGAGGCCCTACTATTTTTGACAGATGGCAGTCCAGTCTCTTCTTGAAAGCTTCCAGTGACGAAGCTTCCACAACTTCCGAAGGCAAGCAGTTCGATTGGTTGATTATTCTCACTGTCAGAAAATTTCTCCATATTTCTAGGTTGAATCTCTTCTTGATCAATTTCCATCCATTATTCCTTGTCTGACCTTCTGGTGCTTTGGAAAATAGCTTGACCCCTTCCTCTCTGTGGTAGCCCCTCAAATATTAGAACATTGCTATCATGTTTCCCCTGGTCTTTCTCTTCACTAGACTAGCCATGCCAAGTACTTGTGACCATTCATTGTATGTTTTAATAAAACAATTAATAAAATAATATGTCTAATAAAACAATTCCCATATTAAGAAGTATTATGTAGCTATCCGTCTTTTCCTGATAGGGGACTCGAGACTCTAGGCATGGGATTCACTTTGTCTTCTAGCTCTACAGACTGGGTTGTAGTTTGAAGAGACGCCCCTTCTAGTGCCTCTCCCAGTTTCAACTCAATCTCGAGTAGTTTAGACATGTTTGAAAGTCTTCCTTTGGATATCAGAGTTGGTAGATAGAAAGGACTTGTCAGCATTTCAAGGCCCCGTAGAGATCCCTGGGCTCAAAGTTGCTGCAGTGTTTGGTTTTTTCGCGTTGACAATCAGTGCACAGCAGCTGAAGGAGCAGGCAGAGCTGTCGGAGCCATTTAGGAGGCTGCTGACAGGCATGCCGCCATTTTGTGTGCCAAATTGCTTCAGCTGGACGGCGGATTGAGCCAGAGTGCTGGGACAGCGGAGGATTGACCCAGCACTCCCCGACAGCCGCAGAGAAGCTAAGTAGAGGTGTGGGGGCGATTGCAGGCGCCGGTCAGGTGGCCGTGCGAGCCCTTTTTAAGGGTTTTACAGGCACTGGGGCGCACAAAAGGCCCAGTTTATCTGCGGCTTAAGTGGTAACAGTTTTTTGACATGAAACAGCTGCCAGAGCCGTTGGCAGCGGTGACGGCCATTTTGTCAGACCATTTTAACGTTTCGCAGCCATAAATTTCAATAATGGCTGGCAGAAGGGCCTGGTTCCCAGCCCTTGGGCATTGCTCCAGATTAGGGAGACTGACCCTGTTCTACGAAGTTGTCTCCAATTGGCATCCAAGACCTCCGAGGTTTACCTCTTGTGAGGCGGGGGTGAAAATTTAGGAGCGTGAAGGACAGCAGCCCGAGCCTGCTCAGGAGCCTGAAAGCCCCAGCCAGGATATATGGTAGACAAGAGACTGGCTGGTTCAGACTGGCAATTGTCAATTTCACCCGCTTAGGGCTGGTTTGCTGCTGCAGCGGCTTTCGGGTATGGCTCTGTCACAACAGAACCAAGGATTGGTGAGTTCCCGATGGTCTGATCCTTGTGACAGTACCAAAAGGCCTGTGGTTGCTTTCCTCATTGAGCCCTGCTGTGAATTACTGTGAGGTACGCAATTGCAGTATTATTGTTGGACAGCCCTTCTTTGGACTGCAAAGTTCAGTTGGCAGCTTTACTGCCAGTTGGGTCTAAAGAATTGTAGACTCACATTGAACTGGTGTCTGAGATGTCATTTAATGGCCCTATGGAGCTGGGGGAAGGATCCCACTCCCACGGGGCGAAGGGGCAAGGCTCCAGACACCGGCATCAGAGAGCAAAGAGTGGCAGCATGGAGGCTGCGGCTAAGATAAGGGCCAAGGCCATATCTATCAGAAAACCTCTAAGGCTCAGGAGAAAGCAGAAAAACGACTCAAGAAGGCCTTAGAGAAGCAGATAGGGTGGGGTGTTAAAGCGGCCAAGAAGCGCAAGCACCTCTGTTCCCACAAAGTAGAGAACAGAGCAGGACCTGTACAGCAGTTGGCAGAACCCGCATTGGATCCCGGATTTGTTGGTGGAGCCAGGCTGTTCTGCCCCAGCTCCGGATTCCCAAGGATATAGACATACACCAACGGTCCTTATCAAATTCATTTAGTAGCACGAATAAACCAAAGTCCGGCAAAGGTTGGCAACCAGCCCAGAAAGCAAGATAAGACTTTTCCAAAAATGCTCTGTTGATAATTACAAGTTGTTTCTAGCAAGAAACTTACTAATGGTGTGTGACTTAAATAGGCTAAGGGAGTGGCCAATTATCCTCAATCCTTACTCTCGAGGAGACCGTCTCCTCCTGAGTAGCCACTCCTGCCTTTTGGCAGCCCTGCGTGCTCAAGCATTGAGAAGAGGCTCCTCCACTTCACTCTCCACTTGAAGGAGCCTTTGGAGGTTCTGAAGGCCCTGGCTGAGTCTCTGCCTCTGGCACCACATCCTCTTCAGCCTCCTCACTGTCTGATGCGAGCGCCGGCTGCGCAGGCTGCTGGCGTGACACCACACCAGCTTCCTCGTCAGGATCAGTCACGATCTGCGCAGGCCGCTGGCGGGCCACAACACAGGCCCTTCCACTAGTTTTAGAGTCTCACGATCGTTATCTCCACTGCCCTTGGGGGCTGAGATGTACAAAGGCACCAGAGTTTCACCTGCTGTCTCTATTATCCCGACAGAGACGGTGGAACACCAATCCGGGGGTGGGGTCGCATATATGCTGAATATGGTCCAGAAATGGCTCTTGGAGGCAGTGATGCACGGCTTTGAAGCTGGCAGATACTAGCATAGATGGTCATCAATGAGGGTTGAGGCACCCGTTCAGGGTACCTTCCAGCACATTTTAAGCCAGAGGGAACTGCTGTCTCAGCAGAGCGATTCCTCTTCGGCCTCACCTTCTGAGACCGATGACTCTCAGTCTTTAGGGCAGCTAGACCAGGAGCTGTCGGACGAGGAGGGCTTGTTTCTGGACCAACCTGTTTTTAAAGGGTTGTTCCGTCCTCACTTGTTCAAGGCCTTACTATTTAAAGTGAAGGCCTCAATGAAGTTAGGCACCGCTACCGCTAGGCCAGAAAGGTCTATGGCAGAGCAGGATCCGGCTGACTTGTTCTTTTCAGAGCCAGCCACGGAAACGGAAGCCATTCCAGCACCCCCATTATTTTTTGATATGATCCAGAGACAGAGGGCTTCCCTGGGAACGTATCCTAACACGACTTCATACGAGAAGAAGTTTTACAACACGACCCCTGATCTCAACAACCTCCTGCAGGTGCCAGAGGTTGATGAGACAGTGATAGCCTTAGTATCTCCTTCCGCAGCATTAGCAGAGATGGAGGAGGTGTTGAAGCTGGATGATCGAAAACCTGAGCTTGCATTCCGAAGGACTCACCAGGCTGCGGCCTGGGGAATAAAGGTGGCCATGGTGGTTTCTTTCTTTACCAGAGCATCCCTCCTCTGGTTAAAGTAGATGCAAGAGAGAGTGCCGGCCAGTGATGTCAGAACTCATAAAGAGTTCAACAAAGTAGTGGCGGCGGTAGAATTCACTGCAGATGCCACTGTCAGCTTCTCAGAACTGACATAGAAAAGGGAGGAGAAGCCTGAACTTTTGCCTGCTAAATCCCTTTGAAGATTCGGTCTCCTCAGAGATGGGGAGGGGGGAGACATTCCTGTGACCTGACAAAAAAGGAATCAGGAAAGTGACTTGGAAGATAATCAATGAGAAGCAGAGAATTGGGGATCGGAAAGGGTGGGATTGGGGGCAAAGGTCAGTACTGACTGCGAAAAGAGTCAGGATCAGACTGCTGTGCTCGAATAAAGAGAAAATTTCCTTAAAGATCAGCAGTTTGGAAGTTCATTTATTTTGAGATAGCATCGAAACCTGACAGACGGTCAGTACTGACCTTTGCCCCCCAATCCCTCCCTTTCACGACCTTAAACCAGCGGGGCATTTCGGTTTCCTAAAGACTCTGCATTTAGCACAGAGACAGTTTTGGTGGCCCCACATGAGAAAAGATGTAGACAGCTATGTAAAAAGTTGTACCATCTGTGCCACGATGAAAACCCGACCAGGAAGACCCCCGGGGCTGCTGCAGCCAATGGCTGAACCATCAAGGCCATGGGAGGAGATTGCTATGGACTTCATAGTCGAGCTGCCGAGGAGCGGCGGAAACACAGTGATCTGGACTGTAATAGACTTATTCTCCAAACAGGCACATTTCACACCCTGCAGTGGACTATCCTCAGCCCACCAATTGGCCAAACTGTTCGTGAAACACATTTACCGCCTGCACGGAGTACCCAGAAGAATCATCTCCGATCGAGGTGTCCAGTTTACAGCGAAGTTCTGGAGGGAATTCCTTCGATCCATAGGATCATCCCAAGGCCTCAGCTCAGCATTTCAACCGAGCACCAATGCGGGGGTGGAGAGATTGAATGCCATGATAGAGCAGTACCTGAGGTGCTACGTTGACTACCAACAATCGAACTGGGCGGACCTCTTATCATTTGTGGAGGTCGCATATAACAATGCTGTCCACAGTAGTACAGGACTAACCCCATTTAAGATAGTGAGTGGCATGGATTTCGTCCCCATGCCAGAGTACCCAAGGGAACATCCTTCCTCAGTTAGCTTGACTGAATGGATGGTAATGCTGAGAGAAACCTGGGAGAACGTCAAGAAGGCATTAGACAAAGCGGCACGGTCTTATAAGAAACAAGCAAATAAGCACCGAACCCCCCAAAGGCCGTTCTGAGTAGGGGAGAAGGTCTACCTCTCCACCAAGTATTTAAGACTCAGACTCCCGACCAGGAAACTGGGCCCGAAATTCATAGGACCATTTCCAATAGTGAAAATAATCAACCCGGTTATAGTACAATTGCAGTTGCCCCGGTTACTAGGGAGGATACACCCCGTTTTTCACAGTAGCCTCCTGAAGCCTGTGGTAGGGTCAACTTTAAGGCCGGTGCCACGTGACCTCCCAGGACCCTTGATTATTGGAGGCCATACCCATTATGAAGTACAGCAAATTCTTGATTCAAGGTGGCACAGAGGGCGCCTCCAATGGAAGGGTTACCCCTTGTCAGAAGCTTCCTGGGTGAAGAGCACGAACATTCAAGCTGACCGCCTTATAGCTAAATTCCATGCAGATCACCTGGACAAGCTGGGATGGGGTGGGACACACCCTCGAACGGGGTAAAGGTACTAAACTTGTTGTTTATCTCGTGCAGGCCTCATTGGGAGAGTGAAGGGAGAGGGGCCGGATGTCAGCATCTCAGAACTGACATAGAAAAGGGAGGAGAAGCCTGAACTTTTGCCTGCTAAATCCCTTTGAAGATTCGGTCTCCTCGGAGATGGGGAGAGGGGAGACATTCCTGTGACCTGACGAAAAAGGAATCAGGAAAGTGACTTGGAAGATAGCCAATGAGAAGCAGAGAATTGGGGATCAGAAAGGGAGGGATTGGGGGCAAAGGTCAGTACTGACCGCGAAAAGAGTCAGGATCAGATTGCTGTGCTCGAATAAAGAGAAAATTTCCTTAAAGATCGGCAGTTTGGAAGTTCATTTATTTTGAGATAGCATCAAAAGCTGACAGCCACACTGACTTCCGCCAGGTTTGGGGTGCATTCCATTGCCTCTGCAGTCACTGCCAGACACCTGATGTGGCTCAGAAATTGGCAAGCGAACTCCAAGTGGGAGTGGAGGCTGGCATCGGTCCCATTTAAAGGGTCTAAGTTATTTGGGGCGTCCTTGGACCCTCTGTTGATAGAGGCTAGGGACAAAAGAAAAGTATTGCCAGCCCTATCTAGGCGGTTTGAGAACCGAGCCGTGATCCCTTTCAGGCGGTCTTATTTTCGTCCCTATGGGGGATCGAGTTTCAACTGTGCCCAGAGAGGGTTCGCTCAGGGGCAGGGATACCAAACAACATAGTACCACCAGACAGATCAAGGGTTCACAGATCGATACAGGACACGCCCCATGAATAAGCGGCCTTTTCGCAGAGGGGGCAATTGCTCTTTTCGGCGATCTTGCTGACTTCAGGGACAGGGCTCCCATTGGTGGCCGACTGGGTCTGTACACGGACCAGTGGGAGCAGACAACCACAGATGTGTGGGTCCGGGAGACCATAACATCCAGTCTCTCCTTAGAATTTCTTGTATCCCCCCCCCAAGGGTTTTTGTCCGCTGCCCCATTTCACAGGACAAGAGAAACATTATGGACACCGCCATTCAGTACTTGCTAGAAATTTGGGCGGTGGAGCCCATTCCCATAGAACAACAAGGAAGTGGGTATTATTCCATGTTATTTGTAATACAGAAGGCCTGGGGGAGGGGGCGGTTGCGACCGATTCTGAATTTAAAGGGCCTGAACAAATTTCTGAGGTATCGTTGGTTCAAGATGCATTCTCTATAACCGATCTTGGAGAATGTACAAAAGGGAGACTTCTTGACTTCCTTCGACCTCATGGAGGCGTACTTGCACATCCCGATTTCACTGCAACACAGACAGTACCTAAGGTTTTGCTACAATGGCAAACATATCCAATATCGTGCCCTTCCGTTCGGTCTAGCATCAGCGACCCGAGTGTTTACAAAGATCTTGGCAGCGCTGGGGGCTTTGCTCAGGGCCAGGCCGGTCTGGATTCAGGATTACCTGGACAACATCCTGGTCCAATCAACATCTTATGCACGAGCGGAGGGGGACTTACAAACTACAGTAAGCTGCCTGCAGTCCCATGGCTTCTCCATCAATGTGGAGAAGAGCCATCTCGCGCCGACAAATCGCCTTTTACATCGGGGGGGTGATAATCGATACCCTAGATGGTCAAGTTTTCTTGTCCCCAGAGAGATTGCAGAGCATCAGGTATCTGATAGCGCAGATTCGATCCAACAGAGCAATGTCACTAGACTTACTCTCAACTCTATTAGGCAAGATGATTTCTTGCATAAATGTAGTACCTTGGGCAAGGCTCCATGCGCGACCTCTGCAGTGGTTCCTTTTCAGAGGTTGGGCCAGGGCAGTTCCCCAGTCAGAGTTCAGGTACCAGCGAATGTGTTGTCATCCTTCCGTTGGTGGGTGTCCAGTTGCATGGAAAAGGGTTGTTATTTCAGGGACCAAGATCGTCTGCTGGTCACAACAGATGCCAGTCTAGAGGGCTGGGGTGCCCATTGCCAAAACATAGTGGCACAGGGGACTTGGTCAAGGACGGAGTCATGTCGGAGCATAAATTGGCTAGAACTGAGGGCAGCATGTTTGGCTCTCAGGAAATTCAAGGCCCGGATTGCAGGTCATCACGTGCTCCTGTTGAATGACAATGTAGCCGCCAAGGCTCACGTAAACCGACAAGGGGGCACGCAATCCACTGATGGAGGAAGCGAGGCTCCTCTGTTGCTGGGTGGAGAAGCACTTAATTTCCATCAAAACGGAGCACATTTTGGGCTCGAACAATGTACGGGCAGATTGGCTGAGCAGGGCCACCATAGTCCATTCGGAGTGGCGCCTGCTGCCGGAATTGTTCAAGAAGATTGCAGTTTGATTCCGTCAGCTGATCATAGACTGGCAACAGCGAACTGCCTTGCTTCTTCTCCAGGTTCCCAGCACATGGGTTAGAGGAGGTCAATGCCCTTCATTGCCTTTGGCCCCAGGGACTTAGATGTCACAGACTCAGACTCATCTGAAATTAAATCCACAAGATCAAATCCTAGGTACTTCAAGTGGATTAGCTTAATGGGAGTGCAGTTCTGAATGTATCTAAGCAACGTTTCCTACCAGATAGCTTATGTTCTTGTATATTCAGAGTCACTCTTTCGTTTATGGTCTCATGAAAGAGTGTGTCTACAGTTTCAGAGTATTTCTTGATACTTGGATGATGCTGGTTTTCAAGAGATGATACTAGCAAATTAAATATTTGCGGATGCATCTAATGCATTATTTGAGACATATCTACTGGTCATGTATTTTTAATTGGTTTCTAGTTCTATATAGCATATATGTATTTAGTCTGTTAGCAGTCTTGAGTGTTCTAGGGAGAGATGATGATTCTGACTGGTTTATAATGTAATAAAACAGCCCCTCTGCACTTGTGCTGGCCACCCACACAGTCCTATCCACCTGACCTGCATTGTGCCCCCGGACACCGTCCCTGATCTGCATAGCATCTCTTGTGCACTGTTGTGCATCCTTTCAAATTTGTCTGGTACCTTTTGGTCACTCTTTCAACCCTCCGTGACCCATGCTGAGTCCTGCGCACCTCTCCTGCCCTGCCCTCCGGACTATCTCTGCCCTGTATGGCGCCTCTCACATACCCCCTGCACAGTGCCTCTTGAGTGCCCTTTCTAACCCTCCTCCCTACATGACAGCAGCCATGTCAAGTTTCCGAAAGATGCCCTAATTAATTCATGCCTGTAAGCCTGGGAGATGCAACTTCCTAGTGGCTTCCCCATTGACTTTTATTGTGAGAAGCTGGCAGAAAGTTGCCTTCCTAATGACTATGGGATTCAGTTAACAATGGTTACCAGGACTACAGGGATTGCCGTCACTAAGTGATGTTGTCATGCTTTATAACTATTGGTTAGCAATGAAAATTCTGGTCCTAGTTGCCATTATAAGTTGAGAACTACCTTTAACATCAAGAAAAGCTCTGCAGTATTTTTTAAAGATCTAGAATAAAGAGATGTTTGATTGTATTTTAAGAGATAATGATACAGTAAGTTTTTAATATTGATTATACTTGCTCGGGATGAAGGGGGAAGTTTCTTTTATTTTTACTTTTTTATCTTTTTCTTTTTTCCATTTTCTGATTTTTATCTATTTTGTAATGTAGATGTGTATGTTTTACTTACTATATAATCGTTAAATTAAGGAAAACATTGATTTAAAAAAAAGTTAAAGACATAAACAGTAGTGCTGGCAAAATGTGCTAAGAAGGATACAGGGATGTTTGTGGAAAGTGGGATTGGAGGAGAAAGAGAAGCAGTAGTAAAGCAAAAGGCAGGGTAAAAAATTGGGGCATGAATGAAAAATAAAGACAAGAAGTAGCATGAAATGCATTAGGGAAAGCAGGGTGATATATACTATTTGAGATCAGATAGGAAAAAAGACAGTATAGCAGTATTTCTGAACTGACTATTTAGTGAGAAATCTAGCGGTGCATTGAAGCTGAGAAGGTGAGGAAGTGTAATAGGGCATAGCTAACCTTTTTTGGACTTCATGCAGCCCATTTTTGTACTCCTATACACCAGTGTTGAGATATGAAAGGAACTCTATAGTTTTTATGAGTTTGCAAACTCAGTGTTCAGAAACAAATAACTATCAATTAGAGTATATAAAGTAGACTGCTCTGGTGCAATTCAGATCATTGCTACGTTCCCTAAAAATGTCTTCTGTCTCTTTAAAAAAAATATATTTTGGGGCATTTATTTTCTAATTATTTGATCAGATGTGGGGAATATGCTTTTTTTGGTGGAATAGTAACTTGATGTCTCTGTTTTAGGACTACCAGGATTGTAGATAAGAATATTTACACTGTACAAGGTGAAATCAATACAGTAATAGGAGCGATAAAACGCAGTGCAAGATGGAGTACTCATGTACGTTTGGTAAGTTACTAGAAATGGAAGAATTGTATTAATTAAATCCAAATTTTTCTAATAGAATTTATCTTTCAATGTTAAATATTTAAGAGAAATTACAATAATTAATGATCCTATGTTAATATTTGCAATTTTAATCTTTTATGTCGGACCCTACTGGGTCTTGAAATGATTTCAGAGGAATCACAAATTGATTCTCTAAACAAGCCCAAAGGGAATAATAATAAAAAAAAATTTAATTCTACATAAGAGGTTAGAATATAAATTCAATGATGAACTTGAAGATCTGGTAAATTAAACCCACCATTCTCATAAAGCAATCTTATTGCTTTTGGAAATCAAGGGGTCTTTTCTTTGATTTTATCAATCTGTGCAACATACCTAATAGGAATTAGCATTGGAATTCCTCTTGAAATGCATCAGTCTACAAGTTAACTTGTCTACATTAATCTTGTGACTCAAAGGCAGTTTTAATCAACAATTTATACGCAGTGCAGTCTCATCTATACATTCAGACATATTTCAGTGTATTTTAGGCAAAATAGCATCCCAAGTATTTTTTACAATCCAAGCTAATTGTAAATCCCAATTTTTGATAGTATTCTGTAGCTATTTTATCTATTTTTCTTTCAGTATATCCTAAATATACTCTTAAGGAGGCGGTGGTTCGACCTCTCCTCAAGAAGCCTTCCCTGGATCCAGACTCACTTAATAATTATCATCCCGTCTCCAACCTTCGCTTCATCGCAAAGGTTGTTGAGACTGTAGTGGCTCAACAGCTCCCACAATTCCTGGAGGAAATGGAATACCTTGACCCGTACCAATCAGGCTTCCGACACGGTCACAGCACGGAAACGGCATTGGTCGCTCTGGTGAATGATCTCTGGCGGGCTCGGGATGGGGGTTGTTCCTCCATCCTGGTCCTACTTGACCTCTCAGCGGCTTTTGATACCATCGACCATGGTATCCTACTGCAGCGACTTGTGGGGTTAGGGGTGGGAGGCACTGTTTTACGGTGGTTTTCCTCCTACCTCTCGGGTCGCTTTCAGTTTGTATGGGTGGGAGGGCAGAGATCCACCCCGAGGCCCCTTAATTGTGGGGTACCTCAGGGGTTGGTTCTCTCCCCCCTGCTCTTTAACATCTATATGAAGCCACTGGGTGAGATCATTCGTGGCTTTGGGGTGAGATATCATCAATATGCTGATGATACCCAATTATACATCTCCACCCCAGACCACCCCAGAGATGCCCTTTCCGTGATGTCCCGTTGCCTGGAGGAGGTACGGGCATGGATGGGCAGAAGCAGACTCAAACTCAATCCCTCTAAGACTGAGTGGCTGTGGATGCCGGCATCTCGGGTTTCAGAGGCTCCATCACTTTTGATAGATGGGGAAAAACTTGTACCCGTTGATAGGGCTCGCAACTTGGGTGTCCTCCTGGATGCTCAGCTATCCCTAGAAGACCATCTAACGGCCGTGACCAGGGGGGCCTTCGCACAGGTTCGCCTGGTGTGCCAGTTGCGCCCTTTCCTGGACCGAGATGACCTTCGCACAGTCACTCATGCCCTGGTTACTTCCTGCTTGGATTACTGCAATTCCCTCTACATGGGCCTGCCCCTGAGATGCACCCGGAGACTCCAGCTGATCCAGAATGCAGCTGCACGGGTTGTTATGGGAGCCCCTCGTTACTCCCATATAACACCCCTCCTGCATGAGCTGCACTGGTTACCAGTGGTTCTCCGGGTCCGCTTCAAGGTGCTAGTCCTCACCTATAAGGCCCTTCATGACTTAGGTCCGGGATATTTGCATGACCTTCTCCTGCCTGCCTCTCACCGTCCTGTTCGCTCACATAGGGCCGCTCTCCTCAGGGTTCCGACGGCGAGCCAATGTCACCTTGCTGTGCCTAGGGGTAGGGCGTTCTCTGTGGGTGCTCCCACCCTCTGGAATGAATTGCCTACTGAGCTCCGGACAGCTCCTGATCTCCGCTCCTTCCGTCGGGACTTGAAGACTTGGCTTTTCAAACAAATAGGCTTAGACTGATTCCGGGCTTTATTATTTACTACTAATTAATTATTTGGATTAAATTATGATTTTATTGTACTTGTTTCTTAACTTGTGTTCACCGCCCTTAGTCCTTTGGGAGAATGGCGGCATATAAATACATTTAATAAATAAATAATAAATAAATAAATATAAAATTCATTTATTTATACAATGCATTCAGAAAATTTTTCAGATCCCCTTCACGTTTGTCAATTTTGTTATGCTGCAGTCTGATTCTACAGTTGTTGAAATTCATTTTTTCTCATTAATTTACATTGTACCCCATAATGACAAAGTGAAAACAGAATTTTAGAAATATCTATAAATTTATTGAAAAGAAAAAACTGAAATATCACATTAGCATAAGTATTCAGACCCTTGACAACAACACATGAAATTTAGTTCTGGTGCTTCTCATTTCTCCTGATCATTGCTGACATATTTCTTCACCTTGAATGGAGTTGGCCTGTGTTAAATTAAATTGATTGGACATGACTTCGAAAGGTACACACAATCCTCACAGCTGACAATGCATACTGTAGCAGACCAAAATCCATGAGGTCAAAAAATCTGCCTGCAGAACTCACATACAGGATTATTGCAAGGCACAGATCTGGGAAAGCTACATTAAAATTTCTGCTGCACTGAAAGTTCCTAAGAGCACAGTGGCCTCCATAATTCTCAAATAGAAGAAGTTTGGTGCAACCAGGACTCTTCCAAGATGGAGTGGTTCCATCAAACCTAGTTATCGGAGGAGAAGAGCCATAGTAAGAGAGGTAAGCAAGACCCCAATGGTCTTAAAAGCCCACTTGGAGTTCTCAAAAAAGCACCTGAAGGACTCTGCAACTGTGAGGAACAAACTCTAAGCCAGCTTTCATGTGTTTTGTACTGAGGAGAGGCTTCCACTGTGCCATAAAGCCCAGATTAATGGAGGGCTACTGTGATGATTGTCTTTCTGAAACTCTGCCCTATCTCCACACAGGATCACTGGAGCTCAGTCAGAGTGATCATTGGGGTCTTGATTACCTCTCTTACTAAGACCCTCCTCCCCCGATTGCTCAGTTTGACAGGGAGACCATTTCTGGGAAGAGTCCTTGTTGCGCCAAACTTCTTCCGTTTGAGAATTATGGAGGCCACTGTGCTTTTAGGAACTTTCAGTTCAGCAGAAATTTTATTGTACCTTTCCCAGATCTGTGCCTTGCAATAATCATGTCTCTGAGCTCTCCAGGCAGTGTCAGGTCTCTGTTGGAATGTGCCATCTGAAGCGGGGAAGGAGGCTTAGTGGGGGAATGTTCTGATGCTTTCGCTTTTGCTGTAACTGCTTGGGAGCTTGGGGAGGAACATCAGCCCATCTGCACTGTCTCTTTCTCAGCCGATTCCAGCCTGGTATTCAAGGTCACAGCACCCCAAAGACAACCTCTTTTCACCATCATGTCTTGGAGTTTTTCAAAACACCTTTGTGGCATTTCATTGGCTTTGGATGGACATGGGACATTGGGGTAGGGTGGAGGTTGAAGGGGATAGTTAGCTTAATGCTTTGTGTGCAAATTCAGACTCTGCCTGACTTCTCTGCAATCACACTCTCAGTAAAAGTTCCTTTTGAAATACAAACTGCTTCAAGAGTTTTACTTCCTTGAGAAGGTAGCTGAGGCAGGTCCTTACATTAGGTGGAGTCTGCAAACTGGTCAAGGTGCCTGTCCTACCATGAGGACCATGCAAATGATGTCGGCACAAGGTAGTGATCAAGAAGAAACTGAATGCTGGGGTGAAGCTTCAGACAAACTTCAGCCAGGCATGAACTCTGCTGGATGGGTGGAGGAAGCTGCCAGCCTAGGAGACTCAGCAAAGCCTAGATGGGCCATAGGTGCAGGAAAGAAGGACCACTGGGAAGGGGGGATGAAAGGAATCACCCTCACCCGAGGCAGATGTTGGAAAGGATGGAAAGAGGAGATGGGAATGCTGGGGGACGAGGAGGAAGGGGACTATTCCGACCATGCCATGCCAGCCATGCGATTCATGAGGGATGCATTTCAAAGTTCGAAAGCATGAGAGGCCCTGGTTCACATGGGGCGGGGCGGGCGACGGACCGAGCCAGAGGAGGGAGATGGAAAGACCTCATCCCTGGACACCATGGAAGCAGTGATGGCCACCCCGGCAGGAACAGCAAGGACGGCAGGGACCCCACAGAGACACAGGGGTAGGGAATGACCCAAGGCTGGGAGATGGCATGGCTTCTTGCAGACAGAAGCCCCCCACCTGGGGTGAAATTCAATGAAGATCCTCAGCAGCTGGCATTTTTCCTGACCCAGGTCCTCACCTATGTGCAGGAATATGGGAATGAAATCCCCACTGGCTAAGATCAGAGTCATTACTCTGGTATTAGAGGAGGCGGCAGCCAGGTGGATGGTAACCCTGCACAATGCCAGTGTCGCTGAGCTGTGGAATTTCAACTGATTCATGACTGCCCTGAGACAGTGATTTGAAGATCCCCTAGCTGACCGGAAAGCCAGAGATTGCATCAGAACTGTGAGGCGGGTGCAGACCAGCAGCCGAGAACACCGAGGAATTTTGAAAGCTGGCTGCCACCTCGACTGGCCAGAGGACATCCTCGGGAGTTGCTTCAAAGATGGCCAGAACAATGACATGCACAATTCATGCATGGGAGGGGGGCTCCTGTTTGTCTCCATGACTGCTGTGTGCTGGCTGAAGAGAGGTAGAGATCAACCCAAACCAAAACAAGTAATGTAGTGGCAAAGTGTGGAAGAAGTCAACAACCCCCCCCCCCCCCCGAGAGAAAGAAGGAAATTGCTAAAGCCAAGCCCAACCACCATGCTCCTCTGCCTGCTTCAACTGTGGAAAAGAAGGCCATAGAGCAGCAGAGTGCTGAGCAAAGCGCCCCATCAAAAAAAAAAAAAAAAAAAGCAGCAGCTCTGGGAGGCAAAGCGACAACACCACAACCCTGGGTGAAGGAGACGGCCCTAAAAGGCTTGGAGATCGTGGAGTTCACTCCCTCCCCCAAATGAAAGGAGAGAACTCTGACCCCACTGGAGGAAGACCAGGGGCTAACAGCGAGTTGGATGACGACCCCTTGGTAAGTAGCCCTATTGCACCCGTAACTATGCCCATAGAATTACAGCTCCCAGGAACAGGACAGAAAGCCTCCTTAAGAGCCCTTCTAGACTCAGGGTGCACCAGATGCCTGGTGAGTCCGGCTCTGGTGGAAAAACTGAGGATTTGCCCAAGGAGACTCAAATGCCCAATTGCATTTTGCCAGCTGAATGGCTCAGTTGTGGGAGGCATCCCTGCCATGTTTGTCACCGAACCTTTAGGAATGCAGATGGGTGCCCGCTCAGAGACTTTAAGCTTTATAGTGGCCCCAGGGATGGAGAGGCCCCTTGTCCTAGGATTAGCCTGGTTGAAACTGTGGAACCCACAGGTGGACTGGAGAAAGGGATTATAAAAATTGCAGATGGCAAACCCCAATGTAGCCGAGAATGCTTAAATAAGGGAGTTTTACGCCAGGAGACGGGAGCTGAAATGCAAGAGAGACCCCTACTGGCCATCCAAAGGAATACTGGGACTTGAGGGAAGTTTTCAGTGAAAAGAACTCAGATGAGCTCCCCCCTGGAAAATATGTACTCTCTTCCCCTCATGAAGGATATGCTAGTCCATTTGGCGAAGGGGAGGATTTTCACAAAGTTGGACTTATGAGAGGCTTACTACCACATTAGAATCAGAGAAGGAGATGAGTGGAAAACTTTCTTTGACCTCATGGCTTTTGATCTGCAGCATGCATTGTCAGCTGTGTTGCCTTCTATAGAGAGGTATGTGGCTTTCCAAATCATGTCCAATCAATTTAATTTACCACAGATGGACTCCAATCAAGGTGTAGAAACATGTCAGCAATGATCAAGAGAAATTGGAGGCTCCTGAGCTAAATTTCATGTGTTGTTGCAAAGGGTCTGAATACTTATGCCAATGTGATATTTCAGTTTTTTCTTTTTAATACATTTATAGACATTTCTAAAATTCTGTTTTCACTTTGTCATTATGGGGTACTGAATGTAGATTAATGAGAAAAAATAAATTTCAACAACTGAAGAATCAAACTGCAGCATAACAAAGTTGGCAAAAGTGAAGGGGGTCTGAATGCACTGTAGGTTTTATATAGCTATTCAACTGAAACAGTCTGACTTTACACAATCTCAATAACCTGAAGTAATGCTGTTAAAGTTATTGTCCAAAATAGCCTAAGTATGTCAGAATAAAGCATATTATAACTTTTTTCTATATTATAACTTTTTCTACTTAGTATTAAAATTAAGACAATATTTTGTTGTGTAAAATAATGGCAGTGTAAAAACTGCAATTCTTCTAAGAAATATTAAGGTTCCAGGCTGAGATATAATTATCCTCAGACTAACAACAAGCACTAACTACAATTACGTAGTGGTATGAGCATTTGAAGTAAGTTATTACAGAAAGTACATGTGGACTAGAATCATAGGTTTTCCCTTATAGTAAAGGCAGGTTTGCTCTGCAAAAGGAGCATTGTTATACCTTCCCTTCTGTACTGTAAAGGGCAAGATGTTAATATAGCCATATCATGGACATGAATATAATGGACATATAATGGACATGAATATTGGATGTTATCTTTAATTTTGTATAAGGAGAGTGGTTGGGCCAGATGACTTATATATGCTTGAGAAATTTATTCCATTTCTATAGCTCCTCAAAATTTTACAATTTGTTTAAAGATTACAAAGGAATCAGATGTATATAATTAGGTATTATCTATATCAGGAGTCCCTAACCCCTGGGCCAGAGCCCTCTACTGGGCCTGGCTTATTTGTAACAGCTGCATGAGCGGCTGGCTGGCGCACATGTGCATGCGCAGCTCAGCTTGCATAAATGGTAGGCTGCACGCACATGCAGCTCAGTTTGCTGAGTGCATGGTGGGCTGGCGCACACACACGTTGAGCTGTGTGCGCATCAGCCTGCCGCTCATGCAAGTCAAGCTGTGTGTATGCGTGCACCAGCCTACCGCTTGCGTGGCCCAGTTCTCCCTCCCTCCCTCTTGCCTGGGCCTTTAAACCGCAAAGGTTGGGGACTTCTAATCTATATGTTTAATATTGCTGTCTATAAATGACAGATGTTAGACTAGATTTTTGAAATAGTGTTCTAGATGTTACTTCAGCTGATAGGGTAGTAAGCTTCCAGCTTTATCACTAGATTCTCTGTATTTTTTCTTAGTTCATTTCAAGCATTATTCCATTTGTGTAATTACCCTAGTTTATTCTTATTCTTATTTATTTCTTATTCATGTACTAAACTTGTGTGTTGTTCATCTCACCCAGAGGGAATCTAGATGGCTTACAATTGTAAAAACCAACAAGGTAAAACATTAAAGCATTAAAACTAGAAATATTAACAATAAAATTGAGTTAAAATTGACAAGATGGGAAGAAGGGAGCAAGAGGCACATTGGAAGAGGTGGGGTCTTGTCTTAGTCCATTAACCACTTCCAGAATATTATTGTAGTACAGGGGTGTCAAACGTGAGGCCCGTGGGCCGGATGTGGCCCGTGATAAGGTCAGAGCCAGCCCACGCAGCCATCCTGGAAACTGTAAAATGCCGGCTTGCATCACTTCGGCCTGGCCCACACCAGGTCATCAACATCCTGACAACTGCCTCGTCTGTTCCAGCAGCCCCGTTCAGTCCCATGTGTGTCGCTCAGCCTCTTGCTCCATTGTGGCAGCGAGCAAAGAGAAAGCAGGCTGATGGCTATGCAGGGTCCTGGACAGGGTTTCTGGAGCTGCTGCTGAGAGGCCAGTCAATTGTCATAACGTTGATGGCCTGGCTCTGAGGCCCTCAGGTAAGCCGGTGTGTGGGACAGCTCTGCACCCTCTGCCTTGCTTCGTCTTCGATCCCTCCACCGCCTTGCTTTCTGGCTGCTGTACCAGTGCGTCGCTCATCCTCCTGCTCCGTTACGGCTACAAGCAAGGAGAAGAAGTGGTGAAGTAATTCTTCACCACTTCATTTATTTATTTATTATTTATTTTATTACATTTCTATACCGCCCTTCTCCCGAAGGACTCAGGGCGGTGAACAGCCACAAGATAAAACACATAAATACAAAAATGTAAAATAAATTAAAAACAAATTAAATAATTTGGCTGAATTTAAAATACCCCATAATTTAAAAACAAATTAAAATTTACATTTAAAAATTTACATTTAAAAAGGGGAGAAGATTTAGGCCAGGCCAGCTTGATGAAATAAAAAAGCCTTCAGCACGCGACGGAAGGTGCGCAGATCCGGGATCCTCCGTATCTCCGGGGGGAGCTCGTTCCAGATCGTAGGTGCCCCCACAGAGAAGGCTCTCCCCCTAGGGGCCGCCAGTCGACACTGTTTGGCTGACGGCACCTGGAGGAGCCCCTCTCTATGGGAGCGTACTGGCCGGTGGGAGGCTATTGGTGGTAGCAGGCAGTCCCGTAGATAACCAGGTCCTAAGCCATGGAGCGCTTTAAAGGTGATAACCAGAATCTTGAAGCGCACTCGGAAGACCACCGGGAGCCAGTGTAGCTCGCGCAGGATAGGTGTTACATGGGAACTCCACGTCGCTCCCATAACCACCCGCGCGGCCGCACTCTGCGCCAGTTGGAGCCTCCGAGTGCACCTCAAGGGGAGCCCCATGTAGAGAGCATTACAATAGTCCAAACGAGAGGTGACGAGGGCATGAGTGACTGTGTGTAGAGAGTCCTGATCTAGAAAGGGACGCAACTGACGGATCAGACGAACCTGATGAAAAATCCTCCCGGTCACGGCTGTCAAGTGCTCTTCTAAAGACAGCAGTGAATCCAGGAGGACGCCCCAAGTTGCGAGCCCTTTCCGTGGGGGCCAATGATTCGCCCCCAATAGTCAGTGATGGCGCCAGCTGACTATATCGGGACGTTGGAAACCACAACCACTCAGTCTTGGATGGGTTGAGCCTTCAGGCGAATGAAGCAAGGTGGGGGAGGGGGTGGAGGACGAAGCAGTGCAGGCCACCGTGGAGAGCATGGCTGGTGCCGTCGCCATGAGGTGGGTAAGAGTGAGAGAACAATCTGATCAAACCTCTCTCTCTCTCTCTCTGTGTGTGTGTGTGTGTGTGTGTGTTTGTGTGTGTCAGAGGGAGAGAGCTGCTTTCAGCGCCACTTTGGTCTGGTGGGATTGTCTTCTGCCTTCACCATGCCACGAATGGGGATTGACTATCCCCCAAGCCCTGCCGCTGTGAAAGTAAATCTCTTGCTGCGCTGCAATGGACAGATGAAAAGCACAGCCTTTGTCTGAAGGAGAACGAGGAGCAGGGAGAAGAAAGAGCAGCTGAGTGAGAAGTGCCCTGATGGCCAGGCACTGAAGCACACCATCGCCAGCCTGGTATAACTCTCAGAGGTTGGATTGGAGATCTCTCTCTCTCTCTCTCTCTCTCTCCCTCCCTCCCTCCCTCTCCCCCCTCTCTCTCCCCCTCTCCCTCCCTCCCTCTCTCTCTCACTCTCACACACACAGAGGTTGGATTGGATCGCTCTCGTGCTCTCTCTCTCTGGCACAGTGGTGGTGCTTCAGTGCCTGGCCGGTGGGGCGCTTCTCACTCAGCTGTGCTTTTTAATAATAATAATAATAATAATAATAATAATAATAATAATAATAATAATAATAATAATAATAATAATAATAATTTTATTTTATTTCTATACCGCCCTTCTCCCGAAGGACTCAGAGCAGTGTACAGCCAATTTAAAAACACAGGACACAACAATGATTAAAAATTAAAATAATTAAATAAATTTGGCCGATTTAAAACCCCCAAAATTAAAATACCCCAATTTAAAATTATTATGTTGATAGCCCTGCCTGGCGGAACAACAGGGTCTTCAATGCGCAGCGAAACACCCGGAGGTCGGAGATCTTACATATTTCCGGGGGCAGTTCATTCCACAGGGCTGGGGCTCCCACAGAGAAGGCCCTCCCCCTGGGTGTCGCCAGCCGACATAACTTGGCTGATGGCACCCTGAGGAGACCCTCTCTGTGGGAACGGACTGGTCGGTGGGAGGCTATTGGTGGCAAAAGACGGTCTCGAAGGTACCCGGGTCCTATGCCATGGAGCGCTTTAAAGGTGGTAACCAACACCTTGAATCGCACCCGGAAGACCACTGGGAGCCAGTGCAGCTCGCGCAGGAGGGGTGTCACGCGGGCACAACGAGTTGCGCCCATAACCACCTGCACGGCCGCATTCTGGACCAGTTGGAGCCTCCGAGTGCTCTTCAAGGGGAGCCCCATGTAGAGAGCATTACAATAGTCCAGCCGGGAGGTAACAAGGGCATGAGTGACCGTGCGCAAGGCGTCCCGGTCCAGAAAGGGCTGCAACTGGCGAATCAGGCGAACCTGATAAAAGGCCCCCCTGGCCACGGCCATCATATGCTCTTCTAAAGACAGCCGTGCGTCCAGGAGGACACCCAGATTGCGAGCCCTCTCTGTGGGGGGCAAAGATTCACCCCCAATAGTCAGCGATGGCACCTGCTGACTATATCGGGACGCCGGCAGCCACAGCCACTCGGTCTTGGACGGGTTGAGTCTGAGCCTGTTCCTCCCCATCCAGACCCGCACGGCCTCCAGGCAGCGAGACATCACATCAAGGGCATTTTTGTCTGTCCATTGCAGCGAAGTGCCCGGGATTTATTCTGATAGCGGCGGGGTTTGGGAATGTTCAATCCCCGTTCATGGTGCGGTGGTGAAGGTGGAAGGCAATCTCCCCCACCAATCCCCCCCACCAGACCAAACCAGCCTGTTAAGGGTGGGGTAGGAAACTGAGCGGCAGAAGGCAGATTGACTGTAGCTGCCCCGCCCCCTGCCTCGCCTCACCTCAAACTGCGGGATGAGCCTCCCACTCTTCACCCCACCTACCAGAGACCCCTGGATTCCTTTTCCAACCCTGCTCCACCCCCACAGGCACCACTCATGCAAGCAATGTCAAGCCGTCCACACCCCCGGGCCACACGACCACCTCAGCCATGCCCCTGCCCCCCCCCCCCCCCCGGCCCGGCCCCAGGAGGACAACTACAATGCTGATCCGGCCCTCAGTGAAATAGAGTTTGACACCCCTGAACTATGGTAAAAAAAAATAGTTTAGACCTTCCAACTTCTCAAGAAAAAAAAAGGTCTTGCAATGTTGGAAGGTCTGGGTCATTCCATGTCAAGCGGTCTGATTTCAGGAAAGTGCCCAGGTCGACCATCACGGATTTTGATGAAATTTGGTGTGAACATGCACACATGTCCCCAATGAACTGTGGTAAAGTGTTATGTTTGCTGATGTAATACTTGCGGAGATATAAGGCTTTGGAACCTCAAGGAAAAAACCAAACTACAGGCTTGGGATCCTGACCCAAGAAACCCACCCGTGGCTGAAATTGCATGGCTATCAGTTGTGCCCCCTATGGCGATGGGGTTGGTGGGTCAAGTGCCTGAACTGGTAATGACAATGTCACCATGGACCAATGCAATATAATAGCAGTAGTGATGTTTATATAAAACAAACAAGATGAAACAATAATAGAATGGATGTGACATTGCCATACAACGTCCTCCACTTTATCCCTATTTTTATGGCTTTATACGTCAGCGATGAAACACCAACTCTACTTTTTTAAGGGGGTTGAAACATGCTCTTTCTAATGAGAATGATTTAACAGTTTCTAGAAGGTCTTTTTTTGTAAAAGTGGGCTGAAAATATCCTATTTTTGGCATTTTTACAAAAACCATCAACTTTACACTCAATTTGTGAACTATTGGAAAGCAGTAGGAGAATGAAATTATATATTCGACAACCTTGTGCTGCTAAGTTATTACGCACAAAGTTTCACATTTCTCATGTCTTTTTTTCCAGAGATATAAGAAGCCAAACTTTACCCTTTTTTCACGCCACAGTCATTTTTGGCCAACTTTGCTCCCAATTATCTAGATGGAGATCGCTCATGAGAATGTTTTTATTATTTTGTTTAATAGAGCACAAGTTCTACAAGATGGCCATATTTTGTTTCTCTCAACAAAATATTGCCAGAGATATTATATCTCAAAGTTGCTGAAATCTCAGAGTCATACTGTCGAAGGCTGCGGTATGGAGTCATAGAAATGACTATCTCCGCAAGTATTGCATTGGCAAACATAACACTTTACCAATGTTCATTGGGGATGTGTGTGCATGTTTACACCAAATTTCATCAAAATCCGTGATGGTTGACCTGGGAGCACCAGACCACTTGATATGGAATGACCTGTCCGAACGGGTCATTTTTACCGTAGTTCCACAGACTACTTTTGTTACCCTGCACATGGCAGCGGCAGCAAACTGGGCCTGTGTGCATGTGTGCCCGCCTCCTGTGCACGTGTCTGTCCGCTGAGATGGTGTGGGTCAGGCTGAAGTGATGCAGGCCTGTCCTTTACAGTTTCCAAGATGGCTGTGCAGGCCAGATCTGACCTCATTGGGGGCCAGATGAGGCCCGCGGGCCTTGAGTTTGACACCCCTGCTCTAGAATAATATCTCTAGATTTCTGAAGCAAAAGTTATCATGCATCCACAAATGTACAATATGCCTTAAAAGAGTTCCGAACAGGTGATAAACATAGATTTCTTTCATTAAAAAAAAGTGTTTTAATGTTCCACACAGGAAATTTATTAATTCAAATGTTAGAGTTAATCGAGTTTTCAGATTTCAGTTTAGCAGTCCCTGGAGCATGATCTGATATTACATTTGTACCAACAGAAAACTCTTATCTCTTGATCCATCAGATTTTGTTGGACCTTAGATTCTTGACCAAATTAAGTGCTCAGCAGATATCAGGATAATTGAAATCTCTCATTATCCCAATTATATGCCTCCGAAGGACTAATGTGATGCTGGAAGACGTCATTTATATTTTTGCTTGCTTATAGTCTGTGAAAAAGAAATCCTCACCTGAATGTATTATTTTTGTTTCTCTTTTTATTCTTAGCTAAACGCTTTTGACAAGATTTTCATGCTCCAATTCCTAAATTTCTGTGCACATGTGTTTTTTTTTAGGAATGGTGTAATATCCTTTCTTTTGGATGTGTTTGTTTTGAATACATTGTTGTTCATGTTTTCATCCCAACAAGTCTAGCGATGGCTAATACATCACTTTGTTTCCCTGGATTAGGATCTCTAGGTGACCTGTCTGTTTCCCATGCTCTATTCTAGTGTATTGTACTGTGGTGTAGAAACATCTGAAGTTTTAAGTTGTATCATATACTGTCCTCTCCTACAAAAAAAACTTTTCCTCAAAAATAAGAACAGTAAATTGCTAATATTCAGAAAAAATGTTATGAACCTTTGTATAGTGTGCCGTTGAAGAGATTAAAATCTTCATTCTCTCTTCTGAGGATCCTGCTTTAAATATATAACAATATATTCATATGTTTAGGATGAAGAACGTGATCCCTTATTGCACAGCTTCAGTGTTTTGAAAGATGTTTTGAACAATGTAACTGGTAAGTCTTAAAATTAAAAGTAATACTGTGAAGTAGGATGTATGTGCAGTGCAGAGAAAATGATCCTAATATAAGAATATCTTATCTCATTTTGTAAAAAAGCAGATTTGAGAGAAAAAAGGTTATTCACAATTGTTTTATTGGGTTTTGATAAGTTTTATGTAAGATGGTTATCTTTCATTTACAATTAGTTAAGAAAAAAAATCTGTTCTTCTAACCTTCTAGTTTTACAGTTTTTGATTATTTGTTTTTTTTCCCAACAAGAAAGGTGTGTTAATTTTTTACACAAATTTCCTCATTTTCAGTATCTTTACTGTTTTCAGCTTCTTTGAATCTTAAATAATAATGTTTAAGCCTGTCATTTTTAACGTATTTTAGCTACAACTTCTGAATTTATTTTGTCTTGTAATAATGTTTGCATGCAATAATATTGCAGGCTTATTTATTTTTCTATAGAATTTACAACATGATTCCCTTCCAAGAGGTATTCTAAGTATTGAGATTTCAAGTGGTCTTGTTTGGTACTACCTCTGTTTCTTATTTTTGTAATGTCTTCCTCTGATTTATTATTGCAGTCATTATTCATGTTTCTGATAGTATTCAGCTCTGTTTTAGATACCCTTGGATGTATTTTTTTTAAAACAGCATATCATATTCCAAACAACTTTAGCCAGTTGTTAATTAAGTAGCAATTTTTTTAACAGCTGAAAATTATTTCACAAAACACTTTTTCCTCAGCATTATTTATACCTAAAATTGGTTGTGGTGACAACTTTTTATAATTTCCAACATTTCTAACTGCTCAGTTTTAAATTTCCTGTATTTATTTGTATTTTTTCAGCATCTTGATTCATTTCTATATTATATTAGCACATAAAAACCTTTGTTCCTCATTATGGTCCCTTATTGGAGCCATCACAGTGTTTTTTAAGTGGATGCTCTGTGTTGTTTCATTTTCGATTTCTATTGGGCCAGATAAAATTTTATGCTAAATGCAGGAAGATCTGAAGAATTGTCATACTTAAGTTTTCATGCACTTACTTTTAGTATTTGCATATTTAAGAAAACTCAGTACAATTTCCTTCTTTACATATGTTCATTCAGTACTGGTTCTACCTGATCTAATTATCAGTTACAGTATGTATTAGGCTTGAATTCACTAATATACATTCTTTTTCTCTATTCCCATATGTGGTACTCAGAGTTCCATCAGAAATCTGTCCACATATGCAAGTCCCTAACTGATTTGTTTTCTACTTTATATGATATTTTCTGTGAGTAGACCAGAGTGTATGAGAACCGTCCCCATGTGGTTGAAAAAAAGTCATAGAATAGATGGATTATATAGTAAATCTTTATTAATTTAAAAACCTAAAATGCACAGAATTGTTATAGCTGAGGTATCCTAGCAGTAAAAAAAATATTTACCATATCGGCTTACTTGCATTACCTATTTATTGGATTTGGCTATATGTCTGTAGCAGTGGTGGGATTCAAATTTTTTACTACCGGTTCTGTCAGCGTGGCTTGGCGGGCGTGGCTTGGCGGTCATGTGATTGGGTGGGCGTGGCTGGTGGTCATGTGACTGGGTGGGAGTGGTCAACTTAATGTCACTTATGTCAAGGGGCCCTTGCCTCTCCTCGCCTCAAAGACCTCAACAAGATACAATTTCCCTGTCTATTTATTTACTACTACTGAACATCCAAAATATACTATTTAATCCTATGTATATATGCTATATGTGTACATGCATATTACATAGTATAGAGTGTGTATAGGCACACAAAAAGATACATTATCTACTATATATACTGTATGTGTATGTACACACACACAGGTCTTCTAAAACATTCAACCTCACTTACTGCATTTGGAAAAACACACCCAGAGTCCACTTTCTGCCACATATTTAACTGTAACTTCTGTACATTAGAACATTACACACGCCTTCAGATGTTCTTCCCTAGCTTGCACATGACTGTTAGAGCCAGGAGATGTCATTGATTGAGTAAAATGTGGTGAAACTCACTTAACAACCGTCTTGCTGAGCAACCAAAATTTTGGGTTCAATTGTGGTCATAAGTCAAGGACTATTTCTGCCTTCCTCTGCATGGCAGCCTTGTCCTAGTAAACACCTTCTTCTGTCTGGCAGTTTTCCTCTCTGTTAGAGGCACCAAAATAATCCAGATGATATAAGGTTTCCTGCTGGAGCAGGGGTTTGGACTAGATGGCATCCAAGGTCCCTTCTAACCCTGCTATTCTATGATTCTGTAAGGAACTCCTGGTGGAGTAGGGGGTTGGACTAGATCACCTCTGAGATCCCTTCCAGCCCTAGATTGCTGTTTCAAAGCATCTTCTAGTGCCAGGGTTTGTGGTCCTTCCTTCCTCTTCTTTCTTTCTTTCTCTCTCTCTCTCTCCCTTCCTTCCTCTTTTCCTTCCTTCCTTCCTTCCTTCCTTCCTTCCTTCCTTCCTCCCTCTTTCTTTGTCTCTCTCTCTTTTCTTTCTCTCGCCTTTCTTTCTTTCTTTCTTTCTTTCTTTCTTTCTTTCTTTCTTTCTTTCTTTCTTTCTTTCCCTCTTCCCTTCCTCCTTCCAAGGCTGTGAGTGAGACCCACCTGAGACATGCAAAGCGAGAGGCCCGAGAAAAGGCGCCTAGTCTGGGCACACAGCCCTCCACGATGGAGGGAGCAAAGCAAGAACTTACTGATCCGTCCCGAAGGCAAGCTCCAGAGTGGTGCCAGCCATAGTGGTGCCAGAAGGAGAGCATGGCTGCAGCGGTGCTCTGGGAGGGTGGCCCTTGGGGCCCTGGGAAAACATCTTGTGCAGCACAGCGAAATTTACTTTAGCAACTGGGAGTTGCTGCTTTGGGTCCTGAAAGTCACACTCCCATCGGGAAAACGCTGTGGGTGGCAGAGAGAAACAGGATTCCACCTGGTTGATTTTCTCTGCTGCCCACAGCACTTTCTTGATGAGAGTGAAGTCGGACCCAAAGCTAAATTTCACTGTGCTGCGAAAGACGCTTTCGCTCTCCCAGCAAGCCTGGAGAGAAAACAAGTCACCGGAGAACACGTGGAGTAGCTCCATATGATCAGCAGCTGCTTCTTCTCTCTGCCTCTGCTGTTGCTGGGAGAGCCGAGAGCATCTTTTGCAGCACAGCGCTTTGGATAGGTCCCCAGAAAGCCAGGCAGAGAGAAATATCTGAGGCTGTTACTTCCAGCCCCCATGAGGAACCAAGGCTTGAATCAGTTTTGGAGCTTGTTAAGGAGGACCGCTCCTCGGCCCCTGCTGTGCTTAAAAGCCCGGGCTGCTTGGAGTGAAAAGCGATTGCAATAGCCCGGGCTTGAAAAAGCATGGGTGGGGCCGAGGAGCAGTGCTTGCCTTCCCCTCTGCCACCAGCCATGGGAGGAAGGTAAGGTTGCAAGCCCGGTGGGGACAGTGGGGGGCCCGTGGCAAGCTAGGCTGCAGGCAGCGTGGCCTGGAATGGAGCTGTGCCGGGCTGTGGCGGCTTAGCCAGCCACGTGGGGACGATGGGGCCACAGCAAACTAGGCTGCAGGCAGCGCGGCCTGGAATGGAGCCGTGCCATGCCGTAGTGGCTTAGCCAGCCACATGGGGACGTTGGGGACGTGGCAAGCTAGGCTCCAGGTAGCGTGGCCTGGAAAGGAGCCAGGCCAGGCCATGGCAGCTTAGCCAGTCATGCGGGGACGGGGGGGTGCTGTGGCAAGCTAGGCCGCAAGCAGCGCAGCCTGGAATGGAGCTGCGCCGGGCTGTGGCAGTTTAGCCAGCCACATGGGGACTGGGCTGCGGCATGCTCCAGGGATGGAGGTACGTGGCTAGTGCGACTTGCAGGCTATAGGCAGGAGGAGGCAACTCAGTTGGGGTGCAGGGCAGGCCCCGCGTGGGAAGGCAGCTTAGGCAGACAAGCTGCAGAGCAGAGACTGTGTACATGTGCAAACCAGTGCCACACAGTGTGCTATGCCACCTGGGAGGTGAGGAGTGACGGGGTGGGGTGGGTGGGTGGGGCTAGTAAATAGGCGACTGGGTGGGCTGGGGCAAGGCCAGCCAGATGTCATTACCGGTTTGGTGAACCAGGTCAAATTTTCCCTACCGGTTCGCCGGAATTGGTGCGAACCGATTGAATACCACCTGTGGTCTGTAGTAAGAATTATGCAGATGTGCTCCCTTAAAATGTGTTCTCCACTGAATAACATAGGTTAATATTTTTGTTTTAACTCTGTTTTCCTATTGTAGTTCTTCTTCTCTGAAGAAGTAAAGAGAGATGAAAAGATATTTATTATCCTAAAAACTCCTTGCCCAGTCTTGATTTAGGGAGCTGAAGTCACAGATACCAGCTACTAGGTTGGAATCTTCTGCTCAGGAATGTAAATTGCTCCTGTCCTGTGAAAAGCATTAATCCCAACTATCCAAAAGTGAACTATATCAGTCTCTGTTGATTTTTCTAAGGAAATACGTGTGATAAAAATAGAACTAATCCAAATATTGCATGAAGTGAACAAGGCTACATTATGATCTATGATTAGCTAAGTTAATTCCTGAGTTCTGTCACCAGAAACAATGGAAATAATGAAAGCTTCATTTTGAGTTTGAAATTCATTCCATACCCTACTTGGTACTTTATTGCAAAGCAGCTTAATCTGAAATTTTCTAAAGTTAAGTGTTTAAGTGTAAAAGTATTTTACTATTTTACACTGATAGTAATTATTTTTATTATTTAAGTGTATATAGGAATCCCATTTGTGCTTGTTTACATACAAATACAGGTAGCCCTTAAATTAGAAATGTAATGGAGCTTGCCAATTATGTTCATAACCTGAGGATTCGTTGAAGTGAATCACTTAAAATGAACATGAAAGCTCCCTGATTTTGCCCATGCGTTTACTAATCGAATGACAGGTTGTTAAATGCACATGAGGTATCTCGGTGGGGAAGGCCTTGGGGGGGGGCTAGTTCAGGGACAAGACCATTACGTCCAGCCACCAAAGGCATCCCCCCACTCATTGAGAGATCCCATGTGCTTCTTTCCACCACTTTTCCTTCCCACCCTGTCACTGAGTGTTAATTTATCTTTGGCACCATGTTTGAGAGCCCCATGCTTCCAATGCTCTCTTGCATGGCCTTGGGTGCTGGAGCCCATGTCCAGACAGGCAGAGAAGTGCTGGACCAGTCTCTCTCCTTCCCTGCCGAGCCCCAGCCTCTCTCACAAGCAGGCGTGGCCCTGCCTCGGCATTTACTGGAGTGCCAAACCCACCTGGGTTTCACAAATTGCATCACCACGGAGCTGGAGAGTTTGGTACGCCACCACTCTGTTCCCCTGAGTTGCCAAAAGCATTCCTTTGCTGTTGCAAGAGGGCTCCTAAATAAACCTGCTTTCCAGCTCTGTCATATTTCTCCATCATCACAGAGTTAGAGAGCTTGGTGCTCCACTACCCAGCTCTTCTCACTTTGTAGCACTTGCTGTTTGGACGTGAGAGGGAAGAAACCACCGAAAGGAAGCCGGCTGTCCCCTCTAGCTTCTAGATCAGAAGGAATGAGACTTGACTGGCCTGGTTCTGCCTCCCCTCCCCGTGGTTTTAATGCAAGATCTCCTAATGTCTGGGTGAAGCTGCTCTTTGTGCTTTGTTGCCTTGTGATTGTTAGGCAGTGGTGGGATTCAAATAATTTAACAACTGGTTCTCTGCCCTAATGACTGGCTGAGTAGGCGTGGCTGAGTGGAGTGGCTGGGTGGCTGTGACCAACTCGATATCACTCCTGTCAAGGGGCAGCTCGCCCCACTTGCCTGGCCTCCTGAGCTCTTCTGGTCTTTGTCTATTAATTTGTCTACTACTACAGTGTCCGGTTGATTATCTAATGCCTGCCTGTCCTTCTGGATCCGGAACTCCCACAGATTCTTAGCTCTGTTATTCTCCACAATCTTCTGTGGAAACTCCTTGATGGCTGGCTGGGGAATTCTGGGAGTTAAAGTCCATACGACTTTCAGCTGAGAGACACTGATCACCCCCTTGGGTTCTATCTAGTGTGGTAAATTCCTGCTTCTATGGATCTAGTTCTTAGTGCCTGTTCTTGTGCTGTTATGATCAGTGATCAGTGCTGCCTTTTACACAAACACTGCCCCCCCCCCAAGAGCAGGGGTCTGCAACCTTAAACACTCAAAGAGCCATTTTGACCAGTTTCCCACAGAAAAGAAAACACCGAGAACCACAAAACCCTTGACATCTAAAATGAAGATAACACTGCATATATCATTTTTTACCTTTATGCTTATAGTCCATTTAACTCAGTACTATTTCTTCTGGGCCTTAGGTGGAAAAAGAGTTTTCCTATCACTTCCTGGAGATGTCATGGGTTAATCTGGGAACTCACTTGCTGGAGAAGTCATGGGTTAATTCTATGAGCAAATTCTAATTTACTGGAATTGCATCTTTGGCTTAATTGTAATTATATATTCAATTAAATTTGAAGCCTTTTATATAATTGTTTCTTCCACTTCAGGAATAAATATAAAAATGATAATTTCTCACTCATTTCTTTACTAGTAGTAGAAACAAAATAAGCAGTCATCTTATTGTTGGAACCTAGCAAATAAGTTGGAACCTAAAGTTGGAACCCTATATTTGGATTCTGATGGAGATTTATTTTTGTGAATATTTTTGCAAAACAGTGGCTGGGAAGATTTGCCACAGATAAATTTACAAAGCACCTATTTCAAATAACTTTTCTTGATTGTGTATTCTTACTTGCCCTCTTGTACCACTGCATTTTGGATTCAAATGCAAAAAAAAAAATATTTTGGAGAGCACAAAGAAAGGAATGCTGCACCTGTTTGCAATTCTTTAAGGCAGCTGCATTTTTCCCCTGGGATTATGCAGCTTCCTGGGATTATGCAGCTGCTTTTCTTCCTCAGAAAAGGCTATATTTTGTTTAAAGAATTACAGACAAATGCATCCCTATCCACCATAGCAATGCACAGTCCTTTGCTTACAATTTTTCAAGTCAGGTGGACGCACTTCTAAACAAAACACTGGCTGCAGATAGCTCTCTTTTTCACATTGCAGGAAAGAAATGGCTCAGTGAGTTAACAACTGACTGGCTGATTTTGGGCCAGTCATTCCCTCTTTCAGCCCAGCCTACCTCATAGGACTGTGGTGGGGAAAATAGGAGGAGGAGGAGGAGGGATATTTGGAACGTTTGCTGTTTTGGGGATAAAAAACAGCTTCTAAGGCGCACAGCTGAGAGGAAACAGCAATGACCTCACGGTTTTCTTGAAAGATGCAGACTTTTTCCTGTACCACTGCTTGATGCAGGACAATGTTCCATCGCATACATCGAAGTATCCACTGTGTTGCTAGCCAGTAAAGGCCTTAAAGATGAAAGAATAATGACATGGCTCCCTTCCTCACCTGACCTAAGCCCTATTGAGAACTTGTGGGCCCTTGTTAAACAGGAGATTTACAGTGGAGGAAAACAGTTCACCCCTCTCTGAACAGTGTCTGGGAAGCTGCGGTTGCTGCTGCACAAAAAGTTGATCATCAACAGATCAAGAAACTGACAGACTCCATAATTGAAGTCTTATGACTGTTACTGAAAAGAAGGATGGCTACATTGGTCACTGATTTTTTTTGTGTGAACTGTCAGAAATGTTTATTTGTTGATTTTGAGTTGTTTGTTTATTATTCTCAATTTAACAGATGCAAATAAAGAAGTGAAATGGGCAAATTTTCATTTTTCATTTAGTTGCATAATAATTTTGCACACTAATAGTTGCCCAATAATTGTGCACACACAGATATTCTCCTAAGAAAGCCACTTTGACTTTCTTAAATAATTCAAGTTTGAGGTTTATTAACATTTTGGATCAACTGAGAGCACTGTAATTATTCAATAATAACATTAATCCTCCAAAACACAGCTTGCCTAATAATTGTGCACACGGTGTATTATGCTGGACTGGACTTTTATGATCACATTTTTGAGAGTTTCCCATGCTTCTTGAGTTGTTTTTTCCCTTTAGGATTTTCATCCCATGAAATCTTTCCTAGGCTGTCTCTGAGTTTATTAAAATCAGCTCTTTTAAAATGTGCTAGGCAAAGCTGCAAAGGCATTGCTCTCCACACCTCTGCGAAATCTCCTCTCCAAGTGAAGGGAGCTGGGCAATGGCATGCTAAGCTCTCCAGCTCCATGGCATCAGAGAAATGCAATGGAGCTAGAAAACAGATTTGTTTAGGAACCCCTCTTGCAATGTGGAAAAGGAGTGCTTTTGGCAAGTGAGGGGAGCAGGGTGATGGTGTGCCAAGCTCTCCAGCTTCAGGCGGGTTTGGCACTCCAGCAAATGGCAGTCTGGGGCCGTGCCTGCTTCTGAGAGAGGCTGGGTCTTGTTGAGGAAGAGGAGAGGCCAGCCTGGTGCTTTTCCGCTGGCTGGACACGGGCTCTGGCACCCAAGGCTGCTCAGGAGGCGAGTGTGGGCAGTTCAGGACTCTTGGGTGTAGCACCAAAGTTGCATGATGCAGTGTTTCTGCAGACGTTCATAAGTGCGAATGACTGCTGTGATGCTGCAACATACATAAATTTGGGACCTGGTCAAAAGTACTTTTGGTGGGGATATCATAACTTTGAACATTCGTTAAGTGAACGTTTGTAACTCGAAGACTACCTGTAATAATTTCATCCAACACTGGAGGTTTTTAAGAAAAGATTATACAACCATTTGTAATGGTATAGGGTTTGAATTAGAAGATTTCTAATCTTCTAATTGGCCAGGGGATTGAATTAGAAGATTTCCAAGGTTTCTTCCAACTCTTTGGAATATTATTCTATATTATAGAATAATATTATTATTCTATAATAATATTATTATATTATTATAATATAATATAATAATATCAATATTATCAATAATATCAATATTATTCTATATTCTGATACAAAAAGAAAAAAATAATTTCAAGATTTTCTAGGATAATGTTGGCTTGATGCTCTTCTAAGCACCTGAACCATCATTTTAATGACCCTTCAAAATATTTTAGATGTATGCATAGATTAGATAACAAAGTAAAAAGAGTGAAGGTTTCTGATTTTGTGTTCACATAAACTACCAAATGACTGAAAGATGAAAAAACTAACATCTTTCATATAAGTTTAGATAACATTTTGCTTTATGCAAAGATAACACAGAAAATCTTTATGTTTTATGTACAGAACAGTATAATAGTTACTTGAACATTTCACTGGGATAATAGGAGAGATAGTGCAACATCAGCATGCTTAAAGGAACAGATCCCAAATTCCTGTTTAACTGTGGAATCAATAATTACATTTTTTGTACCTCGTTATTGATCAGCCTCACTGATTCTTCTATGACGTTTAATATTATCATTTAATTGTGATTAAATATCCCTTTAAGATTACCCTGAAGACATTGTACAACATTAATTTTGTTTTGCTGAGTTATATAGATAAGTTTCACTAGTATTCTTGAACACTTCTACTTTCATCTTTTAGGGCAATTTTTCAACTCTTGCCTAGATTCTTCTTGAACATTTCTTCATTAAGTTATGGAACCAATGACTTTCATATTCAGATTTATTCAAGCAGTAATCTTGACATTTGAGTCAGCTTTTGCATTTATAGTAATATATATTCTGTATTTCCCCAGTCCCTACTGAATTTGTTTTAATCTGTTCTGGATGCAAATTTCCAACAGCCTTGTCTCGCTTCTCCTCTAATTCTTTTTTCACTCTCCCCTTTGTGGATTATGTTTGATCAGGTGTGGCAGGAATATCCTTTCTCAAGCTGCGCCCTTTATGTTAGTCAATATACTCTCTTCTCCCTCCCATTTCTTCCATCTCCTCTGAGCTTTATTAGTTTACTTATAATTCTACAATTCTCATTGGAAGCTAATGCAGTTTGTTCATTATTTAAACAAAATCTGTTTAATGAGCAATGTAAATGTTAGATATGTTGCAGAAGAATACCTTTTTCTCCTTAGTGACACTGCTTATTTAACTGTTTAGGAATTAGGCATGGGATGCCCCAGTTGAGACAGAAAGGTGTTTACCTTTAGCACTAGGGCCTGTAGTAAGTTTTTGTGTTCACCTATTGATTTATTACTTGACTTTTGGAAGTTTCCATCGTGACTTTAGTTTCCTTATATGGACAAGTAGATCTTTTTTAAAAAAAGTATTGTATTGGTATACATTATTTATATTATTTTTGTCCCAAGATATTACAACTTTAAAAATTTTTTGAATATCTCTCAAGAGCTACTTACTAATACTTGCAAATAAGTTCACAAATGTTCCCCCTGTTGCTAATACATATAAATAAAAGCCATCCCATCTCGTCCGCCATGCTGGTCCGCAAAGCTGGAAAGATTGGAGAACTCTGGACTAGAAGACCTCCTAGGTCTGTTCCAGTTCTGTTATTTTGTTATTCAGGTAGCTGTAAACTGCAACTAGGACAATTCCTATTCCATTTAGGAACAGTTTCTAGGTTGTTGTCTCATGAGGCAGTGATAGTCTTTGCAAAAATTTCAGACAGCTAAAAATAGCTATTGTATCACATATTTTCCTATTACTTGGTCCCAGGGAAAAAAGAAGGTAGATGGAAGGGGAGAAGAACTATTTGCAAGGTCAGACTACACTTGGAGTATAGACAACGTGATAACTTTTTAAATCGGAGCTATGTATCATGTGCATGTGTTCTTTCACAAGATTGTAGGAGATTCTAATTAAAGGAGAAAACAGCATTTTAAAATCTTTTTCTTTCCAGCTAATACTTTTATAACATTAATATTTAATGAAAGAAGCAATTTAATGCATGATTTTTCATAGTGTTATTGTCTATTATTGGCTATTAAAATTTTATTTTTTAAAAAAATTGGCTATTCCCTCAGGGAATAGGAAGGGATGTTAGGTAAGTTTGGCTGTTTGTAGGATGTAATTTTTTTTAATGAAGATTCTAGCTGTATTAATAATAATGCTGGTGTTGCATTTGTGATGGTCACAACTGATGAAGCTTCTTGAAGAAGAAGTGAAACGTTTTCCTCTTCTTCCTCAAGGAAAAACATCAAATTGCCTTTTGAAAAACATCTTTTTTTTTTTTTTTAAAAAAAATTGATTTATATGCCGCCCTTCTCCGGAGACTCAGGGCGGCTTACAATGCGTTAAGCAATAGCCTTCATACTTTTGTATATTTATACAAAGTCAGCTTATTGCCCCCACAAACTGGGTCCTCAATTTACCTACCTTAGAAAGGATGGAAGGTTGAGTCAACCTTGAGCCTGGGGAGATTCGAACTAACAGTAATTGCAGGCAGCTGAATGTTAATAACAGGCTATTAGTCTGCTGCGCCACCAGGCTCTTTGAGAGAACTATGACCTGGATGACTGAGAATCTCCACAGGCGTTTTGAAAACTAATGTTTTTCCTAAAATATTTGTTTCTGTCAGGTATGCTTCCTTCAAAATCCAGGAAAGAAAGACCCAAACTCCATATTTTATAGAGATTAGTACTTTTACTGAATATGAAATGATCGCAACTCAGGTAAAGCTGGAAGTGAGCAAAACGCGCGAAATAGCATCTAGATAGCATCCCCCCCCCCCATGTTCATCATCCATCATCCAATCCAAAGGTCTCCCAAAGGTCAGGTGGAATCACATCTGGCAACGTCATCCATCAGGAATTTGTGACGGTTGGTCTAACGCCTCCTCTGGAGAATAAGTTTCGTTTCTTAGACACCTCCTGTGCTCTTCCCCCCCTGGCCCCCCTGACTGGTTCCCCCCCTCCGTTTCTTATGGCAGCTGAAGCAGTGAAAGTGGAGGCTGACATTTTCAAAAAATTATATTGCCAATTTCTAGCTCTAATAGACCCCCCCTCCCAGCAAGCTGAGGTATTTTCGGCTCAATAGAGCCGTGGACGGAGCCCAAGGATAAAACCCGAGCCGAGCCAGAAGATCAGCTGTTCGTCGGTGAAAAGACTGAGGGTGGCGCGGAGGACATCAACATCAAAGCCTGGATGTCACAACCAGGTCAACCACTGAGTCTACAGCTGATGAAATGGTTGGTGAGACGGTGGCAATAGCGACTCCGGTTAGGGTGTTGATAATGATGCCTGGGCTAATAGGCGCTGCGTGTAGCAACACGGTGGCGATGATGACTGGGTTACCACAATGGCGAGGGGAATGGCACTAACGGCAGCACTGGCAACACAAGGAGGCTGCAAGGAAGCCCTTGTTGTTAATAGAGGAGAGGGCAATGCTGCAAAGGCTATAAATGTTAGGATCCCTTCAACCTCTAGGGATCTGTTGCACTCCTCTTTCTTGAAACTCTGAGGACTTATTAAACTAATGAACTAAGTAGCCTGAGCAAGGTGATGGATAGGGACTGAGGATTACAAACTGGAGATGATGACTTACTCTCCCCCTCAACTGTCCCTCTCTCCTTTATTAGATCTAGGGCTATTATGACCACTCAGCGTTAACTTGCAATCTTAGATCGATCTGCAGCTTTATTTACCACCTATTCCCCAAGATTACCCTGATTATTTAACCCTAAGTACTTTGTCCAGTGGCTCTGCCTTACTTTTTTGATCTAATCCTCGGCCATCGCTGGTATCAGGACTGGAGGAGATACAGACATTGAGAGTCTTGGATTATGGGGAGATAGACCACCTTCTCTTTGTTTGTTTCAAATGGTTTGGTCGCCGTGAGAGGACGACCCTTTGAGACCTCTACCCCCACCTCCTCTGGATGGACTTACTACAACCACAAGACTTCCCATTGTCGTGAGAGGGCGATGATGTTCCGATGTATTGACATTTGTAACATACTGGTCTTCCTTTAACATCTATTTCCTCCCTTATTTTAAATTACCTGTCTTAACCATCTCTAACACCCTTAGAAGAAAATGATCCTTCATCTCCTTCAACTCGCTCCTATCTTTGATGTATTCAACTGCAGAGCTCCTTGCACTGCGAGATTCCCCCCTCTCGCATGTCTGGCCCTCTCAGTTATCGAGGGCCGCCCTTGAGGACAGGTTTTGGAACCCCAAGAGATGGTTTGCAAAAAACTGACGGCTTTGGGGTTTTTTAGATAAATCTTTAAGTTCTATTTTAAGGGGTTCTGGGAGAGATTGTGGGAATGGATCTGGGGGGATCCATAAATCCACTGAAAGGGGTAATGGGTCTGATGATCATGTTGGGGACGATGGGGACAGAAATCTGACAAGGATGCAGGGGGATGAAGCGATGGGCATTAGTATAGTAAGTGGGAGGGGCAGATATGATGGCTGCAGGGGGCCATATTATGTTTCGGGAGTGCACACTCGATGTTTACGAGCGATTGCGCACTCCGACCCCCAAAGCATTGCTCATTTCCCGGGTTGTTCAGAGTCTCAGACCCTGGGTCTACGGCTGATGTTATGTAATGCCAGGTCAGTGGTAAATAAAGCCCCCCTCATTCATGATCTTATTTCAGAGGGGGGCGCTGACCTGGCAGGGATTACGGAGACCTGGTTAGGCCAGGAGGGAGGAGTTCCCCTTGTGGAAATGTGCCCACCAGGTTTCCGTGCATTCCATCGGCCAAGGACTCAGGAAAGGGGTGGGGGAGTGGCAGCAATCATTAGAGAAAGTCTTTGCCCGAGGGAGGCCACTGTTCCTCAGATACCCGGATGTGAGTTCCTCCTTGTGAAGTGGGGTCGGGGGATTCAGATGGGCCTACTGATTGCGTATCTGGCTCCCTGCCACATAACAGCGGTCCTGCCTGAGCTGCTTGACATTATAGCCAGGGTGGCGGTGGAAACCCCCAGACTTATTGTTATGGGGGATTTTAACCTGCCATCCGCTGGTGAGATGTCGGAGACAGCTCGGGAGTTCATGGCTTCCATGACGGCCATGGACCTGATCCAGGTAGTTAAAGGCCCCACCCACTTGGGGAATCACACTCTGGACTTGATTTTTGTCTCTGATCAGTGGCTGAATGATCTAAGAATAGGGGATATAGACATCAAGCCCTTGTCATGGTCTGATCATTCTCTCCACATGGACTTTCAAGTCACTTCCACCCATCGCAGGGAGATGGAACCAACCAAATGGTTCCGTCCCAGGCGCCTGATGGACCCCAAAGGTTCCTGATGGAGCTTGGGCCATTTCTTGAGTCTCTGGCTCACGACTCGACTGAGGACCTTGCGGTCGCCTGGGACAGGGTGGCTACTGGGGCCTTGGACCGCGTCGTGCCTTTGCGGCCTCTGACCTGATGCCGATCTGGTCTAGCTCCTTGGTTTTCCGAGGAGCTGAGAGAGATGAAGTGTCGGAAAAGACGCCTGGAGAGCGATTGGAGGACAAGCCGATCTGAATCTGACCGAACACAGGTGAGATCTTATATTAAGACCTACCAAGTGGCGATAAGAGCGGCGAAGTCTAGCTACTTCTCCACTCTTATTGCATCTGCAGAGAACCGCCCAGCTGTGCTGTTTAGGGTGACCCGCTCCCTACTTCAGATGGGGGTACGGGAAGATCCCTTACAGGGTCGAGCTGAGGATTTTGTACAATTCCTGCATGACAAAGTTGCTCAGATTCGGGAAGGCCTGGACTCCGATTGGGTAGATCCAGGGGAGGAGACGAGGGTAGGTCTTGAGAGCGTTATCTGGGAAGAGTTTGACTCTGTGGCTCCTGAGGACGTGGACAGGATTCTGGGCAAGCTTAACGCTGCCACATGTTTATTGGACCCGTGTCCCTCCTGGTTGGTATTGGCCTCCCGGGAGGTTACACGAGGCTTGCTCCAGGGGATTATAAATGCTTCTCTGAATGAGGGTGTCTTTCCCGCCGCCTTGAAAGAGGCGGTTGTGAAGCCCCTCCTCAAGAAGCCTTCCCTGGACCCAGCTATATTATCAAATTATCGTCCACTCTCCAATCTTTGCTTTGTTGCAAAGGTTGTTGAGAGTGTGGTGGCGCGACAACTACCCCGATACCTGGATGAAGTTGTCTATCTGGATCCGTTCCAGTCGGGCTTCAGGTCACAATACAGTACGGAAACAGCATTGGTCGCGTTGGTTGATGATCTCTGGAGGGCTCAGGACAGAGGTTGCTCCTCTGTCGTGGTCCTATTAGATCTCTCAGCGGCTTTTGATACCATCGACCATGGTATCTTACTGCACCGGCTGGAGGGGTTAGGAATAGGGGGCACTGTGCTTCGGTGGTTCTCCTCCTTCCTTTCTGACCGTTTGGCAGGGGGGCAGAGGTCGACCTCGAGGCACCTTATTTGTGGGGTGCCGCAAGGGTCAATCCTCTCACCCCTTCTGTTCAACATTTATGTAAAACCACTAGGCGAGATCATCCGTGGTTTCGGGGTGAGTGTTCATCAGTATGCTGATGACACTCAGCTATACATCTCCACCCCAGACCACCCCAATGATGCCCTTGCTATGATGTCCCATTGCCTGGAGGCCGTGCGGATCTGGATGGGGAGAAACAAGCTCAGACTCAACCCCTCCCAAGACCGAGTGGCTGTGGCTTCCGGCGGACCGATATAGTCAGCTGGTATCATCACTGACAATTGGAGATGAGATCTTGCTCCCCACAGAGAGGGTGTCCTCCTGGATTCACGGCTATCTTTAGAAGATCATTTGACGGCCGTGGCCAGGGGTGCCTTTTATCAGGTTCTCCTGATCCGCCAGTTGCGTCCCTTTCTGGATCGGGACGCCTTGCGCACAGTCACTCATGCCCTAGTCACCTCCCGTATGGACTACTGTAATGCTCTCTACATGGGGCTCCCCTTGAAAAGCACCTGGAGGCTCCAACTGGTCCAGAATGTAGCCGCACGGGTGATTATGGGTGCAGCTCATTGCGCCCATGTAACACCTCTCCTACGCAAGCTGCACTGGCTCCCGGTGGTCTTCCGGGTGCGATTCAAGGTGTTAGTTATCACCTTTAAAGCGCTCCATGGCTTAGGACCTGGGTACCTACGAGACTGTCTTTTGCCACCAATAGCCTCCCAACGACCAGTCGTTCTCACAGGGAGGGACTACTCAGGGTACCGTCAGTCAAATTATGCCGACTGGCGACTCCCAGGGGGAGGGTCTTCTCCGAAGGAAGGGAAGGCAGTCAGACTGGGGAAGGACTTCCTCTATGCAGCATTGATCGAGTCTTGCCAATCAGAATAACTCCGCCCTCATGGCCCAGTGTTTCGACTCGATCTATGCTGGATAGACGTGTCTTCCACTATCTCCTACTAACTGCTAGATTACCTTGCCTTTGGACTTTATTTCATTTGTTTTAATTGAGTTTTACGGCTACAGTTAATTGTGAGTAAAAACCTCAATTGCTGCGATCGTGCTGGGAGCCTGCCGGCTGGCAGCTCTCTCCCTCAGCAGCCTTATCTCTCCGATCGTGCTAATTAACCCCTGCTGTGCTTCAAAGGCTTCTTCCCAGCAGCGTTCCTCCAGGCTTGAATATCTGTTTGCCTTAATTGCTGCTGTGAGCCTGCAAGGATTCTAACGGAGAGGCTTTTCCTCTGCGGCCTTATCTCCCCCGATCTCCTTAACGAGCCTCTGCTGCGTTTCAAAGGCATTTAGCCAAGCAGCGTTTTCCCTCGGCTGGAGCTTGCCTCGCTGCAACTCATATCGCAGTAATAGCCTTGAGCTAGCGATCCTTCTGCCTGTTTATTATTGGATTGACTTTTGCCTGTGGGGAGCCTATTTGGATTGCTGCATCAGTAAATTTGGGCAGTTAATTTTGGCGCGAAATTGCCAGCAGCCATTTTGTTCAAGGGAGATCTCTGTCATGGGGGATAGATCCAAGTCCACAGCCTCAGCCCCTTCAAAGCGCCCTGCTGCCAATATCAATGACCCGCTGGAAGGTTCCTCGACCCAGCCCCCTCCAGCCAAGCGGTCCAGGGCTACCAAGACCTCGGCGCCTGCTATCCCTGCGCCCTCCAAGGAGGAACAACGCCGGCATCATGCAATGGAGAAGGCTTTCTCTAGGGCGGCCCATCAATCTCGGGCTCCAGCCCCCCAACCGGCCCACCAGACCCCTCCTGCATCAACTTCCCAGGTCATGGCTGATTCCCACAATTACAGGGAGCTATCTCCGGACCGCCCTCCTTCAGCTGGGCCTCCCCCTCCCCCAGGGAAGGAACCTTTGTTCCAGACTCTGTCTGAGGCAGTTTCCTCCAGGAGCTCTTCTCCAGCTCCACCTGTGGACCCACCTGCACCCGCTGCTCCTCCTCAGGTGCCCGAAGGCCTTGAGGCTATGCTAACCAGAGTCATCCGGGATGGCTTTGCCCAATGTTTACAGCAAGTGGGGTTGCCTTCTGCACCCCCTCCTCAACCACAATGCCAACTTCGTGGTTTCGATGACCAGTCCCTTGACCTGGAACAGGATGACTATGACTATGCGGGGGACTTAGCTTTGCCCTCAGATCATGAAGAGGCCCCAGATGCAGCCCTTTCTGACGATGAAGGATTGATACCGGATCAGTCACCGTTTATTGGTCTTTTTAACCCACAGATGTTCAGGTCCCTATTGTTTAAGGCCATTGCCACCACCCGCTTGGGTGAGGTTCCATCGGCTGCCTCCGCTCCCACTCCCTCGGACCCTGCTTCTGCTCTCTTTGCAGAACCAACTGTAGCTCTGGAAACAGTTCCTGCACCAAAGCTTTTTCTAGACGTGCTCCAACGCCAATGGTCCCTTCCGGGCGCGGGTCCCAGCCCTAACAACTTGGACAAACGACTCTACAATTCTGCTCCAGCCTTGGCCGACCTTCTCCAACCTCCGGTCATGGACCCTCCCATCGTCGCCTTGACTAATCCAGTCCACCCCACAGGCCCGCCCGAAGATTCCCTTCGTCCGGAGGACAAGAGAGCAGAGAAGACGCTCGTCAAGGGACATCTTGCGGCTGCTTGGTCCATCCGGGCCTCATCCTCGGCGTCCTTTTTTTAACCGTGCGGCCCTTCTCTGGTTGAGACAGCTGCAAGACCGCTTGCCCCGTGCCGACCTCAGGGCTCATCAAGATCTCAATAAGATTGCCGCAGCCCTGGAATATTCAGCGGATGCCACCCTCAACGCTACGAGATTTGCTGCCAGGGCCCTTGGTTCTTCCATCACTTCACGCCGCCTTCTCTGGCTCAGGGGCTGGCAGGCGGATATGCGTAGTAAGTGGCAGCTCGCCTCTGCCCCCTATTCCACAGGTTCTCTTTTTGGACCCCTGCTGGAACCTCTCCTGATTGAAACCCGGGACAAGCGCAAGATTCTCCCTTCTCAGCTTCGGCGGTCGGCTTCACGCTACACTTCATATTCACGGTCCCAGTCCTTTCGTGGTCCTGACCCCAGCTCGTTCCAGCCACGCTACCACCGTCCCGTCCCTCCTCGAAGCCAACATCTTGACTCCCAGGTTAGATCGGGGGGTAGTAATCTGCCACGCCGGTCCTTTCGGGGAGGGCGGGGACACTTTGCCAGACGAGGCAGATAGTTCCCGCAATGATATTCCTATAGGGGGTCGCTTGTCCTTTTTCTATTCTCAATGGGTCTCCTCTGTATCTGATGCCTGGGTTCTCTCCACTATTCGCTCGGGCCTTCTTTTAGAATTCCTCAGCCCTCCCCCCCCAGTTTTTATTTCCTGCCCTGTCTCTCGGGACCCGCAGAAGCAGGCCCTTGTTTCCTCAGCCATCAACCATCTCCTGGCTATTCGGGCTGTTCAGAGGGTGCCCCCTGATCAACAGGGCAGGGGATTTTACTCCCGTCTTTTTGTAGTCCCTAAGTCCTCGGGGGGATGGAGGGCCATTTTAGACCTTAAAGCTCTGAACCGGTACATAACTTATCGCCGGTTCAAGATGCACACCCTGTTCTCCATTTTGGAGTGCCTCCGCCCAGGGGATTTTCTCTCTTCAATTGATTTAACGGAGGCCTACCTCCATATTCCAATTCACCCTTCCCACCGTCAGTTTCTCCGTTTTCATTTCATGGGGTCCCATTTTCAGTATAGAGCCTTGCCCTTTGGTCTCTCCTCGGCCCCGAGGGTTTTCACCAAGGTCATGGCTGCACTCATAGGTCATGTCAGGTCCCTTCCCATTAGGCTCCAATTTTATTTGGACGATATTCTCATTATGTCTACTTCCCTTTCTTCGGCCACCAAAGACCTTGATTCTGTCCTTTTTCTTCTCCAATCCCATGGGTTCTCCGTCAATTGGGCCAAAAGCCACCTATCACCTTCCACAAGTATCGTCCACCTGGGAGCCAGAATTGACACAGTCTCTTCCAGGGTGTTCCTCTCCCCAGACCGTCAACTGGCTCTCCGTGACCTAATTGGCCAATGCTGGGCTGCGGATTCTGTCTCTCTCATGAAACTCTCTTGCCTTCTGGGTAAAATGGTTTCCACTTTTGGAATTGTTCCCTGGTCTAGATTGCACTGCAGGGAGCTGCAGTGGCTCCTCCTTCCGTACCAACGCGCTGGCAGGAGCAATTCTCTGGCCCGCATCCGTCTCCCTCCTTCAGTTCGGTCCTCCCTCCGATGGTGGTCCTCAGAGGCAATCTCCAAGGGGAGCAATTACACAGAACCATCTCGACTGGTCCTCACGACAGACGCCAGCTTGACCGGCTGGGGGGCTCACCTGCTCCATCACATGGCCCAAGGCCAGTGGACCGCCCGGGACCGACAACACAACATCAACTACCTAGAATTGCGGGCCGTGCGCCTAGCCCTCCTCTCCTTTCGATCTCTGGTGGAGGGCAAGGACATTCTAGTCCTTACCGACAACATGGCAACCAAAGCGCACTTAAACAAGATGGGGGGCACTCATTCCAAAGCTCTGCTTACGGAGACCATTCTGCTGGGCCGCTGGGCCGAATCCCATCTGTCATCCATCCGGGCGGACCACATTTCCGGGACGGCAAATCTACAAGCGGATGCCCTCAGCCGCTCTCCCGTGGATCACGGGGAGTGGAGCCTCTCTCCATCCCTCTTCCGGGAGATTGTCCGTCGATACGGGACCCCGGTTGTCGACCTGTTCGCCTCGGCGACGAATCACCTCCTTCCACGGTACTTCTCACGGTTCCCGGACCCTCAGGCAGAGGATTCCGACGCCCTCCGCTGCCCGTGGCCTCCCGGTCTTCTATACGCATTCCCTCCCCTTCCCCTCATCCCTCGTGTACTCAGGAAGATGTTAGCAGAGAAGGCGGATCTACTTCTCGTCGCCCCGCACTGGCCACGTCGCCCTTGGTACGCGGACCTGCTATCCCTCTCTGTAGCACATCACTGGCGCATACCGGACTCCTTAGTGATGCTGACCCAGGGCCGTCTCACTTATCCGGATCCCAAGTGGCTTCACTTGACCGTGTGGAGGTTGAGCGGCGTCTCCTAACAGCTCACCACGTCCCTCCTCCGGTGGCTACCACGATGCAAGCCGCTCGCCGCCCATCTACAACCAGGATCTATGGAGCTACCTGGCGCGCCTTCGTTTCCTGGTGTAACCGTTATGCGGTCGATCCTCTTTCGGCTTCCGTCCTCCACGTCCTTTGCTTCCTCCAAGCGGGATTCGAAGCAGGATTAGCTCCTAACACCCTCCGTCGTCAGGTGGCAGCTCTGGCTTCCGTCCTTTCCTGTGGTTCTCCGGACTCTTTGTCCCATCACCCCTTCATCCGCATTTTCCTCCGCGGGGCTACCAATCTCCGCCCTCCTCCCGTGCATCGTTTCCCTACTTGGGATCTGAACAAAGTTCTCACAGCACTCGTCTTGTCACCCTTCGAACCGCTTCGTCAGGTTTCTCTCCGTTTCCTATCGTTTAAAGTTTCGTTCCTAGTTGCTATTACTTCGGTGCGCAGGATATCGGAGCTAGCTGCCCTGTCCACCCGCAGTGACCTTTGTATCTTTCACAGGGACAGGGTGGTCCTGCGCCTTGACCCGGCCTTTTTGCCTAAAGTTAACACGTTGTTCCATAGGGCACAAGAGATTGTGCTCCCGAATTTTTGCCCTCACCCCACGCATCGTCTGGAGCGCTCGTGGCATTGACTGGATGTCCGCAGGGCTCTGCGGATCTACCTGGCCCGGACTGCTCCTATTCGCAAAACAGAAGCGTTGTTCGTTTCCTTTCAACCAGATACTGTGGGGGCCCGTGTCTCTAGTACTACCTTAGGACGATGGATCAGGGCTACTATCGCCTCTGCTTACCAACAATTGAAGCTGCCAGTCCCGCGAAACACCACAGCCCATTCAACCAGGAGCGCAGCGACTTCCGCCGCTTGGTCCACTCAAGCGCCTCTGGAAGAGGTCTGCAGAGCTGCCACGTGGACTTCTATTTCTCCATTCATCCGCCACTACCGCGTGGATTCCTTCGCATCTGCGGATGCTGCCTTCGGTCGCCGGGTCCTGCAGTCTGTTCTTCCCCCCTGAGGTATTCGGGCCGGTTGTTCCCGCCCTGGTGGACATGCAGCTTTGGTATGTCCCCAGTCTGACTGCCTTCCCTTCTTTTGGAGAATGGACGTTGGTCTTACCTGATACGTCTGTTCTCGTTCAGGAAGGGAAGTCAGTCAGCCCCACCCTTGGGTCCGGCCCTCTCGGTCGGTTGGGGGAGGGTGCTTTTAATTCTTTCTCATTTCAGGAAGACACGTCAGTCTACGCCTACGCCCTCGCCGAAACACTGGGCCATGAGGGCGGAGTTATTCTGATTGGCAAGACTCGATCAATGCTGCATAGAGGAAGTCCTTCCCCAGTCTGACTGACTTCCCTTCCTGAACAAGAACGGACGTATCAGGTAAGACCAACGTCCATTCTCTATGAGGGCTCCAACCCTTTGGAATGAACTGTCCCCTGAGATACGAAATATCCCTGATCCCCGTGCTTTCCGCCATGCCCTCAAAACCCTGATGTTCCAACAGGCGGGGCTAAACATATGAACATGTGAATGTTTTTAAAACGTTATCTAATTTTAGGTTCTATTTAATTGGGCAAACTATGTTATAATAATTTTAATTAGCAATTTTATGATGTTTGTGTATCTATATTTTTCTTGACTCTACACCGCCGTGAGTCCTACGGGAGAAAGGCGTATAGAAATATAATAAATAAATAAATAAATAAAATAATTAAATGGCAAGAAACAGTTGTCTGTGTAGTTTGAAACACATATGAAGAACATCATTTCAACAGAAGATTGGTTTACTAGTTCTTGCTTATTGACAAATAATTCTAGTTGGCCTTAGTATTGTATAAACCAGAATGGCATCTACTGTTCGTTGCTATGTATATTTGCTTGTTTTAAATCTAATTTTTGCATCTTGTAAACATCCTCTATGATAATAAAAAAATCAGAGATAATTATGCAAGTACTTAACATGGACTTAGCTATGAAAGAAATTGAATAACTCCCTCAAAGGTATCTTTAATAAAAAAAATTATTTTGTTTGGAATATAAATAATACGGTAATTTCTTAGCCAAAATTGAGTGTACAATATGAAGAAATTATTTCATATTTATTAAATTATGTTTTAAACTTAAACATTGTAATTTTTTATCATGTTTTATACTTCCAATATTTAAATTGGTGAAGAATATATCTATATCTCATCTCATATAATCTATCATCTATCATGCCTTTAAATCAATCTTGTCTCCTACAAGTGCTTGACAAGTTCCTGCAGTTCTCCTGTGCGCTGCTTAGAGAGTCCAAAGCAATGGGTGATAACCTTGTCTGATTGGCCAGAGACTGAGTTGTAATTCATTTAAACACGCCTTCTTCTTCCTTAGCTCCAGTTTGTTAACTCAGTCGGCCTAGAGAGACTTCTTCTGATTATCCTCCATTGCTTGGACTTACTTTATTACAATGCACAGGAAAAAATTTATTTCAGAAAAGCTTTGTTTCTGCTGGGAAGTGGTTTCTGACACCGTGCCCAGCCAAGCGCTGATCAGCTGAGCCGTTGGGCTCTGCGGCCATGTTTTTTATTGCAGAGAGGCCTGTGCAGCAATTATTATTATTATTGTTTATTGGTTCGATTTATATGCCGCCCTTTTCCAGAGACTCAGGGCGGCTTACAATGCGTTAAGCAATAGCCTTCATACTTTTTGTATATACCTGCTTAGTAGGGCTTTTGCCCCCCCACAAGCAGTGTTCTTTTTTATACAAAGTCAGCTTATTGCCCCCACATACCGGGTCCTCATTTTACCTACCTTGAAAGGATGGAAGGCTGAGTCAACCTTGAGCCTGGTGAGATTTGAACTTGCAGTAATTGCAGGCAGCTGGTGTTACTTAACAGTGCTTTAGTCTGCTATGCCACCAAGGCTCTTGGTTATGGATGGAGTCTCCAGCTTCATCCTCAATCGCTCTGGAGCTGGTATTGTGAGTTTTGGCATTGGATTGGTGTGGGGAGAGCCGTGGTGTCGGCTCTGCACCTCTGTTTAACTGGGTAAGGATCTGTGGTGTTGGATTCCAGCTCCCTGGGGCAGGCTGTGTTTCCATTCGCGCTTAAAGCCTTGGTGTAGGCTCAGTGCCATTTTGGGTCCCCCTCCCCAACGCAGCCTTTATTCTACTCGCTTTCAAGCCATGGTGTTGACTTGGCTTGCTTAAAGTTCCTAACTGCCCTCCATACTGGGGTTTGTGTACATCAGAGAGGTGATTGCTATGAAATTGGCAGTAATTAATTTGAATGTGGCAAAGAGGAAGTTTTTGGCTGATTCACTGTTACCTCATGGCTTTCAAAATGGCGTGTTGCAGTAAATTTCCTTCTCATGCCTCTGCCTCTTCCTCCATTAGGCATCAATCCTTGGAAGCTCCTGCTTCAAAAAAGGGAAAATCTAGATCCAAAGTACCAGTTACTAGATCCCAGTCCTCTGTTCAAGCCTCTACTTCATTAGCATCTGAGAAAGATGCCATGAGGCGACATCGTGCCTTAGATAGGCAGTTTGATATGGTCAAGAAAAGAGCAGAAGCTAGCATGCAACAGTCTACTTCTGCTTGCAGCGGGGAAATTACTGAGGCATTAAGCAAGGAACCTCTGACTCTGGAATCCCAACTAGGTCAGTTCGGTTGGTCTCCCTCTGCTTCTCCTAGCACTCAGCCACTGCAGGCAGCAGACTTGGAGGCTCCATGGGACATAGCCATTTCTGAACCTGGTTCCTCTCAGCAGCACAGGGGCTCCCATGCCTCTGCCACTTTTACGTCCAGCACGGCGGGGCTCCGCCCAGAGGTGTGGTCCGCCAACAGCCTGTGGAGCTGACAGCAGAGTTGGACAGCGATAAGGCTGAGGAAGAACATGGGCCAGTCCTGGAGGCTGGGGAAGGCCTGGATGAGGGGTCTGCGTCGGAGGCAGAGAACGGGGCTAGGGCCATCGGGGAATTATGTGCGGACTTTGGAGCCTCCAAAGGCTGACTGTAGAGAGGCAGAGGAACAGGAGGAGCCTATTCCTAGTGCACGTATGAGAAGAGCTGCCAGAAGGCAGGAGCAGCTAAAGCAGAGAGGACGACACAGGAGTAGGGCCAAGAGATGATTGGCCCTTCCCATAAGGCTTAAAAGACCAGCAACAGCTCTTGGCCTCTTTGCTGGAAAACAACGTTGAGAGAATTGCTGCTTGTTTCACTGTATTCATTTCTTGTTGGTGTCTTCTGCTTCTGAACTTTTGCCAAGAAAAGCCTTTGGCAGTTTGCCTAATTATCCCAAAGTCGGTGATAAACTGAGGAATGGTGTGTTGAAGAATTTGCTTTAATTTATTTGGACTATGCCGAAAATGAGCTAATTTTAATCTAGTTAATCTATCTGATTCTGCACACTCATTAATTTTATATATTATTTTCAAATCTATTGGTAAGTATTGATTTTTCCACTCCTGCGCATACGCTAATCTTGCTGCAGTGATAATGTGAATCAACAAGAACCTTATATCTGATTTAATATTCAAAGGTTTTGCCCCCAATCTCAGGTTTTAATTCCAAATTAATCTGTGTAATTTCCAAAATCCATTGCTGTATTTTTTCCCAATATTTAACCGCCTGCGGGCAGGTCCACCATTGGTGAAAATAGATTCCATTACTGTAACCGCACTTCCAACAGCAGGCAGATGTCCCGGGAAACATTTTAGCTAATCTCGCAGGGGCGAGATGCCACTGGTAGACCATTTTATATATGTTTTCTTTATATGAGGAGGCCATGGTTAATTTCATACTTTTCAAACAAATCTGTTCCCATTGCTGGAAGTCAAGGGGATATCCAAAATTTCGCCCCCATGCTATCATACAATCCTTCACTACATCCTGTCCTATCTGCAGAGACAATAAATATGCATAACATTTAGATAATATCTCTTTCCCTCCTTCTAATAAGATCTTATCCAATTCTTGTCTTTTACGGTAGATTCCTTCACTATATAAATCTTTTTTATACCTGGAGTGCACTTGAGAATAAGACCACCAGTCTATCTTATATCCTTGAAGAGTTAATAATTCTCGTGACTTTGGATTACCCTGAACATCCAAGAAACCTTCATACGTCAAGGTTTTCTCCTCTTTATACAATGTCGGGTAAATCTGAGCTTCCTGCGCTGAAATCCAACATGGAACTTTTGAATATACTCTTCTTCTAATCTTTTCCCAAGTGTACCCAAGCGTCCTACGTAAATAGTGATCATCAAAGTGTCTAGGGAAGCCAGATGCTCCCGGCCAGAGAAAATAGTGCCAGCCATGTTGAAGACCGGCTCCCTCAAATGTCAAAAGTCGTCTCTTTTGTAGGACCATCCATTCTTTCACCCAAATCAAGTTCGCTGCTTGGTGATAGAGCTCCCAATTTGGGAGTCCAAATCCTCCTCTATTTTTGGGTTCTTGTAACATTTTAAGTCTAATCCGCGGCCTCTTTCCCTGCCAGATAAATTTAGATATACTCCTATCCAAATTTGTAAAAAACTCTTTATTCAACCTTACCGGGGCTGTTTGGAATAGAAATAACCATTTGGGTAACACGCACATCTTAATGGTTGCCACCCTTCCCAAAATTGAGAGCTGGAGATTTTTCCATCTTTCTAAATTTCTGAGCATCTGGCTGTAAAGAGGAAGATAGTTATCCTCCTTTATGGAGGAACATCTGGCGGTCAACCATATACCCAGATACTTAATTTTATTTGTTATTCTTAAACCCATTAACTGCTCCAGCTGTTGCCTTTGCATCTGAGTCATATTTTTCACTAGGATTTTAGTTTTTTCTTCATTCATCTTTAACCCCGCTACCTTCTCATACTCTCTAATCAAGCATAATAATTTCAGGCCCGAGTCCAGTGGTTGATCCAAGATAAATACAAGATCGTCTGCATAAGCCTGGACTTTAACTTCCTCCTGCCTAATCTTCATTCCTCTTACTTCCGTGTTTCCTCTCACTTCTCTAAGCAGGGGCTCTAAAGTTAATACAAATAGCAATGGGGAAAGGGGACATCCCTGTCTTGTACCTCTACGAATTTGAATTCTCTCCGTCTCCTCTCCATCTATGAGAACTCTTGCAGTCTGCTCCCAGTAGATAGCTCGAATTGCCCGAATAAAATTCCCACCAAACTCCATATATTCCAATTGAGAAATCATAAATTCCCAACTGATTAGTTATTTCTAACTCTTGAGTTCATTCTTCAAAATATCAATTTCAAAACTTTATCCATTAACTTTAAAGTTAACCATTTTAATATCTCAGTAATTTTTAAAAAGCTATCCATTTTTAGTTAAATATTTTTACTTAAACTTAAAAAAAATACTAATTTCAGTAGACCTTTCAGATTTATTATTAAGATCCTCCCCAAAAGAAATCAATCTTCAATTCTTCCTTTCTTTCTATATTTTTTCCAATCCTTCTTCAATAATACTTTCTTCTTCAGCATTGCTCCTCCCCCTGCTTTTATTTTCAAAAATTTTTGAATATAGATTTGAGGCTGATGCATCTTTGGAAATAGTTCTCTTCTAAGAGTTATCTCCTTTAATTTGAAACCTCCATTTCGACTCTTCCTGCTTATATAATGGGTCACTTCATTCCTTAAAAAATGATTCTGTCTAAAATTGTCACGATAAAATTTATCAGTCTGCAGGAAAGAGTCTATTTGCTGCTTTTCAGTTAACTGCATAGAACCCTCTGCCAAAACCTCTGCTTTCAGTGTGCTAACTTCCATCGTGATCCTGACAGCCTCTTTTCCCTGCTCCAAAGTCAAATTAGGTTGATTAATTTTTTTCTTTTTTCCAGCCAGCAAATCATTGTTCTCCAGATTTTGATTTTGAACAGTCCTTTCAATTGATTCTAATATAACAGAAGTATTAAAATTTAAATGTTCTTGTAAAACCTTTACAGTCACAACTTGTGAATTTGCTGGCTCATATAATAATGATCCTCCATCCTTGATGTCAGCCATATTTCAATTTCCACTTTAAATTTATTCAGCTATCAGCTCAATAAGTCCAATAATTTTCCACACAATTTAGAAGTATAAAGTAGTTGAGGTCAATACCATAGTCTTTTCCATTCCACTAGCACTTTAAATCTTTTTCTTGCTGTGTAATCCAGTAGCTTTAACAATGTTGCAGCTTTAACGATCACTTTCACTAGTAAGTTTCGTTTTAACGTCCTTAAACGCCATCTTTTTTCTTTTTCTTTTAAACGGAGTTAAAGTTTGGTACTTGCATTTTCTGTTCTCCTGATTTTGCTCTGCCAGCGTCCAGGTTCAAATTTTCTCATAATCCTTAAAATTGCATTGCTGGTGTGGTCGCGACCCCTTGTTCTGCATAAAGCAGAATCGTCCCGGATCTGGAGCACTGAAGGGCTTTCAGGGAGCTCTCACCCTGCAAACCCCAGGCTTAAAAAAACAAAACAAAACCTGGGGGTCTAGGGGAGCTCTACCCAGATCCTTCAGAATTAAAATGTTAAGATCCGATTTAAAAACTCCAAATCCTCCAAATTAAAATGCACGGCAAATCAGGGAATTTACTGAAAGATTCATGTCTTTAGGTCGGCGTGGAAGGTGTGGAGGTCGGGGGCTGTCCGGAGCCCAGTGGGTAAACCATTCCAGAGGGTCAGTGTGACCACAGAGAACGCCCTCATCCTGGGGGCCGCCAGCTGACACTGTCTGGACGATGGGACCTGGAGGAGGGCAGTCCTATGTGAGCGTACTGGGCGGTGGGAGGCTGGTAGGAGGTAATCCTGCAAGTACTCCAGGCCATCAAGGGCTTTATAGGTGAGCACCAGCACCTTGAAGCGGATCCGGAGGACCACCGGCAACCAGTGCAGCTCGTGCAACAAAGGTGTTATATGGGAGTAACAGGAAGCACCCGCAACTACCCGCGTGGCCGCATTCTGGATCAGTTGGAGCCTCCGGGTGCACCCCAAGGGCAGCCCCATGTAGAGGGCATTGCAGTAATCCAACCGAGAAATAATGAGAGCATGAATGACCATATGGAGGGTATCACTGTCTAGGAAGGGGCGCAACTGGCGCACCAGGCGAACCTGTGCAAAAGCTCCCCTTGTCACGGCCGTCAGATGGTCCACCAAGGACAGCCGTGAATCAAGGAGGACGCCAAGATTACGAACCATTTCCGAGGAAGCCAGACACTCCCCTCCCATCAGAAGTGATGGGGAAACTAGATCATGAGATGCCGGCATCCACAGCCACTCTGTCTTGGAGGGGTTGAGTCTGAGCCTGTTCCTACCCATCCAGACCCGCACCGCCTCCAGGCACTTAGACATCACGGAAAGGGCATCCCTGGGTTGATCCGGGGTGGAGATGTAAAGTTGGGTATCATCAGCATAGTGATGATACCTCACCCCAAAACTACAAATGATCTCACCCAGCGGCTTCATGTAGATGTTAAAAGAGCAGGGGGGAGAGAACCGACCCCTGCGCCACCCCACAAGTGAGGGGCCTCGGGGAGGATCTCTGAACCCCCGCCCAGACAAACTGCATATGGCCTGAGAGGTAGGAGGAGAACCACTGTAGAACAGTGCCCCCCACCCCTAACCCCCCGAGTCGTTGCAGTAAGATACCATGGTTGATGGTCAAAAGCTGCTGAGAGGTCAAGTAGCACCAGGATGGAGGGGTAACCCCCATCCCGGGCCTGCCAGAAATCATTCACCAGGGCGACCAATGCCATTTCTGTGCTGTGTCCGCACCTGAAGACTGATTGGTCTGGGTCAAGATAATCAGTTTCCTCAAGGAATTGCGGGAGTCGGTATGCCACCACAGACTCAACAACCTTCGCTATAAAGCGAAGGTTGGAGACAGGACGAAAGTTGTTCAGGGAGGCCGGATCCAGGGCAGGCTTCTTGAGGAGGGGACAAACCACCGCATCCTTAAGTAAGGCGGGGAAGACCCCATCTCTCAATGAAGCGTTGATAATCGCCCAGATCCTGTCTCCAGTCACCTCTCTTGTTACCGCAAAAAGCCAGGAGGGACAAGGGTCCAGAAAACATGTGGAGGCCCCCAGTCTACTCACAATCCTGTCCACTTCCTCCATAGAAACAGGATAAAAGTCAACCCAGATGTTACCTCCAAGATCTGCTCCCATCTCCTCATCGGACCTGCCCAGTCAGAGTCTAAACCCGTCCGGATCTGAGCGATTTTGTCTTGCAGAAATTGAGCAAAATCCTCAGCACTGCCTTGCAAGGGGTCCTCCCTCGCTCCCTGATGAAGAAGGGAGCGGGTCACTCGGAACAAGGCTGCTGGGTGATTTTCTGCAGATGCAATGAGAGCAGCGAAATAATCACGTTTCGCCGCTTCCATCGCCATAGTTAAGATCTTTTACGTCAGCTCTCAACCAGATTCGGCCCACCTCAGGTAGACCTTTTTGTCAGCCCAGAGAATGCACAACTTTCTCAGTTCTACACCAGATTCCGATCACCAGGGGCCGAAGGGACGGATATCCTCCGTTGTCTGTGGCCCCAAGGCCTGTTGTACGTGTTTCCCCCGATACCTCTAATACCAAGGGTCATCAAGAAGATCCTGGAGGAAGGCGCAGAGGTTCTTCTTGTAGCTCTTCACTGGCTGAGATGCAAGTGGTTTGCGGAACTCTTGACCCTATCAATATCACCTCCCTGGAGGATTCCTCCAGAGAGGATCTCCCTAAGCCAGGGGGCCGCTCTCCATTCAGACATTCAATGGCTGCAGCTGGACGTCTGGCTCTTGAGAGGGAGGTCCTGAAAAGGGACCATTTTTCAAAAAAGATAATCTCTACCATCCTTGCTTCTCGAAGTCCGTCGACAACCTGTATATACAATGCTATGTGGACCTCCTTTTGCCGCTGGTGTATTAGACATGTTCAGTGGGGATGTTCTCTTTGCAGCACTTCAGAACTTTGGCAGGGATGTTATCTTTCCCGGGTACCTTGCCAAGAGGCAAGAGAATCCAGAGCCACATTTAGTTCTTCTAAAGTTGGTTCCAGGAGGCAGGTACTCAATGTTATTTAATGATTTTTCAGTTACCACATTTTCTCTGGAATATAACTCATAGTAGTGCTGTACCCAGAGTGCCATCTGCTGTGCTCAGTCCTGGATAACCTCACCTGTAGCAGACTTCAGAGAGGCAGATTTCTTCTGTGTTGGACCTAAGGCCTGCTTGATGCCATCAGACATCCCTTTGATGTTGCCTGTGTCAGCTGCTATCTGGATCCGAGAGCAAAGCTGCAGCCAATAATCGTTAGCACATCTCCTGGTGGTTTGTTGGACTTTGCTACGAGCACCTTGCCGAACCTGCAGGTTGCACTCATTGGAACAGGCTTTATATGCAATTAGAGCGCTCCTTTTATCGTTGATGGCTGGCGTCAACTCCTCCGAATGGGCTTCAAACCAATCTGCTGTCTTTCTGATCTTACCAAATACTGACAAGGTGGTGTTATAAACAGCATTCTTGAAATATTCCCATCGTTCAAATGCATTTACTTCAGCCGGGCCTGGGAGAGTTTCCTTGAGTGCTTGTGCAAATTCCTTCACTTTGCCCTGATTGTGGGTCTTGTTGATGTTAATTCGTGGTCTTCCTTCTTTCTTTGAGTGATGCAATATCTTTGTTTGTAGTTTTATTCTGCTGCACACCAAGGAGTGGTCTGTATCGCAATCAACACCCTGATAGCTGCGTGTGATTGTAATATTGAGGAGGTTGGAGCGCCTGTTAAGGATCAAGTCGAGCTGGTGCCAATGCTTTGATCTTAGATGTCTCCAAGAGACTCTGTGTTGAGCTTTGTTTTAAAGTATGTATTGCTAACGCAAAAACCATAGTAGCAGCAAAACTCCAGCAGGCATTGGCCATTTTCGTTCATCTTCCCAACGCCGAACTGACCTAAACAAGTGGGCCAAAGTGGGCCTTTGTTGGAGGGAAGGTGGAGTACTACAGGACATGAAGGATGCAAATATTGTCACACTGTACAAGAACAAAGGTGACGGGTGACTGTAACAACTACTGCGGCATCTCTCTTCTTAGTGTTGTAGGGAAGCTGCTTGCCCGTGTCATACTGAAGAGGCTCCAGGTGCTTGCAGAGAGAGTCTATCCAGAATCACAGTAAGTATTTGGAGCCAACAGGTCCACTACTGACATGGTATTTTCCCTTAGACAGTTGCAGGAGAAATGCAGGGAACAAAGACAGCCACTTTTCATAGCCTTCATAGATCTTACGAAGGCTTTTGACTTGGTTAGCAGGGACTGCCTTTATAAAATTCTCCCGAAGATTGGATGTCCACCTCAGCTTCTCAACATCATTAGGTCCTTTCATGAGGAAATGAAGGACACTGTAGTTTTTGATGGTTTTACATCGGATTCCTTTGATATTCGAAGTGGAATGAAGCAGGGCTGTGTCCTCGCGCCACCTTTATTCGGGATCTTTTTTGCTGTCATGCTGAAACATGCTTTTGGAACTGCAACAGAAGGTATTTATCTCCGGACCAGATCAGATGGAAAACTCTTTAATCTCTCTAGATTGAGGGCAAAATCTAAAGTCCAGTTGAAATGCTTACGGGATTTCCTCTTCGCTGATGATGCTGCCGTCACTGCTGACTCTGCTGAAGACCTTCAATAGCTTATGGACAGTTTTAGCAAGGCTTGCCAAGACTTTGGACTAACAATCAGCCTGAAAAAAACACCAGTCATGGGTCAGGACGTGGATTCACCTCCTTGTATTACAATCTCTGCACAAGAACTGGAAGTCATCCATGACTTTGTGTACTCAACTGTCTCTGACACTCTCTCTTTAGATACTGAGCTGAATAAACATATTGGTAAAGCGCCCACGACATTTTCCAGACTTACAAAGAGAGTATGGCTTAATAAGCTGACGGAACATACAAAGATCCAGGTCTATAGAGCCTGTGTCCTGAGCACACTCTTGTACTGCAATGAGTCTTGGACCTTTTATGCACTGCAGGAGAGAAAGTTGAACACCTTTCATATGCGCTGTCTCCGACGTATTCTTGGCATCACTTGGCAGGACAAAGTTCCAAATAGTGCAGTCTTAGAACGTGCTGGAATTTCTAGCATATATACACTATTGAAACAGCGATGTCTATGCTGGCTGGGACATGTCGTGAGAATGGCTGATGGTCGGATTCCAAAAAATCTCCTGTATGGAGAATTAGTGCAGGGAAAGCTCCTCTGAGCTGCGATACAAGGATATCTGGAAGAGGGACCTAAAGGCCCTGGGAATGGACATTAACACTGGGAAACCTTGACCTCCGATCGTTCAGCTTGGAGGCTAAAGATGCAGCATGGCCTTCTCCAATTCAAAGAGACACTTGTTCAGCAGGCTGAGGCAAAAAGGCAGTCCTGGAACCAGTGAAATCTGGAGGCTGGGCAGGGGACAGAATGTATCTGCCCTCAGTGTGGAAGGGATTGTCACTCTTGAATTGGCCTTTTTAGTCACACTAGATGCTGTTTTAGAACCTCTTTCCAGAGCACGATATCATAGTCTTTTTTTTTTTTTTTTTGCTTTAATTTATATGCTGCCCTTCTCTGGAGACTCAGGGCAGCTTACAATGCGTTAAGCAATAGCCTTCATACTTTTGTATATTTATACAAAGTCAGCTTATTGCCCCCACAATCTGGGTCCTCATTTCATCTACCTTTGAAAGGATGGAAGGCTGAGTCAACCTTGAGCCTGGTGAGATTTGAACTTGCAGTAATTGCAAGCAGCAGATGTTAATAACAGTGCTTTAGTCCACTGTACTACAGGCTCTTCTGTTGACTAGACATGTACTGATTCCAACCTCGGCATCTGTACCACAGGTATTGGACTTTCTGCAGGAAGGGTTGAAGGCTGGACTAGCGGTTAATTTACTCCACAGACAAGTAGCTGCCTTAGCAATTATTCTGTCCTGCGAGGGAACTTCCACCCTCTCTCATCATTTGAGGGTCTGCAGCTTCCTAAAAGGGGCTTCCAATCTATGACCTCTGCCTGTTCACAGATACCCTTGGGATCTCTCCCTTGTTAAAACAGGCCCTTACTTCCCCTCCGTTCGAGCTTTTGAGTTCCGCCAGTCTCAGGCTTTTGACCTTTAAGGTTGCCTTTCTCATTGACATCACTTCTGCTCGAAAAATCTCGGAACTGGCAGCTCTCAGTACAGAAGGACTTGTGTATTATACATCCTGATAGAGTCATCCTCCATCTGGATCCGACATTCGTGGCAAAAGTCAACTCCTGGTTCCACAAGGCCCAGGAGGTCATCTTACTGGATTTTTGCCCAAAGCCCAAACATCCTATAGAGCGTCGATGGCACACTCTAGATGTAGGCAGGGCCCTGCACATTTACATCGCCAGGATGGCATCCTTCCGAAAAACGGAGGCGTTCTTTGTCTCCTTTCAGCCCAGGTCCCAAGGCACAAAGGTGTCTCTATCCACCATAGGTCGTTGGCTCAAGGCTTGTATTTCTTTGGCTTACGACCATCAGGCCCATCCTATTCCGGCCTGCATCATGGCCCATTCTACTAGAAGTGCAGCCACAACAGCGGCTTGGGCCACTCAAGCTTCAATACTAGAGATTTGCAGGGCTGCCACCTGGGCATCACTTTCTCCCTTCATTCGAAACTATAAACTTGACATGTTTGCCTCGGCAGAGGCGGCCTTTGGGAGACGGGTCTTGCGGCAGGTTCTTCCAGTCGACAGGACTCTGGAAAGTTCTACTCCCCACCCTAGGGATACTTAGCTTGGGCATATCCCATTGCTTTGGACTCTCTAAGCAGTGCACAGGAGAAGGAATGTTGTACTTACTTGAATGTTCTTTTATGTGCGCTGTGTGAGAGTCCAACCCCTCCCTTCTTTTCTAAGGGATCCAGAGAGTATGTTTTTTCTATTTTTCAGGCTACGTCTTCTCCACATCCAGACCGTAGTTAACAAACTGGAGCTAAGCAGGAAAGAGAAGGTGTGTTTAAACAAATTACAACTTAGTCTCTGGCCAATCAGACAAGGTTATCACCCATTGCTTTGGACTCTCACGCAGTGCACATAGAAAGAACGTTCAGATAATTACAGCGTTCCTTTTCTTGACAAAATTTTGGAAGTGATTTGCCCTTGCCTGCTTCATAGAGCTGCGAGTAATTGACTGGCCCAAAGCCACCCAGCTGGCTTTTCTCCCAAAGGTGGACTAGAACTCCTAATTTCTAGCCTGTTGCCTTCATCACTAGACCAAACTGGTTCTCTGATGTATATTTATTGTTAGATCGTGTTATTTGATTTCATAAATGATGAACAATTAAAAAAAGGGAAGATATCGAAAGACACAAAAGTTTTTGCACAAATTGCTGTCTGAAATAGGTGCAAAAAATCTTTATGAGATGGAAGAAGATATGAGCATATGGAATACAAGAATGTGCCTTCAGTCTACAAAGATGGTGTAAAAAAAGGTCAAAACAATACTAAAAGAAAAAAGTACTAGATTTTTTCTCCTCATAAGGAGATATTGAATTGCAAAGAATTTAGTAAGTATGGAGAAGAGGTATAATTGTTATAGGTAGTGATTTGAAATCATGATCATGAAGGGAGAGATAAGAGAATAACAGCTATGTTTATTGAGTTTTGTATCTCCAGAATCAGAGAATTAGATTCCAGAATGCTGAAATAGTTGTGTATTAAAATATAATTTTTCCAGATGTCTAATATAACCTTCCAGTAAGCAGAGAATAAATAGGGTATGTGTATTTAATTCTGACAACTCATTTATCAGCAAAACATTCTATAAAGAGTGAATTTCAATTAAAACAGGGCAGTGTTTCAGTTCTTAAGTATTTCTGTTGTTTTCTTAGTGACCAGACTACTGGCATCATCCAGTGATTTTATTTCAGTTTTATATTATAGAGAGGCAAGTTGTAATTTTACAGATCCTTAAAGCAAGAACTCTCAAATAGTAGGTTAAAAATATTTGATTTACTTGGTACACAAACTTTATTTGTATATTTATTATTTATTTAATTTTTTGTAGAATGTATTTATCTATTTACATTTATACTTGCAATACAATGATTGTACAATACATTTACATTTATCCATTCAAGTCCATAATCATAAGGAAAATGTTGATATTGTTTTATAATTTGCTTTTCTTAAAACACAATGCATTTTGTGAATCAGGTTTTTAATGCAGTCAAAATCTCTTGTGAGACCTATTGAATATATTATAAACTATTGACTTCTGGTGGTGTTGTCGGGGCGGCGCAGAAGGAAAAGGACAAGCTCCGTCCTTTACCTCTGATTTTTCCGCATTGGGGACCCTTCGAAGGCGCGTGGAGCTTGTAGAGCTGCGTGAAGCAGAGGGGAATCCCGCAATTCAGCATGGCGGTGGGCAATCACCCGCTGAAGCAAGGGAAGCCCTCTTTAACCCTGCGAGAAGTTATGGTCATTCCGTCATTCTATCAGATATGGCAAACCCGAGGCTGTGACAACCCACAAGAAGATCGGAAGCAAGTATTGTCAGCAGACTGTGTCTATTTCCCCCGATGAGAAATTCTATGTGTGGTGATTGGATCTGTCAAAGTAAGTTAATTTAAAAACTATTCGGGCAAATGGAAGAGGCTCTGATTGAAACTTAGCGGCGACTGAGAGAGACGAGCTGTGATTCATCAAAAAAAAAAAAAAAGGAAATTGCCAAGGAAGGAAAACATAAAAGGAAAGTGGGATTTGAATAAGATTGTAAGTGTGTAAACGAATATAGGAGAGAGAGCGGAGGACAACGGTGAAAAAAACCGGGAAGATTTGGAGTATTGGGGAAAGTGAGATCAGAAAGAACAAATTGATGATTTTCAATGAGAAAAAGTGGAGTGAAGAGGAAAGGAAGTGACTAGGCTAAATTGAATGCTACCGGTGGAAGTAAGAAAACCAAGGAAAAGCAGTAAGAGAGTGACTGGAAAAAAGAAGGAGAATGGCAATGATAAAGAGACTTGAACATAACATAACACAATATAATATTAAGTGATTAAATAGAAAAGAGAACAGTGGTGCTGCGGAAACGAGAGTGAGATCAGTCAAGAAATTGGAACATCTTGGGGGGTGGAAAACCTGAATGTCATAACAGAGGCTTTGTCTTGTGTGGAATATTGACAAGACAGATAAATTATAGACAGTGATTAATGATTTGGAAATAGAAATTCTCCCTTTTCTTCCTTTAAATAATTTTGTTGGTTCTTGTTTTGATATTTGATATTGTTCTGGTGGTAAGATCATATTTAAAAATATATAGATTAAGTGTTATTAGTATTATTAATAATTATTGATTATTTAGATTATGGTGAAGAAATCAGATTCAACAAATAAATAATTATAAACTTTTATAAATTCTTGTAAACTAAATATTTAAGAGTAGAAATACCTATTATATTAATTATATCCATATAATATAATTCAATTTACTATAAGTAATTAACCAAGCAATTAATTTGTACCTGGATTGTAATTATATTGTACTGTATCTCTATGTTGGGTTATTGATATACTGTATAATTGTAAATCTCTGATTAAGTAATTAAGGATAATACAATAGAAATAGTAACTAGAACATAAATATATAGATTATAAATAATAGATAAAAAACTCAGTGACATGGATGGCGGATGGTAATTTGGACAAAAATTTACAATATTATGGGAGAACAAAGCAGAATCTTAAAATAAATGACTAGTATTACTACCACAACCTTAAGAGCAGGGAAAAAGGCAGCATCAAATTTGATGGTGGCGATGGCCTCCCCATCGAACCAGAAAACAATAGACATGATGCTCCCAGCAGAAAAATTTAATACTAACTTATCGGTTCAAATGATGCAATCTACACTGGTTAAAATACAGGACACCATGATGAAACTTCAAGAGACAATGGTTAAAAATCATGGTGACCTGAAATTGGATATACAAACATTAGATACCAAAATGGATTCAATTCAACAGGCAATACAAAAAAACGAACAAAGAATTAAATCAGTCGAAATCAAAACAGAACAAACTGGGGAAAAAAATTAGAACATGTACACCAAAAACTAATGCTGGCAATTAAGGATTTGGAAAATTCCCTGATAGATCTTGAGATGGACCAAGCCTCTTTCTATTTGAGGCTTCAGAATGTAGTTGAAACAAAAGAAGAGAATTTAGGGGAGATAATGGCAGAACTGATTGCTGAAGCTCTGCAGAGAGACAAACAAGAGATTAGGAATGAATTTGATGAAATATACTGAGTTCAAACTAATTATGCATGACGTCACAACTTCCCAAGAGAGGTAACATATTAGATTTGCACGCAAAAAGATTCGTGCGGATGTATATAAAACTACAAAAGAAGAATCAATATTCTATAAAGAGATAGAAATCATAACACTAAAACAGATTCCTAGATGGATATGAGAACAAAGGAGGGATTATAGGTTCCTGGCATCACTTCTGAATACACTTCTGAATTCTATTTAGGTGGATCATCCCAGAAGGAATGATAATAACTTGGCAGGGGAAAAAAATTAAAATTGACAACTTGGACAAAGCCCAAGAATTATTCGATCAATTGACAGGTGTAGAGGAAAGCTCAAGCAGCAGAGAGCAATAGGAGATAGTACAGAAGAACAAACACAAGGATCTGGAAGTGAGGAAATGGAAAAAAGAACTAGGGTGACAATGGAAAACGAGATGAAGGAAAGGAAACTAGGATCAGACCAAAAAGAACTACTAGGGCAACCAGAAATCAGAGACTGGCAGACAAATAAGAAAATAGAGAAAAGAACCCAACTACTATCTATAAACATAAATGGACTGAATGATCAGACAAAAAAGAAAAAGATACTTTGAAAATTAATGAAATGTAGAATGTAGAAATAAAGAATGTAGATATAATATGTCTTCAAGAGGTAGATATTAGAAAACAAGACAAGAAATACTTGGAATACAATAAATTAGGGAACTTGTTTGCAGCATTATCAGAAAAAAAGGAAGAGGGGTAGTGATATATGTCAAAAAAGAAATAATAGCTAAAGTAATTTATGAGGATCCCAAAAGAGAAGTACTTATGATTGAAGTGATAAGAGAAGAAACTAAGTTGTTATTAATTAATATTTACGCTCCCAACAAAAAACAGAAAGAATTTTATAGGAAACTGCATGATACGATTATTGAGGCGGACTATTCAAATATATGTATAGTGGGTGATTATAATGGAATAATAGATATAAGAAATGATTGTACAGTGGGGCAAAAAAGTATTTAGTCAGCCACCAATTGTGCAAGTTCTCCCACTTAAAAAGATGAGAGAGGCCTGTAATTGACATCATAGATAGACCTCAACTGTGAGAGTCAAAATGAGAAAACAAATCCAGGAAATCACATTGTGTGATTTGGAAAGAATTTATTTGCAAATTATGGTGGAAAATAAGTATTTGGTCACCTACAAACAAGCAAGATTTCTGGCTTTCACAGACCTGTAACTTCTTCTTTAAGAGGCTCCTCTGTCCTCCACTCATTACCTGTATTAATGGCACCTGTTTGAATTTGTTATCAGTATAAAAGACACCTGTCCACAACCTCAAACAGTCACACTCCAAACTCCACTATGGTGAAGACCAAAGAGCTGTCGAAGGACACCAGAAACAAAACTGTAGACCTGCACCAGGCTGGGAAGACTGGCAAGCAGCTTGGTGTGAAGAAATCAACTGTGGGAGCAATAATTAGAAAATGGAAGACATACACTGATAATCTCCCTCGATCTGGGGCTCCACGCAAGATCTCACCCCGTGGGGTCAAAATGATCACAAGAACGGTGAGCAAAAATCCCAGAACCACACGGGGGGACCTAATGAATGACCTGCAGAGAGCTGGGACCAACGTAACAAAGGCTACCATCAGTAACACATTACGCCGCCAGGGACTCAGATCCTGCAGTGCCAGACGTGTCCCCCTGCTTAAGCCAGTATATATCGGGGCACGTCTGAAGTTTGCTAGAGAGCATTTGGATGATCCAGAAGAGGATTGGGAAAATGTCATATGGTTAGATGAAACCAAAGTAGAACTGTTTGGTAGAAACATAACCCGTCGTGTTTGGAGGAGAGAGAATGCTGAGTTGCATCCAAAGAACACCATACCTACTGTGAAGCATGGGGGTGGCAACATCATGCTTTGGGGCTGTTTCTCTACAAAGGGACCAGGACGACTGATCTGTGTACAGGAAAGAATGAATGGGGCCATGTATCGTGAGATTTTGAGTGCAAACCTCCTTCCATCAGCAAGGGCATTGAAGATGAAACGTGGCTGGGTCTTTCAGCATGACAATGATCCCAAACACACCGCCCGAGCAACAAAGGAGTGGCTTCGTAAGAAGCATTTCAAAGAATATATAATAAAGTATTGACATGAACTTTTGATATTGACCAAATACTTATTTTCCATCATAATTTGCAAATAAATTCTTTCCAAATCACACAATGTGATTGTCTGTATTTTTTTCTCATTTTGTCTCTCATAGTTGAGGTCTACCTATGATGATAATTACAGGCCTCTCTCATCTTTTTAAGTGGGAGAACTTGCACAATTGGTGGCTGACTAAATACTTTTTGTCCCACTGTATTTGTAATAAAAAAAACAAAAGGAATGTACTGCCGAAAACTTTTTTTTAATATGGCTGAAGAATTGAATCTAGATGATATATGGAGGTTATTAAACCCCAAAGGAAAAAAAAAACTTTCTATTCTAATCCACACGATTCCTTTTCAAGAATAAATATGATATGGGCAAGTAAAGAAATAATTAAAGAAATTGAAAATATAGAGATTCTCCCTAATGATTGGGCAGACCATAACCCCCTGAGAATGACTTAGAAAGGCCAAAAAAGGAAACCTAGAAGATGGACACTAAATACACAAATGCTACAGGGAAACGAATATTTAGAGAAAATAGAAAAATAACTGATCTTATTCATAGACGTAAATAAAAAACACCACACATCATTACAGAATTTATGGGATACATTAAAGGCATTTATGAGAGGAATAACAATAGCATATACATCGATGAGGAACGGGAAAAAGCAACAGCAGGATATATTATTGAAAAAATTAGAATATCTAGAAAATAAATTTCAATTAAACTTAGATGACCTCCAGATTAAAGAAGAATTAATATCAGTTAAACATGAATTAAACCTAACTGAACAAATAGACAATATCAAAAAGATTATATATATGAAACAATATCAATTTGAAAATGCAAATAAACCGGGGAGGTGGCTGGCATATAAACTTAAAAAAGAAAGAGAAAGCAGGATAATTTACCAATTACAAGATGAGGTGGGCGATTTACAAATTAGCGAGGAAGAAATTAGAAAGATAACATTAGAATATTTTGAAAATTTGTATAATCAAGAGGAAGTGGAGATGGAAAAAAATAAGTATTTACTCACAAGAGGAAGGTATGCCCAGATTAGAGTATGAAGAACAGATGGGATTAAATAGAGAGATCTCTTTGGAAGAACTAAAGGAAGCAATTCACAGACAAAAAATTACAAAACTCCAGGACCTGATGGGCTACCAGGTGAATTTTATAAAAAAATGGGGGAAATATTAGAACCGATATTTTTAGATTTGTATAATAAAGTATTGTTGGAAGCAAAAATACTCAATTTGTGGAGAGAGGCATACATTACAGTCATCATGAAAGAAGGTACTGACCCAACCCAGATTCAAAACTACAGATCATTTCCTCTTTTGAATACTGATTACAAGTATTATTATTAGATTATTGCCATAATCTTTATGACCATTATGGCAGGAATGATGAAAAAAATATTGAATGGAATTATCCAGTGCGATCAAAATGGCTTTCTTCCAAAGAGGCAAATTAAAGATAATACAAGGACGGTTTTAAATATATTAGAATATTACGAGGCGCATCCAGAGAAACAAGTAGCCCTTGCTTTTCTGGATGCGCAGAAAGCCTTCAATAATTTAAATTGGATGTACATGATAAAACTAATTAAAGAAGTGAAATTTGGTATTAAATTTGAACACATGATTGAAACAATTTATTTCACCCAGAAAGCAAATATAATAATTAATGGGGAAATGACAAAATCATTTGAGTTAAAAAAAGGAGTTCACCAGGGATGCCCATTATCACCTCTGCTTTTTAATTTGACGTTAGAGTCATTTTTGAAAAAAAATTAGGGCAAACACAGAGATTAAGAGGACCAAAATTAAGAGAGAAGAATATAAATTAAAAGCATTTGCAGATGATTTGGTGTTTTTCATTGAAGGATCCAAAAGAGACAGGGCCGATATTAATAAAGGAGATAGAAAAATATGGAGAAATATCCGGCCTTAAAATCAACAAGACAAAAACAAAAATGATAGTCAAAAATATGACGGAACAACAAGAAAAAGAATTAGAAGGGAAATTGAGATTACAAAGCGCTAAAAAAATTAAATATTTAGGAATATGGTTGATGGCAAGGTGCTCCTCAATAAAAGAAGATAATTATACAAAACTTATACAGCAAATAAAATTGGATTTAGAAAGATGGGGTGCACTACAAATATCTATGTTGGGCCAAATCGGAGCCATCAAAATGAATGTTCTGCCAAAACTGTTATATCTTTTCCAGACCATACCCATAAAATTAGATAAGAAATTCAAATTACAAATTACACTGAAATTTATATGGGCTGGCAGAAAACCACGAATAAAACTAACAGACCTCCAAGATAGCAGACGCAGAGGTGGTCTAGGGCTCCCAGAATGGCGACTCTATTATAATAGAGCAGCAATTTTAACCTGGATTAAGGAGTGGACAAACTTAAGAAATAAAAGATTACTTATATTGGAAGGGTGGCATGCCTTTCTATGGGATAAAGAAAATAAATCCCATTTATATTTTTTTCATCACAAAATGAAAAGGCTTTAATACCAATTTGGCAAGAAATTTAAAAAATATATATATATGAAAATACCTGGGTGTGTGTCGACAATGGAGGCAATGATACACCCAAACGCTATGGATATGAACAAAATGAACAAATATTCTGAAATTTTAGACCCACAAGGAAATTTAAAAAGCAGGCAAGATCTGGAGAAACAAGGAATTATTATTGATTGGTGACCATATTTACAAATAAAATCACGGTATTCAAAAGACAAAGACAAAGGCTTAGGACCGGGGTATTTATGAGACTGCCTTCTGCCACCAGTAGCCTCTCACCGACCAGTACGCTCCCATAGAGAGGGGCTCCTCAGGGTGTCGTCGGCCAAACAATGTCGACTGGCGGCCCTCAGGGGGAGAGCCTTCTCTGTGGGGGCACCCGCCATCTGGAACGAGCTCCCCCCGGAGATACGGAGGATCCCGGACCTGCGTGCTTTCCGCCGTGCCATCAAAACATTTCTTTTCCAGCAGACCAGCCTGGCCTAACCTCTCTTTTAAACTTTTTAAAATTTTTAAAATTTTTCAATTTTAAATTTGTCTTATGAATTTGGGGTGTTTTAAATTTTGTTTTCTGGGCGAATTATTTAATTGTATTTTAATGGTTTTTTAACATTTGTATTATATGTATTTTATTTGGCTGTTCACCGCCCTGAGTCCTTCGGGAATAGGGTGGTATACAAATTCAATAAAATAATAATAATAATAATAATAATAATAATAATAATAATAATAATAATAATAATAATAATATAACAACAACAACAACAACAACAACAAAGCTCTGAAATTCTGGAAGAATTTGTGGGAAAAGAACAAGAAGCACAACAGAAACGCAAAATGGATCAAACAGGTTGAGGACTCTATTAAAGTGTATAAAATGGAAGACGTGAAAATAACAAAAGCAATGGTGCAAAGCCAGTCAAGAAAAGTGAAGAACTGGAGTGCACCTGGACCGGATGAGCTGCATGGCTTCTGGTTAAAGGCACTTACAAGTCTGCACAAAAGATTGGCAACCCAGATGAACCAGATCCTAAAAACACCTGAAAATGATGGATGGATGACAACTGGAAGGACATTTTTGATCCAAAAAGATAAAGATAAAGAAAAAGGAAAGGACCCTGGAAACTATAGGCCAATCACCTGTTACAACAGGTGATACAACAACATACAAGCTTCTTACTGGTATCATTGCAAACCAAATCTATGGATATCTGGAAAGAAATAACTTGCTTCCTGTAGAACAGAAAGGATGCTGCAAAAACTCAAGAGGAACAAAGGATCAATTGCTGATCGACAAGCTAATCCTAAAGAACTCAAAGAAAAGACGAACCAACCTGTTCGTGGCTTGGATAGACTATAAGAAAGCATTTGATTCAGTTCCCCATAGCTGGATCAAGAAATGCCTGGAAATATTAGGCATCAGCAGCAACATACAAAAATTCATGGAATCTTCAATGAACCTCTGGAAAACAAAACTTATGGCTAATGAAGAAGAACTGGGTGAAGTTGAAATTAACCCCCCCCCCCCCGAGATACGGAGGATTCCGGATCTGCATACCTTCCGTCGCACGCTTAAGACGTTCTTATTCCAACCAGCCGGCCTGACCGGAACTTCTCCTCTTTTAAATGGAAATTTTAAATTTGGTTTTAAATTATTGGGGTTTTAAAATGGTCAGCCAATTTTATTTAATTTGTTTTATCTCTTTTTTAAATTTTGTATTTATATGTTTTATTATGGCTGTTCACCGCCCTGAGTCCTTCGGGAGTAGGGCGGTATACAAATTTAATAAAATGAAATGAAATGAAACGAGGCATTTTCCAGGGCGATTCCCTTTCACCCCTACTTTTTATACTCTCAGTGCTACCACTGACAATCATTTTGAAGAAGAACTGTGGATACGAACTTGCAAAGAAAGGACTGAAAATCTCGCATTTGATGTACATGGATGATTTGAAGCTGTTTGGTAAAACAAAAACTGAACTGAATTTATTAATTGAAAACACAAAAGAATTCAGCCAAGACATCGGTATGCAGTTTGGAATTGACAAATGTGCAACAATAGCAACCAAAGCAGGCAAGATCATAGAAGAGGATGGAGTAGAACTAGAGAATGAAGAAATGATAAAGGCAGTAAAATCAGAAGAAGGCTACAAGTACTTGGGGATTTTAGAAGCCTCTGACTTAATGCATAATAAAGTCAAGGAATTAACTTCAGCCAAGTACATTCGGCGAATTCGTAAGATATTAATGTCCAAATTGAGTGGAGGAAACATCATAAAAGCCATAAATACCTGGGCTATACCTGTGATTAGATACTCTGCAGGAATAATTGACTGGACCCAGATGGAGTTAGACAATTTGGACAGAAAAACAAGGAAGCTTATGACAATGAATCATGCCTTGCACCCTAAAAGTGATGTTGACCGATTATATTTACCAAGAGCAGAGGGTGGTCGAGGACTCCTACAAGTAAAGCAGACTGTGGAAGAAGAAAAATGCAGCTTGAATGATTACATCCAGAAAAGTGAAGAACCAATGATTAAGGAAGTAAATAATGGAGGCCTTTTAAAGACAACTAAAACAAAAGCAGAATAGAAGAAAGAAGTAATTGAGCAGCGAGCTGAAAATTGGAAACACAAAGCTCTGCATGGCCAATACTTGAAAAATATTGAAGGCAAAGCTGACCAGAAACTAACTTGGAACTGGTTAAGATCAGGAGTACTGAAAAAAGAAACAGAAAGCTTTATTTTGGCAGCTCAAGAACAAGCCCTAGCCACAAACTGCATGAAGGCAAAAATTCAACATGTTACCACCAACAGCAAATGCCGCCTCTGCAATGAGAAAGATGAGACAGTAGACCACCTGATCAGTGGGTGCAGCAAAATTTCACAAACTGACTACCTACGCCATGACCGTGTTGCTAAGATCATTCACTGGAAATTGTGCCAGAAGTTTGGATTTGAGTACAGCAAAAACCACTGGAAACATCAGATTGAGAAAGTTTTAGAGAATGAGAAACTCAAGATCTTGTGGGACTTTAGGATTCAGACTGCACTTGGTCCACAACACACCTGACATAACAATAGTTGAAAAGAAAAAAGTATGGTTCATTGACATTGCAATACCTGGTGATGCACGAATTGAAGATAAGCAGCAAGAAAAAATCACAAAGTACCGGGACTTACGAATTGAAGTTGAGCGACTGTGGAAAAAGAAATCGTGTGTTGTCCCGATTGTAATTGGAGCCCTTGGAGCAATACCCAAAGGGCTACCCCGCTATTTAGAAATTCTAAATTTGCCGGACTTGAACATTTTGACTCTACAAAAAACCACCTTATTCGGAACAGCTTACATCCTCCGACGATACCTTAACAGTTCCTAGGTCCTTGGTTAGGACTCGAGCTGCTGAGCTATTAACCAGCCTCAAAGGCTGTGAATCTCACTAAAGATTAACTAATAATAATAATAATAATAATAATAATAATAATAATAACAATAATAATAATAATTTTACATATAACTACAGCGGCAAGATTGGCTTTTGCGCAATGTTGGAAAAATGCGAAGACGCCCTCCGAAGATCAAATAATCCAAAAAAAAAAAATTACGATGGACAAACTAACATTGGAACTGAAAGAAATGACACTCTTCGCTTTTTTTCTTTTTTTTTATTGCAAAAGTTTTACAATTACATTTTCACCCCTTTCCCCCCAACCCATCCCAAACCTCCCAACCTCATCCTCCCTAACCCTCCCCTCCCCCCAGACAGAATTCTACACAATATACTCAGATCAAGAAGAAAAACCTCCCTTTGTATAAAACTTGAACCCCTCCCTCCCCCTTGTAGTTTTTCATCTTCATTACATTAATATATTTCTATCTTAATATAACATTTTCAAATAAAAGCTATTTGATACTTCCTGGTTTGATATTTGTTCTGAACATAATCTATCCACCTTTTCCTTTCCCATTCATACGTCTCTTGTGAATAGTCTTTTAAATATGCTGAAATCTTCGCCATCTCTGCAAAACTGGCCATCTTTAAAGTCCATTCCTCGATAGTGGGCAAAGCTTCATTTTTCCAGTATTTACCTATCAATAATTTCGCTGCTGTTATCATGTACAATATCAACTTTGTTTCCCCCAATGTAAAACCCTTAACTATACCCAATAAAAACAGTTGTGGAGAAAATTGAATTTTTTTCTTCAAAACATTCTGTATAACCCACCATATTTTTATCCAGAAAGCCTTAACTTTCTTGCAAGTCCACCAAACATGATAATATGTAGCATCTAAACTATCACATCTCCAACATTTTGGCTGAACATTAGGGTACATACACGACAATTTTTTGGGGTCTAAATGCCATCTATAAAACATTTTATAGAAATTTTCCCTCAAATTCTGCGACTGTGTGAATTTAACATTCTGAACCCAAATTTTTTCCCATGTTTCCAACATCACTGGTTCTTCAAAATTTTGTGCCCACTTAATCATACAATCTTTAACCAATTCAGTTTCAGTAACCTGCTTCTACAGCAGAGATGTCAAACTCAAGGCCGTAGGCTGGATCCAGCCCGTAGGGTGCTTACATGCGGTCCATGGGCGGGCTTGGAAATAACAAAGGACCGGCCCGCGGTGCCTCTGCTAGGAAAAATGGGGCACGGGGGGAAGCTGCACACGACCCCCCGCCCCATTTTCAGCCTGGACAGCCTCCTGCAAAATCCTGCAGCAACCACAATTCCCTCACTAACCCGCTTTCCAGCTCTGTTCTCTGGCATGTAGGGCAACAAAAGAAGACCATGTGACTACCATTAAAAAAAAAAGTTCAATCAGACCTTCTAACTTTGCAAAATCTTTTTTCCCTTCGAAGTTGGAAGGTCTGATTGCACTTTTTTTAAAACTGGCAGTCACATGGTCATCTTTTGTTGCCCTGTATGCAGGAGAACGGAGCTGGAAAGCAGATTAGTGAGGGAATTTTGGTTGTTCTGGGATGGGGTTGGAGTGAGGATTTTGCATTATGATTGCTCTGGGATGGGGTTGGAGTGAGGATTTTGCATTATGATTGCTGTGGGGTAGGAGTTCTGCCCCAGCTATGGACCCCAAAGAACGCAGCACACACAAAATCCGTTCAAACCTTAGTTTACTAAATAAACCAGTTTTTTACAACAACGGCTGTTAATTAACTGCATTAACAGCTGCCAAGAATTCAAAGAATAATAACTGAAAGCTTACTGTGGTTGGCAGAATGCCCAGAAGCAATTTGCAGAAAGCTGATAAGATAAGCAAGACAAGACACGAAGGTATGTGAACGGAGTTGTTCCCTGCAAATTGCTTCAGTCCGCGTTCCTCCTTAAATAGGCTAAGGGAGTGGCCAATTAGCCCCAAGCTTTACTCTCGAGGAGACCTCTTCCTGAGGAGCCACTCCTGCCTTTTGACAGCTCTGTGTGCCCGTGCATCGAGAAGAGGCTCCTCCTCTTCGTCCTCTTCACTTAAGGGAGCTTCTGGAGGTTCTGAAGACCCTGGCTGAATCCCCGTCCCTTGCACCACATCTTCTCCAGCCTCCTCATTGTCCGACTCGATTGCCAGCTGCACAGGCTGCTGGCACAGCACCACACTAGCCTCCTCACTGTCGGAATCAGCTACTAGCTGCACCAGCCGCTGACGGGCCACAACAGTAGGGTTGGAGTGAGGATTTTGCATTATGATTGCTCATAAGCAAGTAAGAACCAGTAAAAGAGGAATGGAAAAATTCCTATCTGTAGATCAGCGTTTTTCAGTCTTGGCAAGTTTAAGATGGGTGAACTTCATGCTGCCTGGGGAATTCTGGGAATTGAAGTCCATGCATCTTAATGTTGCCAAAGTTGAGAAGCGTGGATCAAGACTAGAGTTTAGGATTTTCCATTCCTGTTTTATTTAGAGTTTGGTGCAATTAAATAAATCAGTTGTGGTTTCCTTAACAAATAGTGATTAAAGTGATATGAACCATTACTGGACTTTTTGTGAGAAACTGAAATTAAAAGTGGATCTGGGACTTTGATGATTAGATATGGGATTATGGAAATAATGTAGACAAATGTTAATCTTAGAGTAAGTGTTTGATATATTTTTTACTTACATCTGTACCAAAGAATGTTGGAAGCCATTCTTTTTCGGCTTTCCTTCTTTTCCTCTCTCTTTCTTACACTTTCACTCTTTTTCTTTCCTAAGCCTTTTCTTTTTTCAAATCTGGTTTTTATTTGTTTATTCTTTAGCTTTGTGTTTTTTGATGTATTAAGGATCAACGACTCAGGCATTATAATTCCACATTCCTTATTTAAAGAAATAATACCAAAATTTAGAATGAAATCTACTGGGAGCCATCTCATATAAAGCAGGCTCTCAGTCCCTCTAACCAAAAAGTGTTTTTTTGTAGCTCAGGATTGAACTGTGGAGTCCTTGGTACATAATTAACATAGATTAAAATTTAGTTATACAAAGTAACATGTAAATTTCTCTCTTGCATAGCCATAGACCCAAACAATCATTAATTGTATTGATAAATTATTTTATCTTTTAAAATGGTCATTGTATTGCAGAACCCTTGCATTGCTTTTCACTGTCCAGAGTAATTGGTCTCCAGCACCAACTCTTAAGAGGGCATTCTGAGAAAAAAATGAATCCAAAGTATGCTTTATTTATTATTAAATAAATATGCTTCCTGACTCCTAGCAACTTTGGCTGTTTACAGATTGTTAAAACAATATTAAAACAAGAAAACAATATATAGAACAAAAAAGAATAAAGATAACAGAGATAACATCTGGAAAATAGAGAAGTACTATAAATGATTAGCCCTTTGTAACTCTGGAAGAACATTATAATTGAGAAAGCCAAACATGTTTTTCCTGATCAACAATATATGGCATCTTTTATTAATGTAGAATAAGCAAGGAACTACTAAAAAAAAAGATTTCACTGGTGCTGCTGAGCAATACCTCCAGCCTCCTAAAAGTAGCATGCATTAAGTCCTTCCCAATCATCCCCCCCACACCCCTTAGCTGAGAAAGGGGAATTTGAAGAACACAGCTTCCTTTCTAATAACAAATAGAGGCAATATGTAAAGGGAATGAATGTATTTTCTAGTTAGCTTTTGGCTGAAAATCTGGCAATTGGGGAAGATACAAAACTTGCACATCTGAAAGAAAAATGAAAAGGAATATGAGAATAGGAACCCCTTCTCTTCCCCCTCCCCTTTCCTCAATCCAAGAAGAGCAGAAAGAGTGATAATATGGTTAGTGAGTCAGCTCCAAAAGAAATTAATAGAAATTGCCGTAGCTGGCAAACTCCGATAGAGATTAATGAAAGAAAAAAAGAGTGGTCAGGAAATATAATAGTAAATAGAAAAAAAAGTCCCACTTAGCAAATTACAGAACAAACTCATGAGTTTTGCAATGGCTGATCTATAATTGCTGTTAGTGGTAAGTGAGAAAGCTTCCTAACAAGTGACTTGATTAATTCAGGACACATGATATAATGGCACATGCTTAATAAAGCAATTAATGGCACATGGTTAATAAAGCATGGGCCATTAATTCATCTTCGGTATTTGAACATGTTTAGAAACAATCCTGACAGAACAACATTCATTCTCAGGATTGCTCATTCTCTATCTACCTGTTGCCACCACTAAGGGCAAAGCATCAATCTCGGCTCTTCTAATCCACGGTCCACACAATCACCAAGCCCACACAAGTCTAGGGAGTCAACAGTCTTTAATCAGCAACTTCCGGGCATCAGGAAAAACTGAGTATGAACGATACAAAGTTAGTGCTGAGCGTTACTGCTCTTCAACGCCTTTTGAATAAGCCGTGCCGACCGCACCCGTGCCTCACCCCTATCAGAACTGCCACCTGATTAGGTGTAATGTTTTAAGAAAGCCAAAGTGACCTGCAGGTTTAACGTCGTGGCACTTCCGTAGTACTGCAACCCTGACATCCATTGGTATATAAAGTTTGTCGCGTCTCCAGGCAAGACCATCCCTCGTGGTTATTAAGTTCTTATTCATTTTTACCCACCGATCTGTCAGTAATGCCTGTCTCACTGTGTTGTACCAGGAGTTTACTGTTCCAGCAGCTGTAACCTGGCCTGCCTTCTGTCGTGACGGTATCATAGTCTGGATTACTTCCTCCCTCTTGCTATCATATTGTGGCATATGTGATAATGAATCTGCCAAAAAGTTTCTCCCAGCGGGTACATATTTCAAGGCAAACGTGAACCATTGGAAATATTGTGCCCACCTAACCCGCTTAGGTGACATCCTTCTAGGGGTTTGAAAGGCTTCTAAGTTTTTGTGATCCATCCAGACCTCAAACGGGGGTCCTACCCCCTCCAGCAGATGTCTCCAAGTGAGTAACGCCCAACACATCACGAATACCTCCTTTTCCCATATAGCCCAACCCCTCTCTGTAGCTGTCAGTTTTCTGGACGTGTAGGCACAGGGTTGTAGCTGTCCCTGCGTGTTCCTTTGAAGCAAAACCGCCCCCACAGCCTGATCGCTTGTGTCTATTTGGACCACAAAAGGTATTGTTGGATCGGGATGTTTCAATACTGGTTCACATGCAAATTTCTCGAATGCCTGTTGACATTGTGTAACTGACGAGTAATTGACCCGGCTGGGGTTTTAAGGTACTGGGTTTTTGTACTGGGTTTTGTACAGAGTAGCTCTGTTAATGGCAATGCCAACTGGGCGAACGAGGGGATAAACTGCCTATAAAAGTTCATGAATCCGAGGAAACTTTGCAGTTGTTTCCTTGTCTTTGGGGCTTGCCACTCCAGGACAGTTTGTACCTTTTTTGGGTCCATCTCCACCTCCTTCCCCGATATAAGATAACCCAAATAGTCGATCTCCGTTTTGTGAAATTCACATTTTGAAAGTTTTATAAAGACTTTGGCAGCCAATAACTTCTCTAGCACCTGGCGAACTAATCGTACGCGTTCCTCCATATTCTCGGTATAGATCAGAATATCGTCCAAATACACCAGAACTCCCCGGTAGAAGTGTTCATGTAAAACTTCATTAATGACCTGCATAAAGACGGCAAGGGCACCCTGTAAGCCAAATGGCATCACCTGGAATTGGTAACTCCCCAGGGGACAATAGAATGTTGTCTTCTATTTGTCCCCTGGTCTGATGTGCACCTGGTAATATGCCTCTCGTAAATCTAATTTAATAAAGACCCTGTTGGTTGCCAAGGTGGATAACAGGTCATTTCAGGGGTAGGGGATATGAAATCAACACACAAGAGAAGGCCACAGTCCTTTTTTTCTTTGAATAGAACCTGAGCCGCCATACGGGACCTGCTCGGCTGGATAAACCCCTGTGCCAAATTTTTATCGATGTATCGCCGCAACTCTGAATTCTTTAGGGGTTATAGAGTACATACAAGGTTTTGGTAATTTAGCTCCTGGTATCAATTCTATGGCACAGTCAGTTGGTCGTTGGGGGTTAGCACCTCACATTCCTCCTCACTAAACACCTCTGCCAGGTCCTTGTATACAGAGGGGAAAACTCCTCCTGTGTTTTGGTTAGTCTTGTTAAATTCTGCTTTTGCATGATCTATTGGAGATTGGCCCAGTGCCAATCTGATTCTCCGAAACCCCTCTTCCCACCATATAGCAGGTTGCCATTTGTCTAACCAGGTGAGACCTAGAATAAAGGATTCAATCATTGTATCGACCACCACAAATTGTATATATTCCCAATGCTCCTCTATTTCCAACTTGATGAGCTCAGTGACATGTGTAGCTGGGTGCCCCACATTGTGCCGTCCATTTGCTCAAACCGAATAGGCGTCTGTAAAGCCACAACCCATATTGCTAATTCATCCACCACAGACCGACGGATTAAACATTGTGTGCAACCAGAATCTATCAGGGCTCCTTGGTTACTCCCCACCCCCATGTGTGTGTTTTTGATCACCACCGGGATTACAAATGGTCTCACTGGATTGCTCACCATTGGGTCATTTGGATCATCTTCATCACTCCCTTCGGGCTCTGCAGTCGGTAATCGTCCTCCCCCTTCCTCGGGGGGTTCCACCATCCTTCTCTGGATTGGTGGGGTTGACAGGGATGGAATGAGCAACTAGTCGTGTTCGTTCTGACACTGACCTGGGACGCTCCCGATGTTTCTCCCCGACGATAGGGGCTTGCAGTCCTGGCATCTTTGGTGGTGATATAGAACAGTCAGCCGCCCGGTGTCCTGCCTGATTACAACGGAAACATCAGAAAACCGGCCTTCGAGCTGAACTGTCCGGTCCCGCCACAGGTCTGGCTGGGATACCATACCCCCTTGACGGCGGCCTGTCCGGTGGCTTGCGTTGATAAGGCACCCTACTCTCCCCTCGGGGTTTAAACTCTTGTAAACCAACATCTAATTCCACCACCGCTTTAAACCATTCAGAAATGCACGCCTGCCGCAACTCCCTATTTAGACCCATATGAAATTGGTGAATCAACAGGCGCTCAGGCCAAGCCCTCAAGCGGCCAGCGATCTTCTTGAACTCTTTGACATATTCTTTGGCAGAATGTCCTTGTTGTTTGATGGACACTATCTCACCTTCCGCAGCTTGTGTTCTTGTTTCATCCTCAAACCTGCCTCTGAGACCCTCCAGGAACATGCCTACATTTGTTAGCTCTTTAGCATGCTCGCTATGCAAATTGGCTACCCAATCCGCCATCTCTCTGGTTAATACTGTGGTAACCATTGAGAAGGGTAAAACTGATCATACAGGTCAAAGTGGCTGATAACCTGACTCAGGAACAATGCTACTCGACTGGAGCTCCCATCAAAAGAGGCCTGGATGGGAGGTGGGCCCCAAAAGAGAGGTTGTTGAGGTGACCATATCCCTGCAGGCCATACAGGTACTTGCTCATGAGCTCGGGCACTATCCGTCTGTCTGCTAGTTCCCCTAGAAGAGTCCTCTTGTTTCTGCCCATTCAGGGGTCTGGCAAGGAGCGTATCATACCTAGCCACTGGATCCTGACTCGGTCCATATCCCCGGTGGTCGGCAAAGAGACCCTACTGGTATGGTGTGCTGCACCCCCTCCCTTCTGGGTGTCTTGTTCCTTTTTCAGTTTCGGACTGGTGAGACAAAAACGGGTATAGGAATTTGAACCCCCTCCCACTTGCCATGTACTTGTGGGGTCCAACCCTGTCGCTCACAGTTGCTATGAAGGGGCATCTCTGAAATTCACCTCATCAAACCTCTCCCTGAGAGCCTCCATGGTGGTAGCATCAGGGCCTGTGGAATAACTCAAGTCCTGGTCTTCATCCTCTGTCCATCGTCGTTCCCTCCAGCCCTGGAACATTGCCTCTGCGACTGGGGTTGGGGTTCTGGCACGGGGCTCCCCTTGACCCGTTAACACAGAGCTATGCCACCAGTGGCCTGAAGTTGACTGTGTCGCCTCTTTCTCCGTCTCCTCCCGATTTTCCAATAAAGGATCTGCGTTCTGGGGTTTCTTCTTCAGGCGCACTACTCTGGTATCACATTCCTTGGTGGCCACCTCCTCCATCACCACCACCTCCTCATCATTTTCGGCTTCCTCAACCTCTGGCATAGTCAGAGATTCCTTCAGCCATGGTTACTCACTGCTTACACGCTCAGCAAGCAATATAGGAGGAGAGCGCTAACTTTCTCTTGGCTCTTCTAATCCATGGCTGGGTGGTCCGTCGCTGAATCACCAAGCCCACACAAGTCTAGGGAGTCAATAGTCTTTAATCTGCAACTTCTGGGCATCAGGAAAAACCGAGTATGAACGATACAAAGTTAGTGCTGAGCGTTACTGCTCTTCAGCGCCTTTTGAATAAGCCACGCTGATTGCACCCGTGCCCCACCCCTGTCAGCAGCTCTCAGCTGATCCTGGTTCCCTTCAGACTGCAGCGGCCTCGGATCATTCCACTCTTCAGTGTTCTCCATCCTGGTCTCATAGAAGTGACTCCCCTAACACAGCCTCCCGTTCGCAACCTAAACGCAACTTACAGCAACTACCATCACCATCAATGAAGCAAACCCGACACCATTTTTAACCTGATCGGTGCGTACATAGCCATCCCTCTTTAACATAGACTTGAGGGATGTCTCTCTTTATGCCTCTCCCTCCGGGAAGTATGTCGAGCTATAATCAGGCTCGACAATCAATTTACCTCAGGGTAAATGCCTTAGTGGCATATGAAGGATATAGGTGATGATTCAGAGCTGATCAGGAAGTATGTCAGTTCCAGTGGTTTAAATCCTTAAAAAAAGAGTATTCAGAAAGTATTTGTCAACTTGCAAAGTTTTCAAGTTGCCGTGAGCAGGAGGGAGGGAGAACTGATAGAGCTAATTGATTTCCCTAACAGAAGCTACATTCCATACATGCTTTCTTCCGCAATCAGAAGAAGGGTTTTGGATTTCACAGCTAGCCAAAGTGGGTAATTGGAGAATGTGATTTATGACATGGCCAGGGAGGAGGGGAGAGACAGGGTCATAGGGGAACGTAAATCTACATGGGGTTAGTTCTAACTGCATCCAAATATTGCCAAAATGGTGCTCCTAATAAATGACTATTTCTTTTGAAGTTTGGCTCATGGCTCATGAATTAATTAGGGCATCTTTCGGAAACTTCACAGTATTCAGTACTGATATAAAGGATTGAAGAATTGCAAACAGTCCTCACAGAAAGGAAAAATGAGGAAACGGAGGCCAGGGTGAATACAAACATTGCACTCTAAAATGCTGAAGAGAAGAAAACACATGTATAGGAAACGAGAGAAGGATACAACTGAATATAAATACAGGGTAGTCTCCAGAAACTGTAGAAAATGTGTCTGGAAGACTAAAATTTGGAATTTGCTAAGTCTTGGGAGAAACAAAAAAATTGGGTATTTTAGAATTGTGGACTGTCCACTGGTCAGGTGAAAAGACATAAGTTAACTCCTATTTTGCATCTTCCTCCTTTCAGAAAGGAAATTGAGTTGTGACTGGTTATCATTATGTTATTAGGGGAAATGAGAGAACTGCAGCTTGGAATAAGCTGTCCTAGCCTGTGCTAGTCAAAAGTCTTGAGATACTTTAGTAGTGTAATCCAGGGATCTTGAGAAGTAATTTTTCCACTCCTAGTCAGATCTCATTTAGAAACTGGGTCTAGTTCTGGGCATCACAGTTCATAAAGTGTAGTGACAAATTGGAATGGAGGGCTACCAGGATGATGAGGGATTGGGACAAAGCCAATGGGCCAGGGGTGAAATGCTCCTGGTTTGGACTGGATCACCCAATCCGATAGTGATGGCAGGTGGTGGTTCGGAGAACGGTTAGCAAAAATCCCTGCAAATCCCCCCCCCCCATGCCCAGCTGAGCTGTGCAATCATCAGAGGCTTTTTAAAAAAAATTTAAAAGCATTTTTTTCTACAACCTTTTCGGCTGAAGGGGTTGTAGAAAAAATCTTTTTAAAAGAAAAAAAAAAGCCTCTGCCGATCAGGCAACTCAGCTGGGATGTCAAAGGCTTTTAAAAGAAAAAAAGCCTCTGCTGATCAGGCAACTTAGCTGGGATCATCGGAGGTTTTTAAAAGCATTTTTTTACAATCTCTTTGGCTGAAAAGCTTGTAGAAAAAATGCTTTCAAAAGCCTCTGACGACCCCAGCTGAGTTGCCTGATCGGCAGAGCCTTTAAAAAGGCCGAAAAGGTTGTAGAAAAAATGGTTTAAAAGTTAAAAAAAAAAAGTTGGCCATGCCCACCCATTCACATTACCCCCCACCAAGCCGCGCCCACAGAACTGGTAGTAATAAATTTTACATTTCACCACTGCTATGGGCATATTCCTACAGAAAAGATACTTGAAGTGAAACATAATAGCTGTTTTCAGGTAATTGAAGATTTGTCATGTAGAAGAGAGTAAACTTATTTTCTGTTGTCCTAGAAGACAGGAGGAGAAACAGCGGGTTAAAATTGCAGGGAACTAAATTTAGACTAGATATCAAGAAAACACCTGACTGCATTGCTAGCCACTTGAATGCAACTTTATTAAAAGTCTTGAAAGACAGCTAGATGGTCATCTGTCAAAGATACTTTAGTAAGGGTAGATCCTGCATTGAGAAAGAGGATAAACTAGAACTAGATGATGATTAAATCCCTCCCACCTGTCTGATTGTGAAACTGAATCCAGGTATAACTTAAAAAAGGAGACAAAGAAAACTTAGAGCAATGGCTTAAATCAAATTACAAAAATTATAAATCTTAATGTGCACTGTAACCCAAGTATGTAGAAATTTTTTTGCTTAAATTACATTAAATATGCACAGTAACAATGATAATTAAAATAACATTTGTCACTTATTAATACAGTGGGGCAAAAAAGTATTTAGTCAGCTATCAATTGTGCAAGTTCTCCCACTTAAAAAGATGAGGCCTGTAATTGACATCATAGGTAGACCTCAACTATGAGAGACAAAATGAGAAAACAAATCCAGGAAATCACATTGTCTGATTTGGAAAGAATTTATTTGCAAATTATGGTGGAAAATAAGTATTTGGTCAATATCAAAAGTTCATGTCAATACTTCGTTATATATCCTTTATTGGCAATGACAGAGGTCAAACGTTTTCTGTAGGCCTTCACAAGGTTGGCACACACTGTTGCTGGTATGTTGGCCCATTCCTCCATGCAGATCTCCTCTAGAGCAGTGATGTTTTGGGGCTGTCACTGGGCAACATAGACTTTCAACTCCCTCCAAAGGTTTTCTATGGGGTTGAGATCTGGAGACTGACTAGGTCACTCCAGGACCTTGAAATGCTTCTTACGAAGCCACTCCTTCGTTGCCCGGACAGTGTGTTTGGGATCATTGTCATGCTGAAAGACCCAGCCATATTTCATCTTCAATGCCCTTGCTGATGGAAGGAGGTTTGCATTCAAAATCTCATGATACATGGCCCCATTCATTCTTTCCTGTACACAGATCAGTCGTCCTGGTCCCTTTGCAGAAAAACAGTCCCAAAGCATAATGTTGCCACCCCCATGCTTCACAGTAGGTATGGTATTCTTTGGATGCAACACGACGAGTTGTGTTTCTATCAAACAGTTCTACTTTGGTTTCATCTGACCATATGACATTCTCCCAATCCTCTTCTGGATCATCCAAGTGCTCTCTAGCAAACTTCAGACGGGTCCGGACATGTACTGGCTTAAGCAAGGGGCTACGTCTGGCACTGCAGGATCTGAGTCCCTGGCGGTGTAGTGTGTTACTGATGGTTGCCTTTGTTACATTGGTCCCAGCTCTCTGCAAGTCATTCACTAGATTCCCCCCGTGTGGTTCTGGGATTTTTGCTCACCGTTCTTGTGATCATTTTGACCCCATGGGGTGAGATCTTGCGTGGAGCCCCGGATCGAGGGAGATTATCAGTGGTCTTGTATGTCTTCCATTTTCTAATTATTGCTCCCACAGTTGATTTCTTCACACCAAGCTGCTTGCCTATTGCAGATTCAGTCTTCCCAGCCTAGTGCAGGTCTACAGTTTTGTTTCTGGTGTCCTTCGACAGCTCTTTGGTCTTCACCATAGTGGAGTTTGGAGTGTGACTGTTTGAGGTTGTGGACAGGTGTCTTTTATACTGATAACAAGTTCAAACAGGTGCCATTAATACAGGTAATGAGTGGAGGACAGAGGAGCCTCTTAAAGAAGAAGTTACAGGTCTCTGAGAGCCAGAAATCTTGCTTGTTTGTAGGTGACCAAATACTTATTTTCCACCATAATTTGCAAATAAATTCTTTCCAAATCAGACAATGTGATTTTGTGGATTTGTTTTCTCATTTTGTCTCTCATAGTTGAGGTCTACCTATGATGTCAATTACAGGCCTCTCTCATCTTTTTAAGTGGGAGAACTTGCACAATTGGTGGCTGACTAAATACTTTTTTGCCCCACTGTATGTGTATGTCAGTAAAATCAATTTTCCAAAAGTCTTCAGAAATAATTATGATACATAAAGATAAAGGTAAAGGTTCCCCTCACATATATGTGCTAGTCGTTCCCAATTCTAGGGCGCGATGCTCATCTCCATTTCAAAGCCGAAGAACCAGTGCTGTCCAAAGACATCTCCATGGTCATATGGCTGGCGTGACTAAACGCTGAAGGTGCACGGAACACTTACCTTCCCACCAAAGGTGGTCCCTATTTTTCTATTTGCATTTTTTACGTGCTTTCGAACTGCTAGGTAGGCAGAAGCTGGGACAAGTAATGGGAGCTCACCCCGTTACATGGCACTAGGGATTCGAACCGCTGAACTGCCAACCTTTTAATCAACAACCTCAGCATCTTAGCCACTATTAAACATGCCTATTAATGTTTTTAAGTATTTTTTAAAAATAATGAAATCAAATTGACTGGTGCTCCTGGTTGCATATATACAGAATTGTACTACTAATATTCCTTGATTTACAATCACAATTGAGCCCAAAATTTGTGTTTGTAAACAAGACAGTTAAGTGAATTTTTGCCCCATTTTATGACCTTTCTCATCACAGTTGTTAAGTGAATCACTGCAGTTCTCAAGTGAATCAGGCTTTCCTCATTGCCTTTGCTTGTCAGAAGGTTGCAAAATGTGACCACCTGACCCTGGGATATTGCAACCATTATAAATACATGCTAGTTGCCAAGTTGTCTGTATTTTGATCATGTGATCACAGGGATGCTGCAATGATCGTTAAGTGTGAAAAATGGTCACAAGTCACTTTTTTTCAGTGCTGTTGTAACTTCAAATGGTTACTAAACAAATGGTTGTAAGTCGAGGACTACCTGTATTAACACTGCGGATGCTTCTTTAGATTTCCCTCTTCCTACTCTCTTTCCTAAAGTTGGCCAGTATTAGTAAGGACAGAAGTTGTATGATTTTGAGCTTCTTAAAATAGAATGACTTAGAAAAATCAGTTGATGTTCTGGTAGTGTGTGTTTGCATTCTACTCCTAAAATCTGTTTTAGCCCAGCTCTCACCGCCATCATTGCTGCTGTCAGTGCTGCCTTCTTGAAGGGGCCCACAATCCCTCTGCACTACTTCTTAAAAAAAACATTAGGCTGACTTCCGGTTGGTGAGCTGCAGCGACATAGTGCTGAGTGAGTGATTGCTACTCCTCAACACCGCCTGTCACCACGTTTTGGGGATCCCTTCGGGGGCGCGGGACCTGGAGAGCCCCGCAGACAATAGAGGGAGTCCGGTGAGCGAGAAAGTGAAGAGCAAGCACTTCTCGCGAAATCCGGGCGGCTCTGTCAAACCAGCGTGAGTGAGTCAGCCTCTCAATGGCTGACTTGAAGCTGTGGTAGCTGACAACTAGAAGGAAGCAAGGAAGATCGGAGGTTGCAGTGGCGTGATCGAAACCTACTTTCCCTGCCTATGTGGATTTGAACATCAAAAAGGGGTCGGCCTAGACGAGAGCGAGGGGCTCAGAGCGGAAACGAGTGGCGCCGGAGATCAAAGAGCAGTTTGCCAAGGCACAGAGCTCGTCTAGCCGGCGCAGAAAAGGAAAGACTGAGGACGCTGAAACTACCTGCGTAAAAAGAGGTTTGGTGGACACAGAGAGCAAGGAACACATAAGAACTCAGAAAAATTTTGTTCCTCATTTGCTGGCCATAGCAGGAAGGTGAATTAAGCTGAAGATCGGACCTTACTTGCCTGTACCAGAGAACAGGAAGTGCAGCCATTAAAGAAGCCTGACAGAGCAAAAGCTGAAAAGGACAGGCATAGAGACAATCTAGCTGCGAGATTTATCATAGAGCTTCGGCTGTGGCTAAGGAAGGATTGGAGGAGATTGATGACTGAGTGAAAAAAAAATCAAAATCAAAAAACTTTATCTTTGTGGAAAATACCATTTGTCCCTTATTGCAACTTGATAGCTTTCCTCTTTCCTCTTTTTACTTTTGATAACGCTGTCCTTAACTTCCTGACCTTCTGCATAGTAATAGTGTTATTAATAAGAACTGTTAATTTTTAGGTTATTTAAGTCCTGACTTTACTTGCTTACAAGATATACTCTTATATAGTGTTATTTGATTTGCATTCATTTAATTAATTATCTAAGTATACTCACTTGTATCTATAGTAACTTTGCATATTTTATATATTAACTTATTAATATTTAGTAATATAAGAATTACAGTATTCAGCTAATTAATTCATTGGTATATAATCATATAGGAGTTTGAAGGAAAACTAAATCTTTTCTAAAAATTATTTAAAAATTATCATTATTTAAAATTATCTATAGTACTTAAAATTATAATTGTATCTATAATCAAGTATTTAAAATTACTATATATAGTATTTATAGTATTTTAAACATTTTAGAGTACAACAGCTAAATTAATTGATACACTGATTGTGAATTGTTGATTAACTGATATATTGATTGTCTAGTATTGAATTGTCTAATTTATAATTGCTAAGCCAACTTAATACATATTAACGATGTATTGAATATAAGGTATTTTTGGGAAGAGATTTAGACCCCTTTATAGATATTGATATTGAGTGTCCACAGGAAAATTAGCTTTATTCATCTAAAGATTTACAAGAAACAATTTGATATAGAAATATATATATAGATATATAGATAGATAGATAGATAGATAGATAGATAGATAACAGAGGCGCTAACTGGCGAATGATAATTTGGAGTAATATTGATAGGATAATTAGAGAGCAAAAAAAAAATCCTGAAAGAAATGACAAGCATGTCATTAACAGTGGGGAAAACAGGAAAAAAGACTCCCTCTAATCCCACTATCGCTACAACCTCTCCGGCAACACAGAAATCAACAGAAGGCCTGGCAATGCAAACTCTGCAAGCGTCGTTAACCTTGATTCAAGAAACGATGATGGCAATGCAAGAAAAATTGTTAAATAACCATGTCGAATTAAAATCAGATATACATGCATTGGACCAGAAAATGAATGAAATCCAAACATCAATATTTAATAATGAGCAACAAATTCAAAAAGCTGAAACAAGAATTGACCAAACCGAAAAGAAATTGGATATCGTGGACCAAACATTAACAAGTCAAAATAAAGAGTTAGAAGATTCAATAACCCAATTAGAGATGGACCGGGCTTCCTTCTAGTTATGATTTCAGAATGTTGTTGAGGACAAAGAGGAAGATCTAGGCGAGAAGATGGCGGAGTTAAAGATATTCTATACAACATGGCAAGAGACGAACAGATAACATATCGAGGAAAAGAAATAAAAAATTTAAAACAGATACCAAGAAGAGTTCGGGAGATGAGAAAGGAATACAGATTTTTGGCCATACAGTTGAACAAAAGAAAGATACTATTCAGGTGGCTCCTCCCAGAAGGGATGCTAATAACCTGGCAAGGAAGAAAAATTAAAATAGAAAGTCTGAGTACAGCACAAGATTTCCTTGACCAGTTGAGGGGTGTGGAAGAAGAGCAGGGTAGCAAGGAAGAACTAGAGACAGTAGCAGTGGAGGAGGAAGCCCTACACCAACAGAACACAAATGAAGCAACTGTAGAGGACAAGACAGAAGAAGAAGCCAAAGAGAAGAAAGCAAGACCAGTAAGAGCCGTAAGAACAAACAAGAACCAGTAACCAGACAGGGGTATAGAGATGAATGACTTGAAATTAATATCTGTAAATGTCAATGGTTTAAATGACCACAAAAAGAGGAAAAGAATATTAACAAAACTAGGTAAACAAAATGCTGATATAATGTGTCTACAAGAGGTACACATAAAAAAAGAAGAGGGTAAATGTCTAGAATATAAAAAATTTGGTCAAACATTTGTCTCACTGGCAGAGAAAAAGAAGAGGGGGGTGGTAATCTATGTAAAAAAGGGAATTGAAGTAGAGCAAAAGTTTAAAGATACAAAGGGTAGAATCCTCATGATTGAAATTAAGAGAGGGAATTCCAAGGTATTATTAGTGGGCATTTATGCCCCAAATAAAAAACAGGGAGAATTTTTCAAGAAACTTCATGAACAACTAGTAAAAATGGCATATAATGAAATCTGTATGATAGGGGATTTTAATGGCATCGTGGACCCAGAGAAGGACCACAAGAGCAATAAAGTAAAAAAAAATAAAAGGACAAACTTACCGAGAGCTTTTTTCGATTTAGTTGATGAATTAGACCTAATTGATATCTGGCGTACCCTGCACCCAAACGATAGGCAATGCACAAATGCACAAAAGTCGTGGTCTAGAATTGACATGGCATGGCTTAGCAGGAATTTAGGGTTAGAAATTGGAACGGCTGTAATCAACCCGAACGATTGGGCAGACCATAACCCAATAGAAATTAGATGGAAGTCTGTACAGAGAAAGTACCAACGGCGGTGGAGGTTTAATGCTAAACTACTGGGCGATAGAGATTGTATACAAAAACTCAAAGAAGAAATAAATTTCTTTTTCAAGGAAAATGAAAACAAGGGCACATCTCGCGCAATAGTATGGGATACAATGAAGGCTTACCTGAGAGGAGTCATGATTTCATATACCGTACATAAAAACAAAGAAAGGAAGATCCTGGAAGATTATTTAAATCACATAGGAGAATCAGAAAGAAAACTTCAAGATAACCCAGTAGATGAAGTAGCCAAAGAAAATTGGATGCACAAAGTAAATATCATGGAGCAAGAAGAACTGGCACAAAGAATGAAAAGAACAAAACAATATCTTTTTGAGAATACTAACAAATCGGGCAGGTGGCTGGCCTATAAATTAAAAAAGGAAAATGAAAAGGGTATAATTCATATTCAAGACTCTAAGGGCAAGCTATTGACTAAAGAGGAAGAAAAATTGGGTAGAGTGAGAGAATATTATGAATCCCTATACAAAGAAAAGGAGGTACTGGATGATAAAATTGAACAATATTTGACAAATGCAGTGCTCCCACAAATAACTGATGATGAGAAAGATATGCTTAATAGAAAGATTACAATTGAAGAACTAAAAATGGCCCTTTCCAAATTGAAAAATAATAAAGCGCCAGGACCCGATGGATTCCCAGGGGAAATATACAAAAAATTAGAAGAAACACTCTAACCGAAATTGGTAGAAATCTTTAATGATGCACTGACAGAATATAAAATCCCAGAGTCATGGAAGGAGGCACATGTCACACTTGTGCTGAAAGAAGGTGCCGACCCAAAACAAATTCAAAATTACAGACCAATTTCGCTCCTAAATACTGACTATAAATTATTTATGGGCATAATGGCAGAAAGAATGAAAAAGATACTAAATAATTGGATATACAAAGATCAGTACGGATTCCTCCCGGGGAGGCAAATTAAAGACAATTTGGGAATTGTGCTAGACACCCTAGAGTACCACGAAGAACATCCCGGAAAACAGATGGCCCTAATCTTTGTCGATGCCCAAAAGGCATTTGACAATCTAAATTGGAAATTTATGACTAAACAAATTGAGATTATGAAATTCGGAACAAATTCGGAACAAATTCGGAAATGATGATTAAATCTATCTATAATAATCAAAAGGTGAGCATTCTGGTGAATGGGGACAGGACTAAAATATTCCAAATTAGTAAGGGAGTAAGGCAAGGTTGTCCCCTATCCCCATTACTGTTCATTTTGGCCTTAGAAGTTCTTTTGCAAAAAATTAGATCTAATGAGGAAATAAAAGGATTGAAGATCAGGAAGGAGATTTACAAGACGCAAGCGTTTGCAGATGACGTAGCTCTAATTCTTGAAGACCCCATAGAATCGGGACCAAAAGTGCTAGAGGAATTAAGCAAATATGGAGAGGTGGCAGGCTTTATATTGAACAAAACTAAAACCAAAGTATTGATTAAGAATACAACTGAGAATCAGAAAAACGAGATAGAAGAAGTATTAGGACTACAGGTTGCCAAAAAAATTAAATACCTAGGAATTTGGATCACACCAAGATGTTCAATTACACTCCCCTAATTAGAAAGATGAAACAAGACCTTGACAGATGGAAGAAAATAAGACTATCACTTTTGGGCAAGATAGCCATAATTAAGATGAACATTCTCCCCAGAATATTATTCTTATTCCAAAACATACCGATAAATTTAGATAATTTTTTTTTTCTAGAACTAGACAAAATCATCAGAGAATTTATATGGGAGGGGAAAAAATGAGGTTTTCTATTAAAATTTTAAGGGGCAGGAAAGATATAGGTGGATTTGGTCTCCCTGATTGGGAAATATATTACAGGGCAGCTAAGTTAGTCTGGATAAGAGATTGGATTACCCTGGAAAATAAGAGGATTCTTACCCTAGAAGGCCAGGATTTGCAAAAAGGGTGGCATGCCCATATTTGGGACGCAGAGAAGAAAAGGAAGACATATTTCCATAGACATAAAATTAGAGACTCATTGATACCAACATGGACCCAGATTAGGCAAAGATACTACAAAAAAATCCCAAATTGGCTCTCAACGATGGAGGCCCTGATCCACCCCAATAGATGGGGGTTGGAGAAAATGGGCAGATATAAAGATATCTTAGACGAAGGAGGGAAGCTTAAACCAAATGATACTTTACGAGAGCAAGGAATAATCTTAGATTGGTGGACCTATTCGCAAATAAAATCTAGATATCAGAAAGACAAAGAACAATATAGTTTAGAACTTGGATCAAATAGATTGGATAAAGTCCTGATGGGAACAAATAAAAAGATTCTGTCCAAACTATACAATTATTTATTAGGTGATGAGAAGTCTGAAGATATCACAAAGAATCAAATAAATGCATGGGAGAAAAATATAGGGCGTGATATAAACTTTGGGGTATGGGAGGAGGCATGGAACAGGAATCTTAAACTGACTAGAGCGGTGGCTTACAAGGAAAACCATTACAAAATGCTCCATAGATGGTATTTATCCCCGGCCAGACTAGCAAAGATATATCCTAATATACATCCCAATTGTTGGAAATGTGGCCACGGTCAAGGCACCTTCTTTCACATGTGGTGGACATGCCCGGAAGTGAAAGGATATTGGAATAAGATCAGGAAGTGGTTATATGAAATAATTGGCAAAGATATTGAACTAACACCAGAGATATTTCTCCTGGGAATAGTAAAGAAGCCATATGGAAAGGAAAAGATACATTTAATGATTCACATGATTACAGCTGCCAGATTGGCATACGCACAGTACTGGAAAGAGAAAACTCAACCACCAGATGAGCTCACAATTGGGAAAACATTGGAGTGTGCAGAGATGACTAAATTAACCCATGAATTAAATGATGACGAGAAGTCAGTTTACTATATTGTGTGGGAAAGGTGGTACAAGTGGATGCATGATAAAATGAAAGAAAGACTTAAAGGTGTGTTAAATAATGGTTAAAAGAGATTTGAAATATCACCAAGTATTATTTATGTAAATAGTTAAAACACTGCACATCCGATATTAACTGAAAATGACATTACATTCATGTTTTTTATGTTTTTGTTTGTATGTTTTTCTTTTTCTCTGTTTGTAAAAAATCTTAATAAAGTTTCTATAAAAAAAAAATTAGGCTTTCATATAAGTAAAAAAAAAATCTTGCTACTTTAAGCAAATAAGTTAATGTCGCTTTTAACATAGAAGCCAAGCAAATGGCTTGCTACTTTTAATGAATAACAGAGAGGTTGCACTTGTATGAGAAGTAGGCAACTTCAGAATCATTTTTGGAACATATACAATTCTACACATGTACAAAGCTACTTCACTTTTAGAAGAGATCACTTATATATGTTGATTGGTATTTTCTCTTCTAATAGGTGATAGCTCTCTGGGTATCTAGCAAAGAAAAATCTTACCCAGTGTGTTCTTGTCTTTAACAAAAAAGTTTAGTGATTATTAAAAAAAACAGTGTAACAATAAAATATAGTATCACTGTGACAAAAATCATACCAAATATAGCAATTAAACTCACGTATTTCCAGGTAATTGCATTATTAAAAAGAAGCAGCTATGCCTAAAAAGAACATTACATCTTGGCGCTCCCATGTGACACCTTGCCTGCGCGAGCTGCACTGGCTCCCGGTGGTCTTCCGGGTGCGCTTCAAGGTATTGGTTCTCACCTTTAAAGCGCTCCATGGCTTAGGGCCCGGCTATCTGCGAGACCACCTTCTGCCACCGATAACCTCCCACCGGCCAATTCGGTCCCACAGAGAGGGCCTCCTTAGGGTGCCGTTGGTCAAGCAATGCTGACTGGCGGCCCCCAGGGGGAGGGCCTTCTCTGTGGGGGCACCCGCCCTCTGGAACGAGCTCCCCCCAGGAATACGACTAATCCCAGACCTCCGTACCTTCCGTCGAGCTTTGAAGACCTTCCTATTCCAGCAAGCTGGCCTGGCTTAAAATTTTTTAAAGGGTTTTTAAGGGTAATGGGTTTCAATACTTTGGGAAGCCAATTGGATTTAATTTTGTTTTAAATTATTTTAAATTTTGTATTGTATGTATTTTAATTTGGCTGTGCACCGCCCTGAGTCCTTCGGGAGAAGGGCGGTATACAAATTTAATAAATAATAATAAATAATAATAATAATAATAATTAATGCATTAGCTACAGAGCACTGCACACCAGAACAACTGACACAAGAACAGTTTTTTTTCTGAACGCCATCACTCTGCTAAACAAATAATTCCCTCAACACTGTCAAACTATTTACTGAGTCTGCACTACTATTAATCTTCTCATCGTTCCCACCACCCATCTCCTTCCACTTATGACTGTATGACTGTAACTTTGTTGCTTGTATCCTTACGATTTATATTGATACTGTTTCCTGATTGCTTATTTGTACCCTACGACTATCATTAAGTGTTATACCTTATGATTCTTGACAAATGTATCTTTTCTTTTTATGTACATTGAGAGCATATGCACCAAGACAAATTCCTTATGTGTCCAATCACACTTGGCCAATAAAAAATTCTATTCTATTCTAGTGATGTGCAATATATGAAATGTTTAATTTCTCACTAATACAAGAACAAAGAAATGAAACTGTTGTCAACTAACCTGAAGACCAGCTGGCTGGCGCTCGCATGCCTGTTTCTGGCCGTTTTTCTGGCCGTTTTCAGGCGCCCATTAAGACCAGCTGGCCGGCGCACGCCGGAAAGCAGAAGAACAGCTGGTGACTGCGTGCCTACAGAGAGGGCTCTGCCCGCCACCTCTGGCACATGTACCATAGGTTCGCCATCACGGTTCTAGAACTTTCTAGAAAATTCACTAGAACTTTCTTTGCTAAGATGCAAAACAAAAAAGAAAATAATTGAGTACTATTGTGATTTTAATTATTCTGTTTTAATACTGCAATTCATGAATTCATTAAGGTAAATCTGTTTTCTAAGTTGTGATAGAATACATATGCAGGTAGATTGGTATTCTGTGGAAAATCTATTCTGAATGTTTTTTTAAAGGAAAACTTTACAAGCAATGTGGGAGTTATTAGTAGAAATTTTGAAATGCAAGTAACTTTATAAATAAATAAAGAGGAAATATTTTTAGATATATGAATAAGAAAAAAATCTGAGTCCTGAAAGTATTTCTTTTTGAAGAGTTAAAAAAGCAGTATGATCCAGTAGATTCAACTTTCAAGTGTCTTTTTCTAGTTGGGTTATATGTGTCTCTTCATTGGAGGTGATATTGGAACAAGAAAAGCCCATGTGGCCATTGCTAAATACACATATCTGGCAGTCTGATAATAGGTTCCAGGAAGTTCAGTGGAAAATTAAAACAAAGCAACATTTATAGCTGATTGAACTTGAATAACAGTTTACATGCTGAATAGCAAATATGTGGACTTCAGCATTCCAGGAGTCTGATGCAATCCTTTTGAATGTGATTGATATTATGAGTACCGAATGGACTATGGTCTCAGTAGTGTTCAAACTATTTCATCTCTGAAGTGTTTTACATGAAGGTAGTTTTTGTTTTGTTGGAAGAAACAGTTATTACCTGTCCTATTTTTATACAGTATCGAAAACTCTATATTTCTTATTACATATACAATATACCATTTCTTTTTAAAATAAAGTAATAATGAGTCTCAACTGTGCACTGAAGACTACTGGTTACATATGAGTTATTGCCCTCTGGTCAGGTGGAACATCAGAATTTTGGGATATTCAGTGTTCTCGGTATATTTTTTTACCATTTCATAATAAATCTATTTAATTATATATGTCATTGTGCCCACAGATCAGGATTGTCAAAGTCTGATTTAAGATGTACTCTAAAAACATTTGTTGACAAAAGGACAGGAGTGACTGTTCACTAATATTTATACTACAGTGTTTGTGTTGGGATACCAAATGGAACTGTCTAAATATTTCTACTTACTGCAGTAAACTAACTTTCTGAGGAATGCTATGTCTTTCATATAAATATATATGCAGAAGCAATTATAAAAAAACAATGCATGTGCTCATTATTAAAATGCATTATTCAGATTCTCTGTTACAATTGTAAACCGCCTAACTCTTATTCTTACTATTCTGTGAGTTACATGTTATATGTCTTTTCCTGTGGTAGTGCCATGCATTGATTTTATATCCAAAAGTTCCTCTGTAACGCATAAACTTGTGTCCATTCCACGGATGAAGATTGTCAGCTGTGCCGTGACAGTGATGTCATCATCCATAGCAAAGGAATATGTAATGAAATCTTTTCCCTTTTCAATCAATTGTACTTGTAAATCAGTGGCAAGTTCACATATAAAGATCAGTAACAGTTTCTGTTTAGGCTTACATTAAAAAATGCTTGCTTTTGGTCTGGAACACTAATTTGTGTGCTAGTTCGCACACTTCAATCATACAACACTTCAAAAACTTCCTGTCTGTAAATGGCTGGAATGATTTAGCTATCTCTTCTGCTACTATAAAACTAGCTTTCACAGCAGCTTCACTTTGTGATTTTGCTTTTCTGAATATTGACCCTGGACTTCATGAAGCACAGTGGACCAACACCAGCAGATGACATGGCTCCTCAAATCAACAGAGACTGTGGAAACTTCACACTGGACTTCAAGCATCTTGCAATGTGTGCCTCTCCATTTTTCCTTCAGACTCTGGGTCCTTGATTTCCAAATGAGATGCAAAAGTTGCTATCATCAGAAAAGAGGACTTTGGACCACTGAGCAACAGACCAGTTCTTTCTTTCTTTAGCCCAGTAAGACACTTCTGACATTGTTCAGGAGCAGCTTGACAAGAGGAATACGACATTTGAAGCCCATGTCCAGAATCCGTCTGTCTATGGTGGCTCTTGATGCACTGACTCCAGCCTCAGTCCACTCCTTGTGAAAGTCCTCAACACTTTTGAATGGCCTTTTCCTGACAATCCTCTCCAGGCTGCGGTCATCCCTACTGCTTGTGCACCTTTTTCTTCCACACTTTTCCCTTCCACATAACTTTCTATTAATGTGCTTTGAGACAGCACTTTGGGAACATCCAACTTCTTTTGCAATTACCTTTTGAGGCTTTCCTTCCTTATGGAGGGTGTCAATGATGGTTTTATGCACAACTGTCAGAAACACCTCTTTATTATTACTGTCCATCTATACATTGCTTTATTTTTAATCACATTGTTTCTATCTTCTTTTTTCCAGCCGTGTGTATATCATTCCTCATTTCCTTGTCAGCATATATTTCATTTCAATTTCAATGTTCACAGTTTAATTCTCCATATATCAATTTACTTCTTTTTCTTATTTCTATTTCAAGCAAATCACATCAATTTTTCTTCTTTTGTTCCTGCGCCATTTGACTTCTTTTGTTCCTGCGCCAATTAGTCCAGTTATAAGAGTTCCATCATACTTTCCCTTTTTTTCCTTACCAAAGTCAAAATCCCACAATTGTTATCTGTAGCATTGACAATGTTCCCAAACAAGGAGCAAGTTACAGTGTTTCTTTTTAAACCAGAAGGTGTCCCTCTACAATCCACAATTCCCTTTAGTCATGCAAATCGCCATTTTGTTTCAATTATATAATATTCCAGCTTAATTCACTCCTTCTTCTGTATTTTAAAGATAATAATTCTTCTTTATCTTCTTTTCTTTAAAAATCCAATTCAAATTTAAAGTTCAATTTTGAACCAAGTCTCAATGTTTATTTTTCCAATTTAGTCTATTCAGATATCAATATTCAGTCGGGTCTTTTTTTTAAAAAAAAAATTCATCTTAGAATCTTCTACGCCCCATAGCTGCTCAGCTGTTGTTTTAAGGCTAGGGGTCTTACAAATAAAAAGCCATTACTCCAAACGTTGTTTCGAGCCTGGGTTGGTTGTCACTCACCCGGCTTCAAGAGGCATTGCTCTTTTCCGCTTTCCTCCTGCACATCACTTGCCCGGTTTGTCCCAGCTTCGTGGCAGCCACCATGGCTGCCACCCCCCACTGCTGAGTTGCAGAGAGTTCCCTCCGACCTCCGAGGAACTTGCCTGTTCCTCTTGGTCCTCCGAGGCAGCTCTCTCCCATCCCCGTCCCTGCAGGACGGTTCTGGTCTGAAGACCCATCAGCAGCGGTTCGGCAGTCGGGGTTTTCGCAGGGCTCGTCAGAGCCCGCTATTCCCCCGACTGTCTCGTCGCAACGTCAAACCGGAAGTCCCTGGATTTGTGGTTTTGATTTACTGAGGGAAAACCTAGAACTCTCAGATTTGGGTTTTCCCAGATGTGCCAGTATACCTACTCTAATAAATAGAAGATTTCATATGATGCCTGTCTCGGAGTTTTTCATTGGAGTTGGGTTGTTCTGGAACGCTGACAGGGGACTTATGACTGTTTCTCATAGTTGTAGTTGTTTCAGCATCTCCGCAAACACATGATTGCAACTACCTCTCAATTAAGATGGTTACACTGTCTTTCCCTGCTAGTTTCTGATAAGCAAAGTTAGTGAGAAAGCTGGCAGAAGGTTGCAAATGCTGCAGAATGCTGTAGCATCTATGGGCTCAACTACTTTTTAAAAATAACTTTATTAAATTTCAAAGAAAGATAAAATACAAAATAACAAAAACAAAAAAATAAAGGGAGGATGAGATTCAACGGGGAAAAGTTAAAGAAAAGAAAAAAGCAAGAAAAAGGCAAGAAAAAGGCAAGAAATAAAGAGGATATAAAAGACATTTGTCTCCCGACTTTCTTCAGTACAGATACAAATATACAATTAAATAACCTCTTACTCTAAATAAAAACAAAAATATCATATAAACAATATACAAAATAGGCATTATGTCAGACCTGCCCCTGCTTAGATCCTTAGGAAAGAAAGACCGTTGACTCCATTTGGTTGAAGTGTTGGGTTCTTTTACTAAAATGAAATGGTTGCAACCAGTGTAAGGCTAGATCTGAGTATTCCCATGCAAAAGATTATTTTTCCCCTTTCCCTGGTCCTCTCGCCCTTGAGCACTTCATCAGTGTCCAGCAGCATCCCGGTTTGATGTTTTGGGAATCATTTTGATGCTGGGCACTTCTCGAAGCAGTTTCATAGTCTGTTCCCAGGCCAGGTGTCCTTGGCAGCTGGTTTATTCTGGTATGACACCAGAATAAAAAACAATTTTATCACATATATAATTTTGGTCAGCTAACAAAACAATAAAACAATAAAACAAAAATAATTTATTTTATTGTTTTATTGTTTTTGTTAGTTGTCAAGAATTTTATGTGAGATACAGTTGCAAGAAAAAGTATGTGAACCCCTTGGGATTACGTAGAGTTTTGCATGAATTGGTCATAAAATGTGCTCTGAACTTCATCTAAGTCACAACAATAGAAAAACACAGTCTGCTTAAAATAATACTACACAAACATTAGATGTTGCCATGGTTTAATTGAACATAACATGTAAACATTCACAGTGCAGGGAGGAAAAAGTATGTGAACCTTTGGACTTAATAACTGGTTGACCCTCCTTTGGCAGCAATAACCTCAACCAAACGTTTCCTGTAGTTGCAGATCAGACCTGCACAACGATCTGGAGTAATTTTGGACCACTCCTCTTCACAAAACTGTTTCAGTGTAGCAATATTCTTGGGATGTCTAGTGTGAATCGCTCTCTTAAGATCATGCCACAGCATTTCAATCAGGTTGAGGTCAGGACTCTGACTGGGCCACTCCAGAAGGCGTATTCTGTGTTGTTGAAGCCATTTTTTTGTTGAATTACTTGTATGCTTTGGGTCATTGTCCTGTTGCATCACCCATCCTTTGCGGAGCTTCAGTTGGCGGACAGATGGTCGTACGTTTTCCTGCAAAAGTCTTGATAAACTCGAATTCATTTTCCCATCAATGACAACAATCCGTCCAGGCCCTGAGGCAGCAAAGCAGCCCCAAACCATGATGCTCCCTCCGCCATGTTTTACAGTGGGGATGAGGTTTTGATGGTGTGCTGTGCCTTTTTTTCTCCACACATAGAGTTGTGTGTTCTTCCCAAACAACTCAATTTTAGTTTCATCTGTCCACAGTATATTTTGCCAGTAATGCTGTGGAACATCCAGGTGCTCTTTTGCAAACTTTAAACGTGCTGCAATATTTTTTTTGGACAGCAATGGCTTCCTCCGTGGTGTCCTCCCATGTACTCCATTCTTGTTTAATGTTTTCCTTATTGTAGATGTGTCAACAAAAATGTTAGCATGTGCCAGAGATTTCTGTACCTCATGAAGCATTCTGCATTGTGCTCTTGGAGTCGTTTTTACAGGACGACCACACCTAGGGAGAGTAGCAACCGTGCTAAACTTTCTCCATTTGTAGACAGCCTGTCTTACCGTGGACACATGAACATCAAGGCTTTTGGAGATACTTTTGTAACCCTTTCCAGCTTCATGCAAGTCAACAATTCTTGATCGTAGGTCTTCTGAGAGCTCTTTTCTGCTAAGCATGGTTCACATCAGACAGTGCTTCTTGAAACCAGTAAACCCAAAACAGGTGTGTGTTTTTAAAGGGCAGGACAGCTGTCAGCAACACATCCAATATCATCACACTGATTGGAGTCAAGGTTGGCTCACTCCTGGCTCCAATTAGCTCTTGGAGAAGTCATTAGGCTAGGGGCTCACATACTTTTTCCTCCCTGCACTGTGAATGTTTACATGTTATGTTCAATTAAACCATGGCAATATCTAATGTTTGTGTAGTATTATTTTAAGCAGACTGTGTTTTTCTATTGTTCAGAGCACATTTTCAGAGCACATTTTATGACCAATTCATGCAAAACTCCACGTAATCCCAAGAGGTTCACATACTTTTTCTTGCAACTGTAGGTGGCCACATAAATTTAAACAAGGAATAAATAAATACCTAATCTTGTTATTTCCAAAAAATAATCCTGTGCAAATTAGTAGTTAGAGAACTACTATATAAATGTAATTCTGTCCCTTTAGTTCAAGAATTCAAGTCCAATTATATATAATTTTTTAAATTTTTTTTTAAATTTTTAAACATAACAAAACATAAAAACAACCATCATTCAATACAATCACAGAAAGTGTGTCAATTGGTTAAGTTTCTTTTGTGCTTAATCCCATATCCAGGATCACAAATTTTTTAATTTCTCTTATTTGACAATTTTATATATCCCTTTATATTATTATTCTCATTTAACAATTATTTAACAAAGGCTTAACTCCCATAAGAAAACACTTCATATATTTTACCATTACATCAATTTCGTATTTCATACTTCATCTCCATGCTTTATTATCTAGCCATTGATAAAACAAATCCCATATCAAATAGTATTGTTTGGCTTCCTGTTCTCTAATTTCAAATGTCAATTTACTCATTTCAGCACATTCCATAATTTTCTTAATAACTTCATCATCAGTAGGTATTTTCTCTTTTTTCCAATTTTTAGCAAATACAATTCTACCAATTATATATAAAATATTTTGTTTTGTTATAAAATTTACTGTATTCTGCTCTTGTCTCTAGATTGATTGTCTTGCCTCAAGGGTCCAGATATCATTGTTTTTTACCTAAATCTTTCTAATGTTTTTCTATTTAATTCTTCTGTCTCTTGTTTTTAATAAAAAAATTAGGAAGATAGCATAGCTGCAAGTTATCTTTTGATTCATAGTGCTGTAGCCCCTTGGTCTGTATCTACCCAGGTGTAATATGCACAGGGCAATTAAAATGGTATACAAGCAGGGAGAGGATATGTCACTTGAGTCTTAGACCCATCCTGCAAATATTGCTTGATTGAACTGAAACAACTGAAGGAGGAAGAGAAGATACAGATATAAATCTATTGCTGGGTGTTATTTCTCTCTCATCATCTGTTATACATTGATTCTTGGAGGTACATGCTTATTTGACTTCCATCTTTTACTTTCTCCTCTGTTCAGGCTGTCAAAGCAGAAACCTAATCTTTCTTGTTATTCCTTGTAATATTCCTTGCAATATTTCTATTGCAGTTTAGGAAGGAAGAGAGAAATAATTATTACCTACACTGCATCCCTGAGTTAGAGCATACATTCTTTTTTCTGATCCAATCTTTTTATTTAAATTCTTTGCTATTGGAGGAGAAGCAGGTTTTGCTTTAAATATCTATCCTTGCTTTTAAAAAGAAGTAACACCACTTTCTCCACTTCTTATTGCTTAACACATTGTAAGCCACCCTGAGTCTCCGGAGAAGGGCGGCATATAAATAAATAAATAAATAAAAAAAAAGTAAACATGGATTTGGGATCCTTTTACCTTTTGAAGAAATAACAAATAAAGTTCCCTGAGTAGCTTTGTTTAACTTCCCTTTACTGATCCATCCATTTCTTGTTTTTTAGCCAAGTAAAGTATGATTCTTGCTTATTCAATTTAGATAACTCATTATAAGAATTTGCACATTAACTTCCATGCTGGTTTGTAAGCAAAGTTTGCCATGGTGGTTTGGAAGGAAAGGAAGAGGAGACAGGATATTGTATTTCCCAGTATAATTGAAGAAAAAGCATTCAATATAATAGATCTGTTTAAATGCATACCAGAAAAGATGATGAATTTCCCCATTAATCATCTTGCCATTATTTAGATTTTCTAATGTTGCCCTCTACAGTTGTTGAACCGAACATGAACGGTTTTTCGGCCTGAAAGAGGCAATATTAATTTCTTTAGCTTACAATTAATCTTGAGTTTGATAAACCTACTTACTAACAGTTGTGATTATTGAATGTAATTTAATATAATTGACATCCAGTAATTATTTACCAGATTTTTTCTTTATTTTATATTTGTATAACCTTTGTACCTAGAATTAATTTATTTGATAAAAATTTCAGAAGTGCATATGTGAAAACACAAGACATTGTTCAATAACAAATAAAAGCATAACAAAAAAGATAAAACATACTCCCCTCCCCCCCAAAAAAGGGGGGGAAGGAGAAGAATCCCAGTTCATGACACGAGGCTAGATAACTTATAGAATTGTCTCTTTTCAGTGATATCTATCCATCCTGTCCAGGGGTGAAATGCTCCTGGTTCGGACCAGCTTGGGCAAGTAGGTAGCGATGGCGGCGGGCAGTTCGGAGAACAGATAGCAAAAATCCCTCTCCCCACCAGCCTCCAGCTTGCTTACCTTTGCACACCTGCCTTGCTTCGCTTGCTGTAATCCCTGCAATCCATTGCATCAGCAAGCAACCAAATCTCCCTGCCTGCAATCAAGCTCATCAGTGAGCAGCTCTATCTGCCTGCCTGCCTGCCTGCCTGCCTGCCTGTAAGTTTTTTCCCCCTTTGGGAGCTTTAAAAAAAATAGTTAATTGGGGGTTTTTTTAGTCGTTCTTTTTTTAGACCTAACCATTTAAAGTTTAGGAAGTTTTAAATTTAGCTGCTTTTATATAAAAATAAAAATAAAATAAAATAAAAATATTTGTGCAGCTTTCTGAGATTTTGTTTGTTTCACTCTAACTACACAAACACACAAAATCTCACAAAGCTGTATGTGGAATTTTGTGTGTGTAAAGTGTGAAAGTTGGTTTTTTGGACTTTTTGTGGCTGTGTGAGGTTCCTGCTTGTTGCAGGGGCCATTTTGGGTCTAGCACAGCTGCTTTTACATTGTGGGTGAGCTAGTTGTTTTGTGTTGTGTTTTGTAGGTTAAAAAAGGGCAAAGAAGTGACATTGACTTGGCCACGCCCACCTGACCAACAAGCCATGCCCACCCAGTCACTTGACCACCAAGCCCCGCGCAGTAATTAAGCCACGCCCACAGAACCGGTAGCAAAATTTTTTTAGATTTCACCCCTGATCCTGTCCATTAGGGACTATAATCTAATAAGTGTTTGGAGGGGAACCGTTTCTGTTATGACCGAAATTATATCTGCCCTGATCCTAGTAGCTTTCTGTATTGGTTTAAAAAACTGGTTTTGTTGCCAAGCCTGAACTTTAGGCAGTGTGATTGAGCCTGTATCTTCATTACATTAAATATGCTGTTGTTTTTATGTCATGTATTGGTTTATATTTGAGATCGATGAATAAAAGAAATAATAATGAAACATTGTTATTGAGGACATAGAGATGACGTCCTATTACTTCTGATCAATAAATCCCAAAGTAGCATAAAGTGTTTTTTATCAGTTTATGCTGATTTACCAGCTACAGCCCCACTAAGCAAAACAATTTCATTTTAGTAATCCATGCCCTGGTAATACAGTATTACTAAAATCTGTTGTACTGTTCAGAAATTTCTAATAATGCACCCACACATCAGGTTTTTATTATCTTCACCGGCATCCAATTTGCTTCTAGAAGTAGTCCTCATCTTATGAACATTCATTTAAAGACAGTCTGGAATTGTGACAATTTCAGAAAGAGTGTTTTACCGGCCTCTAAAGCACTTCCAGTAGTCACAAAATGTTGCACCACTGCTACATAGTCATTTGATCTTGATCTGTGTGCTTTGCAACCTGTTTGCACTTACAGTTCCAAGTGCCCTACAATCATATGTTCACCATTTGCAGTCTCTGCCAACTTTCCCAGAAAGCCAGTGGTCAAGCTGGCAAGGAAGTTTGAAAATTGCTGCCACCTATCAAGAGAACTCTTTCTCATCTCTGGGAGCTGACTGAAATTGCTGCTTACCAACAGGAACTGAATTCCTTTGGCAGGGTGCAGAAATGAACTCTATTCTTGCATCCCACCAAAAGCATTCCCTTCTGTGCATGGAGGGGAGCTGAACTTTTTTGATGGAATGCAGAAATGGAGTTCAAATCCTGAAGGAGTTTTCTTCCATGCACAGATGGGAGCTGTCCTTTGGCAAGCAGCTTTTTCAGCCAGCCCTCAAGAGACAAGAGGGAGCTAAAATCCAAGCAGAGAGGGGAAGGCAGTGCAATAAGATAAGGAATGCAGAGTACCTTAAATGGGTGGGGGAGGCCCTATGCAGGCCGCACATGAGTGTCTGTCTCTTTGCTCAGAGGCTAAAAATCCTGCTTGCATTTCAGCAGGGACGATTTTCAGCTGCTTTAGGAAAATAGTGTCTTGTAAAGGCCATTTTCTTATTGGTCTAACCATATTTTAACAATTTTACTATTTAATCGTTAACATATTCATTTTCGAGATTCATCTTCATGTTAGACCAATGGGAGAATCCACTCTGCTGAGTGTGCAAACAGAAGCAGATGGGGGCTCAGATATGACCCTCGGCTTGGCGTGAGTGGGTTGCCTTGCCTGCCAGGGAGGAGGAGGGCCATTGAGGTGGGGGAGGGGATCTCTGGGGTGTTGGAGAGCCGGAGTATTGCGGTTATGACCGGGAGAGGTAGATATGGCGGGAGCTGAGGGATAGGCCGCTCTCGGGAAACTAGGACTCGCTGTCTCAAAGCGATTACTTGTTCCGGCCCCTCTGGTTCTGGTTCACTGGGCTCGCCTTGTATACCTGGTGACTCGGGATGTCAGGGCCCTTGCCTCAGGCTGCTGCTGCTTAATGGCAGGTGTGTTGTTAACAAGGCCCCCCTCGTTCGGGACTTAATCCTGGAGGAGAAGGCTGACCTGGCATGCATAACTGAGACCTGGCTGGGCCAGGAGGGGTGTGTGCCCCTCTCAGACATGTGCCCAGATGGGTTCCTGATATTGCATCAGCCGCGACTCCAGGGGAAGGGGTGGAGGAGTGGCAGCTATTGTCCGGAAGAGTCTTTGCCCTCGCAGGATCCCTGCCCCTGAGATTGTTGGGTGTGAGTCTCTTCTTTTGAGGTTGGACTCAGGGGTTCAGTTGGGCTTGTTGCTGACGTACCTGCCTCCCAGCTGCGTTAGAACAGCCCTGCCTGTGCTGCTAGAGGCAGTAGCTGGGCTGCTGGTGGAATTCCCCAGGCTTATGGTACTGGGAGACTTCAATTTGCTGTCACTTGGCGAATCCTCAGATGCGGCTCAGGAGGTCATGGCTTCCATGACAACCATGGACCTTACCCAAGTAGTTCAGGGTCCGACTCATGGGGGGGGGATACACACTTGGCCTGGTGTTCCTCTCGGGGCAGTGGAGATATGATCTGGAATTAAGGGGTATAGATGCTTCTCCCTTGTCGTGGTCAGATCATTTCCTGCTGAGGTTAGACTTCAGGACGCTACTCCTCCATTGCAGGGAGGCGGAACCGATTAAGTGGTTCCGCCCCAGGCGCCTAATGGATCCTGAAGGGTTCCAGAAGGAGCTTGGGGAAATACCTGACTCCCTTGTCCACAGTCCGGCTGAGTCCCTGGCGGCTGCCTGGAATAGGGCGGCATCTGGGGCACTGGACCAGATTGCGCCTTTGCAACCTCTCCATGGTGGTAGATCCAGGAAAGCTCCCTGGTTTACTGAGGAGCTCTGGGAGATGAAGCGCCAGAAGAGACATCTAGAGCGACTCTGGAGGACCAGTAACTCCGAATCTGACCAAACACTCTTAAGAGCCTTTATTAGGACTTATTTAGTGGCGATACGGGCGGCAAAATGTTCGCATTTTTTCGCACTTATTGCATCCGCGGATTCACGCCCAGCCGCCCTATTTAGGGTGACTCCTCCCTCCTTAATTAGGGGGAGTGGAGGAGCCCTTGCAGGGTAGAGCTGAGGAGTTTGTGCAGTTTCTATCGGATAAAGTTGCTCAGATTCGGATGGACCTGGACTCTGATTGGGCAATTCCAACCGAGATGATGGGGACAGGTCTTAGTCCTATTGTGTGGGATGAGTTTGAGCCTGTGACTCCTGAGGAAGTGGTCAAGGCTGTAGGAGCGATGAGTTCCTCCACTTGTTTGTTGGACCCATGCCCCTCTTGGCTGGTTTTGGCCAGCAGGGAGGTAACATGAGGCTGACTCCAGGCTTTAGTTAACGCGTCCTTGAGGGAAGGGGCCTTCCCGCAACCATTAAAGGAAGTGGTTGTAAGGCCCCTCCTCAAGAAGCCTTCCCTGGATCCAGCAGAATTAAAGAACTTTTGTCCAGTCTCCAACCTACCCTTTGTGGGAAAGGTTGTAGAGAAAGTGGTGGCACTTCAGCTCCTGCAGTCATTGGAGGAAACAGATTATCTAGACCCTTTTCAGTCTGGCTTCAGGCCTGGCTACAGCACGGAAACTGTTTTGGTCACGCTGATGGATGATCTCTGGCGAGCCCGAGATGGGGGTCATTCCTCCATCTTGGTGCTACTTGACCTCTCAGCTGCTTTCGATACCATTGACCATGGTATCTTTCTGGGATGACTAAGGGATCTGGGAGTGGGAGGCACCGTGTTGCAGTGGTTTTCCTCCTATCTCTCTGATTGGTCACAGTCGGTGTTGATAAGAGGACAGAGGTCGACCCCTAGGCCCCTCGTTTGCGGGGTGCCTCAGGGCTCGGTCCCCTCTCCCCTCCTATTTAACATCTACATGAAGCCTCTGGGTGAGATCATCCGACGATATGGATGAGGTATCAGCAATACGCTGATGATACCCAGCTGTATATCTCTACCCCACGTCAATTCAGTGATGCGGTGGATGTGATGTACCGGGGCTGGAGGCTGTGAGGGTCTGGATGGGAGTCAACAGGCTCAGACTTAACCCAGACAAGACCGAATGGCTGTGGGTATTGCCTCCTAAAGACTATGTTGACTGTCCATCCTTGGTTCTGGGGGGTGAGAAATTGTCCCCCTCAGAATGGGCTCGCAATTTGGGTGTCCTCCTAGACTCACAGCTAAGATTATAGCAACATCTGACAGCTGTGGCTAGGGGGACCTTTGCACAGGTTCACCTGGTGCACCAATTGCGACCCTACTTGGATCAGGAGGCTCTCCTCACGGTCACTCATGCCTTTGTCACCTCATGGTTAGATTATTGCAACACGCTCTACATGGTGCTACCCTTGAAAAGTGTTCGGAGACTACAGTTGGTGAACGCAGCTGCGCGAGCTGTCGTGGGTGTACCTAGGTACACCCACATTACACTAATTCTCTGCGAGCTGCATTGGCTCCCTATTGGTCTCCGGTCACAATTCAAGGTGTTGGTTATTACCTTTAAAGCCCTACATGGCTCGGGGCCAGGTTATCTTCGAGACCAGCTTCTACCGCATAGCTCCCAGCGACTGGTAAGATCCCACAGAGTTGGTCTCCTCCGGGTCCCATCAGCTAAACAATGCTGGCTGGCGGGCCCGCGGGGGAGGGCCTTCTCTGTGGCTGCCCCAGCTCTCTGGAACCAGTTACCTCCTGAGGTCCGGACCATCCCCACCCTATTGGCCTTCCGAAAAGCGGTGAAGACCTGGCTTTTCCGGCAGTCCTGGAGCCGTTGATCTCGCTCTTGCAATCTGGCGAGATCCGGCCATGAATGGTATGAATGAGTTTTAATGTTTTTAATGTTTTTAATTTTTAAATATTTTTATTAGGATTTTAAATGTATTGTGAGCCGCCCTGAGTCTTCGGAGAGAGGTGGCATATAAATTGAATTAAATTGAAATTGAAAATTGGCTGTTGAACACAGCATATCATTTTTTATTTTTTGGCTGTTACACAGCATGCCCTTCCTTGTTTGGCTGTTAAACACAGCATATTAATTTTTGTTTTTTGGCTGTTACCCAGCATATTCAATTTTGTTTGGCTGTTAAACACAGCATATTCATTTTTGGTTTTTTGGCCATTACACAGCATATTCAGTTTTGTTTTGGCTGTTACACAGCATGATCATTTTGTTTGGCTGTTCAACACAGCATATTATAACTTTTTGGCTGCTAATCACAACATATTCATAGTTGGTTTAACTATCAATCTCTACTTAAAACTTTCTTTGTTGTTTCCATCCATCTATGCATTGCTTTTTTACATAATCTTATTTTTCTTTATCTTTTTTCATGACATTCATGACATTTTAACATTGAGACATGATTCTTGCTTAAAACATATCTTTAACTATATTTAAGAATTCCTTTTAACATTTTCAATTAATCATATTTATCCTTATTCTTTTCCTTAAAATTTTACATTAAAACATAGTTCTTGCATCAAGCGTATCTTTACATGTATTAATTAATTTCTTTTAACATTCTTGATTTCTATAAAAACCTCCCTTTTATTAATACAATCCATCTTTACTTTATTTTATTTTTAATCACATTATCTTCATTTCCTCGCTGCAAACATATATTTCCTTCTATTTTCCAAGTTTTTAATTTTGTTCTCCATAAATCAAGTTAATTCTCTTTTCTTATTTTTATTCCAGATATAATGTATCAAATCTTTTTCTTTTGAGGCTGCGCTTAATCCTTCTTCTATTCCTGCACCAGCATTTAAATTATTATTATTTCAACTGTAGGAGTTCCATTGTAGATTCCTTTTCTTTTCACCATAATCAAGCTGCCTGCAGACAGGAAAGAAAAATCCTCCTGCACAGAGTTCAGTAATTTTTATCTGTAAAGCTCAGAGTTTCCTATAACAAAAGGAAGTTACAAAGTTCCTCTTTACGCCAGCTGGTGTCTTTCTGTAACCCACATTTTTCATTAGTCATGCAAGACTCCATTTTATTTATTATTATATAACCATCAAATTTATTTCTTCTTCTTTTAATTAAAAGAGTATCACATCTAATCACTTAAGTGCTTGCTTCTCTTGTGCTATGGTTGTCTTTCTGTCTTCAAATGTCTGGCAGCCTTGGTGGATCAACATGCGCCATGTCGATCTATCTTGTGCCAGGTTTTCCCAGGAGGTGGTATTGATATCCAGGGACTTGAGAGAGGCTTTTAGCGTGTCTTTGTCCCCTGTGCAATTGCTTTCCTTGAGACATGCTTTCCATCATGCCATCGTGGAACTGATGTATCATCAGGATGAATCCATCGGGGCACCCAACTTTGACATGATGCGCCACAGACCTTTGCGACTGATAGTGTCAAAAGCTTTGGTGAGATCCACGAAGATGGTGTACAATTCACGATTCTGCTCTTGACACTTCTCTTGGAGCTGTCGGGCTACGAAGATCATGTTCACAGCGCCACGCTCTTTGCGGAAACTGCAGTGTCTCGAGTAATAAACCCTGTTCTAGGTGGTCAGTCAGGCGGTTCAGGAACACTCATGCAAGGATTTTGCCTGTGATGGAAAGCAGTGATATTCCTCTATGATTATCGCAGACTTGTCGATTCCTCTTGTAGAGGTTTTTCAGTTCCTGAGGAATAGATCCTTGATTCCAGAAGGGCTGGAATATCTGAGTAAGTTTGTCGACAAGCACTGCACCACCATCCTTCTAGACTTCCATTGGTATCACGTCAGATCCTGGGGCCTTTCCACTGGACAGCTGGCTGATGGTCTATAGGGTTTCAGTCTTTGATGGGGGGCATCCAGGCTGTAGTTGATATCCACCTGGGGCATTCTGTCAATCCCCTCATTGTTGATGGAAGATGGACGGTTCAGTACGGATTGGAAGTGCTCAGCCCAACGCTGTAGAATCTGAGTCTTCTCAGTAATGAGAGTTGCATCATCTGAGTCCAGTAGAGGGGAGCTCCCTGAGGGCTGAGGTCCATACAAGGATCTGACGGCTTTGTAGAACCGTTTGTCATCGTTTCGATCAGCAAACTTCTGAATTTCATCTGCTTTGGCACTCAACCAGGAGTCCTGCATCTTGCGAAGCTTGCTCTGTATGGTCCTGCGAGTGTTGTTGAAGGCATTTTTCTTAGCTGTTGATGCTCGGTCGTTCTGATGAACATGGTGAAGACGGTGCTTTTCAGCAAGTAGAACCTTGACCTCTTCATCATTTTCATCAAAACAGTCCTGCTCTTTCTTATGTAAGGGTGCAAGAACCTTTACTGCAGAAGAGTACACAATATCCCGGAAATGTTCCCAGTCCTGCTCAGCATTTCCCTCCAATTGCAGCTCTGAAAGTTGGTTGTCAATATCTTCTGTTAGTGAAGCTGCTATGTTGGGGTGCCTCAGTTTACTGACGTTGATCTGTTTCATCACAGCTTTGTTTCCCTGCAGACATCTCTTTGGCTTGATGTGAAAGCTTAATTTGGAGATGATGCATCTGTAGTCAGCACTCGGCATGGCCTTGGTCACCCTTACATCCTGTCTGTCTTTCCTCCGCATGATGAATCCAGGACATCTTTTTGCGAGTGGGCAGGCGGAAGATGGTATTGGTGATGAACAGGTTGTGAACCGCACATGTCTTCAGTAGTAATAAGCCACTGCTTATTAAGTAGTAATAAGCCACTGCTGTTACATTTGCCAAATCCATTTTTTCCAATGGCGCCATCCCAGACAGAGTGATCGGATTCTATTCTCGCATTGAAATTGCCAAGTAGAATCAGCCTATCTTTGCACTTCATGGATGAGAGTAGGGCATCGAGATCTTCATAAAACTTGTCCTTTTACTTCATCCAGATTCGTCATTGTGGGTGCATAGGTGCTGATCAGTGTGGCTTGCTTTCCTCTCAGTAGTGGGAAAGATGCAGTGTCATGAATTGGTCATTTACATCCCTGGGAAAACTGGCAAGTTTGCGGACAAGATGATTCTTAACCGCAACACCAACTCCAGATTCACAACGTTCATCACTGCTGCGTTCACACCAGAAGAATATGTAACCGCCTCCTGTTTCTGTGAGCTGACCTTTGTTGGCTAGACGAGTTTCACACAGGACCACAATATTGATGTTAAGTTTTGCGAGCTCTCTGGTGACCAGGGCAGTTCTTATTTCTGGTCGATCTGCTGAGGGGTTGTCTTGAAGCGTGCATACATTCCATGTGCCAATAGTGAGTGGTGTCACCTTACCATACAAAAGACGCCTAGAGAGTAGTTGGAGGGCTAGTCTTTCTGAATCGGACCGGACACTGGTAAGATCTCCTATTAAGGATTACCTAGTGGCGATAAAAACAGCAAAATGTACCCATTTTGCTGCTCTTATTGCATCATCAGATAATCGCTCGGCCGCCCTGTTTAGGGTGACCCGCTCCCTGCTCCACCAGGAAGCGCGGGAGGACCCCTTGGAGGGAAGAGCCCAGGACTTTGTTCAATATCTGCATGACAAAATCACTCAGATTCGGGAAGGTCTGGACTCCGACTGGGTAGGTCCAGCGAGGGTGACGGAGGCAGGTCTTGAGAATGTTATCTAGGACGAGTTTGATCCTGTGACCCCAGATGACGTGGACAGGATTCTGGGTAGATTGAACGCGACCACATGTTTGTTGGACCCGTGTCCCTCCTGGTTAGTACTGGCTTCCTGGGAGGTGAGGCGAGGCTGATTCCAGGAGATTATAAATGCTTCATTGGGTGAGGGTGCCTTCCCCGCCGCCTTGAAGGAGGCGGCGGTGAGGCCTCTCCTCAAGAAGCCTTCCCTGGACCCGGCAGTATTGGCTAATTATCGTCCAGTCTCCAACCTTCGCTTCATTGCGAAGGTTGTTGAGAGAGTGGTTGGGCGACAGCTTCCCCAGTACCTGGATGAAACGTCGTATCTAGATCCGTTCCAGTCGGGTTTCAGGCCTGGGTATAGCATGGAAACGGCATTGGTCGCGTTGGTTGATGATCTCTGGAGGTCTCGGGACAGGGGTTGCTCCTCTGTCTGGGTCCTGTTAGATCTCTCAGTGGCTTTTGATACCATCGACCATGGTATCATGCTGCACTGGTTGGAAGAGTTGGGGTTGGGAGGCACCGTACTACGGTGGTTCTCCTCCTTTCTCTCCGACTGGTCGCAGTCTGTGTTGACAGGGGGGCAGAGGTCGACCCCGAGGCCCCTCATATGTGGGGTGTCGCAGGGATCGGTCCTCTCGCCCCTTTTGTTCAACATTTATGTAAAGCCGCTGGGTGAGATCATCTGTGGTTTCGGGGTGAAGTACCATCAGTACGCTGACGACACCAGCTGTACATCTTCACCCCGGACCACCCCAACGATGCCCTTGAAGTGATGTCCCGGTACCTGGAGGCCGTACGGATCTGGATGGGGAGAAACAGGCTCAGGCTCAACCCATCCAAGACTGAGTGGCTGTGCTTTCCGACGTCCTGATATAGTCAGCTGATGCCATCGCTGACTATTGGGGGCGAATCATTGGCCCCCACGGAAAGGGCTCGCAACTTGGGCGTCCTCCTGGATTCACAGCTGTCTTTAGAAGAGCACTTGACGGCCGTGACAGGGAGGATTTTTTCATCAGATTCGCCTGATCCGCCAGTTGCGTCCCTTTCTAGATCGGGACTCCCTACACACAGTCACTCATGCCCTTGTCACCTCTCGTCTGGACTATTGTAATGCTCTCTACATGGGGCCGAGGTGCACTCGGAGGCTCCAACTGGCGCAGAGTGCGGCCACGCGAGTTGTTATGGGAGCAATGTGGAGCTCCCATGTAACACCTCTCCTGCGCGAGCTGCACTGGCTCCCGGTGGTCTTCCAAGTGCGCTTCAAGGTTCTGGTTACCACCTTTAAAGCGCTCCATGGCTTAGGACCTGGTTATCTATGGGACCGCCTGCTACCACCAATAGACTCCCACCGGCCAGTACACTCCCATAGAGAGGGGCTCTTCTGGGTGCCGTCAGCCAAGCAATATCGACTGGCAGCCCCTAGGGGGAGAGCCTTCTCTGTGGGGGCACCTACGATCTGGAATGAGTTCCCCCCGGAGATACGGAAGAGCCCGGATCTGCGCACCTTCCGTCGCGCGCTTAAAACGTTTTTATTTCATCAAGCTGGCCTGGCCTAAATCTTCTCCTCTTTTAAATTTAAATTTTAAATACAAATTTTAATCTGTTTAATTATGGGGTATTTTAAAATTCAGCCAAATTATTTAATTCAATTTAATCTATTTTAAATTTTGTATCTTTGTGTTTTATCTTCTGGCTGTTCACTGCCCTAAGTCCTTTGGGAGAAGGGCGGTATAGAAATAAAATAAAATAAATAAATAAATAAATTTGAGGTTTTGTTGTTCGACCGCATGAAATGAGATCCCCTCTAGCCATAGTAAGCTGGCCAGGGTTCTGTGAATCAAACAATGTTTAGAGCACCTTTTCTAGCCCCTTCTTCATACTATGGAGGTGAGCAGTGCAGTCCTAAAGAGGGCTGTTCAGTCACTCAGGTAGACGCCAAATCCAGCTGTTGCTTCAATCAGCAAGGAGATGACCATTAGACCTGAGTCACCTGTGTGAAGGTCCGCGGCTACAGCTCCCAGTGTATCCACACCTGTATCCACACCTGCTGCAAAGTCCTGTGGCCCATTGCCACAGGATTTTGAAGGTTTACAACAGTTGGGATGTCAAGACTTGCATGTGAATTGGATTAAAATGAGGGAGAGATGCGCATAGTCAGCTTCACTCTCTCTTCCCAGATTCCATCTTGTTCCAATGGCAGGACAAGAGTCGAGATAGTTGGAGATGGGCTGGGTGCAGTGGTTGACCAGGGCATCTTTAGTGTCTTGCCATATCACGTCGCTTGTAGAGACCGCTTTCATGACCGTTGTCCTATTCTGCTAGGTTCCATCCGCTCAATCCATTGGAATCTGTCTTCACATGCTCAGGATAGACAAGTCCCTGACTCACCGAAGGTCAATGACCCTAAAGAGCCTGGTGGCGCAGCAGACTAATAGCCTGTTATTATCATTCAGCTGCCTGCAATTACTGCTAGTTCAAATCTCCCCAGGCTCAAGGTTGACTCAGCCTTCCATCCTTTCTAAGGTAGGTAAATTGAGGACCCAGTTTCTGGGGGCAATAAGCTGACTTTGTATAAATATACAAAAGTATGAAGGCTATTGCTTAACGCATTGTAAGCCACCTTGAGTCTCCGGAGGAGGGCGGCATATAAATCAAATAATAATAAAAAAATGACCCAACAGCTACGCTCAACAGCATAACCGACAGCTAGATAATGGATGAGGCAAGAGACTCAGAAGAGACCCTTCCTAATTTTTTCTAACACGAAAAATAAAAAGATAGGCTGTTGATCTATTTGATTGGATTATGGCACAGCATATGCCAGGCTCTGAAGGATGACTTCCAGGGGAATCCCAAAAAGGCATTCTGTTCCTTTTACAGTGGAGGGAGGGCAGATGCTACACAATACACATTTATATGTGCCCTTAGGGCAGGAGGTACAACAATGTCAAGACCACACCACAGCAGGATAAAGATATAAACAAATACTTGGTAAACTGGCTGGATTATTGCAAGTGATAGAGATCCCATTTGTCAGTGTGTATGAGAGTTCATGACTGGGATAGACATGGCAATAGGTCAGCCATTGGGGACTGGGTGGAATAGGACATGGTAAGAAGGTCAGCCAATGAATAGGCATAGCAACTGGGTCAGCCAATGAGGACTGTTTGGAAACTGAAACAGTATTTGCTGGAGGCAGCAGGGAGCCTGGGCATGTTTTAGAGACTCAGGACGGCTTACAATGCATTAAAAAAAAAAACATTATAAAAACATTTAAAAATTAAAACATTAAAACTCATTTACACCATTCATGGCCGGATCTCACAAGATCGCAACAGCGAGATCAACAGCCCCAGGCCTGCCGGAATTTATGTACCTTTTAGTTAAAATAATATATTATCAAACTGAGTGATATTTAAACTGGGATGAGGTGGGAAGGGAGAAGGGAAGGAAGACTGAATGATTATGCACTTTCAGGTTATACAAGAGAAATTACAGGTACCTTAGCAATTAAAAATTGTAATAAAAATAATGACTACCTTTAGTGAATAAGTTTCATTTTTTTTTACTCTGTACCTTTTTTCTATTATTGTATTGTATTCTGCACCTCAGCTCACCTTATGAGCCGAGATGGCGCAGTGGTTAGAGGGCAGTACTGCAGCTACTTCAGCTGACTGCTAGTTCAGCAGATCAGCGGCTCAAATCTCACCGGCTCAAGGTTGACTCAGCCTTCCATCCTGAGGTGGATAGGTGGGTAAAATAAGGACCCAGATTGGTGGGGGCAATATGCTATTACTCTACTGTCTTTGGTGTAAGCCGCCCAGAGTCCTTCCATATAACACCTCTCCTGCGCGAGCTGCACTGGCTCCCGGCGGTCTTCCGGGTGCGCTTCAAGGTGTTGGTTCTCACCTTTAAAGCGCTCCATTGCTTAGGGCCAGGGTATTTACGAGACCGCCTTCTGCTACGTATAACCTACCACCGGCCAATACGCTCTCACAGAGAGGGCCTCCTCAGGGTGCCGTCGGTCAAGCAATGTTGGCTGGCGGCCCCCAGGGGGAGAACCTTCTCTGTGGGAGCACCCGCCCTCTGGAACGAGCTACCTCCCGGAATACGGCTGATTCCGGATCTTCGCAATTTCCGTAAGGCCCTGAAGACATTTTTATTTCAGCAAGCCAGCCTGGCCTGAATAGGTTTTATGGGTTAGTTTTTAATTGTATAGCTAGGGGTTTTAAATTGGGGCGGCCGTTTAATTTAATTTATTTTTAATTATTTTAACTTTTATATTGTATGTTATTTTAATTCTCGGCTGTTCACCGCCCTGAGTCCCTTCGGGGAGAAGGGCGGGATATAAATTTAATAAATAAATAAATAATAATAATAAAAATATGACTAATAAAATAATAATAAACAATAAATATTGATATATAAAACAAAGAACTTTTTAGATTTCTTTGTGTAGTTTATTTGAATGTAAGTGTGAATAAATAAACCAATGAACTCGTCTTGGGGTTGCCAGACTTGAATCTCAGCAAGATTCTTCCTTCACTGGAGGAATATTTTCCCTGTTCTACAAGTAATTTTTATGATTTTAATTTTGTCTTCTGATTTAGAACTTTCAGCCATTGAACCTATTGTTTTTCTTCGACCTTTTCTGGAAGTTATTCGATCAGAAGATACTACAGGCCCGATTACTGGACTGGCTCTGACATCAGTAAACAAATTCATTTCATATGGACTAATAGGTATGGATTGAGACTATTTTCTCTTTTATTATAAACTAAAACTGATGACTTAGAGAACCATTACTTGTCCGAGAATTATATATTAATGATCCCAGGAGAACTTTAAATTTGGATTGGCTTTTATAATGAATAAACAGGATTATGTTTTGTATTTTATATGGCTAAAATAATAATAATAATGAAGGTAGTCCTTACTTAATTTAGCAACTGTGCTGAAGTTACTGTGTTGAAGTTATTAATGCTAAATGAGAGGGACTTATGATGGATCCTAGTAGTTGCAGCCATCTCAGCATCCCCATGGTCACATAATCATATTATTGGTGCTTGGCAACCAGCTTTCAATTTCAAAGTTGCACTGTTCCAGGGTCATGTGATCACTATTTGCACACTTTACAGCCAGCTCCCAACAAGTAGAATCAGTGCAGAAGCTACCAGTAAAACCAAAAAATTGCAGTCATGTGAGGTCTTGCTTAACAACCACATTACTTAGCCATTGAGTTGCTGGTCTCAGTTGTGGTAGACTACCTGTACAATAAAATCAATAAAATATAACAAAATAAAGATAAAATATGGTAAACATAATGAAGCAATGGGTCACATAACAGACCCTCATATAGCAGCATCTCTCCAGCTCACATTCCCTGAGCCTGCTCTTGCTGCCCCACTGGATCTCCGCAGGCTTTGGGCTTGCTTTCTCACCCCACTAGGCCCACACAGGCCTTGGGCCTGTTTTCCATTCTGCTGGGTCCCACACTCTCCTTCTGTCCCAGAAGTGGTTGCCCGTTCTTCTTTCCCAGTGCAATCTCCCAAATCTCTAGGGGTCTGGAGTTTGTGTTGGGAAAGGAGAACAGGTTGCTCTGCCTGTCAGCTTCCCTGCAGGCTACATGTTTCTGTCCTGGAAGTGGGCACCGTTTTGAAAAGACTACAATTCATTGCAGCTGTTCTCAAGTTGGTACCCATTTTTAGGACAGAGCCATGCAGTCTCCACTATGCTGCTGCTTCCAGAAGGAGATCTACAGTAAAAGGTAAGTGGCTAATTAACTATGGGGGTGGGTGGTGGGCAGGAGGAGGAAATAGGGTGGGAATCAGGTCTATGGGAAACTTGCAGGGCAGGAAAGCAGGCCCCAGGTTTGCAGGGTTGTGGCAGGGTGGGATGGAGGAGCCTCTACACTACAGTGTCCATGCTGTCAATCACAAGGCGGGCAGATTCCCAAGTATCCAAATTTTACTCGTGAACGTGGGGGTGCTGCAATGGCCATAATTTAGAAGCTGGATTATATATCAGTTTCAATGGTCCATCATAACTTGAATGGTTGCTAAGGGACCATTTGTAAATGGAGGATTATCTGTATTGTGTATTCTACCACATTTCAGATCAGTTGAAGTTTCTGAGTGGTCTTCAAGGGCAGCTCCATATAAAGCATGTTGCAGTAGTCAACAGTGAGGTGACCAGGCTGTCTGAAAACCTCCTAATCCAGACCTAGACATTTTAAATCCTGTGGGCCACATCTAGCCCTTTGGCTTTCCCTATCCAGCCCATGGCATTGCTGGGAAGCAGGGGGTGGGAGTTGAAGCAGGGCAGGGCAGCAGTGAGCAGTAGGATGGGGGCAGTGGCAGTGACCCTCCACAATAGTCTCAGCTTCTCATGTGACTCCCTTGGAAAATTTAATTGCCCATCCCTATCCTAACCTAAGAAAAGTTACAATTGGTACACCAGGTGTGGCTATGCAAAGGCCTTCTTGGCCACAGATGACACCTGCTCTTCAAGAAGATGTGAGTCCAGGAAGACCCCCAGGTTGTGTACCAACTCTGAAGGGGGAAATGCTATCTCATCCAAGATCAAAGTTGGCATATTCCCAGACCTGGGCAGCCCAAACACCCACAGCCATTTGATCAGATTGAGAAATGTGATGGAAGTGAGATAAAATGATTGATATCTTGTTACAATGTTTATTAATCTTTTTACTGTAGGTTCAGGATGTAAAATCCTAATTATTAAATTATGGTTCTAGTAGTACAACAAATTTTATGGATGAATGGGAAGAAGGAAAATCATGAATATAAAGGTGGCATATTTTACTAGGAAGTCTGTTTACACTGCTCTTGGTTTATTAAACATTATTTTATGTTCTTAGATTCAAATCATGAGGGCACAGCTGAGGGAATGGAAAACTTGGCAGATGCTGTAACACATGCCCGATTTGTGGGCACAGATCCTGCAAGTGATGAGGTTGTCTTGATGAAGATCTTGCAGGTATGTTGGACATGAAATTTTTTTGGATTATCTGTATCCTGTAAAACTGATGTACATTGTGATCAGAGTTCCTCTGAATTCATGGGGATCCTGTTAAGAGGTTCTGATTAAACATATGATACACAAAAATAGAACATGTTTAATAAACATAAAAGGGACACGGTGGCTCAGTGGCTAAGATGTTGAGCTTGTCGATCAAAAGGTCGGCAATTCAGCGGTTCGAATCCCTAGTGCCTCATAACGGGGTGAGTTACTTGTCCCAGCTTCTGCCAACCTAACAGTTCGAAAGCACATAAAAAATGCAAGTAGAAAAATAGGGACCACCTTTGGTGGGAAGGTAACAGCATTCCGTGTGCCTTTGGCATTTAGTCATGCCAGTCCCATGTCCACGGAGACACCTTCGGACAGCGCTGGCTCTTCGGCTTTGAAACGGAGATGAGCACAGCCCCCTAAAGTCGGGAACGACTAACACATATGTGCGAGGGGAACCTTTACCTTTAATAAACATGTTCTAATTTTGTTGGAAAAGAATGTGAAACTGTAGAATGGTTAGCTTTTTAGGGAGTAACTTTTTTTAAAAAAAAATTCAAATTTTTTCCAACATAAGCATAAAAAAGAAAATTTTTTCAAGAACGAAATCTTGGTCCGGTCACAAATGGGTACATTAATTTAACAAATGAGAAACAAAGAATTTTAACATAAATTCCAACATCTTAATACATTTTTCTATTATCTCATCATACATCCTAATCTACTAAGGCAAAGCTCCTTTTTATATTCAATTATAAATCAGAATTCAATACCGCTTTATCTAAATTTTTTATCCCTTGCTCCTTTTGACATCAACATTAAGCACAAAAACAATCTTTTCTATTAATCTGTATATTTACCTTACAATTTTATCACCACAAATCTTAATTTCCAAATGTATACAGCTCAATTTTTATTTCAATTTATTAATCAAAATTTATTTCTATTTTTCTCGTTTTCTAAACCCAATGTATCCTATCATATTCTTAAACTTTTACACAGAGATCTCAAAATTTACCATTTCATTTTAATTATCACCCAACATTTTTTTCACCCCTTATTAATAATTATTCTTCAATATATTCTCCTCATTCTCCTCCATTACTCCACCTATTTATTTGGCTGATTTCCAGCATAGCATATTTTGGCTGAGTTTTTAGCATATTATCCTCCTTAACTTCCCCTTTTATTTGGCTGATTACCAGCATTTTTCATTGTTTTGGCTGATTTCCAACATATTTTGTTTTGGCTGATTAACAGCATTCTCCTCCTTAATTCCACCTATTATTTGGCTGATTTCCAGCATTTCATTATTTGGCTGATTTCTCAGCATTTCTTTCTTTCTTTTATTTCCCATTTATTTCTTAATATTAATCATTCCAAGATATATTAAGTGCAATTACAATTATAACTTCCATCTGTGTACCTTAATACGTCATCTAAAATCATTAACAATTGATCATAATTATCATCCACCACTTTGTTATCAAAACTAAAGCATATTACAACAAATTATGCTTTTATAAACATATCACTTTTAGTCACCTTTACTTCCCATTTCTATTTTTAATATTTCTATCTTTCTTTAGCATGAACACTTCTTATTTTTATTTAAAACTCATTTAAATTTTGAACCATTTAAACAATTAAACATTCAAACATTGCTATCCAATTTATCTATTTTGCTTATTCTTTTCCTTATCTGTCCATATGCGTTTCAATTTAAAGTCAATACTAGTCACAGCTTCAAATGCCATTTTGAAACATTTATGTAGCAATCCGTTTGATCTCTTTGTCTGTCTTTTAAAGGTGGCAAATCCTTAATTTCGCTTTTCTCTTTTCAAGTTCATTTCAGTTTTAACAAGAAAGTTCGAATATCCAGCTCTGTTAATAAGCAATTCCCTCCAATCAATCAGTGGTGAAATAAGATTCTTAAAGGGTTTAAAACTTTTTCAAGGCCCGGGTTCGGATCTGGCCCGTGGGGTGCTTAGATCTGGCCCGTGGGGCCGTCCCAGTGAAGGACTGGCCTGCGGTGCCTCTGCCAGCGAAAATGGAGCTCGTGAGGGCCACAGGCATCCCTCCTGAGCTCTGTTTTCACTGGCAGAGGGTTGCAGGGGGCCGTCACATTTGAAACAGAGCTCGGGAGTCCGTTTTTGCTGGCAGAGCGCTCAGATCACCCCAGGCCCCTCTGACATGAGTGATGTTGAGCTGGCCATGCCTACCCAGCCCCCCCTCCCCACCGAGGTCAAACACAACCCTGATGTGGCCCTCAATGAAATCAAGATTGACACCCCTGTTCTAGACAATAAGATGCAAATTTAATGTGGGTTTCTGAACATTGGGAGTCTTTTCTTCACAATACAGCTTATGGAAATGAATCATGCCCTAATCAAGAGATCCCTGCAGATCTCCCTGTAGAAAAATGCTTTTTGATATTCATGAGGTGGAAAATAGGCTACAAAATCATTGTCAAAGAACATGATTCATTGCCAATCCACTGTCAAATAGATAATATACAGACTGAAAATAAAATGCAATACCATCCATCCAGAAACATCCCTGGAGCAAAGTATGCTTTACTCTGGGAGGCTGCAAAGAATTCCAGAATAATGACAAAGGAACTGCAGGCATTTGCATTATTTTATATAAGCATTCTTGGGTCTTTTATAAAGAAAAAACTATACAAGAGTAGTACGCATGGAAATATATACAGTAACGTGGAATCCACTGGTTTCCAGAAAATCCATTGCTGCCTATCTCATCCTGCCTGTAAGATTCCACAGACTTTTGGAACAACTATGAAGTATGATAATGGGAATACCATAGTTTGGGGCTAACTTGCAATCACTGAAGGAAAAATGGATTCTGGATTATACCAGCAAATGTACAGGAAAGCTATATAATATATGTCCATGAGCTGAAACTTAAATGAAAGTCATGGAGCACAACAATGGTCCTTAACTCATAAGTAAATCTATAACAGAATGATCAAAATCGAAAAAATCTCTTACTTTGAAATTTTGGAACATGAACATATAATACATATAATGAACATATAATTGACTTTAATACAAGTAAAATATTGTATATTTTACACCAGACAGCCTCAAAGTATCAATAAGTTGAAACTGTTATAAAAGAGGTATAGCTGTGTTGAAAAAGGTCTTATTACACACTACCTCACTGAGTTCAATAAGACAATAACGTATGTTACTTTGTAAATTATTTACCAGTGACCTGGTGTTATTTATCATTGACCTACCCAAAACTCAGACTACAGTGTTAGTCAGAGTTCTTGAAAATTATGAGTAATTTTAAGTATTCAATCTCTGTTCATAGAGACTGATTTGGAGAAATGTTTTGTTCAGACTTCATGCTGTATCCAAACAATTCTGTGGCAGGGAAAGAATTTGCTCTCATTCACTTATATGGGAATAGTTGGCGAAATGATAATACTAAAAAGAAGTATTCTTCCACTGTTTAGTTGATATTTAAAATGTTTCTTTGTTATTTCATATGAATGTTTTTGATATTAAAATGTGATTAGAATATAACATTTCATATTGATTTGCTCTTCTTTCAGGTCTTGAGGACTCTCCTCCTTGCTCCAGTTGGAGCTCATCTCACAAATGAATCTGTGTGTGAAATCATGCAGTCTTGCTTCCGTATATGCTTTGAGATGAGGCTTAGTGGTAGGTCTGCAATGAAAACAAGCAAATCATAAACATTTATATTATTTTGGCATATATTATTTCTGTATTTAATAAGTTTGAATGCTGAAAAGTAAATAAACATAAAATATGCTAAATGTGCAAAATTGAGTTTACATTCCTTAATTTTTTTAGAAAAGTAGTTGACTTTGCTAATCATTTCCTGTTCCTCTGTCTTTTTCTTTCTCATCTCTACATTCCTCTATCTCTGTAGTGTGGCTTGGTGTATCTTTCCTTTTCTTTCTGCACAGCTGAGCCTGGATTGGTTTTAATAAATTTCTAGTAATCCTTTGTAAGCAACACTTGGAGGGAAGTCTACACGAAGAAGCCTCTAGATAATATCACATGGCATAATGACACCTGTGTTATTTGTTTTTGTCTTCAGAGTTATTGAGAAAATCTGCAGAGCACACTCTGGTCGACATGGTACAGCTGCTCTTCACAAGGTAAACGTTCTTGTATTTGTCTCAGCACTGCTCAAATGGCCCTTCAAGGGTGGGAAGATTGCACATTTCCAAATATGTTAGTGGTTATGTATATGCATACTCTATTCCAAGTATTATCAGGTCCTTGCAAAGCTTGTCCTTTCATCAAAATGTATCTTCTTCACTGACAAAAAGTAAGGATAAAATAATATATGAAACTGAGGAATATGTTATCACTCTGGGGCCAGCCAGAGGTGGTATTTGCCAGTTCTCCGAGCTACTCAAAATTTCCATTACCGGTTCTCCAGAACCTGTCAGAACCTGCTGGATTTCACCCCTGAGCACAGTATCCAGGATGGTTTAGAATAGTAGAAAATGATTAGCACTGACGGCTGGCTCCACTGTTGTGGAGATTGGGTCAGTCGTTTAAGATAGCCTAGGACAGGAAACAGGCATGGCAAGAATCCCAGGAAACGTTTAATTTCTATAGGGTAAAATGACAGAATCTTGAAAGTCTGTCATGTTTTTCTCTGCTTCCATCTTCTGCCAGACAAAATCAAAGTGATGCTATTTTAAGTTTCTTTCTCACATTTTCCTCTTAGGACTGAATAATCTTTTCTGAAAATTCACCTGAAATGGTTTACTCATATCTACCTTTTCCAAAGGCCAGGTCCACATTTCTTCATAGATTATGCCACTAATTTTCTTCAAATTTTAGATGGGGAGCTAAAAATATAAAATACAAAATTATTACTTTTGCTTACTTCAGAGTCACCATAATATCAATGTTTTTGCTGTCTTTGAAATCCAATCATTTGACATTTTGTTGGTGAATTCTCAGGAGCACTTTACTGGCTGCAATTGTGAAATATGATAACTGGTGTCGACCATTGACTTAGTTGACTCATGTACCTAATCTACTATTATTTCAAGAAATAATCTTAGCTTTAATGTGATTTATAAATACAAATGAACCTAAGATAGTTATATATCCAGCCATTTTTTCCAAAGTATTATAAAGGGAATTCCCACATCTGCATTTTTTTAGTTCTGTTATCAAAAATGTTATTTACAGCCCAAACCCTTCAACTCAGATCATTTTCTGAGGCCATCTTGACTTAAGGTACAATTTATGACCTGATCTAACAAATTATTTTCTAAGAATATCAGTTCTAACAGAACTCTGCACATGAACACATACACACACACACACCCACACACACCAGGGGTGGGTTCTACTTACCTTTACTACCAGTTCGCAACAGGAGTGCCTGTGCACGCTTACTTTGTGCGCATGTTCACGCACTTCTGCGCATGTGCAGAAGCTTCCTGATGACATCCGGGTCAGTGGGCGGAGCCTCCCGCCGGTTTTACTACCGGTTCTTGCAAACTGGTCCAAACTGGGGGCAACCCACCACTGTCACACACTCATAGTACTGTGCAAAAGTTTTAGGTAGTTGTGCAAATTGCTTTCAGATATAGAAGTGTTAATAGTTTATTCTTCTTAATTAAAATGGAAAGTAAATGAAGAGAAGAGAAATCCAAATCAAATCAATATTTGGGCTGACCATTCTTTGCCTTCAAAACAGCATCAATTCTTCTAGGTACACTTGCACACAGTTTTTGAAGGAATTCAGCAAGATTCCTTCAAGGCTGTTCCAAACATCTTGGAGAACTAACTACAGTTCTTCTGTAGATGTAGGCTGCTTCAAATCCTTCTGTCTCTTCATGTAATCTCAAACAGACTCAATGATGTTGAGATCAGGGCTCTATGGGGGCCGAACCATCACTTCCAGAACTCCTTGTTCTTCTTTATACTGAATATAGTTCTGACATTGGCTGCATGTTTGGGATTGTTGTTTTATGCAGAATAAAATGGGGGCCAGTCACATGTCACCCTAATGGTAGGGCATGATGGATTGGTATCTACTGCATTGAGGACCCCATTGATCCTGACCAGATCTCCAAATCCATTTGCAGAAATCCAGCCCCAAACTTGCAAGGAACCTTCACCATGCTTCACTGTTGCCTGCAGATGCTCATTATTGTACCCTCTCCAATCCTTCTGTGAACAAACTACCTCCTGCTATAGCCAAATATTTCACATTTTGACTCGTTAGTCCAGAGCACCTTCTGCCATTTTTCTATACTCCACTTCTGATATTTTCTTATATAATTGAGTCGCTTAGCCTTGTTTCCACTTTGGAAGTATGGCTTTTTGATTGCAGTTCTTTCATGAAGACCACCTCTGGCAGACTTCTCCAGATAGTAGATAGGTGTATCTGGGTCGCACTGGTTTCTGCCAGTTTTGTGCTGATGGCACTGCTGGACATATTCTGATATCAAAGGAAAGTGAGCATGATGTGTTTGTCATCTGCTGCATTAGGTTTCCTTCCTTCCTCACCATGTCTGTGATCCTCAATGTTGCCCGCTTCTTTGTGCTTCTTCAAAAGAGTTTGAGCAGCAAACTCTTGAAACCCCAGTCTGTTTTGCAATCTTTGCCTGGTAAAGACCTTGGCTGATGTACTGTAGTATAACTATCTTTTGTCTTGTTCCTGTTCTCAGTTTGGCATGGTGTATGACCTGTGACATGAAACTGTCTTCCACAATCTCACTTTAGTAGCAAAGTCTGGTTGTGCCTCACCCAGTTTTAAGCCTTTTACACAGTTTTTTCTGTTTCAGTTAATGACTGTGTTTCCACCTGTCGAAGCGTGAATCAGCTTCGTTCCCCCCCTGGGGAAACTGTAATTAATTAGAGGTGAATGAATCTTGTTTTCCATGGTGTATACTCTCAAAGAAAGAAAACCCGAAGTATATATTCTAAGAAACATTTTATTATAAAAGTACAAAACTAGCTAACTACATCTTACCGGCAGTTATCACACAGATGGACAAAGGAAAAAGGAAAGGAAAGAATATAGACATGCGCAGTAGTCCAGTGTCTCACAAGACCAGCCTTATCTCAGCTACAGATAAATTCCCTGGCCAGGCTACCGTAAGTCTTAGAATGGGAGCTCAGCTGGCAAACACTTAATGCAGTGACAACCCCTTCTTTGTCAGTTGAGCGGACATCAGGTACTGCCATCAATTAAGGCACATCTTCTTATGCAGATACTCGTGCTGAGCTGCTGGAAGCGGTTTGTTGAGCATATCAGCAATCTGATTATGTGTAGGCACATACTGCAATTTTACAAAACCTTGTTTCACTAATTGTTTTATATTTTTGTAACGGATGTCAGTGTGTCTGGACCTAGAACCTGTGAAACGTGATTCAGAAATATAAACCACAGATTCATTGTCTTCCATCATGGTGATTGGTCGGCTCGGGTGTGTCCAGATATCTGTGACCAAAGCATCAAACCAAGTTAGAGAATTACATGCATCTGAAACACAAGCATATTCAGCCTCAGTAGATGAACAAGAAACAAAATTCTGTTTTTGCACATGCCAGTAAACAAGACATCCATTTAAGAATATCATATAACCTGAAGTTCTTTTACGTGTTTTCTTATTACTCGCCCAATCAGAATCTGCATAACAACATAATTCTGCATAATCAATGTGTGTTGGTTCTAACAATAACCTCATATGTTTAGTGTGTTTTAAGTATTTCAATAATTTCTTAACACATGTCCAATGAAACTGTTTTGCCTTACCTATGTGTCGAGACAAGAGATTTAACACTAAGTGCAATGTCGGGGCTAGTCCAACTACTAATATACCACAGTGACCCAATAACTGAACGATAAAGTGTTTGATCCTCGAACTCAGGGCTTGGTTCATGTGTCAAGTTGTGGAAATCTGTTTGCATGGGTATGCTTCCTGTATTAGCATCTTTCATGTTGCAATGATGCAAAAGTTCTTCAATTTTATCCTCTTGTGAAAGACTAAACCCCTGTGTTTTGTCAATCTGAACACCCAAATAAGTGCTATCATGACCTAAAGATTTCAATGTGAAATATCTCTGCAAAGCTTTAGCAAAATTCTCACTCATCTGCTTATTTGGACCAATATAAACAATATCATCAACATAAACAAGAGCTATCTCATACATATTATCAGATCTTTTTGTAAACACGCATTCATCAGTTTCGGACTTAATAAAGCCCATTGAATTTAATTTGTCAGTAAGACATAAGTACCACATTAAACCAGACTGTTTCAGACCATAATGACTTTTGTGTAGAAACCAGGTATCCCTTCTTGCTGTCGGAACCCTGGAGGACCTCTTATGTAGATCTCCTCATCTAGGTCAGCATGTAGATAAGCCGTGTCAACATCGAACTGGAAAGCTTCTAAACCAAGAATAGTTGCTGTGGCTAAAGCAATTTTTACACTGTCAGTCCGGACTGTCGGTGAGTAGGTATTTGTGTAGTCCTCAGGATAACGTTGAGCGAAACCCTGAGCTACAAGTCTGGTCTTGTACAACGACTCACCATTTGGCTTCTTTTTGATTCTGTAGACCCATCGAGTGCCAATGACTTTTTTGTTTGTTGGAGGTTTTGCAGGTGTAAACACCTTAAGTTTCTTTAGACTGTCCATTTCAGCCTGCATTGCCTCATACCACTTCTCTTGCTCTGAGTCAGGAAGATGCTTGATTTGTGTGAACTTATCAGGAGGAAGTGTAACAGTAGAAATCAGAGACAAGAGTGCTTTTGTCAGTTGCCACGAATATCGGTGTGGAGGGATCCCCTTTGTGGCCTTCTTGGAACGCCTCGGAACAGCTGTCCATTCTTCTTCCGTTTCATCCTCGTCTTCATTATCGTTGCTAGCGTCGGCATCGGCGGCTTGCGAAGACGGAACATCAGGTTGAGAAGAACTAGTGGATGGAACATTTGCCTGTGAATTTTGATCATCAGACTGCGTGGCATCAGCAACATCATCTCTAGGAAAATAAACTCCAGGATCATTGGAATGAATCCTGGACCAGTCAGCATCTTCCTCAAAATTAGTGGATTGGGAAATCACAATTACATGTTTGGAGTCAATAAATTTGCTCCACTTTGAATTATCATCAATACCCATAAATCTCATCCTCTTTGCTGCTGGACCTCCTTTTCTTCTTTGAGCAAAGGGAATGTTCACCATAGCGTATTAACCAAAAATATGGAGGTTTTTGAGATCGGGCTTGTAACCATACAACATGAAGAAAGGAGTCTGATTTATTATACTACTCCAAGTACAGTTGACAATGTAATTTGCATATTTAATAGCTTCACTCCAGTATGGGATACTGAGGTTGGCGTCTTCTAGGAGACAACGCATCATGGTTTGTAGGACCCCTTGTCGCCTTTCTGCCACCCCATTATGCGCCGGTGTATAAGGGGCCGAAGTCTGATGAAGAATTCCATTCTTACGCATCTAGTCCTGGAACTGCTGAGACATGAATTCAGCACCATGATCACTTTGAATTCTAGCGATGCTAACTCCGTGTTGGGTATAAACAAGAGTGGCAAAGTCTTTTAAGATCTGAAAGGTCTCAGATTTTTCTTTCATAGGATATACATATCCATATCTAGAGTAATTATCAACAATTGTTAGAAAATATTTTTTACCACCAAGTGTTGGCGTAAAAGGACCTACTATGTCAGTGTGTACCAAATAAAAAATGCATGTTGACAGGCGTGTAGCGCGTTTTGGAATGGCTGCTGCTTTGGATTTGGTCTTTTTGCAGACAGCACAATTGAAAAACACCTTACACCCCTTTAGATCCAAACCTCTTGCAAACTCCGGCATCTTCCTAAGAACACGGAAACTGGCATGCCCCAATCTTCTATGCCACTTATGGATACACTATAATGCAAAGGTTTACCAGTTAGTAAATTTTCAACATTAACAATTTTCTCAGGAACCTCAAGCTTGCTCTGAGCAACCTGTTTCCTAATTTTCTTTTTGTTGGCTTTAGGAGCCTTTGGAGTAGCAACAGGATCTCTCTCTGGAACATCTCTTTCTGGGCCTGTGCTCTCCCCTTTTGGAGTCTGTATACTTGCCTGTGCTTGTGGTTTAGACTTTGGCTTTATGTGTTAAACACCACCAATTAACATGGTTTCAGCAATGACTATATAACTTGCTTTTTCTATATAACTTGCTTTTTCGAGGTGATGAACCTGGAACTTTAATACTCTAGACAAGTGACTCTGACTCTGACTAAGCAAATTACTATTTGCTGTTGGCATATAATAAACATCAGGAATGAATGCATCGAGCTCTTCAACATAAACAGTTCCTTTTCCTACGACCTGACAAGGATGATTGGAAAAAGAATAAAGTTCACGTAGTTCAGGTTCAGGCTTGTGCATCTCTGTGAAAAGTTCCTTTCTGTAGGTAACATGCAATGCTGTGCCACTATCCAAAGTCCACAGAAGTCGTCTGTCGTATTCTGGACGAGGTTGTGAATCGTTGGTTAAAGCCAATGTGGCGAGTGGAGCTTGTGGATCATGCCTTGGACCACAACGACCTTGCCTTCCGCCTCTGCCTCCTCTGGAGTCTGTTCCTCTGGGCTGGTACGGGACGGGAGCTGGAAATCGTTGGGGACAATCTCTGGTGGCGTGTCCCACACGATTACAGATGTAGCATCTTGGCATCCTTGGAACGTAGGCTCTTCTTTGGAAGGGGCACCTTGCTGGAGCTCTTTTTTTTTTTTAAAAAATTGATTTATATGCCACCCTTCTCCGGAGACTCAGGGCGGCTTACAATGCATTAAGCAATAGCCTTCATACTTTTGTATATTTATACAAAGTCAGCTTATTGCCCCCACAAACTGGGTCCTCAGTTTACCTACCTTAGAAAGGATGGAAGGCTGAGTCAACCTTGAGCCTGGCGGGATTCGATCTTACTTTAATTGCAGACAGCTGGTGTTAAATTACAGAGCTCTGTCTGTTGAGCTATCCAGGCTCAATGATGAAAGTGGTCCTCTCAAATGTGGTGTGGCAAGCATAAATGCCTCTTCTTCAGTTAAAATTCTGCATACATGATCCACTGTGTGTTGAGGAATGGGCACTTGATTAATCTTTGTAATGGCATCTTTCCATTCATAATTCAATGAGTTAATAATAATGCTGATCATTTGAAAATTATCAATATTATAGCCTCTTTCGCCCAATTCCTTTCTCTTTCCTTTCATTTTAGTTAAATGTTCTCCAATATATTCACCAGGTTTTAATCTCGAACCATGGGACTCAGACAAGAACAAACATGTAGATTCAATTGAAACAGGCTGGTAGCATGTTTCTAATTGGGCCCAAATTTGTTGGGCAGTTGCATCAGGTGGAAAAGTAACCTGCAGTTCAGTATCCATGGACATCAGTAATGTTGTGCATGCTTTAGTATCTAAGTCTCTTATTGCAGGAGTCCATGGCTGGTCAGGAGGATTAAACACCTTTCAATGGGTACCTTCTCTACGGAGTAAAAGTCCAACCTCACTGACCCATGCTTTATAATTGTATCCTGAACGCTTTAATTTTGAATCTCCAGCCAGTGGAACAATAGAAGATGCCTGTTGAGGAAACACCTGTGGTACCATTGGAACAGATGCTAGTCTTGGCTAAGCGGGCTGTGCAGCTAAAGGCACTTGTAGTTGAACCTGAGGCTGATGCATTTGGACTTGTGGTTGTTGTGCTCCATCTGCACCTGGTGCTTGAGCTGCAATATCAAAATGGCCTGCCTTAAGCGTTGCTGTGCTCCATCTAAATTAGGAATTTGGACAAAAACGTCATCAGTACCACCAGGAGGTGCTGATGATTGAGCCTGTGAAGACACATGTGGCGTTGCAGCCTGAAGAACTGATTGATTTAGGGACATGGTTGAAACAGTCTGATGTAATTTTCTTAACTGCTGTTGCATTGTGGAGTGCATTTCAGCTTTATTTTGTAAATTACTTTTGCCAGCAGCTGGTGCTGCAACATTAGTTTCGGGCATTGCAAAGTCATGTGTAATCAGAGAAGGTCCAGCATCACAAGTTAAATGTGACGTGGACACTGCTTTCTGTTCTGATTTGCCTGACACAAAACCCTCCTGGAGGAGTGGCTTTGGCTTCGAAGAAGAAAGAAAAATGGAGGACTCAGGAATTTGAAAAAGAAGAGAGTCCCTCTTATCTGGCTTAAGTATAGAAACAAATGCTTTTGCCTTGTGCAGCTCATGTTCTAGAAACTCTATTTGATCACAATAACTTCGCACAGCTTATCATGCAGAGTTTCTTCAGGGGTAGGAGGAGAATAATGAATTTCATCTCTCTCTGTGGGTAAAGAAAACCCAGCCACTTGTGTAATTTTAGGTTTGGCACCAAGCCTTTCAAATTCCAGGGCTTCTTTAGTAAATTCTTTAGTAATTAATTGAGGGCATATGGAATCAGAAGGGGGTGTCACATTAACAGCTCCCCCAACAGCACCTTCCTCAATTCTGGTTGCTGAAGCAAGTGGTGTTTGAAAAGTTGAAAGCCTCTTTAAAATTCTTTTTGCCGCTTCATCAGAGAGATCAGAGAGATCTATGTCTTCAGCAGACTGTATTCTGATCAATTAGGAAGGGTCTTTCTTAGATTTCTTTCTCTGAATGTTAAAGCAGCTGAGGACTCCCCCTTCTCTTGTTCTGATTGTTCCCTAGGAAGCATTGCTTTTCCGTGTCCCCCAACGTCATCCACATATGCCATTTTAGATATATTGAAGAATATTTTTTAAAAATAGAAGTAAATTTTAAGAATATCTGCCTCTATAGGTAGACTCTGTTTAAAAGATGCTATCAAAGAGGAACAAAGGTTACCTGACACAATTGAGCCTAATTTAAAAGTGGATTTAAAAATGATGGGCTACAAGAATGACTTATTACACTGGACAAACAAACCAAGAGAGTCACCTGAATAATTTTCCTATATTGGATTTATAAAAGAGGCTTGTTGAAGTTTTGAAGAATTTTGTGAGAAAGGACAAAGAAAAAGTAAAAATAAAAACAAGTTCTGTGACATTATTTGAAGGGACTAAAAATCAAGATTGTTAGAAATAAATGATCAAGATTAAAATAGATTTGTTGTTGTCTGGTAATGAACTTAATGAACTTCTGCTTAACATCAAGAGTGAAATGATGACATTTTATGGATTTGTTTATTGATAAAGAGATGGATATGAGAAGAAGAGGTCATTTGTTATATTTTAAGAGAAGGTGATAAGTTACTAAAATTGTTTTTATTAGTATTTATTGTATATTGTAAACTTTAATAAAATTAGCATTAAAAAATAGAGAACTTTCTTGTATTCCCTGTATTTAATATCTTTGCCTGTTTATATTATTCCAGATCATCTCAGTTTAAAGAGGAGCCTAAGAGCTATGTAGGGACCAACATAAGAAAGGTAAGATCCAAACAGTGAATATTGCTTTACTTTTAAGTGCACATGCACTCTCTTCTTCCTCCTCCTTGTCATATTTGTTGCAGGAGCTATTTATTTAGCTGTATGTGCCATTTGACATCTGTAGTATTTCTGATAGATGGATGGATTGATAGGGTGCCTTGGTATTGATTCTTAGCAGATACATAAATTTTCTCCATGAGGATCTCTCCCTAACTTGAGTTTTCAGGTGTTCCAGCACCCTACCCATCACCACTGTAACTGAGTTCATCCAGTTTGCTGCTAGTTATCCTCTTTCACCTTTCTTTTCACATTTCCATTAAATATTTCTCAAGAAAGCTAGGTCTACATATAATGTATCTGAAGTAGTCATTATATGCCTTGAGTGAGAATTCTGGGTTTATTTGTTTGTTTGTTTGTTTTCTTGGCTGTCCACAGTATTCTCAGGAGTTTTCTTCAACACCAACGTTCAAAACAATTAATATTCTTTATATTCTGCTTCTTCAACTTTCACTACCATAGAATGTCACGGGGAATACCATTGCTTGCAGTGGTCATCTTTGTAGGTATCAAGGCATCTGAATATCTTCCTAAAGTATTCATAGTTACTAAATGACAGTCTGCAGTGTACTTCTTGATTGTTCATTCATTTGCACTTGATGATTGATCCTATCTACCAATTTATTTATTTATTTTATTTTATTTTATTTTATTTTATTTTATTTTATTTTATTTTATTTTATTTTATTTTATTATTTTATTTTATTTTATTTTATTATTTTATTATTTTATTTTATTTTATTTTATTTTATTTTATTATTTTATTTTATTATTTTATTTTATTTTATTTTATTTTATTTTATTTTATTTTATTTTATTATTTTATTTTATTTTATTTTATTTTATTTTATTTTATTTTATTATTTTATTTATTTTATTTTATTATTATTTTATTTTATTTTATTTTATTTTATTTTATTTTATTTTATTATTTTATTTTATTTTTATTTTATTTTATTTTATTATTATTTTATTTTATTTTATTTTATTATTTTATTTTATTTTTTTATTTTATTTTATTTTATTTTATTTTATTTTATTTTATTTTATTTTATTTTATTTTATTATTATTTTATTATTTTATTTTATTTTATATTTTATTTTATTTTATTTTATTATTTTATTTTATTTTATTTTATTTTATTTTATTTTATTTTATTTTATTTTATTTTATTTTATTTTATTATTTTATTTTATTTTATTTTATTTTATTATTTTATTTTATTTTATTTTATTTTATTTTATTTTATTTTATTTTATTTTATTTTATTTTATTTTATTTTATTTTATTTTATTTTATTTTATTTTATTTTATTTTATTTTATTTTATTTTATTATTTTATTTTATTTTATTTTATTTTATTTCTATACCGCCTTTCTCCCGTAGGACTCAAGGTGGTGTATAGTCAAGAAAAATATAGACACACAAACATCATAAAATTGCTAATTAAAATTATTACTTAGTTTGGTCAATTAAATAAAACCCAGAATTAGATAACATTTAAAAAATCATTCACATGTTCATATGTTTAGCCCTGCCTGTTGGAACATCAGGGTCTTGAGGGCACGGCGGAAAGCACGGAGATCAGGGATATTCAATTTGATATCTTCATTCTGAGACAGTTCTGAGACTGATTGTTATGCTGTCATTTGTTTGGTCTTTATATTTATTTTATTATGAGTTTTATTGCTGCCCGTTTTAATCTCTGGGTGGTTATGGGAGGCAAGTCATGAAGTAAAGTGCCTAGAGAAGCCTTGTTTTTATGGAGCTGCCTACAACTTTAACTCGGAAAGAAGAATGGGTGTTTTTTAAAAATAAATATATTAAACTTATCAAAATATAAAATCAAACAAAAATGAAAATAGTGGAAAATAGGGAAGGGAAAAGGAGAAGTATAGGGTAAAGGAATATGTTCTGTCCCCATCGCACGCACGCACACAAACAGACAGCCAGGAGTTAATGAATCAAACAGTCAGGAATTCCTTTAAGATAACAGTCTTGGCAGCGACCCATGAACTGCCTGCCAAGAGATTTTACTCACTAAAGGAGGTTTTTTCTCCTCAGTCCGATATACCAAATTAATTCCACAAAGCAAAGAATTGTCAAAGTCCAGTCCGAAGAAATCCAAAAAGAGATTCTAACAGGGTTCTAGAAACACGATATGACTTTGAGTTTTTCAATTTGTCCGTCACAAGGCCTGAATAGCCAACACACCCCCTTTTATCCCTTGTGGGGTATGGTCCAGTGACTCAGCTCAATCTCTGGCCTACCCACGCCTCTTTCTCTGCTGCGCACGCTTATCCTTCCGACGCTGTCTGGGATCCAGCCAAAACTCATTCTCCTCACTCTCTATCTGCGGCTGTTCCGAAGTGCCTTGTTCCTGGCATATCCCTTGGCCTGCGGAGGAAACCTGAGGCATTGCCAGAGAGGAGGGTCCTGGAGAGGGAGGCCTTGCCAAATCCTCTCCTTCACCTTCTGAGTCCTCTCCCTCTGTTAGGACAGGCTCGGGGGTTGGAGTCACAACAGAGTAAAAGGAAAGAAAAGCATTGACTTTCGACTATCACAGTAGAATGAAATAATAATATTACAGCCTCAACTTCACTCAGGGACCAAAGTTTGTGGTCATAATTGTGGTTGTAAATTGAGGACTCCCTGTAATCAGCTGGCAAGATTTTTGTAAATGGGCACTATGATGCTAGGTTCAATGCTCTGGGATTTCTGCAGTGTGATCAATCTAAGTAAATGAAAGCAAGAACTGAGGTCTACCATTCCAAATTGTTTGGTAATATTTCAGCAGTGATTAAAATCATTGCTTGGTGATTTATTAGACTCAAGCTGATTTATAAGGGCCTTCTTTTCAGCACTTAAAACTGAGATCCAATTGGAGAGAAAGTTAACATTGAAATTTAGTTTGAATTTAGGAGAATTAGATAGTGGTCGTCCTATACAGACGAAGGTAAAAGGTTGGGAAATGTAAGGGCCTATCAGTGGGGTAGGAAGCGATTAGGCATCAGAATAAAATGGGATTTCTATTTTGAGTTTCAGTTGCTGCCAGGAAGCCTTATTAAATTATCTTTTCTTGCTTCGTAATTGATGTTTGTATTGGTTTTTTCATGGACATAAAGTCCTGCAGGGGGAGGGGGTGCTCAACTGAATTTTCTTTACTTAATTTGAATTTCCTAATCAATTTTCTTTGCAGCACAAAACACTCTATGTCAAACCAAGGCTAAGAGGAATGAGCCTGTTTCCCCCCCTTCCTCAGTATCTGAATGGCTGGAGTAACTGAATGAGTTTAGTAAATATCTGCAGAAGGGAATTCCCAGAAAACTCTTTAACATATAATAAAGTTAGTTAGTTAGTTAGCTTTATTAGCCTATAGGCCAATGATGGCTAACCTTTTTGCCACCGCGTGCCAGAAGTGTGGGGAGTGGGGAGTCAGGCATGTGCATACCCACACCCATAATTCAACCCCGCACATGCAACCTCCCTGCAGGACCCCTGCTTTTGGTACGCAATGGCAAAAAGGTTACCGGTGGGCCCAGTAGGCCTATTTTTTTGCCCTCCCCAGGCTCCAGAGGCTTTCTTGGAGCCTGGGGAGGGCAAAAACGGCCTCCCCCCTGCCCGCCCGGAGGCCCTCTAGAGGCTGGAAACGGCTTGTTTCCTGACTTCCAGTGGGCCTGGAAGGTCCAAAAATCAGCTGGCCAGCGCACACGTGCGCTGGAGCTGAACTAGGGCAACGCTCACGTGCCCACAGATATGGCTCCATGTGCCACCTGTGGCACACGTGCCATGGGTTCACTATCACGGCTAGAGGCCATATCAAAGCACAAGGCGTAAACACATATCACCATTAAAATCTTACACAAACAGTTTAAAATAAAAGTAGGATAAAATAGTTATAGGATTGGGTACAATATGATTTGATAGATATATAAAATAGAGTAAAATGACATAAAATTATATTTCAGTGTCACCCTTGCAATCTACCCCAATCTGTCCCACGTATGCAGACCTCAACCGAACCATTTTGTTGAAGTACTGTGCTGTGTTAAATGTTATTTTCAGGTTCTGGCCATACATAAAGTAAGTTGTTTTGATATGGGAATCCCAATAGGTCCTTCATTTGGTATATGAATCAAGGTACCTGTCTCTCACCCCCTTACACAAGCACCAATCAAATAGGATGTGAGCCAAGTCTTCTACTTCTGCCGCTGCGCAAATGCAGAGATGCTCATTGTAGAAGAAGAACAAGCAGGCTTTAGACAAGGCCAATCCACTATTGATATAATAAAGTGAAATTGTAACTTCTTTCTGAAGCAGTTAAGAAGTTTGCTCATTGAGTTGCTAAATCCATTTGGTACAACCAATCCTGGCTCTAAATCTAGTTCTAAGTCGAAGTACGTGTTCAGGAAGAAATTGCTGAATACGTTTTAATTGTACCAGCAGGAGGATGGTCACGGTCAAGTCAATTATCTAGATAATTTTTTTATACAAGAACCATTATATTCTATGAGATTAAAGTATAATCAATCAAGGAATGCCTTAATGGAAAAACTTGCAAGGGAAATCATTACTGATCCATCCAAAAGATATACCGTGTTTCTCTGAAAATAAGCCCTCCTCCAAAAATAAACCCTCCCCCCAAAATAAACCCTCATCTGAAAATAAGCCCTCCCCAGAAATATTTAAACTCATGCACAGCCGGTCCCCGCTATTTCTTATGGTTAGGGTTAGGGAGACAGAGCTGGAAATCAGGTAAGACAGCAAGAGGAGCCCCATCTTGCTCTACACACCCCAAAATAATAAGACCTCCCCGAAAAAAGGGCCAAGCGCTTATTTCAGGGTTCAAAAAAATATAAGACGGGGTCTTATTTTTGGGGAAACGTGGGTAATTTTAATTTATTGTTGTAATAGCTCCTTGTAATCCCATTTTGAATATTGAGCTGCTTTTCCTTTTAGGATTTCCGTCCATGGAATCCTTCCTAATCTCTTTCTTAATTGTTGAATTTTGTAAGTTTTTTATTTTTTACAAACATATCAATGTGTGAACAGTGTGGCACCTGAGTGTCAGACATCTTGATACAAATAAAATAGTATTTATCATATTTGTTTCATTTAATAATCTTATATAATTCTAGTAATAAAACACATATTTTTATTAAATTATAATTTTTCATTATTTAATTATTCAGTATTTCAATGTTATTTTTAATGCCAATCACCCTATTCTAAGTATTGTACCTTTTAATATAAGTAGAATATTATTAATTATATTTATTACATTTAGCAAGTTTATATAATTCTAATAATAATACATTTGTGTTAAATTAAAATCTTCCATTTTCTTATTCAATTTATAATTCAACTTCATTATTTAATTATTCAATATTTCATTGTTATTTTTATGTCAATCATGCATGTCATACATTTTAATACAAATAAAATATTTTTGAACATATTTGTTACATTTAACAAACATACATGTCTTCATATTGAATTTTAATCTTTCATTATTTGTTTAATCAATAGTTCAATATATTATTTTTGTGCCATCACCATATTATTTAAGTATACTTAATTATACTGTCATTCAAATTCTAATTTCCCCTCTTATTATTGCTTCTCATTATATAATCTACTCTTACCCCTATCTCTTTCCCAAAAAAATCTTCCTCGTTCCAGTTCTTATTTAATTTGTACTCTCCCCGTGGCTTATGTCATCAATCCTTATTATTTTTATTATTATCTTCTTCTTAGCATCTTGTTTCATTTGTTTTGTCTGTTCCGTTTTTTCATCTGTTCTTTCAGTTGGCTCCTCCTCTTCCTGGGCATCTTGATCACTCATTGTCCTTCGTGTTATATTTCCCAGCATTCCGTCTATGCTCTCCACTCGGTTCATAATGTCCTTAAAATGTCTTGTCAGTGTCTCCTTTGTACTTTGAATTGCCGACACTATCTCTTCCTAAATTCCACTCCTTTCTTCTTGACGGAGCATTTTGTTAAATTTTATTGTATCCCTCTTTTGTCCAATAATCTAAAGACCATATATCAAGGACAGGTTTTGGAACCCCGAGTGGTGGCATGCTTCAAAGCGGGGCTTGAGGGGTTTTTTAATTAGGGTTTTTAATCAAATTTTAAGGGGACCTGGGAGGCGGGGGGTGAAAAATGAGCCGGGGGGCAGCTCTTACGGTTCAGCCATCCAACACGACCAGAGTTGGCGGGTTGAGGGGAGGAGGGGAGGGGAAAGAAGTGGCTCGGTAGAGTGAGGGTGTTCCGATCCCAGTGATGGTTGGGAGGGGTAGGGGATGTGTGAGAAGGGGATCTGGGGAGCGCCCCCGCTGTATCCAGTCGGTGGCGTGCTCCGGCCCCCTGGCTTTATCCTGCTCCCCCGGGGGTGTAGGAGTGCGGAGCCCTAGACTCCGGCTGGGGTATCTGAATGCCAGGTCCGTGGCAAATAAGGCCCTCCTCGTCCGAGATCTAATTGAGGAGGAGGACGTGGACCTGACATGTATCACGGAGACCTGGTTAGGGCCGGAGGGAGGTGTCCCTCTCATTGATATATGCCCCCCAGGTTTCCATGTTTTGCATCAGCCACGACTCCAGGGTAGGGGCGGGGGGGGTGGCGGTTGTTATTAGGGAAAGTCTTAGTCCTAGAGAGGTCACTGTTCCTCAGATAGGTGGGTGTGAGTCCCTCCTTCTGAAATGGGACCCTGGAGTTCAGTCGGGTCTGTTGGTTACGTACCTATCTCCCAGCTGTGTAGTCTCAGCCCTGCCCGCATTGCTAGAGGTCCTCGTCGAATTGGTCGTTGAACTCCCCAACCTTCTGGTTGTGGGAGATTTCAATCTGCCATCGGTCGGGGAGACATTTGAGTCAGTCCGGGAGTTCATGGCCTCCATGACGGCCATGGACCCAACTCAGGTTGTACAGGGCCCAACTCACAAGGGAGGACACACACTCGACCTAGTTTTTCTCTCTGGACAGTGGATAAATGATCGTGGTAGGGGAAACTTGTCAACTTATCCCCTGTCATGGTTCGATCATTCCCTTCTCAGGCTGGACTTTCTCTCCGTCACCCCTCGCCGCTGGGAGTCAGAACTGGTGAGACTGTTCCGCCCCAGGCGCCTGATGGACCCGGAAGAATTCCTGAAGGAGCTTGGGTCTTTTCCCGCCTCCTTATCCCACGAGTCGTCTGAGGCTCTGGTAATGGCCCGGGAACAGGCCGCGGTCGGGGCCTTGGATTGAATCGCGCCTTTGCGGCCTCTGACCCGACGCAGATCCCGGGTGGCTCCTTGGTTCACCGCGGGGCTCAGGGAAATGAAGAGTTGGAGAAGACACCTGGAGGGCAATTGGAGATCCACCCGATCCGAATCCGACCGAACACAGCTAAGAACCTATATTAGGTTTTATCTTGTGGCAATGGAAGCAGCAAAGCGCCAATATTTTGCTGCTCTCATTGCATCTGCAGAAAATCGCCCAGCTGCTCTGTTTAGAGTGACCCACTCTCTTCTCAATCATGGAGCGAGGGAGGACCCCTTGCAGGGTAGAGCTGAGAATTTTGTACAGTTTCTGCAAGATAAAATCACTCAGATTCGGACTGGGTTAGACTCCGACTGGGCAGAGTCTGATGAGCTGACAAGGGCCTGTCCTGAACAAAACATCTGGGTTGAGATTGAGCCTGTTTTGTTGGATCAAGTGGACAGGATCATGGGTCGAATGGGTGCCTCCACATGTTTATTGGACCCTTGTCCCTCCTGGCTTGTTTCTGCAGCCAGGGAGGTGAGTGGAGCCTGGATTCAAGCGGTAGTCAATGGTTCTCTGAGGGAGGGGGCCTTCCCTGCCACACTCAAGGAGGCGGTGGTCCGTCCCCTCCTCAAGAAGCCCACCCTTGATCCAGACTCCCTTAATAACTATCGTCCAGTCTCCAACCTTCGCTTTATAGCGAAGGTTGTTGAGTCTGTGGTGGCACAGCAGCTCCCCTAGTTCCTGGAGGAAACTGACTACCTAGACTTGTACCAGTCGGTTTCAGGCGCAGTTACAGCACAGAAACGGCATTGGTCGCCCTAGTAAATGATCTCTGGTGGGCCAGGGATGGGGGTTGTTCCTCCATCCTGGTCCTTCTTGACCTCTCAGTGGCTTTCGATACCATCGACCATAGTATCTTACTGCAGCAACTCGGGGGGGTGGGGGTGGGAGGCACTGTTTTACGGTGGTTCTCCTTCTATCTCTCGGGCCACTCACAGTTTGTGTGGACGGGGGGAGAGAGATCCACCCCGAGGCCCCTCACTTGTGGGGTGCCTCAGGTCGCTTCTCTCCCCTCTGCTCTTTAACATCTACATGAAGCCGCTGGGTGAGATCATTCGTGGTTTTGGGGTGAGCTATCATCAATATGCTGATGATACTCAGCTTTACATCTCCACCCCGGACCACACTGGGGATGCCCTTTCTGTGATGTCCCGCTGCCTGGAAGTGGTTCGGGCCTGGATGGGAAGAAACAGACTCAGACTCAACCCATCCAAGACTGAGTGGCTGTGGATACCGGCATCCTTGGATCTAGTGGCCCCGTCACTTGTGATGGGAGGGGAGGTCCTTACTCCCTCAGAAAGGGTCCGCAATTTGGGGGTCCTCCTGGACTCACGGCTATCCTTAGAAGATCATCTGACGGCCGTGACCAGGGGGGCCTTCGCACAGGTACGCCTTGTGGGCCAGTTGCGCCCTTTCCTAGACCAGGATGCCCTTGCCATGGTCACTCATGCTCTTGTCACGTCTCGGCTAGACTACTGCAATGCCCTCTACATGGGGCTGCCCTTGAGATGCACCTGGAGACTACAGTTATTATAGAATGCGGCTGTGCGGGTTGTTACGGGGGCTTCTCGGTACTCCTGTGTGACACCTCTCCTGCGTGAGCTGCACCGGCTGCCTGTGGCTCTCCGGGTTCGTTTCAAGGTGCTGGTGCTAACTTATAAAGCCCTACATGGCTTAGGCCCGGGGTATCTGCAGGATCATCTCCTGCCTTCCTTCCACTGTCCGGTGCGCTCGCACAGAGTGGGCCTTCTCAAGGTGCCGTCAGCCAGACATTTTTCTGCCTTTTCCCCTTCCTTCCTTCCTTCCTTCCTTCCTTCCTTCCTTCCTTCCTTCCATTTTAAAATTTTCTCAAGGTGCTGGGTCACTGCTACTTTTAAAAATAGTTGTGAGGCTCTCTTTTCCTGGCTATTCTTTTGGGGTTAAAATTTGAATAAAAAGAATTCTTCTCACCCAGTTCATACACTGTTCACCAAAGTCCGCTCCTGCACTGTGCTTAGATGATTGTCAGCTCTCCCAGCTTTGTGGCAGCCATTTTAGACTGCCTCTTCTCCTCTCCGTGGCATAGAGGGAAAAAAGCCCCGCGGTTCAGCAGGAGACTTGCGATCTCTCTTGTGACCTCACAGAGCGCCCCTCCTTAGCTTTGCCACCCCTACAAGGTGGCTTTGGCTCCTTTCAGAGCCCACAAACAGGGAAAAGCCAGTATAGGAAGGGAGAGCTCCGTTCCCTGTGACTGGTACCGCTGCGAAGCCCCATCCCTCTTCTAGTCTCTCTCTTAATTGTTGAAATCTAAAGTCTAAATCTAAAGTCTAAAACATTAGTCTGACTTTGTTGGGTTACCTGTGATTGCCTTATGGTGAATTCAAGTATGACATGGTTGCTGTTTCCCTAAATTCCTATAATTTCTCTATCAACCGTTTTTCCCTATCAGTAAAGATTACATCCAGTATAGCTGGCCCTCTAGTTCCCTTTTCTGCCTTTTGTATGACAAGTTGTCAGCAAGACATGTCAGGACTCAGTTAGTTAGTTAGAATCTTTTACTGATTTTTTTCTTCTATTGCTTTCCATATTTCTATGAGTATAACATCATTTCCCATAGCCTTCTGACTTGGTAATGACCAGATTGTTGTTCTAACTTCATCTTCTAGCAAGTTCTTGCAAGTAAGAAGTATCTTCCAAATTATCTTCAATATTGAAATCTCATCTATACAATATTTTGGCGTAATCCTTTCATCTTGGTTTATTCGTTTATTGGTATCTACTAGTACATCTACTACTATGATCCATTGATGTCCTTTAGCATACCAATTCAAAATTGGAACCTCTTTCTGAATTCAGAAGTCTTTTGAAAGATTTTCCTTCTCTGTTTCCATCTTCAATGCTTTATTGAGGTTGTTATATACTGCTTCTTGTTCTTCACTCAAATTTTTGTCTTTCTTGACTTTGGGTTCTCTTCTGTTCTTGTCAATTTAATTTTAATTTAATTTAATTTAATTTAATATTTAAATTTATATACCGCCCTTCTCCCAAAGGACTCAGGGCGGTGAACAGTCAAAAGTAAAAAACATCAAATACAAAATATAAAAACAATTTAAAAATGAATTAAATAATTTGGCCCGACAGTTAAAATCCCCCATTAAAAATCCAAATTAAAATACACAATTGGAGAGATTAGGTTGATGAAATAAAAAGGTTTTGAGGGCCCAACGGGAAGTACGTAAGTCTGGAATCATCCGTATCTCCGGGGGGAGCTTGTTCCAGAGGGCAGGTGCTCCCACAGAGAAAGCTCTCCCCCTGGGGGCCACCAGTCGGCATTGTTTGGCCAACGGCATATAGTACGGTATATAGTACATGACCATATCACTCTAAACACAATTGTTATTTTTCTCAGCAATGGAGAGAATACCAGCATATCTTTATTTGTTATTCAGTCTAGTCTTGTTGTGCCAAGTGACCACCAAAGCATTCTCATCTCCATAATATGGAGATTCTGCTATTATTTTTTGTTGTGGGCCAATGTTTCACTTCCACACATTGTAACTGGTCTAATGACTGTTAGATTGACTTGGATTTCAGATGTAGAGGGATTTTCTTATTGAATAGAACACAGTTGGTGTTATTTCAACAAGGTGATGTTAACTCATACTTGGGCAGTCTGTGGTGTTCAGGAGCCATGTTTGGGCCCTGATGCTTTCATTGGAAACCTTATTTGATTTCAAATTATTAATCCTGCATTACTGATCACCAGTCTTTTTAATATTGAGCCTTGTTTCACAGTTCTTCGGGGACACATCTACTAGATCAGATTATAATGCAGCAGAAACAGGATTTGTATGCCATTGCTCAGGTGGATACCTACAGAGAGCCACAGTCTGATTCTTTGCTTTTCACTTCAGATGATGGGCAGTTGTTTCACAATGGCTGATGTATGTTCTTTTCTTTAATCATTCATCATTCTAGCCTTTGTCTATCCACTGCAGGATCTTCTGCATGTTTCAAACCAATATGGTATTGAGCTTTCCTTTGCTACCTGCCCTCAGTTTTAATTGCTATTTGACCAGCCCATTTCTATTTCAATTCTTTTATTGAGAGGTCCTTGGTGCTCTCTGAGCTTGCTTGTTTTCTTGCAGATGTTTCATTACCCTAACTAGGTAACATCATCAGTACTAGTAAGGAGTGTCAGTTTATATTCTGGTGAATATTTGGTGAATATAAGACTTGCCTGTCTGTGTGGGTGGGAGTGATCTTAGAGATTTTTTGGTTGAGCTGAACTGATGGCTCTTTGGCAGTTTGTTGATTGGTTATTGTTTACTTAATTGTTGGTCTGAAGTTAACCTTGGAGTTAATCTATGCTAATCTGGGTGCTGATTACTAGTGGAGAGGTGCTGAAGTCTTTTTGTTCTCTTTTGGGCTGGTTGATTGTCTCTTTTGCATAATCTATAGACATTATTAATGTCTATATGTCTATTGATGGCTGATTTCTCAGAGTGTCAGGCTTCTAAAAATTCCCTGGCATTTTTGGACTTGGCCTGGTCTAGGATTGTCACATTTTCCCAATTGAAACTATGATTAAATCTGTCTATATGTTGTGAAATTAAAGAATTTTCGTCATGTCTTCTGACTGCCAGTTGGTATTCATGGATACGTTCTGCCAATCTTCTGCCTGTTTGTCCTATATAGTGGTTGTTGCAGTTCTTACATTGTATATTGTAGATGACTCCTGTTTGTCTTCTAGGGTTGCTGGGTCTTTTGGTTTGCTTAGGATTTTTTGAAGGGCTTTAGTTGGCTTGTGCGCTACACTGATTCCATGTGGTTGTAGTAATCTATTTGTGGTTTCTGAGATACTCTTGATGTATGGCAGTGTAATTCTTTTTAGGGTTTGTGTTGGTTGTGCTGTATTGGGTTGAGTGGTCAGGGACGTGTTGGAATATATTGTATAGATACTGCATTTTCTTTTTCTGTTGTTCTGAGCAGGGTGGATTTGATTTAAATCAAGTTAATTTAAATTATGATTTAAATCACTAGTGAAAAAGGCTTGATTTAAATCAACTCAATTTAAATCATAATTTTTAAAGAGCAATTGTCATCTCTGTCCCGGAGCAGTTACTCCTTTGACCTGCTGTTGACTTACTGACAGTCCCAATATTGCAGAATATACAGCCTCAACTTTATCTATCTTTAGATAGATTTTTTACTCCAAAAGCATTTTATTAAAATAAATTAGATAAAAAAAAAATCCAATTTAAATTTTTAAAAAATCTGATTTAAATTTAAATTTTTTAAAACATTTTTTTATCCACCCTGGTTCTGAGTTGCTGCAGTGTGTTTGGACTCTAAATAAAGTCCTTACTTGCTTTGGTAGTGGAGCACCTGGTCACTATGGGTGGGGTTTCTGTAGACTTGCATTTCTAGTTTGCCATTGTGGTGTCTGTTGATCAGGATGTCTAGGAAGAGTAGCAGGTTGTTTTCTTCTTCTCTAGTAAACTGATTCCTTTAAAAATGTTATTGATGGTTCTGTGGGTATTCTCTAATTGGTCCTTTTTTATTACGGTGAAGATATCATCTATATATCTGATCCATATTTTTGGTTCTATTTGTGGAAGTGCTATGCTGCATGATGACCTCCGCTATAAGTCCTGAAAGCGGTTATCCCATAGGTGTCTCATTAATTGGTTTGTAAATTTGGCCATCAAATTGGAAGTATGCAGTTAAGCAGAGGTTTATGAGATCCATAATCCTGAGTGTTTTGATCTTCATGTATTCAATTGAGTCAACATGTACTGTGAAGTAATGTGGTCATGGATTCTTTGGCTAATTTTGGATCTGTAGACGTGAACAGGGCTGTCACATCAAATAAGACTATGATTTCAACTTCTATAGTCACATCTCTGTGTCAGGGTTCCTGATTGTTTAAAGACACTGTAGTGGAGAGTTAATGGAATGTTGGCTTCCTCTTGTGAGATGCCCAAGCTTTTTTGTTTATTCTTTTGCAATGCTGTAAGTAGGGGTCCCTGGTAGAGATACAATTGGACGGAATATGCCAGATTTGTGTATTTTGGGGCATCCATACAAGCATGGAAGGATGGGTCCAGTGCTTCTCATCCAAGACTTTTTCTCTTTGGTAATTTGGCCTTTCTTAGTGAGGTCACTGAGGGTCCTCTTGAGCTAGTCATCTAGCTTTTGTATTCTATTGGTGTTCACAGGGATGTAGGTTTCTCTGTCCTCCAGTATTTCTTTTGCTTTTTGTAGACATTGTAGGCATTGTATCCATAATCATCGTGGTTTGGCCTTTCTGCAAGTAGGATGATGATGGTCTGTTCCTTCAGGTTTCTGAAGGACTTCTGTGGTTTTAAGTGCTCTTTCTAGGACTGCAAAAAATTCTAGGTGACTGGCATCAGCTGTATATAGTTGAGTCCTTTTTGTTGAATCCTGTGTTCTGCTGTGGATAATGGGCAGTTGGACATGTTGACCACTCATTAAGGTTCTGATGTTTCTTTGGTTCTGGAATTGAGTTTTAGAGGTGTTTGCTTTGCAGTTTGATTTTTCTTTTCCCAGCATGTCTCTGGGATGTATTCATGATGGTGATGGCCAGTCTCTTCATGTGCTCTGGTGTGATGGTCTGTTTCAGCAGTTCTTTGAGGTTTGCTATGGTATGCAGATATTTGTTTAATCTGAGGTATGCGTCTGTGATCATGAGCTGTATAGCTTTTTAGCCGCTTTCTTGGGCTATTTTCCATCCAGCTGGCAGTTGATTGGAGGTTTGTACCTGACACTGATAGATAGGGCATGCTGTCTTAGATATTCATGCTGGAAGAAAAGTTGTTTTTTGGTGGAAGTGTGCCTGCAGGCAAATTTTTCCCATTTGCGTGCTGTTCTTTTGTTAAAAAACAAATTCTTTTATTCTCTTGATGATATCATATATTTTTGTTTGTTCTCTAATCCATGTGCAAGTCTTTCTATCTTGTCTTGCTTTTTGCATCACTGTAGCTTTTGTATCAATTTTGAGGTTTAGTGTCCATGTTTTGCTTGCATATGTTAGATTAGGTAGCCCACGTTGTGTCAGCATTCCAGAAAAACCCCAACTCCCAGTAAAGACGCAGAAGCAAGCATTTTCCAAGTTCTCTTTACTAGAATAGACAAACTGGCACTTCTGGGAAATCCCGAATCTGAAAAACCCGGGTTTTCCTTCACTAAGTCAAAGCTCCGAAAACCATCCCCTTTCTCCCCAATCGATCACATGCTCCAATCAACGTCCGTTCCATCTCGACCCAGCCCCCCAACCACTCCTTCTCCAGATGCTGGATGCCCTGACCTTGACAGACAGGAAGAATGCTATTATGTCTACTAACCCCCTGTCCTAAATCCCCCTCCTACTTTCCCACACATGAGGAGGTGGCAGCATTGAAACTTCCGGCCTAATATGGCTTCCAAAGCTGACACACTGATTGAAAACTTTTCTCTTCAGGCATAGGGGTAGGTTGTTCTTGAAAATTACACTTAGCTTGCTGAGTGCCTGCCAACCACATTTAACATTCAGTTTCCTTTATTGAATCAACTTCTGTTGGGATCTGTTAAGAAGGTATATATAGTGGTCTACTATATCTAGTTCTTCTCGACATATTTAAAATTTTTCTTTCTTTGGTGAATTTTTTAAACATGACCTGGCTCTTTTTCAGATTTATTTTTTAAGTCAAATTGTTCTCCCCGCTTTGTAAAGCTCTGTAGGTGTCTTTGTAACTCTTCTTTTTTTTTGAAAAAAAATTTTTTTTTTAATTTTACAACAAAAACAAAAAATAAAACCATCATCATTCCATACAATTACAGACAGTGTGTCGATCGGTAAACATTCTTTTGTGCTTAAGCTCATTTCCAAGGTATCAATTTATAACAAAAGCTTATTTCTCATAAGGAAGAACTTCACATATTTTATCTTTACATCAACCTCATCTTTCATATTTCATCTCCATGTTTTATTATCTATCCATTGATAAAACAAGTCCCATATCAAGTAATATTGCTTATCTTCCTGTTCTCTGATTTCAAATGTCAATTTACTCATTTCAGCACATTCCATAATTTTCTTAATGACTTCATCATCAGTAGGTAACTTCTCTCCTTTCCAATTTTTAGCAAATACAATTCTAGCCGCTGTTAAGACATTTACAATTAAATATTGCAAATTTCTATTGTATATTTCTGGTAAAATCCCCAATAAAAATATTTCTAGTTTAAAGGCAATGTGTTTCTTTATCATTTTTTCCAGCCACGTGTGTATCTTAGTCCAATATCTCTTAGTTTCTTCACATGTCCACCACATATGGTAGTATGATCCTGGAGTCTGATGACATTTCCAGCATTTCTCTGATTTATTCTTGAACATTCTGACTATCCTCGTCGGGGGTAAATGCCACCTATAAAACATCTTATACAAATTTTCCTTAAATGCTGTAGACATTGTCATTTTATAATTTTGTGACCACAATTTTTGCATTTCTCTAAGTCAATACCATAGCCAAAGTTTTCCACCCATGCTATCATTGATTCTTTAACTTGATCTTCTTCCAATTTTACCTCTAACAAATATCCATATAATTTTTTAATTACATAGTCATCAGAACCCATTAAAATCTTATCTAAATTAGTCATAACATTATAAAAACCTTCTTGTTTTAAATCCTCTTCATATCTAGAACATATTTGCCGATATGAAAACCAATCCATCTTGAAACCTTGCTCTTCTAATTCTTTCTTCAATTTAAGTTCACCCTTTTCATTCATTATTTCACTATATCTAACAATTTGTTCTCTTCTAAATGTTACTGAATATGTAAAAGCTTCAGTTGCAGACACCCAGACTGGGATTTTCAAATAGTGTTGTTTTTTAATCTTCTCCCAATTCAGTAACAAAGCCTCACGTATATGATGTCTCCTGAAATACCCCTGTATTTTTGTTTCCTTATACCATAGAAAAGCATGCCACCTCATCAACAAATCATGTCCTTCTAAATTCAATAATCTGATATTCCTCAAAGTTATCCACTCTTTAAGCCACATGAAACTTGTTGCTTAATAATAAGGTTCCCAATTAGGTAAACCAAAACCTCCCCTCATTCTAGCTTCTTGTAACAATTTTAATTTTACCCTCGCCTTCTTTCCCTGCCAAATATATTTCAATACCATTTTATTCAAATCTTCAAAAAATTCTTTCCCCAATCTAATTGGAACTGTCTGAAATAGATACAAAATTCTAGGCAAAATATTCATTTTAATAGTTTATATCCTACCAATTAGAGAAAGCTGCAGATTTCCCCATTTCACCAAGTCTGTCCCTATCTGTTGTTTAAGCTTGTTAGAATTATTTTCTTTAAGTGAGCTACACCTTACTGTCAAATATATCCCCAAATATTTTACCTTATTCATGACCTGCATCTTTGATATCTCCATCAATTCTTCTTTTTGTTTTGTCAACATATTTTTAGTCAAAATCTTCATTTTGTCTTTATTAATTTTCAGGCCAGCCACATTTCCAAACTCTCCAATATTCTTTATCAGTTTATTTATTGATATTAAAGGTTCCTCAATAATAAAGACCAGATCATCAGAAAATGCTTGCAATTTATATTCTTTTCAAATTTCCATACCTTTTATGACTTTTTCTTCTCGGATGTTTCTATTTAAAACTTCTGATGTCAATATAAACAACAGTGCGGACAGCGGGCATCCTTGTCTCATGCCCTTTTCTATCTCTATCGATTCAGTCAATTCTCCATTTATCATTACTTTCGCCATTTGCTCATCATACATAGCTTCTATTGCCTGAATAAATTTTCTACGAAAGCCCATCTGTTCCATTTGAATCAACATAAATCGCCAATTTACGTTATCAAAAAATTTTTGTGCGTCTAAAAATATCAAGACCATCTGCTTTTCAGGGTGCGCTTCATAGTATTCTAAAGTATTCAAGATTATTTTAATATTGTCTCTAATCTGTCTCCTTGGAAGAAATCCATTTTGATCTGTATGAATAAAATTATTTAAGTATCTCTTAAATCTTTCTGCCAGTATTGAAGCAAAGATTTTATAATCTGCATTTAACAGGGATATAGGCCTATAGTTTTTAATTTGTTGCGGGTCTATATCTTCTTTGTGGATCAATGTGATATATGCCTCAGACCATGATTTAGGAATTTTCTTCTTCGTCATCACTTCATTCATAACTTCCAATAGTGGGAGACTTAAAGATTCTTGTAATGTTGTAATATTCTGCAGGTAAGCCATCAGGTCCTGGTGCCTTCCCATTCTTTTGCTTTTTGATTGCTTCTGTTAACTCCATCATCATTATAGGTCCCTCTAGCATCTCCTCGACATCTTTGGGAATTCGAGGTAGATTTGCTTTTTGTAGATATTTTATCACATTTTCCTCCTCTATCTTTTCTCTCTTGTAGAGTTGTCTATAATATTCCTGTATTATTTTCCCCATCTCTTTGTTTCCAAATTTTCTTTGCCCTTGATCATCCATTAAATGTATTATTTTTCTTGATTCTCTTTCTTTTTTCAAATTATATGCTAACCATCTTCCTGGTTTATTTGCATTCTCAAAATAATTCTGTTTAGTGCTCCTAATTTTTTGGGCTAATTCTTCTTTCTCCAGTAAGTCCATTTTATGCTTTATTATATCCATTTTAACTTTTACATCTTTTTTATATGGACTTTTCTGGAGTTCCTTTTCAAATCTCTTATAGTCATCTTCTAACATTTTATGTATTTGTTTTTTCTTCCGATTTCTCTTCCTTGTATAGCCCATTATTAAACCTCTATTTTGTGTCGATGTATCCTCTTTCTTATTCTTGAAAAAAAAGCCAACTCTCTCTCCATTTTTTGTACAAAGTCTTTCTCTTTTAAAATTGTATTATTTCAAATCCATCTAAATCTTCTTTTTCGTCCTTTCCAAGTGAGTGTCACAGGATTGTGGTTTTTCCATATGTTTGTTTCTATTTCTGCTTGTTCTGTATTCAAAGTCAATTCCATTGTTGAAACACCTTTCTTCTCTTAACAGCTGAATTAAGTCCATTTATATTTATTGAGATCAATTTTCTTGCTTCCATGTTCATACTTTATATGTGGGCTTTGTTGCTCTAGTTGATCTTACTTCTCTCTGTTCCTTATATTCCACAGCCCCTCCTACTGCACCTTCTGTTGCTTTGATCATTGCCAATTCCTCCTCTTGGAACTCTACTGGGGCTACTGTTGTAGGAAGTTCCATTTCCATTTCGGTTTCCTTTTCTTTAAGAAAATCAGTATAGAAAGCCTTCACTTTATCTATTGTATCCAATCTATATCTTTGAAGTTGCCACATTAGAACTAGCCCTTCTGGTACCAGCCATCTATAATTCACACCTTTCTGGAATAAGATTTTAGTCAAAAAATGATATTCTCTTCTTATCTCTCTCACTTTTCTTGGTATTTGCTTCAGAACCACAATTTCTTTCTCCTTGTACTTCAATGTTTTTTCTCTGGCAGTCTGAAGTATTTGTGCTTTAATTGATTTCTTAGTAAATCTTATGTGCACCTCTCATGGTAGCTTATTGCGCATTCCATACCTAGTGTACACTCAATATATCTCATCCACATCCTCCATCATCTTCTCCTTGGTAATTTCCACTGCTTCAGCCAAGATTTCTATCATTATTTCTGGCAAGTTTTCTCCTTTCTCTTCTTGTACATTTTGAAATCTAAGATAAAATTCTGATCTATCCATCTCCCGTCCGATCAATCCGCTCCTGTCACGTTCAACTTCTCCCAATCTATTATCTATATCTTTGATTTTCTCCTTTTTGTTCCTCTTTTTTCTCAAGGTTTTGTAGTCTCTCTTCATATTTCGACATCACTTGCTGGATGCTTGCCACTTTTTCATCTGTCTTCAATAGTTGTTGTTCCATCCTCTGGACTGTTTGAAAAATCATCTGTAGTGCCATATCTTTCTTTCTTTCTTTTTCTTTATCCTTTTCCAACTGAAGCATCGCTTGGATTGATCGCTGTCCTCCAGACGGTGACAAGGTAGGTGTAGAGGCAGACGATCCAACTGTCGCTAGTTTTCTACTCATTCTGTCCAGTAGTCACCAATATCCAAATATAAAAAAGCCAAAAAAGCAGAAGGAGTTGCAAAAAGAAAGAAAAAAATTAAAAAAGGTAAAAAAGAAATAAACAATAAAAATAAGTCTTCAGGTTCTTCAAAACCCTAATCCACTTAGTATGCAAATAAAAAGGAAGTGCAAAATAAAAAAATAAGAATATGAAAATATGTCTTCAGGTTCTTCAAAACCCTAATCCATTTAGTAAGCCAAAAAGAAAAAGGTGAAAAAGAAAGAGAGGGGGAAAAATAAGAATAGACGTAAACAGGAATCAATAAAATGAAAACAGAAAAAAAAAGAAAAAAGAAAAAAAGCCACCCAAAATATAAAATCCAAAATCCAAAAATGCAACAATGTAAATAGTCAGCTTGCTACTTGAATAGGAATAAATAACAAAGTTTCTTTTCCAGTAGATGGCAATATCACACACTCTCCTAGCCCCTTGCTGATTTTAATCCAAGTCTTCTTTGTCAATGAAATGTTAAAATAGGAAATTTAAAAAAAATTTTTAGGGTAGTCTTAAAAAAAAAAAGAATAAAGGGAAGCCAAATTAAGTCCCAATTAAAAAAAAAGTTATTTTAAAAGTAAGGCACACCAATTTTCAAGTTAATTTTATCAGTCCTTCTCAGTCAGTCCCGGTCCATAGCAAAGCAGTTTTAAACTTTTGCCATCTTAAATGACTTAAGCATTAAAAATAAAATAAAAACAAACAAATAAACAAAAAAAAAAACAATTCTAGCTAACTTCGCCGCTTAATTCCCTTTTAACTCAATTCTCTTGTTACTTCTAATTCAGGGTGTTCTTTTCATCAATTTAAAATAAGACTCTCTCACCGCATCGGCTCACTGTTCTTCTGATCTTCTTCGGAGCTGTCCCAGCTTCAGCAGCCATAATGGCTGCCACCCCGTTGCTAGAAAAAGGCTTCTCTTGGATCAACCAGGGACTTTGCGATGTTCCTGGGATCGTCAGGATGTGCCCTCCACTATCACAGTCAAAACAAGACTGTGAGGTCCAAAAAGGACCGTCCAGCAACGGGGCTTTTGGTGGTGATCCTGGAGCCCAGGAATCTCCCAACCGTTCTGCAGCGACATCAAACTCCTCCCCTTTGTAACTCTTCTTGGTCTTGTGAGAAGAGAATCATGTCATCTGCAAATCTTTAGTGATTTAAATAGGCACCATTGATTTTTATTTTCCAGTCTAGTTTGTGAAATACTTCAAGGCAGACTGAGAAAAGGATAGGTGATATTGTGTCACCCTGTCATACACCTCATTCTATGTTGATTTCTACTTTAAGATCATTAAGACAAATCGTCACCATTTTTTTTCATATATTGATTGTAGTAAGTTTATGTAAGCAGTGTCTATGCCTTGGTTGAGTAATGCATTGATTATTGTTTGCTGGAATACTGAGTCAATGAAAGCCATGCATAGAAGCATTGTGCCTTTCATATGACTTGCTCAACAACCTGGATCCATTATGCTGTAACTACTTCTGAATCCTGCCTGTTCCTTTGGCTGTATGTGCATCATTTAATGTTCTCAATATTTTTTTTGCTATTAATTTGGTGAAAACTTTGAGGATGACTGAAAAAAGGCTTATTGGGTGATAGTTCTTTAAATCATTTTGGGCCCTTTTCTTGTGTATATGAATCCCTTCAATATTTTTCCATGCATCGGATATTTTTTCTTCTCTGAGGCATCTCAAGTATAGTTTTACTAGTATCTTGTGTAAAGTGTGACCACCAACTTTCAGCATTTCATCTATAACACTGTCATTTCCTGAAGATTGAAGCAATGTATGCCATTGCTCAGGTGGATAACCACAGACTGGCACTTTATCACTTCAGGTGATGGGCAGTTATTTCACAACAGCTTTGTCTGTTCTTTTTCTTTAAGAGAGGATCTATTATAACCCTGCCATGATAGTAGAATTCCTGGACATGGGGATATGTTTAAAAGTGCATTGATTACCAAGAGAGTTCTGATGACTGAAGGCAAGAGCAGATGTCAAGAACTAATTTTTATTGTCAGACTAAATGTATTCCTGAAGAGTCAGCTGGTTTCCAGGTTTTGGAAGTCACTCTTCCAATTATTACACATTAAAAATAATTTGTTCTCTTTGAATGAACCTGCCTCTAATGATCAGAGTGAACAAGATTTTGGAGCAATATTTAAGGTGCTATGTTTCTTATCAATTGAACTGAATTTATTTAGAATTTGCCTACTCAGTACATTCCATCATCAATATGTCACCTTTTCAGGTGACCTATGATTTGTACGCCTACATTCTGCCCTCTTGAACTTCTTCATCACATCTGAGACTTCCTAACAGGAGAGGCTGCTCCTCTTATATTCTGATGAATTTGCATATAATTTGTTGGCTGAGATAGACAGGCAAGATTCAACTAAGTTTTTATTTTCAGCCCAACCCTCCCAAAAGCTGGAGTTAGAGTTTATTACTGGCCTTTTTCCAGTGATTCAGCACATTCAACCACTCAATTAGATTGTCTTTTAGGAAGACAAGATACAGATACTATTTGCTTCCCTGACTCTATCAACACTATCTCTTCTTTATCTGTAGTAATTGTTTATATTGTCTCCTGAGAAATAACAAATCTTAGGTTGAATAGAATAGAAGGTTATTTTTGTGTTTTTAAAGCAAGAGAGCAATTGTTTCTTAGCCATAGGGCATTTGCTATCAAACCCAACCAAGGTTCGTTAAAGGGAACCGTTTTTTGCCAACTGTAGTAGAGATACAAAAAATTGATTGAAGAAGCAGGAATACAGTCAGCTGTCAGCACAAATATTATTCATTTACTACATTTATCACATTTTGGAACTGCCCATCTCCCACACAGAGGGTACAGTAAAGCATCAAAACAATACATAAAACTTAAAATTTTTAAAAAGAGGTAAGGATGATTAAAACAATGTTAAAAATCAACTGAAAGTCGAAGGGAGGGCTTTCAGATTGCATGTTCCTCTGAGCTTCCAATTCAAGGTCTCAGAGTCTGTCTTTCATTCCTTTCTGGAAGGCCAAGAGAATGGGGGCCAGACTCACCTCTAGGGGAGAATATTCCACAGGGATGGGACAATGGCAGAGAAGGCTCTCTTCCTGGACCCCACAAGTCTGAATTCTTTAAATGACAATATACCTTACCTGCCTGGCCAGGGTGAAGACAGTCCCAAGGTATCCATGCAGGGTAGGGCTTTTATATGTTCGAACCAACACCTTGAATTGTACCCAGAAGCAAACTGACACCCAATGCAGTTCGCAGAGCAAAGATGTTACATGCAATTTGGGCACTCAAAATTGTTCTGACCCAGCTGAAGTTCCTGGATATTTTTCAAAGGCAGCCCCATTTAAGAGTTTATTGAAATAGTCCAAACAAGAGATGACCAGAACATGTGTGACAGAGCAGAGACCCTCCCCATCTACGAAAGGGCGTAACTGGCACACAAAGTTGAACAAAAACTCTCCTAGCACACTGCCATCTGCTCTTTCAGGAGGAGCCATGAGTCCAAGAGGATTCCCAGATTGTACATTGGGCCTGTCGAGGATAGTACAACCCATCCAAGAGCAAAGATGATAATCTCCAGGATGCAAAAGGGCCCACCCACAGCTACTCCATTTTACCAGGGTTCATCTGAAGTTTATTGTTTGCCACCGCGTCTAGGCACTATGCAACAATGTCCACAGTATCACTCACTTCACTGGGGGCAGGCAATAATTAAAATCTTCTCCTAAAGTTGCTGCTTGGAGTTGGAATGCCTCTCAGTTTGAGTTAGTTTGTTTTTCAGAAGAGTTGTCCATTTCCTTCACACACTCCAGCTAATGGAATAGGACAAGAAGGATAAGACACCACAAGAAGTAGAAATAACGAACAAGCAAGGAACAGCCCCACAACCGTGGAGCTCTAGGAAGCCAGCCCAGCAGGGCAGCACAAAGAGGCATTTTGGGCCAGGCCTCAGCAGCAACAGGAGCAAGGACACTCCTGCTGCTGTTCAAGGTCATCTGAATCAGTGGAGCATAGGGCAGCAGGAGTCCCAAAGTGCATAGATGGAAAGAGAAAGGCAAGTGGAGGGAGTTGAAGTGCCCTTACGATTGTAAGTACAGGCAGGTTGCCAAGAACCTGAATTTTGATTACATGATTGTTGGGTGCTACAGTAGCTATAACTTCCAGGTACCGGTTGTAAGTCCCTTCTTTCAGCACCATCATTAATTTCAACCAGTCACTGGGTAAATGATTGTAAATTGAAGACTACCTGCAGAATACTTAGCTTGCAAAGTTTTTTTTAAAAAAATAATGGTTTTGTTTTGTTTGGTGCATTTGAAGCATCATAAAAGTCTAGCAAGTTCATGCTGTTTTCTTGGCAAGATGTTCAAAAATAGTTGTCCATTGCCTTCTTATTAATGTTAAGAGAGATTGACTAGCCCCAGGTTGCTTTGTGCTCTACAGTAGATGGAACTAGAATCATTTTCTAGTCTGTTGTCTTAACCACTACATCAAATTGGATCTCTAGCTTGTAAGTTAAGGCTTTAGAATACAGTTTCAAAATAAACTAAAATAAAAAAGAATGTAACCTTTTAACTGAAAAAGGGGATTATGGAAATCAAAATGTCCAACAATATTTCCTTTTCTGTATTTGGGAACTGATTTGTATATGTCAATGTACATAAAATATCTGAAAGCTGGGTGAGCTCCAAAATCCATCAATTCAATTTGGAGCTATATTCCCCCCCCTCCCTCTCTCCCTCTCCCTCTTCCCCCCCCACACACATGCTCTACTATTGGAATATGAATACCAGGAATATTGTTCTGAACTAATAGAATACTGTTACAATTCTTCTGGCTATAGGAGACTTGTGTTTATTATTCACAGTTGAAAATGAGAGCAGGAGGGATGAGTGATTCATCAAAATGGAAGAAGCAGAAACGATCACTAAGAAACTCTTGCCATGTAACCAAGGTATCTCAAGGAATAGAACAGTCATCAGCCAACGGCACAGGTAGGACAAATAATTGCTTATGTACTAAAATGTATATACTCTAAATATGGGTAATCACAAAGAAAGCACTCCCTCTTTCTTGTTTCCGTTTGCCATGTTAGTTACATTTTTTAATGTAAATTGGTGCTAAATTGTGAGGATTTAAGAATATAACAGATAAATGGAAATTTGGCTCAAGTATGCCCCGCACTAAACTGTTTTTGGTAAGGTAAGGTAAGGTAAGGTAAGGTAAGGTAAGGTAAGATAACCTTTATTGTTATTTTTCTGTGAACACATTGGAACACATTAAAAAAATGAAATTCTGATACCTGATCTCAAAAGTGTCTGTATGTATATGTGTGTATGTATATATATACACATACACTCGTATCATAGATACATATGCTCTATATATATACACTGTATATATACAGACACATCAATCACAGACCATTTAGAATACATAGCGGAAAAAAGAGTCTTGAGAGTTAACAAAGTGATATATATGGTATGAAACTATTACCGAATTTAGTTGTTCTGCTTCGGATACTGCAAAACCAGTCATAGGTCAGCAAAGTGAACAAATAATATAAAAGAGGTTCTAATGTTTCTATAATTATAAAAGCCACAGTGGAATGGGTACCAGTACGTACTTCACTGTTGTTTAGACCAGCCTTGCACAACTCATAGAGGAGAATGGGACACATTGATACATTACAATTAATCACATATCACAAAGGAATCACTGATTTATTTTATTTATTTTATTTTATTTCGAATTTGTATACCGCACCTTCTCCCGAGGGACTCAGGGCGGTGTACAGCCAGATAAAAACATACAATACAAACATTAAAAACAATTAAAAGGATATATATTAATTTGGCCCCAATTTAAGATAACAAACCAATTAAAAATATTTTAAAAATATGTTAAAAAATATATTAAGCCAGCCCGGCTTGCTGAAAAAAGAAAGTTTTAAGGGCATGGCGGAAGGCACCGAGGTCTTGGATTCTCCTTATCTCTGGGGGCAGCTGATTCCAGACGGTAGGTGCCCCCACAGAGAAGGCCTTCCCCCTGGGGGTCACCAGCCTACATTGTTTGGCTGATGGCACCCCGAGGAGGCCCTCTCTGTGGGAGTGCACAGGTCGGTGGGAGGTCATCGGTAGCAGCAGGCGGTCTCGAAGATAACTAGGTCCTATGCCATGGAGCGCTTTAAAGGTGATAACCAACACCTTGAAGCGCACCCGGAAGACCACTGGGAGCCAGTGCAGCTCACACAGGAGCGGTGTTATGTGGGAGCACCAGGCGGCTCCCGTGATTACCCGCGCGGCCGCATTCTGGACCAGTTGGAGCCTCTGGGTGCTCCTCAAGGGGAGCCCCATGTAGAGAGTGTTGCAGTAGTCAAGGCGCGAGGTGACGAGGGCGTGGGTGACTGTGCACAGGGAATCCTGATTAAGAAAGGGCCGCAACTGGCGGATCAGGCGAACCTGACAGAAGGTCCCCCTGGCTACAGCTGTCAGATGTTCCTCCAAGGACAGCTGCGTATCCAGGAGGACTCCCAGATTGTGCGGCCTCTCCACAGGGGCCAAAGACTCACCCCTGGTAGTCAGTGATGGAATCAACTGACTATATCGGGATGCCGGGAACCACAGCCGCTCAGTCTTGGAAGGGTTGAGCTTGAGCCTGTTCCTCCCCATTCAGATCCGCACAGCCTCTAGGCACTGGGACATCATTTCAAGGGCATCATTGGGGTGGCGTGGGGTGGAGATGTACAGCTGGTGTCATCAGCGTACTGATGGTACTTCACCCCAAAGCCACGGATGATCTCACCCAGCGGCTTCACATAAATGTTGTAAGGGGCAAGAGGACCGACCCCTGATGGGCCGGTCAGCTATTTGGCAATAGGAAGGGAGCTGGTGGTTAGTGAGAGACAGCCATTCAATATGTGTTTTTTCTCCTTTTTGACAGTAACTATGTTTAGCAATAGTGGATTTATTGAATTTTCGAACAAATACTGCACAATGTTACTTAGTGGGCAAGATCGAGACATTAGTTCTTAGAATATGAACAAAAGCAGGGCAATATTAATACTTAGTGTAAGAAATCAACTGATTTAATAATAGTGGTGTACAATAGGTTTCATGTGTGAACTGTTTTACTGCCATGCTTCATAAATTGGATTATATTCTTTTAAAGTGTTTTGTTTTCTCCAAGCACAGTGTTTCTCATTGATGCCACTAAGTTTCACTTCTATCTCATCTGTTCACAGAACATAATAATCTAATTTGCCTCCCTTCCCTCATCCCATCCTAGTTTAAATACTGTATTAATTTAGTCATAATGAAGTGAGCAGTAGCCCAGGAAAGAATATGTCTTTTAATAAAATTCATTAGTTTGAAAAAATACCAGTCTCCTCCTGGTTTTAGTAAACCAAAGGACTTCCGTGGATAGGCAGTTAGCCATTCAGGAGTAATTTGTCAAATTCCAACATCAATCTCTTATTCCAGGTAACTTTTAAAAATAGTTTATGGAAAAGCTGTAGATGTTATGCCTTGATCTTAGCAGAGGATCTTGACAAATTACTCCTACTGTTAGGAAGGTTTTTTTTTTCTTAATATCCAGAATGTGCATTTTGTCAGGATTCCAAGTAATACACCCATTGCAAGCAGAACTCCGAGGCAAGTTTGTTCCTCAAAGAACAGTTTATTTGGAGATATCATCTTAGCATAAATTGGTGGAAAGCCAACTCTGAATGTTCCCCCACTTTCCACCACATTAAAAAGCAAAAGTTTCCTGTTTTCTCAAAACAATAAATCACATTATCCAATCTGGATATTTGCTAGTTGCCTGGTTATGTCTCTCCTCCTCCTCTGGCCAGCCAGCCGTTGGAATGTCTCTGACTCATCAGAGAGCAATTCTGTTTTGGCTATAAACCCCATCTATTGCTACCCCCTTCAGCTCCAAGCTGTGTCAACCTGAAGCCATGTGAAAAGAAACCCCGATAGGCAAAACCCCACTGAAAAGAAGGCAGCTGTAGCCAGGTCAGCTTCAGGCTTAATGTATTTTTTTCTGAAAGAAATTTATTATTTATTTATTAATCAAATTTATATAGCTGCCTACTTCACAAAATGTGACTCTGGGTCACATTGAGTGTACAACAATTGAGTAAGAACACATATAAAAGATAATATAAAATTCAGATTAAAGTAAAAATTATGAAAACATGGACCCGGAAGCAAACTGGTAGTATAGCTTGCATAACAGAGGTGTAACATGGGCTGCTTGTGTCACTACATTTTGTAATGGCCGAAGCTTCTGAATTCTCTTCAGGGGCAGCCCTATGTAGATTGCATTGCAGTGATCAAATCTGGAGGTGTCAAGGACATGAGTGACTAAGCAGGTCCTGCCATTCCAGGAATGGTCACAACTGGAGCACAAGATAAAGATGTCCAAAGGTGTTCTAGCAGGGGTGAAATGCTCCCGGTTCGGACTGGATCGCCCAATCCGGTAGCGATGGCGGTGGGTGGTTCAGAGAACCGGTAGCAAAAAATCTCTGCACACACACCCCCCATGCCCAGCTGAGTCACGCAATCATTAGAGGCTGTTTTTTTTACTTTTAAAAGCATTTTTTCTACAACCTCTTCGGCCGAAGAGGTTGTAGAAAAAAAAATGACTTTAAAAGCCTCTGGCGATCCCAGCTGAGTTGCCTGATTGTCAGAGGCTTCTAAAAGCATTTTTTTCTGCAATCTCTTAAGGTTGTAGAAAAAATGCTTTTAAAAGTAAAAAAAAAAAAAAAAAAAAGTTGGCCACGCCCACCCAGTCACATTACCCCACCACCACCAAGTCACGCCCACAGAACCGGTAGTAACAAATTTTAGATTTCACCCCGTGTTCTAGCCTTGACTGCCACCTGCTCCTTGAGCAGGAGTCATGAGGATAGGGTGCACACATGATTTGTCTGGACAGTGCAAACCTGTCCAGCACCACAGATGGCATAATCCTGGAACCAGTGGACTTCAAGTCAAAAGCTACTCACCAGGATTCAATGAAGCCTGTTGTTCCCCATCCAGATCCTCATAGCCTCCAGACACAGGGGTAAGATGTTCACAGCATCACTTAATTCATCAGGGACAGAGGTGTATAATTGGATATCATCAATATCGGAGTGAATTAGGGGAAGAGTGGTAAATATATTAAGATATGGCACTGGTTCTCATGGTATTCTTTCTTTCTTTCTTTCTTTCTTTCTTTCTTTCTTTCTTTCATTCATTCATTCATTCATTCATTCATTCATTCATTAGATTTATATACCGCCCTACTCCCGAAGGACTCTTAACAGTTTCTTAACAGTTTATTGAAGACATTAACATCATTTGCCCGAGGATAATTTTAGTTATAAAAACCAAAGAGAATAACTGTCATAAAAGTGAAACATTATAAAGCTATTTAAGGACGGATACATCTCATGTACATTAAATGTATATGAATCACTTTTGCCTCTGTCCTTACAGCCTATTTCTTTCACCAGATCAGAACTGAGGAATTATGATAATTTCAATGTTTTTTGCCTTTATAATGTTGTCTTTAGAAGATAAGTACAATTATTGTGCCAACACAATAAATTGGCATAATAGTTTGGAATATAGAATAGAATGCTAGTCCTTAAACCAAACACATTTGTTTCCAGAATTGTACAGCAGTTTCAGGGATGCTGGAAAAAAATCTTACCTACTCTCTGAGGCATCTTTTTGGCTTGCAGGATTGGCTCCTTAGATGCTTCATATCTGATTTACTACACGAGTTGTGAGCTTCAATATAAATGCTTTTAAAAGAATATGCATGTAAATCAATATTTATGGAAGAACATATACAAACTTGGATAGGAACTCTGTAAATATTCTAATCTAGAATTGATTAGAAATATTCTGTTTTCAATTTTTCACACAGTTGGAATTTTGTTCATGCAATATTTCTGGGGTCCAAATGTTCTACTTCATATAAGTTTGTGAGTTTCAAAGTTCAGCATTCAAAACCATCATTCCAGGCTTCTAACTAAACTAAACCAGCTACAGGTACCTGAACACACTTGTAAGTGGATCATAAGCTTCCTAACAAACAGGAAGCAGCAGGTGAAGCTAAGCAGAATCACATCAGATACCTGTACAATTAGTACAGCACCCCCCACCCCCAGGCTGTGTGCTCTCCCCACTTCTCTTCTCTCTGTATACCAATGACGGCATCTCTAATGATCCATCTGTTAAACTACTGAAGTTCGCAGATGACACAACAGTGATAGGTCTTATTTGAGACGATGATGAATCCGCATACAGACAGGAGGTTGAATAACTAGCCTCGTGGTGCGACCGGAACAATCTGGAACTGAACACACTCAAAACCATAGAAATGGTGGTGGACTTTAGGAGAAAGTCTTCCATACTTCCAATTCTCACAATACTAGACAATACAGTATCAACAGTAGAGACCTTCAAATTTCTAGATTCTACCATATCACAAGATCTAAAATGGACAGCTAACATCAAAAACATCATCAAAAAAGCACAACAAAGAATGTTCTTTCTGCGCCAACTCAGAAAGTTCAAACTGCCCAAGGAGCTGCTGATCCAGTTCTACAGAGGAATCATTGAGTCTGTCGTCTGCACCTCTATCACTGTCTGGTTTGGTTCTGCAACCCAACAAGACAGACACAGACTTCAGAGGATAATTAGATCTGCAGAAAAAACAATTGCTGCCTTCCATGGAGGACCTGTATACTGTAGGAGTCAAAAAGAGGGCTGTGAAAATATTTACAAACCCCTCGCATCCTGGACATAAACTGTTTCAACTCCTACCCTCAAAACGACACTATAGAGCACTGCACACCAGAACAACTAGACGCAAGGACAGTTTTTTCCCCTTTACCTTACTTGGCTACTTTGTAACAAGGCTTAATTGCTTCACTTTCACTATTGACTGACTGACTTGACTTAAAGGAGAAACTTGTTAATGACTGGATAATTTGTATTTTTCTCTTTTTTCTTTTTTGAATTGGCTGATATGGACTAGAATTTTTTGGATTGATTGAAGGAAATTTTGGTTTGTTTTTTTAAAATTTCTCCTTTTACTTTTTTCTTCATTTGGATTTATAATGAGAGAATTGTAAGGCTGACTGGGAAGAAAGCAGAGTGTACAGTGCCATCTACTGGGGAAAGTTTTATTTTTCCTTTTTTCCCCCTTGTTCTTGTTGATTTAAAGTGGCAGTTTAGAGATACACTGTAACAAAAACAAGAGGTTTCCAGCTAGGCTGATTAGACCTGGGAAGAGTTGAAGAAATGGCATATCTGTATTGTTTAAACAGGTGTCTCAGCTGGATTTTTGAACTAGAAACCTCGAAATAACAAAGAAGAATTTTGTTCCCTTGAAGCTGCATTTGTTATTATTCAAACTTTCCATTTAATATCGTGGACAGATTACATTGTCACTCTCTATATACTTCTTGGACTTAAAAAAAAAAAGCCTACACTCTCTCTTTTTACTTTTTGTTCTTGTTGAGAAAAATTAGACATAAGTAGTATTGGATTAAGGAACCCAAGAGATTGAAGATTTTCTTTTTCATTTCTTTTTTCTTTTTTAAGTGTTTGTAAATCTTTTTTTTACTTTTAATGATTTTTGTTTTTTACTATTTTTTATTTTTTCTCTCTCTCCCTATTTTTTCCTCTCCAGTTTTTATAATTTTTACCTTACCCTTCTTTTTTCTTCTTCTTCTTTTTCCCCTCCTCCCTCTTTTTTTCTTTTTGGATTTTTTTTGTCTTGGATTTTTCCCTTTGATTGAATTATAAAATGAGTAGGAAAGCTACGACAGTGGGATCAGCTGCAACTACGCCTGTGCCATCACCTTCTGGCGGCCAAAGATCCATTCAGACCATGTTACAACAAAGACAAAGACAAAGACAAAGACAGAGATAAAGATAAAGAAGCGTCTCTACAAGCAATTTTACAAAGTGTGCAAATGACAACTAGCATAGTACAAAGAATAGAACAACAATTATCTAAGGTGGAGAATCAACTATCTAAGACAGATGAAAAAGTGCAAAGGATGGAGCAGCAGTTACTCAAAACAGATGAAAAAATAGATAACATCCAACAAGCAATGGTGAAATATGATGAGAGACTTTCTAAATTAGAGAAGAAAGAAGATCAAAAGGAAAAGAAAATGAAAGAAATTGAGTATAGACTGGGGGAGGTTGAACTTGAAGCCGGCGGGATAGTCAACTGGGAAATGGATAATATAGCTGAATTTTACCTAAGATTTCAAAATGTGCAAGAAGAGAAAGGAGAAGACCTGGCAGATGTGATGATGGGATTGCTGGCTGAAGCTCTAGAAATCCCCAAAAAGAAGGTGTTGGAGGGGGTTGACAAGATTTATCGAGTTTATACCAAGTACGCTATACGCAATAAACTGCCAAGAGAGATACACATAAGATTTACTAAAAAATTGATCAGAACGCAAATCTGACAAGCAGCAAGGGATAAAACCTTGAAATACAAAGAAAAAGAAGTTGTGGTCTTGAGACAGATACAAAGGAAAATCAGAGAGTTGAGAAGAGAATATCAATTCTTGACCAAAATCTTGATTCAAAAAGAAATTAACTTTAGGTGGCTGACCCCAGAAGGACTGGTTGTTACATGGCAATTTCAAAGATATAGGTTGAATACAATTGACAAAGCAAGAGCATTTTATGATCAGTTTTTTCAAGGAAAAGACACGGAAATCCAAGTTGAACCACAATCGGCAGTCCCATTAAAACTTACTGAGGAAGAATTGATATTCCTTGAATTGACTGAAGGAGCAGTTGGCAGAAACACTGAACCAAGAGAACAACGTGAGATAAGATCGACTAGAGCAATAAAACCTATATATAAAGTATGAAGATGGAAGAGAGGAAATTAATCTCAATAAATATAAATTGACTCAATTTGGCCACCAAAAGAAAGACAGTATTTCACAAATTAGAGAAATTAAAAGCTGATATAATATGTCTACAAGAAGTACATATTAAAAAACAGCATGAACACCTATTGACACAACCAGAATTGGGGAAAAAATTTTCATCACTAGCCCAAAACAAAAAAAAAAAGAGGCATTGTAATATATATTAAAAAAACAATTTTGGCAGAATGTAAATACTCAGATTTGGACGGAAGAATTTTGAAGGTGGAAATACTCGATAATAACAGAAAAAATTTTTTAATAGCAATTTATGCTCCAAATGAAAACCAAAGTGACTTTTATAGAAGACTACATAATAAAGTAACTGAAATGGATTATGACAACATATGCATGATGGGAGATTTTAATGGAATTGTGGAGGAAAATTGGGACTACAAAACGAATAAAGCAACAAAGCACAGTAGAAAAACATTGCCAAAGTCCTTTTTCAAGATGATGGAGGAAATGAATATGAAAGATATATGGAGAGAAAGAAATAAAAGAAAGAAACGATATACATTTTATTCAGACAGACATTTATCGTGGTCTAGGTTAGACATGATATGGTCAACAATGGAATTGTTGTTGAATATAGAACATGTGGAAATAGAAACTAATTTATGGGCGGATCATAACCCGGTGATGATAACTTGGAAAGGACAAAAAAGAAGAGCTAGATGGACTTTAAATAATACAATATTAAAAGAGCAAGAGTTTGTGCAGAAGATGGAAAAAGAACTGGCCTTTTTCTTTAAGGAAAACAAGAAAGATGAGACATCTATACAAATCCGCTGGGAGATAATGAAGGCATTTGCTAGAGGATTAATTATAGATTATACAAGAAAAAAGAATGTAAAAAAAAGATTAACACTGAAAACATTGACTGACGATTATAAGAGATTTGAGAAGGAACTTTAGAATGATCCACATAAGAAGATTGTCAAAATTAAAATGAATACAGTAAAACATAAAATGGATCTATTGGAGAAGGAAGAACTGGCTCAGAAGATAAGAAGTGCTAAACAAAACTATTTTGAAAATGCAAATAAACCAGGCAGATGGTTAGCATATAAATTGAAAAAGGAAAGAGAATCGAGGAACATAATACACCTTATTCATGAACAAGGGGAAAGCAAATTTGGACATAAAGAGATGGGAAAGATTATACATGAGTTTTACAGAAAGCTTTATAAAAGAGAGATAATAGAGGAGGAGGAAGTGTCCAAATACTTACAAGATGCAAATTTACCTCAGATTAGTAAAGATATTGAGGAGATGTTGGAAAGAAATAGAACGATGATGGAGTTAATAGAAGCAATTAAGAAACAAAAAAATGGCAAAGCACCAGGGCCTGATGGCCTACCAGCTGAATATTATAAGACATTACAAGAACCTTTGACCATACCATTACTGGAGGTGATGAATGAAGTGATGATAAAGAAGGAAATACACAAATCTTGGACAGAGGCATATATTACTTTGATTCATAAGGAAGATACAGACCCACAACAAATCAAAAACTATAGACCTATATCTTTGTTAAAGTCGGACTACAAAATTTTTGCTTCAATATTGGCGGAGAGATTTAAGAGATACTTAAATAATTTCATACATTCGGATCAAAATGGATTTCTTCCAAAAAGACAAATTAGGGATAACATAAGAATAATCTTGGACACTTTAGAGTATTATGAAGCACACCCTAAAAAGCAGATGGCTTTGGTTTTTTTAGATGCGCAAAAATCCTTTGACAACCTTAACTGGAAGTTTATGACCCTTCAAATGGAAAGAATGGGCTTTGGGAGGAAATTTGTACAGGCCATTGAAACTATCTACTCTAAACAAACAGCAAAAGTAATGATAAATGGAGAATTGACGGATGCGATTGAAATAGAAAAAGGCACGAGACAAGGATGTCCTTTATCCCCATTGTTGTTTATATTGACATTAGAAGTTTTAAATAGACATGTCAGAGGATAAAAAGAGATAAAGGGCATGAAGATTTGAAAGGAAGAATACAAGCTCCAAGCTTTTGCAGATGACTTGGTTTTTATTATTGAAGAACCATTAACAACAATAAGTAAATTAATAGAAATTATTGGAGATTTTGGAAAAATAGCTGGTTTGAAAATTGATAAGGATAAAACTAAAGTAATGACTAAAAATATGTTGAAAAAACAGAAAGAAGAGTTGATGGAGATTTCGAAAATGCAGATTACAAACAAAGTGAAATACTTGGGGATACATTTAACACCAAGATGTAGTGCTTTGAAAGAAAACAATTACAACAAGCTTAAACAACAGATAGGGCAAGATTTGTTAAAATAGGGCAATTTACAATTGTCTTTGATTGGTAGGATTTCAACCATTAAGATGAACATCTTGCCTAGAATTCTGTATTTATTTCAGTCAATTCCAATTAAGCTGGATAAAGAATTTTTTATAGACTTAGATAAAATGATAACGAGATATATATGGCAAAGGAAAAAGGCGAGAATAAAGTTAAAGCTATTACAAGATGCTAAATCAAGGGGTGGCTTTGGTCTGCCTAATTTTAAATGGTATTATCAAGCTGCAAGTTTAACGTGGGTGAAAGAATGGATAACTCTGAGGAATATTAGACTATTAAATTTGGAGGGACATGTTTTGTTGATGGTTTGGCATGCTTTCTTATGGTACAAAGGAACAAAAATACAAGGGTATTTCAGAAAACATCAAATACGTGAAGCTTTATGGCTGACTTGTTATACTTGTTTGGATATCTACAGCAGAGGCTTTTTCTTATCCCATAATATTTAGAAAGGAACAAACTATTAGCTATAGTGAACTATTGGATGAAAAGGGTGAACTCAAATTAAAACAGGAACTAGAGGAACAGGAATTTAAGATGGATTGGTTGCAAATGCAAATATGCAAATATTTTCTAGGTATCGAGAAGATTGTAAGCAAAGAAGGGTTTTACAATACTTTGACTAATTTGGATAAGATTTTAATGGGAGCAGATGATCATATTATTAAAAAGCAGTATGGGTTTTTGCAAGAGTTAAAACTGAAAGAAGAACAAGTTAAAGAATCGATGGTAGCATGGGGGAAAAATTTTGGTTATGGGATTGATTTAGAAAAATGGCAAAAATTGTGGTCTCATAACTATAAAATGACAATGTCTACAACATATAAGAAAAATTTGTATAAGATGTTTTACAGATGGCATTTATCCCCATCGAGAATTGCCAGAATGTTCCAGAACAAATCGGAGAGGTGTTGGAAATGTCATCAGACCCCAGGATCCTATTACCACATGTGGTGGACATGCCTAGAAGCAAGGAGATATTGGACTAAGATACACATGTGGTTGGAAAAAATGACCAAGAGACACATAGACTTTAAACCAGAGATATTTTTATTAGGGATTTTACCAGAAATATATAACAAAGAACTGCAGTATTTAATTGTGAATCTTCTAACAGCAGCTAGAAATATATTTGCTAAAAATTGGAAAGTAGAAATGATACCTACAATGAAGAAATTATTAGTAAAATTTTGGACTGTGCCGAAATAAGTAAACTGACATTAGAAATAAGAGAGCAGGAAGAAAAACAATATTATTTGATATGGGATTTATTTTACCATTGGGTAGATAATAAAAAATGGTGATATATAAGTAAATGCTGAAATACTTGAAATGATGATACAGTTGATATATTTTACATAAGAATAAGTTTTGGATATGTAGTGATATTGTGAAGAGAGGAGAGGGCACTAGGGATGCAAACCAACCGATGTACTGTCTGTACTTGATTGAATGAATGATGTTTGTATGTTTTATTCTTCTTCTTTTTTTTGTTTTAAAATAAAAAATGATTTGGCAAAATAAAAAAAAAAAGAAGAACAGTTTTTTCCCGAATGCCATCACTCTGCTAAATAAATAATTTCCTCAACATTGTCAAACTATTTACTAAGTCTGCACTACTATCAATCTTCTCATCGTTCCCACCACCCATCTCCTCCCACTTATGACTGTATGACTATAACCTTGTTGCTGGTATCCTTATGATTTATATTGATATTGTTTCCTGATTGTTTATTTGTAACCTATGACTATCATTAAGTGTTGTACCTTATGATTCTTGATAAACGTATCTTTTCTTTTATGTACACTGAGAGCACCAAAACAAATTCCTTGTCCCACACTTGGCCAATCACACTTGGCCAATAAAGAATTCTATTCTATTCTATTCTATTCCTATTCCTATTCCTATTCCTATTCCTATTCCTATTCCTATTCTATTCTATTCTATTCTATTCTATTCTATTCTATTCTATTCTATTCTATTCTATTCTATTCTGATGTTTGGAATTGGGAAAGAGGAATTTCATGGCTTTTTTTGTGAGGACTCTGGCTGTTGATAACGTAAAGTCATTAACCTTGAGGTATGAATAAAAGACAGTGAGGTCTTTTGTGAAGTGAATACCGTATGTTCTGTTTAATTAATTCCAGTGAGGTAGACCACTGTTTGTTATATTATCTGAAATAATGGATAACAGGCAGTGGTGAAATGTAAAATTTGTTTCTACTGGTTCTGTGGGCGTGACTTGGTGGGGGATGGTAATGTGACTGGGTGGGTGTAGCCAACTTTTTTTTTTTTAAACCACTTTTTCTACAGCCTCTTTGGCTGAAAAAAATGCTTTTAAAAGGCTCTGCCGATCAGGCAACTCAGCTGGGATTGTCAGAGGCTTTTAAAAGCATTTTTTCTACAACCTCAATGCTTTTTTTTTTTTTAAAAAAAAAGCTTCTGATGATTCTGCGGCTCAGCTGGGCATGGGGTGGGGCCCAGGGATTTTTGCTACCAGTTCTCTGAACCACCCGCCTCCATCGCTACCGGATCGGGCGATCCGATCTGAATCGGGAGCATTTCACCCCTGATAACAGGGCACATATACTGGATGCAAAAATAGAAAGAGTACACCATGTACTATAAATAAATATATGACTAATATTGCTGCTATTTGTTGTTCACAGGTGAGGTCAATGTCACTGATGTACCTTCTCCAATTTCATCTGGAAATTCAGAAAATGTATCTTCTATAGTTAGTCCTGTCACTGACAGTGGTTTAGAGTTATCTTCCCAAATTCGCTCAAAGGATGATCTTACAGATTTACAACTTGTCAAATCTTTGGGAATCAGTACAACAATGCCCTTAAATGATTTTAGAGCCAGAGAGCAGTTAGAACCACAGGTATGAATTTATTTTACAGCACAGTTCAGCAGACCAATGTACCAGTGACAGTTATAAAAGTGCTTTTATTTTATTCAGTTAGCCAATGTAATTTTAAATAGCTTGATTTTAATTTTCCCTCCAAACCAAAAGGAAGAGTCCATTAAGAAATTGGCATGTAAAAAGTATGATTAAAATGAGCCATGGTGGCGCAGTGGTTAGAATGCAGTACTGCATGCTACTTCTACTGACTGCCAGCTGTCTGCAGTTCAGCAGTCGATTCTCACTGGCTCACGGTTGACTCAGCCTTCCATCCTTCCAAGGTCAGTAAAATGAGGACTAAAATTGTTGGGGGCAAGAGGCTGACTCTGTAAACCGCTTAGAGAGGGCTGTAAAAGCACTATGAAGTGGTATATAAGTCTAAGTGCTATTGCTAAAAGAGGCTGAAACAAAAAAATAGGGTGATGGGTACATCACTGTATTTTCTGAGTAGCTCTGTAAATAGGTGTAAAGGTAATAAGATGAAGAATATTTTTCTGTGTGTATGAATTTGATTTCCAATCTCCTTTTTATGAAACTTGCAAAACAATTATTTCAATTAAAAATAGTAAAGCGCTCTATTTCAAACATTAATATCTGCTATCTGTGTATGTAGATCTTCTCAAGCATAGCTTGCATTACCAAAATTACTTTTCATGAAGTTAGATAGCACTGACCTTACACTATTTGGACTGATTTGGATTATGAATGTCACAAATCTTTTAAGGTGAAGAGCAATTTTACAGTGGGACAAATTGCCTCCATAAATTTTTGAATAAAGTAGGCAAACTGGATGACTATGAAATATTTAAGAATACAATTTCCAGTTTTTCTTGTCTTTGGCAAGATTGGTGGAAATTGAAAATTAAACTTTTAAAAGGCTTTTACTGTTGAATATATTACTATTCTTGAAGTGTTAGAAATAGAAAATCATTTGCTGCTGTTCTAGATACAAGATGTCTATCCACAGAGCTGAGTCATTTTAATTAAGAAGACTGATTTTTTTTCTTTTAGTGTATGGGTTTATTTATGTCAGTGAAGTAGTATATAGGATTACTTTGTCACGTAACAATATTAGCCTGTGCTAATTTTCTGCCTTATTGTTGTGATTAAAGAATGAATGTCCTCAGAGGGAAAAGACTCCAACTGCCTCAGTAGAATCCATCCCAGAGGTTCTTGAAGAATGCACTTCTGTAACTGAACACTCAGATTCTGTTTCAATTCATGACATGGACTATGTTAACCCTCGAGGTGTACGATTTACTCAGTGTTCTCAAAAAGAGGGTGAGTGCATTGGAAAAACGTACTGTAATAGTAATTTCTGTTTTCATTCTATGTCTTTAAAAATATCCAAATACCATTAATTTCCCTCTATCAAGAATAATGTATCTCTGACTAATTGGAAGGATACTGAGCAGGAGTGCTATAGTTGCAATGTTTTTGTGTGTTCTCTCTTTCAAGGAACAACATTAGTCCCTTATGGATTGCCCTGTATTCGTGAACTACTGCGTTTCCTCATCTCCCTCACGAATCCACATGACCGACACAATTCTGAGGTGATGATCCACATGGGTCTACAGCTACTCACAGTTGCTCTTGAATTGACTTGTGTGGCAAACTGCCCATCTCTCTTAGGACTTATAAAAGAAGAATTATGTCGGTATCTCTTTCAAGTAAGCATGAACATAATATCTTTCTCATTTTTAAAGATATGGCATGTATGTTGAAGTCTTTTAGAATAATTATTTTCTATATGATTTTAGGTTTGGGATGGTGGAAAGAATAGATTTATATTCATTATCTTTGAACTTTTCATTCATTCCCAGTTATTGAATATGGAGCGGCTCAATTTATATTCAGCTTCCCTTAGGGTTTGCTTCCTTTTATTTGAGAAAATGAGAGAGCACTTGAAATTCCAACTGGAGGTGAGCCTCTTGAAGTATGTTACCTTATCTTTGGAAGAAATTATTCCCATTTGGGGGAAGGTCTGGGGACCTTTTGAAAAAAATATTCTATATCATTAAAATGCTCAGTAGAAATGTTCATATACTTCCATTTTTAAATTTTTAAATTTTATTTTCTATTAAATACATTTCTTAGTGCTTAATAGAGCCTTGGTAGTACAGGGGTTTAAGGCACCCTGGTTATTAAGACCAGCTGCCTGCAATTACTGCAGGGTTCGAATCTCGCCAAGGCTCAAGGTTGACTCAGCCTTCCATCCTTTCTAAGGTAGGTGAAATGAGGACCCAGTTGTGGGGGCAATAAGCTGACTTTGTATAAATATACAAAAGGATGAAGGCTATTGCTGAGCACATTGTAAGCCGCCCTGAGTCTTCGGAGAAGGGCGGCATATAAATCAAATTAAAAAAAAATAATAATAAACATCATGTTGTCTTGCAGTTTTGTGCTCTTATATTTTAATGTATTCATTTATAATGATACATTTTATAATCAAATTGTTTTGAAACTCCAATTGCAAAGTTTGGAATAGAAAAGTAAGAGTGGAGACCAGGAAAAGAAACAATCACTTATAATATTCACCCATGTTATAGATGAATCACATATATATCCTATAAACTGAACTATCCTATATCTTTCTGCCAGATGTATATCAAGAAACTGATGGAGATCATCACAGTGGAAAGCCCCAAGATGATTTATGAAATGAAGGAGATGGCCCTGGAGGCTATAGTTCAGCTATGGAGGATTCCTAGCTTTGTAACTGAACTCTACATTAACTATGACTGTGACTACTACTGTGCTAATCTTTTTGAAGACCTCAGCAAACTACTATCCAAGGTCCTGACGAAGAATTTCTTTGGTGTTTTCTTTTCAGTACAATTACAAGCACAAAATAATAAACCATGTTTATTTTGTAAGGAAAACCTAGGAAACTTCTCCATAGACTGCAAAATTTGACTCCCAAGTCTCTCGCGATTGTACTCTCTCCTTTCTCATGCCTCATTGAATTGCTAAAAAGGGGAAAATTCACCGTATAACCAGATCAGAGCTTTTAAGTACCCTAGAAGTGCTTCAGAATATCATCTAAAGTTACCAGTAGAGGCTTTTTAAAATCTTTACTATAGGTAGGAATATTTTCTGAAGAGAAATTCAGTTGGAAGGGCTATTTTTAGTCCTGTACCTTTTCCTCAGAAAAATGCCTCATACTGTAATCAGGCTTTAAAACATAACCATGATTGTTGGTGGAAATACTTTGAAATCTAATGTGCTTGAGTTAAGCCTGTTTATGGGGGAGAGAAAATAAATGTTAGGTCTATGTATACAAAAAATCATTTTGGACTGTGATTCTGTGGACTATCATGCTGTTTCCAGAATGCTTTCTGGAAGTTTGACACTGAGGACAAAATAGCCCTGTCTTATTCTTGGTTAGGTCTGTGCTATTTAGTAAATTATCCTTATTGTTTTCTTCTACAAAATGTGAAAATTGGGAATTGGGAATATCTTATGAGGAATTCCTAACCACTGTGATTTCTTTTTATCAAGAATGGTATAAAATCTAAAAGAACAGAAAATAATGGAAGTTCAGATTCTTTCACAGTATCACTGTGGATGGGAATACTTAGCTACAAAATGTAAATTAAATTTACAGTGAATTTCTAGACCTGGGGATCCCATGGACAGATTTTAGGACATCCATGAATTGGGAAAGAAATTTAGTTTCATTGTTTTACTTCATTGTTTTACTTCATGTAAAACATGTTTTAAATCCTGGGTTTCACCAGACCTGCAAAGGAATTCATAACAAAAAAATTGTTAAAAACTCCTGATTTAATGACCAACTACTGCCTACCTGATCATAATGCTGAGGATAATGTGAAAAAAAACAGGGAGACAATCTAGAGATTTGGTTGACCACAATCTAAGCATAGTTATAAATAATGGGGATGCCAGTTACTCTGGCAGTTACTCAGTATACTCTGAGATATGCCTGCTTAGATTGTGATCAACCAAATCTCTAGATATCCTATGTTATTGGGCTTTTAAAACTATAGAACAGAGTAGACCAATGCAACACAATCCTAGATTTAATCCGAAATGGGGACTGTGATCAGATTTGAAATGAGTTTGAACACAGATGGGAAATGATGATTATTGTACTGGTACACTTAGCATATAAGCAAATGGAAATTGCTTGCAGGGTGTAACATAGTCACATAGCATCTACAAAAAAGGAAACATAAAAAATGAGGGGGCTGAGAAACACAGACAGGAAGAAAAAAGAGAGAAAAATTGTAAGACCTAGAGCTTATTTAAAACCACAGTAATTAAAGCTTAACCGTCTTTATTATATTTAATGTAAGAAAGGATCATCTGTAAAAATTAAGAAGGCTTTTTTTCAGCATGTTTCCAACAAAGAGAACAGAAAGAAGCAAAATCTCTGGTAGATAAAATGTAAGGTAATAACAAAAAATGAAAAAACAAAGAATCTCATGAGAGACTAAGGGGAAACAGATTTCGTTAAATTCAATCAGGCTATAAGTTGATGAAATAAGAGGGATTTTCAAGTATGATGGGGAGTTTGTAGAAAAATGATTTATTTGCATCTCTCCTTAATACAGAATATGTTGAAAAGGTACCTGAGCCATTATGATTTTCTTAGGGAGGAAATCAGAACCAAGAAAATTTTAGGAACAAGATAAGAATCAAAATTTGCTGCTATCTACATAAGAGTTCTTAAAGAATTGAAATGTGAAAATGTTTTAACTCTCTAGAAAAAAATGTGTAACTTGTCATTCAAATCATACTCAGTGTCAGGAGTTTGGAAAATAGTGTTATACCAGTTTTTAAAAGTGAAATGCGGAGATCCAGGAAATGTCCAAGTTATGCAACTAATGCATGGATACCCAGTGAATTGGGCATTTCAACCACATTTCTACTCTGTGTTCGGGATGGGCATCTTATAATTATTGTAATTCATGACTTACAATCGATCGATTAATCGCTGTTCAAAGTTAGGCAGATCCCTCCAAAAGCTATTTATGACCTGGTCCCAAAGTAATTGGTACTCCCATGCTCATTCGCCCTTAAGACTGACCATAGGGACACTGCAGTACCCCTGCCTACCTTCTTCTCCACCCTGGCCCTGCAAGCATTTCCCAATGACTCCCCACTAGACCTAGGCTTGATTCTCATTCCACCAGGCTCCACCATTCTTTCTCACTTAACTTTTGAACAGCTCTGAAGCCTTTCATAGTGCTGGAATGGGGTGCTTTGTTGCTCATAGCACGATTCTGGAGTCGTACTATGGATGAGGAACATACTGCTTCATTTTTCTGCCTTTTAGAATCTTTCTGTAACAATGTGCAAGTTCATTAAGGCAGATTTGGTTTGGGTCTCAAAAAAAAAGCAAGAGTGAGAGTGAGGTTTTGCCTCAATTACGGCCAGAAGTATTCATTCCGCTACTTTGTAATAGAAAACGGAAGGACTTTCCCTATTCAGCCTCTCTTCAAGCCTCAGCAATCGCCATTTTAAAAAATCTGTTTTCCTTTCACTTCTTAAACAGCTTCAGTAACTTTTCTAAAATAAGAAAAAAAAATACTTGCGCCTCAGGGTCAGCGATCCAGCTCACGTCTTCTTTAATTAGTTTAACAAGTTTACAGGCTTGCTTTTGCCACCTAGCTCTGCGTGTAGCAGAGATCTCCCAGAGCCCGGAGCATCGGCTGGGGATACGGGGAGTCTCTTCCGCTCTGTCCCAAAAGTAAAAAAAAAAACTTTTGGGATTAGGCAGAGGACTCAACCCACCCCAGCCTGCTCTATCTCCGTTTCCTCATGGAAACGGAGTTTTTTCGAGCCGCCATACCGCTATAAAGGCGGCTCTTTACAGGCAGTGGGTGCGACGATCCCAAAGGAGCGTCCAGCGGGGACAAACAGCAAACAGGAAGTCTATTGTGGTTGTATCTTGAGGACTACCTGTATTTCAGATGTTTTCTACTAGGAATATTAATGTAAATAGTTCAGCAAGCATATATTCCCCCATGAAATATGTAAAATCTTCTGAGTAGAAACGTAGCTTTATATATTGAGTCAACAATGTTTAACATAAAAGAAAACTAATCTTTTGTGGGAATTTAAGTTTAAAGATTTCAATGAGTTATGAAGGCTTGCATAGCTATGTAGAACTACAGTAAGTTAAATAGAAGTTGTATTTAAGTTTTCTTATGCAGTTGGATATAGCCTTAATTATGCTTGATTTTTCAGAATGCTTTTCCTGTTTCTGGACAACTGTACACTACTCATTTGCTGTCACTTGAAGCATTGTTGACAGTGACTGATCAAATTGAAGCACGGTGCCAAGCCAAAGTACTCAGAGGCATATATCAGCAAGAGAAAGAAATACTAAAACCAAATACAGAAATTGCCAATATCATTAGAGAAGCAAGTGAGAATCATTTATTTGATATTTCTTTTTAAGTAGATAGTGACATTTGCCATTCTTGATTCTATTGCAGGTAACAATTGTTCTGTTCCATGTTTTATCTTAACAAACTATTATGTCTGTGCTATCTTAAACCTGTTTATGTCTATTGTGGATTTTTTTCTGTTCAAGATCATTTTTAATTTTTAATTTTGCAGACAAATTTGCCAAGGGACATACTTATTTGGGATCCCAATATTAGAGAGAGTTCCTTTTGTTATTTGTACCCACTTGAACATTAATAGCCTCATTACTCATTTGTAAAATAATAAGGATAATCCTCTTTAGGAGGGCATTTATGTAGCAATGATTGCTAATAATAGCAATAATTGTTATAAGGATTATTTAATGCTTTGAATTGCTTTTTGTTTTTACCAATATTTTTTTGGATGGTTTTAGTTTCAGTTTACTTTTACGTATTGGAAGCCACTGAGAATCATAAAAATATGTAGCCTACAAAAACAAATGATAGATAGACAGACAGATAGATACTCTTCTTACCCTATAGTTACTGAAGAACTGCAAACAAAACTTAAATCATCCACTGCAGAATTACCGGAGACATGTTCATCGAGTAATGACTGCTCGGCGACCTCCCACTTGAAACAGCAAGACTGTCTGAATTCAGATATGGAAAATGATACAGGTAAATCTGATTTTTAGTTTAGTAGTGGTAGCCTGGAACAGTGAAGCATATAAATAATATGGACTTGGTTTTGTGGTTCATCATTCTAGTTGGCTGTGAATAAGACTGGTGAATGATTGGGGGTCTTATCATATATTAATATGATATATATGTGTGTATTATTTGGTGTTTTATCCCATACATAGTATACAGTAGGATATTGCTATATATCCCTTTCCTCCTTTTTTCAGTGGTTAGGACTTCATGGTGTTTCTACTGCAAAATTCTAGCAAGTATTTGCTAGAATACTCCTCTATTTTAATATATATGGCTGAATCTGAAGGTCCTGTTTTTTTGTTAAATAATAATTTCTGTCAGAATTGTGGCTGATAAAGAAGAGCAGTATTGCTGGCTTGTGAAGTTGAAAGTTGTTTTAATTGATTATAATCAGCAATGCTAGCTGTTTGAAAGGCTCTACTGTAAAAACAGCCAATTGTTTTTTTGCAGAAAAGATCATCCCAAGAAAGCCTACTCGATTTTCCTGCTTCCTACCCAGAACACAAGAACTGATAATGATTAAGAATAAAAAAAAGGTATGGCATGTTGTTTCTGAAGCATCTGAAGTATTGTGGTCGTTATGCATACAATAAAGATGTGTGTTCATTCTTAAGTATATTAGTAAACATAGGCATAAAAGAAGAAAGGGGGGATCAGATTTGAATATGCTATTCTAAAGTGAACTTTAAATACTTCTATTAGCATTTGAAAATATAGAAATAGAAGGACCCAAATAAATGCCAGAATTCCTTATAGGTGGAAAACATCAGGAAAGAACTGAGTTGGGGATTTACAAAGGCAATGGAAATGTTTTTAAAACATGTATAACCAATTCTCTTCAGTGCTGAAAACAACTTGCAAAAACATAATAGAATAGAATAGAATAGAATAGAATAAAATAGAATAGAAGAGAAGAGAAGAGAAGAGAAGAGAAGAGAAGAGAAGAGAAGAGAAGAGAAGAGAATTCTTTATTGGCCAAGTGTGATTGGACACACAAGGAATTTGTCTTGGTGCATACGTTCTCGGAGTACATAAAAGAAAAGATACATTCGTCAAGAATCATAAGGTACAACACTTAATGATAGTCATAGGGAAACAGTCAATATAAATCATAAGGACACCAGCAACAAGGTTACAGTCATACAGTCATAAGTGGGAGGAGATGGGTGATAGGAACAATGAGAAGATTAATAGTAATGCAGACATAGTAACTAGTTTAACAGTGTTGAGGGAATTAGTTGTTTAGCAGAGTGATGGCGTTTGGAAAAAACTGTTCTTGTGTCTAGTTGTTCTGGTGCGCAGTGCTCTATAATGTCGTTTTGAGGGTAGGAGTTGAAACAATTTATGTCCAGAATGCGAGGGGTCTGTAAATATTTCTAACTGTAAACATTAGAAAGTACAAGCATTAAATAAGAAAATAAAATTGCATAACAATAACTAAAACATTTTATTTAGTAATTTGTTAGATTTGTCTCTCACAATCTATATAGGAGCTCAGAGTGTTGCTTTTTTGTAATGGAACATGAGAAAAACTTTGGGAGACAGCACGAACAGATGTCGTTAGAGAACAATCTTAGAGAACTATCCCTAAGATAAGAGAGGGCATAGCCCATACCTGGAAACAGGGCAGAGCAAGGGACTCAAATGGGAGCCTCCTTAGTTTTTTGGGCTATAAATAAGATAATTATTTGTACTTTCAGACTAACAAGATTCTGTTAATGTAGCTCTACACTAAAGTAGCAATAAAGGAGAATATTTGTAGCTCAGGGTTGAAATGAAACTTTGGTGCTCTCTGAGCTTGGTTTTCTTGCAGATGTTTCATTACCCAAACTAGGTAACAAGATATGTTTGAGTAATGTTACCTAGTTAGGAAAATGAAACCTCTGCAAGAAAACAACCAAGCTCAGAAACCACCAACGATCTCCTGACACTAAAGCAAAATTTGCATATGTATTAATTTATTTAATTTACTGATTGTGTTTCCTGTCTAATCCATCTGGTAAGGCTGACAGTCCTTCATTTTTTCCCCCACAATAACTCTTGAGTCAGAAGAGTCATGCTTTTAACTTCCATGCTTAAGAGTGGACATTAACCTGGTTTTGTGTAGACCCCAGGGTGCATATGTATCATCTCTCCTGTGGGAGCTGCATTGGCTGCCAGTTAACTTCCAGGTACAATTCAAGGTGCTGGTTGTCACCTTTAAAGCCCTTATTGGGATCAGGTTATCTGAGGGACCGTCTCTTGCTGGTCACATCTACCTGACCCATCAGAGCTGGGAGGCAGGGGAATGCTGTGGGTCCCATCTCCTAGGGAGATACCCCTGGTTGGACCCAGAAGAAGGGCCTTCTCCATGGTGGCTCCCTCTCTCTGGAACATCATTCCCCCAGAGTTTAGAATGGCCCCTACTCTAACACTCTTCCAGAAGGCGCTGAAGACCTGGTTCTGCCAGTGGGTCTGGGGAACCCAGAACAGGATGGAGCCCATTAAATGGTTCTTGTGATCTGCTGTTGCTGGGGTAGGGGTGGGAGGGGTGATTTTATTATATTATATTAATTCATTTGATTCTTTTTTTATTAGTTTTATTGTTTTAAATGAGGTTTTATATTCTGTAAGCAGCCTTGAGTCGCCATGTGCGAATAGATATAAATTCAATAAATTCAATAAATAAATAGAAATAAATAAACCTGAGTCTATGCAGTTCTCCTGTATTACCTTAATTATACACTGCACTGATTCTGATTCTAGGGTGCCCATGATTTACAATAGAGGCCAGAAAATTTGTTGTTAAGTAGTGCAGTCATGAAGTGAAGCATTACATGACCACTGAATTTTACCCCCATTTTTGCCATTGTCATCAAATCAACATGGTCATTGAGCAAGACATCAGGTGACTATGACTTGACACCTCCTCTGATGGCTTCTCCGTTGACTTTGCTTATAAGAAGACAGCTGGGAATGTCGTAAATTTATTATTTATTTATATTTTGTATTTTTAAGCTCCCATCTTCCTCAGAGATCACATGACTACAGGATGCTGTAACTGTCATAAATATGCAACACCCTATATCAAGGACCTGGCTGTACTAGCGAACTATCATCCAGTCTCCAACCTTCGCTTTGTGACAAAGGTTGTTGAGAGTGTGGTGGCGCGACAACTTCTCCAGTACCTGGATGAAGCTGTCTACCTAGATCTGTACCAGTTGGGCTTCAGGCTGGGGTAAAGCATGGAAACGGCATTGATCGCATTGGTTAATGATCTCTGGAGGGCTCGGGACAGAGGCTGTTCCTTTGTCCTGGTCCTATTAGACCTGTCAGCGGCTTTTGATACCATCGACCATGGTATCATGCTGCGCCGATTGGAGGAGTTGGGAGTGGGGGATACTGTGTTGCGGTGGTTCTCCTCCTTCCTCTCTGACCGTATGCAGTTTGTGTTGGCAGATGGACAGAGGTCGACCTCGAGGCGCCTTGTTTGTGGGGTGCCGCAAAGGTTGGTCCTCTCGCCCCTTCTGTTCAACATTTATGTGAAGCCGCTGGGTGAAATCATCCGTGGTTTTGGGGTGAAGTAGCTGTGGTTTCCGGCGTCCCGATATAGCCAGCTAGCTCCATCGCTGGCTATTGGGGGCGAGATCTTGACCTCCTCAGAGAGGGCTTGCAACCTGGGTGTTCTCCTGGATGCATGGCTGTCTTAGAAGACCATATGATGGCTGTAGCCAGGGGAGCTTTTTATCAGGTTCGCCTGATTCACCAGTTGCGTCCCTTTCTGGACCGGGACGCCTTGTGCACGGTCACTCATGCCATCGTCCCATCCCATCTGGACTACTATAACGCTCTCTACATGGGGCTCCCCTTGAAGAGCACTCAGAGGCTCCAACTGGTCCAGAATGCGGCCGCGTGGGTGATTATGGGGGCAACACGGCGCACCCATGTGACACCTCTCCTGCGTGAGCTGCACTGGTTCCCGTTGGTCTTCCGGGTGCAATTCAAGGTGCTGGTCACCACCTTTAAAGCACTCCATGGCTTAGGACCTGGGTATATACAAGATCGCCTTCTGCCACCAGTAGCTTCCCACCGGCCAATACGCTCCCACAGAGAGGGACTCCTCAGGGTGCCGTCAGCCAAACAATGTTGACTGGCGACACGCAGGGGGAGAGCTTTCTCTGTGGGGGCACCTGCCCTCTGGAATGAACTGCCCCTGGAGGTTCGCATGATCCCTGACCTACCTACCTTTCGCCGTGCCCTTAAGACTCTTTTGTTCCAACAGGCCAGGCTGGCTTAGAAAATGAATTTTAAATTGGGTGTTTGTAGCTTTTAACATAAGGGCCAAATTTATATATTTATTTTAAATTGTTTTTAAATTTTGTGAGTATATGTTTGTTTTAATATGGCTGTACACAGCCCTGAGTCCTTCGGGAGAAGGGCGGTATAGAAATTTAATAAATACAAATACAAGGAGATCAACATCCTATATCAAGGTGTACATAATTATTAGGCAGCTTCTTTTCCTCAGGCAAAATGGGCCAAGAAAGAGATTCAACTGATTCTGAAAAGTCAAAAATTGTAAAAGTCTTCAGAGGGAGGCAGCACTCTTGAAATTGCTAAGATATTGGAGTGTGACCACAGAACTATCAAATGTTTTGTTGCCAATAGTCAACAGGGTCACAAGAAATGTGTTGAGAAAAAAAGATGCACATTAACTGCCAAAGATTTGAGAAGAATCAAATGGGAAACTACCAGGAATCCATTATTCTCCAGTGCTGTCATATTCCAGAACTGCAACCTATCTGGAGTGCCCAGAAGTACAACATGTTCAGTACTCAGAGACATGGCCAAGGCAATGAAGGCTGAAACCCAACCACCACTGAACAGGACACATAAGTTGAAATGGCAAGACTGGGCCAAGTAATATCTGAAGACAGATTTTTCAAAGGTTTTATGGACTGAGGAGATGAGAGTGACTCTTGACAGACCAGATGGATGGGCCCGTAGCTGGATCAGTAACGGGCACAGAGTTCCACTTTGACTCAGATGCCAGCAAGGTGGAGGTGGGGTATTGGTATGGGCTGGTATTAAAGATGAGCTAGTTGGACTTTTTTGGGTTGAAGATTGACTCAAAATCAACTCCCAAACCTATTGCCAGTTTTCAGAAGACACTCTTCAAGCAGTGGTATAGGAAAAAGTCTGCATCTTTGAAGAAAACCATGATTGTTATGCAGGACAATGCATCACATGCATCGAAGTACCCACTGCGTGACTAGCCAGTAAAGGCCTTAAAAGATGAAAGAGTAATGATATGGCCCTCTTCCTCACCTGACCTAAGCCCTATTGAGAACTTGTGGGCCCTTGTTAAACGGGAGATTTACAGTGGAGGAAAACAGTTTGCCCTTCTCTGAACAGTGTCTGGGAGGCTGCGGTTGCTGCTGCACAAAAAGTTGATCGTCAACAGATCAAGAAACTGACAGACTCCATGAATGGAAGTCTTATGACTGTTCCTGAAAAGAAGGGTGGCTACATTGGTCACAGGTTTTTTTTTAAATGTCAGAAATGTTTATTTGTTGATTTTGACTTGTTTGTTTATTATTCTCAATTTAACAGATGCAAATAAAGAAGTGAAATGGGCAAATTTTCATTTTTCATTTAGTTGCATAATAATTCTGCACACTAATAGTTGTCCAATAATTGTGCACACATAGATATTCTCCTAAGAAAGCCAAAATCTCACTTTTACTTTCTTAAATATTCAAGTTTGAGGTTTATTAACATTTTAGATTGACTGAGAGCACTGTAATTATTCAATAATGACATTAATCCTCCAAAATACAACTTGCCTAATAATTGTGCACACAGTGTAGAAATTTGGTGTAAGTGTGGGCATTGGTCAATTTTTTTTATTACCATTATATTTTAAATCGTTGCTAAACAAGGTGGCTGCTAAGCAAAAAATGACTGTATTGAATTCTACTAATATAAAACTTAATTGTGTGGAATAAGGTCTAAAAGTGGTCTCCAAACCTAAAGAATAAGGAAGAACATATTGAATTATATTACTGTACAGAGAGTATATGATTTGATATAAGAGTAATCTCACTATAAAGTATAACTTAATTCATTCATTTTGACTTTTTAAAGCTCTTGATAAGTGGTTCAGAGCACTTCAATCAAAAACCAAAAAAAGGAATACAGCTTCTTCAGGAGAAAAATCTCTTGGCTACCCCAATGGATAACAATCAAGTGGCCAAATGGCTGAGAGAAAATCCTAAACTGGACAAGAAAATGATTGGGGAATTTGTGAGTGATCGAAAAAATGTCGATTTGCTGGATAGTTTTGTCAGGTGAGTAGAAATGTTTCTTAAATACACCAGAAGCAAGCTAAGAGAACCCTAGAATAGAGAATAATGGTTGGTTGATTTTCATACAATTATAAAATTGCAAAGGACTTAGGAAATAATTAGAAATTATGCTTGCTGTGCTATTTGATGGGTATGTATGTTTGTATGTACTGCATGTATGTATGTATTTTGGAACTTGCCAATTTACCTTCTGTGAAATAGAACAGCTGTTCATTCTAAAATAATATACTTTGTTTATTGCTAGATTATTTATATTTTACTTTACTCTTGAGACCTTGTTGAGGGTAAAACTTCCCTCTGCGTAGTAGGCAACAGACCAGACAGCAAAAAGATACGTTGCTGGTTAAACACACAGATACTCACAGACACTGAACGGTGAAAAAAAAGAGTAAATGTACATTTACTCTTAGTGAAAAAACAAACTTGGTTTTTCAAAACAATGATAACACGTCTTCGAATAATCACTCTCCAACACAAAACATAGTTTGCTTACAGTTCTCTTCAGTCACACACAGTCCCTCTTCAGGAGATCAATCATCAAATAGCAGGAGCAGCAGCTCCCGGGCTTCCTGTCTACTTTTATGGCTGCCTGATAATAGCACAGCCAATCATTCTTCTTATATCATTTAAAGTCACAAACATAGTTTTTCTATATATTACCTACCCAACGGTAGGATGAATATCCAACAGACCTCAAGATAGCATATGTGGGGGTAGGGGACAGGAATAGAAGAGAAGGTGAGAAGTGGGAAAAGAAGAGGAGTGGGGGAAAGGAAGGGGAAGTAGGATGAGGTAGGAGAGGAGGAAGGAAAAAGGAGAGGAAAGGAGGGAGGGAAGGGAAAGGAGGAGAAGAAGAAGGGTTGTTGCAAAATGAGGGAAGAAAGGGTAGAAGAGCAACTCCGAATATAATTAAAATGCCTTATTTTAATGCTTTCTTTAAGGAAAATATGTATATGTAGGATTAATTATGTATAAGAAAATGTACATTTTATGTTATGTATATAAGAAATAAAGATGAAAAATTTTTCAAAAAAAAAAAAGATAGCATACGTGGGAGTCTCTCTTGTTTTAATCCCACAATAATCTTTTGAGTTTAGAATTTAGAACTTAGTATTGGATGTCTTTTTTTTAAATATATTTTTAAAAATTTTTCAATTTCAAGAATATAAACATTCCATCTTTCTTTAAGCAGTGTGTATCAAAAATGCTTTTAAAAGCCTCTGACGATCCCAGCTGAGTTGCCTGATCGTCAGAGGCTTTTTTTTCTTTTAAAAACATTTTTTCTACAACTTCTTCGGCCAAAGAGGTTGTAGAAAAAAATGCTTTTAAAAATAATAAAAAAAGCCTCTGATGATTGCGCGGCTCAGCTGGGCATGGGGGGGCGGGGGGCGCAGGGATTTTTGCTACCGATTCTCCGATCCACCCATCGCTACCGGATCATGCGATCTGGTCCAAACTGGGAGCATTTCACTCCTGCTCTCACCCAAGACTCCTGCAGTTTCAACTCCCTCTCTCTGTTTGTAAGAAGTAAATCCAGTATGACTGTCCCTCTAGTTCTCTCCTCTACTTTTTGGACAACAAAGTTGTCAGCTAGGTTGCTTAGGAACCTATTCGATTTCTCACTTGGTGCAGCATTACTCTTCCAATTGATGACTGGGTCAAATCTTGTTTAAACAATGCTAACAATAATAATACAAATACGTATGTGTAATCCTAATCTTCCAACTTCAACAATACTATTCTCTCTTTGTAATTCTTTATTATTTCCACCATTAATTCATTTAAACATAGATAACATTTCTTTGCGCCATGTTCTTGTTATCCCTTACTAAATTACTAATATTTAGTATTTTAAAAATTACTTGACTTCCGGTTGGAGCAGTTGTTGTCGTTAGACGGTCTTTTTAAGACCGCCAGCCCCGCTGCCCGTAAAGAGCCGCCTCTACAGTTGAGAGGCGGCTTGAAAAACTCTTCGATCTGGAGGATTCGGGAGAAGATCCAGCGCGACGAAGTAGAGCCCCCTTCGAAGTCCCCAGAGTGTTTTTTGGCTTCTGGAGAAGAAGCAGGGTGAGGCTCCCTTTACAGCGCACTGAAGCTCCGGAGTCCGGGGACAACTCTGCAATTAGCAGAGTCAGGCGACGCGTCCAACGAAACGAGTGAAAGCTAAGAAAATCTTTAAAAATAAGCAGGGTGGAATCTGGACTTGAAATTCAAACCACAAGTATTTTCATTAGCCCTGTGAATGAATTCAGTAATTGAGAAAAAGTAAAAATTCTTTTAAAATGGCGCCCGGCTTTAGCAATAAGGAAAGCTGAAAGCGAAAGTGGAATTGTTTGAGCTCATTGCGATACAAAGTAACGAAAAGTAACAGCGCTGGCCAGAAGAAAGGGGAAGAGTTCTTTTTAAACTGACTTGATTTGTTTCCTCTCCCTTGGGACTTGACTAAAGCTGGGGAAATTCCTGAAAGGTTTTTGTGGTGGAAAGGGAGAGAGGTCATCTTTTTTAGAAAGAGTCAGGCTGCATAGAAGAATGGCTTCAAAGCAAACAAAGCCAGCTAAAGCTGCTGGGGGGGGGCTCCCCCGGGGGGGCCCCTCCCCCACTCATAAACCACAAGAGCAGCCTTTGAGCTTGCAAACACAGACTCAAACACAAGAATCTGTATTTAATGATCTGGAGGAATTTATTGCTGGGGCTTTGAGGAATCAAAATGAAGCTTTAGACCAGAAATTTGAAAAATCACAGCAGGAATTTAAGGAGGTGATTCAAGAAAAGTATGACAAAATGAAACGGGACATATTGACAGTCATGACTGGTTTATCAGAAGTAGTAGTCCAGATTGATAAGAAAGTGAAACATCTTAGCTCAGAAGTAGAATCTAAAATGAAAGAAGCTGATCAAAAAATTTCTAATGTTGATAATAAAACGCAAAGGCTTGAAAATGAAGTGACAATGATGCAATTTAGATTTATGGAGTTTGCTGTAAGACTCAGAGGCATAAAAGAGAACAATAGAGAAGACTTGAGAAGGGTTTGTGCTGATGCTCTGGCTGTAATGCTAAAGGTTGACCCTGAGGAGATTTTTTGCAAAATTGATAAGGTCTATAGAGTGAATTCTTGGGTGGCAAGACAAAGGCAACTGCCCAGAGATGTGGTGATCTATTTTACAGATAGAAGAATAAGAAATGATATCTTACAAAAGTCTTTTGTTTCTACTATTCAAGTGGATGGAAGAGAGATTGGGATTTACAAAGAGTTGCCATCTAAGATGCTGAAAGATAGAAAAGATTTTGGATTTTTGGTGACTGAATTAAAGAAACAACAAATTCCATTTAGATGGGACACTCCAGTTGGCATAATATTGAGGTATCAAGAAGAGAGATATCGATTAAATACTGTTGAAAAAGCGGAAGAATTTTATTTCAGTGTTTTTAAACCTGGTGCAGCATCTCCACGTACTTCCTCGGTGTTAGCTATAGTGGAGGGTGAGAAAGAGAAGCAATTTGAACAAGAGCTTGAAGAGCAGAGGAAACAGACTGAGATGGAGGCATTGGAGACTCAAGGAGCGACAGGAGGTTTTTTAGATAAACCTTTGCTGGATCTTCCCTTAGAGTCTTTAGCTGATCCACCTAAAAATACAAGAGAAGTGGCAGCGGATCTTGATTTGATGTTGCACAGTGCTAAATATCAGCGTATAACTCGAGCAGCTTGCAAACAACTTCTAGAGAAACAACAACACCAGAGCTCTAAGCTACCACAAAATAAACAAGGAGTCAATGGTAAAGCACAAAAAACCGAAGCCATGGGGGGAGCTAAGCCGAAGACTACTAGTTTGGAACAGCAACTTCAGCAAATGCTCTTATCGCTTCAGGAGACTACAAATGACAATTAAGTTTTTATCTTGAAATGTGAACGGATTGAACTCACCACAGAAAAGGAGGAAGATATTTCATTATTTGAGACAATTTAACAATGATGTTATTTGTTTACAGGAAACTCATATTAGAACACAAGATCAAAAATATTTGATAAATTCTAGATTAGGAACACAGTTTATAGTTTCAAATTTGGAGAAAAAGAATGGTGTAGTGATTTATACAAATAAAAGACTGCCAACAAAAATTATAGAAGCAGATGATTGTGGAAGATATATAGCAATAGAACTTCTTACAGATAACGATCCAATTTTGGTGATTGGAATTTATGCACCTAATCAGCAACAAGAAAACTTTTATAAATTACTGCATTCTAAAATACTACAATGGGACTATAGATCTATCTTACTTATGGGAGATTGGAATGGAGTAATAGATCCTAAAATAGATAAGAAGAGCTTTGCAAAATCATGTGTCAAACTACCACAGGTTTTTTTTTTATTTGAAAGAAGACTTGGAACTGAAAGATATATGGAGAGTGCATAACCCAAAAGAATTGAACTTTACTTTTTTTTCAGATAGACACAGATCCTTCTCTTACAGTTGACTTGCTTTTAAAAACAAAGAAAACAAAGATATTTCCGAGGACTTTATCTGACCACAGCCCAGTATGGATAGAAATAGAAATGGGAAAGAAAGAGAGAAGATCTTGGAGAGTAAATGAAAATTTGTTTAGATATGAAAAAAATGTAAATGAACTTAAAAAACAAATGAAGGAATTTTTTGAAATGAACTTGAATAAGGGTACCCCTATTGAAATTGTTTGGGATGCAAGCAAGGCCTATATGCGGGGGGTACTGATTTATATGAACTCTAAACATAAATCAAATCGACAAAGAAAAAGCTTAGAATTGGAAGGGGAGATAAAGAAAAAAGAGCAGTTGCTTATAAAAAATCCAACGGATGAAAAATTACAAGGAATTATAAAACTTTTCAAAGATCAATTCCAGAAGCGGAACAAGCAGCAACTAATTTACAATTTGCGAAACACAATACATTTTGCAATGCTAATAAACCGGGCAGATGGTTGGCTTACACATTGAGGAAACAGCAGTGTACTTGGACTATTGGTAGCATTGAGTATAGAGGGAAGGAAGTATTTCAACAAAGACTAATCAAAGAAGCCTTTTTAGATTATTATACTAAATTATATGCTAAAGATGATATACAGAATGAACTTATAAATAAATACCTAGAAGAAAAGAGAGTTATAAAAATTTCTAATGATCAAAAGGAAAGAACGAGTTTACCAATAACAGCCGAGGAGATTACAGTTGCTATTAAACAACTGAAACAGCTAAAGCTCCAGGAACGGATGGCTTAACTGCGGTGTATTATAAAACTTTACAAGCAGAAATGATTAAACATCTCAAATATTTATTTTGTAGCATACAACAAGGGGGAAAAATACCCCCTTCATGGAAAGCAGCTTTTGTTTCTTTGATACCGAAAGAGGAGGCAGGTTCTACAAAACCGGAAAACTTCAGACCAATATCTCTCCTGAATACGGATTATAAAATTTTTGCAAAAGTATTAGCCAACAGATTAATGCCAGTTATTCAAGAGGTGATTCATCATGATCAAGCAGGATTTATAAAAGGCAGATATATGAAGGACAATGTTAGGCAAATTATAGACTTATTGGAATATCTTGAGAAGAATAAACAGATCTCTGCAGTGCTGGTATTCTTGGATGCGGAGAAGGCCTTTGATCGAGTGAATTGGAATTTTCTATTAAAGACTTTAAAAAAGATGGACTTTGGGGATCAGTTTGTACAGGCGGTCTCAGCAATTTATCAAGAGCAAACAGCACAAATTATTATTAATGGAAGTTTAACTACTAATTTTAGTATAGAAAAAGGCACAAGACAAGGTTGTCCGTTATCCCCGTTGTTGTTTATTCTAACTTTAGAAGTCTTGTTGAATACAATACGGGATTCGAGCACTTTGAAGGAAATAGTGATAAGGCAAGAGGATTACAGAACAAGGGCATTTGCAGATGATCTGGTTGTTACCCTAACACAGCCGATGGAATCAACAATTCAGATGAAAGACATTATAGAAGAATATGGTATGGTATCAGGATTTAGACTGAACCAGAAAAAAACCAAGATGATAATTAAAAATATGACAGTTGATCAAAAGAAGGAACTGGAAAGGAAGGCAGGCTTTGAAATAGTATCAAAGGTGAGATATCTAGGAGTTCAAGTTGCAGACTCAAATATAAAACTGTTTCAAAATAATTATGAGGTGTTGTGGCGGAAGGTACAAAAGGATATGAAACCTGGAAAAAACTGCAGCCTTGTATACTTGGAAGAATAGCAGCAGTTAAAATGAATGTTCTACCTAGATTTTTATTTTTGTTTCAAATGATTCCGGTGCTTAAAAGTGATAAACAGTTGACGGAATGGCAAAAAGGAGTGAATAAGTTTGTTTGGAATGAGAAAAAGCCAAGAGTTAAACTGAAAATTATGCAAGATGTTCGTGAAAGGAGTGGTCTTAAACTTCCAAACCTGAGATTGTATTATGAAGCAGCAGCGTTTACACAAGCAAGTGATTGGTTTGGCAGGACAAAGACTGGAATATTGAATATTGAGAGTTATGATCTTGAATTTGGTTGGCATGCATATTTATTTTATGAAAACAAGGTGGATAAAGTATTTAACAGCAATATACTTAGAAGCTCCTTGATGAGAGTATGGAAGAAGCACCGACTCAAATGGGATTATAAAATACCGTTGTGGTTGGATCTTGGTCACATTATACGGAATATAAATATAAAGTCACTCGGGGGGGTTTTATACAAAGAAGTACTTTTTAATGATGGGGGCAGATGGCAACTAAAGACATTGAATACATTGTTGGAAGAAGGGATTAACTTAACTTGGTTACAGTATAATCAACTTCAACTAAGATGGAGAGAAGATCAGAAAACTGGCCTAATGTTGCATGAAGAAGAATTGGTTAGACAGATAAAAGAGAAAGGCCCAATGCATATTAAGAGGGTTTATAATGTTTTGTTAGAAAGAGACTCAGAAAATGAATTGGTTAAAGATTGTATGATAAAATGGGTGCAAAATTTTGGAGAACCAGTTATGATGGAAACATAGGAAAAAATATGGGTTCAGAATGTTAAATTCACACAGTTGCAGAATTTGAGGGAAAATTTTTATAAAATGTTTTATAGGTGGCATTTAGATCCTAAGAAATTATCATGTATGTATCCTAATGTTCAACCGAAATGTTGGAGATGCGATTGTTTAGATGCTACATATTATCATATATGGTGGACATGCAAGAAAGCAAAGGCTTTTTGGATAAAAATTTGGTGGGTTATGCAAAATGCTTTGAAGAAAAAAATTCAATTTTCTCCTCAATTGTTTTTATTGGGTATAGTTAAGGGTTTTTCAGTGGGTGAAACAAAATTGATATTGTATATGGTGACAACAGCTAGGTTATTGATTTGTCAATATTGGAAAAGGGATGACATGTCTACAATTCAAGAATGGACTTTGAAGATGGCCAGTTTTGCAGAGATGGCGAAGATATCAGCATACTTAAAAGACCGGACTCAAGAGATTTATGCATGGGAGTGGAAGAAATGGATAGATTATGTGCAGAATAAATATCAAACTAGGAAGTATCAGATAGATTTTAGCTAAATGTTGAGTAGAAATGTATAGTTTATAGGGGGCAAAATAGCCTATTGTTATGTAGAATTGTATATTACACAGGAGGGAGAATGGAGGGCTGGTAAAGTGTGATATAATATAATGTGGATGGATTTCACCTTGGGGAAGTCATGGGGAGTGGGGAGGATTTGGGGGGGTAAGGGAGGGATGGGGGAAAAAAAGGGGGGGGGAATTGATGTTTGTAATACTTTTTCAATAAAAAAAAAGTTACTCATTATTCCACCATAACTTCAATATTCCAAATATGTAGGATTACTAATAAAGCCAGATATTAACACTATTTAATCAATCCCGGGAGTGCATCTCAAAATCCCCACAATTTCTAATCCTTAATATTTTAAATTCACAATATACTTTTAACACACTATTAATGTTGATAATACAATTAGATTACCTAATCTTAAATTTCCATCTATTAAATTTAACTTATTTTTAGTTATAATAAGTTGTATTATCTGTTAATATATACACTTCTATTTTCCCTATTTGTATTTTTCCATTTTATTAATATATTTTCTATCATAGCTTCTTGAAAAAATCAAATCCAGAAGCACACACATGTAAAGTATATTTACAATACCAACAGTCGTTCTTTTAACACTCTTTTAGCCAGTCCAAACAACAAGCATCAAAATACAGTTTCAAGACTACTAAACCCAAACCCCCTCTTTCTTTAGTATCTTGCAGCAGTTTATATCTAATTCTTGGTTTTTTCCCTTGCCATATAAACTTCAAATATCCCTCTGCCATTGTTTAAATGGAGTATTGGTAAAACATTCATCTTAATTACAGAAATTCTACCCAATAGTGACAAACACAGCTTATCTCGTCTTAATAAATTCTTTTTAATATTATTCCGGAGAGACACATAGTTTTTTGAAATAGTTTTGTGTTTGTATTTGTCAATATGACCCCCAAATATTTCACCTTTTTCTCAACCCTAAAACCAGTCTTTTTAGTCAATGTATCTCAGTCCTGTGGAATCATATTCTTACTAAGCATTCTTGTTTTCTGCTTGTTTATTTAAAAAACCCCCAAAACCCCAAACTGATTTAATTTCCTTATCAAATATTCTATATTATTTGTGGGGTCTTGCAAGAATGTAACCAAGTTGTCAGCAAACTTCTTTCTTGATACTTATACCTGTTATTTTCTCATCTTGTCTCATCTTACCTGATATCCAGGGGTGAAATCCAGCAGGTTCTGACAGGTTCTGGAGAATCAGTAGCAGAAATTTTGAGTAGTTCGGAGAACCGGTAGCAGAAATTTTAAGTAGTTTGGGGAACCGGCAAATGCCACACCTGGCTGGCCCCAGAATAGGGTGGGAATGGAGATTTTGCAATATCTTTCCCCCAGAAGTGGGGAGGGAATGGGGATTTTGCAGTATCCTTCCCCTGGAGTGGCGTGGGAATGGAGATTTTGCAGTATCCTTCCCCTGCCATGCCCACCAAGCCACACCACGCCCATCAAGCCACACCCACAGAACTGGTAGTAAAAAAAAATTGGATTTCATCACTGCTGATATCTCTATTCAAAACTTCCAACACCACAATAAATAACAAGGGAGACGAGGGACATCCTTGTCTCCTACCCTTTTGAATTTCACATGAATTGGTTAAGCTAACAATTTTTGCTTGCTGTGACATATGAATAGCTTTGACCCCTTGAATAAAATTCTTTCCAAAGTCCATTTCTTCCAGAACTTTAAACATAAAAGCCCAATTTAGATTATCAAAGGTCTTCTCTGCGTTTAAGAATATTAACGTTTCCTGTTTCTTATTATGGTATTGTAAGTTTTCAATAATAATCATGTTGTCCCTTAACTTTCTTTTTGGTGAAATCCAGAGTGATCTTCGTGAATATATGCCTCTAAAACCTTTAATCTTTCTGCCAGTCTTTGTTTAATAATGAGATTGGTCTGTAATTTTTATCTTCGTAACATCTTGACCTTCCTTTGGTAGTAACACGATATTGGCTCCTTTCCATGTATGAGGTAACTTTCCCTTCCTATAATATTCTATCCTTTAGTGCAGGGCTGTTCATTATATCCTTTAGTGCAGGGCGGTCAAACTAGCAGGCCAGATGCTTCACACGCTGGTCACACCCACACCCGGTTTAGCTAAGGGGGAAAAAGTCGTGATACGTCACGTGACAAAGCCATGACGATGTGAATTCGATGCCCTTGCTTTAGTGGTTGAAGAAGTTCATCTTCGAAGCATTTATAATATTGGCTTGTAAGACCATATGGACCTGGAGATTTCATTTTTTAATAGCTTCTAATATTTCAAAGGTAGTTACTGGGTTATTCATAAATTGTCTCTGAGTTTGTGAGAATTTAGGCAACCATTGTCTCAACATATATTCAACTATTTTAGACATATCTAACTCCTGCTTTTTAGACAAATTGGAATAAAAATTATGAAAATTTAATCTCACCTGTTACTACATTGTTGCCTTCACAATTTTTCTCATTGTCTTTTCCCTTTCCTTTCTCAGTTTATATGCCAACCATCTTCCTGATTTGTTTGCAAACTCAAAGTGTCTTTGCTATTGCTGTAACAGTTTAATTTGATGTAAAATTTTATAGTCCATAGGTGTCTTTTGCAATTCAATTTGTTTCTGTCTAATTTCATTTAGTATCTTTTGCATCTTTTCCTGAGATTTTGTTTTCTTCTCTAGGTGAATTATATTGTATAAAATAACCCCTCATAACTGCTATATTAAAATCCCAGTCATTAAATTTGTCCCTTTACCTAAATTATTATCAAAATATATATTTAATTTCTTTTTACAGTCCTTTACAATCATTTCCTTTTGCAAAATAGATTAATCTCCATCTATAACTCAAACTCTTTTTTCTAAATACCAAAAGAACCGGGTTATGGTTAGAAAAAGATTTAAGTAAAATGTCAACTTTTAGTATCTTATTTGCAAGGTTTTTAGAAGTCCGTATCATATCAATCCTTGAAAAAGATTTATGTCTTTCTGAAAAAAAGGTATATTCTATAGCAGCGCCGTATTTTTACCTCCATGAATCAATTAATGGTAAATTGTCCATCATCTCAAAAAAAAGTGTTTGGTAATTTACCCTGGGAGGATTTAATCCCACTCCAAACCCCTAGCATAGGCCAATATTCATATAAAAAGGGTAGTAATTGATCCATAAGACGTTAAAAAAATACTTTTATCATCATTTGGCACATAGAATCCAACTACTATTAATTTTATTCAGTTAAGTTCAATTTCCACTACTACAAATCTACCATGTTCATCTAATAGAAATAACAGGTTTTAATTGGGTTTTATATATAATATGACTCAATTGATCTTTTTTTTAACTGGCAGATATAAATTCCTCCCCATATTATTTATTTATTAAATATTTCTTATCTTGTTTCTTGATATGTGTTTCTTGAAGGCAAGTTATATCAAAATTGATTTTCCTCTGGTAATGAAATAGTTTTTTTACGCTTAGATGGGCATTTGCCCCAATAATATTCCATGTAATAGACTTAATCTCCATCTTTAGATAAAATAGCCAGTTCCTGTATGAACATTTCAGCCGCATCTTCTTCTTGGTGTCAACCTTTTGAGGTTGATCTACCTCTAATTTCTTGTCTGTATCCAGGTGGGTCCAAAATTAGTTTATGTCTGTTCAATAAATCCTTGGCTTTTTCTATAGAATTCAGTATGAATCTTTGCTCTTGATAAATGAGTATCATTCCTTCAAGTTTATCCCAGTGGAAGGGAATTCTTTTTCTTCTTCAGAATATCAGTAAGAAGAACAGGCTTTCCTTTATCTCAAAATTCTGACAGAAATTTCCTTCAAAACAATTATATGCAGGTTTTCCATTCTTAGTTTGGATTTGAAATGGCAATCGAGAATATGGTCTCTCGTTGTTTTTACAAAATGAACTAAGACATCCGTTGGTAGTTTTCTTTTAGTAACAAATCTGGAGTTTACTCTGTATACTTTGTCTATTTCAAGGTCAAGGATCCCCCCCCAGTTAATTAATTAATTAATCAAGGCTTTAATCATACTTAATCTGAATTCTATAGAAAAAACCAAGGCTTTATTGAACAGACATAAACTAATTTTGGACCCAGCTGGATACAGACAAGAAATTAGAAGTAGATCAACCTCAAAAGGTTGACACCAAGAAGAAGATGCGGCTGAAATGTTCATATAGGAACTGGCTATTTTATCTAAAGATGGAGGAAAAAAAATCATACTTAATCTAATATCCTCTCCAGACAATTCAGAAATTGGTCGAAATCTTAATTGAAATTGTTGTTTCCAAAAGCAATCTTTTGCCCAAATCATACAAAACATCTTTCTTCTCCAGTTTATGCTCCATAAGATCCACACTATCCTTCACCTGTTTAACATCTCTATTCAAATGTTGTATCTCCTCACGAAGTTCTTTTGAAAGCATATCAAGCTTTGATTTCATTGCCTGTTCATATGTTTTAGCTCAGTGGTGAAATCTAAAATTTGTTACTACCGGTTCTGTGGGCATGGCTTGGTGGGGGGGAGGTAATGTGACTGGGTGGGCATGGCCATTTTTTATTTTACTTTTAAAACCATTTTTTCTACAACCTCTTCGAAGAGGTTGAAAAAAAATGCTTTCAAAAGGCTCTGACGATCCCAGTTGAGTTGCCTGATCGGCAGAGGCTTTTTTTCTTTTAAATGCCTCTGACGATCAAAGCTGAATTGCCTGATCGTCAGAGGCATTTAAAAGAAAAAAAGCCTCTGCCGATCAGGCAACTCAGCTGGGATTGTCAGAGCCTTTTGAAAGCATTTTTTTAACAACCTCTTCTGAAGAGGATGTAGAAAAAATGCTTTTAAAAGCCTTTGACAATCCCAGCTGCGCCACGTGATCATTAGAGGCTTTTTTTTTAATTTTTAAAAGCATTTTTTCGGCCGAAGAGGTTGTAGAAAAAATGCTTTTAAAAGTTAAAAAAAAACCTCTGATGATTGTGTGGCTGAGCTGGGCATTGGGGGGGGGGGGTGTTAGGGATTTTTGCTACCGGTTCTCCGAACCACCCGCCTCCATCGTTACCGGATAGGGTGATCCAGTCCGAACCGGGAGCATTTCACCCCTGATTTAGCTGTATATTCATCCAAAAAAGGTCTTAAAGATTTTGCATTTCCTAATATTCTTTCCAGATTCTCTATTCTCTTGCGCGTAGCCATCTTGTAAAATTGTAACTAAAGTTTTGATTTTACAGTTTAAAATTTTAGACTTGTACGTTTATAACGTTAAATCCAATGGGTTGAATAATACTGCTGGAGATTTAAAAAGAATTAGCAATACTACAGTCTTTTGGTTCCCTCGTGTGGTCAAACAGCACCACTGTAACATGAGCTACAGAAAAGAACATAGTCTGTGCCTCTTTGTTTAACAGCTCACACAACTGGTCCAATCAGCTCATACAACTGGTCCAATCAGAAGCAAGTAAAATCAGAACTATTCCTCACCCTCCTCATAGCAAGATCAAAATACCATTTAGGCAGTCTTTAATTTTGGAAGCAAAAAGTTTCAACAGTCAATTAAAGATATAAAATCCTTGAAGATTTAAGTCTAGAAATTTCAAAAGTAGTTTCTGTGATCTCTGAAGCTGACCTGGCTGGAGCCATTTTTCTCCTGCCTCATAGTTGCCATGAACTTTGAAAGGGAGAAGGGAGGGGGGAAGCAGATAGACTGGCTACCCGTCAAAACAAAAAGTTTTCCTGTGGGAACCAAGATCATCCAGCAGATGGCGGAGGAGTGACCAAGCAGCCTCCCAGCTACCTTCATTGGACAATGTGATTGGTGACACTTGGGGAGGGAATATTTGCTCTTTTAATTAGGGGAAAAACCACGGGAACCTTTAGAGTTGGTTTTCATTAGCTGTGCCGATATGGTGTGTCCAGTAAACATTTTCCTTGAGGAATCGACCTGCCTCATAGTTCTGATTTTGGTGGATGCATTACTCGGAACCCTGACAGTTTCCATAGTGATTTCCAGCTTCTCTGTTTTGGTTCGGATACACCAACTCCTTGTTCCAAAGCCATCTCAATTAGCCTTCTTTTTAAAAACAATACTATTTATTTATTTATTTATTTATTTATTTATTTATTTATTTATTTTTAAATTTATATACCGCCCTTCTCCCTGAGGACTCAGGGCGATGTACAGCCAGAATTAAAAAACATGAAATACAAATATTAAAAACAATTAAAATATATATAAATTTGGCCCAAAATTAAAAATACAAACCAATTAAAACATTTAAAATTTCTTCTTAAGCCAGCCCGGCTTGCTGGAAAAAGTGGGTTTTAAGGGCACGGCGGAAGGCACTAAGGTCTTGGATTCTCTTTATCTCTGGGGGCAGCTGATTCCAGAGGGTAGGTGCCCCCACAGAGAAGGCCCTCCCCCTGGGGGTCACCAGCCTACATTGTTTGGCTGATGGCACCCTGAGGAGGCCCTCTCTGTGGGAGCGCACGGGACGATGGGAGGTCGTTGGTAGCAGCAGGCGGTCTCGAAGATAGCTAGGCCCGATGCCATGGAGCGCTTTAAAGGTGATAACCAACACCTTGAAGCGCACCCGAAAGACCACTGGGAGCCAGTGCAGCTCGCACAGGAGCGGTGTTACATGGGAGCGCCATGCTGCTCCCATCACTACCCGCGCTGCTGCATTCTGGACCAGTTGGAGCCTCCGGGTGCTCTTCAAGGGGAGCCCCATGTAGAGAGCTTTGCAGTAGTCAAGGCAAGAGGTGACGAGGGCATGAGTGATTGTGCACATGGAATCCCGATCAAGAAAGGGCTGCAACTGGCGAATCAGGCGAACCTGACAAAAGGTCCCCCTAATTACAGCTGTCAGATGTTCCTCCAAGGACAGCTGCATATCCAGGAGGACTCCCAGATTGCGAGCCCTTTCTGTGGGGGCCAAAGACTCGCCCCCAATAGTCAGCGATGGAGTCAACTGACTATATCAGGATGCCGGGAGCCACAGCCACTCAGTCTTGGAAGGGTTGAGCTTGAGCCTGTTCCTCCCCATCCAGATCCGCACAGCCTCCAGGCACTGGGACATCACTTCAAGGGCATCATTGGGGTGGCCTGGGGTGGAGATGTACAGCTGGGTGTCATCAGCGTACTGGTGGTATCTCACCCCGAAGCCACGGATGATCTCGCCCAGCGGCTTTACATAAATGTTGAACAGAAAGGGCGAGAGGACCGATCCCTGAGGCACTCCACAGATGAGAGGCTTCGAGGTCGATGTCTGCCCCCCTGCCAACACAATCTGCGACCGGTCGGAGAGAAAGGAGGAGAACCACCGCAACATGGTGCCTCCTACCCCCAACTCTTCCAGCCGGTGCAGCATGATACCATGGTCGATGGTATCGAAAGCCGCTGAGAGATCTAACAGGACCAGAACAGAGGAGCAGCCCCTGTCCCGAGCCCTCCAGAGATCATCAACCAACACGACCAATGCCGTTTCTGTGCTGTGCCCAGACCTGAAACCCGACTGGAACGGATCTAGATAAGATGTTTCCTCCAGGAATTGTGGGAACTGTCGCGCGACCACACTCTCAACAACCTTCGCCATGAAGCGAAGGTTGGAGACAGGACGGTAGTTGGCCAATATTGCCGGATCCAGGGATGGCTTCTTGAGGAGAGGCCTCACCACTGCCTCTTTCAAGGCGGCGGGGAAGTGGCCCTCACTCAGCGAAGCGTTGATAACACCCTGGAGCCAGCCTTGTGTAACCTCCCGGGAAGCCAGTACCAACCAGGAGGGACACGGGTCCAGTAAACATGTGGCCGCACTAAGTCTCCCCAAAATCCTGTCCACATCATCGGGAGTCACAGCGTCAAACTCCTCCCAGATAACATTCTCAAGACTATTCCTCGTCACTCTGCCCTGATCTACTATTTTATTAGTTTATCAAAATACAAAGAGAAATTTTAAAAATTAATAGAAAACTGGAGGGGGAAGGAAAAAGAAAATAAGATATAATATGGAAAAAAGAGGGAAAAAGGGAGAAAAAGTATCAACTTCCAACTCTCCTTAACACAGTAGAAGTGTTTTGTCTTCACTACATGTTACTCTGTGTGCTCCTTGACATGCAGCTAACCCACCTATCCTCCAATAAAATAGATCGTATATGTAAATCTGGATGCTTTATTAAAGGAATAGGATAGGTGAAACTGGAAAAATAGAAATACATATAATAAAAATCCAGATACAGAATAAGCAGTGTTGAGTTGCTGGTGACCATAACAATTAACAAATGCAGATAATGGCGAATATCTGTAGCTTGTGTGTAGGATGGTGGTAAAGGTTCATTCTCTGAGCTTGTGGGTTGGTTTCCGAACTTTTCAACCAACATCAAACAGCACCAGTTCAATTGGAGCAATACATATCAGCCACGCTACCACCCGCCACTCTTGTGAGTTCATTGAAGCCTGGCACTCCACAGACAATTCCATCAACAGACACATTGACCCACAACCTGCCTACAAACCCCTCAGAATCCAAATCAACCGCATAGCCAACCAGAGACAGCACCAATCCTCAACCAACCCATGCAACCCAGCAGTTCACCTCCCAATGATCCTGACCTGATGTAATCTCCTTATCACAAGACCCACAGCTGACCCATCACAAGACCCTCACTTAACGCACCCACACCTGAAGCCCTTATAAACAGAAGATCACTGACATTGACATCCCCTAAACTCCATTGAATATGTTATCTAGCCTGGTAATGAAATGTTTGGAAACCAACCCACAAGCTTGGAGAACAAATCTTCACTCTCAAATACAGATAAATCTAAATCTCACCAGCAATGCTGTATGTATGGGATGTGGATTTTTTTCTGCAAAACTAGCAGATCATGAAATTACCACCTTTCTGATTCCATCTGTGAATCTATAACCTTTGGAACCTGGCTCATATCTAATAAACCTAAGTTTCCTGGGCTTTTTCTGTCCTTTTCTTCTGGTGCTTTTGAACTATACACCCAGGTATAACTACCAAATATTCTTAGGTGAGCCAATGAAGGTTTTCTTCCATATAACAGGAAATATGGAGTTTCATTCATAGCAACACTCCATACCCTGTTTATCAAATAGTTGACTGTTTTCATGGCTCCCCCACCCCCCCACCCCCAGTACATTCTACCCATTCCTGCTAGCAGTGAGTCTTTCATAGTTTGTATTACGCCATTCCTTCTTTCAACCACTCGGTTTTCTGCTGGCAAGTACAGATTTGTATGTCTATGCCTTATGCCTAAACTCCTCAGCCACCTTTGGAATTTATCTGACATGAACTCTGTTCTGCTGTTTGTTTGCAGCTGGCATACTATACCACCATATCTGCACTCTACAAGGTTTACCCATTGCCTGAACATTTGCAGTACCTCTGTCTTGCTTTTTAGCACATAGCAAAACTAGTATAATCATCCACTATTACTAGTGCATACCTAGCTCCTCCTAGTGAGGGTGCCATAGGACCAATCAAATCAGCCTGCACTAATTGCAAGACTCTGTTTGTTTGCCTTGAACTTTTCTTACTCACAGGATACTCCTTGGCCTTTGACTCTTTACAAACATTACAATCTAAATACATATTGCATAGTTCTTCAGTTAGGTCTGGCATCTATGTAGTGTTCTGAAGTTTGTATGATCTAATCTCCTGTATAGTAAATGTACAGAATTTTCATCCGTGGGAGTATTTGTAAGTGTTCGTGTACAATCATTCTTTTCCTTTCCTAGTATGTAAAAATTATCCTGCTTAACACCTCATGCACAAATTCTCCTATCTTTCCTTATGGTGTATTGTCCTCCAGCAAATAGTATTTCATATTCCTTACTATCTCTATCTCTATCTCTGTCTATCTATCTATCTATCTATCTATCTATCTATCTATCTATCTATCTATCTGATTTGATTTGATTTGATTTGATTTTTATACCGCCCTTCTCCGGCAGGACTCAGGGCGGTGAACAGCCAAGGTAAAACATAGCATACAAAATTTAAAACAATTTAAAAAGATATTAAATAATTTCGGCCCATAATTTAAAAACACCCCAATAAAATCAATTACAAATTGATATCCACACATATACAATATATACTAACAATATATACCGTACATAAATTATCTGCTAGGGCATGACAAGAAGATAACAATATTACAACAACAAGTTTTTACTTTTACACAAAGTATATACTTAGCCATTTCTATAGCAACAAACCTATTGTCAGGGTTCCAAGTAACACCCATAATGAAAGAAGACTCTGAGGCTAGACATTCCTCAAATTTCCATTTTATTAGCGATGTCATATTGGCACATCTGGGAAAACCCGAATCTGAAAGCTTCCAGGTTTTTCCCACCCAAAAGAAAGTCCCTTCTCCTTCATCCACATGTCCATTACATATTCCAATCAATTCACCATCCCAACTGGAGATGCCTCCCAGCAACACCCCTCCAGGTGCAGGGCAGAGTGACCTTGACTCTCAGAGAAAGGAATGTTGTTATGACTATATATCTCCCCAGTTCCCTACAGTCCCCCCTCTGTTCCAGGCCTGACACCTATCTAATCAGCAAAACCAAAATCAAAGTTTCATTTTTTCCCCATTGCAAGCAGAAAATCCGGAAGCAATTTCCAAATAGAAAAAAATTAAATATATTCTTCTTTGGATAAAATAATTTAACCATCTCTGCTTCTCTTTTCTGTGGGGAATAGTATATACTTCTGTTTACTGATTAATCTTTATAAACTATCATAATTTATATTTTAAAAATTCTCTATATTATTTCAGATTTTTTTAATCCTAATGGGAAAAAAATCACCCCTCCCGGCACAGTGTTTTGTGACAGTCAGAAGTGCTTTACAGATCATAAAGTACCTTTCAGAACCCATTGAGACTACAAACAATTGATAAACAACCAGTTATAAGGGCTATTTGTAATGATTTTGTGATGTAATAGTCTAATAGTTCTTTTGTTCTGCATACTTATCTTGATTTTGTCTTTTCTTTTCAGGACTTTCCATTTCCAAGGTTTACGACTAGATGAAGCTTTAAGACTCTACCTAGAAGCCTTTCGTTTGCCAGGAGAAGCTCCTGTGATTCACAGGCTATTGGAAGCCTTTACAGAATATTGGCATGTATGTTTTGAATTGCCCTATATCTTTGTTCTTAAATAGTATATTAAGTAATGGAATTGGAATGAAGAATTCTTTTTTCTATGCTTACTTTCATCATTGTGGAAAAAAATAACTGATTTTGGTTAGGTTATATTCACTTAATTTTTTTGTGTGGGTGGCTGTGGCTGAATTCATATATCAACTATGATTTATTACCCAAACATAAGAAAAATCAAACAAATCAGACTATAACTGACAATTCTATGTTAATTTTCTATTTGAAAAATATCCCAAACTGACAGCAAGATAGTAAATGATAAAATGAAGTACAAATAATATAACGGTAGAAACTGGGACAACACTCACATGATAAAATGGTCTGAATTGGGATTGGGTATGATATTTACTCTAAAGTAACACTAAATTTTTCTTCCCTAAAATTAAGTGTGTATGGAGTCAGTGGAGGTAGATCAAAATGGTATATTTTTTGAAATAAGACAAAGTATTATTGAAAGTAAACAAATGTACAAGAGACATAAATGTGAGGATGTCTGCTGCAAACATTGCAAGTAATAAAAAGAGGTGGATGAGACTGGAAGTTTTCTCTATATTTATCTGGAAGTAAAAACATAGAAATCAATTGAATAAAATTGCTGCAAATCTAATTATATTCCTTTATCCTTGCACCTTAGCACACATGACTATCATCCAGTTTCTTGGTTATAAATAGAAAAAACAGGTTTTCCCCAGTTTCTATTCCAATTTGTAACTTTGGCTAAATGTATCTATCCTCAATATAATAGCATTGTATGGACTGAGTGGAATTTTAAATAAGTCTTAAATTTGCTGAACTTGAACTTCTGCATTCTCTTGAACTGTACTCCAGAGTGATTTTTGTGAGAATGTGTACATATGGATGGGGAACTATTAACTTTACAAAAAGTTACATTATTTTACAGATAATTATTAATTTATAATCAATAAAGTTAATTGAATGTTTGTCTTTGCCCTGTTCTTTTTTGGAGCATGGCCTACAGAGGAAATCATGGCCTACATTTGGAGCATGGCCTACAGAGCATCACACCGGGTGGCTGCTCTTCTGGTTTCTGGCGCTTCGCCACGCGTGAAGACCAGCTGGCCGGCACGCCGGAACCCAGAAGAGTAACGGGCGACGGCTTGTGTGCCCGGAGAAATGGCTCTGCGTGCCATAGGTTCGCCATCATGGGGCTAGGCCATTCTAAAATATTGATATTCTTTTGTTGATTTGGAGGTATGCTTTGGTTCATTGTCACTTTAAAAGATGAAATTCCTCTTCATCCTCAGCATTTTATCAGAGTGTCACTACTTCTCTGCCCTTATAGCTTTTGCAGATAACTGCCCTGTGACTCTGTTTTAAGTCACAAGAGCCCCCCAGAATAGAGGGAGCTTGGAGAATCTCTTACAGGGGTGTGCAAAGCAATTTGCTCAGAATCTATTGGGGGACAGAGTTGCTCAAAGTTGGATGCCAGCCTTGTTGCAGATCCAGAATGGATGCCTGGGGAGGAGTTTTGCTCCACAAGTTACATCAGTTGCCAGGATGCTTCTGGCTCCAATTCAAGGCACTGGTTTGACCATTAAATCCCTTTATGGCACTGAGGTATTTGAGAGATTGTCTCTCCCCAATTGCATGTACCACTTCCATTACATCTTGCAGTTAAGGCATGCATGCTATGTCCCTTAAGTCATCTGGATCTAAGACCATGATGACGAACCTATGTCACGCGTGCCAGAGGTGGCACGCGGTGCACACATGCGCAGGGCCGGGGCACATGTGCAGGGGGCATGCGCCATTGCATTTTGGGGGTTCAGGTACACTTTGGGCACTCGGTCTGGAAAAGGTTAGCCATCACTGATCTAAGATGACTCCATCATAATTAATATTCACCTTCTCCTGTGCCTTGGTTTTTATATTTTAATACTGTTTGTTTTATATTTTTAATAACTTTTTATATATTTATTGTTTTAGATATTGTTGCACATTGTCCAGAGTCATTATTTGTGAGATGGGCAGCCTTATAAATTTGATTAAATAAATACACACATAAACATATTTTCAAGATCGAAATGTGCTTTTGCTGTTGCAACCATTATCGCTTTTCAGCTTGCCAAAGAACTAGGAAGGAGGGAAGGGGAAATGGAATATAGGCTCCAGACAACAAGAAGACGAATGTGGGAGCCAAGGACACTGCAGCAAGTGTTTGCAAAAGGCAAAGACTTTTTCTCACAATATCGTGAGGCTCAATTGGACCATGTGATCGGCACTAACAGAGGGACGGAAAATCCTATACTAATTATGTGGGTTTGTGTGGGAATTAGTTAGATCTGGTTTGACCTAATCAGTGCTGAAATGATGTACTCAGTAAAGTTGTGCATTCAGAGATTGGATCGTCTTGCTCGTGCTTTCTTGATTGGCTTCGTCAGGCAGAACATTGACACATAGCTTGATTAGTAAATAAATAAATAAATACACATATGCATATACATTTGCAATTGAGTCATATATACAAATTTGGTAGGAGGAAATACTTTCCAAATTGATTTTATTGGGAATTGCCAATCCTAGATTGGCAAACCTAGGCAGGAAATCTGGGCAATTCATAGGACTATTTTGTGTGGATTTATAAACAATTTTCTATTTACTCTTTATTTTTAGAGGGGGAGTGGCTTAAGTTCTTGGCATTTTCCTTTCAGTTATGTTCAATATTATAGTTACATCTGCTTTCCATTCTCATTCTCTTTTCAGAAATCAAATGGGACTCCATTTGCTAATAGTGATGCCTGTTTTGCTCTAGCCTATGCAGTTATCATGCTGAACACTGATCAGCACAATCATAATGTTCGCAAGCAGAATGTACCTATGACATTAGAGGTGAGATATTTCTTCTTCGTGGAATTTGAATATTCTGATTGTTTTTCTGGTGTGTTGGGCTTTATTAAGATTATGTTTTCATCCTCAGCTTTCTTGTTCCTATTTCTTTTCTTTTCAATAAAAGGACCAGGAAAATATTTAAAAATAGAAAATAAAGTTCTTATAAAAAGCGGTAAAACAATTTCCTTACTGTAAGCGTCCAGGGTAAATCAGATCACTTTCACTAATGTAGGAAAAAATCTTCATGCCATTGACTTCCTTGTGATAAAAACAAAAGTGTTTTGTTGTTCCAGAAAAAAAGCAGTAATAAAGAATAAAAACTTCATGTTTATAATCCACCAAAGTGTGTGTGTGTGTGGGGGGGGGGTGGTGTAAGAATAGTTCAGCATTCCACCAGAACATTTAAAATGTAAAGCAAAAAGAAAAGAAAAGAATTTCAAATTTGGGAGGCACGCTTAAAAATTCGAACTAAAAGGTGGAGACTTGACTCTTCGGCCATAGATGGTGGCAAAATCAGCTGTTTGTCAGTATGGAAAAGAAAACTATCAGAGCGCCATTTTCAGAGGATCTCTTGCTTCTATTTTTCTGCTTTTTTTCTTTGAATTGTAGAAACTTTTAGAAACTAATCCCAAAATCTTCCAAAGATATGTGTTACCTCTGAATTTCATAAGAAATTATTCAAAATATATCACAATAAAGGTTATTTGCAGAATTCAGAATTTATCAGAAAGTAATGTACTTTCATTGATAATTACAGGAATTCCGAAAAAATCTGAAAGGAGTAAATGGTGGCAAAGATTTTGACCAAGACATGTTAGAAGATATGTATTATGCTATCAAGTAAGTATAAATTAATCGTTGGAAGGAGAGAGTTATCAGAGCAATCTGATTTTTTAAAAAGCTACTTTGATGTAGTGGCTAAAGGGCTAGCCTAGCAGCCAGTAGTAGACAGTGAGTTCTAGTCCTGCCTTAGGCATGAAAAACTGTCTGGGTGTCTTTGGGCTATTCACAGTCTTTCACCTCACCTCACAGAGTTGTTGTTGTGGGGAAAATAGGAAAAAAGAAGCATATTGATACATTTACCAGTTGGTGTTGTATATGAAAAATGTGGTATAAAAATGAAATAAAATAAAATCTTAGCATATTTGCTACAGTGCATCTTAACAATTGATCATTTAATGTTTCTGTATTCATCTTTGATAGAAATGAAGAGATTGTGATGCCCGATGAGCAGACAGGTTTAGTAAAAGAAAACTATGTATGGAGTGTGTTGTTGCATCGTGGAGCCACTGAAGAAGGAGTTTTTCTGCATGTTCCACCTGGCAGCTATGATCATGACCTCTTTGCCATGACCTGGGGACCTACTGTTGCAGCTCTTTCCTATGTTTTTGACAAGAGTTTAGATGAAACAGTTATCCAGAAGACTATTTCTGGTTTCAGGTAACTTTTCTTCACAGTCTACAAAATTATTTTATGTACCATATCCTTATTTTGACCAAAAAACCTTGGATGTTAAGCATGCTGATATTTTCCACAAAGGCATACAGTATTTAACAATGGCATGTTTAAAATGTATCCACTAATCTTCGATGTCTACACTATCGTGCAGTAGCTGTTGAAATCTATTAGTCAATGTAAATTGGAACTGCACAACAACTGCAACATCTTTCAATTTCTTGACTGCAAAAGGACATATTGTTTGGCATTGTTGTATTTTCTTTAACCTGAATCACACCATGACTAGGTAACGGTCTGAGTTCACATCTGACCGTAGTAGGTGTATACATCTAGCAACATCAAGTACTGTTATGTCCTTATAAGGACATCCGCCCGGATTGGCTGCCAGCCACCGGGCGGGAAAGTTTGAATCCCTGTCAGGGGGCGGTGCGTCTGCCGGAGCGAATATAAGGAGAGCTCCGGCAGCGCACGGCAGCCTTGCTACTGTTGCTGTTTAATAAAGTTACTTATGTAACGAGCTGGTCACGTCTTCATTCCTGCGCCGATCTAACACTGGCGACGAAGGACTAGAGAGAAGAAACGAACCTTGTGGCGCCAAGCCAACAAGACCAAGACTCCGGCACCGAGAACCACAGTAGGCATTTCCAAAGGCATGGCATCCGCTGAAGTCACTTTGCCAGCCCTTGCTCCTTTCCGCCCAGGGAAGGACAAGTGGAAATCCTACGTGGTCAAATTTCGGCAATACCTGAGAGGCAACAACATCAGGGACGCCGACGATGACCGTAAGAAGGGCATCTTCTTGGCCAACTGCGGCTCCGAAGTCCTCGACATGGCAATCGATCTCGTAGCACCACGAGACATCGAGGAAGTGCCATGGGCAGACCTGCTGCAGATCCTGGAAGACCACTATGCCCCAACGGGAACACCAGTGGCGAACGTTTCACCTTCCATCAGAGGGATCAGAAGGAAGGTGAGACCATCAAAGAATTCGTGGTCGCCCTACGCCAGATCGCAGCCAGCTGTGAGTTTGACCACGTGGACAACGCCATCGCTGACCGCGTGGTTTTCGGCATGAGGGACAGGGGCCTCCAAAAGAAATTCCTGAGCAGAAAGAAACTCGTGCTCAAAGATGTGGTAGAGGAAGCCACCGCATCCGAAATCTTGGAGAAAGCAGCCGCCGCAGTAAGCAGAGCAAAGGGAATCCACAAGATTCGCTCCACAGCGCAATCGTCAACAGAGGATTCCACAGCTGGATCCGAATCAGAGGGAGAATCCACCGTCCACAAGGTATCCAGACCCCCAAGGCGGGAAACCGCCCAACGGAACTACAAGGGGGAGCGCTGCGCCAGCTGCAGAGGGGACCATGCCAGAGCAACCTGCAAGTGGAGAGATGCGACCTGCCGACGCTGCAACAGAAGGGGTCACATCGCCGAAGCTTGCAGAGCTGAGGAACCAGCCCCAGAGCCCTCCAGCCACCGTCCCCGCGAGAATCGGAAGGATTACCAGAGATCATCCAAACGGTCCTCTGGCCCTTCCAGACGCAGAGACGACGAATTCCCCCGGAGCGGAGCGGTCCACCAGACGACCATCGCACACACGACCTCAGACAATGCCACCAAGTTCCACGTGACCATCCACGTGGAGGGAGCACCCTGCAAAATGGAGGTAGACTCGGGCTCGGTCTACTCCATCATGGACTGGCAGCAGTTGAAGCGCCTGCAACCCAGCATCACCAAGCGAGAGCTGAAGCCACTACACTCCAAGCTCATCGACTTTGGGGGAAACCCCATCGGAGTGTTAGGAAGAGCCAACATCCGAGTCACCTACAAGCAGTTCGAAGGCAGGCTCCCCATCACCGTCGTAAAGGACAGCCGACCGAACCTGCTAGGAGTGGAGTGGTTCAAGCCGCTGGGGCTTTCAATCGAAGGCATCAACCAAATTTGCAGGGACGAACTCGACAACCTCATCGAAGAGTTCAAGGAAGTCTTCGATGGTAAGCTGGGGAAATTTGTGGGGAGGCCAATCTCTTTCAATCTGGATAAGGGAGTCACCCCGATTAGGCTCAAGCCCCACCGAGTCCCATTCGCCCTGCGGCCTAAAGTAGACGAACAGCTGGATAAGCTGATCGCCCAGGGCGTCCTGGAACCGATCGATCATGCCTCATGGGAGACCCCCATTGTGATCCCACTGAAGCATGGTGTTGGCACAGAGCGCATACCCAGTCCCAGTAGTGCAACACCTGCTGCATTCCCTGGGATCAGGCTCAATATTCGCTAAACTGGACCTGGCCCAGGCTTACCAGCAATTGCCAGTGGATGAAAAAACGGCGGAGGCACAAACAATTGTCACGCACAGGGGGGCATTCAAATGCAACCGCCTCCAATTTGGAGTCAGCGCTGCCCCCGGCATCTTCCAATCCATGATGGAACGCCTGCTCCAAGGTGTTCCAGGGGTGGTGCCTTACTTCGACGATGTGCTCATCTCTGGGGACTCAAGAGCCCAACTTCTTGAAAGGCTCAGGCTTGTCCTGCAGCGGTTCAAGGCCAAGGGTTTGAGAGTCCGGCGGGACAAGTGCATCATAGGAGTACAGGAAGTCGAGTTCCTGGGCTATCTCATTGATAGCACGGGCATCCACCCCACCAAATCAAAAGTGGAAGCAATCCATGAAGCGCCGAGCCCAAAAAACAAAACGGAGCTTCAGGCTTTCCTTGGGTTGCTCAACTTTTACGCCATCTTCTTAAAACAGAAAGCCACAGTTGCTGAGCCACTCCACCGCCTGCTGGGGAAATCGGCGTCCTGGAAGTGGGGCCAGGAAGAGGAAGTAGCGTTCCGGGCCATCAAAGGACTATTGACGTCCAAAAGCGTCCTCATCCAATACAGCGAGACGCTCCCCATCAAGCTGACCTGCGACGCGTCGCCATACGGGGTGGGGGCAGTTCTCAGCCACGAGCTGCCCAACGGCACGGAAGCCCCCATCGCCTACTTCTCGAAAACCATGTCCGGCGCAGAGCGGAACTACAGTCAGCTGGACAAAGAAGCCCTGGCAATCGTGGCAGGAGTGAAGCGCTTCGACGAATACCTATACGGAAGACGTTTCACCATAGTCACCGACCACAAGCCACTCCTGGGACTACTCGCAGGCGACCAACCCACCCCAACCTTCATGTCCCCGCGGATGACGAGATGGGCCATCTTCCTGGCCGGCTACTCCTATAGGCTCGTGCACCAGCCAGGCACAGCCATAGGAAACGCCGACGCACTCAGTAGATGCCCATCGAAGAACCCGGTGGAAGACCCAGCCCCCACGCTCCATCTATTCCACATAGATGACGACGCCAGCTGTCCAGTCTCCTCCGCAGATGTGGCCGCACACACCCAGAGAGACCCCACCCTCCGCCAAGTAAGGTCCTGGATCCTCAGGGGGTGGCCATCGGAACAAACGGAAGAGAGGTTCAGCCCGTTCACCAGGAAACAGAAGGAGCTGTCCACCATAAAGGGCTGTCTGCTATGGGGAGACAGGGTGCTGATTCCAAGCACCCTGCAACAGCGGACGCTAGAGACACTGCACAACGGGCACCCGGGCATCGTACGCATGAAGGCCCTGGCACGGAGTTACGTCTGGTGGCCCTCACTGGACAGAGAGATCGAACAATGGGTCTCCAGATGTGACCCGTGCCAAGAAGTCCGCCCCGCGCCACCGCAATCCGAAGTCACGAACTGGGAGACCCCCAGCAACCCCTGGTCGAGGGTCCACGTCGACTTCGCGGGCCCGATGCAGGGGCGACACCTTCTCATCGTGGTAGATGCCTTCTCCAAGTGGCTCGAGGTGATACCCATGGCATCTACCACAACAGAAGCGACGATCCGAGCCCTGCGCCGCCTGTTTGCCACACACGGACTACCGGACGTGCTGGTCTCGGACAACGGCCCCCAGCTCACATCCCTGGCCATGGAGTCCTTCCTGGCAGGACTGGGCATCCACCATGCCCTCTCCGCTCCGTACAGGCCGGCCGGAAACGGACAAGCGGAACGGATGGTCCGGCTCACAAAAGAAGCCCTCACCAAGATGGGCCCGGGAGACTGGCAAGAACGCATCGACAACTTCCTCCTCACCCAGCACATCACGCCGCATGCCACCACCCACAAGAGCCTGGCCGAACTCCTGATGGGCAGAAGGTTGAGGTCACCCTTGGACCGGCTGCACCCCCAATACAGCCCGGAAGTGACCGCAACCGCCAGCCGGCCGCTTCGCGCTTTCAGCAAAGGAAATTCAGTTTTCGCGCTGAATTTCAACGGCTCTCCTAAGTGGCTGAAAGGGAAGATTGCCAGCACAACCGGCCCCAAATCCTACACCGTCGAGTTGGAAGATGGACAGGTCGTGAGACGTCACATCGACCAACTCCGGAAAAGGTGGGGGGGAGCACACGAAAACCAGCCTGACGAGGGAGGCCTGCAACACCCAGACGGGGTAGGCCTACAACACCCCAGCGAGGTAGACCTACCATACCCAGACGAGGTAGGCCTACCACACCCCTACGAGGCAGAGCAACGCCATCCCGACGAGGTCGGCCCAGCACACTACCAGGCACTGTCACGCCGGCAGTGCAGCGAGGTAGACCGGGGCCAACCGCACGGGGGATGGCAACACCAACCCGGCCAGGTGGGCACCCGGCACAACAGGCCCAGGGACCCCCGACCCAGCCCGCAGGTAGACCGGGACCTGCCCAGAAGGGAAGCACCGCACCCTACCAGTGAAGGCAACCCACGGCAGCCCTACCAGGGAGACCTCAACGCAAGGCGAGTAGACCGGGGACCATCGCAGATGGGCACACCACAGCACATGGGCGAGGGTGGCACACGACTCCCCGGCGAGAGGGACCCCCGCCCAACGCAAGAAACAACCCGGCAACAACAACCCAACCCAGACGATCCCAACCACCAACTGGCGGTAGACCAGGGACTAGGGGGAAGGGAAAGCCGACAACAACCCGGCCAGGGAGGCCTGCAACACCCCGGCAGGGAAGACCTCCACCGACCCGTGGAGGTATCCCCACAACGACACCCCGACCAGGTCGACCACCACCAACCCGACGGGGAAGGCCAACGCCTGCCGGGCCAAGGAGACCTGCGCCAACCCTGCAAGGTCGGACACCGCTACCCGAGCCAACACCACCCACAGCGGGCAGACCGGACCCAAGGGCACCGGCCCGAACCACCCTCCAGACCACAGCGGGCCGGGCCGCAGCAGAACCGCAGCCACCGGGAGACCGAGGAAGAGCAAGTGACAGCCGGGGTCTTACCGAGACTCAGACGCTCTTCCCGGGTCGGAACCGAACAGCACCGCCGAGGCGAAAGATCCACAGGCCAGGAGGAAGACCACCAGAACCAGCCATTCAAGGTCTGCGGTCCGGCCGGAGGCGCTGAGGGTGACCCCGCACACTCGCCAGCCGAACCGAGCCCGGTTCCGGGGAAGGATCCAGGAGCCACAGGAACCCCGTCCATCCAGGGCGGGGACACGGGAGAAATGAGACTGCGCAGGTCAAGTAGGGTGCCTAGGCGTCCTACGTACCTGCAGGACTACGTCACGTTTATTGACGAACACTGAACTTTTTTTTCTTTGGACTAGGGGGGAGGAGTGTTATGTCCTTATAAGGACATCCGCCCGGATTGGCTGCCAGCCACCGGGCGGGAAAGTTTGAATCCCTGTCAGGGGGCGGTGCGTCTGCCGGAGCGAATATAAGGAGAGCTCCGGCAGCGCACGGCAGCCTTGCTACTGTTGCTGTTTAATAAAGTTACTTATGTAACGAGCTGGTCACGTCTTCATTCCTGCGCCGATCTAACAAGTACCATTGCCTAAAAATACATATATAGTTGATTTTGATGCTTGTGGAACTGTCAGGAGAGTGCCATCCTGCCTTGAGAATGCGGTTATGTTCAAAATAGGTGTTCCCAATACATAAACCGTTCATACCACAGAATAAGGTGAGGTGTTCACCATTATCATTCATTTGTATAGCTGAACCGTGTAGCCCTAGAACATGTTCTATGCTATGTTTCTGTCCATCAATCTGGGCATTCAGGTCTCCGATAACCAATTTTAAACAGGCCGTTGTCAACAGTGCCAATGTAACAGTAGGGTGACATCAAGGTTCATGGAGAGAACAGTGGATTCTAGATGATATCTAGAAATTCATTGACAAACACAGGATTGCGAAACATCAACAGGATCAGGCAAAGACATTGACTGAAAGAATAGTAGCAAAGGACAAATACAGAGACCTGGACTGCCAGGTTAAGCAGAGTTGCCCGGTTGATAAGCGCAAGAGCATTGAGGCACAAGAGGCAGTGGATAGGAATGATATGAAGATAATATATCATATTGTTTTGCAATCTAACCAATGCAAGAGGAAGTCTTGATGTTCCTATTAAAAATAAGAATGGAAAAGTTTTGTTTAAAAATGAAGACCAAGAGGCGAGATGGGTAGAACACTTCAAAAAAAAACCCATTTAATCAGCCAATCCCCAATATGACCTATGATTTTAGTAATGCTGATTCCATTGCACTACTCAATATTGAACTGAGCATGATTACAATCTATGAAGTTCAATGGGCAAATAATGCATTGAAGAATAATAAAGCTGTCAACATAGACGAGATCTTGGCAGAACTTTTGAAAGCTGGCGGAGATCTGGTAATGGAGCTGATTAGATTATTAAACATGTGTTGGCACACACAATGCTTTCCTGACAATTGGCAAAAGAGAGTTATTGTTAAAACTTCCCAAGAAGGGAATCTCAGAATCTATAATAACTGGAAAGTTATCACTTTTCTTTCTGTACCTGGCAAAGTGTTCTCAATCGTTCTCCTTAGACTCCTGCAAGGAACAATTGATAAAATGCTATGGGAGGAACAGACTGGGCGTCTGGGTTCTAAGTAATAACCCCAACAAAGAAGACTTTGAGGCTTGAATTCCTTCAAAGTTCCATTTTATTAGAGATGTCATATTGATACATCTGGGAAAACCCGAATCTGAAAGTTTCCAGATTTTCCCTACCCTAAAAAAGGTCCCTGCCCAGCACCCACATGTCCATCACATGATCCAATCAGGCACCATCCAAAACTGGAGATGCCTCCCAGTCACCTCATCGCAGCTGCAGGGCAAGGTGGCCTTGACTCTCTGAGAAAAGAATGTTAGTTTGACAACATATTGAGTTATTGATTTATTGGTTCGATTTATATGCCGCCCTTCCCGGAGACTCAGGGTGGCTCACAATGTGTTAAGCAATAGCCTTCATACTTTTGTATATGCCTGCTTAGTAGGGCTTTCGCCCCCCCCCCAAGTAGTGTTCTTTTTTATAAAAAGTCAGCTTATTGCCCCTACAATCCGGGTCCTCATTTTACCTACCTCGGAAGGATGGAAGGCTGAGTCAACCTTGAGTCTGGTGAGATTTGAACTTGCAGTAATTGCAGGCAACTGGTGCTACTTTAACAGCACTTAGTCAGTTGTGCCACCAAAGACTCTTTATCACCCATATCATTCTATGAAATCCCACCTCCCATTTTCCCATCATAGAAAATGTGGCAGGCCTAAGGCCCAAATGTAAAAGATGGCTTCCAGGTCTGACAGACCCCCCCCCCCCCCGAGAAAATCGTGTCCTGGAATGAGAGTAGTACAAGGAGTTAAAATCATACAGTTAACCCCCACCCCCGCCCCCCGGAGGACCCTTTGGCTTGTCAGGATATTTCTCATGGAATTGCTTAACCAATCTGTCTGCCTTCACATCCCAACTCTTAACCCATGTAGCTTCAGACGAAGGGTACCCTTTCCAACGAACTAAGTATTGTAAACGACCCCTATAGTCTAGAATCTAAATTTTTTTCAGTTCATAATGAGTTTCTCCTTGCACTACTGTAGGAGGTGGTGGTGGTTGGGTCTGAGGTCTTAATCTAGACCCAAAGGCTGGTTTCAGCAGGCTACAATGAAACATGGGATGTATTTTCCCTAGAATGCGCGGGAGGCTAAGTTGAACTGTCACAGGGTACTTTTACTATTGGGAAAGGACCTAAAAACTTATGTCCTAATTTTTTGCTAGGCAGCCTCAACCGTATGTATTTAGTCTCAACCGTATGTACATGTGGTTGATAGGAAAACTTTATCTCCCACATGGAAGGTGGGTTGAATAGAGTGGTGCTTGTCTGCCTGCTTTTTATATTCCTCCGCAGCTTCTGCCAGTGCTTTCTTTATATTTTCCCACCCCTTTTTCAAGGACTCCATTCACTCTGCCAAAGACATAGAAGAAGGTGGTTCCCTGGGTAGTTCAGGCATGGGGACAAATTCCATGCCACTGGTAACTTGAAAAGGAGTCAGTCCAGTGCTGCTATGCAGTGCGTTATTGTAAACCACTTCTGCAAACAGTAACAAGTCTGTTCAGTTCTCTTGTTGGTAATCCATATAGCATTTTATATATTGCTCCACCATTGCATTTGTTCGTTCCGCCACGCCGTTCATACTCAGATGAAAAGCCGAGCTAAGTCATTGCGTGGATCCGATGGACCTCAGGAACTCTCTCCAGAACTTGGCCATAAATTGGACTCCCTTGGTCTGAGATGATTCAGCAGGGTATTCTTTGCAGGCGGTAGATGCGTTTGATGAATAGTTTAGCCAGCTTCTTCGCAGAAGGCAGTCCGGAGCAAGCAGTAAAGAGGGCTTGCTGGGAAAATAAATCAATTACTGTCCAGATTATTGTGTTCCCCCCATTTTCTGGGAGTTCAACTATAAAATCCATTGCAATGTCTTCCCAAGGTCTACTGGGGCTTGCCACTTGCTGGAGAAGTCCAGGGGGTTTTCCTGGTCTCAATTTCATGGCAGCACAGGTGCCATAGCTCTTTACATAGTTTTCCACACCTGCTTTCATTTTGGATTCTTCAGGAATCCAAAGTGACCGCCTAGTTTTGAGTCATGGCTGCACTGTAACACCTCTAGTCTCAAGCTTGCAGGGACATACAGTTTAGAAGCTTTCCATGCTAGTCCATCACTCATAGTCAAGACATTTTTATTGTCTGTGAGCCAGGGGTCGGCTGGCAGCATGGCTTTAATGTAACTTTAATTTAATTAACTTTAATTTAACAAAGATTAATTAGTTAATTACGTTAGATAATTACTTAATTAGTTAAGTATGTTAGAATCTTCTGATGAATCTTGGAGTTCCATCTTCTTCAGTTTAATTTCTTGTAACATATTTTGGATGTTTTTCATCCATCTTCCTCTTAATTGCTGCATTGTATTCTATAAAATGTCCTTGTATCACAACCTTACAAACTGTTGTCAAATTGGTTCCCTTACCCAGTGATGGGTTGCCCTCCCGGTTCGCACCAGTTCTATAGAACCAGTAGTAAAACCGGCGGGAGGCCCTGCCCACCGACCCCAACATCACCAAAATGTAGCAAAATAGCTCAACATGTTGGAAATGCAAGAAATCCCAAGGAACATATTATCATCTATGGTGGATGTGCCCGGTAGCAGAAAAAATCGTTTTAAAAGTTAAAAAAAAAAGTTGGCTACGTCCAGAGAACCGGTAGTAACAAATTTTACGTTTCACCACTGCTGCAGATCCTCTCCGCCTCTTCCTGATTTAGCTTCCCTTTGGATTGGGGTTGTCTGTGACCCCCAAGTTCTCGCTGGCTGCGGGGCTTTCCCTCCCCCCTTGTCATCCAGTGCAGTAACTCTTCCTTCGGCAGAATCTTCACCTGTGAAATGAAATGGGTGTGGGTGTCCGTGTGGCCGGACAGATGCTTCCAGCCGCAGAGGAGGAATCAGCAGTTCTGCACTGGGGAGAGAAAGCGTTTATCTCGGACTTTGGAGGTGGGAGGGGCCCAGAACAAGGGCCCACACCAATGAGAGAAAGTTTTGCAGGGAGAGAGAAGCGGAGGAAGTGGGAGGGGGGATCTTGGCCTGAATAACCAACTTGGGCTTCTTCTATCGACGGAACTCTCTCCTCCAGTGGGTGAAGTCAAGGGAAACTTTGCCCGGAGACTGATGATGCTGCAGAAGGGAGAATTCTCATTGGTCCTTTCACTTTTCTGGACACTCCCTATTCCAAAGTTCTCTGAAGCCCCATTCTTGGTTTGGCAGCATTTCTGCGATTCCTTCGCTTTGCGGAGAGAGGGAATAAGCGGGGAATTCCACTGCCTGAGCCAAAGTGATCTTGAGACACGTCATTTTCTCAGTGGGAGAAACCCTTAGGAGGGGAGGGGTGAGGCGGAGCCTGGCAAGGGAGGCCAGGAGGCGGGGACAGGGACAGGCAATTCAGCCAGTTCGCTGAACTGCATATAAAATTAACAAACAGTTCTAGCGAGCCGGGGAGAACCGGATGAATCCCCACACTACATCCACCCCAAGGAAGCCACCAGCTGCTCTACTACCACCGTCATTAGCCTCATGGTTCCACATACCATTGGGTCGTTGACTCTGCTGCTGTTGCTTTCCAGGTCGGTTTCAGGTCCTTGGTTGGAGTTCCCTTGTCATCATTAGATGAGGGGGTGAACACTATGACTTCAACCCCCTTGCTTGCTGCTTTTTGGGGTTTGGAGACTGGATTCCCTTTCCTCAGGGAATCCTTCAGGGTGGCTGGTATCCAGCGTGGAGGAGAGTAATCAATAGCTCGATGGTCTTCCTTGCCACATTTTAACCCTCTGTTGTGTGTCGCCTAGGGCTAGGATCCCTCCTGTCTTTGGAAGGTCTCTCCTCTCTGCAGCACTGAAGTGTTGCGGTTCCCTCCCTGGGGTTCGTGGGACAAGGCTAGGTAAATCTTCACCTCACCAGCCAGGACGTACTATCCTTGGAGAGTTTTGAGAGACCCGGAGAATAAACAGATGTATAGAACGTCCTGATTTACGCCCAGCTGGAAGTATTGCATGAGTATTTCTTGGGGCCAGCCCAGAAGTTTCCTGGCCAGCCCACAGAATTCCTGAATATAGGCTGCAAGCATCTGCATCATGTAGCACCATGATCCAGTGGGCTGCTTCACCCTCCAAGGTCCTTATAATGTAGTGCACCTTAGTTTCATAATCTGGGAGGCCCAGTCCATATTCTGCCATGAAATCCCAAACTCTGGTGAGGAGAATTCCCAGTTGTTTCGCCTCCTCATTGAACTTTACCTCCAGCTCTGGTGGCTGGTGGTCACCTTGTGCCCCCGGGGCAGCTGGTGCTGGCAGCACTGCAGGAGCCAGCGGGGACAGGGATTGGCAACTGCCTCTGGTCTCCAGTCAGCTGCCAGGAACACTCTAACTGTGCCAGCTCAAGACATGTCTCTGGGTGTCGTGTTCTGGGCCCAGATTCTTGGGTGAGATCACTGCTGCCAGAGGGCCCTCTAACTCCCCAGGGATCATTTAGGGTCAGTCCCTCATCAGTGAGGTCTCTCCCAGTTTTTCGAGTGACTAGGCGGGGGCATCGACCTAAGCATGGGGCTGGGCTGCTCCAAGGGAATGCCGGTTAAAAGTTCTCAACATCTTTGATGGGTTCAAGTGGTGGTCCAATGGTTGTCCCATGACTCTCCTTCTGGGTTTGCCATGGATGCTGCCATTCCTCTGGGCGGCACAAGCTGCTCTCAAGTGCTCTGGTGATGGTCATTCCTTTCAGTGGTTTGTTGGTCTCCATTGAAACTGTTCATCGGAGACTCCTCTTCCCCCCTCTCTCAGGCCCTGGGGCATCGATGTCGGCTTTTACATGTGGTGCCTTTCATGCCGGTTCAGCAAGCTGAGAAGGCAGTAGCTCTTGCCACACTTGTTACAGCTGTAGGACCTGAGGGGGTTGTAGGTCTCCTCATGTGCCTTGCCAGTTGCAGGGTCAGGAAAAGTCTCACTGCATTCTCAGCAGGGAAAGGGCTTTGGTTCCTATGTCATTACTTTTACAGCTGCCCCCCAGTCCTGTTGTGATTGCCTCTCTGGCAGAATGGGACTTTTTGCCTCAGTCTCTTCGCCTTGCCTGTTTCACCTTAAGGTTTTCGCCTCTGCGTTATTAGCCACAAACTTTTCTCCTCGGCTGACACCCCCCCAGTCTTTCGCCCCAGGACATTGGCCACGGCCCCTCCGTCCCAGTCCCTTAGCCGGGGCCCATTCGTCGAAGTTCAGTTCGTGTCGGGCTTTTGGCCTCCCAGGACAGTTCACACCCAGCCAGTCAGTGCAGGGACTCGGGGGCTTTGGAGTGGAAGAGCGGGGGCTGCAATTCAGAGGGAGACTCAGAAGGGTCAACAACACCCACCCCTTTGTCCAAAGTGCCTGCGACAAGGGTTGGCTCGGCTGCCGAGAGCAGTGCGGAGGTAGGGTGGGGGAGGGGGGTTGTAAAGGATGAGGGATCCATCACCCCAAATGGGAAGAGAAGAGTGGGGAGGGGGGAGAGAAAGAAAAAGAAAGAAAAAACACGGGAGAGAGAAAAAGAAAGATGTAAATCTGAAGTTAGATTATATTACTGACTTTTACAATGTAGATTCTCATGTTTTGTAGAATTTTCCTTCCATGTTTCTTGAATATGTGTTTGGAACTTCTTACCCAGAAGTTTAACTTTGATCAAAGGATAAAGTCTGTTTCTTTGGTTTTCAAGCCTCCATTTAAGTCTTTGTTTCGGTTCATTTTTGGCTTAAGTTTAGTATTGCCAAACCTTACACTAGTATGATTCGATTGCTTATTTGTACCCTATGACTATCATTAAGTGTTGTACCTTATGATTCTTGATGAAAGTAACTTTTCTTTTTATGTACATTGAGAGCCTATGCACAAAGACAAATTCCTTGTGTGTCCAATCACACTTGGCCAATAAAGAATTCATTCGTTCATTCAATGGTATGTCCTTATAGGATAGGAAACAAAGTTTTTCCTTAGGAAATTAGGAGGGAATCTGGCTATTTAAGTTCTCCTCTTTTGTTTATTCAGGAAAGAGGTTGTTAAGGGTAAAGGGCAGGCAAATCAAAGCCAGATCAATGTATTTGCCCCAGGCAAAAAAAAAAAAAAAAAAAAAAAAAAAGGTGGTAAAAAGAATTTTCCTCTCGGACTTCAAACATACTCCTTTCGATGAAGCCTGGGTATTTACCCCACCGCTCTTCACCTCTGCTCTTCCACCAAGCATAGCACAACAACCTCTTTCCTGAATAAACAAACGGGAGAACTTAAAGAGCCAGCTTCCCTCCTAATTTCCTAAGGAAAAAATTTGATTCTAATGAGTACCTCTGTGTATTTGATAAGCTATATAAGACCAGTGGTGATGGGGCAGTTAGGGTCCTTCCAGTCCTTTGCCAAAGATCCCTTCCCTGCGAGGGTGTGGAGCACCCTGTTTGAGCCTGTCCCCCCCCAATCCTCAAAATCCCCAAATACCCCCTCCCCTCTCTTTATGGCAAAGAGATGCAAACCAGCCCTTGTCTCAGGCACTTTGTACAAAACAGGGGTGGTGGTGGTCTTTCTTTCTTTCTTTCTTTCTTTCTTTCTTTCTTTCTTTCTTTCTTTCTCTCTCTCTCCCTCCCTCTCTCTCTCTCCCCCCTTTCTTTTCTTTCTTTTTCTTTCTCTCCCCCCCCACTCTTCTCTTCCCATTTGGGGTGATGGCTCCCTCATCCTTTACAGCCCCCCTCCCCCACGCTGCTCTCGGCAGCCGAGCCAACCCTTGTCTCAGGCACTTTGGACAAAGAGGCGGGTGTTGTTGGCCCTCCTGAGCCTCCCTCTGAACTGCAGCCCCCGCTCTTCCACTCCCAAAGCCCCCAAGAACCTGCACCAATTGGCTGGGTGTGAATTGTCCTGAGAGGCCAAAAGCCCAACACGAACTGTACTTCGATGAATGGGCCCCGGCTAAGGGACTGGGACGGAGGGGCAGTGGCCGATGTTCTGGGCCGAAAGACTGGGGGTGTGTCAGCCAAGGAGAAAAGTTTGTGGCTAATAATGCAGAGGCGAAAACCTTAAGGTGAAACAGGCAAGGCGAAGAGACCAAGGTGAAAAGTCCTAGACCCCCCTCTCTGGTCCCTATCTTTGCATGACCCCTGCTGGAGACAGACATACAGGGTTATGGTAACCCCATGGTAGGCTAGCCCTCCAGGTGGATTGAGAATGAAGTTCTGCCCCAACTTGGTCCCTTAAGAAAGAAAGACCCTCAACTCCATTTGTAGTGAAAGGTATACTTTACTAAAAGGCCAAGTGGTTTACAGTATAGCAAAGCCAGAACTGAGTATTCATACCAACTTTCCCCAGTCTCTCATTGCTGGTCTCTCATTGTCCAATCAATTTTAAAAGAGATGATTTGGAAATGCCTGTCGACATTCTTCTGGCTTCATCACTTCCCTCAAGCATTAACCCTTCCTCCCTTCCCTTCCTTCCAGCCTCCCCCAGAGTTCATGGCAGACTGGCATTCTGACACCAGTCCTTATGACCTACTTGGTCAGCTCCAACAATAGATAAGAAGACCAAGTTACAGCTTTATAAAACAATTGTTGTACCAACAGAGATCTATGCCAGTGACACATGGGCATTAACAGCACACACAGCATGAAAGCTCAGTGTGCTCCATCAATCTTGCCTACAGAGAATTCGGGATGTCACTTGATGTGATTGTATCAGCAATGTGGAAACTTTCCAGTGAGGTGGATCCAGGAAGTTGCAGTCATTGTGACAGAACATCAACTGTGCCTAGCTGGCCATATTCTTCCTTTGCCAGAACATCGATACTCGAAAAACACTGTATGATCGGAGCCGCCAGAGAGAAAGTGGAGGTGGAATAGACCATGCAAAACTTGGCATCAGACATTTAAAAATAACTTAACAAACAGTGGACATTAAATGGATAGAAGCTGAAGACGCTGCCATAGATAGGATTCATTGGAAGAAACTTGCTGTCCTATGCACTTCATGTAAAAGAAACTGATGATACACACAGATATCAATAAATATGCAAGAATGAAAAATGAATGTTTGAGTAGTATTTGTGTTTGTGACAGAGTTGTATTTCTGAATGTCATCTTATTTTTTATTACTGCAATGATTATTGTGCTTAATTCACAATTAAACTATATGAGTTTGCCCTTCATTAAGGGCATGTGGTATCATTTGAAACCAAACCAGCTTGGTTTGAATAATCACAGTTTGATACGTATCTGTTTGCGTTGCAGAAATATAATGGGAAAAAACGGGGGAATAATTCTGGAAGCTTACAGCATTATGATTTGTCTTTCAGAAAATGTGCCATGATCTCTGCTCATTACGGCCTCAGTGATGTTTTTGACAACCTCATAATTTCTCTCTGTAAATTCACAGCCCTCAGCAGTGAGGTAAGTTGTCAAATGGAGACATATAAATAATTCAAATTTAAACATAGTTCATGAACAAAATTGATTTTCCTTTCAGTTAAATACAACCACTTGATTAGTTAATACTAATTTTCAGTTCTTTCTGGTTCCCCAGAGCGTCCAACTTTCAAAGTTACATCCTACCAATTTTTTAAAGAGAATTGAAAACAAAAGCATGTTCTTGCAAGAAAGTTTCTTGTAATTAATTTCAAAATCTTATTTTACAACCATCTGGACCCTTGGTCTGTTTGTAATTTTTCAAAATCAAACTTTTCATCATTTTTTTGCTGTTTATTCCATTTTTTAAAACTTGTATTTAAAACATATTTCACTAAGAATTGAAGAAAATTCACCAGGTGCTGTAAAACCTGTTGATCCAAAGTGCATAATAATTACAACAGCACTGAAAAAGTGATTTATGACCATTTCTCATAGTTATGACCGTTGCATTATCTCCATGGTCATATGATCAAAATTTAGACTCTTAATAACTGTCTGAGATTTACGACGATTGCAGTGTTCCTAGCTCATGTGTGATCACCTTTTGCAACCTGCTGACAAGCAGTCAATGGGAAAGCCAGATTCACTTAACTATGTTACTAACTTAACTGCAGTGATTTATTTAACAACTGTGGCAGAAAAGATTGTAAAATGGAGCAAAACTCACTTAACAACTATCTTGGTTAACAACAGAAATTGTGAGCTCAATTGTTGTCATTGGTTGAGGACTACTTACATGTGAACCCAGTGTTTTCCACCAACCATAGTTGAAAAAATGGCTATTCCCTTGTGTCTCAGAGCTCTAAACCTGCCAGAGACTGCAGATCTTGTGTGTTAAGCCCAAAGAAGCCTATGCAATGGGACAAACAAGAATTGAAGGGACATCAAATCCTATGACAATATTTGAATGAACTAAAGATTTAGATTGTTATAGGTAAAAGAAAAGAATATAAAGTTGACTTATTTTATCAAGGTCAAAATAAGCCATGTTTTTATGAAGTTCTGGCAAACCTTTATAAGACTTTTTGCTAACACCAGGATTGAAAAGTTAATGTCTTATGGATATGTTCTAGATAAGGGATAGATTACGGGAAGAAGCAATATCTAGTTGTAACCTTATAGAGCAGCGGTTCTCAACCTGGGGGTCGTGACCCCTTTGGGGGTCAAACGGCCATTTCACAGGGGTCGCCAAAGCCCTCTCTCGCCGCCCCCCCACGCCTTCACTCACCCTCACCCTCTGCCTCTGTTGGATCGCCGGTCGCCATTCGCTTACCCCGCCCACTCCCAATCTATTGCTGCCTCCTGAGTCCCAGCTGATGGCTACAGGGAAAAAAACTGTTTAAATTCTTGCCGCAAGGCTTCAAAGGGCTGCCCTACAGCTGATCAGTGTTAAAAGAAAACAAATGAGTAGACCGGTGCCTGCAAAAATAGAAAAAACAACCCCTTTCAGCTTCAGCATAGGTTAATTACCATAAGTTGATTTGATCAGCCTCCCGACTCTCAGCTGATTTGCTCTCAGCTGTTTTGTGGTGGGCTCTGTTGCTAGCTAGCTGTAAAGAGGTAAATTGCTGGAGCAGATTTTTTCCCCCAGCTATGCTGAAAAAGCGAAACTGAAAGTAAAGCAGGGTCTTTGCTGCAACGTGACAAAATGAGGCAGAGAGAGATTTCTTTTTCTTTTTCCTCACCAAAAAAGGTAGGTGTAAACAATGGGAACTTTAGGGAAAAAGAGGAGAGTTCAAGATTTTAAAACAAAAGAAAAAAAGCTCTATTTAACTAGGGAATTGTAATAATTGAGATACTATTAATTGTATATTGTGTTGAAAGCAGAAATGGTTAAGTTGTGGTTTGGAGGAATATAGGGGGGAAATTATTTGGTTTATTATTATTGGTAAATATAATTAATTGATTTGTAAGAAATTGGATTGCATGGAAATAATTGGAATATTCATGTTCATATTAATATACAAAAAAGATAGTTATATAACTAATTTTTATATTAAAATGTTGAATTTGTATTAAACAACTGTATTACATAATTACATAATTAATGTGAGGATGGATATAAAAATAGATGACAATGCGAAGGAGTATAATATAGAATAGAAGGGAAAAATTGAATTTGATTAAGATTAGAGATGAGGATGAATGGTAATATTGGTTTTTTTACAAAAATAGATGAGGAATAAATATGGCAAAAAGGAAATATAGAAATTGTAAATTTAATTGAAATGACTAAACGCTGTTTAAATTTATGAACCGGCCAAATACTCTGTTCAAAGAAAATACATTGTATGTTTATATGTGTATTTATAATTATTGCTATTTATTCGTATTTGTTCTCTTTTATTCTTTAAAGTTTAACAATTCATTCTTTTATCTTAATATCTTTATATTTGTTTTGGGTTGGTTTTCTTCCCTTTCATCTTTTTTATTGTACAGCAATCTTTCTCCTCAAACCTACCACCTCTCTCTTTTCTTTCCTTCTTACTTTCTCTTCTCCCCCTCTTCTTCTCCTCCCTACTTCCTCTTCCTTTCTCCTTCTCCTCCTCTCTTCCTCCCTCTCTTACCCTCACTCCTACTCAAATTTCCCTTCCCTTCCTTCATCCCTCTCTATTGCTGTTTATGCGTATGGACTACTCAGAGGGCTGAAAAAGTTATTTTTGACCAGTCCTCGAACTTTCGACTGTCCTCACATTTTACGTTTTTGCCCTATCTTGTCACCATGGCGAAGAGAAGCAGTTGTGAAATGAGTGACACGGTTGTTAAGAATGCTACAATGGGCATAAATGATGACCAGTCATAAGTGCGAAGACCGGTCAAAAGTGCGAGGACCTATCAGAAATCACTTTTTTCAGCCCTCTGAGTAGTCCTTTTATGCACATGGACTACTCAGAGGGTAGAAGAAGTTATTTTTGACTGGTCCTCGCACTTTTGACCAGTCCTTGAATTTACGACTGTCCTCACATTTTACGTTTTTTGCCCTATTTTATCACCATGGTGAAGAGAAGCAGTTGTGAAATGAGTGACATGGTTGTTAAGAATGCTGCACGGGCATAAATGTGAGGATGGTCATAAGTGTGAGGACCTGTCAGAAATGACTTTTTTTGGACTTCCAGCTGGCTCTGCAGGACTTCGCTGACACCCCTCTGTGGGCGTCCAATCCCCGGTTTCGTAAAAGCCCCAGAACAGCCAAAAAACAGCTGTCTGGGGCTTGAAAACCCTCTCCCCAGGCAAAGGGGAGAGAGAAGAGCCGGCAGGCGGAGGTAGAGCCCCCCAAGTGCCTTAGGAGAAATCCTGGGGTGCGAAGGGCGAGGGCTCCCTAGAAGCCTGCCAATCTGCTCCGGACCTGGGAAGACTCCACTAATTAGCGGGCTAGAAGTCGCGTCCATCTCTGCTGACAACAAATGAGGGATTTTTAACATCTTTAATTGCTGCAGGCAGAACAAGCCAGGAGAAGTCAGACTGCAAGTATTCATACTTAACTCCAAAGTTTATAGCCTCCTTTGGAAGTAACAAGTTAGCAATTTAAAATGGCGAATGAAACTTGAAAGGGAGGGGCGGAGAAAGGGAAAGTTACAGAAAGTTTCGTTTCCCTGGCAGCCTCTTGCCTGGAAAGAATTGCTGTGCTGAGAGAAGGAGGATTTTAAACGTTAATTTACGATTGGGAAAATTCTTGGACTTTGATGAACTTTTCTTTTTGGCTTCTGAATAAAATACAACGATCAATTTAAACTGAAAATGGCCTCAAAATCAGTAAAGACTGTTCCTATTAAAGGAACTGGGAGCGCTGGAAGCTCCCCAGCTCATACCCCTAGATTGCAAGCCTCTGCCCCTCTAACAGACCCACAGACTTTAACGTTTGAGATGATACAAGAAGCCCTACAAGCTACACAAAATAAATTTGCTACTGTCATTAATGAAAAAAATAATGAAACCAATGAAAAAATTAACGAAACTAATCAAAAAATACAGGCTGTTTCAGATGAGATTTTAATTCGGAACCAGCAGATTAGAGATGATATTCTATTGGCATTTAAATGTTTGGCAGGTGACATTGAAATGGTGGATGATAAAGTTGAAGAAATTAAGCAATCTACAGAAATTTTGGACAAAAAATTAGGAGAGACTCACAGCAAACTTGAGAGAGCTGAAGATGATGTAACGATGTTACAATATCGAGATATGGAAGATTTAGAGGGGTGAAGGAGAATAAACAAGAGAACTTGAAAGAAATGATGTCAGAGACATTGGCACAGTTGCTGGGGGAGATGAAAACAGCTGGGCTGGCAAATTGATAAGATATATCGTGTCAATTCTTGGGTGGCTAGACAGAAATGCTTACCAAGAGACATTGTAATATATTTTACTACAAGGAGAGTACACAATGAAATTTTACAGGCCACTTTTAAAAACAAGCTTCAGGTTGAAGGCCAAGAGATGATGACAATGAAAGAAATCCCCCCCCAAGATGCTGAGAGCGAAAAGGGAGTATGCTTTTCTGGTGGATGAGCTGAAAAAACGTCAATTACAGTACAGATGGGAGGTCCCAGCTGGTTTAGTGGTGATGTATTCTGGAGAGAGATATCGGCTTAATACAATATGGAAAGCAAGAGATTTTTATATCAATGTATTAAAAGCTGAGACACCCAAATCACCAGAAGGAAAAAGAAAGAAGGAAATACTGGAAGGAGAGAGAGAAGAGCTACTGACAGTGGCTCAGGGGGGAGTTTTGACTGGTCAAGAAGAACCACTACAAATTCAGATGGCTGTTCAAGATGTGGAGTTAATTGATATTTTTGCAGAACCGAAGGATCAAAGACAGACCAGAGCAGCAACAGCTAAGCGTAAGGAAGAATTAAGACAGCAGCAGCAGCAGCAGCAACAACAACAACAACAACTGCAGATAGCAACTCAAGAAACTACCAAAACAGAAGCTGAGGGGGGAGCAAGACCTAAAGGTCAAATGAGGCAAGACCATCAAAAATTGCTCCAGACACTTCAGAGGCCCAGAGATGGGAACTAGATCTTTGACTTGGAACGTCAACAGTTTGAATTCTCCACAGAAGAGAAGGAAAATATTTCACTATCTTAAACAATTTAAGAATGATGTAATTTGTTTACAAGACAATCATATTAGGATACAAGATCAAAAATATTTGACAAATACAAGATTAGGTATACATTATGTTGCAGCAGCATCAGAGAAGAAAAATGGTATAGTTATATATGTGAAAAGAGACTTAATTGCAAAATTAGTTGAAGCAGATGATCAAGGAAGATTTTTAGTGATTGAACTTTTAATAAAAGGAGAAAAAACACTTGTAATTGGAGTATATGCCCCGAACCAACAACAAGAAAAATTTTATAACTTACTACACGCAAAGTTGACACAATGGAGATATAAAACTTGTATCCTATTGGGAGATTGGAATGGTGTTTTGGATGTAAAAAAAGATAAGAAGGGACCTAAACAAAATGTTTTAACAAGAGCAAAATTGCCCAAACCGTTCTGGGAGATGATGGACGACTGGGAGTTGAGGGATAGTTGGCGTGAAAGAAACCCAGAAGAAAAAGATTTTACTTTTTTTTTGGATGGACATCAATCTTTTTCAAGGATTGATTTTATATTAATTACTAATGATTTATTATCTAGGGTGAAGAACACGAAGATCTGTTCAAGAACATTGACAGACCATAGTCCAGTCTGGATGGAATTGAGTATGGGAAAGGGCCTAGGAGGTCCTGGAGGTTAAATGATAATCTGTTTAGATATGAAGAAAATGTAAAAGAATGTAAAAAATTTATGAAAGAGTTTTTTGCTATGAATATGTAAAAGGGTACATCTATGGAAATGGTATGGGATGCAAGTAAAGCCTACATGCGAGGAATTTTGATATATTTGAATAATAAATATAGAAAGAAACAGGGGGCAAAAAGAAAAGAATTAGAAGAGGAGATTAATAAACAGGAACGGGCCTTAATAGCCAACCCAACAGATAAGAAAATTAAAGAGGCAATTAATTTACTGAAGGGTCAGTTTAATATGTTGATAGCAGATCAAGTGGCAACCAACTTACAATATGCAAACATAATACTTTTTGTAATGCCAATAAACCAGGTAGGTAGTTGGCATATTTATTAAGGAAAAAGCAGAAAGCAAGGACAATAGAGAAAATAAAATACAAGGGTAAGGAGGTTTATGAGCAAGAATTGATTAAAAAAGCCTTTTTAGAGTTTTATTCAAGGCTGTATACTGGTGATAAAATTCAAAATATAGATATAGATAGATATCTGCAGAAAGAGAATATTTATATAACGTCAAAAGAGCAGAGGGATAGCTTAAATCAATTGATAACTTCCAAGGAAATTATGTTTGCAATTAAGCAGTTGTAAGTGGGTAAAGCTCCTGGAATGGATGGTTTGACAGCTATTTATTATAAAAGTTTACAGGCGGAATGGTGGAACCACTGAAGGAATTATTCAATAATATACAACAGGGAGGAGAGGTACCTCCAACTTGGAAGACAGCATTTATATCGCTGATCCCAAAAGATGGGCAAGACTATACAGATCCTAAAAACTATAGGCCAATTTCACTTTTAAATACAGACTATAAGATTTTTGCTAAAATTTTAGCAAACAGATTAATGACAGTTATGCAGCAAATGATTCATCATGATCAAACTGGTTTTATAAATGGAAGACAAATGAAAAGTAATGTAAGGCAAATTGTTAATTTATTAGAGTATTTGGGAAGGAACAACCAGGTAACTGCAGTGCTAGTTTTTCTGGATGCTGAAAAAGCTTTTGACAGATTGAATTGGCAATTCTTATTAAAACTAATAGAAAGGATGCAACTTGGAGAACATTTTATACAATCTATTAAGGCAATATATCAAAAACAAACAGCACAAATAATAATCAATGCTGGTTTAACAGATAATTTTAATATAGAAAAAGGAACAAGCAAGGCTGTCCCTTGTCTCCGTTATTGTTTATTTTGACGCTGGAAATTTTATTAAATAAGATATGTGGGACGGATATAATAAAGGGAATCAGAATTAGACGGCATGAATATAAGTTACGAGCATTTGCGGATGACCTGGTGGTTACCTTAGCCCAACCAATACAATCGATTACAGCCTTGATGGATATAATCTGCTCATATGGACAAGTATCTAGTTTTAAAATAAATACAGCTAAAACAAAGATAATAGCTAAACACATGGACAGAAGCCAGAAAGAAGAGATAGAAAGGTTAACAGGATTTGAAATAGTTAAGAAGGTTAAATATTTAGGGGTTTATATTATGACTGCAAATATGAAATTATATCAACATAATTATGAACCGTTATGGCAAAAATACAGAAAGAGATGGAAAATTGGAAGAAATTGCAACTGTCTTTGCTGGGTAGGATAGCCGCTGTAAAAATGAATATCTTACCAAGATTCTTATTTCTTTTTCAAATGATACCTATACTTAAAAAAGATGAAAATTTGAAGGAATGGCAGAAGGGCATAAACAAGTTTGTGTGGGCAGGGAAGAAACCACGAGTTAATCAAAAGATAATGCAAGATACCCAAGAATGGACGTTGGTCTTACCTGATATGTCCGTTCTCGTTGTAGGGAAACGGATGTCACCTCGGGGTCGACAGTTCCATGCAGCATGTGACCGAGTCTACAAATTAACATAGCTCCGCCCTCTTGGCCCAGTGTTTCAGCGAGGGTGATGATGTAGACTGACGTGTCTCCCTAGAACGAGAAAGAATTAGTACACCTCCCACCCCGTGTACCCAAAAGGGAAGGTGTGACATCCGTTTCCCTACAACGAGAACGGACGTGTCAGGTAAGACCAACGTCCATTCTCTGTAATGAGGGAAACGGCTGTCACCTCGGGGACATACCAGAGCTGAATGTCCTCCAGGGCGGGAGATAGAAAGCCGGATCAGCCGAAGTCATGGTTGATGCACTGCTTGCAAGACCCGGCGGCCGAAAGCAGCGTCCGACGAGGCAGAGGCATCCACATGGTAGTGCCTGATGAATGGCTGAGAGATGTCCAAGTGTCCGCCCGGCACACCTCTTCTAATGGAGCCCGGGTGGCCCAGGCTGCCGAAGTTGCCGCACTCCGGGTCGAATGAGCCGTAATCCGAGGAGGAACCGGTAGACGGAGACGCTGGTAAGCAGTTGCAATAGTGGCCTGTATCCAACGGCCCAGGGTAGGACCCGAGACCCAATTGATTCTGACTGGAACGAGACAAACAGTGCTTCTGATTTACGGAAGGAGCTAGTCCGAGAAATATAGATGCGGAGGGCTCGTCGTACGTCAAGAGTATGCCAGGATTGTTCGAGGTGGTGAGAAGGACGGGGACAGAAGTTAGGGAGGACCAGTTCCTGAGACCGATGAAAAAGGGAATTCACCTTGGGCAGGAAAGCAGGGTCAAGGCGGAGAACTACTCTGTCCTTGTGGAAAATACAAAGGTCCTGGCGAATGGAGAGTGCTCCCAACTCGGAAATACAACGAGCTGAAGTAATCACCACTAAGAACAACACTTTGAACGATGAAAACGCAGAGAGACCTCTCGGAGGGGCTCAAATGGAGAGTCCGTAAGAGCCCTAAGGACAGAGTTCAGATTCCAGGTAGGGAACCGGTGGACCACCGGAGGTCGCAAATTAGTCGCCCCCCGCATGAAGGTTCTGATGAGCGGGTGACGGGCGAGAGAGTCCTTAGCGCCACAGGTTAAGACCGTTGAAAAGGCTGCCACCTGCCGGCGCAGAGTAGAAGGGGCCAACCCCGCATCAAACCCCTCCAAAAGAAAGGACAGGATCGTAATGACAGAGGCAGCCAGGGGATCTACCCCCTTGCGTCTACACCAGGAGGAAAACCCGGCCCAAGTTGCCTCATAAATGCGTGAAGTCGAATCACGGCGGGCAGCCTGCATAATGGAAATGACCTGAGGAGGGACACAGGCGTCAGGAGGCGCCGCTCAGCCTCCAAGCGGTTAACTGGAGGCTCGACGGGTCCGGATGCTGGAGTGCTCCTTGGGAGAGAGAGAGGGAGGCCCGAGGTAAGCGCCAGGGAGGCGCCACTGAGAGGGAGCGAAGGTCCGCGTACCATGGTTGTCGGGGCCAGTGTGGAGCAAGGAGGATCAGTTCTGCTTTCTCTTCTAGAAGCTTCCGAACCACCTTCGCCAGAAGAGGCAGGGGCGGGAATGCGTAGAGGAGGCCGGACGGCCAGGGACTGCGAAGGGCATTCGTGGCCTCTGCCCGAGGATCCGGGTAACGGGAGAAAAACCGGGGAACTTGGTGGTTCGAGGAGGAGGCGAATAAATCGACAATAGGAGTCCCAAACCTGGCTGTGATCTCCTGAAACAGGGATTGCGGAATGCTCCATTCTCCGGGATCCAGAACGTGGCGACTGAGGGCATCCGCCTGAACGTTCAAGGCCCCCGAGATGTAGTCTGCCCTGAGGGACCGGAGATGACGTTCGGCCCAGAGGCCCAGCTGCAAAGACTCCGCTAGCAGTAACCAGGAGCGAGTGCCCCCCTGTCTATTGATGTGGGCCTTCGTAGAGATATTGTCCGTTAGGACGAGAACGTCCTTGCCCTCCACGAGGTGCTGAAAGCGAAGGAGCACCAGACGGACCGCTCGCATCTCCAAAAAGTTGATGTTGTTCCGACACTCCCACACTGTCCAAAGACCCTGGGCCTGGTGTTGAAGGAGATGGGCCCCCCAACCCAGAAGGCTGGCATCGGTGACCAGAGACAGGCGGTGAGGCTCGCGAAAAAATCTGCCCAGAGCAATGGCATCCGAAGTCCACCATCCAAGAGAAGCGGAGACTTGCGGGGGCAACCGTAGGCGGACGAGAGAGGAACTGCGGCCGGCCCGTTGAAGAGGAAGCAGAAACCACTGGAGCTGTCTGCTGTGTAATTTAGACCAGGGAACTATTCCAAAGGTGGAAACCATTTTACCCAACAAACGGGACAGCTTTAACACTGTGCCAGAACCCTCAACCAAACATTTAGAAGCCAGAGAAGAAAGACTGACTTGGCGATCAGGGGAAAGGGAAACTATAGAAGAAATTGTGTCTATAGAAGCACCCAAGTGGATAATGCGGGAACAAGGGTTAAGCTGACTCTTGGCCCAATTAATCGAGAAGCCATGGGCCTGCAAGATAGAAAGGACCGAGACCAAATCCCGTTGGGCAGAATGGAAGGACGGGGACAGCACCAAAATGTCATCTAAATAAAACTGCAAACGTATAGAAAGGGTCCGAATATACCCAATGAGGGCAGACATGATCTTAGTGAAGACCCTTGGGGCGGATGACAGCCCGAAGGGAAGGGCCCGGTACTGGTAATGCTGACCCATAAAACAAAAACGGAGGTACTGATGGTGCGGTGGAGCAATACGAATGTGTAGATATGCCTCGGTTAAATCTATCGAGGAAAGAAAATCCCCAGGGTGAATGCACTCCAGAATGGTGGAAAGAGAGTGCATTTTGAACCGGCGGTAAGTAACGTACCGGTTCAAAGCCTTCAAATCCAAGATGGGACGCCAACCCCCCGAGGACTTCTTAACAAGGAACAAATGTGAATAGAACCCCTGGCCCCACTGATCCCGAGGGACTTTCTGGACAGCTTTAATGTCCAAAAGGTGGGAGATAGCTGAAGAAACCAAAGCCCTCTTGGTGACATCCCGGGAAACGGGGCAAGGAAGAAAAACGGAAGGAGGGGGGGAAAGGAACTCCAAATAAAGACCCGACTTGATGGTAGACAGGACCCAGGCATCAGAGGTAGAAAACTCCCATTGAGGAAGAAAAAGGGATAAGCGGCCCCCTATAGGTGCCGAACTAGCAGGATCTCCGTTGGAAATGACCCCTGCCCCCCTGGAAGGAGCGTTTTGGAAAAAATCTACTCCCCTGTCTAACCTGGGCATCCTGGTTCTGGGATCTGGTGGGAAAGGAACGTTGATAACGGTGCTGGTAAGAGCCAGATTCGGAAGGACGAAAGGATTGGGTCTGGGGAAGAGCCGAGAAGCGAGAATCTGCCCGTCTGGAAACTGAGGGAAGGATTTTACGTCGGTCTCTCGTCTCCACGAGAAGAGGCTCCAACGGTGGGCCAAACAAAGAACCTGCAGTGTAGGACGATGAAGCTAATTGCCACTTGTTCCGCATGTCGGCGTTCCAATTGCGCAGCCACAGGAGACGACGCGATGTCACGTTGGAACTGAGGGCTTTAGCTGCGAATCGGGTAGCATTAAGGGTGGCGTCCGCAGAATACTTCAGGGCCGTCGAGATCTTGTTCAGATCCTGCCAGGAACGCGAATCGGAAGGCGGAAGGCGGTCCTGAAGTTGCTTGATCCACAACAATGCGGCTCTGTTGAAGAAAGAAGCCGAGGACGAGGCCCTGATGGACCAGGCGGCCGCTTGGTGGCCCTTGAGCAGGGTCTTCTCTGCTCTGCGATCTTCAGGACGCAAGGAATCCTCCGGTGGTCCTGCAGGATGAGAAGAATTGCAGAGTGTGACGATCGGAGCATCCACGGATGGAGGCTGCAGTAGATCCGAAAGAGCGGGAGCAGAATTGTAGAGCTTCTTGTCGAGGCTGTTGGGGCTGGGACCAGCTCCCGGGAGAGCCCACTGGCGTTGAAGAACGTCCAAGAAAAGCTTTGGAGCAGGAATAGTCTCAGGGTCAACTGTGGGTTCCGCGAAAACAGCAGAAGCCGGATCTGGTGCCAGAGTAGAAGCTGCAGCAGGAGAGACCGTGCCCAAACGAGTAGTCACAATAGCCTTACGCAACAAAGATCGAAAAAGTTGCGGTTTAAAAAGGCCAATAAAAGGAGTCTGGTCAGGAACAAGACCGTCATCGTCAGAAAGGGCCGAGTCAAGAACCTCATCCAACTCCGCGAGAGAGGCTTGGTCCGGAGAAGCAATGGAGTCGGCTAGATCCTGCTCTGACACCGAATCCCCAGATAGATCCGGTTGGCATTGGGAAACAGGAGGATCCGGAGCTGAAACGCTCTGCTGAAAGCATTGAGCGAGGCTCTGCCTTATGGCCCTGGCTAGCATAAGTTCAAAGGCCTCTGGAATAACTGGAGCAGAACCTGTGGGAACAGACCCCGGAGATGGATCTTGGTGGCCCGTATCCGTGACAGTCGCCTCCTGTGAGGATTCAGCAGCAGGTAAGGTCTGAAAGAGAGGCTCAGAGCCAGGCAAGGGACGAGGTTCGGCCGAGACTGAACCATCTGGAGAGAGCTCCCTAACCGAACTGGCAGCCAAAAATGGGGCAGGAGATCTAGCCCTCGGTTGAGCGACTGTAATCGTGGTAGCAGCCTGGCCCACTTGAGATTGGGCCTTGTGAAAAGCCTTCTCAATAGCTTTGTGACAACGCTGCTCATCCTTTGAAGGCGCAGCCACTGAAGTAGAGCTGGACTTGACGGTTTTGGCCTTTTTTGCCCTGGGCTGTTTGGAGGAAGGGCCCTCTAATGGGTCATCTTGGGCAGGCCTTTTACTTGCGTTGCCTGATTGCTGCTTAGCCGCCATGTCAGAAAGCAACAAAAATTTATATTTAAAATGGCCGCCGGAGCAAATGCTGACAGAAAAACAAGCTGTCGCCGCAATTTGGAAGGCGAATCCACAAACAAAAAAATATCTGGCGGCAAATCGTAAGATCGCTAGCTCAAAGGCTATTACTGCGATCGTCTCGAGCCTCTGACAACCTCAGGCCGGGGAACAGAAAAAAACACGCCGCCAGCCAAACGGCTGTTAAAGCGGCCCCAAAGGAGCTAGAAGTAAGCTCAACTCCAGCGGCTCAAATTTGATCGCAGACCGAAGGCCGAGTAGCGATCGAAACAGCGTCCTTTTCGCCAGCCAAGCCAAATTAAATTAGAAGGAAAAAAACAAACGGCGCCCCACTTACCCAATGACTTGAAAGCGTCGGGACGAAAGCACGCGAAAAAACACCGCCGCGCTCAACCCGATGACTGAGGGGAGCGCGAAAACAGCGAAATCGCTTCGGTGAGACTCAAACAGCCAAAAATAGAATAACAAGGAACAGGAACGAGGAAAAAAGTCCAAATTGTCCCAACAAGCAGAAAAACAGCGCTGAAGGAATTAGGAGTGGAAACGGCTATCCTGGGAGACACGACTGGCCAGCATAGACCGAGTCGAAACACTGGGCCAAGAGGGCGGAGCTATGTTAATTTGTAGACTCGGTTACATGCTGCATGGAACTGTCGACCCCGAGGTGACAGCCGTTTCCCTCATTACGAAGAAAGAGGTGGTCTTAAAATGCCCAACTTAAGACTGTATTATGAAGCTGCTACCCTCTCAGCAATTACAGATTGGATAAATTTAACGGAGGAAGAGATACTGAATATTGAAGGATACGGTCTGGTCTACGGCTGGCATGCTTACCTATTGTATGACAAGAAAGTAGATAAGACTTTTAAAAGTCATATATTAAGAAATGCTCTACTGCATGTCTGGAAAAAGTATAAATATAAACTAAAGGATAAGTTACCAATATGGACAGTACCCAGACACGCGATAGAGAATATAAATTTGGAGGAAAAGCAAGATAAGTTTACATATAAGGAACTCCTTTATAAGGAAGGAGTTAGATTACAATTAAAATCTATGGAGCAATTAAGAGAAGAAGGAATTATTAAGACTTGGTTTCAGTATGGTCAGCTGCAGGCCAGATGGAGAGAGGATCAAAAAACTGGTATTTTGCAGCTGGATGAGAATTTGATAAAGCAAATAAGAGATAAAGGTCAAATGCATATTAAAAGGTTGTATAATATATTAGTGGAAATAGATTCGGAAACAGAGTAGTCAAGGATTGTATGATAAAATGGGCACAAAACATAGGTGAACCAATAATGTTGGATACATGGGAAAAGATATGGGTTAGAAATGTAAGATTTACACAAGCTCAAAACTTAAGAGAGAACTTTTACAAAATGTTTTATAGATGGCATTTAGACCCAAAAAAACCTAGCCTGCATGTATCCAAATTTACAACCCAAGTGTTGGCGATGTGAGTGTGAAGATGCTACATATTTTCATATATGGTGGACATGTAAAAAAAATTAAGGCTTTTTGGATTAAAATATGGTGGATTATTCAAAATATTTTAAGGAAAAAAATTAAATTTACACCATAGTTTTTTTTTGTTGGGAATAGTCACGGATTGTACTGTAATAGAGACTAAGTTGGTTTTGAATTTAATAAGAGCTGCCAGGTTACTGGTGGCGCAGTACTGGAAGAAGGAAGATCCACCTACTATTGAGGAATGGACATTAAAAGTTGCGCATCTGGCTGAAATGGCAAAAATTTCATCATATCTTAAAGATCATTCAAATGAAAGATACATATCAGAATGGAGAAGATGGATTGACGATATGCAAAAAAAGTATCTGAACAAGAAGATTTATATAGCTTATGAATGAAATATTTTTAAGTAGTTTATGTTTATAGTTTTTGAGCTATAAGAAGTTAAAGACTTAGGGAGAATATGAATGTAATAATTTGTTAGCATATTTTAGCTTTATCTTTGTGAATGCTATACCCTGTGCCTGTTCTGGGAAGTCTAGGGACGGGGGTTGGGGGGAAGGGGGGAGGGGGAAAGGGTGGGGGGGAAATGTTTGTATTTCTTATAAAACTTTTCAATTAAAAAAAAAAGAAATGACTTTTTTCAGCCCTCTGAGTAGTCCCTATACACATAGCCATGGCCACCCGATCACATGACCACCTAGCCACGCCCACCCAGTTGCATGACCTCCAAGCCACGCCCACAAAATAAGCCACGCCCACAGAACCGGTAGTAAAAAATTTTAGAACCCACCCCTGGTTGGGGGTCACCACAACATGAGGAACTGTATTAAAGGGTCGCAGCATTAGGAAGGTTGAGAACCACTGTTATAGAGGGTGAAGAGCTACCTAACTAGTTACAGACAGTATGCTGCAATACGTAGTCTGTGAGTCAAAATATGAGTCAAATTTAGTCAAACTTTGTGACTGAACATTTGACTAAATCAAGCCTTTCTGTTTTGAGTTAATATTGAGTTAATACCAAACTTGAGATTTTTAAACAATAAGAATTTATTTATTTGTACTTTTCTGTTGCAGTCAATTGAGAATTTGCCAACAGTTTTTGGAAGCAATCCAAAAGCCCACATTGCAGCGAAGACTGTGTTCCACCTGGCTCATCGACATGGTGATATTTTACGAGAGGGCTGGAAAAACATAATGGAGGCAATGTTGCAACTTTTCAGAGCAGAATTATTGCCAAAAACCATGGTGGAGGTAAAACAAATGACAGTAGATGTTAGGAGAATAGGGTGAGAGGACAAGGATTTGCCATGCTTGGGCTTTGTTGAATAATCAATGTGCTAAAAAAACCCCTACATTTTAAAAAATATTTTTGTTTTGCAGAATATTAAATACTATGTTTAAAAAGCCTATAAATTGGGATTTTATAAAATATAATGATATAAAGTTTTGTGTTTGAGAGTGGGCACACATGCAGGTGAGTGCTATAGTCAGGCCCAAGTTCAGGTGGGTGCACAGATGGGTAGGTATGAGAGTGGGTTATGGTGCACAGGCAGGCAGGTAGGTACAAGTGATGATGTGAGAGTGCTGTGGAATATGAGATCCCCATGCTACTCTGGGTCTAAACCACTAAATCTATTTAGAAATTGTTAGCCTGTCATCTATAAACTATATTAATAAGAAAATAACTAACAGAAAAAACCAATAATAATAATCATACTGTATAAAAGTATAAAAGTAATACAATTTGTGAACAATAGTCAGAGAAAGACAATATTGAAATTCAAAATCCTCTATTAACAAACTAATCAACTCATAGAAAATTTACCATAGCTTCAATCCCAAATCACCCCAAATATTAGCCCTAATTGGTCCCAGATCAATTTGTTTGTTTATACCATTTCTTATCAATTGCTGGTTGATTGAATAAATAAATTCAATCTCCAAAGCCCATTTATCTTCCCCTCAAAAACAGATAGATAAGATCATTCCTGAATTAGATGTATTAAGTCCTTTTCCCATTTTCCTTCAAACCCCTTATAAAAGGCTATTTGCTACTTGTCCAAACAGAGAGTTCTTTGCTTTTATATGCACAGTATTAAGCTTCCGGAAAGTGTATATGGAGTTGACTCTATTATTTCTAAGTCTATATGTCTTCCTGGCCAATTTACAGCTAGGAAATCATATTTCTTCTCAATGTTTTGAGTTTTGTGTGTTGTTTCTGGGTCTGAATTTCTTCCCAATGAATTTGTTACTTTGAAACAGGTTCTTTTTGTGGGGTCTAAAGTATTTAGTGTCTGGTTTTTCAAAATGTGTTCCACAATCTTTATAAGTTCACCAAATTTATAAATTTTTTAGGAAAAAAATCAAGCTAAAGATTGCATGTTGCCAGCCAGACTCTTTTTTTTCCCATTGAGTGCAAGCTTCCTTCTCCTCTCTGTAATCTGATATGTTGTTGTTCAAAGCAAAGAAGGCAGAGAAGATATTTTCTGATTGTTTTGATCCCAAAAAGTTTTTGCAGATTAATAAAATACAAATCAGAGTCATGTGCCGTGTTTCTATATAGAAAGCAGAAATTTATAAGAGCAGTCAAATAAAGAAAGAAAGCAGAAAAGAAAGCAGAAAGAATCCAGCAGGGGTTGAAATAAATTGACATTTAGTCAGCCAGTTAACTTTTAAAAGATAAGAACAAAAACAAAAATTCAAAAAGTAAACTTAAAAGCCTCAGGCATGCTTACAAAAACATTTCAGGTGCCGTCGGCCAAACAATGTCGACTGTCGGCCCCTAGGGGGAGAGCCTTCTCTGTGGGAGCACCGACGATCTGGAATGAGATTCCCCCAGAGATATGGAGGATTCCGGATCTGCGCGCCTTCCGCCGCGAGCTGAAGACTCTTTTATTTCATCAAGCTGGCCTCGCCTAAATCTTTTCCCTTTTAAGTGTAAATTTTAAATTTTTTACTGTATTTTAAAATATGGGTATTTTAAATTATGGGTATTAATTCAGCCAAATTTATTTAATTCATTTTATTCGATTTTAAATTTTGTATATGTATGTGTTTTATTTTATGGCTGTTCACCGCCCTGAGTCCTTCGGGAGTAGGGCGGTATAGAAATTCAATAAAATAAATAAATAAAATAAATAAATAAATTCTGTTGGTAGGAAGAGATGTCAACACCCATTGATTTTTCGGCTGTTCCCACAAGGAGTTGCAGTCTTCAAGATTCCCTTCCTGGGTGGGTTCACAGCTATCTATAAGTCCTAAGTGCCCACATTCAAATCCAGAGGGACAAGACTGCCAAAGAACCAGCTCTGGCAGTAAACATAGCAGATTGTGAGTAAGAGAAAGAAAGCCCTTACTCCTCAGCAGCCATCTTGGGGACCTTTCCTGTATTCTTGATTTGATGATAATGTAGAGCAGGGGTGTCAAACTCGATTTCATTGAGGGCTGCATCAGGGCTGTGTTTGACCTTGGAAGGCCAGGGGGTGAGGTTGGGGGTGGGCGTGGGCGTGGTCGGGATGGGCATGGCCATGGTGGGTGTTTGACACAGGCTCAAGATGCATTTTTTCCCTTGGCATTCAAAACGGCTATTCCAGACAAAGGAAGATTTACTTTCTGGCACAATTCATTTTCATTTCATTTTTATTTTATTAGATTTATATACCGCCTTATTCCCGAAGGACTCAGGGGGTGAACAGCCAGAAAGATAAAACACACAAACTACAAAATTTAAAAGACAATATAAAAACCCATTAAATAATTTGGCCCAAAACAATTTAAAACACCCCTATTGTTTTAAAACCAATTTTAAAAGTTACAATTAAAAGGGAAGTTAGGCCAGGCCAGCCTGTTGAAATAAATAGGTCTTGAGGGCACGGCGGAAGGTGCGTAAATCCGGGATCCTCCGTATCTCCGGGGGGAGCTCATTCCAGATAGCAGATGCCCCCACAGAGAAGGCTCTTCCCCTGGGGGCTGCCAGTCGACACTGTTTGGCCGACAGCACCCTGAAGAGCCCCTCTCTATGTGCGCGTACTGGCCAGTAAGAGGCTACTGGTGGCAGAAGACAAATAGTCTCAATTCCATAATGTAGAGATTAAAGACATGTAGAGTCCCCAGCTGCTATGTGGCTTGACTCTTTGGTATAGGAGCAGAGCATAAACGAACTGACAATTTCTCCAGATGTCTCTAAAAACTGTCTGTCAAACAGTCTATTAATCTGACACAGCCCTAGAAGAGGACTTAATATTAGTAATAATTTTCAAAATTTATATACCACCCAATTCTCAATGATCCTGTAAAAAAATTTACAATTAAATCAATCACACGTAAAAGATTAAGATAAAAGAGGACAAACTCAGTGATATGAGGGGGCTCACTCTCTCTCATCAAAGATCTAGGTGAAGAGCCAGATGTTTTTGACTCTTCTGAACAACAGCCATTTAGATCTTGGAGGGTACCTAATTCTAGTTGGCAGATGTTGCTAAAGAGAAGGTGAAGAAGGTGCTGCCTCCTGCAACACTCTGCTGGCCAAAATGGGCTGCGGGATGCCGCTACTCCTGCAGCACTCTTCCTCCTGCCTGCAGGGCCGGCCTGGAAATGTCAAAGGACCAGCTTGCAGTGCTTCTACCAGCCAAAACGGGGCATGGGGGAGCCATGTGCGCCCCCTGTGGCTCGTTTTCAGCCTCCATGGTCTCCTGCAGCACTCTGTCAGCTTCAAAAGCTTTTGCGCATGCGCAGATTGTCATTTATGACATCCTGGCGGGTGGGCGGAGCTTCCTGCCGATTTTACTACTGGTTCTGTAGAACCAGACACAACTGGGAGCAACCTACCACTGGACCCACCTGTGCCAACCCACCTGCGCCAAGTTGTCCCATTCTGCTTCAAATTAGCAGTAGTGTTAGTAAGAAATAAGGGAAATTATGCTCTTTAGGATATCAACAGAACCCCAAGACTGGCTTAATTATTGCTATATACTTTTATCTTTCACTGCCTATTATTTTAATGGCCTTTTCCAAAATCATTTTAAGGTTTGTTTCTATGTTTAAAATATTTATGATGTGTGTGTATATATGCATGTAGATGTATATGCACTAGTAATACAGTGAAAAACAGTATTGAAATAGTTTAATAAAATACATTTTAAAGTACTAATTTATTAATTTGATCCATAGGTTGAAGATTTTGTAGATCCCAATGGCAAGATCTCTCTTCAGCGAGAGGAAACACCTTCTAATCGGTGGGTAACCCAGATAATAGAATAGATTGACAGAAAAGCCTAAAATCTTTCTTTATCTTTATCTTTTTTTAGATTTATATACTGCCCTACTCCTGAAGGACTCATGGCGTTGAACAGGCACAAAATAAAATACATAAATACAAAAGTTAAAAGATATAAATAAAACCAGATTAAATAATTTAGCCCAAGACAATTAAAAAATCCCAATAATTTAAAACAAATTAAAATTTTGATGTAAAAGAATATTAAAACGGGAGAAAATTAGGCCAGGCCGACTTGCTGGAATAGAAGAATCTGAAGAGCACGGCGGAAAGTGCGTAGATCCGGGATCCTTCGTATCTCTGGGGGGAGCTCGTTCCAGATAGTGGGTGCCCCCACAGAGAAGGCCCTCCCCCTAGTGGCTGCCAGTCGACATTGTTTAGCTGACGGCACCCGGAGGAGCCCCTCTTTATGAGAGTGTACCGGCCGGTGGGAGGCTGCTTGTGGTAGTAGGCGGTGCTGTAAATAACCAGGTCCTAAGCCATGGAGCGCTCTAAAGGTGGTAACCAGAACCTTGAAGCACACCTGGAAGACCACCGGGAGCCAGTGCAGCTCGCGCAGAAACGCCATGTTGCTCCCATAACCACCCGCACAGCCACACTCTGCACCAGTTGGAGCCTCCGGGTGCTCCTCAAGGGGAGCCCCATGTAGAGAGCGTTGCAGTAGTCCAGGCGGGAAGTGACGAGGGCATGAGTGATCGTGTGTAGGGAGTCCCGATCCAGAAAGGGACGCAACTGGTGAATCAGGCGAACCTGATGAAAAATCCTCCCGGTCGTGGCCGCATTTCCAACACTTGGGGCTTGCGTTCGGATATATCTTTGCAATTCTAGATGGTGCTAGATGCCATCTATATAGCATCTTGTACTGATTCTCCTTATAGTTTATTGCTCTCATCAATTTGAGATTGCTGTTCCATATTTCTTCCCAGTCATCTAAGTTTATCTTTGAATCGATATTTTTCCCCCAAGCAATCATTTGGTCTTTAAGTATTTCTCCTTCTCTATCATATTCGACCAGGTAGGAGTATAATTTAGCTAATAATTTATTCTCACTACCCAACCATACCTTATCAAAACTATTTGTCCCCATCTCTATTCCCTCTTCCTGTTTGTCTTTCCTATATCAGGATTTAATTTGTAAATAGGGCCACCAATCAATATGAATCCTTTGCTCTTTTAAAATCTCATTAGGCTTAAGGTTGCCACTGTTATCTAGAATGTCTTGATAGGTGAACATTTTCTCTCTACTTATTGTGTTTGGATAAATCATTGCCTCCATTGTGGAGATCCATTTTGGGAATTTTAAATAATGTTTATGCCTAATTTCTTTCCATGTCTTCATTAATGTATCTCTAATTTTGTGTCGATAGAAACATATCCCTGCCCCCTTTCCTTTATCCCAGAGATAGGCATGCCAACCTTTTAGCAGGTCTTGCCCTTCCAGTTGTAGAATTCTTTTGTTTCTTAGTAAGGCCCACTCTCATAGCCACACTAAATTGGCAGCTTTGTGGTATATCTCCCAAACTGGGAGTCCAAATCCGCCTTTATTCCTTTTTTCCTGCAGTAATCGTAACGCAGTTCTCGGTTTTTTCCCTCCCCAAATAAATTTCCTTACTATCTTATTTAGATCCGAAAAGTATTTTTTGTCAATGTTAACTGGTGTGGTTTGAAACAAGTATATTAGTTTGGGGAGAATACTCATCTTAATGGTGGCTATCCTACCTAGAAACGATATTTGTAATTTCCCCCAACGTTCCAAAATTTGCTTAATCCTTGTCAGTAATGGCGTATAATTGTCCTCCTTCATGGTACCGCATCTAGCGGTAATCCAAATCCCTAAATATTTTATCTTTTTAACTATTTGGATGCCCATATTTTCTGCTAATGTTTCCTGTTCTCTTATCGGGATATTTTTTGTTAACATTTTAGTTTTTGTCATATTTAATTTAAATCCAGATAGCTTCCCGTACTCGTCTAACTCTTTCAATACCTTTGGCCCAGTTGTTGACGGGTCCTCCATAATCAACGCTACATCGTCGGCAAAAGCTTGAATTTTAAAGGTTTCATTCCTAATTTCCAATCCATATATCTCGTTATTTTGCCTAATTTTCCTTAACAATACCTCCAGGGCTAATATGAATAAGAGTGGAGAGAGTGGACAGCCTTGTCTTACCCCTTTACCAATTCGGAAAGTCTTGGTCATATCTCCATTCAGTATAATATTTGCACTCTGCTTATCATAAATTGTTTTTATCGCATTCTCGAAGTGTTCCCCAAAATTCATTCTTTTGATTTGCTGGATCATAAATCCTCAATTTAGATTGTCGAACACCTTCTGAGTGTCGAGGAAGACCAAGGCCAGCTGTTTTTCAGAGTGTGTTTCGTAATACTCCAGCACATCCAACACCACTCTCATATTGGCCCTAATCTGTCTGCCGGGGAGAAACCCGTTTTGGTCTGGGTGAATCCAATTATTTAGTTTAAACTTCATCCTACCTGCTAAAATTCCCATAAATATTTTATAGTCTGTGTTAAGTAAGGAGATTGGCCTATAGTTCTTTATTTGCTTGGGGTCGGTACCTTCTTTTCCTACCAATGTGATGAACGCCTCCTTCCACGATTCTGGGATCCTGGAGCCTCTCAGAGCCTCATTACATATTGCCAGAAGTTTCGGTACAAGTATTTCTTCCAATTCCTGATTTTTGTACAATTCTCCTGGGAGGCCATCATGGCCAGGGGTTTTATTGCTCTTTAATTTGGATATTACCCCCTTCAATTCATCTGTTGTAATTTCTCTATTTAACATTTCCCTTTCCTTCTCCTTTATCTGTGGAAATTTCTCTTTGGCAAGATATTGATTGATATTATCAATTGAGATTTCCTCCTCTCTATATAATGTCTCATAATATTGTCTGACAAACTTGAGTTTCTCCTCCTCATCCTCTAATATTTTGCCTTCCGAATTCTCCAAGCAATCTATAACCCCCTTCTCCTTCTCTTTTTTAAATTTATACGATAGCCATCTCCCAGGTTTGTTTGCATTATCAAAATAGTATTGTTTAGATTGTTTCATTTTTTTTGCCAGTACTTCCTGTTCTAATAAATTTAATTTATGCCTTGTTGTCATCCATTGCTCTTTTTTTGCGGTATCACTCGGATCTCGTTGTAATCTCTTTTCTGCTTCTTCCAGCTGGATTAGCAAATCCTTCTGAACCTTTCTTTTTTCTTTGTTATTATATATATTATGCGATATTACTAACCCTCTTAAGTAGGCCTTCATTGTATCCCAAACACATGTTGAGGGCGTTTCCTGGTTTTCATTCTCCTCAAAGAATAATTGTAAATCTCTCTGGAGCTTCGTTGTAAACCCTACATCTCTGAGGATATGGGTATTTAATCTCCATCTCCTTCGTTTAATCCTGTTTGGGCTTTTCCACTTTATCTCTAATGGGTTGTGATCGGCCCATGCATTTGGGGTGATTTCAACCGAGTGGATTTCTAACCCCAAACTTCTACTGACCCAAACCATGTCAATCCTTGACCAGGACATCTGGGGGTTTGAATAATAGGTAAATTGCTTATCGTTCAGATGCAATACTCACCAGAGATCTACTAAATTGTGCTCATCGACTAGGTCAAAAAAGGTTTTGGGGAGCCTTTCCCTTTTGTTCTTTTTCTCTATTCCACTCTTATAATCCATTTCCGGGTTTACTACCCCGTTGAAATCCCCGATAATGCAAATATTCCTATGCTCCAATTCATCTATTTTGTGGCTTAATTTCCTATAGAATTCTCCTAAATTCCTATTTGGAGCATAAATAGCTACTACTAAAATTGGGATACTGTCCCTCTTGATTTCAATTGCCAGTAATCTCCCTTTATCATCTGAATATTTGAGTTCAGCGGCAATTCCTTTTTTACATATAACGCTACTCCCCCTTTTTTTTTTCTCTGCTAGAGAGGTTAAGGTTTTGCCAAATTTCGCAAATTCCAAGCATTTCCTCTCCTCTCTCTTTATATGAACTTCTTGGAGGCATATTATTTCTGGATTAAATTTAATTAATTTTGAAAATATATGTTTCCTCTTCCTTCCATTATTTAGACCGTTGACGTTGACAGACAGCAATTTCCAACCCTCCATTTTTCCAACTAACTATCTAGTTCTTATTTGTCCTTACGGCTCTTTGTGGTCTTTGCCTCTTTCCTTTGGTTTCTTTAACTTCCTTCTCTTCTAACTCCTTTTCCTCTGGTGTTTCTTCTTTGGATTTTCTTAACTGTGCGTTAATTTCTTCCTGGGAGGCTATATCCAGTTCCTCCCTACTGCTTTGGTCTTCTTCCGCACCTCTCAGCTGATCCAAAAGTTCTTGTGTGGAGACAAGACTGTTTTTTTTTTTTTATTGAAAAAGTTTTCAAATACAAGTTTTTCCCCCTTTTCCCCCCCCCCCCTCTTCCCTAACCCACCCTTTCCACCCAACCCCCCCTGTGACTTCTTCACAACAATAGGCTATTTCATAACTAGTTACATACATAATATCTTCCCTTTCCCTTAATCCCTTCTCGGAATACTGACCCTTAACTTGTTAATCTTATAACTCCCATTTTTACGGTAATCTGCCCTTTTTCTCCTCCCCTATACTTATTGAGTATTATTACAAATTAACCTTTAATCTTTTATATATATTAATATAACATTTTAAATCGGCCTTCTCCCTGCAACCAAATTTATTCAATTCTGTCCACTTCCTCCACTCCTCTAAATATATGACTTGAAATCAGACAATACAATTCTAAATATAATCCACTACCCACTTTACTAGAATATACACATATCTATATATGCATCCCATTTTATAACAATCAGTAAACTAACCTCTTTCAGCCCTTCAATTCCTACAAAATCATGCAATACGATTCTAAATATAATCAACTGCCCACTTTACTAAGATATACACATATCTATATATGCATTTCATTATGTAAAAAGAGAAAAGACAATAACTTTAAGTTTATGATCCATATAATATCTTCTTTGATGTCTTTCCACTAGATTGTTAAATCCATCACCCATAATAGGGTAAAATAACATGCTAGTGCAACAGTTTGTTCAAAATCTTCAGTCATCTTCTGCCCCCATCAGTAGTAGATATCCTCACACCTGTATAAAAGTAAAAACAACCACCCGAGTGACATTATAATTATGAATATATCCGTATGGTTATAGTTGTGGTATTCATCAGGATTGTTAATTCCCGTCATCCTACTGAGTAACATCCAGATCTTCTGCATGCCCCGGCAAAACTCTCCTGCCTTATAACTCAAAATAGTTATAATATATTTCCAAGAGAAAAAAAAGGTAAATAAGAAAAAATTAGATGATTCAAATCCAACAAAGTGAGGCTCTTTCCACTTCCCAAAATCATGGCCTTGCAGAGATCTGCCACAATCCTCAGGATAGTATCAGACAATTGTTCGCCACCACTGTCTTTTCTAATATTCATTCATTTTTTAAAGCGCCTGGCTTCACTGTTGCTTAGTTTGGAAATTGCTGTTTCTATAAGATCTGTTTCTTTTCTTTTTCTTTTTCGGGTTGAATTTCCATCCTCTTTTCTTGCTTACCAATTGTATATCTACTGGTTGATTTTCATTCTGCTTTGTGGATTGTTCTTGTTGGGTTAATTTTATCATCTCATCTTTCTTCTCCATCACTTGTATATCAACTGGTTGATTTGCGCACTTGTCTGTGACTTGATGATTCATCACCTTGGGTTCGGATGACACTGCTCTCTTATTTATAAACAGTCCAGCTGGGGTCTCCAAGGAGTCCAAAGACAATTTATCCATCACAGCCTCTGTAATTTGATGTTTTCCTTTTATTTCCAACTCCTTTTGCTTATCCTGTATTATGCCTAAAGGTGTTAAATTCATTTTTAGAATTTTTTGATAAAAATCTTCCGCTTTTTCGACAGTGTGCAATTGATATCTTACGCCTTGATATCTCAATATTAAACCAACTGGGATGTCCCACCTGAATAGGATATTTCTTTTTTTTAATTCAGTCACTAAAAAGCCAAATTTCTTCCTCTCCATTAACATCTTGGGCGGGAGCTCCTTGAAAATCCAAATCTTTCTTCCATGAAATTGCAAATTGGAATTAAAAGAGTTCTGCACAATATTATTCCTAATTTCTTTATCTGTAAAATAGATCACCACATCTCTAGGCAGTTGCCTTTGCTTTGCCCACCAGGATTTTATTCTATAAATTCTATCAATCCTGCAATACACTTCATCAGGTTGAACCTTTAAGATCCCAGCCAGAATTTCAGAAGATACTTTCCTTAAATCATCTCTATTATTTTCCTGCAGACCTCTCAATCTAATTGCATATTCTGTAAAATTATATTGAATCATTAAAACTTCTCTTTCAATCCTCTGTTGTACATTTTCCTCATTACCAATCTTTTGGTCAATCTCCATTTTAGATTTGTCTTCCAAGCTATTATCCTGAATGTTTATCAAATCCTTTTTAATTTTTTGAGTCATGTCATCCAAATTCTCCTCGATTTCCTTCATTTTAGTCTCTAATAATTCAGTCTTTGCCTCCATCCGAATCAGAAAGCCTGATAAACCATTAGCAACTTTTGAAATCTTTTTATTCAAGAAGTCAGACTCTGATTTCACCAATTCACCAATTTCTTTAATTTCCTGCTTAAATTTTTCAAGTTGCTGATTCACAATCTCATCCCTTCTTACAATCTCTTCAAGGATAAATTCTAATATATTAAAATCGGGTTTCTGACGCTGGAGAGTTGAAATTTGTTGGCGCAATTTCTTAAGGGGGGAAATTCCCCCCCCCTGTTTGTCCAGCTGTATAAGTCCTGATGCCATTTCCCACACAGACAAGATTTAGCAAAAATAAGAGAAGAAATAGAAAACAAAAAGACTTTCCCTCATTAAAAAAAAACTTCTGAGCAGCACAGGAGCGAGGTTTCTCTAGAAATGTAGCCAATGATATTTATTCCGCTACATTGTAATAATGAAAAACGGAAGGACTTTCCCTTTTAGCCCTTCTCCAGCCACAGCAGACGCCATTTTAGAAGGCTCTTTTTCCCTCTTTTCCTCTGCTCTTTTCTTTTAAATAGTTTTTGAAAGGGTGAGATACTTGCGGTTCAGTATTAAGGGTCCAGTTCTTCATTTCTTTAATTATTCTTTTAGATTCACAGGCTTGCTCTTGACGCCTGGCTCTGCATAGGCAGAGGTCTCCCAAAGCCCGGAGCAGCGGCAGGGGATATGGGGCTTCTCATCCGCTCCGTCCCAAAAGTTAAAAAAAAAACTTTTGGGACTCTGCGGGGAGTTCTACCCACCCCTGCCGGCTCTCTCTCCGTTTCCTCTTGGAAACGGAGTTTTTTCGAGCCGCCATCCGCTGTAACGGCGGCTCTATACAGGCAGAGGGAGCTGACGATCCCAGAGGAACGTCTGGCGGCGGCCAGCAGCAAACCGGAAGCCTACGAGACAAGACTGTTAATTTTAATTCTTTTTGCTTGCCAGGTGATGAGCATCCCCTCTGGTAAAATCCATCTGAAGGGGATACTTCTCTTGTATCGCCAAGAACCTATAATCCCTTCTCAAATCTCGAACCCTCTGGGGAACTTGCTTCAATACTATTACCTCTTTGCCTTTAAAATCTACAGGTTTTTCTCTTACTATATTGTATAGCATATCTTTCACTTTCTTTTGGGCGAATCTGACATGGACTTCTCGAGGGAGCTTATTCCTCCTGGAGTAGTTGGTTTGCACCCTGTAAATTTCATTCAGCTCTTTTATAATATCATCTTTATCCTGTTGTAGTATTCTAGCTATTAAGTCCACCATAACGTTTCCCAGATCTTCGTCTTTGTCCTCTACCACGTTTTGAAAACGAAGGTAGAAAGCTGCCCGGTCCATCTCAAGCTGGATAATAGAGTCCTCCAACTCCCTATTTTGTGCCATTAATTTCTGGTTGATCGAGTCGAGGTTCCTCTCATTCTGCTCCACCCTCGTCTCGACCTTCTTTATCTTTTTCTCATTGTTATGGATGGACTCCTGAATCTCACTCATTTTCTGGTCAATAGAATGGATATCAGTTTTAAGTTCTACATGGTTATTGGTCATTTTTTCTTGTAAGAGGAGCATAGTTTCTTGAATTGTTGATAGGGTCACCTGCATCGCTTGAATGGTTGGTAACATTGCTGATTTGTCCGCTTTTGTTAGTACCTCAGTGGATTTTTGCGGAGCTGGAGAGATTGTTAATGCAGGGTTAGATGACGTTTTCTTTCCAGCCTTAAATACTGCCAATGAAATGCTTGTCATCTCCTTTAAGATTCTCTTCTGGTTCGTCAAAATTACCTCGATATTCTTCCAAATTATCATCCATTATTCTCTAATAGCAAGATTCACCTAATTCATCCAATCATAAATTTACCCAATTTTCATATCAACTCACAACAGTTCATTCAGCTATTGTTAATCAAAGTTATATATAAATATAAGCTAGATGCAATTATCTAAACAAGGCCAATATACAATACTAACTACTCAATCCAGTTATAGTCAAAGTTATGTCTAAATATAGGTTAGATATAATTGTCTAATCCAGACCAATATATGATAATAAATACTCAATCTCTTCAATATTCACTTTTCAGTATTCATCCAATCGTACTATTGCACACTTATTAAGTTCATTAAATATAATCTATAATTTATTCTTATATAAATCTAAGTTAGATGTAGATATAGGTATCAATTTAATAGAGATAAGAGGTTAACAGTTTAAGAAAAAGGGTTATAGAGTAACAATGGATTAAGATCTATTACAAGGTAATATATAGTTCACTCAAAAAGAAGTAAGAGAAGTTATCTAAAATAGTTAATATCTATATAAATAGGGGGTAATTATAGAATAGTTAATAGGTTAATAGGTTAGTATTAGTAATTGATAGAGAATTCTATAAATAATGTTTTAAAAATTCATTACTCTTATTTGTTTAATTAACTACTACCACAGTCGAGGGAATTCTTCCACGTAGAAAGATATTTCAGTTAATTAAGGGGAAATCTCAAGTAAATCCAAAGGGCAGCTAAGTCTTAATAAGCAGGAATACAGTTCGAAGAGAAGACCACAGCTCAGAACGTTACAAAATCCTTCCTGTTGTCAAACTTCAAATGATTTGATTTGTGATTTATGGCTGCGCTTCCGGTTTCTCCCTTCGGAGAGAGCCGGGTAGCTAAGAGTTGACAACTAAAAGTTATTGTTTCAATGATTCCTCGCGGTGTTATACACAAAATCTAGGTCTGAACTGATTTATCCACGTTCGCTACAGATTTAGGAAGATATGCCAACAGCTTCTAATTTCGCCTTCCCCCGCTTCAGCAAGTTCTCCTTCCTCCTCGCAGATTCGCCAGCGATCCACATGCTTCCAATCTGCTCTGTCACTTATACTCGCCACCTTTCCACCGCTGTGAGCACTTTCAGCTGGCTATACTCACAATTTCTTGAGATCTGCTCCCACGAACACCAGGGATTTGTGGTTGGGTCTCCTTCTCACGTTAGCCGTCCCAAACTCCTCGCTTCCTCATTGTTGTTGGTAGTCGCGCTTCGGGTCTGCCATTAAACGGCGGACGCGCTCATGCTTGGTCTCTGTCCAAGCGAGAGGCGCTTGCATGTCGCTCTCCCACTCTTCAGATCCCCTCTCTAGTCCGAGACGCTCTCCAGGCGATCTCGCCCTTCAGGGTCCCCAGGACACGGCGAAAAAGACAGTGCTGTGGAGCAGAGCTCGCTCACACAGCACCCTGTCGCCATGATTCCCAACCGGAAGTCAAGGTACCTTCTACCATATGTGGTGGACGTGCCCGGAAGCGAGGAAGTTTTGGAAAAAAAATACAAAAATGGATCCAAGAAATATTAAATGAGGATATCAATTTTTTGCCTGAAATTTATCTCCTGGGAGTGCTAAAACGAACATTTGTTAAGGAAAAGAAATACTTGATTATTCATATTGTCACAGCTGCTAGACTCTCCTATGCCAGATATTGGAAAGAGAAAACATGTCCAACCGATGAACAGATAGTCAATAAAGTATTGGACTGCGCAGAAATGTGCAGATTAACGTATATGTTAAACGGAAAGGAGGATTCAGAATTTTACACAATTTGGGATCTGTGGTATAGGTGGTTGGAAAATAAATGCAAAAGTTAACATTTATGAGAGAGAATGTACAACTACTAATTAATTCTATATACTATTGTATCTTAATTTAACTGTAACTAATGTTATAAGAATTTTCGTATAAATTGTATAATATTTAGATAATTGATTAGATACCGCACCTGTAAATATACAATATGACTACACGTTGCCGAACCGTAAAAGTTTGAATTGTAATATATTCTTTATTCAATAAAATTTCATAAAAAAAAAGAAAAGAAAGAAAAATCCTCCCGGTCATGGCCGTCAAGTGCTCTTCTAAAGACAGCCATGAATCCAGGAGGACACCCAAGTTGTGAGCCCTCTCCGTGGGGGCCAGCAATTCGCCCCCAATAGTCAGCGATGGCGTCAACTGACTATATCGGGACGTCGAAAACCACAGCCACTCGGTCTTGGATGGGTTGAGCCTGAGCCTGTTCCTCCCCATCCAGATCCGCTCCGCCTCCAGACACCGGGACATCACTTCAAGGGCATCGTTGGGGTGGTCCGGGGTGGAGATGTACAGCTGGGTGTCATCAGCATACTGATGACTACTAAAATACCCAAAAAAGTCCGTATTACGATGTACCACACAGCCAACCACCACGCAAAAATTAACCACAATCCCAAATCCTTAATCTCTACCCATACCAACACCAAACAGCACCAATTTGATTGGAGCAACACAAAAATCATTGACCAAGCTACCACCCACCATACTCGTGAGTTCATTGAAGCCTGGCACTCCAGAAGCAATTCCATCAACAGACACATTGACCTACAACAGTTTAAGAACTCCTCAGAATCCAAATCAATCGCACAGCTAACCAAAGACAGCACCAACCCTCAATCAACCCACGCAAGTCCCTCCAATCAGCATTTCATCTCCCAATGACCCTCACCTGATGTAACCTCCCCATCACAAACTCTCACTGATGACTCACACCTCACCCATCACAATACCCTCACTTGACATATCCACACCTGAAGTCCTTATAAACAGAAGAACTGACATTGACATCCCCTAAACACTGAAGATGTTATTTAGCTTTGTATTGAAATGTTCAGAAACCAACCTGCAAGCTTGGAGAATGAACCTTCACCCTTATATTTGAGATTCCCCATACCTCAATTAATTTGATAGTATTTGTTTATTCATTTGCAATCCTTGGACTTCTAAATAAAGTTGCTGATTCATCTCTCTTTAAAATAAATTGGAGCATTTTGGCTGGTTTAGTTTTGGAACTAATATTGAATCCCAAATTGATATTGAGTTCTATTTGCAAGTTTCTCCTCCCTCCTCTATAAGCATGTTTTTCTTTTTTCTTTTGTAGTGGGGAGTCTACAGTGCTCATTTTTGTTAATTGGCTGACACTCAGTGGCACAGAACAATCTGGTATGAGAGGACCATCCACAGAGAATCAGGAAGCAAAGAGAATGGCCCTGGAATGTATAAAGGTAATTTGGGTTCAGGTAAAAGATAATGGCATATAGAGTAGAACAGTGATGGCTAACCTTTTCCGGACCAAGTGTGTATGTGTGAATGCGCGCATGCGCTCCTGAACCCCCAAAATGCAATGTGCGCTCGGCCCCACGTACCCTGCCCCATGCACGAGTGCATGCCCCCCTGCACACACACCTCGCATGCCCCCCACCCCTGCATATGCGTGGCAGAAACCCAAAGACCAGCTGGCCGGCGGGAGGCGTGCATGCATGCGCAGTGGAGCTGAACGGGTAATGGCTCATGTGCCCACAGAGAGGGCACTGCATGCCTCCTCTGGCATGTGTGCCATAGGTTCGCCATCACAGGAGTAGAATATCAAATCTTTCATCCATTGAGTAATTGAGACCATAAATTTATCTTTCCATTGTTGAAGGACGGATTTCTTAGCATTGAAAAGAGAGTGATGAATCTGATTCTGTAGTTCAATTGTCAATGTCCATGTTCAAAAGAATATTTACATCTGAAAATATGAAACCATGTCTCAAAGTCAAATTATTATATGTAGTTATAATATGATTGTTTTAAAATATTGGAAGTAGATATTGAATTGTAATTGTATCTCCAACATCTCCCAGAGCTCCACTCTGAGGGAGAAAGGTGATCAAGAAAATGAAATATAAATGAATAAATAAACAACACATGATTTTACTCATTCCCTTTTTAGGCAGACCCGGGAGAGTCCAGAAAGTTTGAAATACTGTTGACAGACTACGTTATAAGTCATTTTGAAATCTTTCATGCAGACATACTTAAACAAAATGCAGATCCTTTTGTTTCATTCACTTCTTAAGTTTTGAATATCAAACTGATTTACCAATATCAAGCACTTTAAAAGTATGGGATTTTTATTCACATAAGAAAATGCCACTAGTCCAAATTGGTGATAGATGCTATAGTTAAAATAAATATAAATTCTGTGTGTGTGTGTATCACACACCATTACGATATATAGTATGCATATAATATCTATATATATTTGTTTTCTGAGGTTTTCGTGGGTGTTTGTATGTAGGTCTTTGGTTATTTGGGTTTTCTCCCACGTAAAATTGGAAGTGTCTTGGCGACGTTTTGACGAAGTCTCATTCGTCATCTTCAGGCTGGTGTTTTCGGCTTCGTGCTTCTAGGAGTAATGTGTGATCGCAGCTGTTTCTTCCTTTTAACTGCCAGTGGGGGTGGGAGCTGATTGGGTGGGAGCTTGGCTGTGTTCTGATTGGGTGGATGTGTGTTCTGATTGATTGGTGGTTTGGCTGTGCTCTGATTGGATGGGGGGTTGGCTGTGCTTTGATTGGCTGGGGGTGTGTTCTGTTTAGGTGGGGGCTTGGTTGTGCTTGGGTTAGTCCTAGTTGCAGGGGGATTTGAGCTGGTGAGCTCCGTTGCTGTTGTTTGGCTTTGCGTTCATGGTCGTGCCACATCTTCATGGTGGGTGTCAGTTTGCTTCATGTATGGATTGGAGGGGTTTAAAGTGGCCAATGATGCAGCTGTGGTCTGGCTTCTGGTTTGTGGTCATGCCTCATCAGTGTGGGTTTGCTTTTTGCGTGGATGTGTGGTGGTGACATCCTGTGTGGTTTTCGTGAGTGTGGGTCTGGTGTCATTCTTTGTGTTAGGGACTCGTTTGTCAATGAGGGCGGGTTTCCAAATGGCTGGTAGGCAGGAGGTATCATCTTGTTTATTCATGCTCTTTAATTTCTTGAGAAAAAGATGCTGATTTCAAACCAAGAAGTCCTTCATCCTAAAAATTAGTATGGGGTATTTAAAAAAGAGGCAATACATTCTAGAAATGTTTGTGGATACTTAGTTTTTATACTACTTATATTTTACTTATTTTTGCCTTGTAAGTTTAATAATTTGTTTGTCTTCCAATTTTCCACTTTACAGCAATGTGATCCAGAGAAGTTAATCACTGAGAGCAAGTTTCTGCAACTTGAGTCCCTGCAGGAATTAATGAAGGTGAGGTTTGAGTTAGCCCTTCAGGCAGACTAGAAATAGGCAAGCTTAAATCAGTTGCAGAGATTTGAGAAAATTTACTGTAAGTAATGAGATTTCATTGCTAATTTTAGATGGATTTGTATTGCTTACATAACAAAATAATAAAATAATTGCTAGCTTCTTAGAGTTCTGTCCCCCTAGAAATTCTTTGGTGCTACATTGTCTCATTTTGGTTTCATTTCCCTTCGGAAATATACAATGATCATACTTAGCTTTCTGCTAATAATCCAAACAGGATCTTTAATATATGATTGTATTTCTGTATAGTATTTTGGGTTGTTATCCTATGTAGTCTTTACAGTAGTTCTTTATTTAGCCTTGAACAGCAACTATCCAGTTACAATGATGTTGAAAAAATAATATTGCAGCCAACACCCACCTTTATAATCTTTACATGTCTCAATCACAATGCTATTACAGTCAGTTAGTATATATTGTCCTGCACCTGGCCCATTTTTCCCTCCACCCCCACCCCCCCTCCATGGAGACATTGCCTAAACATTGTCTCTTCTTGAGTTGTTTTTCTCCAGCATAGCATGTCCCTAAAAAGTGCTAACCACATTCCTAAAAATTGCTAACCATAAATTAATAAGCTCAGCTTTCTGAATGTAATTAATTGATTAGAATAGCCCCCTGGTATTCTCTAAATGAGCCTAATATATTTTATACTAAAGACTTTTGATTGCCTCCTAAACAGATCTGCTGAGTGTACTAAGATATGCTGGCCAGAGCACATTCCTATTTATGTGTATTTCCCATTGTGTGTGTGCAATCTTTTTATCCCTTTCTCTCCAATGAATGTAAATACAATTTTCTTCTTGCTCATTATCCCAGCTCTGAGATAAGCATAAAGGGGGAGTGAAGAAAAAGTACTATAAGAGTTGCCCTTTTTTCCAGCTTCCTCAGGAGTCAAGTTCTGGAAATCTTGCCTGCCATTTACGCTTACCCAGCCATTTGGGGTTATATCCTACCAACATTGTAAAGCAAAGGAAAACTGAAGTGAAAATTGTAAACACAGTCACAGTTAGTGATTTTTCACTTAGTGACTACTTTGCTTAATAACCAAGTTGCTGATCCCAATTGCAGTCATTAATGTACCTGTATGCTTTTCCCATTCTGAAATACATATGGAAGAAATATAAGTTATTCATATGGCTATGCATTGGCCATGTAGGTCAACAATTCTTACATCCATGAAATTGTTTATAGCAGCCCTTAACATACTGCAGTTTGAAGTCTTAGTGGCACACTAAGACGGACATTATCATAGTAGTCCAAGTCTATGCCCCAACTATTGGTGCTGAAGAGGATGAAATTGACTGGTTCTATGAAGCCCAACAGCACCTTATAGAATTAACACCAAAAAATGATGTCCTTATCATCAGGGGGGATTGGAATGCTAAAGTAGGAAGCCAAAAGTTAACCGGAATAACAGGCAAGTTTGGCCTTGGAGTACAAAATGAAGCAGGGCACAGGTTGATAGAATTTTGTCAAGAGAATATGATGGTCAGAGCAAACAGTCATTTCCAACAACCCAAGAGATGACTCTACACATGGACATCATCAGATGGTTAACACAGAAATCAGATTGACTATGTGCTCTGTAGCCAAAGATGGAGAAGCTCTATACAGTAAGTAAAAACAAGACCAGAAGCTGACTGCAGCTCAGATTATGAGCTTCTTGTTGCAAAATTTAGGCTTAAATTGAAGAAAGTAGGGGAAAGCACTAGGCCACTCAGATATGAACTAACTAATATCCCTGATGAATATACAGTAGAGGTGACAAATAGATTTAAGAAATTAAATCTGATAGACAAGAGTGCCTAAAGAACTATGGACAGAGGATCGCAACATTATACAAGATATAGCAACTAAAACCATCCCAAAGAAAAAGAAACCAAGAAAGCAAAATGACTGTCTGAGGAAGTTTTGCAAATAGCTGAGGAAAGAAGAGAAGCAAAAGGCAAGGGAGAAAGACACCCAATTGAATGCAGAATTCCAGAGAACAGCTAGAAGAGATAAGAATGCCTTCTTAAATGAACAGTGCAAAGAAATAGAAGAAAACAATAGAATAGGGAGGACCAGAGATCTCTTCAAAGAGAGAAAAAAAAGCAAAATGGCTGTCTGAGGAAACTTTGCAAATAGCTGAGGAAAGAAGAGAAGTGAAAGGCAAGGGAGAATTGAATGCAGAATTCCAAAGAATAGGTAGAAGTGATGAGAATACTTTCTTAAATGAACAGTGCAAAAAAATAGAAGAAAACAATAGAATAGGGAGGACCAGAGATCTCTTCAAGAAAATTAGAAATATGAAGGGAACGTTTCATGCAAAGATGGGCATGATAAACTACCAAAATGTCAGGGACCTAACAGAGGCAGAAGAGGTGGCAATATTACACAGAAGAACAAGAACGAGCTTAACGCCCCTGATAACCACAATGGGATGGTCACTGACCTCGAGCCAGACATCCTAGAATGTGAAGTCAAATTAGGAAATTTGAGCAACAACAAAGCTAGTGGAGGTGACAGTATTCCAGCTGAGCTATTCAAAATCTTTAAAGACGATGCAGTAAAAGTGCTATCCTCAATTTGCCAGCAAATTTGGAAAACTCAACAGTAGCCACAGGATTGGAAAAGGTCAGTTTACATTCCAATTCTAAAGAAAGGCAATGCCAAAGAATGTTGAAACTATTGCACCATTGCACTCATTTCACATGCTAGTAAAGTTATGCTTAAAATCCTACGAGCTAGGCTCCAGCAGTATGTGGATCGGGAACTACCAGAAGTACAGGCAAGATTTCGAAGAGGCAGAGGAACTAGAGATCAAATTACCAACACATGCTGGATTTTGGAGAAAGCTAGGGAGCAGAAAAACATCTACTTCTGCTTGATTGACTATGCTAAAGTCTTTGATTGTGTGGATCACAACAAATTATGGCAAGTTCTTAAAGAGATGGGAGTACCAGACCATCTTATTTGTCTCTTGAGAAACCTATATGCGGGTCAAGAAGCAACAGTGAGAACTGGACATGGAGCCACTGATTGGTTCAAAATTGGGAAAGGAATCCAGCAAGGCTGTATACTGTGGCCCTGCCTATTTAACTTATATGCAAAGCACATCATGAGAAAGGCGGGGCTAGATAAATCAAAAGTTGGAATTAAGATTGCTGGGAGAAATATCAACAGCCTCAGATATGCAAATGATACCACTCTAATGGCAGAAAGTGAAGAGGAACTAAAGAGCCCTCCTGATGTGGGTGAAGAAGGAGAGTGCAAAAGTTGGCTTGAAAATCAACATTAAGAAAACAAAGATCATGGCATCTGGAAGAAATGGAGATAGTGATAGATTTTATTTTCCTGGGCTCCAAGATTACCGCAGATGGGGACAGCAGCCAAGAAATGAAAAGACGCTTGCTCCTGGGGAGAAAAGCTATGGCAAATCTAGATGTCAGTGTTCCAGAAAACTCCAACTCCAATTAAAAACTCTGAAGCAAGCATTTTCTCAAAATTCCATTTATTAGAGTAGGTATACTGGCACATCTGGGAAAACCCGAATCTGAGAGTTCTGGGTTTTCCATCAGTAAATCTAAACCCCCAAAACTCATCAGTCCATCACATGCTCCAATCACCATCCGTCCCATCTCGAGACATCACTCCAACCACCCCTCCTCCAGATGCAGGATTGTCCTAACCTTGACCGAAAGGAAGAATGCTATTTTGTCTAAATACATTTCCTCTACTAAATCCCCCCTCCTACTTTCCCGCACATGAGAAAGTGGCAGCATGGAAGCTTCTGGGGCTAATATGGCTTCCAAAGCTGACACTAGATAGCTTACTAAAAAGCAGAGACATCACCCTGCCAACAAAAGCATGTATAGTCAAGGCTATGGTTTTCCCAGTTGCAATGTACAGCTGTGAAAGTTGGACCATAAGAAAGTCTGAGCGCCAAAGAATTGAGGCCTTTGAACTATGGTGCTGGTGAAGACTCCTGTGAGTCCCTTGGACTGCAAGGCGATCAAACCGGTCAGTCCTTGAGAAGATCAACCTGACTGCTCTTTAGAAGGCCAGATCCTGAAGATGAAACTCAAATACTTTGGCCACCTAATGAGAAGGAAGGACTCACTGGAGAAGAGGGAAAGATTGAGGACAAAAGAAGAAGGGGACGACAGAGAATGAGGTGGCTGGATGGAGTCACTGAAGCAGTCAGTGTGAGCTTAAATGAACTCCAGAGGATGTTAGAAGACAGGAAGGCCTGGAGAAAGGTTGTCCATGGGGTCACGATGGGTCGGACATGACTTCGCAACTAACAACAACAACAAGATGGACATATATCACAAGAATTCTCTATCTCTGTTTTACTTTTTAAAATCTAATTGTGCAGAAGGCTTATATTTTTTAATACAACCTGTATTCACTAATTCTAGTCTGAAACAAACTCTAATGTTCATGGAAATCATTCCCTGCAAAATATTCATTTTTATGTCTATTTCATAATATATTATACTGTAATAATACAATTTTTTAAAATTTAGATAAAATTTGTTGGGGCAGCTAAATTCACTTTATGAAAATTATGGTTATTTTAAAAAAGAATTCATTTGTGCTGTTGCAGTCCTGTTTATGTTCAAGAGATTATTGTAAAAGTTAGTAAAAGGAACACACATACCACTGATGCATGGACAGAGCTATTTTAAAAGGAAGAAAGAAAAAGGGTTCAATACAACTTCATTTCTCTTTTTACAATGATAATTTGAACATACAATATAAAAATAAGGAAAATGGAAGAGGAGATATACTTTCAGACTTTCAGACTTTGTCTTGTGAGGCAAACCAGACAGGAAGCATCACTAGAAGAACTAATTCTACTTTATTGTAAGATTATATTAATTGCAAATCTGAAAGTGTGTGTGTTGGTAGATCATGCAAAAGCTCCACTTAGGCACAGCTGCCATTTGTTTATCAAGCAATAGCATAAGCCCAAGAAGACTCCCTAATTACACATCAGTTCCATCTGGGAGAATCAGTGGTGGGTTGCTCCCAATTTTGTATGGTTCTATAGAGCAGGTAGTAAAAGCAGCAGGAGGCTTCGCCCACCTGCCACGATGTCATCATGGGTGATCTGCGCAGAAACTACTGCACATGCGCAGAAGAGCATGTGAAGCAAGTAAGCATCCGTGGTCCTGTTGCGAACTGGTAGTAAAGGTAAGTAGAACCCACCCCTGGAGAGACTGCAACCCCGTCCAGAGTCAAATGTGACATGCCACTAAACTTAGAAGCCCAAAACCCAAAACTATTTGGGTTTTCAAGACTCTCTTCATGACTCTCTATGGCTGAAAACCAACCCTCCCTGTCAACAGCCTCCCCTAAAAAGGGAAGATTGGAGATTGGATCAAAGTTGTCTAAAACAGTTGCGACCAAGAATGGCCTCTTCAGAAAGAGTTATACCCACACCTCCTTCAAAGTAGCCTGTATCATCCCATCCTGCAAAAAAGTATTAACCACCGCTCAGACCCAACTACATGCCACCATTCAACCAATTAGGAGGGGCATGGGTCCAGAACACAAATGATCAAGTTTACACCCAAAAGGTTCACTTCTTTAGAACCAGCTAACTCTTTCCAAATAACAGACCTCAAACATGCTCTGTCTGGTAACTTTCAAAGGATTTGTTCAACTGAGTGAAGTTGAGTCGCTTTCTCTAGCAGATATTGAGAATATTCCTCACAGCAGCCTTGTAACAGCTCCATAGGCTCCTCTTTATCCAGGAGGAACCCAGACATCTAATCACTGATTTATGCTGTTTTTATGCTATTGGGGTAATAATATTTTTAAAATCTGTTTGATTATTGTGAGCTGTCCACATCTTCCAATCAGAGGAGCTGACAAATGTTAAAAAATAAATGTATAATATTACACCTACAAAACATGTTTGACTTTTCATTTCCATGATCATTGCAGCAGCTTATTGTATCTGTTCTCAATTTTATACCAATGTTATATATGTGAATATTCTTTGGCTGCTTCAGGCTCTCATATCTGTGTCTCCTGATGAGGAAACCTATGATGAAGAAGACTGTGCTTTCTGTTTGGAGATGCTTTTGAGGATTGCGCTGGAAAATAGGTGAGCCATATAGATGCCATTTCACCCTTTGATATGGCAAAAACTGTTGAGAACTTTCAATTTTACTTGATAGCATTCTCCAAACTGGAAATTCAGGTAGATTGTCAGGTTAAAGAGTATCCCTAATAGCAATTAAATTTGATTATTTCATTCTTAATGCTATGGAGAAAATCTATATTGTTACTAAGAGTCAATGATGACTTATTGGCACATAATGAGGCAACTGTGATGGAGAGATGTTCATATCAAATTCTGCTTGATCTCCACCAATTTATCCCCATATGTGACCCATTTTTTTAGTGTGAAGCTGACTGGAAAGTGATACCTTTCTACTAATTACTGGTACTACTTTATTTACAATTGTAATTGAATCCAGAATTACGTTTGTAAGTCATGTCAGTTTTAAGTGGTTCACCCCATGACCACACTGGATTTTACCATCTCTTTTGCAGCAGTTGTTAAATGTCTTTTTTGCAGCAGTCATTATTTGCAATAGATATTTTTTGCCAGAAAGCTGAAATAAATGCTGGTTTCTTCAGGGCTGGGATTCAGCCGGTTCGGGCAAACTGGTAGTTCTGATGAGCAGTTGGTCCCGCCCCTGCCCTTTTCTGTCCTATATTTCCCTGTTTTTTAGCCCAGCTGATTCGCACGGCACAGCAGATTGCCGCACATCAGCTGTTTTACTCACCAGCTGACCTAGACGGTAAGTTTTTAAGCTTAAAATGGGCAGTTTTTGAACATAACACATGCGCGGGCAAAGCGCACACTCATCGAACAGGTTGTTAAACTGGTTGCATCCCACCACTGGGTTTCCAGCAAAAACTTTTAAATAGCTGTCATAGGACTGCAGGATGCTGCAAACAGCCCTAAGTGCATTCAGCATTCAAAATGTGATTGTGTGACCGCAGACAGCTGTTGGAACTTTAAGTCTGCTCATAAGTAGCCCTGTAGAGGTTTGTCATAACTTCAAATGCCACCAAACAACTTGTCTTAACGTGAGGACTATCTTTATAAAATTAGCAACAACAGTTACCACATAAAATGACAACATGGGCTAATTTCCACTTAGAAAACAATCATAAGTGCAGATCATTTCACAAGATTACACATTGATTGATTGATTGTCTGAGAGCCAATTCATAGAATTTTAAAAATCCATTACACTGTTAGTATATAACTAATTATGTTTATGTCTATGTGTATCTCAGATACATGTGTTAATTATCTGCTGTCCTTTATACGCATGCACACATATAAAAGGGGAAAACCCTGTAAAGTTAACATTTCATTGAAGGTACAAAACTGTTCCTACAAGCCAAAGATTTAAATAGAATTTTCTTTACTGATACATCTGAGTATTGATCATTTAATAAAAATACATCAAATATCTCAGTCTTCTCACCATGAATGGACTTTATCAAACTAAAAGCCAAGTGTATTAATTCTAATCACCTCAGTGTGTAACTAATATTACAATATTGGCTTTGTATTAACAAGCAAGAGAAAAAGCCGTTCTTTATCAATCAACTGATAACATCTCTCAAGAAGAATTTCTAGCTAGGCTTGTATAGAAACAGCAGATACTCTTTAATTGATAAGCAGCTGAATATAATTAATGATAAATTGAGCTCTCTTTAAAGTCTGCTATATCTATCCAAAAGTAACCCTTTAACAACTAAGAAAATTAACATCAAACATATTCCTACAAATAGTTCAAAAAATATTCTGTACTTTCTTCAAGCATCTCAATTTATACTTACCAAGTATAAGTGGAGTGGGGCTGTGACTGCCCGCAATGACGTTTGCATGTGTGGAGTCACGAGCGCCTGCGACAACACTCATGCAAGTTGGGCTGCAAGAGCCCGTGTGACGCCCATGATGCTCACAATGCTTGCATGCATTGCGCACACACATTTGCATCAACAGCTACTTACGTGGCCCGGCAGCCAATAGGCCACAGCCCAGTAGTTGGCCGTGGCCCACAGGTTGGGGACCCCTGGATTAGTGGACCCTAATTTTGGCTAAATTATGTATTTGATTTGTATCTTGCCTTTATTTTGTACAACTCAGGGCAGGGTACATAATGCTCCCTCCTATTTCTCCTGCAGCAGCAACCCTATGAGATGAGTTGGGCTAAGAGTGGCTGTCCCAAAATCACCCAGCCGGCTTCCATGCTTTAATGGAAGACCAGAATGGACGTTGGTCTTACCTGATACGTCCGTTCTTGTTCAGAAAGGGAAGTCAGTCAGACTGGGGAAGGACTTCCTCTATGCAGCATTGATCGAGTCTTGCCAATCAGAATAACTCCGCCCTCATGGCCCAGTGTTTCGGCGAGGGCGTAGGCGTAGACTGACGTGTCTTCCTGAAATGAGAAAGAATTAAAAGCACCCTCCCCCAACCGCCCGAGAGGGCCGGACCCAAGGGTGGGGCTGACTGACTTCCCTTCCTGAACGAGAACGGACGTATCAGGTAAGACCAACGTCCATTCTCCAAAGGAAGGGAAGGCAGTCAGACTGGGGACATACCAAAGCTGCATGTCCACCAGGGCGGGAACAACCGGCCCGAATACCTCAGGGGGGAAGAACAGACTGCAGGACCCGGCGACCGAAGGCAGCATCCGCAGATGCGAAGGAATCCACGCGGTAGTGGCGGATGAATGGAGAAATAGAAGTCCACGTGGCAGCCCTGCAGACCTCTTCCAGAGGCACTTGAGTGGACCAAGCGGTGGAAGTCACTGCGCTCCTGGTTGAATGGGCCGTGATGTTTCGCGGGACGGGCAGCTTCAATTGTTGGTAGGCAGAGGCGATAGTAGCCCTGATCCATCGTCCTAAGGTAGTACTAGAGACGCGCGCCCCCACAGTATCTGGTTGAAAGGAAACGAACAACGCTTCTGTTTTGCGAAAAGGAGCGGTCCGGGCCAGGTAGATCCGCAGAGCCCTGCGGACATCCAGTCGATGCCACGAGCGCTCCAGACGATGCGTGGGGTGAGGGCAAAAATTTGGGAGCACAATCTCTTGTGCCCTATGGAATAACGTGTTAACTTTAGGCAAAAAGGCCGGGTCAAGGCGTAGGACCACCCTGTCCCTGTGAAAGATACAAAGGTCACTGTGGGTGGACAGGGCAGCTAGCTCCGATATCCTGCGCGCCAAAGTAATAGCGACGAGGAACGAAACTTTAAACCATAGGAAACGGAGAGAAACCTGACAAAGCGGTTCGAAGGGAGACGAGACGAGTACCGTGAGAACTTTGTTCAGATCCCAAGTAGGGAAACGATGCACAGGAGGAGGGCGGAGATTGGTAGCTCCGCGGAGGAAAATGCGGATGAAGGGGTGATGGGACAAGGAGTCCGGAGAACCACAGGAAAGGACGGAAGCCAGAGCTGCCACCTGACGACGGAGGGTGTTAGGAGCTAATCCTGCTTCGAAGCCAGCTTGGAGGAAGGAAAGGACTTGGAGGACAGAAGCCGAAAGAGGATCGACCGCAGAACGGTTACACCAAGAAATGAAGGAGTGCCAGGTAGCTCCATAGATTCTGGTTGTAGATGGGCGGCGAGCGGCTGGCATCATGGTAGCCACCGGAGGAGGGACGTGGTGAGCTGTTAGGAGATGCCGCTCAACCTCCAAACGGTCAAGTGAAGCCACTTGGGATCCGGATAAGTGAGACGGCCCTGGGTCAGCGTCACTAAGGAGTCCGGTATGCGCCAGTGAGGTGCTACAGAGAGGGACAGCAGGCCCACGTACCAAGGGCGACATGGCCAGTGCGGGGCGACGGGAAGTAGATCCGCCTTCTCTGCCAACATCTTCCTGAGTACACGAGGGATGAGGGGAAGGGGAGGGAATGCGTATAGAAGACTGGGAGGCCACGGGCAGCGGAGGGCATCGGAATCCTCTGCCTGAGGGTCCGGGAACCGTGAGAAGTACCGTGGAAGGAGGTGATTCGTCGCTGAGGCGAACAGGTCGACAACCGGGGTCCCGTATCGACGGACAATCTCCCGGAAGAGGGATGGAGAGAGGCTCCACTCCCCGTGATCCACGGGAGAGCGGCTGAGGGCGTCCGCTTGTAGATTTGCCATCCCGGAAATGTGGTCCGCCCGGATGGATGACAGATGGGATTCGGCCCAGCGGCCCAGCAGAATGGTCTCCGTAAGCAGAGCTTTGGAATGAATGCCCCCCATCTTGTTTAAGTGCGCTTTGGTTGCCATGTTGTTGGTAAGGACTAGAATGTCCTGGCCCTCCACCAGAGATCGAAAGGAGAGGAGGGCTAGGCACACGGCCCACAATTCCAGGTAGTTGAGGTTGTGTTGTTGGTCCCGGGCGGTCCACTGACCTTGGGCCATGTGATGGAGCAGGTGAGCCCCCCAGCCAGTCAAGCTGGCGTCCGTCGTGAGGACCAGTCGAGATGGTTCTGTGTAATTGCTCCCCATCGAGATTGCCTCTGAGGACCACCATCGCAGGGAGGACAGTACTGAAGGAGGGAGACGGATGCGGGCCAGAGAGTTGCTCCTGCCAGCGCGCTGGTACGGGAGGAGGAGCCACTGCAGCTCCCTGCAGTGCAATCTAGACCAGGGAACAATTCCGAAAGTGGAAACCATTTTACCCAGAAGGCAAGAAAGTTTCATGAGAGAGACAGAATCCATAGCCCAGCATTGGCTAATTAGGTTACGGAGAGCCAGTTGACAGTCTGGGGAGAGGAACACCCTGGAAGAGACTGTGTCAATTGTGGCTCCCAGGTGGACGATACTTGTGGAAGGTGATAGGTGGCTTTTGGTCCAATTGGCAGAGAACCCATGGGATTGGAGAAGAGAAAGGACAGTGTCAAGGTCCTTGGTGGCCGAAGAAAGGGAAGTAGACATAATGAGGATATCGTCCAAATAAAATTGGAGCCTAATGGGAAGGGACCTGATATGACCTATGAGTGCAGCCATGACCTTGGTGAAAACCTTCGGGGCCGAGGAGAGACCAAAGGGCAAGGCTCTATACTGGAAATGGGACCCCATTAAATGAAATCGGAGAAACTGACGGTGGGAAGGGTGAATCGGAATATGGAGGTAGGCCTCCGTTAAATCAATTGAAGAGAGAAAATCCCCTGGGCGGAGGCACTCCAAAATGGAGAACAGGGTGTGTATCTTGAACCGGCGATAAATTATGTACCGGTTCAGAGCTTTAAGGTCTAAGATGGCCCTCCATCCCCTCGAGGACTTAGGGACTACAAAAAGACGGGAGTAAAATCCCCTGCCCTGTTGATCAGGGGGCACCCTCTGAACAGCCCGAATAGCCCGGAGATGGTTGATGGCTGAGGAAACCAGGGCCTGCTTCTGCGGGTCCCAAGAGATAGGGCAGGAAATAAAAACTGGCGGGGGAGGGCTGAGGAATTCTAAAAGAAGGCCCGAGCGGATAGTGAAGAGAACCCAGGCGCCAGATACAGAGGAGACCCATTGGGGATAGAAATAGGACAAGCGACCCCCTATAGGAATATCATTGCGGGACCTATCTGCCTCGCCTGGCGAAGCGTCCCCGCCCTCCCCGAAAGGACCAGCGTGGCGGGTTACTACCCCCTGATTTAACCTGGGAGTCAAGATGTTGGCTTCGAGGAGGGGTGGGACGGTGGTAGCATGGCTGGAGCGAGCTGGAGTCAGGACCACGAAAGGTCTGGGACTGTGGATACGGAGTGTAGCGTGAAGCCGACCGCCGAAGCTGAGAAGGGAGAATCTTGCACTTGTCCCGGGTTTCGATCAGGAGAGGTTCCAGCGGGGATCCAAAAAGAGAACCTGCGGAATAGGGGGCAGAGGCGAGCTGCCACTTACTACGCATATCCGCCTGCCAGCCCCTGAGCCAAAGAAGGCGGTGCGAAGTGATGGAAGAGCCAAAGGCCCTGGCTGCGAATCTCATAGCATCCGCTGAATATTCCAGGGCTGCGGCAATCTTATTGAGATCTTGATGAGCCCTGAGGTCGGCACGGGGCAAGCGGTCTTGCAGCTGTCTCAACGAGAGAAGGGCCGCACGGTTGAAAAAGGATGCCGAGGATGAGGCCCGGATGGACCAAGCAGTTGCGAGATGTCCCTTGACAAGTGTCTTCTCTGCTCTCTTGTCCTCCGGATGAAGGGAATCTTTGGGCGGGCCCGTGGGATGGACTGGATTAGTCAAGGCGACGATGGGAGAGTCAACGACCGGAGGTTGGAGAAGGTCAGCCAAGGCTGAAGCAGAATTGTAGAGTCATTTGTGTAAGTTGTTAGGGCTGGGACCCGCGCCCGGAAGGAACCATTGGCATTGGAGCACGTCGAAAAAAAGCTTTGGTGCCGGGACAGTTTCCGGTGCCACAGTTGGTTCTGCAAAGAGAGCAGAAGCGGGTTCCGAGGGTGTGGGAGCGGAGGCAGCCGATGGGATCACACCCAAGCGGGTAGTGGCAATGGCTTTAAACAGTAGGGATCTAAACATCTGTGGGTTAAAAAGACCAATAAATGGTGACTGATCCGGGATCAATCCTTCATCGTCAGAAAGGGCTGCATCCAGGGCCTCTTCATGATCCGAGGTCAAAGCTAAGTCCCCCGCATAGTCATAGTCATCCTGTTCCAGGTCAAGGGACTGGTCATCGAAACCATGATGTTGGCATCGGTGTTGAGAAGGAGGTGCAGAAGGCAACCCCACTTGCTGTAAACATTGGGCGAAGCCATCTCGGATTACTCTGGTTAGCATAGCCTCAAAGGCTTCAGGCACCTGAGGAGGAGCAGCGGGCGCAGGTGGGTCCACAAGTGGAACTGGAGAAGAGCTCCTAGAGGAGACTGCCTCAGACAGCGTCTGGAACAAAGGTTCCTTCCCTGGGGGCGGGGGGGAGAGGGCCCAGCTGAAGGAGGGCAGTCCGGAGAGAGCTCCCTGGAATTGTGGGTATCTGCCATGACCAGGGAGGTTGATGCAGGAGGGGTCTGGTGGGCCGGTCGGGGGGCTGGAGTCCGAGATTGATGGGCCGCCTTAGAGAAAGCCTTCTCCATTGCACGATGGCGGCGTTGTTCCTCTTTGGAGGGCGCAGAGATAGCAGGCGCCGCGGCCTTAGAAGCCCTGGACCGCTTGGCTGGAGGGGGCTGGGTCAAGGGACCTTCCAGCGGGTCATTGGCAGTAGCAGCAGGGCGCCTTGAAGGGGCTGAAGCTGTGGTCTTGGATCTATCCCCCATGACAGAGACCTCCGTTGAACAAAATGGCCGCTGGCAAATTCGCGCCAAAATTAACCGCCCAAACTTACTGATGCAGCAATTCAATTAGGCTCCCCACAGGCAAAAGTCAATCCAGTAAATAGGCAGGCAGAAGAATCGCTAGCTCAAGGCTATTAGTGCGATATGAGTTGCGGCGAGGCAAGCTCCAGCCGAGGGAAACGCTGCTAGGCTAAATGCCTTTGAAATGCAGCGGCGGCTCGTTAAGGAGATCGGAGAAGATAAGGCCACAAAGGAAAAGCCTGTCCGTTAGGATCCTTGCAGGCTTCACAGCAGCAAAATTAAAGCGAGCAGAGTCTCAAGCTGGGAGAAACGCTGCTGGGCAACAGCCTTTGAAGCGCAGCGGGGGCTAATTAACACGATCGGAGAGATAAGGCTGCTGAGGGGGAGAACTGACAGCCGTCAGTCTCCCAGCCGGATCCCCGGCAACAACTGAGGTTTTAACTCACAAGCAGACTCTAGCCGAGGAAGGGTGAGCAGGAAAACTTAATTAAAACAAATGAAATAAAGTCCAAAGGCGAAGTAATCTAGCAGTTAGTAGGAGATAGTGGAAGACACGTCTATCCAGCATAGATCAAGTTGAAACACTGGGCTATGAGGGCGGAGTTATTCTGATTGGCAAGACTCGATCAATGCTGCATAGAGGAAGTCCTTCCCCAGTCTGACTGCCTTCCCTTCCTTCGGAGAATTTATAGTCCCCTAGTTAAGGCCAGCACGTTAACCAAATTGGCTCTGAATAAATCATTCACATACATTGATCACAAATTCCAACTATCAACTGCCTGGAATAAAGCCTGTGTTTGATTTATTTTTTCCCCACAATACTCTTTTTCTTTCCCTTTCTTTATAGGGATCGTGTGACTTTCGTTTGGCAGGCAATGCGAGATCATCTTTACCATTTATGTATTAATGCTATGGAATACTGTTGTCTAGTGGAAAGAGCAGTAGTGGGTCTATTGAGACTGGCAATCCGACTTCTGCGCAGAGAAGAAATAAGTGCCCAGGTAAATACAGTTCTGTGTGATATGTCAGTTTTCTGAAGGGACTAATTTTGTTGTGTCTCTTCAGTATTAGTTACTGCGAATGTTCCAATACTAAAAGTATCATTGGTCCATATGTTAAGGGCAGGGGTGAAATGCTCCCAGTTCGGACTGGTTCAGGCAGATATTGGGTCTGGTTCGCCAAACCGGTAGCAATCGCTGGCTGGCCACGCCCCCAAACTGGCCCGTGGCCCACAGTCCTGCCATGCTTCCTTGCCTTCCACGCGGCCTTCCCGGCATCCCCGTGATCAGCTTGTGAAGGCAGGCAAGCATGACAGAGCTGTGCAACAGTAGCTAGCAGCCTACTCCCTTACCCGCAGCCCTGCCATGCTTGCCTGCCTTCCACACTGCCTTCCCGGCGTCCCCATGGCCAGCTTGCCTTCCGATGCTGGCGTCCAGCCTGGCCTGGCCAGTGGGTGGGTGGGCGGCCCTTGGTGGAAACACCGCCACTGCACTGCTCCAGGACATGTGTAGCAGCCCCGGGGCCAGGACATCCGCCTGCCCTTTCGGAGCATCACCGCGGTGGCGGCGCCCCTCTCAGCCCCGGAACAGCAGCTGCATCTCCACCAAGGGCCATCCGCCGTCAGCCTTACCAATGCGCTGGCTCTGTTGGGCATGCTGAATATGCTGGTGGAGGATCTAGAAGGTAAGGCTAACACTGGCGGCACGGGAGCGAGGGAGACCCACTGTGCTCGGCTCCTCGGAGGGACATGGCGAGGCTCGCTCACCTTTTGGGCGTGGCACACTAGACTTCCACAGGGCCTTTGGCCGACTGCTGCCCATTTGCCTTCCCCTCTGCCTCGGATCCCGCCTGCCCTCCCGGAGCATCGCCATGCTGCCGCCATTCGCTTTCTTCCTTCTCCCATCGCAGAATGAAAGCAAACGGCTGTGGAGTTACTTTGGGAGGTTGCTTCTGGTAGGCGGATGTCTGCACCCAGGCAGGGAGGTAGAGTGGCAAGAATGGCGGCAGCAGGCAGGTGGATGTCTGCACCCAGGCAGGGAGATAGAGTGACAAGAAGGGCTACCCGCACTGGCCTGCCCAGGTAAGCGCCGCTGCTCAGGGCAAAGGGAAAGTGCTGCGGGCTCTTGGTGGTGTGGCTGGGCCTGGCCATCCCCCGCGTGGGGGGCTTCTGTCCCTCTTGCTCTGCTTCACCGCTGGGAAGCAGCGGCGCGGCTGAGCCTCCCTCCCCTGGAGCGCTGGACTCCGTGGGCCGAGTTCCTGGAGTGGTGCTGGTGGTCAAAGAGAGCAGGCAGGTGGCTGGATGGGTGGGTGGGAATCCAGTGGGCTGCCTTGGAGCCCCAAGCCCCACAGAGCCAGCACGGGAGGCACAGGTGGAAGCGGCCTTTTCTGCAGCATCCCCCTCCCCTCTTTGGATCGCCCTGCAAGGGGGGGGCTCTGCTTTTGCAGAAACGGGGTGGGCAGTTTGTACGGAGGATTGCCGGGGGATGCGCAGCCCTCCGGGATGGAGAGCGGGGCAAGCGAAGGCTCTGAGGTTCGCTTGGGCAGTCAAATCAGATGGTGGAAGGAAACTCAAAGCGTTGGGGGCTTCAGAAGGGCAGAATGTGCTTCAGAATGTGCAGCTCCTGGCTCTAACAGAGTGACGTACGTGATGTCAAGTTGGCATGCCCACCTGGTCACATGACCACCAAGCCACGCCCACCAAGCCACGCCCACAGAACTGGTAGCAACAATTTTTAGATTTCACCACTGGTTAAGGGTAAAATTTCTGCCTTTCCTTTTGGTTTTTCGTTTTGACCACCACGAGAAATGTTTCCAAAATTTTTCCATGTTCTTTCAGACATCTGTTGGACATATTCACATATACAGTATTCTCTCTCCCTTCCTCCCTCCCTCTCTCTTCATTTCTCCATCTCTCTCTCTATCTCCCAGTTTGAGATTCTCGTTTTTACTCCTTCTATTATCTTATCAAGTAGACAGATAAGACAATCAGACTCCTTTTTCATGTTCAGAAAATATTTATAATTACACCTAACAAATAAGCAGAATGGCTCACTCCCTTGGGTTTGGTGTTATACAGCCTAGTGCACCTGTCTTAAAGTAGGAGCATGATAGTATAGCAACAAAATTGACATAAATAACCATGCTTCCTACTATACTAAAAATACTTAATAGTTAATAATGCTTTCTAATCACATTACAAAATTCTGGAGGTACAGGAAATGATTACCCATTTGTTTTTTAGCACCATTTTTCAAATTCCATCAAACTGAAGGCTTTTCAGCCATGGCTATAGTAGTATCAGGAGGGTCTAGGACAGTGATGGCTAACCTTTTTGTCATTGCGTGACAAAAGCAGGGGGAGCTAGGGGCGTCACGTACGCACGTGCCCACGCCCATAATTCAATGCACCCCATCACCATCCTGCACATGCGCCCGCAACCCCCCTGTACTCTCTCCCCCACTTTTGGCATGTGATGGCACGGTGGGCCCAGTAGGCCCATTTTTTGCCCTCCCCAGGCTCCAGAGGCTTTGTAGGAGCCTGGGGAGAGCAGAAATGGCCGTCCCCAGCCCCCTGGAGGCCCTCCAGAGGCCAGAAACACCCTGTTTCCCAACTTCTGGTGGGTGGGCCCGGAAGGTCCGAAAATCAGCTAGCCAGCACACGTATGCACGCTGAAGCTGAGCTAGGGCAACACTCGTGTGCTCACAGATATGGCTCCACATGCCACCTGTGGCACACATGCCACAGGTTTGCCATCACGGGTCTAGGACAATTGACTGTCGCCACATTACCCCAGCCACTATACTGTGGCCCCTCCTGCCCCAGCTAACCTACCGCTGCCCTTAACCCCCGCCACTCCAGGTTATGCCTTTCTCAGCCACTGCTGAAACTTACTAGACATGAACTCTGTACCTCTGTCTGTTTGTAATTGACATACACTTTGTTTATACCTTCTCTCTACAAACATTACCCACTGCTAAAATTGTTGAAACATGTTTGTTTTGCTTTTAGTAAATAACAAAAGCCATACCATGAGAAATCATCAACAATTACCAAAGCAAATTTAGCTCCTCCCATGGAGGGGAGAGATGTTCAATGAAATCAGCATGTACTAACTGAAATATTCTTTCAGATTTTCTGCCACTTCTTTTGCTGACAGGGTATATTTTCAATTTGGCCTCCTTACAAATTGCACAATCCAAATAGTTTTCACAATCTTTTACATTCAAACCTACAGCCAGATCAGGCATTTTCTGCAATACTTTAAAGCTTGCATGACCCAGCCTTCTGTGTAACAAATGTGCAAACTCATTATGCTTTGGTTCATTAGAAAAGATTGTTTGCATACTGCCACCAGTTTCCTTGTGGTTCAAAACATATCAATTATTCAGTTTCAAACTTTGTGCACACAAAGGGTCTTTATGACCCCTGCAAAAATTACCTCATACCCTTCATTGTTTAAGCAAGACACACTCAGCAAATTTTGATCTAAATCTGGTATCCATAAAATCTTATCAAACAATATACCAATACATGGTACGTATACTGTTCCTTGGCACTGTACAATGGAATGATTACAGTAGTGAAATCCAATTTTTTTTACTACCGGTTCTGTGGGCATGGCTTTGTAGGCATGGCTTGGCTATGTGGGCATGGCAGGGGAAGGATATTGCAAAATCTCCATTCCCACCCCACTCTGAGGCCATGCATGCACACGCACGAACCTCACCCACCTATCCCTCTCCTGGCACGCAATGGCAAAAAGGTTAGCCATCACTGCCCTATACAGTTTTCTGGTGAGAGTTACTTTTCTGCTTCTTTTACATAAATTCTGTGTAGGGCAAGCCAGCATTCCCTAGCAGATGTTAGCATGTAAAATTATGCTGGCTAGTGCTTTTTCATTTTGCCTTTTCCGTTTCTCATTGAGATCTGCTGGAGAATTGCTTACAACTGTCCACAAATCCTCACTCCATATAAATACCTTCATCCTTAGGCTCCATGGGACATTATTCATCTTATTGAGACAAGCCAAAGGAAATCATCCTCCCATTTCTGTAACAGATACATCAGGCTGTCTTTACAGGCCCATTTCCCTCAGGTTCACAAAGAACCTTTTACCTCAAAGAAAATAATACTGGTGCTTCAGTGCATTTCTGGGCCCATAACCTGTCAGAATTGCATAGCAGCTGTCCAAATGAAGTCAGAGATGCTGACATGAATTTGTAGTTTTATATAAATATATTTTACATCTCTATTTACAGCAAACAAGATAGTCAGGCAAACAAGAGCATCATGAGGTAAATCACAGAGCATACAGGGCACACAGGAGAAAAAGGCGGGAAAAAGGAAAACTCTTCACACCTACAGCAGCCAATCACAGCGCACATTGCTTCACGCAGGAGCCAACACTCTCCAACCAATCAACTATAACTGTGTGTTCCAGCTCACTGCACAACCCCACTGCTCCAGATGCTAAATTTAAATATCTTAACAGGGCTGCAGTGGGTTGGCTGGGGTGGGTGTGGATGTGTGTGGACACAGTGAAGTGGCCACAGCAATGTGGCCATGACCAATTGTCCCATTCCATATCAGGATATTGCTCTCTAGAATAACAAAGGCTGTGGGTTTTGGAAAGTTCTACTCCTTCTTTATTAGGGGCTCAGGGTTGCCAATTATTAATGTTTCCTATGGGAAAAAGTAATCAGATTCTTTCCACATTTGTTTGAAGTTATGGAAGTTTTTTGAGATGAAGCCACAAGGTTGATCAAACAATAGATTACCCCACATAAATGTCAGGAAAGGAGATATCATTTGCAATATCACAGCAGTGCAACAAATATCTGAGGTGATTCCTTCATTTCTGACATCCACTTCAAATCTATTTCATTTAAACATAAACTTTGTAAAGATTTAAAACTTTGCATTTTCATATTCTTTATATATAATATTTTTAAATATCAGTCACTCTGTGAGTGAGATAGGTGGCCTCCAATAAATAACCAGAGATCTATTTTATTACAGATCTATTATTTATTACTACTTACCTCTTTTTACTTTATTCATGTTTCAAAAGTAGGAATAAATTCAGAAGAGAAAGCTTTGTGATTGTTTACCAGGCAAGAAGATACAATTACAAATCTAGTTATTCTTCCTATAATACAGGCTTGAATGTGCTGCTAGCAGTTAACAAACATGAATCTGGTACAGGTATAATTTACATTTCTTGTAGTTACCATGATTTCTCTCTGACTAGGTATTGCTCTCCTTGCGAATCTTGCTCATGATGAAACCCAGCATGTTAAACAGGGCAAGTCATCAGATTGCATATGGCCTTCATGAGCTTCTCAAGACTAATGCTGCCAATATTCACTCTGGAGAAGACTGGTACACACTCTTTACTCTCTTGGAATGCATTGGTTCTGGGGTGAAACCACCCCTAGCGCTGCAACCTGCAAGAACAGAGAATGATACAGGTAAATTGGTCATTGGCAATGGGTTTTCTTGTTGAGAAGCATACTACCAATCTGTTAACAGTTGTTGCTTCATTCCATTTTGTTTAATTATTTGTTTAAGGAGCTCAATCAGACAGTGAGATCTCCTATCATCCAAATGAAACTAGCCTAGATCGTGGCTACACTTCTGATTCAGAGGTATATGCAGATCATAGCAAGCAAGGTAAATTGCATCGTTCTGTCACTGATGTAGATGTGGTGAACAGTGGCTGGCTTGTGGTAAGTAATTTTGAGTGTTTTGCTCTCTTTTTATGTATCTGAGATGAATGAATAGTAAATAATTAAGGGTTTTTGCCATCTATTGTTTGAAAAAAATAAAAGGATCATGTCCCTCATTTACCATGTTAAAAGTAATTCTGCATCCACAAACACTGTTCTAAGCCCTCAACAGTGGTTAAGGTAACACTGAGAATTACGTTTGGTAGCTGGGCATGAGCAGGCTTCAAACATAGCCCATAGTTTTCCTAAATCAAAAAATAGTTTGGTTTGTTTCCAAGACAAACCAGTTCATTGGTCCTTTATCTCATTCACTGATTTCTCTTTTTATGTTGTGAACATAAGAAGCTACCTTATCTTGAATTATATTATTAGTGCATCTAATTATTGCTTACATTGTCCCCAGGATTTATTTACTAATGTTTGCATATGTGTATGAGAAACCTGCTATATCTACTTTTATCTATACACATCTATACACAGTCACATAAACATACACATATACTCATATGAACATAAACACAGAGGCTGGCTTTTAAAGTTTTAAAAGTTGAAATACTATAAATGTTTTACAGGAGATATTTTAAAAACAATTTAGTATTAGGAAGAATGCTTTGGCAGCAACTTTATATTGTCCTGCTCAGTAAATATGGCTGAAAGCCATATGAGTCTTCCAGGCTTGGAAGGACTAGCTGAGGGAATTGGTAAATTCTTACTCTCAGCTTAAAATCCCCAGCAGATTTTAATTCCTACATTATAGATTATCAGTACTTGTATTCTAATCAGTACTTGATCACCAGTACATCTATTCTCAGCTAGATCCTTAGTCCCTGATTGCACTCAGTCCCATTTAAATGCTCCCCAAAAGAAGGCAAATGGACCAGAAGTGGGTTTCAGCAGGTTTTGACCAGTTCTGGAGAACCGGTAGCAGAAATTTTGAGTAGTTCGGAGAACCGGTAAATACCACCTCTGACTGGCTCCGCTCTCATCTATTCTCTGCCTCCCAAGTCCCAGCTGATCAGGAGGAAATTGGGATTTTGCAGTATCCTTCCCTTGGTACCTCCACCAAGCCACACCCACCAAACCATGCCACGTCCACCAAGCCACACCCACAGAACCGGTAGTAAAAAATTTTGAAACCCACCACTGAAATGGACCTATATGTTTGTCACTGAAGACAGCAAAAACATGTGTATTATCACAGGCATCATGCCTGTGAACTAAGTAGGGTGACCTAGCTGTATTCATAGAGGTCTATAGGAGGAAAAGCTTAGAGCAACAGTCCCCAACCTTTTGGGGACCAGGGACTGGTTCTGTGAAAAGAGGTTTTTCCGCAGACCAGAGAGGGCATGGTTTCATAAGCTGCCTGCATCCCATGGGTGGGGCTTCACTTGTTTGTGCGCCCCGGGTTCTGGCATGCCGTTGCCCAGTAACAATCCACAGACTGGGATTGGCTTAGAGTCTTGGAATATTAACCAAAGTAATAATTGGAATTCAGTTCCCATTGTATTGAGACTTCTGACAGAGGTATGGAAAACTGAAGATGACTCAGTCAAAGTGGAGTTGATGACCATGACAAACTTGAAACATCTCTGGATAAGAAGAAAACAGGAAATCATCCACATATGTTCAAACAGCTGCTTATTGCAAGGAGTTGTCTATCAAATAGCAATTTTCAGCAGGCTTGAACATTATGATACAATAAGATTACCTGTCTTGCTCACAATCCGGGGGGGGGGGGGGGCGGATTTGTGAACATTAAGTTCACAAACCTTACTTTCTAATCACTTTCAGAAATTGCCTATTAAACATCTTAAATATACTAGAAATGTTTGGAACAACAAGCTTGTAAGTCATGTGATGTTTTATCTTCAACTCTAAACAAAAGAAAAATTAATTATAAGAACTTGACGAATATTGAAACAAACAGCAAAAAATAAGATATAATCTGAGATAAATTGGGAATATTGGCCTTTAATAAAATTTTGGAAATAATTATAAAAAATAATCAGCTTCTCATGGAATAGAGACTTAATTTGTCTATTATAGTTATTGCAAGTCATAATAAAGATGATAATTTTAGAAAATGGACACTAGAGGAGACTAAAGATTCTAAACAGAGAAAAAAAACCCTATTCTTGATGTCAGTTAATACTGGGACTTACAAAATGACAAAATGTTATAACATCAGAAATATTAAAGAAAATCTTTGAAAACAGACCCAAAATTAGTAACAATGTCAATACTTTTTGTATTAATGTCTGTTTTTATGGACAAACTATATCTTAAAAATTTTAATGAAGGAATGACAGATGTGGAAAAATTTTTATCTGACATGACAGAGAAACTACTGAAAGTAGAACTACAAATGAGAGGCCAAAATAATAATTTGGAAAAGTACATTTGCTTGATATAAAAAAATTAAGTTTTAAAAATTAAAAGGAAAGTAAAAATGATAAACCAAGATTTTTAAACCTGGATTTTTTGTGGGGGGAGCTACAAAAGAGGGTTGGTAAAACCTCTGTCTCATGGGATAAAGGTTGAAGAAAAAATCCTACAGCAATCATTGAGTTAAAAATTAAGACAAGTAATAAAAGGGAATATAAAGTTGGTTTATTTGATCAAAGGTAAAGTAAAACTTTTTCACAAAATTCTAGCAACCCTTTCTGGACTTTTTGCTGATGCAAGGATTGACAAATTTATTTATTTATTTATTTATTTATTAATTTAATTTGTATACCGCCCTTCTCCCAGAAGGGACTCAGGGCGGTGAACAGCCAAAATTAAAAAACATACAAATACAAAAGTTAAGATAATTAAAAGAATTAAATAATTGGCTACCCAATTTAAAACCCCAAATCCATAAAATTTAAAATCCCAGTTAAAAACCATTTAGGCTAAGCCGGCTTGATGAAATAAAAACGTCTTCAGGGCTTTACGGTAGGTCCGGTGGTCCGGGATCAATCGTATTCCGGGAGGCAGCTCATTCCACAGGGCGGGTGCCCCCACAGAGAAGGCTCGCCCCCTGGGGGCCGCCAGCCGACATTGCCTGACCGACGGCACCCCGAGGAGGCCCTCTCTGTGAGAGCGTATTGGCCGGTGGGAGGTTATCGGTAGCAGCAGGCGGTCTCGCAAATACCCTGGCCCTAAGCCATGGAGCGCTTTAAAGATGAGAACCAACACCTTAAAGCGCACCTGGAAGACCACCGGGAGCCAATGCAGCTCGCACAGGAGAGGTGTTACGTGGGAGCGCCACGTCGCTCCCATAATCACCCGCGCGGCCGCATTCTGCACCAGCTGGAGCCTCCGGGTGCTCCTCAGGGGGAGCCCCATGTAGAGAGCGTTACAGTAGTCCAGGCGTGACGTAACCAAGGCATGAGTGACTGTGCACAAGGAGTCCCGATCCAGAAAGGGGCGCAACTGGCGTATTTATGAATTTGCTTATAGATCGGGGATGGGATATGGAATGAAAAGCGATCTGTTTGTAACCTAAAGGGTGTGAAGAGTTATTAAATTGGTTTATAGTTGTGATGAAGGTTGGAAGTCTATTTCTTTTCCTTTTTTTATTATATTCATTCTTTTCTTTTTCTTCTTTTTTCTCTGCACTTTTTGTTCTTTTTCTTTTTGTTTCTCTAAGTTTAGTTCTATTTCTACTATTTTTATATTTTTTAATAAAAATTATATTTAAAAAGCAAATTGACCAGTTAGAATATATGATTTCCTTTAAGCTTTGAATAATCTCTATTTCACAGGTTGGGAAAGATGACATTGATAATTCAACCATAGCTGGACTTTCCAGACTAGGAAATTCTCCCCTGGTGAATCAGTATAGTCTGACTGTGGGAATGGACCTGGGTCCTCATAATACCAAATCTCTCATGAAGTGTGTTGAGTCCTTATCTTTTATTGTGCGAGATGCAGCTCATGTAACACCTGAGAACTTTGAGCTGTGCGTCAAAACAATTCGCATCTTTGTGGAAGCCAGCCTAAATGGAGGTAAGCCAGATTTCTATTAGTTTCTATATGGCCCAAAAGCTCCAACTACTGCTACTATTATTACTACTGCTACTAATGTGTATTATCATTGTCATAATTTTATTTTAAACAGCAAGGAAATATTTATATAATCTAGGTGACTTGGACTCTCCTTAGAGGGAGCAATGCTGAAGTCTAATTTAAGGACTGATATGAAGAATATGCTGTGCATCTGTCAGATAAAATTGGTCACATTTACTCTATGTCAGAATCCACCCTTAGAGCAGAGTTTATGGAGGTGATGGGGGCTACATCTTGCAAGATGATATGGGAGGAGTTTGAGCCTGTTGAATGAGGAAGTGGACAGAGCTCTCTCAGCTGCTAGTTCAGCCACGTGTGTTAGATTCATGCCCCTTCTGGCTAATTAAGACCTCATGGGAAGCATTGCATGTATGGAACTGGGCAATAGTTAACAACTCCTTGAAAGAGGGAGTGATCCCACCACTTTTAAAAGAGATGTTGGTGTGCCCCATCTTTACAGGACCATTGCTTGATCCAGGGCAGTTTTCAACAAGTGTCCAACCTCCCCTTTTTGGCGAAGGTGGTAGAGAGACTGATCACATAGCAGCTTTGGAGAATTCTGGATGAGGCGGATTATTTTTAGTCAGTCCGGATTTGACACCCTGCATCCCAAGGACTCCTTAAGAAGGAAAAGAAAAAGAAAAGCCGGAAATGACATTAAATGCTATGCAAAACATGTTTCAGATGATTCAAGAAACTCTATTAAAAACACAAGAAAAAATGGCGGATAATCATCAAGAAATGAAAATGTTTCATGCAGAAATTAAAAACAAAATAGGTGAAGTAGAAGAGGACATCAAAAATATGAATGATAAAATTGGGGATATCCAACAATCAATAAGAGAAAATGAACAAAGAATTAAAATAATGGAAACAAAAGTAGACCAAGTAGAGATAAAAGTGGAGACAATGGAGCAAAAATCTTTCCAACTAAACAAGGAATTGTCTGACTCAATAGCGTTGCTGGAGATGGAGAAAACTTCATATTTCTTGCGCTTTCAAAATATAATAGAAGAAAAAGATGAAGATCTGGGAGAAAAAATGGTGGAGATAGTGTCAGAAATAATACAGAAAGACAAGTCAGAAATAAAAGGACAGATGGACGAAATCTACTGGGTACACATTTATTACATAAGAAGACATCGATTGGCGAGGGAAGTACATGTCAGATTTTCAAAATGAACAATTAGAGATGCAGCATATAAAAAATCAAGAGAAGAAACGTTGACATATAAGGGCAAAGAAATTATGATTTTAAAACAAATACCACGAAGAATTAGAAACCAACGCCAACAATACCAGTTCTTAACAACCCAATTGATTAGATATAAAATAATGTTTAGATGGCTGACACCAGAGGGGATTTTAATCACATGGCAAGACAAAAAATATAAAGTAGAAAAAGTAGAAAAAGCAAGAGAATTCTATAACTTACACTTTACACAGGAAGAGGAACAGGAAAACAAAGAAGAAACAGAGTAAAGTCAGGAAGAAGAGCAAATAGAAGAAGTGGAGCAAGAAAGAGAAGTAAGAAAGAGTCAAGAAAAAGAACAAGAGGAAAGAGAAGGTGCAAGAGGAAAAAGGCGGATGGAGACAAGACACACCAAAAAACAGTTACACTAGGCAATGGAATAGGCAATTAAGCTTCTCTCAGTAAACATAAATGGATTAAATGCGCCGAAGAAAAGAACGCAAACATTCACAAAATTACGAAAATCAGAAGCAGATGTGATATGTCTTCAAGAAGTACATATCAAAAGAGGATACCAAATACTATTAGAAAACCTAAAATTAGGAAAACTATATACATCTTTGATACAAAAAAAAAAAAAAGAGGAGTAGCGGTCTATGTAAAAGAAAGAATAAAATCGAAATTAATATACGCAGATGAGGTAGGAAGAACGGTGATGGTCGAACTAGAAACAGAAAGAAAAAAAAATTACTATTAATAGTAATATATGCCCCTAACCAAAATCAACATGAATTTTTTAAAGGAATACATAATAAAGTATTAGAATTAGAATATGAAAATATCTGTCTAATTGGAGATTGTAACACTATAGTAGATGCCAAAAAAGATTATAAAAGTGGTAAGAAAAATTATAAAAAGAAAGAAATGCTACCAAAAGAATTTTTTAATATGGCGGCGGAAATAAACCTAAGAGATGTTTGGAGGAGACACATGAAGATGAGAATCAATATACATTTTACTCCCATCCACACCAATCCTGGTCTAGAATCAATATGGCCTGGATGACTGCGGATATCAGGCAGGCATAGAAACAATAGAGATAGGAGTAAACGAATGGACAGATCACAACCCAATACTTATAAATTGGAAGGGGAAAAAAGATTTAGGAGATGGACAATGAACTAAAATATATGTAAATTAAAATAAATGCTGGAAAAGGAATTAGAATCGTTTTGTAAGATAAACAAAAGAGAGGATTCTTTACAAAACATTTGGGATACAACAAAAGCATACATACGAGGATTGACAATTGCATATATAGGGAAGAAAAATAAAAGAGACAACAGCAAGATAAACTATATGAAGAATTAAAAAACTCAGAATACAAATTACAAAAAGATCCTCAAAACAAAAAAGTAAGAGAGGAATGGAATATAATCAAAAATAAAATAAATCTGATAAATCAAAAAGAAATAGCCCAGAAAACAAAGATGGCAAAATAAAACTATTTTGAATATGCGAACAAAACAGGCAGATGGTTGGCATATAAACTGAAAAAAGAAAAAGATAAAACAATGATATACTAGAGACAAAAAAGGGGTAATTCAATAAAGAAGCTAAAAAGAACATTATTCAGACATTCTTTTCAAACTTATACAAACAAGAAGAAATAGAAGAGGAAAAAGTAAAACAATATATATAGAAAGATCAGAAACGGCAACAATCACAGAAGAACAAAGAGAAATATTAAACGGACCAATAACTAAACTTGAATTTGAATTGGCATTGAAAAAACAACAAAACAACAAAACACCGGGGCCAGACAGGCTACCAGTGGAACTATATAAAAGCTTACAGGAAATATTGGGAGAAACCATGTTAGAATTATATAATGAGGCTTTGGAAAAGGCAAAAATCCCGACAACCTGGACAGAGGCAATAATTACTATTATACCCAAAGAAGATATGGACCACCAGTTAATACAAAATTATAGACCAATCTCCTTATTAAATACAGATTACAAAATATTTGCAGTAATTATAGCTGAAAGAATTAAAAAAGTATTAAATAACCATATACACTAGGACCAAAATGGATTTCTGCCAGGCCGACAAATCAAGAATAACATGAGAATAATAATAAATACATTAGAGTTTTACAAATCACACTCGGAAAAACAAGCTTCACTGGTTTTCCTTGATGCCCAAAAAGCATTTGATAATCTAAATTGGAAATTTTTAATGGAGCAACTAAAATTTATGCAAATCGGGACAAAATGTGAAAAAATCATAGGGGAAATCTATACAAAACAAACGGCAAGAGTAATTATGAACGATGACACCACAGATCAATTTGGCATAACAAAAGGGGTTAGACAGTGATGTCCACTCTCTCCACTATTGTATATTTTAACATTGGAGATCCTTTTAAAAAAGATCAGGGAAGACCAAGAAATTAAAGGATAAGGAAAGAAGAGGTCAAGGTTCAGGCCTTTGCTGACAATCTTGTGTTTATAATAGAAGAACCACTAGAGTCAGCACCAAAACTGTTTAAGAAATTTGAAGAATTCGGAGAAGTGGCAGAACTAAAGATTAATAAAAATAAATCAAAATTAATAACAAAAAATCTCATAAAGGAACAGGAAAAAGAGTTGGAGAACATTATACAAATTCAATCAACTAAGAAAATAAAATATCTAGGGATTTGGTTATCGGCAAGAGGTTCATCAATTAAAGAAGACAATTACGATAAATTAGTAACACAGATAAAGAAAGACAATTGGAGAAATTTACAGATATCACTAATGGGAAGGATCTCCACCATTAAAATGAATATTTTACCAAAACTTTTATTTTTATTTCAGGTCATACCAATAAAATTGGAAAAAAAGTTTTTTGAAACTTTGAATAAAATAACATATACATTTATATGGCAGGGGAAGCACCCATGAATTAAACTTAAATTATTACAGGACATAAAAGACAGAGGAGGAACAGCACTCCAAGAATGGGAACTATATTATCAAGCAGCTGTCTTAACTTGGTTAAAAGAATGGATGGAACTAAAAAATAATAGAATATTAACAATTGAAGGACATGAAATACAAGTGGGTTGGCATGCATTCCTCTGGGTTGGAAAACACAAAACACACAGCTATTTCAAAAGACATATAATAAGGAATGCGCTATTACAAATTTGGTTGTAAATTAAAAAGCAGCACTATACAAAAATACCGATCTGGCTCTCACCATTAGAAGCAGTAAGACCAGGGTTGAAATGCTCCCAGTTCGGACCGGATCACCCGATCTGGGAGCAATGGCAGTGGGTGGTTCGGAGAACCGGTAGCAAAAATCCCTGTGCGCGCCCCCCCGCGCCCCCCCCCCCATGCCCAGTTGAGCCACACGATCATCAGAGGCTCTTTTTTTAACTTTTAAAAGCATTTTTTCTACAACTTCTGCCAAAAAAAATGCTTTTAAAAGTAAAAAAAAGATTGCGCGGCTCAGCTGGGATCTCAGAGGCTTTTCAAAACATTTTCCAGGGAAGAGGTGGTTAAAAAAATGCTTTGAAAAGGCTCTGACGATCCCAGCTGTGTTCCTGATCGGCAGAGGCTTTTCAAAGCATTTTTTTGCACTTGCAGAAAATATGCTTTGAAAAGTTAAAATAAAAAAAAAGTTGGCCACATCCACCCAGTCACATTACCACCCCTCACCACCAAGCCACGCCCACAGAACCGGTAGTAACAAATTTTACATTTCACCCTTGAGTAAGACATCCAAATTTAACGGAATTAAATAAAGTAATAAAGTATAAAGAGCTAATAGAACAACAAGGAAAATTGAAACCAAAACAAGAATTGGAATCGGACCTAAATAGAGAAATCGATTGGTGGACGTACACACAAATCCAATCTAAATATAAGAAAGATACAAAAACATACGTAATTCAAAGAGGAAACACGAATTAGACAAAATTATATTAGGATCAGAAGAAAAGCTAATTAGCAAAATTTATAAGTTTCTACTACAATATAAAATGGAGGAAGAGATAGTGAAGAATACAATGATTAAATGGGTGCAAAACTTTAATTATACAATAGATCTGGAGAGATGGGAAACAATGTGGCAAGTAAATGCAAAATTAACATTATCAGCGGCATACAAGGAAAACCAGCTGAAGATGTTTTACAGATGGCTTTTTTTTTTTTTAATTTGATTTATATGCCGCCCTTCTCCGGAGACTCAGGGCGGCTTACAATGCGTTAAGCAATAGCCTTCATTCTTTTGTATATTTTTATACAAAGTCAGCTTATTGCCCCCATAACTGGGTCCTCATTTCACCTACCTTAGAAAGGATGGAAGGCTGAGTCAACCTTGAGCCATGGAGAGATTCGAACCAGCAGAAATTGCAGGCAGCTGTGTTAATAACAGGGTGCATTAAACCACTGTACTATCAAGGCTCTTAATAGATAAGAGTTGACAAGACTTGCAAAGATATTGCCATCTATGGTGGACATGCCCGGCAGTAAAAAACTTTTGGGCAAAGAACAAATAACAGACCAACAAATAGAAAGAAAACCAGAAACATTCCTGTTAGGAATTTTTACTAGACCATATTCCAAGGAAATAAAATATTTGATGCTACACATCTTAACAGCAGCATGAATAGTATATGCAAAAAACTGGAAACAGGAAAGAACTCCAGCTGAGGAAAAATTGGTAGATAAGATTTTAGAATGTGCGGAGATAGACAGATTAACAAAAGAAATTAAAGAAAAAGAAGAAACAGACTATTATAAAATATGGAATAAATGGTATAAATGGCTTAAGGCTAGAAATAAAGAATAATAACTATCAGGAGAAAATTAGAAGTACTATATATATATATATAACAAATGTATGGAATGGAATAAAAATTATATAACAAGAATATAGAAATGTATAATATTAAAGATATAATTAAAATATGTAGATGATAATTGCAGAGAAATGTACAAAGTTAAGCTTGTTAAAAACATTTTTTTTAGGGAGGGAAAAAGGACGGGGGGGGGGGAGAAGAAGACATAGGGGAGGAAAGATAAAATAACAGAAAGAAGACCACGAAGAAATAATGCTTAAAAACGATAAGATACGTATATGTTGTATGTTATGTGAATGTCATATACCGTATTTTCCGGCGTATAAGACGACTGGGCGTATAAGACGACCCCCAACTTTTCCTGTTAAAATATAGGGTTTGGGCTATACTCGCCATATAAGACTACCCCTCTTCCAACACACACCAAATAAAAATTAAAAAACATCAACTGCCTCAACACAATGTAAAAGCAGCTGTGCTAGACCCAAAATGGCCCCTGCAACTAGCAGGAACCTCACACAGCCACAAAAAGCCCAAAAAAACAACTTTCACACTTTACACACACACACACACACAACACAACACAACTGGCTCACCCACAATGTAAAAGCAGCTGTGCTAGACCCAAAATGGCCCCTGCAACAAGCAGGAACCTCACACAGCCACAAAAAGCGCAAAAAACAACTTTCACACTTTACACACACACAACACAACACAACACAACTGGCTCATCCACAATGTAAAAGCAGCTGTGCTAGACCCAAAATGGCCCCTGCAACAAGCAGGAACCTCACACAGCCACAAAAAGCCCAAAAAAATCAACCTTCACACTTTACACACACAAAATTCCACATACAGCTTTGTGAGATTTTGTGTGTTTGTGTAGTTAGAGTGAAACACTACAGAAACACACCACATCTCAGAAAGCTGCACAAATATTATTTTATTTTTATTTTTATATGAAAACTAAATTTAAAACTTCCTAAACTTTAAATGGCTAGGTCTAAAAAAGAACAACTAAAAAAACCCCAATTAACTATTTTTTTAAAGCTCCCAAAGGGGAAAAAAACTTACCCAATAGAACAGGGGTCTCCAACCTTGGCAACTTTAAGACTTGTAGACTTCAACTCCCAGAATTCCTCAGCCAGCTTTGTTTTTACTGGCTGAGGAATTCTGGGAGTTGAAGTCCACAACTCCTGCCTGCATGATTGCAGGCAGAAAGTGGCTTGCTGATGGAATGGATTCAGGCAAGCGAAGCAAGGCAAGCGTGGCGATTACCAGCTAAGGTAAGCAAGCTGGAGGGGGAAAACTTTTTCTTTTTACAGGGCTCTGGGCTCTGGCGATCCCAGCTGAGTTGCCTGATTAGCAGGCAACGCAGCTGGGATCGTCAGAGCTTGGATCGATGGCTCTGGCGATCCCAGCTGCGATGCCCGATTGGCAGGCAACTCAGCTGGGATCGTCAGAGCTTGCAGAGTCATGTAAAAGGAAAAAAGTTTTTTCCTTTAACATGGCTCTGGCATCCCAGCTGAGTTGCCTGATTAGCAGGCAAAGCTGGGATCGTCAGAGCTTTGATCGCCAGAGCCATTTAAGGCTCGTTAGAGTCTTTTGGGCTGGTCTGCCTGGTTACAGGAGAACGACATCCGGCGTATAAGACGACCCCCGACTTTTGAGAAGATTTTCATGTGTTAAAAAGTCGTCTTTGCAAGCTCTGACGATCCCAGCTGCGTTGCCTGCTAATCAGGCAACTCAGCTGGGATCGCCAGAGCCCAGAGCCCTGTAAAAAGAAAAAAGTTTTCCCCCTCCAGCTTGCTTACCTTAGCTGGTAATCGCCACGCTTGCCTTGCTTCGCTTGCCTGAATCCATTCCATCAGCAAGCCACTTTCTGCCTGCAATCATGCAGGCAGGAGTTGTGGACTTCAACTCCCAGAATTCCTCAGCCAGTAAAAACAAAGCTGGCTGAGGAATTCTGGGAGTTGAAGTCTACAAGTCTTAAAGTTGCCAAGGTTGGAGACCCCTGTTCTATTGGGTAAGTTTTTTTCCCCTTTGGGAGCTTTAAAAAAATAGTTAATTGGGGTTTTTTTAGTTGTTCTTTTTTAGACCTAGCCATTTAAAGTTTAGGAAGTTTTAAATTTAGTTTTCATATAAAAATAAAAATAAAATAATATTTGTGCAGCTTTCTGAGATGTGGTGTGTTTCTGTAGTGTTTCACTCTAACTACACAAACACACAAAATCTCACAAAGCTGTATGTGGAATTTTGTGTGTGTAAAGTGTGAAGGTTGATTTTTTTTGGGCTTTTTGTGGCTGTGTGAGGTTCCTGCTTGTTGCAGGGGCCATTTTGGGTCTAGCACAGCTGCTTTTACATTGTGGATGAGCCAGTTGTGTTGTGTTGTGTTGTGTGTGTGTAAAGTGTGAAAGTTGTTTTTTGCGCTTTTTGTGGCTGTGTGAGGTTCCTGCTTGTTGCAGGGGCCATTTTGGGTCTAGCACAGCTGCTTTTACATTGTGGGTGAGCCAGTTGTGTTGTGTTGTGTGTGTGTGTGTGTGTAAAGTGTGAAAGTTGTTTTTTTGGGCTTTTTGTGGCTGTGTGAGGTTCCTGCTAGTTGCAGGGGCCATTTTGGGTCTAGCACAGCTGCTTTTACATTGTGTTGAGGCAGTTGATGTTTTTTAATTTTTATTTGGTGTGTGTTGGAAGAGGGGTAGTCTTATATGGCGAGTATAGCCCAAACCCTATATTTTAACAGGAAAAGTTGGGGGTCGTCTTATACGCCCAGTCGTCTTATACGCCCAGTCGTCTTATACGCCGGAAAATACGGTATGTATTATAATAAAATTACAATTTTTTTTAAAAAAAAGAAAATATTGGAATGTGCAGAAATGAATAGATTAACACTTGCAATTAGAGGGAAGGAAGAATCTGATTATTAAAATATATGGGATTTATTTTGTCTGTGGTTAGAGAATAAATATGAAAGTAATTATAGCAAAGTTAAATAAGTTAAGAAATGTTATGATAATAGATATGTTACGTATTAAGTATTAATATTAAACTAAGAGTAGATATAAATAATGAATATGATGGTAAGCTTTAACTGTTATGACACAAAAAAATTGTACCCAGATGACACATGGTTTAATGAATGATGTAATGTTTTGTATTAAAAGAAAATAAAAAAATTATTTTAAAAAAGAGGGTGCTTAGATCTGGCCTGCAGGGCCTCCCTAGAAACAGTGAAGGACCGCCCTGCAGTGCCCCTGCCAGCGAAAAAGGAGCTCGGGGGGGGCGCATCCCAGGCTCATTTTCACTGGCAGAGGGCTGCAGGAGGCCATCCAGGCCAAAAATGGAGCCCTGGAGGGCCGCACACAACTCCCCGGGCTCCATTTTTGCTAGCAGAGGGCTAGTAAAAAAAAAAAACTAAAAGCAAAACAAAACAAAACGAGAAAAGTTTTTCCTTTTGCATTTGAGCATCCAAGAAAGGACAGGGAAAGAGAAAGGGAAAGAGGAGAGACAAAGAAAAAGAAAGAAAGATTAAAAGAGAAAGGAAGGAAAAAGAAGGAAAGAGGGGAAGGAAGAAGAAAGGAGAATGATGAGGGAGGGAGGGAAGGAAGGCAGGCAGGAAGGCAGGCAGGCAGGAAGGAAGGAAGGAAGGAAGGAAGGAAGGATGGATGGATCAGCATATAACTGCATAAATTCCACATACAGTATATCACAGAAGTGAGTACACCCCCTCACATTTTGTAAATATTTATATCTTTTCATGTGACAACACTGAAAAAATGATGGCTACAGCTTGTATAACAGGGTAAATGTGCTGTCCCCTCAAAATAATGCAACACACAGCCATTAATGTCTAAACTGCTGGCAACAAAAGTGAGTACACCCTTAAATGTCCAAATGGGGCCCAAAGTGTCAATATTTGTGTGGCCAGCATTATTTTCCAGCACTGCCTTAACTCTTGAGCATAGAGTTCACCAGAGCTTCACAGGTTGCCACTAGAGTTCTCTTCCACTCCTCCATGATGACATCACGGAGTTGGTGAATGTTAGAGACCTTGCGCACCTCCACCTTCCATTTCAGGATGCCCCACAGATGCTCAATAGGGTTTAGGTCTGGACACATGCTTGGCCAGTCCATCACCCTTACCCTCAGCTTCTTTAGCAAGGAAGTGGTCATTTTGGAGGTGTGTTTGGAGTTGTTATCATGTCGGAATACTGCCCTGTGGCCCAGTCTCCGAAGGGAAGGGATCATGCTCTGCTTCAGTATGTCACAGTACATGTTGGCATTCATAGTTCCCTCAATGAACTGTAGCTCCCCAGGACTCATGCAGCCCTAGACCATGACATTCCCACCACCATGCTTGAGTGTAGGCAAGACACACTTGTCTTTGTACTCCTCACTTGGTTGCCACCACACACGCTTGACACTATCTGAACCAAATAAGTTTATCTTGGTTTCATCGGACCCCAGGACATAGTTCCAGGAATCCATGTCCTTAATCTGCTTGTCTGCAGCAAACCGTTTGTGGGCTTTCTTGTGCATCATCTTTAGAAGAGACTTCCTTCTGGGATGACAGCCCTGCAGATCAATTTGATGCAGCATGCGACGTATGGTCTGATCACTGACAGGCTGACCCCCACACCCCTTCCACCTCTGCAGCAATGCTGACAACACTCATATGTCTATTTCCCAAGACAACCTCTGAGCACGGGCACTCAGCTTCTTTGGTCGACCATGGCAAGGCCTGTTCTGAGTGGAACCTGTCCTGTATGGTCTTGGCCACTGTGCTGCAGCTTAGTTTCAGGGTCTTGGCAATCTTCCTAGGCCATTTTTATGTAGAGCAACAATTGGTTTTTTCAGATCCTCAGTGAGTTCATTGCCATGAGGTGCCATGCTGAACTTCCAGTAACCAATATGACAGTGTGAGAGCAATAACATCAAATTTAAAACACCTGCTCCCCCTTCACACCTGAGACCTTGTACCTCTAACGGGTCACATGACACCAGGGAGGGAAAACAGCTACTTGGGCCCCATTTGGACATTATCACTTAGGGGTGTACTCACTTTTGTTGCCAGCAGTTTAGACATTAATAGCTGTGAGTTGCGTTATTTTGAGGGGACAGCACATTTACACTTATACAAACTGTATACTCACTACTTTACATTGTAGCCAAGTGTCATTTCTTCAGTGTTGTCATATGAAAAGATATACTTAAATATTTACAAAATGTGAAGGGGTGTACTCACTTCTGCGATAGAATAGAATAAAATTCTTTATTGGCCAAGTGTGATTGGGCACACAAGGAATTTGTCTTTGGTGTATATGCTCTCAGTGTACATAAGGAGAATAAGATACAACTGTTAGTGATAGTCAAGGTTACTAATAAGATATCAAATCGTACTAGGAAACAAATAAAAACAATATAAATTGTAAGATACAAGCAACAACAAGTGGGAAGAGATAGATACTAGTAAGGAAGAGAAGAATAATAGTAATACAGTTTTAGTAGATTATTTGACAGTGTTGTGGGAATTAGTTGTTAAGCAGAGTGATGATGTCAGCGCTCCAAAATATGATTTCCCCAGAACTGACATGAATGAACCTGACAGATATACTGTATAAGCAAATCCACATTTAGAAGACATCAAGTAGGCCCAGTATCTAATACAAACAAAAAGCTAAGATTAGCATGAAGAGGGCTAATAGCTCCTATAAAGAATGCTCTCTTTAGAGGAGCTTGTGCATTCCCGGAGTCATATAGGCTTCTCAGGTTCCACATTCCAATTCTTAGTTTTGGGTTTATCATGCTTCTAGCGGACTCTGAGATGGGTTTATCATGCTTCTAGCGGACTCCGAGATTCTTATCACCCCTACCCAATTTAAGGGGTGCCCGTACTTGGGGCCATTGTTAGGTTTTGCCGCCATTAACATGATTTTTCTGGGAAATAAATAGTGTAGTAGTCTTCCCTTTGCTTTCTGTACTGCTGTGCACACGCTGTTCAAGTGGCTGCCACCACACCGTGTGCTGTTCTTCTGAAGCCGTTCTGACCAATGAGGTCTCCGCTGTCAGTCAATACTGATGAGCCAGCTGCCACTCACCAGGCCTGTTGGTCCACGGGAGGTATTTGATTCCCTCCAACCCACCATTATAGCACATGCTCTGGCGGGGGGTGGGGGGTTCCAGGCTCCCCCTAAGAAAGAAACCTAACTGCCGGTTTGGTGGCAGAAAGGCAGGATTGGCTAGATGGTAAAAAGGCCAGATGTCAACTTGACGTTGGAGCCGTGTCGATATTATCTATGCTTCTCATATAATCGTTGTTGTGAGGTTTGATATTTCTCCTCGTGGGTTGCAGAACTTGTTGTTTTTATTTTATTTTTATTTTATTTATTCAACTTGTATGCCGCCTTTCTCCGAAGACTCAAAGCGGCTTACAATGCATTTAAAAACCATATATAAAAACATTAAAAATTAAAACATTAAAAACAATTAAAACCCATTCACACCATTCATGGCCGGATCTCGCCAGATCGCAACAGCGAGATCAACGGCCCCAGGCCTGCCGGAAAAGCCAGGTCTTCACCGCTTTTCGGAAGACCAATAGGGTGGGGATGGTCTGGATCTCAGGAGGTAACTGGTTCCAGAGAGCTGGGGCAGCCACAGAGAAGGCCCTCCCCCGCGGGCCTGCCAGTCAACATTGTTTAGCTGACGGGACCCGGAGGAGATCAACTCTGTGGGATCTTACCGGTTGCTGGGAGGTTGCTTCTCTATATCTTGATTGCCAGTGTGCCTCTGCCCTTGCTCCAAGAATGATTTTTTTTCAGATGGGCAGGTACTCCAGCTTAAATCTATAACTATAGATTTATGTCATTTTTTGGAGGGACGTAGCTGAGGATTCCTCTTGTGAGAAGATGTTGTGGGAACTTCTAAGTCAATGAGGATGGAAGATGGATTAGTATTTGTCAGCTCCCCCCGGAGATATGGAGGATCCCGGATCTGCGCACCTTCCGCCGCGCTCTAAAGACCTTTTTATTTCATCAGGCAGGCCTGGCCTAACTTTCTCCCTCTTTTTAAACAATTTTTAATATTTTTTAGTATTTTTAATATTCAAAGTTTAAATTTGTTTTAAATTGATTGGGATTTTAATCTGTCTGGGCCAAACTATTTAATTCGATTTTATTTCTGCTTTTTAAATTTTGTATGTATGTATTTTATTGTTGGCTATTCACCGCCCTGAGTCCTTCGGGAGTAGGGCGGTATATAAATCAAATAAAAGTACAAAGTAAAAGTAAAACTTAGCGGGCACTGTGCGATGAAACCCTTTGTCTTTCAGCTGTTTCTCAGAGTCTGGGTCCGTCAGTGCAGTTACCCTATTGTTAGCCTGTGTGACGCTATCTTTTTTTACTATTGAGGTAAGGATTGTTGGTTAAATATATTGCCACAAGGTTGGGCGATTAGTGGAGCCAAATTAAATAGAGGCTTTGCTGTAGATTGTTGTCAGAGCCTCTTTTAGATCATCCAATCTTTGAATAATAATAACTTGCTCAGATTCTGGCAATACACTGAATAGGTCAATCAGTATTTCTTATGGCACATCCTCAGCAGTTTCTGCAGCTGTGGGTAACACAGTTTGTTTCGGGTGAACTTAAAAAAAATTCCCCTACCGGTTCTGTGGGCATGGCTTGTTGGGGGTGGTCATGTGACTGGGAGGGCGTGGCCAACTTGACATCACTCACATCGAGGGGCCCCTCATGGGCCCCTCCACTCCCAGCCACTCCTTGTTGTGAATGGCAGGAAAATGGGGAGGGGAATATTCCTGCCTACCATCCTTCCCTCAGTCTGTACTGAGATTGAGGAATGGATGACAGGCAGGAAAATCTCCTTCCCCATTTTCCTGCCTTTCACGAAAATGGCTCCATTCTAGCTGTTCCCCCTCCGTCCCCCTCCCTCCTGGGGACTACCTTAAAAGGGACAGGCTGCAGCAGCTCCGTTGTGAATGGAGGGAGAAAAGTTAGCATTCTCTCTGCTGCATTTAACATTGAATTCTGTGGTAGAGAGAATGCTAACTTTTCTCCCTCCATTCACAATGGAGCTGCTGCTCCCTTTATGGTTCCCTCCTGGCCCCCTCCCTCCTGGGGACTACCTTAAAGGGACAGACTGCAGCAGCTCCATTCTGAATGGAGGGAGAAAAGTTAGCATTCTCTCTTCTACATTTTACATTGAATTCTGTGGAATATCGAGCAGGTAGAAGAGGTGAGCAGCGACTGGCTGATCGTGAGTGGGCCAAGGAGGGGTACTTACTACCAGTTCGGCGAACTGATGCCCATAATCCCTAGCGGTTCGCCCAAACTGGCCCAAACCGGTAGGATTTCACTCCTGGTTTGTATATCACCCCTTTGCCTTCTCAGGATCAATTCAGCTGCAGCAGCCTTAGGCTTAGCAGCAAGGGGTGTTGCAGCTTGGATTTAAAGCAACAGTTCCCTCTGCACCCAGAGATGAAATGCTGTTTCAGGAGTGGACACACTTCGTCTGAGCAAAAGACCCGTATTGGAAATATTGAAAAGGTGCTCAAAAGGGCTTCATTCTAAAGAGCATAGAGGGAATTGTGGGCTGCTTGAACGATAGGAGAATTCTCATACATTACCTTCTCGATGGCAGCCACTCTGTGTGTAGTAGATCTATCAGACTGAATTAGATCTATCAGAATAGATCTATTAGAGTCCCTGAGCCAGCAGAGCAGCTGGCTCAGGGACTGCCTAACAGCTTCTCTATCGCTCCAACACCCTCTATTCACTCTGTTGTAAACTTGCAAGGTAACCTGGTTAGTCTGCAGACTGTAGTTATATTGGTCTTAGGTCTTTACCTGATTGAGTGTTTTCTTTATGAGTGTTCACATTTTTGGAAGGAAGACAAGTGTTAAGTTGGGTTAATCAGGACGCAGCAAGCCAGAGTAGTGAGTGACAGCAGCTCTTTATTATATAGTGAGAACCCAGCAACTGACCCAGGGAGCCAGCTCCCTTTATATACCTTACAGCTGTGGTGGTCAGCCAATCAGCTGATGGTCAGTTAATTCAAACTTCCCACCAAACAAACCTATTTACATAACACTCCTCCCCTCCCAGAAGTCACTTAGGGTGTTATTTGCATACAAAGTCTCTCAGGTGACTCGGGTGTGTACGAATCCTAGTTGACCTGCGCAGTTCAGTCGGAGGGGCGACGTCGAGCAGGTCGGAGGGACTCTCTGTTTCTCCCTGCTCCGCCAATGGAACCTCCGAGACTTCTTTGTGGGCAGCGACTTCCCCGGCAGCCTGGACCTCCTCGATGGGGCAGCGCTGAATACCAGAATCCTCAGCTAAGTCCTCCGCTCTGCCTGGGCTTGTAGTTTATTTATTTATTTATTTTATTTTATTGAATTTCTATACCGCCCTACTCCCGAAGGACTCAGGATGGTGAACAGCCATAAAATAAAACACATACATATACAAAATTTAAAATCGAATAAAATGAATTAAATAAATTTGGCTGAATTAATACCCATAATTTAAAATACCCATATTTTAAAATACAGTAAAAATTTAAAATTTACACTTAAAAGGGAGAAGATTTAGGCGAGGCCAGCTTGATGAAATAAAAGAGTCTTCAGCTCACGGCGGAAGGTTCGCAGATCCGGAATCCTCCGTATCTCTGGGGGGAGCTCATTCCAGATCGTCGGTGCCCCCACAGAGAAGGCTCTCCCCCTAGTTTGTGTTTCTGGTTGGTAGTCAGGGTCAGGGATCGGTTCATCGAATCTGTCCTCGGTGTCTGCGGTTACTCGTTTTCTCAGTTGATCAATGTGCCTGCGCCATACTCTCCCGTCCCCCATGTCTACCCTGTATGATTTGGGCCCCGTGATTTCTGCAATGGTCCCTGCCTCCCAGAGTGGGCCCTTCCCGTAGTTCCTGGCATGGACCGGTGTTCCTATGGTGAACTCTCTGAGCTTCCTCTCCCCCCCCCCCTTGAAGGCTTCTGGGGAGTAGTTGGGGTTAAGTCTGTCTAGTACCCCTCGGAGTTTCCGCCCCATTAATAGCTCCGCCGGGCTTCGGCCTGTGGCTGTACAGGGTGTGGAGTGCTGTGCTGTTAGGAATTTGTCCACCCTTTCCTGCCAGTCCCCGGAGCTTAACCGTGAAAGGGCCTCCTTTGCTGACCTCACAAATCTCTCAGCCTGACCATTACTAGCCGGATGAAATGGGGCCAAAAGGACATGTCTGATCCCTAGTTCCGCTAAGTACCCCTCGAATTGCGTCGCGGTGAATTGTGGCCCGTTGTCCGACACTAGGATGTCCGGTAATCCATGGGTGGCGAATAACTGTCTGAGCTCCCTGATGGTTGCGTTGGTGGTAGTGGCCTTCATTAGCTTAATCTCCAACCACTTGGAAAACGCATCTACAACGACCATGAAGGTCTGTCCGTGAAATGGGCCAGCAAAGTCAATGTGTATCCTGAACCAGGGTCCCTGGGGTCTTTTCCACTCCCTCACGGGTGCTGTTGGCAGATCTGATCTGGACTCCTGGCAGGGCTGGCATCTCCCCACCCACTTGGTAATGTCTGCATCCATACTGGGCCAACAGACGTAGCTCCTGGCTAGCCCCTTCATTCGTACAATCCCAGGGTGCCCCTCATGCAACAATGTTAATACTTTTTCCCTTAGGTGCAAGGGAATAACAACCTGATCGCCCCATAGTAAACAACCCCCTTGCATGGTTAGTTCGTCCCGTTTTCCCGCGAACTGTTTAAATTACCCGCTCCCAATCTTTTCCGGCCACCACCTCATGACCCAACTTGCGACTGTCTGGATCACGTGGTCTTTGGTTGAGGCTCTCGCAACCTCTGCTGATGTTATGGGCCCCGAGTCCAATAAGTCTATCAGCAAGATGGGGATGCCGGGCGTGGGGTCTTCTAGGTTGTCGGGTAGTGGGCATCGGCTGAGTGCGTCCGCGTTGCCCATGTCCACCCCTGGTCGGCGTACCAGGCGATAGGAGTATGCTGCGAAGAAGATGGCCCAGCGTGTCATCCTGGGGGCGATAGGGCTGCCGGTATTGGTCGATCTTCCGCGAGGAGGCCCAGGAGCGGTCGATGGTCGGTGATTAGGTCAAAGTCTCTCCCGAACAAGTATTCGTGGAATTTTTTCACTCCCGAAACGGCAGCGAGGGCCTCCTTATCGAGCTGACTATAATTCCTCTCGGCACTTGACAGAGTTCGGGAGTAGTAGGCGATGGGCGCCTCCAGTCCATTCGGGAGTCTATGGCTCAGGATGGCTCCCACCGTGAACGGAGACACGTCACAAGCTAGAACAAGGGGAAGCGTTGCATTGTACTGGATTAGGAAACTCTCAGCTGATAGCAGTTTTTTAATGCCGGCGAATCCTATCTTCGGCCTTCCCCCATTTCCAAGTGGATTTTTTGGCTAATAGTCTGTGTAGGGGTTCAGCCACTGTTGCCTTGTCTTTAAGGAAGATGGCGTAAAAATGTAGTAGCCCCAGGAAGGCCTGTAATTCCGCTTTATCCTTGGGGGAGGGTGCTTCTTTGATTGCCCTGATCTTGCTCTCTGTGGGGTGTATGCCGGTGCCATCTACCCTGTATCCTAGGAATTCGACTGAGGGAACTGCGATCATGCATTTGTTTCTTTTTACTCTGAGTCCCGCGTCCCTGAATTTCCTTAGGACCTTCCTCAGCCTTTTCCCTAGCTGTTGATCATTGTCGGCGGTAATGAGCACGTCGAAATAGGGGACCACCCCGGGGATTCCCTGTAGTAACCGCTCCATGGTGCTTTGAAAAAGTCCGGGGGCTATGCTTACTCCAAACTGCAGGCGGGTGCACTTGAAAGCCCCTCTGTGGGTTACGATAGTCTGTGCTTCTGCGGTAGCGCCATCTACCAGCAGTTGCTGATACGCCTGCGCAAGATCGAGTTTTGTGAAGATCTTGCCGGGACCCAGGGAATGCAGTAGGTGGTGGACGATGGGCACAGGATAGGCGCTCTGCTGCAGGGCCTTATTTATTGTGCATTTATAATCAGCGCATATGCGCACTGATCCGTCCGGCTTTACCGGTGTTACAATTGGGGTCTCCCAATTGGCGTGGTCGACCGGAACGAGCATCCCTTGCTTGATTAGTTTGTCTAGCTCGACATCAATTTTCGGCTTCAGGGCAAATGGTACCCGCCTAGGCTTTAAACGAATGGGTGCAATATTGGGGTTGAGATTGAACGAAATAGGGGTCCCCACATACTTGCCAAGCTGTTTGTCGAACACGTCCTGGAACTCCTGCATCACGTCGTCTTTCAGGGTGCCTCGAATGTTCCTTACTCGGTGAATCCCATGCCCAGGGCTCGAAACCAGTCCATGCCCAGGAGGCTCGGGAGGTTGTCGCTGACGATGGTGAGGTGTAGCTTCTCGGTAATCTCCCCGTACTGCACCTGGAACTCGCCTCTTCCTTCGACGGGGATGCGGTTCCCTTGGTAGTCTTTCAGCCTGCGTTACTGTGGCTGGAGCTGTCGCTTGTGTACGCTGGGGATGGCTTTCTTTAGGTTGTCCCACAACATGATGGATATGGGAGATCCCGTGTCGATTTCCATTTGGCACTCCCGCCCCTCGATTTCGACCGTGGTGTAGGTCTTTTCTCCGGGCGAGGTGCAGGTCTGCTCGATGCGTATGGTGTAGGCCCCGGCGTCTTCGAATTTCTTGCCCTTCCGGCTGCCGCAATCTTTGTTGGGCCTCCGGTGTGGCGCTGGTTCGGATTGGACGGATTGGCCACGTGGCTTGTAGCTCTGGTGTGGCTTGGACCTACAGACCCGAGCAATGTGGCCCCCTTTTCTCGCAGGAACGGCAAATGGCATCCCTGAACTTACAGTTTTGTCGGGAATGGGGCCCTCCGCAGCTGGCGCACCCGTCTCTGGGTTCCCTCCTGGCCGTCCGGGACTGCTCAGTGCGGTATACTTCCTCTTTGGACTCCCCCTCGCTCTCGGTGTTGACGGCTTCTCGGTGCACGATTGCTGTCCTCTGCGCTGTCCGGCTGAGATGGGAGCCCTTCAGTTTCTCGGCGGCTTTTACAGACAACTCTTGGGCTCTTGCCTCGTCCAGGGCAATGTGTAGGGTCAGGTTTGACCTCGCGAGTAGTCTTCTCTGAAGCCGGCCGCCCCTCACTCCGCAAATTAGTTGCTCTAGGAGCATTTCATCCAGGTCTCGGTACTCACACTGGGTTGCGGCCTTACGCAGGGCAGCGACGTACTCGCTGATTGACTCGCCGTCCTGCTGAAGCCTTTGCCGGAAATCGTACCACTGGACGTACTTCGATGGTGTTGGGGCATAGTGGTCTTTCAGCAGGGTCTGCAGCATTGACCAGGAAATGTTGTGGATTGAATTTGGCTCCGACAATGCTTCGGCTGTGTCGAATACCCGTGGTCCGCAGTGGCTCAGGAACAGGGCCTTCTTCCGAACGTCCGGTAGCCCTTGCATGTCGTTCGCCACCATGAAACACTCGAACCGGGACATGTAGGATCCCCACTTTTCCTCCTTGGGGTTGAAAGGTGCTGGCGGGGTGTAGGCAGACATAGTTTCAGGATTCTCCTGTGCTCCGCTCGCTCGCCTGGCTGGATTCAGGATGCAGTCTCCGGTCCTCTCTCTGAACGTGGCCTCAGCTATTTTTCTCTTGAGTGTGGCTTCAGCTCTTCTCTGCTTCTGGCCTCAAAATCCCACCTTCGTCGCCAATGTTAAGTTGGGTGAATGAGGACGCAGCAAGCCAGAGTAGTGAGTGACAACAGCTCTTTATTATATAGTGAGAACCCAGCAACTGACCCAGGGAGCCAGCTCCCTTTATATATCTTGCAGCTGTGGTGGTCAGCCAATCAGCTGATGGTCAGTTAATTCAAACTTCCCGCCAAACAAACCTATTTACATAACAACAAGGGCCTTCTCTAGTTTTATCTTCTGAATTAGCCATCCCATATCTATACATGGTTGTCCTCCCAAGTCTTTCTGCAGTATTTGGGTGGCTCCTAACAAACTTTGCAAAAAGATTCTTTCAGGCAGTCAACCTTATTTATGACAGTTGATAAAAGTTCATAGATTGAGTTTACAGATTGAGCTGTAAGCAAACATTGCCTAGAGAGGAAATCTGTCATATGTTCCCCCTTTAAATTTATTACATCTCCCTCTGTGCAAGGAAGGCTTCTGCTGAGTTCCAAGGAGGGGAACCACTCTGTGAGACGGAGGAGGAAAGTTCTACATGCTGTTTGCTTTCAAGTTCGGTTTGTAAGTCCCATTCCAATGAGTCACATAAATTAAATTTATCTGATAAGGCGGCTGCAGACAAGTTACTTACTGGAACAGAGTGTTTGTTTGCAATATAATCCTCCATTTTCTGTTGGTTCAATGGCTTGCATGACCTCTGTTTTGCAGAGTGTTGTCTCTTTCTCTTTTTCCCCATTCTTAAAAATCCTGACTTGTAGGGGACTTCCGGGATGATGTCATGATGTTGTGATCTAAGAAGTGGAGCTCTGTCTTCTTGGATTGAATTTCCACGCTTGGAAACCAGTAACGGCGAGAGTTGACCCTGGAGAGGTTGGTTCTGTAGAGGGGAAATTCTCGGGGTAACGGAGGTGCGCGATCCCCTGTTACGGAAGGAAGAACCCCTTAATTTTCAGCATGGAAAAGACTAGCTGTAATGGTCGGATCTGGAGCCGTGGCGGCCAATTTGAATAGAGAAGGAAGCAAGAAGTGGAAAAACAGGTAGAAGCATCGGTGAACTGAGACGGGAAAGAGTAAATTACTGGGCTACTTCCCTAAATTGGTGGAACTTAAAAGGTGAGACAAGGTAGCCTCTAAAAAGAGAAAAAGCGGCGCCCCACGCAGTGGAGTGGAACAGGGTAAAAGAAGTGGAAGAGAGAAAAGAGGATGATTGGAGGAGCTGAAAGGAAGAGAAAGGAAGGAACTTGAATTTTGGTAAAGACTGGGACTAATTTGATCGGGATTTGAAAGTGAAAGAAGGTGGACTGTGGATTTAACAATCTAAATGACGAGGTCTGGAGTGTGGATCAGAGTGACAGCAACAGTGACATTGCATATTAAGAGGAGCAGATATCTTCAAAGAAGGAGTTAGAAAGTAGTGAACGGAACAGGATTGGACGGTGTGAGGAAGTAGGAGAATAGAGGACTTGTTTAGAATTATCAAGAAAATGTAGGCTGGGGAGATTAGAAGCCAGAGGTATTGTGTATATTGTATATTTAGAAGTAAATAATTTGCTATATGTCTAGATTATCTTTACTTTTACTGTCATTATTGGTTATTCAACTGACTCTTGAAAATAGTGGTATATTATAAGATAGTGTATATAAATAGATAAGTCTAGCTGCAAATAGGGATAAATAATTTATATATGGAGTGATTACTATTACTGTTTGTTTTGCCTTGTCTTTCTGCCTTTTGACTTTGAAGTAATATATTCTTGTTTATGTAGGTATTGCTTATTTATTTATTTATTTATTTATTTATTTATTTATTTATTTATTTTTCATATTTGTATACCGCCCTACTCCCGAAGGACTCAGGGCGGTGAACAGCCATAATAAATACAAATACATATAGAAGTTAAAAACTATTAAAAAACAGATTAAGTAATTTGGCTCAAAGATTAAAAACATCCAAATTTATCTAAAAGAAGTCTAAAACCCGATTTAAAAGCCAATTTAAAAGCCAATTAAAAAGGGAGAGTTAGGCCAGACCAGCTTGTTGGAATAGAAACATTTTCAGGGCACGGCGGAATATGTGTAAGTCTTGGATGTTTCGTAACTCCGGGGGAAGCCCGTTCCAGATGGTAGGTGCCCCCACAGAAAAGGCTCTCCCCCTGGGGGCCGTCAGTCAACATTGTTTGGCCGACGGCAACCACACTCTCAACAACCTTCGCAACAAAGCGAAGGTTGGAGACAGGACGATAATTTGTTAACACAGCTGGGTCCAGGGAGGGCTTCTTGAGGAGGGGCCTCACCACCGCCTCTTTCAAGACGGTGGAAAAGACACCCTCATTCAAAGAACCATTTATAATCTCCCGGAGCCAGCCTCACGTCACCTCCCGGGAGGCCAGTACCAACCAGGAGGGACACGGGTCCAATAAACATGTGGTCGCATTTAGTCTGTTCAGTATCCTGTCCACGCTTTCAGGAGTCACAGGATCAAACTCTTCCCAAATAATATTCTCAGGACCTGCCCCTGTCATCTCCTCTGGATCAATCCAGTCAGAGTCCAGCTGTTCCCGAATCTGAGCAATTTTGTCATACAGATATTGTACAAAATCCTCAGCTCTACCCTCCAAGGGGTCTTCCCACGTCTCTTGATGGAGCAGAGAGTGGGTCACCCTAAACAGGACGGCTGGGCGATTATCTGATGACGCAATAAGAGTAGAAAAGTAGTTACTCTTTTCTACTCTTATCGCCACTAGGTAATTCTTAATATGAGATCTTACCAGTGTTCGGTCGGATTCAGAACGACTAGCCCTCCAACTGCTCTCTAGGCGTCTTTTCCGGCTCTTCATCTCCCTCAGCTCCTCAGTATACCAAGGAGCCAGGTGAGACCGGCGCCGGGTCAGAGGCCGCAAAGGCACGACTCGGTCTAAAGCCTCAGCCGCCACCCTATCCCAGGCAGCCACTAAGTCCTCAGCCGAGTCGTGTGCCAGAACCTCAGGAAATGGCCCAAGCTCCATCTGGAATCTCTCAGGATCCATCAGGCGCCTGGGGCGGAACCACCTGGTCGGTTCCGCCTTCCTGCGGCGGGGTGTGGCGGTTTGAAGGTCCAGGCGAAGGAGGGAGTGATCTGACCATGACAAGGGTTCAATCACTATATCCCCTATCTCGAGATCACTCAACCACTGTCCAGAGACAAAAACAAGGTCCAGTGTGTGTCCCCCCATGTGAGTAGACCATAAATTAACTGGGTCAGGTCCATAGCCATCATGGAAGCCATGAACTCCCGAGCCACCTCAGACGTCTCGCCAACTGATGACAGGTTAAAATCCCCCATGACCATAAGCCTGGGGGTGTCAACAGCCACCGCGGCTATAACATCAAGCAGCTCAGGCAGGGCTGCTGCCACATGGCAGGGAGCCAGGTACGTGACTAGCAAGCCCAACTGCACCCTATGACCCCACTTCACAAGGAGGGACTCACATCCAGCCGTCTGAGGAACAGTGGCCTCCCTCAGTCCAAGACCTTCATTAATAACAACCGCCACCCCTCCGCCCCTCCCCTGAGACCTTGGCTGATGGAAAGCACGGAAATCTGGTGGGCACATATGAACAAGGGGTGCTCCCCCTTCCTGGCCCAACCAGGTCTCCGTAATACCCGCCAGGTCTGCACCCCCCTCCTGAATAAGATCACAAATGAGGGGGGCTTTATTTACTACGGACCTGGCGTTGCACAGCATCAGCCGAAGGCCTGGGGCCCAAGGTTCCATACAACCTGGGGAACGAGAAGAGCTTTGAGGGTCGGAGCGCGCCACCGCTTGTAAACAGCAAGGACGCACTCCCGCAGGATGATGTGGCCCCCTGCTCCTGCCATATCTGCCCCTCCCACCTACAGTATCGATGTTATGGGCATCTGTATCATAAGATCTAATCATCTCCTTGACCCCCGAGTTCGCACCACCCATGCCACGCCCTACGGCTGTTAATTGAGTTTAGAGTGAAATTGATATTGATAAGGTTGGAAGATAGAATTAACTAATTATTAATCATTTTTATTATAACTATATATTATTATTAATTACACTATTAATTATACTATCTAATTATTCAAGTATTTAATTATTCTAATTATTGAACTCTAAAAGAACTGTAATTGAGGGAAATTTTAATACTTAAAAGTAGATAGAAAAGATAAACTATAGGAGGAGAAGGGAAATAGATTTGTGTATGGTTTTGTGGAAGAAATTTTTGGGGAAATTAGATATGTCGAATACAGCAACAGTAACCAAAACTGCAAAGAAAGTCACACAAATGACTGCCTCTCCAGCAGGACAAAAACTGATAGGAGATGTTGGGAGGTGAGAAAGCAGGGACTTCAATGAATCTACAAAGCATGCAGACATCTCTGAATATGATTCAGGAGGTACTTCTGAAGACTCAAGAATCGATTGGAAAGAATCATGAGGAATTGAAAAACAATATGGATGAAGTTAAAGGCGATATAAGAAAATTAGATGATAAAATAGGAGAAATACAAGAGACAATTGTTAAGAATGACCAGAGGATAAAAATTGTGGAGGAAAGAACTGAACAGACAGAAAAAAACCTAGACGAGACAGAAAAGAAATCGATGGCAATGAATCGAGAATTTGAGGAAATGGACAACTCCGCGTTTTACTTATGATTCCAGAATACACAAGAAAATAAAGAAGACCTCCTGAGTCTTATGATAAGAGTTGTAGCTGGCAGTTTGAAGAAGAATAAGAGTGAGTTTCAACATGGTATCAATGAGTTGTATAAGGTGCATACCAATTATGCATGACGGAATAAATTGTCACAGGAGGTACATATACGATTTACTAAAAGAACAATTAGAGATGAAATCTATAGAAGAACCCGAGATACAACATTGACATATAAGGGGAAAGAGATCCTGACTCTTAAACAAATACCCAGGAGGGTAAGGGAGCAAAGACAGAGTTACCACTTTCTCTCCTCCCAACTTATTAAAAATAAGATCATGTTTCGGTGGCTTATCCTGGAGGGCTTGCTAGTGACCTGGCAAGATAAAAAAATTAGCTTGGATACAATAGATAAGGCCCGGGAGTTTTATGAACAGTGTATAATAACAGATGAAGAGAGCAGGGGTGAAATGTAAAATTTGTTACTACCAGTTCTGTGGGCGTGGCTTGGTGGCGGGGGGTAATGTGTGTTAAGAATATTCTTGGCTCATAACCAATGTTATGGGTTATTGAGCAGAGTACCCCTTGAGTATGCACATGAAAGCGGCTGAGAGTGAATAACCACAGTTAATATACTGACACACTGAGCTGTGGTAGTCTTTTACTTTTGGAAAAAAGTAAAGCAAAGTCCAATAACAATCCAAGTCATACACAGATAAGGCGATAGTTAAAATACCAATTCAGGGATATTCCAAGTACAAAGTCTTCTTACCAATTGTTGTCATTACACAATAAAACAATTCTTCTTGAGTTTCAAACAGGAACAAGTTCAGTATTAAAACTTTCAATAAATAGTAGAAAGCAACAAGTAGCAATGATCAAACAGTGATCATGCAGAGAGATCAGGTAGAGAGTAACAGCAAATAAGCAGATAAAATGGTATAGTGTTTCCAAGTACTATTCAGGCTTCCCCTTAAGTACATTGGCTACAGAGCTTAGCCAATCAGGATACAGAATGGTGCAATACAGTCTTAAAGCAATATACCTTTTGACAAACATGTATTGATAGTTTATATATTACCTGACCAACTAGTTAGACAATAGCCATTTCCTAACAATGTGACTGGGTGGGCATGGCCAACTTTTTTTTTTATTTTAACTCTTCAAAGCATTTTTTCTGCAAATGCAAAAAAAATGCTTTGAAAAGCCTCTGCCAATCAGGAACACAGCTGGGATCGTCAGAGAGACTTTTAAAGCATTTTTTTCTGCAACCTCTTCAGCGGAGGAGGTGGTTTAAAAAATGCTTTGAAAAGTCTCTCTGACGATCAGGCAACTCAGTTGGGATCGTCAGAGAGACTTTTGAAGCATTTTTTTCTGCAGAGGTGGTTAAAAAAATGCTTTGAAAAGGCTCTGACGATCCCAGCTGTGTTGCCTGATCATCAGTGCCTTTTCAAAGCATTTTTTAAACCACCTCTTCCCCAGAAAATGCTTTGAAAAGCCTCTGAGATCTCAGCTGAGCCACGCGATCATCAGAGGCTTTTTTTTTACTTTTAAAAGCATTTTTTCGGCAGAAGAAGTTGTAGAAAAAATGCTTTTAAAAGTAAAAGCAGGGGGCGCAGGGATTTTTGCTACCAGTTCTCCAAACCACCTGCCGCCATTGCTACTGGTTCAGGCAATCCGGTCCAAACCGGGAGCATTTCACCCCTGGAAGAGAGGGAAAGTGGGGAGGAGATAGAAGTTAAGAGTCAAGAAGAAGGAAAGGAGTCAGAAACGGAGTTACAGGAGAGGACTGAAAAAGAACAGCAGGACAGAATAGGGACAAGGTCAAGGACACAAAAAGAACCGAACTTAAGGAAAAGAAACTAGGATCATCAGTAGAAGGTAAATGGACAAAGAAATTAAATTAATTTCCATTAACATCAGTGGTCTAAATTCTCCAGCCAAAAGGAGACAAACTCTAGCTAAATTACAAAAGCATAACACAGATATCACATACCTACAAGAAACTCACATCAAAAGACAACAAGGACATCTATTGGAAGCCCCTAAATTAGGAAACCTTTACTCAGCTCTTGCACCACAAAAAAGAGAGGAGTAGTTACATATATTAAAGATTGGCTACAACCGAAACAAATTTATGCAGATGATGAAGGTAGAATTTTATTAATTGAGATAACAATAAGGGGAAAAAACTAGACAAAGGGAATTTTACTACAAATTACATAAAAAGATAGCAGAATTGGAAAGTGAAAATATTTGCTTATTGGGGGATTTTAATTCGGTCGTAGATCCAAAACAAGATTATAGATTGGGGAAGAAAAATAAAAAACAGAGGAAGATACTGCCATCTACTTTTTTTGATATGGTGCAAGAGCTGAATCTAAAAGATATCTGGAGAGAATGAAATCCACAAAACAACAACAACAACAATATACTTTTTATTCTAACTCACATGATTCATGGTCCAGAATAGATATGATTTGGACGGATTTGGAACTAACTAAAAATATAGGTGAAGTTGAAATAGCAACTAATATAACTAACTAACTAATAACTAACTAATGGGCAGCCCATTGATACTAAAATGGAAAGGAAGGCCTAAATTAAGAGTAAGATGGACCATGAATCAAAAAGTGATAAAAGAAAAAAAGTATATAGAATGGATGGGAAAAGAACTGGATTTTTTCTTGAAGGAGAATCTAAATGAGGATACGACCTTACAGAACCTTTGGGATACAACCAAGGCTTATGTCAGAGGCCTAATGATTGTATACGGCAGCGGTTCTCAACCTGGGGGTCGCGACCCCTTTGGGGGTCGAACGGCCATTTCACAGGGGTCGCCAAAGCCCTCTCTCACCCCCCCGCCTTCACTCACCCTCACTCTCTGCTCTGTTGGATCGCCGGCCGTTCGTTTACCCCGCCCACTCCCCATCTATTGCTGCCTCCAATGGCTAGAGGAAAAAAAACTGTTTAAATTCTTGCCGCAGGGCTTCAGAGGGCCGCCCTAGAGCCAGTGGTGCAGCCGAACCGTTTGTTAAATTGCTGGCTTGCCCCGCCCCTCCGCACCACTATTTATTGCCAATAAATAGTGGTGGGTGAGGGGCGGGCGAGCCAGCAATTTAACAAATGGTTTGGTGTTTTTTTGTAATTTTATTGGCCCCCGGAGCTTCAGCATAGGCTAATTAGCCCTTTCTTAGATCGGCTCCCGACCCCCAGCTGATTTGCTCTCAGCTGTTTTGCTCAGGGCTCTGCTGCTTGCTTGGAAAGAGTGCTGATTTTTTCCCCCTAGCTATACTGAAAAACAAAACTGAAAGTAAAGCAGGCTGTTGGTTTTGCACGTTGGAAAATTAGGCAGGCAGATTTCTTTTTCCTCACCAAAAAAGGTAGGTGCAAACAACGGGAAATTTAGGGAAAAAGAAAAAGAAAAAAAAGCTCTATTTAACTAGGGAATTGTAATAATTGAGATACTATTAATTGTATATTGTGTTGAAAGCAGAAATGGTTAAGTTGTGGTTTGGAGGAATATATGGGATAAATTATTTGGTTTATTATTATTGGTAAATATAATTAATTGATTTGTAAGAAATTGGATTGCATGGAAATAATTGGAATATTCATGTTCATATAGATTAATATACAAAAAAGGTAGTTATATAACTAATTGATTTATATTAAAATGTTGAATTCATATTAAACAACTGTAATATTACATAATTAACCAATGTGAGGATGGATATAAAAATAGATGACAATGGGAAGGGGTATAATATAGAATAGAAGGGAAAAATTGAATTTGATTAAGATTAGAGATGAGGATGAAGGGTAATATTGGTTTTTTACAAAAATAGATGAGGAATAAATATGGCAAAAAGGAAATATAGAAATTGTAAATTTAATTGAAATGACCAAACACTGTTTAAATTTATGAACCGGCCAAATACTCTGTTCAAAGAAAATACATTGTATGTTTGTATGTGTGTTTCTAATTATTGTTAATTATTCATATTTGTTCTCTTTTATTCTTTAAAGTTTAACAATTCATTCTTTATCTTAATATCTTTATATTTGTTTGGGGTTGGCTTTCTTCCCTTTCATCTTTTTTATTGTACAGCAATCTTTCTCCTCAAACCTACCACCTCTCTCTTTTCTTTCCTTCTTACTTTTTCTTCCTCACCCTCTTCTTCTCCTCCCTACTGCCTCTTCCTTTCTCCTTCTCCTCCTCTCTTCCTCCCTCTCTTACCCTCACTCCTACTCTAATTTCCCTTCCCTTCCTTCATCCCTCTCTATTGCTGTATCCTTTTATGCGTATGGACTACTCAGAGGGCTGAAAAAGTTATTTCTGACTGGTCCTCGCACTTTTGACCAGTCTTCAAACTTATGACTGTCCTCACATTTTACGTTTTTGCCCTATCTTGTCACCATGGTGAAGAGAAGCAGTTGTGAAATGAGTGACACATTGTTAAGAATGCTACAATGGGCATAAATGATGACCAGTCATAAGTGCGAAGACCGGTCAAAAGTGCGAGGACCTGTCAGAAATCACTTTTTTCAGCCCTCTGGGTAGTTCTTTTGTGCATATGGACTACTCAGAGGACTGAAAAAGTTATTTTTGACTGGTCCTCGCACTTTTGACCAGTCCTCGAACTTACGACTGTCCTCACATTTTACGCTTTTGCCCTATCTTGTCACCATGGTGAAGAGAAGCAGTTGTGAAATGAGTGACATGGTTGTTAAGAATGCTGCACGGGCATAAATGTGAGGATGGTCATAAGTGTGAGGACCAGCCAAAAGTGCGAGGACCTGTCAGAAATGACTTTTTTCAGCCCTCTGAGTAGTCCCTATACACATAGCCGTGGCCACCCGGTCACATGACCAGCTAGGCACACCCATGCAGTCACATGACCTCCAAGCCATGCCCACAAAATAAGCCACGCCACAGAACCGGTAGTAAAAAAATTTAGAACCCACCCCTGGTTGGGGGTCACCACAACATGAGGAACTGTATTAAAGGGTCGCGGCATTAGGAAGGTTGAGAACCACTGGTATATGGGATAAGGAGAAATAGAAAAAAAAAAGAAACAACAATTGGATCTACAAGAGAAATTGGAAGAATTAAAATGTAAAATGCAGACATCCCCAGATAAGAGAAGCAGAGAGGAAAGGGATTTGAGCAAACAAAATAAATCTGCTCTCCCAGGAGGAAATGGCCCAAAAAAGCCTTGGTGGCGCAGCAGACTAAAGCACTGTTAAGTAACACCATCTGCCTGCAATTACTGCAAGTTCAAATCTCACCAGGCTCAAGGTTGATTCAGCCTTCCATCCTTTCGAGGTAGGTAAAATGAGGACCCGGTTTCTGGGGGCAATAAGCTGACTTTGTATAAAAAAGAACACCACTTGGGGGGGGGGGGCGAAAGCCCTACTAAGCAGGTATGTACAAAAGTATGAAGGCTATTGTTTAATGCATTGTAAGCTGCCCTTAGTCTCTGGAAAAGGATGGCATATAAATCGAACCAATAAATAAATAAATAAATAAGTTTAAAACAGCGAAGCAGATACACTTTGAACATGCTTTGAATGGTCCTGCGCATGCGCAAGATGGCCGTCTCCCGGGGTATCTGCTGACGGGACGGTGAAGGATTTGACTATTTGGGGTGGTCGGGGGCCGCTTTTCCACCTTCTGGCCCCATGCCCAACTTGTTGAGCACCTGGCGGCTCTGATGAGCCATCCAGACCAGGGATAGGCTTTGGGATGGCACGAACTGGCACGAGAACCAGCATGGAGGGATTGCATCAGCTGGGACGCTTTTAGTAGGGCAGTGGTGGTCTCTATGATCGTGCCTAGGCTGCGAAGAGCTGGTCTGCTTGGCGCGGCTGGGTTGCCGGGAAGCCGTATACAGCCGCATACAGCTATTCCGGGACCCTGTGGTGCTGTGGCGGCGAGGGAGGATCATCAGGCGCCGTGGGGAGCTGGAGGAAGGTGATAGCAGCGAAATCGGCAATGGCAGAGACTGCATCGATGGCTGCTGATTCAATTAACTGTAGACTGAGGGGACTTATCGCCCAGCTTGATTTAGCTGGGTCTTTACAACCTCCCTTGTCTTTGTGGCCACCAGAAGAACTGGACAATTTCTGTTCTGAGAGGATGGGACTTTTTCATTTGGGTGAGTGTGCCAGTGAAGATCCAGGGTTGTTGGTGAGGTGGCTAGAGGGGGATTGGCAATTTTTCCATCTTTGTCTCCCCCCTTGGAACCCCTCACCTCCTCTTGTAGCGCCCCCCCCCCCCGATTACTGCCCTTACTCCGATTTTGGCCAGCCTATCTTTACCAGCTTCAGTGGTTAATTGGACTTTAGCATCACCCTTCTTTATTATACTGCCATCTGATCTCCTTCTCTCTATCTCTGTGTGGTGTCAATTCTGCCTCCTTTTCATCACTTTCCATCGATCTCGTCATGCTGGAGGGGGACAGCAGGCAACGGGCGAAGGAATTGAGAGTCTTTGGACAATTACTACTGCTTTATTCCGGAGGAATGTGTTATGATCTTTGCCGGTGGCTTTTGTCACCTAGTTCGCCGTGAGAGGGCGGCTGTGGCTGACTCCCCTGGATAATCATCGCAGCTGCTCTTTGACTTGTCCATCGCTGTGAGAGAGTGGTGGTTTTTCTGGTACTTCAAGCCCAACTGCTTTGCATTTACTATCCCCTGTTTTTTTTTTGGTTTTGTTTTTTTTACCATCTCCAACGCCCACAGTCATCTTTCACCTGTTTCTGCCCATATTTTTAACTGGCTTATACCTCGGCGGACCTCTGCTCACTGCGAGATGCCCCCCTCTCGCAGTCATGGCCTTCCTATTTATCAAAGGCCTACCTCAAGGATGGGTTTTGGAACCCCGAGTGGTGGCATGCTTCAAAGCGGGTCTTGAGAGGTTTTTTAATTAGGGTTTTTAATCAAATTTTAAGGGGACCTGGGAGGCGGGGGGTGAAAAATGAGCCAGGGGCGGCTCTCACGGTTCAACCATCTAGCTCGACCAAAGTTGGTGGGGTGAAGGGAGGGGAGGGGAAAGAAGAGGCTCGGTGGAGTGAGGGTCTTCCGATCCCAGTGATGGTTGGGAGGGGCAGGGGGTGTGAGAGAAGGGGATCTAGGGACCGCTCCTGCTGCATCCAGCCGGTGGTGCGCTCCGGCCCCCTGGCCTTATCCTGCTTCCCCAGGGGTGTAGGAGTGCGGAGCCCTGGACTCTGGCTGGTGTATCTGAATGCCAGGTCTGTGGTGAACAAGGGCCTCCTCATCTGAGATTTAATTGATGAGGAGGACGCGGACCTGGCATGCATTACGGAGACCTGGTTAGGGCCGGAGGGAGGCATCCCTCTCATCGATTTATGTCCCCCAGGCCTCGGTGTGCTGCACAGCCACGACTCCAGGGTAGGGGCGGGGTGGCGGCGGTTGTTATTAGGGAAAGTCTCAGTCTCAGGGAGGTCACTGTTACTCAGATAGGCGGGTGTGAGTCCCTCCTTCTGAAATGGGACCCTGGAGTTCAGTCGGGTCTGTTGGTTACGTACCTATCTCCCAGCTGCGTAGCCTCAGCCCTGCCACACTGCTAGATGTCCTTGCCAAATTGGCGGTTGAACTCCCCAACCTTCTGGTTGTGGGAGATTTCAAATCTGCCATCGGCCGGGGAGACATCTGAGTCAGTCCAGGAGTTCACGGCCTCCATGATGGCCATGGACCTAACTCAGGTTGTACAGGGCCCAACTCATAAGGGAGGACACACACTCGACCTGGTTTTTCTCTCTGGGCAGTGGATAAATGATCGTGATAGGGGAAACTTGTCAACCTATCCCCTGTCATGGTCTGATCATTCCCTCCTCAGGCTGGACTTTCCGTCATCCCCCGCCACTGGGAGGCGAAACCAGTGAGATTGTTCCGCCCCTGGCGCTTGATGGACCCGGAAGGGTTCCTGACGGAGCTTGGGCCTTTTCCCGCCTCCTTTTCCCACGATTCGTCTGAGGCCCTGGTCGCGGCCTGGGAACAGGCCACGATGGGGGCCTTGGATCAAATCGTGCCTTTGCGGTCTCTGATCCTGGGTGGCTCCCTGGTTCACCGCGGAGCTCAGGGGAATGAAGCGTTGGAGAAGACGCCTGGAGGGCGATTGGAGATCCTCCCAATCCGAATCTGACCGAACACAGTTAAGAACCCATATTAGGTCTTATCTTGTGGCAATGGAAGTGGCAAAGCGCACATATTTTGCTGCTCTCATTGCATCTGTAGAAAATCACCCAGCCGCTCTGTTTAGAGTGACCCGCTCTCTCCTCAATCATGGAACGAAGGAGGACCCCTTGCAGGGCAGAGCTGAGGATTTTGTACAGTTTCTGCAAGATAAAATCACTCAGATTCGGACTGGGTTGGACTCTACTGGGCAGAGTCTGATGAGTCGACAGGGGCCTGTCCTGATGGTAACATCTGGGTTGAATTTGAGCCTGTTTTGATGGATGAAGTGGACAGGATCATGGGTCGACTGGGTGCCTCCACGTGTTTATTGGACCCTTGCCCCTCCTGGCTCGTTTCTGCAGCCAGGGAGGTGACTGGAAGCTGGATGCAAGCGGTTGTCAATGCTTCTTTGAGGGAAGGGGTCTTCCCCGCCACACTCAAAGAGGCGGTGGTTCGTCCCCTCCTCAAGAAGCCCACCCTGGATCCAGACTCCCTTAATAACTATCGTCCAGTCTCCAACCTTCTCTTTATAGCAAAGGTTGTTGAGTCTGTGATGGCACAGCAGCTCCCGCAGTTCCTGGAGGAAACTGACTACCTAGACCTGTACCAATCGGGTTTCAGGTGCGGTTACAGCATGGAAACGGCATTGGTCGCCCTAGTAAATGATCTCTGACAGGCCAGGGATGGGGGTTGTTCCTCCATCCTGGTCCTTCTTGACCTCTCAGCAGCTTTCGATACCATCGACCATGGTATCTTACTGCAGCGACTTGGGGGGTTGGGGGTGGGAGGCACCGTTTTACAGTGGTTCTCATCCTACCTCTCGGGCTGCTCGCAGTTTGTATGGATGGGGGAAGAGAGATCCACCCCGAGGCCGCTCACTTGTGGGGTGCCTCAGGGGTCGGTTCTCTCCCCTCTGCTCTTTAACATCTACGCTGGGTGAGATCATTCGTGGTTTCAGGGTGAGGTACCATCAATATGCTGATGACACTCAGCTTTACATCTCCACCCCGGATTACCCTGGGGATCTCCACCCCGGATTACCTGGGGATGTCCCACTGCCTGGAAGTGGTTCGGGCCTGGATGGGAAGAAACAGACTCAGACTCAACCCATCCAAGACTGAGTAGCTGTGGATACTGGCATCTCTTGATCTAGTGGCCCCGTCACTAGTGATGGGAGGGGAGACCCTTACTCCCTCAGAAAGGGTCCGCAATCTGGGGATCCTCCTGGATTCACAGCTATCCCTAGAAGATCATTTGATGGCCGTGACCAGGAGGGTCTTCGCACAAGTACGCCTTGTGCGCCAGTTGCGCCCTTTCCTAGATCGGGATGCCCTTGCCACGGTCACTCATGCCCTTGTTACATCTTTGTTTTGTTTTTGTAAGCCGCCCTGAATGCTACGGGAGAAGGGCTGCATATAAATTACATAAATAAATAAATAAATAAATAAATAAATAAATGCTAATAAGCCCCCCCCCCGGCTTATTAGATGGTTGTCCTACAAATTAAAAAAGGATAAATTAATACAACAAATTCAAAAAGACTTAGATATTTGGGCCAAATTACAATTATCCTTAATAGGTAGAATAGCCGTGATAAAGATGAATGTATTATAGGTGTGAAATGCTCCCGGTTCGGACCAGATTGCCCAATCCAGTAGCGATGGCGGCGGGTGGTTTGGAGAACCGGTAGCAAAAATCCCTGCGCTTCCCCCACCATGCCCAGCTGAGTCACATGATCATCAGAGGCTTTTTTTTTTTACTTTTAAAAGCATTTTTTCTACAACCTCTTCCGACGAAAAAAAGCTTTTAAAAGTAAAAAAGAAAGCCTCTGATGATCGCGGGGCTCAGCTGGGATCCTCAGAGCCTTTTCAAAGCATTTTTTTCTGCAGCCTCTTGGCTGAAAAGGTGGTAAAAAAAATGCTTTGAAAAGTCTCTGACGATCCCAGCTGAGTTGCCTAATCGGCAGAGAGGCTTTTCAAAGCATTTTTTAAAAAGCCTCTCTGACGATCCCAGCTGAGTTGCCTGATCGCCAGAGAGGCTTTTCAAAGCATTAGAAAAAATGCTTTGAAAAGTTAAAAAAGAAAAAGTTGGCCACGCCCACCCAGTCACATCCCCACCCCCACCAAGCCACCCCCACAGAACCGGTAGTAACACATTTTACATTTCACCCCTGATGTATTACCTAAATTATTATATCTTTTTCAATCGATACCAATTAGACTAGGGAAACTGTTTTTTGAATATCTAAATAGAATGATAGGTAAATTCATTTGGCTGGGGGAAAAAGCCCAAATAAAACGTAAACTTCTGCAGGACTCCAGAACCAAAGGAGGATTTGGCCTGCCCAATTGGGAATTACATTATCAGGCAGCTGCAATAACTTGGTTAAAAGATTATGAAATAAATCCAATTAAGAAATAAGAGAATATTAATATTGGAAGGGCATGACCTCATGGAAACGGAGTTTTTTCGAGCTACCATTCCGCTATAAAGGCGGCTCTTACAGGCAGTGGGTTCGACGATCCCGAAGGAGCGTCCGGCGGCGACAAACAGCAAACCGGAAGTCCCTAAAAAAATGTATAATTTTTTATTGAAATCTAAAATGGAAGAGGAAACTGTGAAAGAAACAATGATTAGTTGGGCAAAAAATTTTGGACATAATATTCATTTGGATCAATGGGATAGATCCATGATGGCGAACCTATGGCATGCGTGCCACAGGTGGCACATGTAGCTATATCTGTGGGCACGCCAGCTCAGCTCTGGCGCACATGTGCGCGCTGGCCACCTGATTTTCGGGCCTTCTGGGCCCACCAGAAGTAGTGAAACATGCTGTTTCCTGCCTCCGGAGGGCCCTGGGGGGGGGGGAAGGCCCGTTTTTCTTCCTCACCTGGCTCCAGATCCTCTCTATGCATCTGGGGAAGGCGAAAACAGCCTTCCCCACTCCCTCGGAGGCCCTCCGGAGACCTGAAATGGCCCATTTCCCAACTCCCGGTGGGACAGGAAGTGATGTGTTTTGCTGTTCCCCAGCCTCCAGAGACTCCTACCTGGCCATCGCGTACCAGGAGCGGGGGGAGGGGGGTTGCGCACGCATGCGCAGGGCGGGTCGCATAGAATTATGGGTGTGGGCATGCACGCGCACAAACCTCCCTCACCCCCGCTTCCTGGCACGCGATGGTAAAAAGGTTAGCCATCACTGGGATAGATTATGGGAGAGAATTTACAAACTAACAATGTCAGCTGCTTATAAAGAAAATCTTTACAAAATGTTCTACTGATGGCATTTGCCACCAGTGAGATTGGCCAGGATGTTCTTGAATAGGTCTCCGAATTGTTGGAGGTGTGGACACAAACAAGGGACATTCTACCACATGTGGTGGACATGTCCTAAGATTAGGAAAGTTTGGGGCAAGATTAAAAAATGGCTGGATGAAATAACAGGGCAGAAGATAGAAAGAAAGCCAGAACTGTTTCTCCTGGGTATTCTGGAAGGGAAAATGCAGAAAAGTATACAATATATCATATTACATATACTAACGGCAAGTAGAATTGTGATAGCACAAAATTAGAAACAACCACATACCCCTCCAGATCAAATCATAATAAAACAAATATACAAATGTGCAGAGAAAATGAAAGAGAGGGAGGACACCAAGTACTATTTAATAAGGAATAAATGGTATTCCTGGCTGGTGAGTAAACATTTAACGAAATGGTGAAATGTAAAATTTAAGGGATGTTTTTGTTATGAGATCAAATTGTAAATAGAAATCAAGATAATTTAAATAAAGATGTAAGTTTAAGATAGAGATATTTAGAACTAGAATTTGTGTAAAGAGGTTAAATAGGTTAGAGATACCGATGCAGAAAAGTTGTTATTAGTATTGAAAGTTTGATGTTTGTTTTTGGTTGTTTATATTTTTTGGTATGTGTGTGTGTTTCTGTGTTTTTCTTGCTTTTTTTTGTGTGTGTATTATGTTTCTTTTTGTACTGTGTATTTTAATCTTTGGAAATTTAATAATTTTTTTTTAAAAAAATCCTGGCTGCCGTCTTAGCTCCACCCCGCTGTTTATTTTAAATTCTTAAAGCTTTTAAAGAAACAGTGTTTTTTTCTTATAATAAGGATTGAAGGTGCTTATCCAATGTTTGCAGCCTTCTCATTTTGAAGGCATCTAACCTCTTTAAAGTAGTTTATAGGCAATTTCTAAAAAGTTACTAGCAAAGGAAATGCAAACACAATGTCCTTTGGAACACTCCAATTACAACTACAATTTCCTCAGTTTCTAGTTGGCTTATCCTTTGGAGACTGCTGTCTTGTGTAGCCTCATTTAGAGAAAGAACTGTAAGGAACACAGTTTGGGTGGCCTCATGTCACGCTTTGCCCAGATAGGATTAAAGGAGCTGATCTATTTTTTAGTTCCCTGTTCTTAATCACAGTCCACCACTTTTCCCCAGAAGTTACTCATTTATTTAATTGGGCTATCTTTATCTAGCTCTAGATAAAAAGGAGCCCATATTAATGTGGAAATACTGAAAATTCAAGTTTCACAAACTTTTAAGCACCGTTGTATATTGTGTTTATAGGGTGTAAATCCCAGGAGAAAAGAGGAAAAAATCATAAATACGACTCCAAATCAGCACGGTTTAAGAAGAAAGCAAAGGAAAACTCTCTGAGACACTTTAAAACCTCCAGCCAACATCAGCACCGTTCCACTAGTGAAGATGAGGATGAGGATGAGAGTGTCCCTGCCAGTTATCACACTGTATCTTTACAGGTTAGTCAAGACGTAAGTATAGCCATGGTTTTTTCCTCTCCCTGTGTTTTTTCTAGTGCAATATCTATAAGATAACTAGATACTTATTCACATTTTTTTTATCTTGTGTGAATTTTAAAACACAAATAGAGAGGGGAAAAGAGAAACAGATTTGAATCAGAATGTCAATGAGGCTTTTCCTATAATTAGGAATATTATTTATTTATTAAACTTCCATCCTGCTTTCATTACTTTATAAGTAACTCCAGGCAGTAAACATACACAATACTCTTTCCTTTTCCTATTTTCCCCACAACAAAACCCTGTGAGGTGGGTTAGACCAAGTGGGTATTTCATGCCAAAGGTGGGACTGGAACACACAGTTTCCTGGTTTCTAGGCCACAACTTTAATCACTATGCCAAACAGGCTCTGAGGAGCAGTTTGGATTGGATTATTAGTTAGAGAAGGGAGCTCTCTCCTTGAATGCTGTAAACTAAGCATAATCCCAAAGTTTGAGTGGATTTATGCGAATGGAATTCAGAAAAGATAACAAAATATGTATTTTAATGGATTTTTTTTTTTTGCTTTAATTTATATGCCGCCCTTCTCCAGAGACTCAGGGCGGCTTACAATGCGTTAAGCAATAGCCTTCATACTTTTGTATATTTATACAAAGTCAGCTTATTGCCCCCACAAACTGGGTCCTCATTTTACCTACCTTAGAAAGGATGGAAGGCTGAGTCATCCTTGAGCCTGGTGAGATTTGAACTTGCAGTAATTGCAAACAGCAGATGTTAATAACAGTGCTTTAGTCCACTGTACTACAGGCTCTTATTTAATTGGGCTATCTTTATCTTTTTGAAGACGTTTAACAAGAAATAAAGAAGATTGTTTGATGCTTGTTATTAGCTTGAGATTTTAGTGTTCATTATTAAACTAGGTAACATTTTCAGTGCCAGAAGGGAATGCAGTTTGCTCTTGTTAATATACAGTGGCTTTCCCTATCAGTGGCGGTGGGAATGTTGATTTCTTCTTGGTAGTTCTTTTATTAATCTGTTGTTTACTGTTTGATTGTTGATCAAGTGCATAAATGTTTATGTGTGCCTGTTGAAGTCTGAATTGTCTTGAGTGCCAAGTTTCCATGAATTTCCTAACATTTTTAAACTTAGCTTAATGTCAGATCCTCACAGTTTCCCAGTGGAAACTATGGTTAAGTCTATTCATGTATTGTAAAATTCAGGAGCTTTCATCATGTCTTCTGTTAGTTGGCACATGCAACTACAACAAGCAAGATATGAAAAAGATGCAAAATTATATGGTCTTTATTTAGAAATGACAGATTTGAATAAGATACTCATGGGAACAGAGGATAAAATAATTTTTAAAAATCTATAGTTTTCTGCTTAGTATTGAATTAGAGGAAGAACAAGTAAAGGAAACAATGATTGCTTGGGCAAAAAATTGTGGATATTTAATTGAGCTCGATAGATGGCAACAGTTATGGGAAAAGAACTATAAACTAACAATGTCCACCGCATATAAAGAGAATCAGTATAAAATGTTTTATAGATGGCATGTGCCTCCGGAAAAATTGGCAAAAATGTTTAAAGACAAATCAGCTAAATGTTGGAAATGCCATCAAATACCAGGATCTTATTATCATATGTGGTGGACATGTTCAGAAGCTAGAGACTATTGGAGCAGAATTAAAGACATGGTTAGAAGAAATGATCCAACAACACATTGATTTAAAACCTGAACCGTTCTTTGGTATATAGTACCAAAGAAAATTAGTAAAGAAAATATATACATATAATAACTGCAGCGAGGATAGCAGTTGCGCAAAGATGGAAAGCAGAAAAAATCCCTTTGGATGGGGAAATAATTAAAAAAAAATTAGATTGTGCAGAAATGCACAACAGATTAACTTTGATAAAGAGAGAGAGGATACAGATTATTATAAGATATGGGGGGAAATTTATGATTGGTTAGAAAAGAGATATAGATAAAGATTATGATAATTATATAAGGAGAATGTTGTATTAAATTTGGGGAAAATATTGCAATAGAGAAATGGAAATTATCAAGGAAGAAATGAAGATAGGAGAAATAACAAAAAGAAAAAGAAGTCACAGAAGAAACACCAAGAAGACACACGGAAGGATTGATGTATTATGTGTTTGTTTGTTTTAAAAAATAAAAAAAACTTTTTTACCAAAAAAAAGAAGAATAAAATTCAGAAGAGAAGACGAAAACAACAACACACTCCCCTTCTTGGATATCCTCATCAGCAGAGGAAACAGTAGCAGATTAGAAACACAAATCTATCATAAAACCGCCCACAAGAACCTAGTGTTCAGTTATCAGAGTAACAACCCAACTTCCCACAAGAGAAGTTGTGTAAGAACATTATTTAGTCTAGCACAAATACATTGTAGCAACCCTGAACACCAAGAAAATGGAAGCAGATTGCCTATACATCTTCCAATCAAATGAATATACATGCTTTATCAAAAGATTATGACCATTCAACCCACTACAGCACAATCAACATAAGCTATCAAAAATAACACTGCTATATATCAAAAACATATCAGAATCAACTAACATAATATTACAACACCATGGCATTATAATAGTACACAAACAAACTAAAGCCTTCCAAAACTTCCAAGAGACCCAATAGCCAAAGGAATAAAAAAGGAATAATCTACAAAATATGGTGTAAAGTCTGTAACAGTTACTATGTAGGACAAACAGGCAGAAAACTAGCAGAACATGAACAATCCCTTGTTCTTCCATTTCTTATTTCCCTTTCAATTCCCCCTTGTCTGTAAGTAAGTCTTTATATCTAAAAATATTTCTAAAATTAACCATATTTGGGTGTATCAATGCTTCCATTGTTGATAACTATATTGGAATTTTCAAATAATATTTATCTCTAACCTTCTCCCACACTAACAACAATGCATGTCTTACATAATGTCTATGAAAATATGTATCTTACTTCTGCCATATCATAAAAATGGTATGGCAGGAGCCTGAGTGGCGTAGGAGGCTAATGCCTCCTAAGGCAGCATTTAACATCCAGCTGCCTGCAATTACTGCGAGTTCAATTCTCACCAGGCTCAAGGTCGACTCAGCCTTCCATCCTTTCTAAGGTGGGTAAATTGAGGACCCAGTTTGTGGGGGCAATAAGCTGACTTTGTATAAATATACAAAAGTATGAAGGCTATTGTTTAATGCATTGTAAGCCGCCCTGAGTCTCCAGAGAAGGGCGGCATATAAATCAAATTTAAAAAAAAAATTCATGCCATCCCAATTGCAAATCATGTCCTTCCAAAGTTAGTAATCTTATATTTCTTAATTTGATCCATTCTTTCATCCACGTCAATGCTGCTGCCTGGTAATATAATTCCCAGTTCGGCAATCTAAATCCTCCCCTTATTCTTGCATCTTGTAGCATCTTTATATTAATTCTCGCCTTTTTCCCCTGCTGTATAAACTTCTTCATTATTTTATTGAAGTATTGAAAATAAGTCTTCAATTTTTATGGAAATTTTCTGAAATAAGAACAATAATCTCAGTAGTATATTCATCTTGATTATTGCAGTCTTTCCCATAAGTGATAATTGCAAAGTTTTCCATTTTTCCAAGTCTTTCTCAATTTGTCTTTTAAAATTATAATAATTATCCTCTTTTATTGTTACGCATACTTGTATTCCTAAGTATCTCACTTTTTTCACAATTTGTATATCTAATTTCTTCCTTAATTCTCTTTTTTGTTTTTCTGTAGTATTTTTCACCAATATTTTGGTTTTTTCTTTATTTATTTTTAAACCTGCTACCTCTCCATATTCCTCTATTTGTTCTAATAATTTGCGTCCTGTTCTTTGGGGTTCCTCCAAAATAAATACTAAATCATCCGCAAAGGCTTGTAATTTATATTCCTCTTTTTTAATTTTCATCCCTTTTATTTCTTCATTCTATCTTATATTTCTATTTAGCACTTCTAGAGTCAATACAAATAACAATGGACAGCCTTGCCTTGTTCCTTTTGTTACCTTAACTTTTTCTGTCATCTTTCCATTCATCATTATCTTGGCTGATTGTTTATTATATATTGTTTTTATAATATTCATAAATCTGTCCCCAAAGTCCATTATCTGTAGTTGCTTTATCATAAACTGCCAATTCACATTATCAAAAGCTTTCTGTGCATCTAGAAATATCATCGCCATTTGTTTTTCTGAGTGTACTCAGAAGTATTCAAAATTATCCTCATATTGTCTCTAATTTGCCTTTTAGGTAGAAACCCATTTTGGTCCATATGAATAAATTCATTTAATAATCTCTTTAGTCTATTCGTCATTATTGAAGTGAAAATCTTGTAATCCGCATTTAACAATGAAATCAGTAGTTTTTTCTTAATTGCAAGTCTGAATCTTCTTTAGGTATAAGTGTTACATAGGCCTCTATCTACGAGTCTGGCATTTTTGCTTTCAATAAAAGTTCATTAATTAGTTCCAGCAATAACACCTCGGGCCCTAAAAACTCATCTCTTTCAGTTAGCCGTTCTCTCTTGATTTTATGATTTTATGGTTGATTTTAAATTTTGATAATGGATTTTAAATTGATAAATTTTAAACTATGGGCCAAATTTAATTATTTTAAATCTATTTTTAATCATACTTTAATCTTGTTTTATTTTGGCTGTTCACCGCCCTGAGTCCGAAAGGAGAAGGGCGGTATAGAAATTTGAATAATAAATAAATAAATGTCTTATATAGTTCCGCTGGTAGTCCATCCGGACCTGGTGTTTTCACATTTTTTTGTTTTTTAATCACTTCTGTTAGCTCCATCATTGTTATTCTTTCTTCTAACATCCCTTTGTATTGTTCAGGTATTTTAGGTAAATCTGATTTTTCTAAAAATTGTATTATCTATCTCTTCAGATAATACTATTTATCTTTATTATCTCTTGATAATAAAGATTTCATAATAATTTTGAATTATTCTCTTCTTTTCTTCACTGTATTTTTCCCTTTTGTAAGTATTTTATTGCTTTCTTCTCTCTCTTTTTATTTTATATGCTAGCCATCTTCCCGGTTTATTTGCATTTTATTTATGCAAAAATATTTGTTTGGGTGCTCTTAATTTATTTGCTAAAAATTCTTGCTCATTCAGGTTTATTTCGTGTTTTTTCATTTCCATGTGTTTCTTAATTTTGTTGCTTTGTGTGTCCCTTTGTAAATCTTTCTCTAGTTATACTCCGCTTCCAATTTCTTCTGTATTTGTCTTTTTTCCCCCTTTCCCAGGTATGTTATTGCCAAGCCCCTAATATATGCTTTCATTGTGTCCCATACATTTTGAAGTGATGTATCCTCCTTTTTATTTATTTTGAAGAAAAACTCTAATTCATTTTCCATAGTCTGTTGAAATTCTTTTTCATTTAATATTATTGGATTCAGTGTCCATCTTGTCTTTTTCTTCTGTCCTTTCCAAGTTAATTGGGTTGTGGTCCACCCAAATGTTTGTTTCAATGTTTACTTCTTGTATGTTATCTATAAATTCTGTTGAAATCTATATCATATCTACCCTTGACCACAACAAATGTCTATTTGAATAAAAGGTGTATTGTTTTTCTTTCAAATGTCTTTTGTCTCCAAATATCTCGAATACTTAATTCTTCAATCATTGTAAAAAAAAAAGATTTTGGGAGAGTTTTTCTGGGTTTGTTATTTGTCTTTGTTGTTTTATAGTCCAACTCCGCATCCATTACAGCGTTAAAATCACCCATTATACATTCATAATCCAATTCTATAATTTTCCTGTGCAACTTCTTGTAAAATTCTTCTTTTTGGAGCGTATAACACTATCAAAAGTATTTGTTTAAATTTCATTTTTATTTCCACCATTAAAATCCTACCTTCTTCATCCTCAAATATTAATTTAGGCTCTAGTTTTTCTTTAACATCCCCTCTTACTTTGTTATATCAATGAAGTAAATATAGCTCCTAATTTTGAGTGCTCTAATAATTTTGTATGTTGCTTTCTAATATGTACTTCTTGTAAGCATATAATGCCCATCTTTAGGCTATTTAATCTGTTGAAAATTCTGTTTCTTTTTGTCGCCAAATTCAGTCCATTTTCATTTATTGATATTGCTTTTATCTTTATCTTCTTTATCTTTATCTTTATTTGATTTATATACCGCCCTACTCCCGAAGGACTCAGGGCAGTGTACAGCCAAATGATAAAATACATAAATACAAAATTTAAAAACAGAATAAAACCGAATTAAACAATTTGGCCCAGACAGATTTAAAACACCTTAATCATTTGGCCCCCACGGAGAGGGCTGGCCCCTCACTGGCCCCCACGGAGAGGGCTCGCAACTTGGGCGTCCTCCTGGACTCACGGCTGTCTTTAGAAGAGCACTTGACGGCCGTGACCGGGAGGATCTTTCATCAGGTCTGCCTGATTCGCCAGTTGCGTCCCTTTCTGGATCGGGACTCCCTACACACAGTCACTCATGCCCTCGTTACCTCCCGCCTGGACTATTGTAACACTCTCTACATGGGGCTCCCCTTGAGGAGCACCTGGAGGCTCCAACTGGTGCAGAGTGCGGCCGTGTGGGTGGTTATGGGAGCAACATGGCGCTCCCGTGTGACACCTCTCCTGCGTGAGCTGCACTGGCTCCCGGTGGTCTTCCAGGTGCGCTTCAAGGTTTTGGTTACCACCTTTAGAGCACTCCATGGCTTAGGACCTCATAGAGAGGGGCTCCTCCAGGTGCCGTCAGCCAAACAATGTCAACTGGCGGCCCCTAGAGGGAGGGCCTTCTCTGTGGGGGCACCTACTATCTGTAACGAGCTCCCCCCAGAGATATGGAGGATCCCGGATCTGCGCACTTTCCGCCATGCTTTGAAGACACTCCTATTCCAGCAGGCCGGCCTGGCCTAATTTTTCCCCTTCTTTTAAATTTTTAAACTCAAATTTTAATTCGTTTTGAATTATTGGAAGTTTTAAATTGTCTCAGGCAAAAATTATTAAATTGGGTTTTAATCATGTTTTAACTTTTGTATCTATGTGTTTTATTTCGTGCCTGTTCACCGCCCTGAGTCCTTCGGGAGTAGGGCAGTATACAAATTTAAGAAAATGAAATGAAAAAATGAAAATGAAAATTTAAAAACAGATTAAAATTTTCATATTAAAAAGAAAAAGGGAAAAGATTAAGCCAGGCCCGCCTGGTGGAATAAAAAGGTCTTGAGAGTGCAGCGGAAGGTGTGCAAATCCGGGATCCTCCATATCTCCGGGGGGAGCTCGTTCCAGATAGTAGGTGCCCCCATAGAGAAGGCTCTCCCCCTAGGGGCCGCCAGTCGACATTGTTTGGCCGATGACACCCAGAGGAGCCCCTCTCTATGAGAGCGTACCGGCCGGTGGGAGGCTATTGGTGGTAGTAGGCGGTCCCGTAGATAACCAGGTCCTAAGCCATGGAGCGCTCTAAAGGTGGTAACCAAAACCTTGAAGCATACCTGGAAGACCACCGGGAGCCAGTGCAGCTCGCGCAGGAGAGGTGTTACATGGGAACACCATGTTGCTCCCATTACCACCTGCGCGGCCACACTCTACGCCAGTTGGAGCCTCTGGGTGCTCCTCAAGGGGAGCCCTATGTATAGAGCGTTGCAATAGTCCTGATGGGAAGTGACAAGGGCATAAGTGACCATGCGTAAGGAGTCCCGATCCAGAAAGGGACGCAACTGGCGAATCAGGCGAACCTGATGAAAAATCCTCCTGGTCACGGCTGTCAAATGCTCTTCTAAAGACAGCTGTGAATCCAGAAGGATGCCCAAGTTGCGAGTTCTCTCTGTGGGGGCCAATGATTCACCCCCAATAATCAGTGATGGCGCCAACTGACTATATCAGGATGTCGGAAAACACAGCCACTCGGTCTTGGATGGGTTGAGCCTGAGCCTATTCCTCCCCATCCAGATCCACATGGCCTCCAGGCACCGGGACATCACTTCAAGGGCATCGTTGGGGTGATCCGGGGTGGAGATGTACAGCTGAGTGTCATCAGCATACTGGTGATACTTCACCCCGAAACCACGGATTATCTCGCCCAGCGGCTTTACATAAATGTTGAACAAGAGGGGCGAGAGGACTGACCCTTGCGGCACCCCACATATGAGGGGCCTCAGGGTCGACCTCTGCCCCCCTGCCAACACAGACTGCAACTGGTCAGAGAGAAAGAAGGAGAACCACCACAACACAGTGCCTCCCACCCCTAACTCTTCCAACCAGTGCAGCATGATACCATGGTCGATGGTATCAAAAGCCGCTGAGAGATCTAATAGGACCAGGACAGAGAAGCAACCCCTGTCCCGAGCCCTCCAGAGATCATCTACCAACGCAACCAATGCCGTTTCCGTGCTGTACCCAGGCCTGAAACCTGACTGGAACGGATCCAGATACGTCGTTTCATCCAGGTGCTGGGGGAACTGTTGCGCAACCACGCTCTCAACAACCTTCGCCACAAAGCGAAGGTTAACCAACATTGCCGGGTCCAGGGAAGGCTTCTTGAGGAGAGGCCTCACCACCGCCTCTTTCAAGGTGGCGGGAAAGTCACCCTCACCCAATGAAGCATTTATAATCCCCTGGAGCCAGCCTCGTGTCACCTCCCGGGAAGCCAGCACTAACCAGGAGGGACACAGGTCCAACAAACAAGTGATCGCGTTCAGTCTGCCCAGAATCCTGTCCACGTCCTCAGGAATCACAGAATCAAACTCATTCCAGATAACATTCTCAAGACCTGCCCCAGTCCCTCCCCCTGAGACTACCCAGTCGGAGTCCAGATCTTCCCGAATCTGAGTGATTTTGTCATACAGATACTGAACAAAATCCTCGGCTCTACCCTCCAAGGGGTCCTCCCGCGCTTCCTGGTGGAGCAGGGAGCAGGTCACCCTAAACAGGGCGGCCGGGCGGTTATCTGATGATGCAATAAGAGCAGCAAAATAACTACATTTTGCTGCTTTTATCGCCACTAGGTAGTTCCTAATATGAGATCTTACCAGTGTCCGGTCCAATTCAGAAAGACTGGCCCTCCAACTACTCTCTAGGCGTCATTTCCGGCGCTTCAACTCCCTCAGCTCCTCAGTAAACCAAGGAGCCAAATGAGATTGGCGCCGGGTCAGAGGCCGCAAAGGCACAACCCGATCCAGAGCTCCAGCGGCCGCCTTATCCCAGGCAGCCACTAGGTCTCCAGTCGAGGCGTGTGCCAGAGCCTCAGGAAATGGCCCAAGCTCTATCTGGAACCTGTCAGGTTCCATCAGGTGCCTGGGGCGGAACCATCTTACCGGCTCCGCCTCCCTGCGGCGGGGTGCAGAGGTTCGAAGGTCGAGACGAAGGAGAGAGTGATCTGACCATGACAGGGGCTCGGTAACTATATCCCCTATCTCAAGATCACTCAACCACTGTCCAGAGACAAAAACCAGATCCAGCGTGTTTCCCCCCGTGTGGGTAGGGCCATGAATTAACTGGGTCAGGTCCATGGCTGTCATGGAAGCCATGAACTCCCGAGCCACCTCAGACGTCTCACCCACTGACAGCAGGTTGAAATCCCCCATGACCATAAGTCTAGGGGTGTCAACCGCCACCACGGCGATGACGTTGAGTAGCTCGGGCAAGGCTGCTGCCACATAGAGAGAGCCAGGTACGTGATCAGCAAACCCATCTGAACCCCGTGACCCCATTTCACAAGGAGGGATTCACAGCTGGCTGTCTGAGGAACTCCCTCGGTCTCAGACCTTCTTTAATGATAACTGCTACCCCCCGCCCCTATCTAATCTCCTCCCTCTTTTAATATGTAAATTTTAATCTGTTTTTAAATTATTGGGGTGTTTTAATTTGTCTGGGCCAAAATGATTTAATTTGATTTTATCTGGTTTTTTAAATTTTTTGTATTTATGTATTTTATTGTTTGGCTGTTCACCACCCTGAGTCCTTCGGGAGTAGGGCGGTATACAAATCAAATAAACTAAACTAAACTAAACTACCCTGTGACCTCGGCTGATGGAATGCATGGAAACCTGTTGGGCACATTTCAACGAGGGGAACCCCCGCCCCTTGGCCCAACCAGGTCTCCATAATACCTGCCAAGTCCACTCCCCCCTCCTGAACAAGATCACAAATGAGGGGGACTTTATTTACTACAGACCTGGCATTGCATAGCATCAGCCAAAGGCCTGGGCCCTGAGGGTCTGTGCAACCTGGGGAACGAGTGGAGCCTTGGAGGCCGGAGCACGCCACTGCTCGTAGACAGCGAGTGCGCACTCCCCTAACATGATATGGCCCCCTACTCCTGCCGTATCTGCCCCTCCCACCCACTGTATTGATGTTCGAAACACTATCTGGATGAGCTCTGACCCCCCCTAGACCCCGGGTCCCCCACCCCCCACGCTGCACTTCACGGCCAGAACCGACCCTCCCGCTTGTGGGTTATCTCCCATACCCATAGCCCAAATTCCAATCTGACCCTCCCCCTCCCTGGGACCCCTTAAAAGTTAAATAAAAATTTCGATAAAAAACCCCTCAACCCCCTGGTTTTCACATGCCACCTCTCTGGGTCCCAAAACCCGTCATTGAGGTGGGCCCTCGATAGTGAGGAGGGCCACATCTGTGAGAAGGGGGAATCTTGCAGCGCAAGAAGATCCGCTGTCGTGTACATCTCCGAGTGCAGCGATGGAGGCATGGAGCATAATCAGGGGTCTCAAAAAAGATGTAGCATGGAGCCATTGTTCAATGATGTACCACTGGTATCTCTATTGCCCTCCCATGACAGTAGGGGGGTCCTGATGATTTCATCCAATAGGAACGACATCCTGCCTGCCCTCTCACGGCGGGACCCTCAAGCAGCCATGGATCAAAAAAGTACTTCTCCCAATGGCAAAATCATGATGTAATAAAGGCCCCCTCAGCAGTTGCATCATTTGGCTGACCCACTGTCGGAGGGAGAAGTCTATCAGTCTGTCAGTCCATGAGTCACGCCGGGGGCAAAGATGGAAGTCCTTGGCGTAGTCTTATACTCGAAGATCATATCCGAGTAAATCCCGATGAAAAAGGGAAAAGGGAAGGGGAAAAAGAAGGAAGGGGGGGAAGAGAGAACTCCTTCAGTCAAGGCCAAATAATAAGCCCATTTTTGGCGTATACAATACCCGGGAGGGGGGAGGAGAGAAAGGGTTGGTATCCATGCAACGGGGAAACCCCTCCGTCACCCACCAGCCCTATTCTCCTCAGTTCTTCCGGGATAACAACCAGCTTCTAGACCCCAGCCTCCATTGAATGCCACAGGGGGCCTCCAGGTCCTGTGCAGCCGCCAAAGATCCTCCAGGAAAGAGTCTCTCATCTCCAGTCCCGAAAAAAACCGCTTGTGTCCCTCTCAGTCTCGCCCCCAGCAAGCCCCTTTTGCCGGCAATAGAGTTTGGAAACAGCATCAGTACTTCAATAGGGTGTGCCGCGGCCCAAATTAATATCCGGGCCGACCGCACCACCCCCGCTGATGCCAGCGCCACCATTCCTGGTTCCAAAGGGCTGCTGAGGTTTCCAAGTGGGGCAGATGGAATTCAACGGGCTGCCTGCCTGCCACTCACCACCACACTGCCGCCTTCGCCTTCACTTATTTCTTCTTCCATATTTTACTTGTTACTAGTTTTAAGTTTCATCGTTCTTGTCTCTCTTTGTTCCTTTGGCCCCTTTGATCTTGCACCTTCTCTTAGTGCTCTTTCTTTTTTTTTTCATCTTTATGTTTAATTTCTCTTGCTGCTCCCATCCTAATGGTCCACAAAATTGTTCATAAAATAACTTCACTTTTTCAATTGAATCCAATATTTGTCTTTGTTCTTGCCATGTCACCAAGATTCCTTCTGGTATTAACCATCTGAAACTCCTTTTGTTATTAAAAAAATTGTTAAGAATTGATATTCTCTCCTCAAATCTCTAACTCTTTTAGATATTTGCCTCAGTACTATTATTTCTTTGTCTTTGTACTTCAGTGCTGTACTTCTTGTTATTTGTAATATCTCTGTTTTTAGTGCTTTCTTTGTGAATCTTATGTGTACTTCTTTTGGTAATTCGTTTCTCATTGCATATCTTGTATGTACTCTAAAAACCTCGTCAATCTCATTTAAAATCTTCTCCTTAGGTTCTTCTATAGCTTCTGCCAGCATCTCAGCAATCACCTCTGGTAAATTTTCTCCTTTTTCCTCCTCTATATTTTGAAATCTTAGATAATAATCAGAATGGTCCATTTCCAACGAGATTATTGGTTTTTCTTGGTTTTTGTCTACTGAAATCAACTTTTCTTCTAATTCTTCAACCCTCTTTTCTGTCATTTCCATTTTTTCCTCTTACTTTTAAGTCCTGTTTCATGAAGAAACTGTATGAGATTTTTTAGTTCCAATGTCTCTGAAGTTTTTGTTTCTGTTGATGAGGGGTTTGCTGTTGGGTGTTGAGCTGCAAGTTTCTTCATTTTGATGTTGTCAAAGATGAATTTGTAATCTGCTTATGTTTTATTTGTAACCAAATATCTAATCTTTCCTGATGGTTGGATTAGAGAAAAATAAAAAGAGAGAAAAGGGGGAAAAAGAACAAAAAAAGGAAAGAATTCAATCACACACACCCCAAAATAAAATACCAGAGATATTCCAACAGTAAAAAAAGGGGAGAAAAAAGAAAAAAAAAACACCAAAAAAATAAAATAAAAACCAAGAGAAAAAATAAAAACAAAAATTTAATCCTGAACAAGGAAAAAAAAATTTTTTTCTTCTGACTCTTCTTGTCTTAATCCACCTTCTCAGCAGTCCGGTTCTTTTCAAATCCAGTAACAAGAGATAGAAAAACAGTAAACAAGAAAGGAAAAAGAATATCCTTATTCCCTTTACTAACTTACAAAAAGTCCAAAAATAAAGCAGAGATAGAAAGAAAAACTATCCAATACTTCTCCACCACAAAAAATCCAAACAGAGTACTTCAAAGTGTTCAGAAAAAGTAAATAAGGGAATAGGCAAAAAAGATAAAAAGTTTAAAAAGTAAAAATAAAGTTAACAATCTCTTGCACATCTGCTTTCTTATCTTCCCAGTCAGCCTTAGTTATCAAGGTCAGCCTTAGTTAATTCAAAGCCCTTTTCTTTTTCTCTCTCTCTTTTTCTTCTGCCACTAGATGGCACTGCAGGCTAGTTCAGTCAATCAAGCCAAGCATTTTCAACATTCCAAAGTCTTTACTGCTTTTAATTAATCCTATTCAAACTTTAATTTCACAATTATTTACAACTATTTCATCTCCGCAAAAAAAAAAAAAAAAATCAGACTTCTCAAATTGGTTAGTCCTAATTTTTAAAAGAATTCCCAAATTTCTTTAAATTCCTCTTTTCTCCAAAAAGGAAGTTTCTTTTAGCCTTGTACTTTCACTTTCCTCGCCACCCAATGTCGGATGTGAGAGCTGAATACACTCCTACTCTCACTCCTCTCTCTTAGCCTCTTTTCCACTCTATTTACTTGCAAGTGGGAATGAAGGGAAACTTTTTCCCTCCCAAAACAATTTTTTCTCACCTCGATGACACACACTGTCGTCTTATGCTTTCTTCCACTGCGGCCGCCCCAGCTTCTTAGTGACTTCTAGGGTCGCTTTCTCCACTGCCCAGTTTGAGGAGCTTCTCCAGACCAACTGGGGAGTTTGCGATCCCCCTGTGTTGGCTTGTCCGTGCCAACACAGGGGGATCGCAAACCCCTTGTTCGTTGTCTCTACAGGGTGACTTAGGTCACTTGAGACCCCGGGCAACCAAGATAGCAACGGATCTTTAGGAGCTCCCAAAGAGTCTGTCGTACCACCACGATGCTGGCCAGGCCTCCTTGTGAATTTTATTCTTTTGAAAATGTTGATTGTTTCATGTTATTCCTTTATTATTATGACCAACTGTCATGTACATGCCAGATCCATACCTTTGATTGTATGCATTCCCATACTATAGTTTCTAGACATTACAGTCTCTGTTATGTACTGAATGTTAATCACACATGTATTCCTTTAATTTGTGGTAAGGCAGAGGGGGTAAGGCAGAAGTTGATGAGGTCCATGATCTTGGTGTATTTGGTTAGGTCAGGTATGTTGTATAGTAGTGTGCTGCCATGGATTTTTATTTTTATTTTTATTTTTTGCTAGTCCTGGAGCTGTGGATATAAAGAGTGCTGTTACATCGAGTACTGATGGGGTAGTATTTTTTAATTTTTTAAAATACTTTTCTGATATTTTTTATGAATATTTTTTGGTTTTAACAGTCGCTTGGTCGCTTGTCGTTGTGAGCCGCCTTGAGTCTTCAGAGATAGGGCGGCATACAAATTTTATAAAACAAACAAATAAATAAATAAATAAATAAATAAATAAATAATAAAATGTCATCTTTGATTTTATGGAGGCACTGTAGTGGGGAGTTGATATTACAGTATATTCTCTCCCCTGTTGTGACTCCGGCTCCCGAGCCTGTCCTCACGGAGGAAGATGACTCTGAAAGTGATGGGGAGGAACTGACAAGGCCTCCCTCTCCAGGACCCTCCTTTCTGGCAATGCCTCAGGTTCCAGCTGAAGGTCAGGAGGAAGGCATGTCGGAGCACCCACTAATAGGGAGTGATGAAGATCAATCTTGGATTGATCCCAGGCAGCGTCAGAGGGAGAGGCGTGCGCAGCAAAGGAAGGGCCAGAGATTGCTGAGTCACTGAGCCATGCCCCATAGGGGATACAAGTGGGTGGGGTTGCTCTGCAGGCTCTGTGACGGACAAAAACTGCATATCGTGAGCTTCGGATGGGATATCTTTCGGAATTAAGGCTTGGACTTTGTGAATGACTTCTGACTACTCTTTTGTGCCTTGTGAACTCTTGGTTGCCCCAGCAACGGACTGTAGATACGCTGATTCCTGTTTCTAGAGGTGATAAGAAACTTGGCAGGCATTCGGAAAGTAGCTGCCAGCACTTTATCTGCCAAAGGATTCAGGTCGGCTTGTAAAAATAAATTACTGGCAGATGTCTTTTGCTCGTGTGTCTGCCTATGTGAGGTGGGGGGACAGAACATCCCCTCTGTGAGATGTTCAAGCTTTCTTGTCAGTTCTTTAGCTATGTTGTAGGTTGGGTTCCCCGGTAATGATACAATTGGACAGAGAAATATGTCAAGCTTGTGTATTTTAGGACTGTGGGAGGATGGGTCCATTGCTGATGAGATGGGATGAGTCCACCAACTGATCGATCCACTGACCAATGACTGGAGGAAATTAACAATCTATTAACAATCTAAGAGCTGCGATGGCACAGTGGTTAGAATGCAGTACTGCAGGATACTTCTGCTGACTGCCAGCTGACTGCAATTTGGCAGATCGAACCTCATTAGGCTCAAGGTTGACCCAGCCTTCCATCCTTCCGAGGTCGGTAAAATGAGGACCCAGATTGTTGTGGGCAATATGCTGACTGTGTAAATGTCTTAGAGAGGGCTGTAAAAGCACTGTGAAGTCTAAGTGCTATTGCTATTTGAATCATTTGTACTTCATAGTACACTATGTTTGTATCATAAGATGTATTTTGTTTGTTTGTTTTTAAATCAGAATTATAATCTTCCCCAGTGCAAATAGACTCTGGACAGCATACAGTTGTTCAAATGCAATTAACAAAACAAAATAATGGCCCTCAACTATAAAAATTATTCAAACAAAAATAAGAGCCAAAATCTTAAAATTAAGATTCAGACTAAGATTAAGATTTAAGTAGATTAATCTGAGTAATGCTTTGCTTATAAACTTTTTTATAGTTTTTTGTTTAACTTTGTAGTTTGTTTTCTCAGATAATGACATAATTCCATTTTACATAATGTGAAATTTACGTAGGTTTCACAAAACAAGTTGCCAGTTTTGCCCTATCCTTTCCATTTAAAGGGAATTCTTTTAAAAAAGGACAGAGAAATATTTTTTCTTTCCAATCAAATTGTGAACTAACAGAAGGTTAATAGATGTTTGTTATCAAAGTGAAAGTGAAAGATTGCTAATCTACCATATTGTAGATAATGCAATGAAGCTTGTATTCAGTTTCTTAAAATTATATACACACCATGGTTCTCAAGGTGACAAACAAATATTCATGATTTTTAGCAATAAATTTAGCAATTTCTTTGCCCAGAATTTAATTTTAAGTTTATATGCATACTACATATCAATTGCATTTCACTTTGCAATTTTTCTTTTACAGTAATCATATTATTCATTCAGCTCACTAAGTTTTCCTAGGATTTAATTTTCTCAAAACGTTTCCCCCCAAAATCCATCCAATATGCTGAGAAAATTTTCAATATAGTATATAACTTGATGGCAAGGGAGGCTCCTTGAATATGTCTTCAAAAATATTACCTTTAATCTTTTTTTATTTAGCCCTTTATTCACAACTGATAACTAATGGAATCTTCATTAGTACATGTACTCTATGTGTTGCAAATGGAATGGAATGCAATACAGTACTTAGCCAAGCGTGATTAGACACATAAAAATTTATCTTTGATGCAGAAGCTCTCAATCTACATGCAAAACTACAGTGTAATTATAATTATAATAATGGTATCAATAAGAGGATACCATAATAATAACTATAGCCATACCATACTTACACATAAAACAGTATTGTGGGAATTAAGTAATCAGCAGAGTGATGTCGCAAGGGAAAAAACTGTATCTAGGTGTTTTGGCATGCAGTGCCTTATAGCGGTGTCCTGAGGGGAGGAGTTCAAACAGATTATGTCTAGGATGTGAAGGGTCAGTAGATATTTTCTCAGCCCTCCTGAGAAAATATACAGGTCCTCTGTGGAAGGCAGACTGGTTGCAGTTGTTTTTTGTGTAGTCTGTTCTATCCATTGAAGTCTGTACCTGTCCTGTTTGGTTGCTGTACCAAACCAGACAGTTATTATAGAAGTACAAATAACAGACTGAATGACTGTTCTGTAGAACTGTATCAACAGTTCCTGGGACAGTCTGAACTTTCTGACTTGACGCAGGAAGAACATTCTTTGTTGTGTCTTTTTAATTATGGTTCTAATATTAGATGTTCATTTATTAAATATCCCAGAAAGGTATTCTTAATAAAAAACTATGGAAGAGGAACTTTCCCCCAAAATGCAAACTGGAAATATTTTAAATAATTTTTTTGTTTTTGTTTTAAAAATGTATTTGACATTCATTCTGTAGTAAGTAGCACCCTGGATCTTTATTTTATTGTGTCTTCATCTACATCTGTAGAGACTTCATAACTTTTCCTTTTGTAAGAGTGTATTTTATTTTCATATAAAATGAATAGGAAGAGAAAACTTTATCCTAAATATACAGATAGTCCTCGACTTACAACCACAAATGAGCCCAAAGAACTGTTAAGCAAAACAGTTAAGTGAGCTTTGCCCATTTTACAACCTTTGTTGCCAAAGTTGTTAAATTAATCACTTTAGTTACTAAGTTAGTATCAATGGTTATTAAGTGAATCTGGCTTCCCCATTGACTTTGCTTGTGAGAAGGTTGCAAAATGACTGTGGTACACTGTAACTATCATGAATATGAGCCAGTTGCCAAGTACCCGAATTTTGATCATGTGACCATGAAACAGTCCTAAGTATGATAAATGGTCATAAGTCACTTTTTTCAATGCATTGTAACTTCAAATGCTCACTAAACAAAAGGTTGTAAGTCAAGGACCTGTAGTGAAGGTTTTTTATTTATTTTATTTCTTTTACAGCTATTGGATCTAATGCATACCCTTCATACACGAGCTGCTACCATCTACAGTTCTTGGGCAGAAGAGCAGCAGCATCTGGAAACTTCAGAGAAGAAAATAGAAGCAAATTCTCGAGCATTATGGATCAATTGTTGGTGCCCATTGTTGCAAGGTAAAGCTAACACAACCTAGAAAATTATAGGTACTCCTAGACTTATGATTGTAATGGAACCGGTCCATTACAGTTTTAAGTCATGATGGTCATAAAATGGGTCATTACATGACCAATCCAATTTTACATCCTTTTTTCCGGGAGCCATTAAGAAAACCACCACAGTCATTAAGTGAATCCGCAGTTGTTAAGCAACTGCCATGGTCATTAAAAACCTTCTGTTCACTATGAGACATTTTTGCCAAAACCAGAAGTAAATGCCTGTTTTTGGGCAAAAATATAAATTGCATTCACTGCAAGATGCTGCAACAGCCATAATCTGCCAAGTATCTAAAATATGACCATGGTGAGAGGTGTCCACCTGAACTTCAGAACTGAGTTGTAAATATCTTTGGAGGGGTGTCCATTGGAATTTCAAATGGTTACTAAGTGAACTACCTGTACAAGATGGCTTTTGGCAAGGGATGATCTGTATCGCACAAGAACACATCTGGCAGAATGCATCTGGAAAATGACTGGCTCACCATCAGGAAACACAGCAGAGGGCTAAAAGATCCGTGAATTGCCGACACCTGGCCTCTACACTCAACATTTAGGGAACAACAAGGTGAACTTGAAGTACTAGTACATGAAAATAGTTATCATATAGTTGCCACTACTGAAACTTGGTGGCATGAAATTAAAGACTGCAATGTACCAATGGAAGAATACAAACTATTTAAAAAAAAACAGACCTAACAAAAGAGGAGGTAGAGTTGCATTATATGTAAGAGATCACTACATCTCTACAGAAAACCCCAAAACCAAGCATGAAAACCACCTAGAATTCATGTGGGTCAAAAGAAGTCATGTGGGAAGAAAGAATGACACTGTCATAGGTACATACTACAATAGAAGGGGAAGTCATCAAATTGGCACATGACATTAAGTTGGCAGGAATAGCAAACATCCCAGATGATAGGCTCAGGATCCAAATGGATCTTAACAGACTTGAACTGAGGGCCCTATCCAACCAAATGAAATTTATGTAGAGAATATTAAGGTTTTATACTTAGGCTTGAAAAACCAAATGTACAAGTACATATTAGGTGAAACCTGGCTCCAAAAAGCTGGGTAGGGGGAATTGAGAAAAATTGATGCGCTAAACTGCAACCACCCGTCAAAAGAAGGGTTAAAAGATGGCTGCCCTCCTGAGCTCAGCCACCAAGTACTAGTGGAAGACCGTGGGGCTCCGAGGCTTTCTGCATGCAGCAGGCTTTGGGGGCAACATATGAGGTGATCTCTCTGCGGTGCTCTCTCCCCATCAATCTTTTTTGAGTCCCCTTGAAGCTACCAGAGATCTGCCTGGCTTATGGTCAGGATAAAGCCAGCAGATCACAAGCCACCCCCACTTTTGCGAGCCCTGCTTTACAAGCAAAATACTTGCAGTTTAATTGTAGAAAGAGGCATTTCTGCCCATAACACTTCCCCCCACCCCCCAGAAGAGAGCCACTGTTGTCTGAAGAAGTAAGGCTGATGCTTTTACTGTAACATGCCCCCACTCAGTTCACAGTGGACACTCGTCAGAAGACTCCTAATAAAGTTGAAAACTGGTGTGAACTACTTAGAAGAAGCTCTTTATTCACAGCTATCTAGAGTAAGTGTAAGAAACTGCCTCAGCTAGTTCCTCAGGAAAGCAAGACTCTTATTAAATTGAATTAATCTATTAATCTATTAATCTATTAAATTGAATCAAAAGGACTTTTACTGAGAGAAAAGTGATTCCAGGAGTACAAGGCAAAATCTGAAAAAGCCTGTGCAATGCAAACAACATTCTTTCGTTTTTCCGTAATGCTGCAAGGTTGATTTGAGAGGTGCAAAGAGATTCATCCTCAGGATATGACGGCTTTGGAGACTGCTGAAACCAGCTGGGAGAGAGTTCGCTCTCCAAAGACGCTCCCTCTCCTTTCTGTTTTCAACATTAATCCTGGAGAACAGAACAAAACAAACAGGGAGAGAAGAAAGGAATGTCATTTGGGTTTGTCCGGGTACTGATTATGGAAGCATTTAATACGTTTAGGGGCTCTAACCTGGTGATGGTCGACCTCACTCTAAGCTGTCAGGAAATCTTTCCATGCCACCAGATACAGAAGGGAATTCTACGGGAGTCTAGAATTTCCCTGATTTCAAAGTGCTGCATCCCTTCTACCATTAAAGGTTCTGGGTTTGTGGAAGTTCAGGTCTAAGGGGAGAAGTAATCTCAGGCTTCAATAAACTACAATGGGGGTGAACCCATTGAAGGGACATGGCCAAATCTAATTCTACAGTTACTGAGTTAATGATGCATTTAATCTTTGAAGGTTGTAAAGATTGCAAGAAGCAGGTGGAAAGGTAGACATGGTTGCCAAATCTTAAAACAACTTGGGTTCTGCATGTTTCTTGACAGCTAGCTCATGAGCCTCCTCCCGAGCTTTCCTCACCACCAGCCACGTGTTTCATAGTTGGGAGACCACTCTTTCAGCAATGCAACTGGGGGGTTAGGAACCTATTTGATTTCTCACTTGGTGCAGAATTAGTGTTCCAGTTGATGTCAGGGTAATTGAAGTCCCCCTTTAGTATTGTAGTGTTTCCTACACTACAATAATTGTAGTGTTGTTAACAATTGCTAAACAATTAACAATTGTTAATTGTTCAGCAAAAAGTACATTTATTTTTTCTGCTTGGTTGGGTGGCCTGTAGTATATACCTATACACCTATGGCAATATCATTCTTCTTTTTCTTTTATCAATATAAAAGAAAAAGAAGAATGATATTGCCATAGGTGTATAGGTGTATACTACAGGCCACCCAACCAAGCAGAATGCATTCTAGGAGGTTTTTGTCTTGGTTGCGTGCATTTCTGTAGCAATATGTCCTTTACATACAGTGCAATTCCATCTCCTCTTTTATGGGATCTGTTTTTTTTTAATAGTTTGTATCCTTCTATCAGTATGTTCCAGTCATGAGTTTCATCCTATCAAGTTTCTGTAATTCCAACTATATCAACTATATCATATCTTCATGTATTAATAATTCTGTTTGGGGAACTCTGTTTGTTCCCCAAACTTTGTGCATTTGGGGAACTTGAACAAGAAGCCTTGGTGGTGCCGCGGACTAAAGTGTTGTTAAGTAGCACTTAGCTGCCAGCTGCCTGCAATTACTGCGAGTTCAAATCTCACCAGGCTCAAGGTTGACTCAGCCTTCCATCCTTCCGAGGCAGGTAAAATGAGGACCCGGATTGTGGGGGCAATAAGCTGATTTTGTATAAAAAACAACACCGCTTAGGGGGGGCCGAAAGCCTTCATACAAAAGTATGAAGGCTATTGCTTAATGCATTGTACGCCGCCCTGAGTCTCCGGAGAAGGGCGGCAATCAATCAATCAATTAATCAATCAGCCCCAAGCCTTACTTGCAAGGAGACCTCCTCCTAAGGAGTCACTCCTGCCTTTTGGCAGCTCTGCGCGCCTGTGCATCGAGAAAAGACTCCTCCTCTTCTTCCTCTTCACTTATGGGAGCTTCTGGAGGTTCTGAAGGCCCTGGCTGAATCTCTGCCTCTGGCACCACATCTTCTCCAGCCTCCTCATTGTCTGATTTGCATGCCAGCTGCACAGGCTATTGGCGCAGCACCACACCAGCCTCCTTGCTGTCGGAATCAGCTACTAGCTGCACAGGCTGCTGATGGGCCATAAGAGCTTCCTGTGTCTCCTGTTTGGTGTTACCTCATTATTTGACTTGTTTTCTAGGGTTTTTTAATTGAAATTAGGTCCAGGTTACCTTCCCCCCTCAGTTTTAGTTTAAAGCCTTCCTGATAAGTTAGCTAGTTGTTTTCTGAAAACATTCTCCCCAGTCTTTGCGAGGTACAGCCCCAAAAGCCCATCATGGAGGTAGTCAACTATGCAGACCATAATCTAACTAAAAATTTAAAGTTCTAGCAGTTCAAAAATGTCTAGTTTAAAATTTTAAAGTTCTAGCAGATCATTTAAAATGTCAAATTTAAAAATTTTCAGTGTTGACTGGGGCTTAAGTGCAAGGTTCATTCCCATCCTGTAATGGAATGCTCTATAATTATCTCTTTCCTCCCTGCCTTCTATGATTCTTTCCCTCCCTGCCTTCTTGTGAGCTTTATTTATCCCTTTCTTCTCTACCTTTATATGTTCCGTACTTGCTATTGTCTACTTGGCTTTGGGGTTTTTTTGCCTTGTGTTCTGTAATTGTTGCCTTTTTAATCCTCTCTTCCTACTTGCTTTTCTCCTGCCACTACTGGCTATTCAGCTCTCCCTGCTTTTCTCAGTTCATGTTGCCCCCGCCCAGTGGTGGGATTCAATTTTTTTAACAACCAGTTCTGTGGGCGTGGCTTAGTTGGGGGTGTGGCTTGGTGGTCATGTGACTGAGTGGGCGTGGCTAGCTGGTCATGTGACCGGTGGGCGTGGCTAGCTGGTCATGTGACCGGTGGGCGTGGCTATCTGCATAGGGACTACAGAGGGCTGAAAAAAGTCATTTCTGGCTGGTCCTCGCACTTTTGACTGATCCTCCGCATGCTCCTCTGAGCATGCGCAAAGATGGCAGCTCGTAGGTGAAGCTCCAATGCCTCGGGGGAGAGGTAGGGCCTGTTGAGGATTCTCGGGGGGCCGAATATCAGCTGTTGGCCCCGGCCCAGCAAGAGGAATGTGTGGGCGGCTGTTGCGAGCTTTTGAGCTCCCCTGAACGATTGGCGTGGCCAGCTGGAGCCGAAAAACACCGCGAAGTTATGGCGGCGGCGAACGGGAGGCTGGAGCAAGGTCGGGGCAGCGCCGGTTTGCCTTGGCGCCTCCCCCCCAGTGGTGGCCAGAGCAGGGAGGGGTGTGGGGAGACAGCGGCTCGGAGCGTCGCTGGACCCCCCCGGAAAAGCACCCCGAAATGGCTCCCGGCTGTCAGCAGCAGCCGCGACGGTTGGAGCGGCGACTGCGGCGGCTGGGGATGAAACGACGGCCGCTGGGGCGGTGCTGGGTGGAACGGCGCTACCCTGGCTGTTTTCAGACCGACTTTAGACTTTTCTACCAGGGTCGGTTATTTACTGCGGAGGGGAGGAAGGGAAGAACGCAGTCTGACCGGTTGCTGACTCCTGAAGACCCCTGAAGACCGGGGACTTAAAGGGGATTAGAAGACGTTATGGAGACTGGGGGTTTGGCAAAGTTGGGTGACTGGCCTGCCTCCCCCTAGTCTGTATCCATTTTCCCCTTTCCCGCCGCGGCCTGGTTATGGGCGTGGTTGGGGCTGTGGCCATTTGATCTGGACCTTATCCACACCGGCATTGGACTGCATTTGGACTTATTGGACCCCTGACCTGACCTGACTATAATTGACCCCCGGTTTCCGGCTATATTATCAGTCCCAGTCACATTTATAATGCCTTGCTGTGAGGAGAGGCTTAAGCCTGGGTGTGGTCACCGAGGGAGTCACCTTGCTGTTACTGCCACCGAATCAGACCTGTCGATACCAGCCGCCGTGAGAGGGTGGCTTGGTCATTGCTTTTCGGGGCATCGGCTTGAGACTCCTCTCCACTGCCGTGAGAGGACAGTGGAGCCCCGGTTTTGATCCGCGCCGAAATGGTGAACTGTCTCTCCTGGACCTTTAAATGCACCATCATTGAATCCTTAGCCTTATTCCATTTCCCCAGCCGGACTTGCAGGAATGTATTCACTGGCTGAGCTCTTTGCCTTGCAAGACTCCCCCCTCTCACAAGCCTGGCCTTCAACGTTACCGAAGGCCTACCTCGATGAAGGGCTTTGGAACCCAGAGAGGTGGCATGTCACGAAGAGGGGGTTGAGGGTTTTTTTATATAAAGTTTTAGCGAATGTCTTAAGGGGTTCCGGGGGTTGGATCTGAAGTAGGGCCATGGGTATGGGGGATAACCCACTAAGGGGAGGGCCAGGTATGGCTGTGGAGCACGGCACGGGGCGTGGGGGGCCTGGGGTCGAGGGGGCTAAAGTGCATCCAGATAAAGTTTTTACCATCAGTACTGTGGGTGGGAGGGGTAGATATGGCGGGAGTAGGGGGCCATATTGTGTTAGGGGAGCGCGCGCCCGCTGTCTTCGAGCGGTGATGCGCTCCGGCCCCCAAAGCTCCACTTGTTCTCCAGGTGGCGCAGATCCTCAGGGCCCTGGCCTCCGTCTGATGTTATGCAATGCCAGGTCTGTAGTAAATAAAGCCCCCCTCATCTGTGATCTTGTTCAGGAGGGGGGAGCGGACCTGGCAGGTATTACAGAAACCTGGTTGGGCCAAGAGGGGGGTCCCTCTCATTGAAATGTGCCCAGCAGGTTTCTGCGCATTCCATCGGCCAAGGTTGCAGGGTAGGGGCGGGGGGGGTAGCGGTTAACAAAGGTCTGAGACCGAGGGAGGCCTCTGTTCCTCAGACAGCCGGCTGTGAATCCCTCCTTGTGAAATGGGGTCACGGGGTTCAGATGGGTTTGCTGATCACGTACCTGGCTCCCTGCCGTGTGGCAGCAGCCCTGCCCGAGCTACTCAACGTCATCGCCACAGTGGTGGTTGACACCCCTAGACTTATGGTCATGGGGGATTTCAACCTGCTGTCAGTGGGTGAGACGTCTGAGGTGGCTCGGGAGTTCACGGCTTCCATGACAGCCATGAACCTGACCCAGTTAATTCATGGCCCTACCCACATAGGGGGAAACACGCTGGATCTGGTTTTTGTCTCTGGACAGTGGTTGAGTGATCTTGAGATAGGGGATATAGTTACCGAGCCCTTGTCATGGTCAGATCACTCTCTCCTTCGTCTTGACCTCCGAACCGCTGCACCCCGCCGCAGGGAGGCAGAGCCAGTAAGATGGTTCTGCCCCAGGCGCCTGATGGAACCTGATAGGTTCCAGATGGAGCTTGGGCCATTTCCTGAGGCTCTGGCACATGCCTTGGCTGGAGACCTAGTGGCCGCCTGGGATAGGGCGGCCGCTGGAGCTCTGGACTGAGTCGTGCCTTTGCGGCCTCTGACCCGGCGCCGATCTCATTTGGCTCCTTGGTTTACTGAGGAGCTAAGGGAGTTGAAGCACCGGAAAAGACGCCTAGAGAGTAGTTGGAGGGCCAATCTTTCAGAATCGGACCGGACACTGGTAAAATCTCATATTAGGAATTACCTAGTGGCGATAAAAGCAGCGAAATGTAGCTATTTTGGTGCTCTTATTGCATCATCAGATAACCGCCCGGCCGCCCTGTTTAGGGTGACCCGCTCCCTGCTCCACCAGGAAGCGTGGAAGGACCCCTTGGAGGGTAGAGCCGAGGATTTTGTTCAGTATCTGCATGACAAAATCACTCAGATCCGGGAAGATTTGGACTCCGACTGGGTAGTCTCAGGGGCCCCTGTGACCCCTGAGGATGTGGACAAGATTCTGGGTAGACTGAACGCGATCACTTGTTTATTGGACCCGTGCCCCTCCTGGTTAGTGCTTGCTTCCCGGGAGGTGACGCGAGGCTGGCTCCAGGGGATTATAAATGCTTCGTTGGGTGAGGGTGACTTCCCCGCCGCCTTGAAAGAGGCGGTGGTGAGGCCTCTCCTCAAGAAGCCTTCCCTGGACCCAGCAGTGTTGGCTAATTATTGTCCAGTCTCCAACATTCGTTTTGTGGCGAAAGTTGTTGAGAGTGTGGTTGCGCGACAGCTCCCCCAGTACCTGGATGAAACGACGTATCTTGATCCGTTCCAGTCAGGTTTCAGGCCTGGGTACAGCACGGAAATGGCATTGGTCACGTTGGTTGATGATCTCTGGACTGCTCGGGACAGGGGTTGCTCCTCTGACCTGGTCCTATTAGATCTCTCAGCGGTATCATGCTGCACTGGCTGGAAGAGTTAGGGGTGGGGGGCACTGTTCTACGTTGGTTCTCCTCCTTTCTCTCTGACCGGTTGCAGTCTGTGTTGGCAGGGGGCAGAGGTCATCCCCGAGGCCCCTCGTATGTGGGGTGCCACAAGGGTCAGTCCTCTCGCCTCTCCTGTTCAACATTTATGTGAAGCCGCTGGGCGAGATCATCCGTGGTTTCGGGGTGAAGTTCCATCAGTACGCTGATGATACTCAGTTGTATATCTCCACCCCGGACCACCCCAACGATGCCCTTGAAGTGATGTCCCAGTGTCTGGAGGCTGTGCGGATCTGGATGGGGAGGAACAGGCTCAGGCTCAACCCATCCAAGACCGAGTGGCTGTGGTTTCCGACGTCCCAATATAGTCAGTTGACGCCATCGCTGACTATTGGGGGCGAATCGCTGGCCCCCACGGAGAGGGCTCGCAACTTGGGTGTCCTCCTGGATTCACGGCTGTCTTTAGAAGAGCACTTGACGGCCGTGACCGGGAGGATTTTTCATCAGGTTCGCCTGATCTGCCAGTTGCGTCCCTTTCTGGATTGGGACTCCCTACACACAGTCACTCATGCCCTCGTCACCTCCCGCCTGGACTATTGTAATGCTCTCTACATGGGGCTCCCCTTGAGGAGCACGCAGAGGCTCCAACTGGCGCAGAGTGCGGCCGCGCGGGTTGTTATGGGAGCAACATGGCGCCCCCATGTAACACCTCTCCTGCGCGAGCTGCACTGGGTCCTGGTGGTCTTCCGTGTGCGCTTCAAGGTTTTGGTTACCACCTTTAAAGTGCTCCATGGCTTAGGACCTGGTTATTTACGGGACCGCCTACTACCACAAATAGCCTCCCACCGGCTGGTACGCTCTCATAGAGAGGGTCTCCTCCGGGTGCCGTCAGCCAAGCAGTGTCGACTGGCGGCCCCCAGGGGGAGGGCCTTCTCTGTGGGGGCACCCACTATCTGGAACGAGCTCCCCCCGGAGATACGGAGGATCCCGGATCTGCGCACCTTCCGCCATGCTCTTAAGACCCTCTTATTCCAGCAAGCCGGCCTGGCCTAATTTTTCTCCCCTTTCTTTTAAATTTTAAATTGAAATTTTAATTTGTTTTAAATTTATTGGGATTTTAATTGTCGTGGGCCAATATTAGTTAATTTGGTTTTAAATTGTTTTTAACTTTTGTATTTCTGTATTTTATCCTGTGCCTGTTCACCACCTTGAGTCCTTCGGGAGTAGGGCGGTATACAAATTTAATAAAACCTAAAACCTAAACCTAAAACCTCGCACTTATGACCATTCTCACATTTATGCCCGTTGCAGCATTCTTAACAACCGTGTCACTCATTTCACAACTGCTTCTCTTCATCATGGTGACAAGATAGGGCAAAAACGTAAAATGTGAGGACAGTCGTGACTTCGAGGACTGGTCAAAAGTGCGAGGACCAGTCAGAAATAACTTTTTCAGCCCTCTGAGTAGTCCATACGCATAAAAGGATACAGCAATAGAGTGGGATGAAGGAAGGGAAGGGAAATTAGAGTAGTAGTGAGGGTAAGAGAGGGAGGAAGAGAGGAGGAGAAGGAGAAAGGAAGAGGAAGTAGAAAGGAGAAGAAGAGGGGGAGGAAGAGAAAGTAAAAAGGAAAGAAAAGAGAGAGGTGGTAAGTTTGAGGAGAAAGATTGCTGTACAATAAAAAAGATGAAAGGGAAGAAAGCCAACCCCAAACAAATATAAAGATATTAAGATAAAGAATGAATTGTTAAACTTTAAAGAATAAAAGAGAACAAATATGAATAAATAACAATAATTAGAAACACACATACAAACATACAATGTATTTTCTTTGAACAGAATATTTGGCCGGTTCACAAATTTAAACAGTGTTTAGTCATTTCAATTAAATTTACAATTTCTATATTTCCTTTTTGCCATATTTATTCCTCATCTATTTTTGTAAAAAACCAATATTGCCCTTCATCCTCATCTCTAATCTTAATCAAATTCAATTTTTCCCTTCTATTCTATATTATACCCCTTCCCATTGTCATCTATTTTTATATCCATCCTCACATTGGTTAATTATGTAATATTACAGTTGTTTAATATGAATTCAACATTTTAATATAAATCAATTAGTTATATAACTACCTTTTTTGTATATTAATCAATATGAACATGAATATTCCAATTATTTCCATGCAATCCAATTTCTTACAAATCAATTAATTATATTTACCAATAATAATAAACCAAATAATTTCCCCCATATATTCCTCCAAACCACAACCATTTCTGCTTTCAACACAATATACAATTAATAGTATCTCAATTATTACAATTCCCTAGTTAAATAGAGCTTTTTTTGGTTTGTGTTTTAAAATCTTGAACTCTCCTCTTTTTCCCTAAATTTCCCATTGTTTACACCTACCTTTTTTGGTGAGGAAAAAGAAAAGAAATCTGCCTGCCTAATTTTCCAACGTTGAAGCAACAGCAAAGCCAACAGCCTGCTTTACTTTCAGTTTTGTTTTTCAGTATAGCTAGGGGGAAAAAAAATCTGCTCCAGTAAGCAGCAGAGCCCTGAGCAAAACAGCTGAAAGCAAATCAGCTGAGAGTCGGGAGCTGATCTAATCAAGGGCTAATTAGCCTATGCTGAAGCTCTGCGGGCCAATAAAATTACAAAAAAACACCGAACCATTTGTTAAATTGCTGGCTTGCCTGCCCCTCGCCCACCACTATTTATTGGCAATAAATAGTGGTGCGGAGGGGCGGGGCAAGGGGCGGGGCGAGCCAGCAATTTAACAAACAGTTCAGCTGAACCCCCTAGAACCGACAGAATCCCACCACTGCCCCCGCCTCATCTGTTGGTGTGCCATGCTCTTCTGTTGCTGTTAGCAGTCATGAGTCCACTATGGTCCACCCCCAACCATAGCCTCCAATTCCACCATTGCTCTACCGTCGGTTTCCACACTGCTCTCTGCACTGCTCTCAGGCTCTAGTTTGCTGTGCCACCCCTTGCTGCTGGCTTTTCTCTCTGCTGCGCTGCCGCTGCTCTTTGCTCCACAGCCACATGGCTTCCGTTTGCTGGTCCGTCGAGTTGGTGTGCTGCTTCCACCAACTATCTAGGACTGCCTAGATCAGGGGTGTCAAAACTCATGGCCTGCAGGCCGGATGCGTCACATGCTGGCCACTGCTGGGCCCGTTTAGTGAACGGTAAAAAAGTTGCGATACATCAAGTGATGACACTGTGACGCAGAGTTTGACACCCCTGGGCTAAATGGTCCACAGTAAACTCACTTCTCCTCTCCACAGCCAGCTCTTCTCTTCTCTGCTCCACTGGCTCGCCTCTTTGTTCTCTGCTGGTCATTGCGCTGCCCTCAGTCTGTCCACCCCACAGCTGATTCTCCTCTCTGCTCCGCAGCTGGCCCCACTCACTCACCAACTCGCCTCTTTGTTCTCCGCTAGTTCATTTTGCCTCTCCACTCACCTCACTTCAATGGGTCTCTTCGGTAGGCCTCTTGGGTGCAGCTGGGCTTCTCTCAGCAGGAAAAGTTTGCTGTGGTTTCCTCCTAATTTCTCCAATCTTTCCTCTCCTTTTACTTTCTCTTTTCTTTTTCTAAGACTTCTCTTTCCCTCTCCACCTCTCCTACTACCATTTTATCTTAGTTTAATAGAAACTTATCCCTGCAATGTAACAATGCTTCCTCCGTTGCCGCCATCTTGGCACTCTGCTCCACTTAACTGCTGCACAGCTGGTCTGCTGCATTGCTCTCAGCTGCTGCTCTGGAACTCTGGTCCACTATCACTGCTCAGCTGGTCTGCTGCGCTGCTCTCAGTTGCTGCTCTGGACAGTCTGCACCTCTGCCAGTTAACTCTGCACCACCACTGCTCAGCTGATCTGCGATGCTGCTCACAGCTTCTGATCTACTGCCTCTTAGCTCTATTTCATTGCTGCTCAGCTGGCCTCCATTTGCACCGCACTGTCTCCACTCAGCTGCCAGAAGTGGTCCGCCTCTCTGTCTCTCAGCTGGGTTGCCTCTCAGCCATTTCATTAAAAGGATTTTTTTCCAAAAATTTTAAAAATTCTAGAAGTTTATTTTCAAAATTCCCCAACATTTAGAAGATTTTTAAAACAAAAATTTTAAACTGAAATTTCTATTCTTAAACGTTAGTATTCTAGAATAACAAGAGTAACAGAGTTGAAGGGACCTATACTATTTTGGACAAATGGCTGTCCAATCTCCTCTCAAAAACCTCCAGTGATAGAGCAACCATAACTTCTAAAGTCAAGCCATTCTAGAAGTTCTTAGTTCTCCTTTTGGTCCTTCCTGTGGCTAATGTTGACGTTGTCCCCTTGATGTAGTTTGTAATCCACAGATGTATTTAAAAAATGACAGATGAATAAAATTTGAAAAAACAAAAAAAATTCAGCTGAAATAGTATCTCAGCTGAGAGTAAAAAATAAAATACCAGCTTGCTGATAGTGGAAAAAGATTGTACAAACACACACACACACACACATATACACACACACACACATCATAAATAAAGAAAAAAATACCCTTAAAAACACATTTGCACCTAATTTATTAAAGAGGAAAAAACACTCGTGCAAACAAATCTATACCTATTTCATTTTGCATTATGTCTCTGTAAGTATACACTGTTAATAGTGAAAAGAACTATGCAGTCAATATTGAAGAAAAACTACAGTTTATATAGAGAAAATTATCTCAGTGATGAGATGCTGTGCTTTCCTTTTCTAGGTATAGTATTTAATTTATTGTATTTAAATCAAACATGTTGATAGGTATAACCTGCTTGGAGAAATATTTTGGATGGCACAACTGCTCACCCTCCTGTCTTCCTGGGTCTGAGGGAGATCCTGGGATAGGCGGGGGGGGGGGGGGGGGCAAGAGTCACTCTCCCATTTGTCCTAGCTTTTGTCCCATTTGCTTGTAAGTCAAAGGCAAAACTCTGTGCTTGTTTTTTTTTATTCCTTTCCAAATTGCTCCAGGGGTTGAATACTGCCAGAATGGTACCTGAGTTAAATGGCCTTTTGCAGAAGATCAAGGAGAAAGAATCATTAATACTTGTGTAGGAGGGAGGGCTGACTGTGGATCATTGCAGAGCTCAATTCCGGCATCCAGCCTGAGTCACACCCCTCTATTTGTCCCAGCAGCCTAGAGGAGTTCACATACCAAACAATCCACCTTGCTGGGGAAGGCCCAGCTCGGACGGGTCATTACCAGCCTAAAACACCTTGTGATCATCTCTGCACAACCAAGTCTGAGCTTGCCTATGCATGTGTGGATGGGCGGGTGTGTGGCAGAAGCAAGCTTTGCTGTGGTCTTTGACATGGGAGGGCGAGCAGCAAGTAGAAGCAGCTAAATGGGACACATATATGCGGATGAGGCTGTAGGGACGCAAGCCTCATCCGCATATAGCAGGCAGAGATCTTATTGAAGAAGAGAGCTATGAGGACAGCTGAAAAGTGGCTGCCAGCAGCCAGTTCCCAAGTTCGGGGACAGAGCTTGGGCCTGAGCTGCTCATGCATCAATGCCTGGGTAGCAACCAGTGTCCGTCAGAATGCACACCTGGCTGCCTCTCAGTCCTTGGATGCATAGCCTTTCAAAAAAGGCTGCTGCCTGCCCTGCCCTGCCCTGCCCTGCCTTGCATGATGAATTGGAACAGGCAGCTGAGGGCTATTGTCCGGAATGGGACTTTTTGTCTTGAAAACTTCTCCTTGCCTGTTTCGCCTCGAGGTTTTCGCCTCTGGGTTATTAGCCACAAACTTTTCTCCTTGGCTGGCCCTCCCCCAGTCTTTCGCCCCGGCACAACAACCACGGCCACTCCCTCCCAGGCGCTTCGCCACAGCCTATACACAGAAGGAGGTTTTGTCCTAGGTTTTTCGACACCTGGGACAGTTGCAAAAAAACAAACAAACATCAGGAGTACTTCCCTTTGAACTGGGGGAACAGGCAGGGGTGGGAACAGAGCGCTTTTACAATTTCCTTTTCTTCCTTTCTAAATCTTTAATGTGATGTTTGCCAACATCTCCCTCCTTCTTTTAGGGTGGGAATCAATGTCGTAAATTATTCATTGTCAATTTGGATATCTGGCCTGAAAAGGGTTCTTCCTTCTCTCGGAAAAAAAAGCCAGAGGTGGAAGTCCCCTCCCTCCTTCTCCCTCCCATTTCACCAAGGCTGTTCCTTCCTTCCTTCCCCCTCTAGCTGATTTGTTGGGCCCTAACTGTCCCAGGTGTCAAAAAACCTAGGATGAAGCGCCTGGAAGGGAGTGGCCGTGGTTGTTGTGCTGGAGCGAAAGACTGGGGGAGGGCCAGCTGAGGAGTGGCTAATAACCCAGAGGCGAAAACCTCGAGGCAAAACAGGCAAGGAGAAGCTTTCCAGCCGAAAAATCTTAGACCCCTATTGTCATAGACCAGACCTACATTGCCCTTTCATTCCAACTGGCAAACTGTGGAGTTGAACTGTGGAGTTGAACACTACCTCAGGGAATTCCCATTTCCTCTGAAACCTTGTTTATTCTCCCAGGTGGCCTGGGAGAATTCTTTAGAATCCTGTTCTTGTTTTAATATCCTGAATAAATAATTTAAATAAATAAATAAATAATTTTATTTCTATACCGCCCTTCTCCCGAAGGACTCAGGGTGGTGTACAGCCAATTTAAAAACACAGGACATAACAATAATTAAAAATTAAAATAATTAAATGGATTTGGCCGATTTAAAACCCCAAAAATTTAAAATACCCCAATTTAAAATTATTATGTTGATAGCCCTGCCTGGCGGAACAACAGGGTTTTCAGTGCGCAGCTAAACACCCGGAGGTCGGAGATCTTACGTATTTCCGGGGGCAGTTCATTCCACAGGGCTGGGGCTCCCACAGAGAAGGCCCTCCCCCTGGGTGTCGCCAGCCGACATAACTTGGCTGATGGCACCCTGAGGAGACCCATGAATAATTTCATGGACAATAATAAGCTTGTTTCCTCCCCTGACTATTCAACTGCTAACTTCAGATCATTTATAAACTCAATTTTCTATGAAAGTCATTGATCAGATCTACTAGTGTAGAACACTAGAACTCTGTATTTTGTCTTGTTCTTTGTTACTTTAAGTATGCCACAGGATTTTCATGTTACTTAGGAAGAGGTGAAAATTATATATGTTGGATATAAGGTTATTAACCAAGAGTAAATAAATAGTTCTTTTCACATCATTTTGTCTTCTATACAGGCATTGCTTGTTTGTGTTGTGATGCAAGAAGACAAGTACGGATGCAGGCACTGACCTACCTGCAGCGGGCTCTTCTTGTGCATGATTTACAAGCTCTCGATGCTTTGGAATGGGAATCCTGCTTCAATAAGGTAATGTATGTCCATTACAAGGAATGACAGCTTTTCAAAGATAATAAGGATTAGATTCACTCTTATCACAGGGTCTCGGAAATTTAGGTGAAAGACAACAATTAAGTTTAAAAAAACCAAAAATTAGAATTTTTTTAATGATCGGGCTATGTTTGAGAGAGATAGCTATATACAGAAGTAAGTACACCCCCTCACATTTTTTAAATATTTAAGTATATCTTTTCATGTGACAACACTGAAGAAATGACATTTGGCTACAATGTAAAGTAGTATACAGCTTGTATAGCAGTGTAAAAGTGCTGTCCCCTCAAAATAACGCAACTCAGTTTAGCCATTAATGTCTAAACTCCTGGCAACAAAAGTGAGTACACCCCTAAGTGATAATGTCCAAATGGGCCCAAGTAGCCTGGTGTCATGTGACTTGTTAGTGGTACAAGGTCTCAGGCGTGAAGGGGGAACAGGTGTTTTAAATTATCGCTCTCACTGTCTCGTGTTTTGGGCCCCATTTGGACGTTATCACTTAGGGTTGTACTCACTTTTGTTGCCAACAGTTTAGACATTAATGGCTTATTTTGAGGGGACAGCACATTTACACTGTTATACAAGCTGTAGCCAAGTGTCATTACTTCAGTGTTGTCACATGAAAAGATATACTTAAATATTTACAAAATGTGAGGGGCTGTACTCACTTCTGTGATATACTGTATGTGGCATTTATGCAGTTATATGCTGTTTGTATTCCCCTGTTTCCCCAAAAAGAAGACATCTCCTGATAATAAGGCCAACTGAGCTTTTCAGCGCATGCGCTAAAAATAAGCCCCCCCGCCCAAAAAAATAAGCCCTCCCTGAAAATATTTAAACACATGCGCAGCCGGTCCCCGTCATTTTATCTGGTTAGGGTTAGGGAGACATAGCTGGAAATCAGGTAAGACAGCAAGAGGAGCCCCGTCTTGCTCCATGCGCCCCAAAATTTATTTATTTATTTATTTATTTATTTATTTAACTATTTATTTATTTATTATATTTCTATACCGCCTTTCTCCCGGAGGACTCAAGGCGGTGTACAGTCAAAAAAAATATAGACACACAAACATCATAAAATTGGTAATTAAAATTATTACTTAGTTTGGTCAATTAAATAAAACCCAGAATTAGATAACATTTAAAAAATCATTCACATGTTCGTATGTTTAGCCCCGCCTGTTGGAACATCAGGGTCTTGAGGGCACGGCGGAAAGCACGGAGATCAGGGATATTCCGTATCTCCGGGGGCAGTTCATTCCAAAGGGTTGGAGCCCCCACAGAGAAGGCCCTCCCCCTGGGAGTCGCCAGTCGACATAATTTGACTGACGGTAAAATAATAAGACTTCCCAAAAATAAGGCCAAACGCTTATTTCAGGGTTCAAAAAAATATAAGACAGGGTCTTATTTTTGGGGAAACACAGTATTAAGGATAACTTACTACTTTAGGCATAAGATACTGTGGAATATTTGGAAAGAAATACTTCAGGTAAATAATTGAATAATAACTCAGTTATTGTTCAATTATTCAGATCATAAAGATGATCTTAATTGCTGCTAGATAAATCGGAGGGGAAATTTTACTGTCACTTTGACATTTCAAGGAACCATGCCAATTGGAAATTTCCTATTTACTAGTATCAAACAGTATTGCACATTAGTATTGCATATTGTAAGTATGGGATTTGGATGAAACTTCATCTTAACATTTCAGCAACTTGAAACTCAAATTTTTATTCATTGATTTATAAAAATAATAAAGGTAGGATGTAAGTAAACCTGCTTTTTATTATTTTTATAAATCGAGGTGAATAGCTACCTTACCTATAGTACTTGACTTATGACCACAATTGTGCCCAAAATTTCCAGTTATTAAGTGAGTTTTATACCATTTGCAACCTTTCTTGCCATAGTTGTTAAGTTGAAGTTAAGTTGAATCACTGCAGTTGTTAAGTTAGCAATATGATTGTTAGATGAATATGGCTTCTCCATTGATTTTACTTGTCAGAAGATGGTAAAGGGTGATCACAACACACTGGGACACTTGCAACTGCCATAAATACATGCCAGTTGCCAGGCACCCAAATTTTGACCACATGACTATGGGATGCTGCACCAGTTTTAAATGGCCAACTCACCACGGGACAACTCTCTGCAGGATGCTTCAACAATTCAATTTAATTAATTAAAATAATTTTAAAAAATAATTTTAATTTTTGTTCATTCACATTTTATTTTGTCCCTCCTTTGGCATCTTTCTTTAATCATTCTATTTGACTATTCCTTCCATATTGGTGTAACTCTTGTCCTGTGGCGAGTTGTTTGCAGAGAGCTCGCTGTGTTGAGTTATAGACTCTTTTGGCTATGAAAGATTTTTGTATTACATGAGGATGCTTTTGTATGATGTAGTGAACACTACTTAAAGTTTGTAGACAAAAACGCTCCCGGAGCAGCTTAGAAACACTTTGTAGTAAAGGAAAGCAGAACAAACAAATAAACAAGTCTGAAGTAGAAACTAATAGAACACCAGAGCCTATTTTTGGCCTGTGGGTGGAAATTTATTTTATTAATAACATTTATCTATTGATGAGTCAATCTGCTTCCTCCGCCAATCTATCAGTACTTAACTTTTGATTTGCTTGCAGCCTATATACAATATTAGAATTATCTTTCTTAACTATTAGCAAATTCCATACCTTGGATCAATAGGTTCTGTTTCCTTTGTTGACCAAACTTCTGGAAAATATTAGCCCGGCAGATATTGGAGGGATGGAAGAGACCAGAATGAGAGCTTCAACTCTACTCTCCAAGGTATAAGGCTATTTATAGAAGGTGGTTTCTGACTGAATTGTAATAGTTCTCATGATTAAGGAGAAGAAAATGAAAATTGGATGCAGTTTCCAGAATTTAGCCCCATTCCGATGGAGACTGGCGTTGGCCAGGTTCCGTCACTTAAGTGTTCTTACCAAAGCAAATTTGTTTACTTTTATCAGCGCACTTATGGGACTGGAAAACTGCTTCACAGCTTCCTTTGGGAGGCAATACAAGTTTTTAAAAAAGATTCAGTATTCAGCTACAAACTTGTTATTTAAATATACATATTTAATTATTTCTATTCTATCTATAAATTCACGGGGGAACTTTTTTCAGCTTTAAAGGACTAGATATGTTTTATGTGAAATAAAATGTTACTCCAGAATTTAAAATGAAAGATTTGGGGGAGTCTTTATATCAGGGTTCCAAATAACACCCCCAACACAATAAAACTCCGATTCCTCATACCTTTACCCTGAAAATTTTGTGCCACATAATTGTCACTAGTCATTTCACTCACTTTGTTTTCACTTTTTATTAAGAATAAAGAACAGTGTGCAACTTGGTCACTGATATTGGTAAAAAAATATTTTTTAACATCACATGAAAGTCACAGTGGACAAGACTTGCTGAATCCTAAACTAAATTCTCACTGTATTTTCTGTTTAGGTCTTCTTGCAACATTTGTCCCCACTCCTCTCTCTCCCAACATTTGCTGCTTTATGGCTGACAATATTGGATTTCATGGATAAATACATGCATGCTGGCTCCAGTGACTTGTTGGTAAGTAAGTGGAGGCTATCTTAATTATTAGTAGTGCTCCTTGCAAGGTTCAATTTTTTTACTTCTCCAATTTCTCAATAGCATGTTGGGAAGAGAAAACATGTAATCAAGGTAATGCAGCCTTAATCAGACTAAGTGCCACAAAGTGCCAGACTAAGTATCTGAGAACCCATTCATAAAAATTATGGAGTCTGGATTGATAATAAATGTAGTACTTTTAATTAACAAATTATTTAATTCATTTTGTCCCACTTCTTTCCTTTCCCCATCCTGAATTACACATTACAGTACATTCTATTATTCTCAGCTAGGTAACAAAAAGCTTACCTCTTCATAAGCAGATATGATAGCAATATCCATTGCAATAATGCACTCTGCTTAGAAAAAAATAAAGAGAGGAGAAATGTAGAGTGTGGTCTGGAGTGCTTTCAGCTTCAAAGAAAGGAAATTAGCCTTTTTGTTTTAACAAGCAGGATAAGGAGATGATAGATGATCATTCCACTTTCCTCCTGTTCTATCCAGTGGAAACAGAATCTAAAAATGATCAAAGGAAAGGGTAGAAATCTCTATTATGGCTTTTCATTCACTGCCTATTCCTGATTCCTAATCTCAGGAATCAAAAATATTTTGTTCCGTGTGTCATCCCAGCAATCGTGGTAAAGAAGCAGCTTGGTCTAAAACAGCAATGATGCTATATCTAGGGTAAAAGAGAATAAAAAGAGGATTTTAACATTGTATTAAGATTTCAAACATGGCAGGCATGTGAGGGTAATGGATACTGCTGGCAGGAGCAGATAGTCTTAGAGCCAAACCATGATTGGCATATCAAAAATTCAGGACAGCAGACACAATTAAAATTTATTGTCAATACACTTATCATAAGAAAGCATAATGACAAATTGTTAAAACAGTCTAATTTTGGATACAAATGAGGTAATTAGTATTGTTAGGTCTCTCCCATTTCCTGACAACTCAAGCAAAGTTGTAGGATTAGCTGTAGAAACATGCCAAGTTTTCTCTTGTTCTAAAATTCAATTCCAAGTAATAACACTTGCTTCTTGCCATCAAAATTCAGTGGCAATTTTGCAGACCCATTGATAAATATGTTTTGCCTTCCAGCCAGAGGCCATCCCTGAATCCCTGAAGAATATGTTGCTAGTAATGGACACAGCTGGGATATTCCATAATGCTGATTCACGAACAGGCTACTCAGATCTATGGGAAATCACCTGGGAGCGCATAGACTGCTTTTTGCCAAAACTACGAGATGAGCTCTTCAAACAGACAGTCATCCAAGGTATATTCAGAAGCCCATATAGAGCCCTTGAGCTTCAGAGTTACAGGGTCCTTTCTAGACCAAGATCCTTTAGAAAGGGGCTACTATTTGAGTTTTGGAAAGCCACAATCCAAGGCTGGGAATAACAATTTCCTTTTTATCAACTTCCCAAATTTAATTTATTTTTATATATTTCATCTCTTATCAAATTTCAACATCAAACATTAAAATACTAACCTAAAAGGGAAAGGGAATGACAAAACAAAAATGACCAAAAAGTTATACATCAAACAAATTTATAACAAAAATGCAAAGATCATAACAATAGAATCACTATCCAAATTTAAACAAATAACCCAAATCTATAAATTACCTTAAAATACTAATTAAATACTTGCTGTAGGAGATGACCAGGCTGAGCCAGAGGAAGCACATCATCAATTTGCAGTCCACACCCACAAAATATTTAAGTTCAGCACTTCTTGAATTCCATTGACTCAATTTGCCTTAACTATTAGTAGTTCAGATTTTTGTTTAGAGGTAACATGGAATAAATTTGTATTCAGTTCAACAATCAGGTTCCTGATTTCTTATGCCTGACACTTACTAAAAAAAAAATCATAAAATTCTCTTAATTGTATCTAAGACATAGTAAATTATCAAATGTAAATAACCTTATATTTAAAAAGCCATATTTCATCAGCTAAAATTTATTCCTATAAAACATATTGAACACACTATGTACAGGCAGTGCTTAGTTAACAATGGTTTGTTGTTTTTTATTTATTTACTGCTCCTTGCTGCTTTTATTTAGACCCAGTTTCTACTTTACCAGTAGAAGTACATCCTCCAAAACCATCAATATCTGCTCAGACTCTGGAGTGGATTCCAGACCATCTACTCATTCAGACCAAAATTTCTATCTCTAAGCAATGCTGTCATAAAGCATGGTGTCATGTGACTACATCATTTACTGATAGCAAACTTGGCACTCTTGGTTGATGTCATTAAGTGAAGATCACTTTGCCTGCGAGTCCCAGGCAAAGTGCTGCATGAGCACTGTGTGGTTGGTACTCTGGGCAGGGGAGGGTATCTGAGTGGCCCACGGGGTGCAATGTGAGTGCGGCAGAGCCAGGTTGTCAGAACTGCCACTCACACTTTGCTGTCATTTAGTGCCAGTCTGCCATGGACCCTGGGGGCAGGGTGGAAGAGAGGGTGAACGTAAATGCTTGGGGGAAAGTGAAACTGATGGAAAGAAGCATCTTTCTCAATGAAGAGTCCTCAAGGTCATTTCCATGGGAGAGGAATGAAACTGCAAGAGTGACTGTTTCAAAAACAACTCCTTTAAAACTGATTGGATGATCGGGGGGCGGGGGGGCAGTGGTGGTTTACCCCCGGTTTGGACCGGTTCACAAGAACTGGTAGTAAAACCGGCGGGAGGCTCCACCCATCACCCTGGATGTGATCTGCGCATGCGCCTATGTGAGCTTCATTTACATGCATGTGCAATCCCATTGCGAACCAGTAGTAAAGGTAAGTAGATCCCACCCCTGGGGCAACAGTAGGAAGTGTTTGGACAGGGAAGTTATACTTAAGGATTTGGCGCACAAACCTCAGTTCTGGCTTTGCTTTATTGTAATCCATTTGACCATTAGTAAGCTATAACTTTGTCAACAAATGGAGTCAAGGATCGTTCTTACTTAAAGGTACAAGTATGAGGCAGGACTAATACAGGGATTGCTGCTACCAGGAGGGGTCTAGGACTTTTCGGCTCGAGCTTGAAAGGAACGTGAGCAGAGAAAGAGAAAAGGATAAGGGATTGGAATTAGAGAGCAGGGCTCTTGGGACAGGTGGGTCTACAGAAACCAGGAGAAGGAAAGCAAAAGATCAGGCCAGCCATTCCCGCCAGCTCATTGCAAAAGCCCCACCTGATGGATCCCTTGTCCTCTACAGCCCTCATCCCCCCGCGCTGCTCTTGGCTGCCTCGGGAGGCTCCAAACTGACAGGCGAGGGCTGTCAGTTCTAACTAGGGCAGCCCCGGTCAGGGTAGAAATACCTTTGCCGCCTCCCAGCCCCCTCTTTCACAGGGAGAAACCCTGGGAACCTCTACAGCCCCCTTCCCCCCATCTTTTGTGGCTGGATCCCTCCCCCGCGCTGCTCTCGGCTGCCTCGGGAGGCTCCAAACTGACAGAGCCTCCCTCTGAACTGCAGCCCCCCCCTCTACCCCCAAAGCCCCCGAGCCCCTGCACCGATTAGTTGGCTTCGAACTGCCGTCTGTGCCCAAAAGCCCAATGCTAACTGTACTGCGACCAATGAGCCACGGCAAAGGGACTGGGACGGAGGGGCCGTGGCCCAGAGTGCCGAGGTGTAATAACGTGGAGGCAAAACCCTGGTGAGAAACAGGCAGCACCAAGAATTCGAGCCGAAAAGTCTCATTACGTACCAGGAGGGTATAAGTGACTTACTGAAATAACTTACAACCTTCCCTCCAGTTTCCCCACAGAGTTTGCTTCTGGGAAGTCAGCAGGGAAATGGCGAACATGTGACTGCAAGAAACTGCAACTGTTGTAAGTGTGAACAGTTGTCAAGCATTCAGATTGTGATCATATGACGTTGGGGATGTGAGGACAGCTAGAACTTTGAAGATCAGTTTAGATACCACTTGATTAGCACCCTAACTTTGAATGGTCCCTGAATAAATGGTCATTAAATGAGGATCACCTGTAGTTTAATAGCTTATATTATTAAATAATTAAATAATTATATTTAGTTATTAATAATATAATTTAATAATTATATAAAACTTGTTTGATCACAGAAATCCAAGCTCTAGCTTCAAACAAGCTTTAATAAAGTATGTGTATTAGGGCATTTTGCACGTGTTTAATGGTTTGTTGTGCAGATACATAAGGGGCCATAGTCTGAATGCAACTTTATTTGAGAGACTTTTATAATACTTCTCCTTGCTGCTTTTATTTAGACCCAGTTTCTACCTTACCAGTAGAAGTACATCCACCAAAAGCATCAATATCTGCTCAGACACATTCCTCTGGAGAAGATTCCAGACCATCTACTCTTTCAGCATCATCTGAGAAGTCTCCAGAACTAGCAGCCAGTGGTAGGATTATATTTTCTACAAGATGAACTATGAATAGAAAAAGAACAGAATAGAAAAAGAAGGAAAAAAACTAATTAAAAATAAATTTGTCTCTGATTGCTCATAATCACATAATCTAATAACAGGGAAATGTGCAAAATTCAGAGCTAAAATTCAGTGCATGAAAAACAATCAGTTAAACCTTTAAAATCCAGCCCAGTAGAATAGATCCCCTTTTACCTGATGGTGGAAAGTCCATCAGAGAGGTAGCCTTTCCCTGGAAGGCAAAGTTGAGTTAAATTTAAGAATGCAAATAAAATGGTTTGAAGTGAGGTGTGAAATGGATAAGAGAGTTATGTCCAGATCTAGGAATAACATTTAAGAATGGATATATTAAAACCTATTTGCTGGGCCAGTGAGAATCATATAGTTAAAGTAACATAGACGCACAGATGCAAAGAATGGCTAGACTGATTTGATTTAAATTTATACTGGAATGGAATGGCAAAGGCAAGGAGGTTATGAAGATGAGGTCAACAGGTGAGATAGGTTATGAGGAGTTTAACAATTTGATTACCATCCTTATATTCCCCCTACTCACCCTGGTTTTAATCCTTAAACAGTCACTCTGATGGTGAGCTGCTTGTGCTTCTTAATAAAATTCATTAGTGAGAAAAGGAGCTACCAGACTTCTGATTTTTGCTACTGTAGAGTACCATCCCTCTCCTATAATGTCTACAAGTTTTAAATGGAGATTATGCAAGAGTGTCCATTGCAGACATGAACACTCAAATTCTAAGGACTTAGAAGAGCTCAGAATGAATTGGGTGAAATTTCGGGAAAGTGATAGAGACTAATGTTCCTCATATAAAAATGAGAAGTCTGTATTTTTTTCCCTGCAGATTCTGAGAATGCCTGCATTTCCAGTCACTTTGGATCACATTTTGCCTCTCCAGCAACACCTGGGAAGATGAACCTAGCTACAGATATTCCAGCAGTGGCACAGCAGCCTCTTATTCTTCAACCACTAGCCTCCCCCTTACAAGTGGGAGTGCCACCTTTGTCTCTGCCTATAATTCTGAACCCAGCTCTCATAGAGGCAACCTCCCCGGTACCTCTTTTGGCTACCCAGCAGTCTACTGACTCCATCACAATTTCTGAAATAAATTAAAGAAAAAGGAAATGACTAAAGGAATGATGGATTCTGATCATGCTATGTCCAACTGAAGTTATGCTTGCCCTAAGCAAAAGAGTAGCATTCCAAAGTAAACATGCTAAGGTGACAATCTTGCAGCTCCTCCTTCCTTTAAAGTTAAAGTTTTCAGTAGAGACCTGCTTTGTTTTTTTCAGAATGGATACTGCAAGATACTGTTAGAATCAAGCAAAGAAATATCCAGCTTCTGTATAAGTACAGTACTTTGCTTCACTGTCAGCATTCCTTGCACAGGTTTACTTTAGGACCATTCTTTCGCTCTTGAATCTTCAGGGATTTAGGCTTGTACTTTTGCCAGAGTAAACTGAACTTTCTGAGAGGATTAGAAGGGTCACTGAACAACATTTGAAACTGTGGAAAAGCTGCATCTAAAATAAAAGCAAGAAAATAATAATCTCAGATTGCCGTGTAAGCTTCATTAGGGTTAGCATCGGTGGTGTGGTGCTTCCTTTTTATTTTAAAATTGCTGAAGGTCTTGCAGGCATTCCAATCTAGTGTTTGCTACTTCCTATCAAAAGGTACTGATGTGAAGTGATTGCAATAGGCAAAAAATAGCCTCTACTCCTTCAGGAATGGACTGCAAAATGTTTCTTTCTATTTTTTTTTTTTTGCAGTCTTTCACTTAAGAAAGGCCATTTTTCTCCTGCATAAGCCCAGAAATAAAATGTGTTTTAACTAGGGCTCCCACCAGGCTAAAATTCTCTATGTTCAATGCAGAATCCCACTGGCCAATGTCCCACTGTATGGAACAATAGGTGATTGTGTGTGAGTGTGCATGTGGATTTGGGTGTTTGTATGTGCGAGTATGTATGTGTGTGGAGTTAAATGACTAGGAGGAAATAAAAATTGCCTGTAAATGAAATGTGGCTTAGATGTTTATTTCCTTACATATCAAATATGTTGCCTTTTTATTCTAGATTGTTTTGGAAAATTAGAGTATCACTATTGACCAATTATGAAGGATCACCCTTTTTGAAACAAGAGGTGTGTGTGTGTGTGTGTGTGTGTGTTTGAATCATTGTTGACTCCTGGCAACTTCCTGGACTAGTCCCTGCAGTTTTCTTGGAAAGATTTTGGAAGTGGTTTGCCCTTGCCTGCTTGAGAGGGCGTCACTGGCCCAAGGTCACCCAGCCAACTTTGTGCCTAAGGAACTGGAACTCACTGTCTCCCAATTTCTAATGTGGTGCCTTAGTCACTACACCAAACTGGATCTCTAGATGGACATAGTCCTATTGTCACACATGCTCCTTGGTCATAGAAAAAAAAAAGAAAAAATACAGACTTTCTTTGGGCCTAAAAATATAATTGTGTAATTGCATCTTACGAAGTTCATTGAGTTGAAATATGTCTATATTTCATATTTATGGTTTTTTGTCATTCCTTAGTAGACTAAGAATGAAATCTGACTCTTTCTCCCCCAGAAGCAAAAAATATAAAGGCAATGTCTATTGCAGTGGAACTGAGAGCCCTTCAGTCCTGCTTATAGGACTACAGTATCCAGTATCCATCAGATTCCCTCTTTCTTTCTTCAGTGTAGCCAAATTCTATAGGTCCAACATGTGCCCCACACACATTCTTAAACAATAATAAAAGAGATGTCTCTCTTTGGAAATAACATCCAAAGAAAAGGCAAACAAAGGGATAACACTCTGTGCACTAAGAGAGATAATAAACTGTGGATATAAAAAGTCCTGTTAAAACCTGTTTAAATGCCACATTTTTAAAATGTAAATAAATCTGACCAAGCTAAATAACTTCAGAATTGTTTTCACCTTCAATACAAGCTGTACAATTTGATTAAAAAACAAACTGAAATCTTTTAGGGGAGAAAAATAATCAATCCCATATAAAGTTCATCTCTTCTAGTAGGATTTTTCTGTCAATCAGTTCCTGTTACAGCAAAACCCATGGTCTGCAAAGAGCTTATGAAGCATCAAAGATGTTGATGTTTTCCATGTTGGAAGATATCAGTCAGGAGAAGGATACAAAACCATTTCCAAGGCATTGGATATACTATGGAATGGAACACAGTGAAGACAAGTGGAGAAAATAGCTCAACAATGAAGAACTGGGACTCCTCCAAAATTGATGAAAATACAAGAAAACTCACCCAAAAGGTCTACAGCAACATTAAAGGTGCTGCAGGATTTTCTAGCAAATACTAGTTTTGTTTTACATGTGACAACAATCTCCCTTATTCTTCAAATGTCTGGGCTGTGGAGTAGGGCAGCAAGACAGAGGCCTTTTCTTACAAAGAAAACATCCATGCCTGGCTACTTTTTGCAAAAACCTATATTAACTCTGACAAAAGCATGTGGGAAAATGTGTTATGGTCTTAATGAGACCAAACTTGAACTTTTTGGTCATAATTCCAAAAAGTATGTTCGGTGCAAAAACAATTGTGCATCACCAAAAGCACATATACACGAAGTGAAGCGTGGTGGTAGCAGCATTATGCTTTGGGATTACTTTTCTTCAGCTTGATCTAGAATTTTAGTCAAGGTGGAGGAAATTATTAACAGTTCCAAATATTGAATTATGGCACAAAAATGCTGAAGATGAAGGTGAATTTCATCTTTCAACATGACAATGACTCAGCATACCTCCAAATCAACAAAAGAAGAATCAACATCAGAAGAATATCAATGTTTTGGAATGGCTCAGCCAGAGTCCAGACCTGAATCCAATCGAAAATCTGCAAAGTGATCGAAAGAGGGCTATGCGCAGAAAATGCTCTCACAATCTGACAGATTTCCAGCATTTCTGCAAAGAAGAGTAGGCAAAGGTTCCCAAGGCAAGATATGCCATGCTGAAAGGCTCCTATGCCAAAGACATATGCTGCCTATATTGTGCTAATAAAACTAATAAAGTATTAGTTTTAAGAGTGTGCACATTTATGCAACCATTATTGTAAGTTTATAAATATATTTTTTCCCATTAAAGATTTCGGTTTGGTTTTCAATTGAATTCTGCAGCTTATAAGGTAAAGGTAAAGGTTCCCCTCACACATATGTGCTAGTCGTTCCCGACTCTAGGGGGTGGTACTCATCTCGGTTTCAAAGCCGAAGAGCCAGCGAAGACGTCTCCATGTCATGTGGCCGGCATGACTAAATGCCAAAGGCGCACGGAATGCTCTTACCTTCCCACCAAAGGTGGTCCCTATTTTTTCTACTTGCATTTTTTACGTGCTTTCGAACAGAATCTGGGACAAGTAACGGGAGCTCACCCCATTAACGCGGCGCTAAGGATTCGAACCACTGAACTGCCGACCTTTCGATTGACAAGCTCAGCATCTTAGCCACTGAGCCACTGCATACCTGCAGGTTATACAGTATGTTATATTATCAAAAAAAATTCTGAAATGATTTATCTTGGTCTGATTTTTTTTACATCTCAGAAACCTGGTATGTATAGGTATGTAGACTTTTATATCCATTTTGTCTTCTACTGTGACAGTAATTTTATATAAATGTTCACAATGAGTCTGTCAGTTTCAAAAATTTGAGGAGACCTGTTCTAAGGATGGATGGTTACCCAACCTTCTAAGTTCTATCCTTCCTTACTCATTAGTTCTTTAGTGAAATTATCACAGCTGTCATGGTCCTCTACATCTAATAAGGTTTTATTAGTCTTTGTCAAGACTGTCCTTCTTTATAGGTACTCCTTGACAACCATTTAACAATGCTTCAAAGTTATGACAACCTTGTTCTGTCCCCAACCCCACGCACACACACCAACAGACGTTCAGGAGTTAAAGACCAAACCAGCCGGCAAAATCCTTTTCCTTATGATAACGGAACTTGGCAACAACCTAGTGGCTGACTGCCAAAAGTTTATTATTTACAAAGAGGAGAGATAACTTCTCCCCACTTCTAATACATCAAAGGAAAGCAGTTCAATAATTACGGAATTAAATCAAGTCCAGAGATACTTCCAGCAAAGTCTTAAAACAAAAGTCCGGCAATGCAGAATGGTGTGGAAGCTTTCAGCTTTGTTCGTCACAAGGTTTGACTGGCCACCACGCTCTCTTTTATATCCTGTGGGGTGTGGTCCAGTGACTCAGCCTAATCTCGGGCACGCCCTTCTGTTGTGCGCGCTTATCTTTGCAACACTGGCGTGGGTCCAGCCAAGACTTATTAGCCTCATCACTGTCCATCTGTGGCTGCGTGGACATGCTTGGCCCCGGCCCTATCTCTTGCTCTTCGGCGGACACCGAAGGCATTGCCAGAGAGGAGGGTCCTGGAGAGGGAGACCTTGCCAACTCCTCTCCTTCACTCTCGGAGTCCTCTCCTGCCAATGACACCGGCTCAGGTAACTGAGCCACAACAAACCTCAGAAAAAGTTATTTATGACCTGTCCTTAAAATTGCGACTTTCATGCTACCCTTACAGACATACGATTGCAATTTGGGCACTTGGTACCAGCTTGCATTTATGAGGGTGGCAGCATCTTGCAGGTAATTGGCCATAGCCACAATGCCACTCCTATTTCACCCCAGCCCCACCACCACAGCTGACCTACCACAGGCATTCATCCTTCACTGGTGCTCCTCCTCCAACACTGGTTCCGTCATTCCTCCCCGTCCACTTGTGCTGGGCGAATTACCGAGGCTTGTTTCTGGCCAATTTGCAGTGCGGGAGCCACACCTCCCAGCAACCAACATTATAATTTAATAAGATATATGCAAGTGAGAATAAATTTTGCCCAATACGAAGATACAAATTGACAATATCTGATTGGGAACTGAAACTTGGAGAATATGCAGCAATGCAAATCCACTTGAGAGCCAAAAATAAAAACTACTGTTGAAGTAATCTTCATTTGAGCCCTAAGGAAGGTAAAAAACAAGAATTGGCCAGTCATCAAGAATGACTGCAAAATGCAGTAGGGAAAACCCCAAAATTAGTGATTTTACACAATCTTCTAATTCTCTTAAAAGGCAATAAAAGGACAAATTTAGTTTATTTATATGCCACTCATCTCTTTGATAGTGTGACTGATTGCAATAGTTATTAGAAAGCATCAGACAATTTTATCTTTAAACCGGTAAAACAAAATGACAAAACTCTCTTATCGGCCTAATAGGAAAATTCAAAAAGTCAAGATTATGCTGACATTGTTTCTAATTGATCTTTAAAAAATCAAATGACCCAAATAACTGCTACTACATATAGTAGTAACATCATCATGTTGAAAAATAGAAACTAACACAAAAATACATTACTTCACATGGAAAAAATTCAGATGAAAGAGTAGAGGACAATGTTGCCAACTTGAAACACAAGAAATGGCCAAGATTTAGCCATTCAATGAAACAGAAATATCACAATCAAAAGTGTTTACACTGAACTTTCAAAGTGAAAGACAAAAAATGATCCATATAGCAAGGGGCCATCAGAACAGATTTTACCCAAAAGGGTAAAAGAGAATGCAATCGAGCCTTGACAATCACTTTAACAGGGAAAAAAATGGAAATGGAAATGACATGTTCACCCAAATTCACTTCAAAGATAAGAATAACATTAGTTATTCACTTCAATAAGGAAAGCAGTGAAGGATTTACATAGTCTACTCCAGTGAAAACTCAAAATGCAGTCCAGGCATTCACAAAATGGAGTTTTTGGACAATTTTCTAACCTGTTTGTAAGAAAATAGAAGTAGTAGCTTTTTCCAAAGCTCCAATTGAGGTAAAAGACAGCAAATCCAATCCAGCAGGATCTGCAATTAGTTGATGGCTTCTTACAGAAATTCCCAAAATGAACCATTTTGCCACTTAAATCTGAAAGTGGACAGACTAGGCCCTAGTCTGAAATGTCCTTTAAACATTTCAATGTTTAGATAGTTAGATCTGGATTAAAACCATGATAATATAAAAGATGTAGCATTTTGCAGGCAGAAAGTGGAACCAAACAGAGAAATTCCAGTCAGAGTTGTGAGTGGTTGATAAGAGAGTTGGGCTGTGCTCAGTTTGCCTTATGGTCACCACAAAAACTGGCTAGCAGCCTGTGCTTGCCCTTTTTACCCACCCAGGCAGGCAGAAGCTGACCAAGGGAAGATTTCAACATTTCACTGAGCCCTGATGGTGCAGTGGTTAGAATGCAGTATTGCAGACTAACTCTGCCCACAGCCTGGAATTCAATCTTGGCAGGAACAAGGTTGACTCAGCCTTCCATCCTTCGATAAAATGATCCAGATTTTGGGGGGCAATATGCTGACATGTGGGGCAGTGTAGTCTGAGTGCTGTTGTTAATTAAAGGAGAAGATGCAAATCTACCAGCTGCTGCAAGGGATTATATGCTTTTTACCGGAAGAATTATTGATCCCTTCAAGTGGAAGAATGTCAAATCAAGTTGTGGGAATGCACTTTGATGCCTTCATGCTTTAAAAATAAATTTCACACAGAATTTAATTCAAATGAGAAACCACTTTTAGATATGGACTCATACTACTCAAAAAATTGGCTATTATTCAAATCATATTAGATTTTAGTAATGTGGGTTTATAATTTATAGTTTCATTGAATTATTCTACTTTGTTCATCTTTATTGACATCATGCTTTGTTTCCAGTTTAACAGTGATTTTATCTTTAAAACAATATAATATATTCAGTTATTTATAATTAATTAATGATGTAGTGTAAAACTCTACTTTTCATGTTTTTGTAAACATTTTTCCTCATATATATTTTATTAGTTTTTTCTGCCTTTTTCGTTTGTTTATATATCCTTTAAACTATTCAGCAAAAAAAAGACCTTGAGCGATGCTTGCATCTCTCCCAACTTTCTCACAGTTGAATTTGAATGTATAGTTTCACTAATTAATAAAACTATATTATTAAACTTTTACTTAATGATTTACTTCTTGATTTTCTAAACAACTCTGAAGTTTTCTTTATGCTTTCACAAAGGCAATTTAATTAAGCTGACTTTATTTGACTTTTCTCTTTAGTTGCTTAATAATGGTTTTTTAGTAAAAACTAAAATTCTCCTTACCAAACTAATAAATTATATCTTATTAACCTAGTAATAAATATGTGCTTATAGAATATAGGACAACAGAGTTGGACGGGATCTAAAAGTTGGACACTTTTAGATCCCTAAAAGTGATACTGCCATTCAATTGGGAGAAGGGGGAGACTTGGTTGCCTGTGTCAACAGATATTTTACAACCTATATCCTGGCGTCAAAGAGCCCTGAGTTCCCCTTAGCGTTGAGGAATGTTTATGACAGCCATGTGGGCTGTTTCACTTTAAAGGATAAAGGAGAAACAATGTGAATACATACTTATCCGGTTCTCAGGGCAGCTGGTAAAGAAAACATCTTCACACTTGTGTATTGGCTAAAATCTGCATTCTGGCTTAAGGGAGGGCTCTCTACTGCTTTAATCCTACTTGTCTTGCCTAAGGGTATTCAGATGTTGCTTTGAATCCATTGCTATCACTTCTGCTTAATAAAATGGTCCTTTTGAAATACTACGTTTCAAGAGTTTTTACTTTCTTAAGTTGGGAGGAGAGGCAATCTCTCTGCAAAATGGTCAACCCAGAGAAGCAATCTTCGCTCTACTGAGGAGACCTTGCAAACCATGTCTGAATGAAGCAGAGAACTGGGAGAAGCCAAATGCTGGGGGGAGACATTAACCACACACAGTCGGATGCCTGTTTCGTACACCCCATCAGAGAGGAGAGTGTAGAGAAGAGAATCCTGAAAAGTCAATTGGCATCGGGAAGAAAGCTGGGATTTGAGAACCAGAGGAGTCACCCTCAGCCGCGGCAACCAAAAACCAGGGTGGAAACTGGAACTAGAAGCCCTCGCTGACCAGGGGAAATTAACCACTGAGGGAGGATTGTCTGAAGAGGCATATAACCCAATTGGTGATGGAAACTTTGGAAAATCTCAACATCTGAGGGGAGCCAGGACGACAACCAAAGAGTGCTGAAAGGGCAGCAGTCACGGATGATGCCAAGGGAGGCACACCCTTCTGGAGCCTGCCTATTGAGCAGATGGCATAGCAGCAGTGGGACCCAGCAAATCCTCCCCTCCAGGCAACATGCACACTGTTGCCCATTCCCAACCAGCCCTGATCCCCACAACTGGAAACTCCCTCCCTTCGGGTGAAGTTTGATGGAGATCAATTAGGATTCTTTGTGGCACATACACATGCAAGAGTATGGGCATGATTTCCAAACCCAAGGATCCTGAGTTTGAGTTGTGACCCTAGCCCTAGAGGGTGCCACAGGATGATGACCCTGCATAACACCAATGCACCAAAACTGCAGGATTTTGACCAATTCATGATGGCCCTGCGACAATGGTATTTTCTCCGAAATCCTCAGCCTGTTTCAAGTGTGGAAAAGAGGTGCAAAGTGTCATCCACCCAGAACCACCCACCGGGGGTGGGGGACTTGCAAAACCTGGCCAGCATGAGAAGGAGACTGTCCTGAAGAGCAGGGAGATCGTAGAATTTCCATTCCCCTCCCTCTTTTGGGAGGAAACCCTGGCATCTCAGCAGGAGGAATCACACATTCAGAAGCGATCCAGAAGATGAACCACTGGTAATCCAAACTTTCCCTTTAGAGTTAGACGAGCTGTATCTTGTCAATTTTTAGTATACCCATTGGAGCCTATTTATTTAAATAATATTTTTTCAGGGACGATAGAGTAGACCACAACATAGACAAAGTTTTGGCTGATAAGGACTAATAAGGCATGGGGAAAAAAAGAAGTGCCATGGCACCAGCCCAGGATCTCTCCCACCAATGAAGAATGCAAAACAACCATAAATTGATGAGCACTTTGCTGACAAAAAGTAAAGTAAAAATACCCCCCTTTCATTTCCAACAATCTGGAGAGGTTAGAACGGGACCGGCAAAGAGATTTAACAAAACAGACTTTCCTGATCTGCGGGGAGGGGAGCAAAATGACAACCAGCTTTTTCACAAACAAATCCAGCTACAGCCAGTATGGAGACCGAGCTAAAGTCTAAAAAGTTTAACAACAAACTAATCCAGAGTGTGGAGAATTTACTGTGGGAGAATACAACAGAGTTTATGGCAAAGCAATGCCTTACAGCACAACCGTTTGTTTCAATATTTGAGCAACTAATTCAACATGATGCAGAGACACTGAAAAAAGATATAGTGGTTTTTCTGCAAGAACAACATCGAGCCACAGTCACTAAAGTCCATACAGCAGACTGGGAAATAAGGAAGAGGAAAAAGAGCAAAGACCCAGGGAAACAGTTAAAGAGCCTGCTAAAAAGTGTCAGCCCACTCGGAAAAACAGTCCTCCACATAAGGCATCAAAAGGAGGAGGTTATTAATAGAGAAGTTTCTCTACAATTACAGCAATCACATCACTCACTATAAACACATCAGATTGTGCTTAGAATTAATCATGGACGCTGGATTACCAAGAGTGCTATACTAGATTCCCTAAACCAGCTTCTTCACTGTCACTGGGTGCAGATTGATCCCCGTGCTGTAGCTTCCTGAGGCCCCAAATTGGAAGAGGATACTTCTATCTTTCAAACAGTCGACCATACCACATGAAGGCATATCTAGCCTCCTTTCAAATCTTTCCCGTCAGAGTTTTCTGTGAGGAAAGGGTTAAACCCTTAATTGCTAACATGCGAGCTCCCAAAGTTGCTGTCTCTTCTGCATTCTCAACTTTGGAAAAGAGAAAGGAAGAAAGTGGGAGTAAGCCAGTCTTGTCCAGCGAAGATGTACTTAGCAGCACAGAAACCAGTCTCATTCATGCTTTTGGCAAGATAACACTCTATTCAAACTAGAAAATTTAAAGAAATTGGAGATAATTGACACAGCTGAACAGCTGATCTGGTTTCCCCTATAATTGCCCAGGGGACAAGGATTTACATTAATATGAGAGCATGGAAAACAGAAGCCAAGACGCACAGGGGCCATTAGAAATATATACTCATGTTCCCCAGGGTCTGAAAAGCCTAAAACACATTATATTTTCAAATCCGAGAGTTCCCTGTGGAGTTAGACCAAGCTGTATCTCAGAATTACCAGTAAGACTCAATTCAGCCAGAAAACTTAACTTCTGACACATTCAGATTTGCAAAAAAACACACATATTCATGTTTCCCAGGTTCTGAAAAGCCCAGAACATATTCAATTTTCAAATCCGATGTTTCCCTTCAGTGTTAGACCAAGCATTATCTCAAATTGATTTTTTGGCTGAATTGAGTCCTACTGGTAATTGTCTAAATCATCAGTGTCTGTCGCTTGCTGGCCGCGCCCCTCACACGCCAAACGTTCATCAGATGACCCCCTCTTTCTCCCTTATCACTCATTTTTTCCTTCGCGTCTTGCAACCGGAGCGGGCTGCGTGGATGTAGCGTGCGAGGGGTTCCTTCTGAGTGGACCGGGGCAGCACGAGTGGGGATCGCGGGATGGGATCGCAGCACGGGGGCCGCGGGCCTCGGTTGTGGAGGAGTCTGCAACGGGTCCACAACGGGCAGACGACCTGGTCTACCGGGAAGTTCAGGCAGCCTCGGGTGGGACCGGTTTATCGGGACCTTGGCCAGACTAGAGTCTCTTTTTCTGTTTCCCTGCCATGATGGATGTACGGGATCCCATCATGGGGGCCGCAGGCCTGGGTCAGGGACCTCCACCGTCACCTCGGTGCCCGCGACAGGCCCCAGGGGTGTCCGCTACTGGCAGACGGCCCAGTCTACCGGGACTCAGAATTGGTGTTAGGACCGAAATCAGGTAGAAATCTTTACTTTTGAGAGGTCAGATTTACAAAAGAAACACATATTCATGTACCGAGCTTTCCCTTTGGTGTTAGACCAAGCTTTATATCAGAATGGATTTTTGGGCTGAACTACCAAGCTTTATATTAGAATGGATTTTGGGGCTGTCAGAAGTTACGTTTTCTGGCTGAATTGACTCTACTGGTAATTCGGAAATACATCTTGGTCTAACTCTTCAGGGAAAGCTCGGATTTGAAAATTGAATGCGTTTGGCGCTTTTCAGAACCTGTGGAACACGAATATGTGTTCTTTTGCAAATCTGAGTTCTGTGTCAGAAGTTAACTTTTCTGGCTGAATTGTCCTACTGGTAATTCTGAAATATACCTTGGTCTAACTCCTCAGAGAAAGTTCGGATTTCAAAATTGAATGTCTTATGGCTTTTCAGACCAAGGGGATCATGAATATATGTTTCCTTGCAAATTTGAGCTCTGTGTCAGAAGGTAAGTTTTCTGGCTGAGTTGAGTCCTCCAGGTAAAATATTCATGACTTAGAGCTTCTGAAAAGCGCCAAACACATTCAATTTTAAAATCCGAGCTTTCCCTGAGGAGCTAGACCAACCTGGATCAAAGAATTACCAGTACGAGTCAATTCAGCCATAACTTCTGACACAGAGCTCAGATTTGCAAATGAAACAGATATTCAAGTACCGAGCTTTCCCTTCGGTGTTAGACCACGCTTTATCTCAGAATTAATTTTTATAGCTGAATTGACTATTACTAGTAATTGTGAGATGCAGCTTGGTCTAACTCCTCAGGGAAAGCTCGGATTTGAATATTGAATGAGGTTTGGGCCTTTCAGACCCATGGCAACATTAATATGTGTTTCCTTGCAAATTGAGCTCTGTGTCAGAAGTTAGGTTTTCTGGCTGAATGTTTCCCAGATTCTGAAAAGCCCAAAACACATTTTCAAATCCGAGCTTTCCCTTCGGTGTTGGACCAAGCTTTAGCTCAGAATTGGCGGTAGGACTCAATTCAGTTAGAACACTTTTGACACAGAGCTCAGATTTGCAAAAGAAACACATAATCATGTTTTTTCCCAGGTTCTGAAAATCCCAAAACGCATTCAATTTTCAAATCCGAGGTTTCCCTGAGGAATTAGACCAAGCAGCATCTAGAATTACCAGTAAAAGTCAATTCAGCCAGAAAATTTAATTTCTGACACAGAGCTCAGATTTGCAAATGAAACAGATATTCATGTACCGAGCTTTCCCTTCAGTGTTAGACCAAGCTTTATATCAGAATGGATTTTTGGGCTGAACTGAGTCCTACTGGAAATTCTGAGGACCAGCTTGGTCAACACTTCAGAGAAAGCTCGAATTAGAAAATTGAATGTGTTTTGGGCTTTTCAGAACCTGGGAAACATGACTATGTGTTTCCTTGCAAATCTCAGCTCTGTGTCAGAAGTTAAGTTTTCTGGCTAAGGTGAGTCCTATGGTAACATATTCATGTTTCCCAGGTTCTGAAAATCCTCAAAGACATTCAATTTAAAATCCGAGCTTTCCCTGAGGAGTTAGACCAAGCTGGATCAAACAATTACCAGTACGAATCAATTTAGCCAGAAAATGTAATTTCTGACACAGAACTCAGATTTGCAAGGAAACACATAGTCTTTGTTTTATTGTTTGTTTTATTAGATTTATATACCGCCCTACTCCCAAAGGACTCAGGGTGGTGAACAGGCACAAAATAAAATACATAGATAGAAAAGTTAAAAAACATAATTAAAACCAGATTAAATAATTTACCCCGAGACAATTAAAAATCCCAATAATTTAAAACAGATTAAAATTTTGATTTAAAAGAATTTTAAAACAGGGGAGAAAATTAGGCCAGGCCGGCTTGCTTGTCTTAAGAGCATGGCAGAAAGTGCGCAGATCCGGGATCCTCCGTATCTCTGGGAGGAGCTCATTCCAGATAGTGGGTGCCCCCACAGAGAAAGCCCTCCCCCTGGGGGCCGTGAGTCGATATTGTTTAGCTGACGGCACCCGGAGGAGCCTCTCTCTATGAGAGCGTACTGGCCGGTGGAAGGCTGCTTGTGATAGTAGGAGGTCCTGTAAATAACCAGGTCCTAAGCCATGGAGCGCTCTAAAGGTGGTAACTAAAACCTTGAAGCGCATCCGGAAGACCACCGGGAGCCAGTGCAGCTCGCACAGGAGAGGTGTCACACGGGAGCGCCATGTTGCTCCCATAACCACCCATGTGGCCGCACTCTTCACCAGTTGGAGCCTCCGGGTGCTCCTCAAGGTGAGCCCCATGTAGAGAGTGTTACAGTAGTCCAGGCGGGAAGTGACGAGGGCATGAGTGACTGTGTGTAGAGATTCCCAATCCAGAAACACACAGTCATGTTTCCCAGGTTCTGAAAAGCCCAAAACACATTCAATTTAAAATCCGAGTTTCCCTGAGGAGTTAGACCAAAGTGTATCTCAGAACTGGCAGTAGGGCTCAATTCAGCCAGAAAACGTAACTTTTGAAACAGAGCACAGATTTGCAGAAGAAACACATATTCATGTTCCCCATGGTCTGAAAAGCGCAAAAACACATTCAATTTTCAAGCATGAGCTTTCCCTGAGAAGTTAGACAATGCTGTATCAGAATTACCAGTAGGTCTCAATTCACCCAGGAAATGTAACTTCAAATGAAACAGATATTCATGTACAGTTGTTAGACCAAGCTTTATCTCAGAATTGATTTTGTGGCTGAATTGGCTTTTACAGGTAATTCTGAGATGCAGCTTGGTCTAACTCCTCAGGGAAAGCTGAGATTTGAAAATTGAATTGGTTTTAGCGCTTTTCAGAAGCTGGCAACACGAGTATTTGTATTTTTGCAAATCTGTGATCTGTGGCAGGTTAAAATTCCACTTGAATTGAGTCATACGGGTAACATATTCATGTTTCCCACATTCAGCCAGTAAACTTAACATCCAGCATAGAGCTCAGATTTGCAAATAAGACAGATATTCATTTACCGAGCTTTGCCTTCTGTGTAAGACCCAGCTGTATATCAGAATGGATTTTTGGGCTGAACTACTGGAAATTCTGAGGACCAGCTTGGTCTAGAAAATTTAAAGTGTTTTGGGCTTCTCAGACATATGGGAATATGAATATGTATTTCCGTGCAAATCTGAGTTCTGTGTCAGAAGTTACGTTTTATGGCTGAATTGACTCTACTGGTAATTCGGAGATACATCTTGGTCTAACTCCTCAGAGAAAGCTCGGATTTGAAAATTGAATGTGTTATGGCTTTTCAGACCCAGGGGAACATGAATATGTGTTTCCTTGCAAATCTGAGCTCTGTATCAGAAGTTAAGTTTTCTGGCTGAGTTGATTCCTACGGGTAACATATTCATGTTTCCGAGGTTCTGAAAAGCGCCAAACACGTTCAATTTTAAAATCCGAGCTTTCCTTGAGGAGTTAGACCAAGGTGGATCTCACAAATGGCAGTAGGACACAATTCAGCGAAAAAACGTAACTCTTGACATAGAACACAGATTTGCAAAAGAAACACATATTCATGTTCCTCACAGTATGAAAAAGGGCAAAAACACATACAATTTTCAAGTACGAGCTTTCCCTGAGGAGTTAAACTGTATCGTTCAATTGGCAGTAGGACTCAATTCAGCCAGAAAACATAACTTTTGACAGAGAAGTTAGATTTGGAAACGAAACACATATTCATGTTCCCCACGGTCTGAAAAGCCCAAAACACAATTAATTGTCAACTACGAGCTTTCCCTGAGGCGTTAGACCCAAAGTTTATCTCAGAACTGGCAGTAGGGCTCAATTCCGCCAGAAAATGTAACTTTTGAAACAGAGCTCAGATTTGCAGAAGAAACACATATTCAAGTTCCGCATGCTGTGAAAAGCGCAAAAACACATTCAATTTTCAAATGGAAGGTTTTCTTGAGGAGTTAGGCCAAAGTGTATCTCAGAACTGGTAGTAGGGCTCAATTCAGCCAGAAAACGTAACTTTTGACACAGAGCTCAGATTTGACGGAACACATATTCATGTTCCCACGGTCTGAAAAGCGCAAAAACACATTCAATTCTCAAGTACGAGCTTTCCCTGACGAGTTAGACCAAAGTGTATCTCAGAACTGTCAGTAGGGCTCAATTCAGCCAGAAAACATAACTTTTAAGACAGAGTTAAGATTTGCAAATAAAACATATATTCGTGTTCCGCACGGTGTGAAAAGCGCAAAAACACATTGGATTTTCAAATGGAAGGTTTTCTTGAGGACCAATCCGTATCTCAGAATTGGCAGGAGGACTCAATTCAGCCAGGAAACAACTTTTGACAGAGAGTTCAGCTTTGCAGAATAAACAGGTATTCATGTTCCCCACGGTCTAAAAAGCGCAAAAACACATTCAAAGTACAAGCGTTCCCTGAGGAGTTAGACCAAAGTGTATCTCAGAACTGGCAGTAGGGCTCAATTCAGCCAGAAAACGTAACTTTTGACACAGAGCTCAGATTTGCAGAAGAAACACATATTCATGTTCTGCATGGTGTGAAAAGCGCAAAAGCACATTCAATTTTCAAATGGAAGGTTTTCTTGAGGAGTTACACCAAAGTGTATCTCAGAATTGGCAATAGGGCTCAATTTAGCCAGAAAACGTAACTTTTGACACAGAGCTCAGATTTGCAGAAGAAACACAAATTCACGAAAAGCAAACAAAACATTCAATTTTCAAGTACGAGCTTTCCCTGAGGAGTTAGACCAAAGTGTATCTCAGAACTGGCAGTAGGGCTCAATTCAGCAAGAGAAAGTAACTTTTGACACAGAGCTCAGATTTGCAGAAGAAACACTTATTCACGTTCTGCACGGTGTGAAAACCGCAAAAACACATTCAACTTTCAAATAGAAGGTTTTCTTGAGAAGTTCTACCAATCCGTATCTCAGAATTGGCAGTTGGGCTCAATTCAGCCAGAAAACGTAACTTTTGACACAGAGCTCAGATTTGCAGAAGAAACACATATTCATGTTCCGCATGGTGTGAAAAGCGCAAAAACATTCAATTTTCAAATGGAAAGTTTTCTTGAGCAGTTAGTCCAATCCATATCTCAGAATAGTCAGGAGGACTCAATTCAGCCAGAAAACTTATCTTTTGACAGAGAGTTCAGATTTGCAGAATAAACACATGTTTCCCGCAGTCTGAAAAGCACAAAAACATTCAATTTTCAAGTACGGGGTTTCCCTGACTAGTCAGACCAAAGTATATCTCAGAATTGGCAGGAGGACTCAATTCCGCCAGAAAATGCAACGTTTGACACAGAGCTCAGATTTGCAGAAGAAACACATATTCATGTTCCCCACAGTCTGAAAAGGGCAAAACACATTCAGTTCTCAAGTACGAGCTTTCCCTGAGGAGTTAGATCAAAGTATATCTCAGAATTGGCAGTAGGGCTCAATTCAGCCAGAAAAGGTAACTTTTGACACAGAGCTCAGATTTGCAGAAGAAACACATATTCATGTTCTGCACGGTGTGAAAAGCGCAAAAACACATTCAATTTTCAAATGGAAGGTTTTCTTGAAGAGTTACACCAAAGTGTATCTCAGAATTGGCAATAGGGCTCAATTTAGCCAGAAAACGTAACTTTTCACAGAGTTAAGATTCGCAAATATAATACGTATTCATGTTCCGCACGGTGTGAAAAGCGCAAAAGCACATTGAATTTTCAAATGGAAGGTTTTCTTTTCTTTTTTTTAAATAATCTTTATTTACATTTCAGTTAAAAAGAAAAAACAACAAAACATAAAGTGACACACAAAAAACAATACAACAATAAACATACGTACTTCCATATAGTACCTTAATGAACAAATATTCGGTACTATAGCTCTAAATTATATTCCGGAGAAGACAGAACATCTTATGTTTCTTAAAACATCACAGGTCTATCCAACCACACTTATCCTATATAATAGAAATTTCTCATTAAATGCCATTCCTTATCTAATGTGGGTTATAATTTCCTCTTTTCTAAAGGTAAACACCAACAAGGTGTTTTAATGTAATATTTTTTACTGACTTTTTCCCAATTTCGGATTAAAATCTTTCTTGTATAATGTTGGACAAACCATTTACTCTGTGGGGTATTCTCACGCCAGAGTGCCTTATCCCAACCCTGTTGTATATCAAAACCTTCTATTTTAAGGAGACGATTATTACATTAAGTAAGTTAATAAGTAAGTTAATAAAGCAGCTGAATAATAATTCTCCCAAAGACTCCTCTTTCTCTTACTTCTTGTATCATCTTTCTTTTGATCCGCGGTTTCTTCCCCTGCCAAACAAATTTCGATATTATTTGATTCAACTCCGTAAAAAATTTTTTAGATAAACTCACTGGTGCAGTCTGAAATAAAAAGTTGAACTTCGGTAAAACATAGGATTTCACTGTTGTTACTCATCCTAGTAGTGAGAGTTGTATTTTACCCCATCTATCTAAATCTTTTTTAATTTGAATTAGTAATTTATTGTAATTGTCCTCCTGTACAAATGGAACGTTTTCTTGAGGACCAATCCGTATCTCAGAATTTGCAGAAGAAACACATATTCATGTTCTGCACGGTATGAAAAGCGCAAAAACACATTCAATTTTCAAATGGAATCTTACCCTGAGGAGTTAGACCAATCCGTATCTCAGAATTGGCAGGAGGACTCAATTCAAGCCAGGAAACGAAACTTTTGACACAGAACTCAGATTTGCAGAGGAAACACATATTCATGTTCCCCATGGTCTGAAAAGCCCAAAACACATTCAATTTGAAATGGAAGCTTTCCCTGAGGATTTAGACCAATCCGTATCTCAGAATTGGCAGGAGGACTCAATTCAGCCAGAAAACTTGTTTTGACAGAGAGCTTAGATTTGCAAAAGACATACCTATGTTCCCCACATTCTGAAAAGTGCAAAAACACATTCAATTTTCAAGTACGAGTTTTCCCTGAGGAGTTAGACCAAAGTGTATCTCAGAACTGGCAGTAGGGCTCAATTCAGCCAGAAAACGTGAGCTCAGATTTGCAGAAGAAACACATATTCATGTTCCGCATGGTGTGAAAAGCTCAAAAACACATTCAATTTTCAAGTACGAGCTTTCCCTGAGGAGATAGACCAAGGTGTACCTCAGAATTGGCAGTTGGGCTCAATTCAGCCAGAAAATGTGAGCTCAGATTTGCAGAAGAAACACATATTCATGTTCCCAACGGTCTGAAAAGCGCAAAACACATTCATTTTTCAAGTACGAGCTTTCCCTGAGGAGTTAAACCAAGCTTTATATGAGAATGGATTTTTGGGCTGAACTACTGGAAATTCTAAGGACCAGCTTGGTCTAACAGGGAAAGCTCGGATTAGAAAATTGAATGTGTTTTGGGCTTCTCAGACATACGGGAATATGAATACAGTATGTATTTCAGTGCAAATCTGAGCTCTGTCTCAGAAGTTAAGTTTTCTGGCTGAATTGTCTCTACTGGTAATTCGGAGAAACATCTTGGTCTAACTCCTCAGGGAAAGCTCGTACTTGAAAATTGAATGTGTTTGACACTTTAGACCAAGCTGCATCTCAGAATTACCAATAGAGTCAATTCAGCCAGAAAACTTAAGTTCTGACACAGAGCTCAGATTTGCAAATGAAACACATATTCATGTTCCCCGTCTGAAAAGCTCAAAACACATTCGATTTAAAATCCGAGTTCTCCCTGAGGAGTTAGACCAAGGTATATCTCAGAATTACCAGTAGATCTCAATTCACCCAGGAAACGTAACTTCTGACACAGAGCTCAGATTTCAAAATAAAACATATTCATGTACCAAGCTTTCCCTTCGGTGTTAGACCAAACTTTATATCAGAATGGATTTTTTTGGCTGAATTGAACTGGTAATTTGGAGGAACTGCTTTGTCTAACACCGGAGGGAAAGCTCATATTTGAAAATTGAATGTCTTTTTCGCTTTTCAGAACCTGGGGAACACGAATAAGTCTTTTTTTTTTTTTTTGCAATCTGAGCTCTTTCAGAAATTAAATTTCTGTTTCAGAAATTAAATTTTCTGGCTGAATTGAATCCTACTGGTCATTCTGAGATATACTTTGGTATAACTCCTCAGAGAAAGATCGGATTTGAATATTGAATGTGTTTTTGGCTTTTCATAACCAGGGAAACTTGTTTCCTTGCAAATCTGAGCTCTTAGTGAGAAGTTATGTTTTCTGGCTGAATTGAGTTCTATGGGTAACATATTCAGGTACTGAAATGCTGAAAACACATTCAATTTTTAATCCGAGATTTCCCTGAGGTGTTAGACCAAGCTTTATCTCCGAAATGGCGATAGGACTCAATTCACTTTTGACACAGATTTGCAAAGAAACACATATTCATGTTTCCTAGGGTCTCAGAATTACCAGTAAAAGTCAATTCAGCCAGAAAACTTAACCTGACGCAGAGCTCAGACTTGCAAATGAAACAGATATTCATGTATCGAGCTTTCCCTGTGGAGTTGGTCCAAACTTTATCTCAGAATTAATTTTTTAGTTGAATTGAGTCCTACTGGTAATTCTGAGGACCAGCTTGGTCTAACACCTCAGGGGAAGCTCGGATTTGAAAGTTGAATGTGTTTTGGGCTTTTCAGAACCTGGGAAACATGAATATGTTACCACTAGGACTCAATTCAGCCAGAAAACATAATTTCTGACACAGAGCTCAGATTTGAATGAACACATTATTCCCGTATGTCTGAGAAGCCCAAAACATTCAATTTTCTAATCTGAGCTTTCCCTTCAGTGTTAGACCGAGCTTTATCCCAGAATTGATTTTTTTAGCTGAATTGAGTCCTAGTCGTAATTCTGAGGACCAGCTTGGTCTAACATCTGAGGGAAAGCTCGGCTTTGTAAATTGAATGCGTTTTGGGCTCTTCAGAAGCTGGGAACATGAATATGTGTTTCCTTGCAAATCTGAGCTCTTTGTCAGAAGTTAAATTTTCTGCCTGAATTGAGTCCTTGTGGTAACATATTCATGTTTCCAGGTTCTGAAAAGCCCAAAACACATTTTCAAATCCGAGCTTTCCCTTCGGTGTTAGACCAAGCTTTATCTCATAATTGGCGGTAGGATTCAATTCAGGCAGAAATCTTCACATCAAACAGGATGGCCTGCCGCGAGCCCCGGCCTCTCCTCAGTGTCTGTTGCTCACTCGCCGCGACCCTCACACGCCAAACAGCCATCGGATGACCCCCTCTTTCTACCTTATCATTCGTTTCTTCCTTCACATCTCGTGACCAGAGTGGGCCACGATGCAGACGCGGCCATGCTGTTCTGCTGGGCGTCGACCAGGCGGATGAACCCCACCACTCCCTGCTCGTCCCGTCGGCGGGACTGGTTGACCAGAGTCTCCGTTTCTGTTTCCCTGCCGTGCGAGTGGTTCCTTCTGAGTGGACCGGGGCAGGATGGCTCCAGTTTGGTCCCGGTGGCAGAGTGCGGAGACCGGGGCGGCGCAAGTAGGGATTGCGGGACAGGTTCTCAGCTGAGGGTCGCAGCTCTCAGTCATGGAGGAGTCTGCGATGGGTCCGTGACAGGCAGACGGCCCGGTAGCCGCCGAAGCTGCACGGAGGATCGGAGCTGGCGAAGGAGTGGGCCGGTGACGGTACAAGCCAAGCGTCAGCAGGGGCTGACTTCGGGTCACCCGCTCCACCACATGGTGGGTCTGGAGGGGAGAACGCGGCACTTGTGGCAGTTGGGGCAGGGAGCGGGAAGGCCTTCGGAGGCCTTCCCCACCAGGCCCTTCGGAGGTGTCTCTGGGAGGGTGGGGGCTTGAGGTGGCGCTAGAGAAAAAGTCGCACCCTCAGAGAGGCGTGTGAACGCCGGTGGTGGACCTGCGGCTCTGGGAGGCCGAGGCCCCCGGCAATGCGCGAGCTGCTCCACAGCAGAGGATGGCTGCGACCTGTGCCCTGGGGAGGCGCGGGGCCGATGGCATGCCATGGTTTGAGTATGGAGGAGGATCTGCTCCCCCGGTTACGCTTCGAGGGTCACCGAGGTGGGGAGGCGTCCGCTCTGCCTGAACACCAGGCCTTGGAGGACCGGCCCGCGGAGGTCCCTCCCCAATCGATCGGGAGATAGGTGGGAAGGAGGACTGGTCCGACCGCTCGTCGTCTGCCTGCCAAATGAGAGTGGCCCGGCACAGCGCGGTCGGCTTGCCGGTGGTCGAGGACCTGGTAGACCGGTGCTCCTATGAGTTCTGAAAACCCAGTTGCCAGAAATCTCTGCGCATGTGGCGGACCCAGCCTTTGGATCCCTGACGCCGTGGGGCTTTCCAGCTGTGGTGGCCGGGGAACGCCGGGACTCTTGGATGCTGATGCCGCCCCGACCCACTGACTCTGTCTCCTTGCCGCCTTCCGAGTAGACCAGGGCGGGACGGCTCCACTTTGGTTCCGGCGAGCCCTGGCCAGGGAAAGATGCCAGTCTATTGCGCTGGAATGCAGTGATCCTGGCAGCGCAGAACTGGATCCCTGCTCAAGAGCCATGGGCCTCGGTTGGGGACCTCTGCTGTCGCCTTGGTGCCCTGGCCGGGCCCGGGGGCATCCGCGGTGGTCAGATGGTCTACCAGGATGCGGACGGGACCGGTTGACCGGAGTCTCCGTTTCTATTTTCCTGCCTTGATATAGCACGCGAGGGGTTCCTTCTGAGTGGACTGGGGCAGGACAGCTCCACTTTGGTCCCAGTGGCAGAGTGTGGACCGGGGCAGCACAAGCGGGGGCCGTGGGCCTCGGTCATGGAGGAGTCCGCAACGGGTCCGGCCCGGTCTACCAGGACACTCGGGGGGCCTCGGGCAGGACCGATTTCCCGGCCATGATGGATGTTCGGGATCCTGGCTTGGGGGCCATGTGCCTCAGTCAAGGACCTCTGCCGTTGCCTTGGTGCCCGGGTCGGGCTCCAGGGGTGTCCACGATGGGCAGACAGCCTGGTCTACTGGGACGCGGGCAGGACTGGTTTACCAGGGCCTCTGCCGGACTAGTCTCTCTGTTTCTATTTCCCTGCCATGATAGATTCTGGGTTCAGTTCCAAGTGGGGAAAAAAGACACTGGAAATATGGAGACTGCTTGAAGCCGAAAACACCAGCCTGAAGATGACGAGTGGGATATATATGCAACTCTTGGTGTATTTGGGTATGTAAGATTGAGAGTATCTTGGCAATGTTTTGACGAGGTCCCACTCGTCATCTTCCGGCTGGTGCCTTTGGCTTCATGCCTTTGCGAGCAAAGCGTGATCAGAGCTGCCGTCTCTCTATAAATACTGGTAGGGAGGTGTGGGGTGCTGGCTTTGTTGCTGTGAGCGGGTTGGTTGCATGTTTAGTTTTTTTTTTTAGTTTTTATTGAATTTCTATACCGCCCTACTCCCGAAGGACTCAGGGCGGTGCACAGCCATAAAATAAAACACATAGATATACAAAATTTAAAATCGAATAAAATGAATTAAATAAATTTGGCTGAATTGATACCCATAATTTAAAATACCCATATTTTAAAATACAGTAAAAAATTAAAATTTACACTTAAAAGGGAGAAGATTTAGGTGAGGCCAGCTTGATGAAATAAAAGCGTCTTCAGCTCGCGGCGGAAGGTGCGCAGATCCGGAATCCTCCGTATCTCTGGGGGGAACTCATTCCAGATCGTCGGTGCCACCACAGAGAAGGCTCTCCCCCTAGGGGCCGACAGCCGACATTGTTTGGCCGACGGCACCAGGAGGAGCCCCTCTCTGTGGGAGCGTACTGGTCGGTGGGAGGCTATTGATGGTAGTAGGCGGTCCCGTAAGTAACCAGGTCCTAACCCATGGAGCGCTTTAAAGGTGGTAACCAGAACCTTGAAGTGCACCCGGAAGACCACCAGGAGCCAGTGCAGCTCGCGCAGGAGAGGTGTTACATGGGAGCTCCACGTTGCTCCCATAACCACCCGCGCGGCCGCACTCTGCGCCAGTTGGAGCCTCCGGGTGCACCTCAAGGGGAGCCCCATGTAGAGAGTGTTACAATAGTCCAGACGAGAGGTGACGAGGGCATGAATGACTGTGCGTAACGAGTCCCGATCCAGAAAGGGACGCAACTGGCGAATCAGGCGAACCTGATAAAAAATCCTCCCGGTCATGGCCGTCAAGTGCTCTTCTAAAGACAGCCGTGAATCCAGGAGGACGCCCAAGTTCGAGCCCTTTCCATGGGGGCCAATGATTCGCCCCCAATAGCCAGCGATGGCGCCAGCTGACTATATCGGGACGTCGGAAACCGCAGCCACTCGGTCTTGGATGGGTTGAGCCTGAGCCCGTTTCTCCCCATCCAGATCCGTACAGCCTCCAGGCACTGGGACATCACTTCAAGGGCATCGTTGGGGTGGTCCGGGGTGGAGATGTACAGCTGGGTGTCATCAGCGTACTTCACCCCGAAACCACGGATGATCTCGCCCAGCGGCTTCACATAAATGTTGAACAAAAGGGGCGAGAGAACCGATCCCTGCGGCACCCCACATATAAGGGGCCTCGGGGTCGATCTCTGCCCCCCTGTCAACACAGACTGCGACCGGTCAGAGAGAAAGGAGGAGAACCACCGTAAAACGGTGCCTCCCACCTCCAATCCTTCCAGCCGGTGCAGCATGATACCATGGTCGATGGTATCAAAAGCCGCTGAGAGGTCTAACAGGACCAGGACAGAGGAACAACCCCTGTCCCGAGCCCTCCAGAGATCATCAACCAACGCGACCAATGACGTTCCGTGCTGTACCTAGGCCTGAAGCCCGACTGGAACGGATCTAGATACGACGCTTCATCCAGGTACTGGGGAAGCTGTCGCGCAACCACACTCTCAACAACCTTCACAACGAAGCAAAGGTTGGAGACTGGACGATAATTAGCCAATACTGCCGGGTCCAGGGAAGGCTTCTTGAGGAGGGGCCTTACCACCGCCTCTTTCAGGGCGGCGGGGAAGACACCCTCACCCAACGAAGCATTTATAATCCCCTGGAGCCAGCCTCGCGTCACCTCCCGGGAAGCCAGCACTAACCAGGAGGGACACGGGTCCAACAAACATGTGGTCGCGTTCAATCTACCCAGAATCCTGTCCATGTCATCTGGGGTCACAGGATCAAACTCATCCCAGATAACAGTCTCAAGACCTGCCTCCGTCACCCTCGCTGGATCTATCCCGTCAGAGTCCAGACCTACCCGAATCTGAGTGATTTTGTCATACAGATACTGAACAAAATCCTCGGCTCTTCCCTCCAAGGGGTCCTCCCGCGCTTCCTGGTGGAGCAGGGAGCAGGTCACCCTAAACAGGGCGGCCGGGCGATTATCTGATGATGCAATAAGAGCAGTAAAATGAGTACATTTTGCTGCTTTTATCGCCACTAGGTAACTCCTAATATGAGATCTTACCAGTGTTCGGTCAGATTCAGAAAGACTAGCCCTCCAACAGCTCTCTAGGCGTCTTTTCTGGCGCTTCATCTCCCTCAGCTCCTCGGTAAACCAAGGAGCCAGGCGAGATCGGCGCCAGGTCAGAGGCCGCAAAGGCACGACTCGGTCCAGGGCTCCAGCAGCCGCCCTATTCCAGGCGGCCACTAGGTCCCCAGATGAGGCGTGAGCCAGAACCTCCGGGATTGGCCCAAGATCCATCTGGAACCTATCAGGTTCCATCAGGCGCCTGGGGCGGTACCATCTTACCGGTTCCGCCTCCCTGCAGCGGGGTGCCGCAGTTCGAAGGTCAAGGCGAAGGAGCGAGTGATCTGACCATGACAAGGGCTCGATGACTATATCCCCTATCTCGAGATCACTCAACCACTGTCCAGAGACAAAAACCAAGGTGATGATATGATGTCACTGAATCGGTTGTGCCCCCCCCCGGGTTATTCTTACCTTTTATTTGGCCCCACCCCCAATCTGTTGCTGCCTCCTTAGTCCCAGCTAATGGCCAGAGGGAAAAAAACTGTTGCCCCGGGCCTCAAAGGGCCGCCCTACAGCTGATCAGTGTTAAAAGAAAACAAATAAGTAGACCGATGCCTGCAAAAATAAATGGGTAGACTCAGTGGTGGGATTCTACTTCGGTAGAACCGGTTGTTAAGTAGTTAAGTAGTTAAGCAGTTTGGAGAACTGGTCGTTAAAAGAAATCTCCTTTTGTTTTTTTTCACTTTACAGGGTTAATTCTCTAAGGATTAATTACAACATTTGGTGGTTTCCTAGCCTAATCTTTATTACAGAAACTGCCTCTCAGGCAGTATGCCTAGACTTACTATCACTTCCGGTTCTGGAGGCTATTTTTTTGCTTGACTTTCTTAAACGGGAAGGGTTGTTTTAAGCTTTTTACACCGCTGTTGGGAAGAAATACTCCCCTGTTGGAGTTCTTCCAGCCAGGGTGCAATCATCAGCACTTCGAAGAAATAATTGAATCCTTTTGTACATATGGACTACTCAGAGGGCTGAAAAAGTTATTTTTGACTGGTCCTCACACTTTTGACCAGTCCTCAAACTTACGACTGTCCTCACATTTTACATTTTTCGCCCTATCTTGTCACCATGGTGAAGCAGTTGTGAAATGAGTGACATGGTTGTTAAGAATGCTACAATGGGCATAAATGTGAGGATGGTCATAAGTGTGAGGACCAGTCAAAAGTGCGAGAACCTGTCAGAATTGACTTTTTTCAGCCCTCTGAGTAGTCCCTATACACAGTCATGGCCACCCGGCCACATGACCAGCTAGCCACGCCCACCCAGTCACATGACCTCCAAGCCCCACCCACAAAATAAGCCACGCCCACAGAACCGGTAGTAAAAAAAATTAGAACCCACCCCTGCCTGGCCATTAGTCATCCCTCAAACCACCTGCACTTAACCTGCCTCGCTGTGTCTGGATGAAACTGAATGGAATTAGATGTGGTATTGGAAGAAGTGCCTCTGCCTTGCATCGGTGGGGATGGAAAGATTCCTTTTGTTGTGATTGTGCCACTGATATGCAAACTTTTAAACATATTGTGCAAGATTGCTTGCTCATGATGTGCATTATCTGGTTCCTTAAAAAATCTGCACGAAGCAATGCTTAAAAACCAAGAAAGACATTTTATATTTATTTCTTGGGACAACAGAGTATACCACAAAGCCTTAATCTTCAGAAGAATGCTTAAAAAGAAAAAAAAAGGAAAACGCTCTGAAATCTTGGCTACTGTAATCACTCCTAGGCTAGAGGAACTTCAAGACTCAATTCTTCACCCAGGCCCTCAGCTGTGGAGGATGGGTATGACTGCAGATGGTGTGCCAGCTGTATCAGCCATTATTTAAAACTTTGTTCTTCACATCCATTGTTCTTATTTATACTGCATTTCACTTTTACATGTGATATTGTGAATGGCTCAGAGTCCTTCTGGAATCAGGCGGTATCTACATCAAATAAATAAGCTATTCTTTCTTCTAAAAGTCCATTTACACGTTGCCCTACAAATTTAAAACATTCTTTGCCTTCTCATTCTCTTTCTTGATTTTAATCAGTTATTCAGCACATTTACAGAATCAGCTTCTTACTGTAGGGTTTCCATCCAGAGGTCAAAATCCAATTCAAAATAAATTCAAACAACCCCAATTTTTTACCACCATAGAACAATTGTTGAGGAAGAGGAAGCTCAAAGCTGTCTTTCCCTTTTTCAGTACTACTATATTAATTTAGGACTGACCAATGAGGTTCGCCAATGCAACTTTCTGCAATAAGCAAAAATTTAGAGGTCAAAAATAAATCTGAAATTGTAAAAAAACAGCTTCAGCAAGTTATCACATCTAAACCTCAACCTGCCTTTTAAAACTGTACATATTTTAGCAAGTTGGAACACAACAGGAAATGAGATTTAAAGATTTGCTTGAAAAATAATCTCCCGCACAGTAATCCCAATGTAATATAATTTTAATTATCAAGATGTAATCTCACTGTATCATTTTATACAATTGTCATTAAGGAGAAAAAACACAGATAAAGCTCTGTGATAAATCTGCAGTTGCTTTCGAATTGTGTACGGGATGCACCCCATGGAGGCTGGCTATTGCACAGAATTCTTTTTCCTACAATCTTGGATTTTTTTTTTAAGAACCCTGTTTTCCAAAGCTTTTGCAGCGCTGCTTCCCCCTCTGCTTAAATGCATCAGGAAAACTGACACAGGATGGATTTGTGCAATCGGCCTGCCAAAATTATTGCTCACATTAGCATAAACACATTATGCTGATCAGAATGGGACATTTGTTGCATTTCATCTTTCATGTTCCAATAAGGCCAAAGTTCAGAAACTTTAAGCGAGTCCTCACCAACAAGAGTTAACAGCAATTTAGGTAAGACGCAGAATAAATTTCAGACAATTTCAAATCAAATCTTTAAAATTTTACTTAAAACATAATGCCTATGAACAGACAGATTGGTTTTCTCAGGCTGGGATTGCGGCGGCCGCCTATCACTGCCTCCGTGTACCCCATTTTTGGCCTCTGTGCATCCCGTTTTTCAAACAGACCAAAAACGGGACACACAGAGGCCAAAAACGGGATGCATGGAAGCCGAAAATGGGGCGTACGAAGGCGGCGATAGGTAGCGGCGGCAAACCCTGCAGCCTTGGACAGGTGATTGTCGGTATTCCGGGAGGCCAATCCAACCGCCAATCAGCTGCTCGTGCTAAATCAGGCTGTGCTGAAGCTGACCAGGCTGTTTACTGTTTGCTGCAAGGAGGCAAATTGCTGGGAGGTAGAAGGTTGAGGGCCAGCAGGTGGGCGGGGCTTCAGCAACATTCGCTCTATAAGACGCACAGACATTTCCACCCACTTTTTTGGGGGTGCATCATATAGTCCAAAAAAATATAGTAATTGTTCTCACTGTCATGAAATTTTTCCTTAGTTCTAAGGTTGCTTCTCACCTTGATTAGTTTCCTTCCATTGTTTCTTATCCTGCTCTTGAAAGGTCAAAGGCCACCTATCAAAACTGAGCAGATCTGATCCTGAAATAAAATGGATCACAAGGTTTTACAAGAAGGTATTGGCTAGTCCACAAACTTGGCAGGGATTCATTGAATATGTTTGCTTCATAATAGGGGAAAGATATTTGATACAACTAGATCTACAGATTCTAACTTTTTAATTTAATTAGATTTAAATAATTTAATTTGATTCTAATTTTTTTCCATTTAATCATGGATGCTGGAGATCTTAAAGAAAAAGTTGACCACTTGTCCAGGATGGAATAAAATCTGCTGCTTTGGGCAGGAGGTTGAACTAAAAGATCCCTCAGGGCCTTCCCAGCCCTATGAGTCTATGATTGTGATGGATTTGGAAGAATGCCTTGGGGGCAGGGGTGAAATCCAGCAGGTTCTGACAGGTTCTGGAGAACCGGTAGCAGAAATTTTGAGTAGTTCGGAGAACTGGCAAATACCACCTCTGTCTGGTCCCAGAGTGGGTGGGAATGGAGATTTTGCAATATCCTTCTCCCAGGAGTGGGGAGGGAATGGGGTTTTGCAGTATCCTTCCCCTGCCATGCTCACCAAGCCATGCCCACCAAACCACACCAAGCCCACCAAGCCACACCCACAGAACCAGTAGTAGTAAAGTAGTAGTACTACCCACAGTAGTAAAAAATTTGGATTTCACCACTGCTTGGGGTAATTATAGTTTATTTCATGTTCCCCAAGCAACAACAGTTGAGTGATCATGTGATGCCTGAATCAATAAGCAGAAGGAACATGCAGCTCTTTGGACAAATGAACACAATGTTCTTTTCATTCAAAGCCAAGCTAAGTTTACTGTTTTCCTCCTGATCTACTCAAATTATGAGAGATGTTTACATTAAAGAAGTACTGCTCTTAATCGTCCCTGGTATTATTCACAGACTATTCATACTTTAGGAAAATATCACATAGAAGAAAGCAGAAGATCAACGAAGCCTTTGTATTCCAAGAATGGTTGTTCTGAGAGTCATTGTTGACTCAGTTCTGTTGTGGTTGCAAGATTGGAACTGTGCCCTAATGGCCTTGCTTTCAAGACACTGTTGTGTTTTTTCTAAAACAACCTTCTTAACTTCACATCTTCAGTATGTGTTGGGACATTCTGGGATCCCAGCATATCTTCCCTATGTGAGGGAAAGCTTATCTGGAAAAAAAATCACCAGAATTAAAATGTGATCTACCTGTTTATGATATGAAAGAGTGTCACCTTAGATTTCATGGAGTAATGTAATTAGAAAACTACTACAGCAAGGAAGGGGTGTAGATAGAAGCTTACATTTTTGCATTTTTACTTAGAATACAGAATCATAGGGCTGGAAGGAACCTCAGAGGTCTTCTAATCTAACCTTCTGATCAAGGCAGAAGACCCTAGATCATTCCAGACAAATGACTGTCCAATCTCTTCTTGAAAACTTTCACTGACAGAGCACCCACAACTGAGAGAAACAAACCATTCCATTGATTAATTGTTCCCAATATCAGGAAATTTCTCCGTACTTGAGGTTGGATCTCTCTTTAATAAGCTTTCATCGCTTACTTCTTGTCCTGCCTTCATGAGATTGTCAATCCTCTCTTCTCTGTGAAAGCATCTCAAGTACTGGAAGACAGTCATTCTTTCGTCTTCATATTCAGAATAGTGTCCTACCAAGTCTCAATGAACTGGGTACCTAAGATCTCCACCACAAAATAAATCCATCCTAATCATCTTCCATGTTGATCTCACTGCTTCAGGTTGCAGTCCATGTGCTGGGACTGTGTGAGAAAGTCACTTCCAAGTTGGAAACTAACGTTCAGGAGATGCAAAAATGGATCTCTGTTTCATGCATTTTGCTGAGCAACCAAATTTTTCTTCCTTCTGATACACCATTGCTGGATTGTAGGCAGATACTACATATGAGACGCAAACTGGGCAATGCACCTCAAAAATAAATTGTCAGATTGCACTGGGTTGCACAGCAATGATGAACATGAGTTGAATATGAAAAAGCAAGGACACCAGCCTGGCCGCCAAATGTCTGCTCTATCCTGTTCCCCATAGCTACCTATGGTTGTGAAAGTTGGACCTTAAAAAATCAAGACAGGAAGAAAATCTACTCATTGTGGTGCTTCTGAAGGTTCCCAAGCATTCCTTGGACAGCAAAGGTGACTAGCTCTCCCCACATACAGTGCGACTCAGTATATACAGAGTCCAACATCTTTTAAATATTTCCCTCGATAAATTTAATTGTTTATAGGTATTTGCCAAGTGAATCTCTCTCCATATTCCAACTGTCTCTCTCTCAACATATTACAGTGTTGCCTTGTTAAAAAATGCAGAGAAGAGCAACTAAGATGATCAAAGGCCTGGAGACTAAAACATATGAAGAACAGCTGCAGGATTTGGGTTTGGCTAGTCTAAAGAAAAGAAGAATTAGGGGTTACATGATAACAGTATTCCAGTATTTGAGGGGCTACCACAAAGAAGAGGGGGTCAAATTCTCCAAAGCACCAGAAGGCCGGACAAGAAACAGTGGATGGAAACTAATCAAGGAGAGAAGCAACCTAGAACTAAGGAGAAACTTCCTAACAGTGAGGACAATTAACCAGTGGAACATCTTGCCACCAGAAATTGTGGGTGCTCCATCATTGGAGGTTTTTAAGAAGAGTCTAGACAGCCACCTGTCTGAAATGGTATACTGCTTGAGCAGGGGGCTGGACTAGAAGATATCCAAGGTCCCTTTCAGCTCATTCCTTCTAAAATACTCAACTGCTTTGAAACTTAGTCAATTTGATACTCAATGCATTTTGACCTGAATTTTTTTGTTCTGGTATTCATTGCTTGTTTTGATACTCAAATGTACAAGCTACAACTTGTCTGTGTGGGCTACCTTATGGGAAAAATTTCTTTGGTACTCATCACTTTTGGTACTCATCGCACTTCCAGGAATTAACTAATATTGAGTATCAAGGTGCCACTATATAGTAGAGAATAATACACTTGGAGAAGAAATTTGATCTGCACTTTCATAATATGTTTTCTGTTCCCATCATGGAGTTTTCACCCCATTTCAGGTATTTGCCAAGTAAATCAACTTCACCCACCCCTAGCTTCTATTGTATTTTACAAGCACATACCACATGTCCACTTAAGTTTGCTGTTTCCCAATCATAAATACAAGTATAAATCAGATGCTTTCAAAACTGTTCCTTCATTACTGTGGCAAAGAATGGTAAGTTGACCTGGGAAATCATAGTGATTTCAATTTGCACGTAACTGCCAGTCTTAATGGCTAACCTTGTTTTTTTTGGTTTGGGAGATAACCTATTACATTTTGCATGGCAATATTTATTTTACTTTGTTCTGCTGAATTCCGTGGTGCACTTTCCCTACCGCAACATTCTGTTACTGGGTCAGATAAACGTAATGGGAACAAGCAGCTGTGAGTAGGTGAACGTACCATTTGAAATGTTATAATTAGGGTTTGGAATGGGTAATACGATGGGCATCTCTTGTCCAGCAATGCTACAAAATGTTAATGCACATTCTTTTTCTTTGTTTCCAGCTAAGCAAAAATGACATCATTGACGTTGCTTTATGTGACATTAGTACTGGCTATTTTTTTCCCACCATGTTACGGGCAGGAGGGGAAATGTTCAGGGGCTCCAGGAATCCCAGGGACCCCAGGGACTAATGGGATACCTGGAAGAGATGGACGGGATGGCATGAAAGGGGATCCAGGACCACCAGGTACTGTATATATGTTCTACTCTTAAGAATAGAGAACGGGTCTGCAACTGATTCACATTACTCAAATTGTAGAGAACAGCAATGGATGGTAGTAGTGAAGCTTCCTTAAGTGATGAGGTTGGCTCAGTTGGCTATGACTGTAGAAATCTTGTGCCATCATTTTGCTAAAATGACAGTAAAATCAGAGTATGCCCACTGGGATTGATGGCTTCTTCCCTCTACAGTCTGAGCATGGATGAATACATTATTGCAACTAAAGGAGAGATGTTTCTCTGTGGTGAAATCCCACAACTGCACATATTTATATTATGAAGAAATAAAGAAGGTCTCCTGCGTGAGCAGGGGATTGGACTAGATGACCTCCAAGATCCTTTCCAACTCTGTTATTGTTATATCTAGAATATCTGAACTGTGGATTTCTAATCCTTCCAAGATCATTCTCTCTCTCTCTCTCTCTGATAGATAGGTGATTGATTGATTGATTGATTGATTGATTGATAGATAGATAGATGATAAATACAAAGAGAGAGAGAGAGAGACCATTCAGTTCTGAAGTGTTTGTTTCTTGAAAGTTATTCGCAGCCTTGAATTTATTCTTTATTTTAATTGCTGTCAATGCTTATTTATTTATTTATTTATTTAAAATAACGTCTTAATCTGTTTCTTTACAATAATAAAAAAATGAGTACACTCTACTTTCAACTTGCAATTCCTTGTTTCTTCCCAGGCCCCATGGGACCCCCCAATGGTTTGCCAGGTGCTCCTGGAAGAGATGGGCTTCCAGGATCAAGAGGGCTGAAAGGTGAAACAGGAGAGAAAGGAGACCATGGACCCCCTGGGCCAGAAGGTAGTTGGAGAATTATTGCCTTTGTTGTGATTTCAAGGCCCCACCAATTAATTGATCCCCCGCTAATATTATGTCACCAATATCATTATACCTGGCTGGGAGTATATCATTATGGCATTCTTGGTGTTCTCTAAACTTGGCTGTTTGCTTGCAAACATTTATGATGTAATCAGATAATGAAACTTTTGCAAGTGGAAGTAAGCATAGAGAGCACTGAGGACCCCACAGTTTTCCCCCTCCTTCTCTTCCTCCTCCTCTCCCTCCAGTCCACAAACCCCACCTCCTGCTAGCACAGATGATGTTATCTAGATTGGTAATGAAATCTGCAAGAAATCAACCAAGCTCAGACCCTATCATGGTCTCCATAGTTCAACCTTGAACTACAGTGATAGTTCTATTGAGTGTGTTACTAAAGCTGTACTTTGATACCATGGTTTTGAATAAGTGAAAAATAATTCAGAAAAGTGATTGGGAGTTCATGCAGATACAGCACCTCTTTGAGACTCACTAAAGGAGACCAACTTTTGAGAAGGGAAAAAAAGGGGATGAGACCACTGGTAAAAATTGTTCTAATGGCCATAGTTGTGGCAACACATTTTCAAACTCACGCAGAAATTTGGGGGAAAGTCAGACTGCTTTAATGGGTAGGAGAACAGGGCTAGGCTGTTCTTAATAAGAACAGTATGGGACAGTGCAAAAAAAAAAATCTCAAAATGATTTTTCAGTAATTGAGAAATGTAGGACCAAAGAAAGACACACTCAAGTCAAGCAGGGACAGAACAGAAGATAAAGGGAATTCAGCGCTACAGCTATGCTTCCTATGCTGACCAATTCAAAACAAAGGGTTATTTCCCCCAACACTCTGAATTCTGTCTGTTGAAAAAACTAGTTCCCTAAAGAAAAACATTAGGTAGTGGAAAACACTTTGTGTGAAACTAAGCCTATATAATAATTAAGTGTCCAATACTAACCATGAATGTGATCTCTCAAGTCAGGATCAACTCCTGATGGCATGACATACATATCTACTGTAGGTAGTTTTCTGTGACAATTTGCCACTGCCTTCTTCGAATATGTGGGTTTTAGTTTTGCTTTCTTCTCCAGGAAAATTATTAGGTAGCTCCTATCCAAGGATTAACTAAGTCTGACCCAGCTTCTCAGCTCAAATAAGGCTGGGATACTAAGTCAGAATATTGTCCAATCTCTGCTGAAGCAGGAGACCCTATGCTATTCTGGACAAACGGCTATTCTTCTTCAAAACCTCCAATGATTGAGCATCCACAACTTCTGGAGCAGTGGTGGGTTGTTACTGGTTTGCACTGGTTTGTGTGTACCATTGGCGGAAATTTGGTGAAGGTCGCCGAACTGGTAGCAATGGCTGGCTGGCCACACCCCGAACTAGTCCCCCGGTCACCATTCGCTTGCCCCAGCTACCATGTTCGTTGCCGCCATGTTCTTCGCGCATGCGCATCCCATTGCCTTGCAAGTCCAATGGGGTGCGCACGTGCAAAGAACATGGCGATGATGGAAGCAGTTTTTTCCAGCTCAGCTCAGGGCAACTGTGAGGAGCAAGAGGGGAAGCCAAGGTGCTCACCCCACAGCGGCCAACTTCATATGCTCTTGCTCCCATGCATGCTTTCCTGCTCCACTCCGGTGTGTGCAAGGAGTGTGAAGGGAGGCAGACATCGCGCCGAGAAGCTGAGAGCAAAAGTAGCAGCAGCAAGGGTGACAGGGGCGGGCGTGTGTGTGTGTGTGTATGTGTGTGTGTGATGTGTGTGTGTGTCCTTCTGTGGTCCCATCCCGGGTGACTGCCAGGGTTTCGTTGCCTCCTCTTTTCCTCAGAGGCGCGGTGTCTGCCTCCAAGTCTTTGTGGAGGGACACACACACACACACACACACACGCCCCTGTCGCCCCCGCTGCCGCTATTTTTCTTCTTGGTGCTCTTAAAGTTTATCTTGAAGAGCTGGAAGACATTTCCTTAGATCACCGCCAAACTAATTGTTGGGAGCGTCAGGCTAGCCCTGAATATAGGAGAAGTCTTGGGCAAAGACTCTTCCCAAAGTTCGGCCAAGTCTTCTCCTTCTTGGCCTCATATCACAGAGCAAACACGCAGAGTAGCACACACCTCATGGCACACACACCTCATGGTGTGTGTGTTTGCTCACACACATTAAGGCCGAGAAGGAGGAGAAGACTTGGCTGAACTTTTTAAGAACTTTGCCCAAGATTTCTTGTACATTCAGGGGCTAGCCTGACGCTCCCAACAATGAGTTTGGCAGCAATCTAAGGAAACGTTTTCCAGCTCTTCAAGATTGACTTTAAGAGCACCGAGAAGCCGAGAGCAAAAGTAGTAGGGGAGATGGGTGTGTGTCCCCCCGCAAGGACTCTGCGTCTCTGAGGAAAGGCCTGGCTGTCACCTGGGAGGGGACTGTGGAGGGACCCTTGCTGCTGCTACTTTTGCTCTTGGATTCTCGGCGCGGTGTCTGCCTCCCTTCACACTCTTTGTGCACGCCGGATCGGAGCGGGAAAGGACGCATGGGAGCAAGAGCGTGCGAAGTTGGCCGCTGTGGGGTGAGCGCCTTGGCTTCCCCTCTTGCTCCTCACAGTCGCCCTAAACTGAGACAGTGCAATTCTTTACTTGGGCAGCCCTGACGACCAAAGCAGCAACAAGCAGCGCCGCAACAGTGAGGTACAGTAAGATTTGGTGGTGCAGAAATTGTTCGGTAAAAAAATAGTGCATTTCTGAGGGGCTTCTGGCAAAAAACAAAAAAAACACCACAAAACAAAACCCAGGTTTGCAGCAACAGTTTGGAGTTTGTTAAATGTTCCTCTGCCCCAGCCATGCGTTTTCCAATCCGGGCTGCTTGGCAGACAGGCTTTTATTTTGTCAGCCCAAGGGGAGGGGAAGGTATGTGGGAAATCACCCTGTCTCTGCAGCATTGGTCATGTGACTGAGTGGGCGTGGCCAACTTGATGTCACTCAAAGCAAGGTGCTGCCCCACCTTGCCATGCCCACTCAGTCACATGACCACCAAGCCACTTCCATGGTCACTTGACCACCAAGTCATGGTCATCAAACAAGCCACACCCACAGAACTGGTAGTAAAAAATTTTGGAACCCACCCCTGTTCTGGAGGTAAGTCATTCCACTGATTAATTGTTCTCACTGGTAGGAAATTTCTCCTTAGTTCTAGGTTGCTTCTCTACATGATAAGCTTCCATTCATTTCTTCTTATCCTGCCTTCAGGGGCTTTTGGGAGTAGGTCGACCCCCTCTTCTTTGTGACAACCCCTCACATATTGGAAGACTACTATCATGTCATTCCTATTCCTTCATTAAACTTGACATAGCCAATTCCTGCAACTGTTTGCCATATATTTTAGCCTTCAGCTCCTTAATCATCTTCGTTGCTCTTTTTCTAGAATCTCTTTTTTTTATTAAAAAGTTTTATAGAAAAAAAGAATTCCCCCCCAATATTCCCCCCACCCTTTCCCTCCCCTCCCCCCCAGACTTCCCAGAGCAAAATACAAGGTATTTCAATTAACAATCATAAGCTAAATTAACCTATCTATCCTCAGACTACTAAATCCTGAAACCTTAACTCCACTATAGATAACATAATACTTCTAATACTTAAGGTTCATTCATAAGCTATTTGATATTTTCTTGTCTGATACTTATTTTGAATATAATCAATCCATCTTCTCCATTCCAATATGTATCTTTCTTGTGTATAGTCCTTCAAATACGCTGAGATTTTCGCCATTTCTGCTAAGTTCGTTACTTTCAGTATCCACTCTTCAATAGTAGGCAAAAAGTCCTTCTTCCAGTATTGCGCTACCAACAGCCTTGCTGCTGATATTAAGTTCAAAATCAATTTAGTCTCTAATACTGTACAATCCATTGTTATACCCAGTAAAAACAATTGAGGAGTAAATTTCAACCTTTTTTTCAGAATGTTCTGCATCACCCACCAATTTTTTATCCAAAATGCCTTGATTTTCTTACAGGTCCACCATATATGATAATAGGTTGCATCATCACATTCACATCTCCAACATTTAGCTTGCAAATTCGAGTACATGCATGATAATGTTTTAGGATCTAAGTGCCATCTATAAAACATTTTATAAAAATTCTCTCTCAAATTTTGTGTTTGCATAAATTTAAGATTTCTGACCCAGATCTTTTCTCATGTTTCCATCATCACTGGTTCCTGAAAGTTTTGTGCCCATTTTATCATACAATCCTTAACCAATTCCGTTTCTGAATCTATTTCCAATAAAGCATTATACAACCTTTTAATATGCATCTGACTTTGATCTCTAATCTGTTTCACCAAATTTTCCTCATTTTGCATTACACCAATTTTTTGATCTTCCCTCCATCTAGCTTGAAGCTGACTATACTGAAACCAATATAAATTATCCTTTCTTCTTTTAATACATCTAAAGATTTCTTTTTTTTTATTGAAAAGTTTTACAAAAAAGAAAAAATTTCCCGCCCCTCTGTTCCCCCCACCCTTTGCCCCCTTTCATCCCACCCTCCCCCCGACTTCCCAGAGCAAAATACAAGGTATTTCATTTAGTCAAACATAAACTAGATTAATCTACTTATCCTCAAAGTACTACCTCCCCCACTGAAACCTTAACTCCACTACTGATAACCAAATACTTCTAATACTAACAGTCATTCATAAGCTATTTGATATTTTCTTGTCTGGTACTTATTTTGAATATAATCAATCCATCTTCTCCATTCTGATACGTATCTTTCTTGCGTGTGGTCCTTCAAGTACGCCGAGATTTTCGCCATTTCTGCTAGGTTTGTTACTTTCAATATCCACTCTTCAATAGTAGGCAAAGAGTCTTCCTTCCAATATTGAGCTACCAGCAGCCTAGCTGCTGATATTAAGTTCAAAATCAATTTAGTCTCTGAAACTGTACAGTCTTTAGTTATACCCAATAGAAACAATTGAGGGGTAAATTTCAACCTTCTTTTCAAAATGTTCTGCATCACCCACCAAATTTTTATCCAAAAAGCCTCAATTTTCTTGCAAGTCCACCATATATGATAATAGGTTGCATCAATACATTCACATCTCCAACATTTAGCTTGCAGATTCGAGTACATATATGATAATTTCTTAGGATCTAAGTACCATCTATAAAACATTTTATAAAAATTCTCTCTCAAATTTTGTGCTTGCGTAAATTTAACATTTCTGACCCATATCTTTTCCCACGTTTCCATCATCACTGGTTCTTGAAAGTTTTGTGCCCATTTAATCATACAATCTTTAACCAATTCAGTTTCTGAGTCTATTTCCAGTAATGCATTATACAACCTTTTAATATGCATCTGACATTTTTTATTTATTTTTATTTGTTTTAATTTCTATACCGCCCTTCTCCAATATAGGACTCAGGGCGGTGCACAGCCAAAGTAAAATCCAGACATAGAAAGATTAAAAAAGAACTGATTAAAATAATTAAATAATTTGGCCATAATTAAAAACAGTTCCAATTTAAAATAGTTTAAAAGTTTGACTCAAGCCAGCCCAGCTAGTTGGAATAAATGGGTTTTCAGGGCCCGACGAAAAATCCGGAGGTCTGTTATTGTACGTAACTCTGGGGGGAGGTTGTTCCAAAGGGTGGGCGCCACCACAGAGAAGGCTCTCCCCCTGGGGGTCGCCAGCCGACATTGTCTGGCGGACGGCACCCTGAGGAGGCCCACTCTGTGCGAGCGTACTGGCCGGTGGGAGGCTATTGGTGGCAGAAGGCGGTCTCGTAGATACCCCGGCCCTAAGCCATGGAGCGCTTTAAAGGTGGTCACCAACACCTTGAAGCGCACCCGGAAGACCACCGGAAGCCAGTGCAGCTTGCGCAGGAGAGGTGTCACATGGGAGCGCCTCGTCGCCCCCATAATCCCCCGCGCGGCCGCGTTCTGGACCAGCTGAAGTCTCCGGGTGCACCCCAGGGGGAGCCCCATGTAGAGAGCGTTACAGTAGTCCAGGCGGGAAGTGACGAGTGCTTGAGTGACTGTGCGTAGGGAGTCCCGATCTAGAAAGGGGCGTAACTGGCGTATCAGGCGAACCTGATAAAAAGCCCCCCTGGCCACGGCCGCCAAATGATCTTCCAAAGACAGCCGTGCATCCAGGAGGACGCCCAAGTTACGAGCCCTCTCCGTGGGGGCGAGTGATTCACCCCCAATAGCCAGCGATGGCATCAGCTGGCTATATCGGGACGCCGGAAGCCACAGCCACTCGGTCTTGGAGGGGTTGAGTCAGAGCCTGTTTCTCCCCATCCAGGCCCGCACGGCCTCCAGACACTGGGACATCACTTCAAGGGCATCATTGGGGTGGTCTGGGGTGGAGATGTACAGCTGGGTGTCATCAGCGTACTGATGGAATTCCACCCCAAAACCACGGATGATCTCACCCAGCAGCTTTACATAAATGTTGAACAGAAGGGGCGAAAGGACCGACCCTTGTGGCACCCCACAAGCAAGGTGCCTCGGGGTCGACCGTTGCCCCCCTGTCAACACAGATTGCGACCGGTCAGAGAGGTAGGAGGAGAACCACCGCAGCACGGTGCCTCCCACCCCCAACCCCGCCAACCGGTGCAACATGATACCATGGTCGATGGTATCAAAAGCCGCTGAGAGGTCTAACAGGACCAGGATAGAGGAACAACCCCTGTCCCGGGCCCTCCAGAGATCATCCACCAATGCGACCAATGCCGTTTCAGTGCTGTGCCCAGGCCGGAAGCCGGACTGGAGCGGGTCTAGATAGACAGCTTCATCCAGGTACCGGGGAAGCTGTTGCGCCACCACACTCTCAACAACCTTCGCAATGAAGCGAAGGTTGGAGACTGGACGATAGTTAGCCAAAACAGCTGGATCCAGAGAGGGCTTCTTGAGGAGGGGCCTCACAACCGCTTCTTTCAAAGCGGTCGGCAGGATCCCCTCACTCAAAGAAGCGTTAACAATCTTCTGGAGCCAGCCTCGTGTCACCTCCCGGGAAGCCAGTACCAACCAGGAGGGACACGGGTCCAACATTGACCTCTAATCTGTTTCACCAAATTTTCCTCATTTTGCATAACCCGAATTTTTTGACCCTCCACCTAGCTTGGAGCTGACCATACTGAAACCAAGTAAAAATTATCCCTTCTTCTTTTAATTCATCTAGAGATTTCAATTGCAACTTGCCCCTTTCCAAAAGAAGAAGCTCTTTATTTCATTTCATTTTTCATTTATTTAAATTTCTATACCGCCCTTCTCCAAAATAGGACTCAGGGCGGTGAACAGCCAAAGTAAAAAACAATACATACAAAATTTAAAAGCAGTTTAAAATAATTAAATATTTGGCCGCAAATTAAAACAACCCAATTTAAAATCAATTTAAGATTCACTCAAGCCAGCCCAGCTAGTTGAAATAAATGGGTTTTCAGGGCCCGACGAAAAATCCGGAGGTCTGTTATTGTACGTATCTCTGGGGGGAGGTTGTTCCAGAGGGTGGGCGCCACCACAGAGAAGGCTCTCCCCCTGGGGGTCGCCAGCCGACATTGTCTGGTGGACGGCACCCTGAGGAGGCCCACTCTGTGCGAGCGTACTGGCCGGTGGGAGGCTATTGGTGGCAGAAGGCGGTCTCGTAAGTACCCCAGCCCTAAGCCATGGAGCGCTTTAAAGGTGGTCACCAACACCTTGAAGCGCACCCGGAAGACCACCGGGAGCCAGTGCAGCTCGCGCAGGAGAGGTGTCACATGGGAGCGCCTCGTCGCCCCCATAATCCCCCGCGCGGCCGCGTTCTGAACCAGCTGGAGCTTCCGGGTGCACCCCAGGGGGAGCCCCATGTAGAGAGCGTTACAGTAGTCCAGGCGGGAAGTGACGAGTGCCTGAGTGACTGTGCGTAGGGAGTCCCGATCTAGAAAGGGGTGCAACTGGCGTATCAGGCGGACCTGATAAAAAGCCCCCCTGGCCACGGCCGTCAAATGATCTTCTAACGACAGCCGTGCGTCCAGGAGGATGCCCAAGTTACGAGCCCTCTCCGTGGGGGCGAGTGATTCGCCCCCAATAGCCAGCGATGGTGTCAGCTGGCTATATCGGGACGCTGGAAGCCACAGCCACTCGGTCTTGGAGGGGTTGAGTCGGAGCCTGTTTCTCCCCATCCAGGCCCGCACGACCTCCAGGCACTGGGACATCACTTCAAGGGCATCGTTGGGGTGGCCTGGGGTGGAGATGTACAGCTGGGTGTCATCAGCGTACTGATGGAACTCCACCCCGAAGCCACGGATGATCTCACCCAGTGGCTTTACATAAATGTTGAACAGAAGGGGCGAGAGGACCGACCCTTGTGGCACCCCACAAGCAAGGTGCCTCGGGGTCGACCACTGCCCCCCTGTCAACAAGGATTGCGACCAGTCAGAGAGGTAGGAGGAGAACCACCGCAGAACGGTGCCCCCCACCCCCAACCCCGCCAACCGGTGCAACATGATACCATGGTCGATGGTATCAAAAGCCGCTGAGAGGTCTAACAGGACCAGGATAGAGGAGCAACCCCTATCCCGAGCCCTCCAGAGATCATCCACCAACGCGACCAATGCCGTTTCCGTGCTGTGCCCAGGCCGGAAGCCGGACTGGAGCGGGTCTAGATAGACAGCTTCATCCAGGTACCGGGGAAGCTGTTGCGCCACCACACTCTCAACAACCTTCGCAATGAAGCGAAGGTTGGAGACTGGACGATAGTTAGCCAAAACAGCCGGATCCAGAGAGGGCTTCTTGAGGAGGGGCCTCACAACCGCTTCTTTCAAAGCGGCCGGCAGGACCCCCTCACTCAAAGAAGCGTTAACAATCTTCTGGAGCCAGCCTCGTGTCACCTCCCGGGAAGCCAGTACCAGCCAGGAGGGGCACGGGTCCAATAAACATGTGGTTGCGTTCAGCCGTCCCAGGACCCTGTCCATGTCCTCGGGAGCCACAGGATCGAACTCCCCCCAGATAACACTCTCAAGACCTGCCTCAGTCATCCCGTCCGGACATACCCAGTCAGAGGCCAGCCCTTCCCGAATCTGAGCGATTTTGTCATACAGATATTGCACAAAGTCCTCAGCTCGGCCCTGCAAGGGGTCATCCCGCACTTCCAGATGGAGGAGGGAGCGGGTCACCCTAAACAGGGCTGCCGGGCGATTATCTGATGACGCGATAAGAGCGGCAAAATAACTAGATTTTATCGCTTTTATCGCCACTAGGTAGGTCTTAATATGAGACCTCACCAGTGTTCGGTCGGATTCGGAGCGGCTGGTCCTCCAACTACTCTCCAGGCGTCTTTTCCGGCGCTTCATCTCCCTGAGCTCCTCAGAGAACCAAGGAGCTAGGTGAGTTCGGTGCCGGGTCAGAGGCCGCAAAGGCACAACATGGTCCAAGGCCCCGGCAGCCGCACTATCCCAGGCGGCCACCAGGTCTTCAGCCGAGTCATGAGCCAGAGTCTCAGGAAATGGCCCAAGCTCCATCTGGAACCTATCGGGGTCCATCAGGCACCTCGGGCGGAACCACCTGGTCGGTCCCGCCTCCCTGTGGCGGGGTGCAGTGGTTAGGAAGTCCAGTCGAAGGAGCGAGTGGTCAGACCATGACAAGGGTTTGATGGCTATATCCCCTATATCAAGGCCACTCAACCACTGACCAGAGACAAAAACTAAGTCCAGAGTGTGTCCCCCTATGGAAGCCATGAACTCTCGAGCCACTTCAGACGTCTCACCGATAGATGGCAGGTTGAAATCCCCCATGATGACAAGTCTGGGGGTGTCCACCGCCACCTTGGCTATAACGTTAAGCAGCTCAGGCAGGGCCGTTGCCACGTGGCAGGGAGCCAGGTACGTGACCAACAAGCCCATCTGTACTCCACGACCCCACTTCACAAAGAGGGACTCACATCCGGCTATCTGTGGAACAGTGGTCTCCCTTGGATCCAGACCTTCCTTTATAATAACCGCCACCCCCCCGCCCCTGCCCTGAGCCCTATTCTTTGCTCTGTACTTATATTTTCTATTACATGTCTGGGGTTTGCCCATATAGGTATCTTGTAGTTCAGCTTTTTTTTTAAAATTTGATTTATATGCCGCCCTTCTCTGGAGACTCAGGGCGGCTTACAATGTGCTCAGCAATAGCCTTCATCCTTTTGTATATTTATACAAAGTCAGCTTATTGCCCCCACAACTGGGTCCTCAATTTACCTACCTTAGAAAGGATGGAAGGCTGAGTCAACTTTGAGCCTTGGCGAAATTCGAACCTGCAGTAATTGCAGACAGCTGGTCTTAATAACCAGCTTAATAACAGGGTGCCTTAGACCACTGTCCTACCAAGGCTCAAAGCTTATATTGGTACTTTTTCCAAACCCTCAGCAATGCATTTCTAAGTATATGACCCTTAAACACTTTATCCACTTTTTTTTCATACAACATATAAGCATGCCATCAATATAACAAATCATAATCTTCTATATTTAACATTCTTTCTTCAGTTAAGTTAAACCAGTCACTAATTTGTGATAAAGCTGCAGCTTCATAATACAATCTTAAATTAGGCATTTTAAGGCCTCATGTATATCCTGTATAATTTTCAGTTTCACTCTTGGTTTCTTCCCAGCCCAAATAAAAGTATTAACTCCTTTCTGCCATTCCATCAGATTTCCATCTTTTTAAAGCACTGGTATCATTTGAAACAAAAATAAAAACCTAGGTAATACATTCATTTTTATTGCTGCTATCCTTCCCAGTAGTGATAGTTGTAACTTTTTCCATTTTTCCATTTCTTTCTGTACTTTTTGCCAAAGAATTTCATAATTGTTTTTATACAATTTCGTATTTGAGGCTGCAATATATACTCCTAAATACTTAACCTTTTTAACTACTTCAAACCCTGTTATCCTCCCTAACTCTTCTCTTTGAGTTATAGATAAATTCTTAGTTATCATCTTTGTCTTGTGTAAATTTACTTTGAATCCAGATACTTTACCATATTCAGCTACCATATCCAACATATAGGGAGCCACTTCTATAGGTTGAGATAAAGTAAGAACCAGGTCGTCTGCAAACGCTCTTAATCAATAATCCTGCTGTCTAATTACAATTCCTTTTATTTTGTCAGAATCACGTATCTTATTCAGCAAGACTTCTAAAGTTAAAATAAACAACAATGGCGACAATGGACAACCCTGCCTCGTACCTTTCTCAATTTTAAACACATCTGTTAAACCTCCATTGATTATTATTTGTGCTGTTTGTTCCTGATATATTGCTCTAATTGAATGTATAAAATACTTCCCAAAGTGCATTTTTCTACTATTTTAAACAAAAATTGCCAGTTTGATCAAATGCTTTCTCTGCATCCACGAATATAAATGCTGCAGGGACCTGATTATTTTTCTCCAAATATTCCAATAAGTTTATGATTTGTCTAACATTATATTTCATCTGTCTCCCTTTTATAAAACCTGATTGATCATTGTGAATAATTTGTTGCATAACTGGCATTAGTCTATTTGATAGTATCTTAGCAAAAATTTTGTAATCCGTGTTCAAAAGTGAAATTGGCCTAAAATTTTCAGGTTTGGTACAGTTTTGATCTTCCTTCGGAATCAATGAAACAAAAGCTGTTCTCCAAGAGGGTGGGACTCCTCCCCCTGATTGAATTTTACAAAATAGAGTTTTAAGCGGCTCTACCATTTCAAGCTGTAGGTTCTTATAATAAACAGCTGTTAGTCCATCTGTTCCTGGAGCTTTCCCTATTTTTAACTGCTTAATTGCCGCAACAATCTCCTCCGAAGTTATTGGTTGATTCAATCCTTCCCTCTGTTCCAACGTTAGTTCCAAAATATTCCTTTCCTTTAGATATCTATCTATATCTATACCTTGTATTGAGTCACTAGCATATAGCTTTGTATAAAATTCCAAAAAAGCCTTTTTAATCAAATTCTGTTGGTAAACTTCCTTACCTCTATATTCTATCTTACTAATGACTCGTGATTTCTCTTTTTCCTCAATATGTAGGCCAACCACCTACCTGGTTTATTGGAATTATAAAATGTATTATGTTTAGCATATTGTAAACTAGTTGCCACCTGATCAGCTATTAACATATTGAATTGCCCTCGTAGTATGTTTATTGTTTCTTTTACTTTCTTATCTCCTGGATTAGATATAAGTAATTGTTCTTTCTTTTTTATTTCTTCCTCTATCTCTTTACGCTTCTTCTGTTGTTTTGATCTATATTTATTATTCATATGTATTAAGATACCCCTCATATAAGCCTTACTAGCATCCCAAACCATTTCCATAGGAGTACCCTTATTCATGTTAATAACAAAAAATTCTCTCATCTGTTTTTTAAGCTCCTTTACATTTTCTTCATATCTAAATAAGTTTTCATTCAACCTCCAAGACCTTCTTTTTCCCCTCTCCTGTTCAAATTCAATCCAGACTGGACTATGATCAGTTAAAATTCTTGGACATATCTTCGTCTTCTTCACCCTAGAAATAAAATCATTTGTGGTTAGTATAAAATCAATCCTGGAGAAGGATTGATGTCTATCAGAAAAGAAAGTGAAGTCTCTTTCCTCCACATTGCGTTCTCTCCAAATATCTCTCAGTTCTATATCTTCCATCATATCAAAAAAAGATTTAGGTAATTTTGCACATGTTGAAATCTTTGATAAGCTTTTTTTATCTTTCTGTGTGTCTATTACTCCATTCCAGTCACCCATTAATATAAAAGATTTATAATCCCATTGTATTATTTTAATGTTTAAAAATTTATAAAACTTGTCTTGTTCCTGATTAGGGGCATATATTCCAATTAAAAGCATTTTTCCAGTCTGTGTTAATAATTCAATTGCAATATATCTTCCTTGATCATCCGCCTTGATTAAATTAGTTGATAATCCTTTCTTTACATATATAACTAACCCATTTTTCTTCTCTGGCGCTGATGCCACAAAGTGTGTACCTAATTTTGAATTTATCAAATATTTTTGGTCTAATAACCTAATATGTGTTTCTTGCAGACAAATAACATCATTGTTAAATTGTTTCAAGTAATGAAATACTTTCTTTCTTTTTTGTGGTGAATTTAGGCCGTTAACATTCCAAGATAGATATTTAGTTGCCATCTTTAGCTTTTCGAAGCCACATAAGCACCAGCTGAAGATCCTCCTCCACCTTACTCTTCAGCCTAGCCCCCCCCACACTGCTTCTGTTTTCTGAACTTCTTGAGATAGATCTTGAGATTGTTGCATTTTTAACTGTTGTTCTTGAAGTTTATAAATTGATCGGGTCAGTCGTTGTGCTTTCGGTTCTCCCTTCTTAGATGGTTCCAGAGTTGGGGGTAAGCCCCCAAGATCCAGATCTTCTTCCATGATGATTCTTCCAGCTGCAACTTCAGCATAAGTTTGTATCTGCTTTCCATCTTTTTCTTGTTGTATCATCTCCATTTTCTTTCTGCCCCCCCCCCCCCCCCCCGGGTGAGGGTGGGTATCCAGCCTTTAAAACGTTGACATAGAAATATTTTGCCTTCCAGACTGTGTTTAACCGGTATCTTTCTCCACTATAAGTCACTATTAGGCCAGTTGGAACGTCCCATCTGTATGCCACTTGTTGATTTCTCAGCTCATTTACCAAAAAGCCAAAGTCCTTTCTACTTCTCAACATTTTTGGAGGGATCTCTTTCGAAACCACCACTTCTTTCCCAGCCACCTGAACCTTATTCTTGTAGGAAGCTTGTAAAATATCATTTCTGATCCTCCTGGTTGTAAAATAAATCAGCTGTCTTTGTCTTGCCAGCCAGGAGTTAACCATGTAGATTTTATCAATTAGGCTTGCCACATCTTCTGGTCTTTCTTTAATTATCTCTGCAATAGCATCAGCACAAATATCCTTTAAATTTTCTTTGCTGTTCTCTTTCAGGCCTCTCAATCTCAAAGCAAATTCCATGGACCTGTATTGTAACATTACCAATTCATCATCCACTTTCTCTGTTTTGGTCATGACATCTCCCATTTTGCTTTCCAAATTTAAATTGGCTTCATTAATTTCTTCCACTTTCTCATCCAACTGAATAACAAGTTTTGACAATCCTGATACTGCATAAACAATATCATCTCTTATTTCATCGTGCTTTATTGCAACCACTTTTTAATTGATTTTATATCCTCCTCAACTTTCTTTAATTTCCCTTCCACAAGTACTGTTATGTTATTCATTGCTGTGGCTTGATTATTCATGGCTTCTTTTATTGCTGTTGCTTGATTATTCATGGCTTCTTTCATAAATTCTTTGAAATCATTAAGAGCAGCCTCCTGACTCTGTGAATCAGCCGGAAGTTTTTTTTTTTATTTGATTTATATGCCGCCCTTCTCTGGAGATTCAGGGCGGCTTACAATGCGCTAAGCAATAGCCTTCATTCTTTTGTATATTTATACAAAGTCAGCTTATTGCCCCCACAACTGGGTCCTCAATTTACCTACCTTAGAAAGGATGGAAGGCTGAGTCAACCTTGAGCCTTGGCGAGATTCGAACCTGCAGTAATTGCAGGCAGCTGTTCTTAATAACAGGGTGCTTTAGACCACTGTACTACCAAGGCTCTTTGTACCTTGATAGTTGTGCTTTCTGTGTCACCACTGACACAACTGGAGAACCTCCCCCTTCTTTAACAACTCCTGGCTTAACTTGTTTAGAAGTCATCTTTTTTTTTCCTTTTTAAAAAGATCTTTTTTTTTTCAAAGCCACAAAGTCCCTTGAACAACTTTAAAATGCTTGTAATTTATAGTCTCTAATTTATCAAGCAAAATAGTGTTTTCTCCACAAGTTCTCACTTCCCAGCAGCTTTAATCCACTCTTACAATGCAAAGTTCTCATTAAGCACTTTCGTTTCTGACTTTCACTTTCAAAACCATAACAAAGACGCCATCTTCAGCCTCCAGCTCAAAGAAATTCAGTTTGAAACAAAGTAAATCCGGAGTTAAGCTTTTTTACTTTTAAGGCTTGTTCTCCTGTTTCCGCTCTGCCTGCGCTTGTAATCAATCAGACTCACTTTTTGACAGCAGGACCGGATGCGACTTCTAGCTCTGCTTACACAGAGTTGTCCCGGATTCGGAGCTTCTTGGCGGGCTGACTGGGGAGCTCTCACCCTCCAAGCCTCTGGAATTATTCCAGAGGACTTTCGGGAAGCTCTACTCTCGCCCACCAGCTCTCCTCTTCTTCTTTTCCCAAAGGGGAGGTTTTTCAGCTGCCAGACAGCTGATTTGCACTGTCAAAGCTGCACTGTCAAAGCAGCCGCCAAAGGGCTGGCGGTCTAAGGAGACCATCCATGAAGCCTGCGGTGCCGACCGGAAGTCGCTCTTTTTCTAGAATCTCAATGTCAGGTGTGCTTCCTTCAAAGTCCAGGAAAGAATGACCCAAACTCCATTGTTTATAGAGAAAGGTACTTTTACTAGAAAATGAAGTGAACGCAACCAAAGGAAAGCAGAATCTAAGGCAATAAGCGTGAAAATTGCATATAGAAAGCATCCCCTCCCATTGTCCACTGTAAATCATCCAATCAAAAGGTCTCCCAGCGGTCATGGGGGAAGCACATGTCTGGCAGTGTCATCAATCAGGAATGCCACTACCATTGGCCTGACGGCAGCTTCAAAGATACAGTCCAGTGGCTTAACTATAAGTTTCGTTTCCTCCAGCACGCTTCCCCCCCATGCTACCTAGCTCTCCCCCTTCCCGTTACTATGGCAGCCAAAGCAGTAACGGCGGAGGCTGACATTCAGCCCCTCTGCAGAAGAGATGTTAGTCCTAAATAGGGAAAGAGAAAACAACACAACACAGAAATTAGGGTTTATCAGGATATTTGGTGTGAAACAACATGAAGTCCATAGCAATCTCCTCCCATGGCCTTGACGGTTCAGCTACTGGCTGCAGCAGCCCCGGGGGCCTTCCTGGTCGGGTTTTCATCGTGGCACAGATGGTACAACTTTTTACATAGCTGTCCACGTCTTTTCTCATGTGGGGCCACCAAAACTGTCTCCGAGCTAAGTGCAGAGTCTTTAGGAAGCCAAAATGTCCCACTGGTTTGACATCGTGACTTCTCTTGAGGATTAAGGTGCGCAAGGTATCTGGGACATAAAGTTTCGTCCCTTTCCATGCTAGGCCATCTCTCTTTGTCAAGAGATGTTGATTGTCTCAGAACCAGGGGTCCGCCAACGTTTCTGCCTTGAGCCTCGTCGTTAGGTCCCGCTGGTCTCGGTGCTGCCGTCTGGTGGTTACTTGGCCCACTCCTTGGGCAGAAGGGATGATGGGATTCACTATCTGCTCATGTTTACTGTTGTATTGAGGCATTCGGGAGAGGGCATCGGCCAGAAAGTTCTTCCCCCCTGGGATGTGCTTTCAGCTCAAAGTTGAAACAATTGAAGTATTGGACCCACCGGACTTGCCTGGGCGATAACTTCCGTGGGGTTGTTCGGGGTCAGGATGCTTCAAGACCGGTTCTTTTGCAAACATTTGTTTTAGTGTCTCGAATGCCTGTTGGCAGGCTGAGTCCCATTGTAGAGGCTGTCCCGGGTGGGGTTTTGTTGTCGGACTTCCTGTCTTTAGGAGGTCTGTCAGAGGTTTGGCAATTCTTGCAAAGGAGGGGATGAATTGCCTGTAGAAATTCGTGAACCCCAGGAAGCTTTGTAGTTGCCTGCGGGTGCGCGGGGGTCGCCAGTCTAGGACTGATTGTACTTTAGCCGGGTCCATCTCTATCCCCTCGTTTGACACTCGGTAACCTAAATAGTCCAGACGCGATTGGTGGAACTCGCATTTTGACAATTTGACATTTCAGCAGTTTTTCCAGCACTTTGCGTACGAGGGGTATGTGTTCGTCTATGGTCTCCGTATAAATGAGAATGTCATCTAGGTAGACGAGGACCCCTTTGTACAGGTGGTCATGCAGAACTTCATTTATCAATTGCATGAACACGGCTGGGGCTCCCTGTAGCCCAAATGGCATCACCTTGAATTGGTAACTTCCCAGGGGGCAATTGAACGCTGTCTTCCACTCGTCTCCTTCCCTGATGCACATTCGGTAGTAGGCTTTGCGGAGGTCTAGTTTGGTGAAAATCTTCCCCTTGGCCAGGTGGGCTAGTATGTCCTTCATGAGGGGGAGGGGGTATAAATTGTGTACGCAGACTGCATTGATTCCCCAAAAGTCAACTACCAGACGCATAGAGCCGTCTTTCTTCTCTTTGAAGAAGACCGGTGCCGCGACCCGCGGTTTGACTGGCTCGATGAAACCCCTTCGTAGGTTTTTGTCTATGTAGTTCCGCATCTCTTGCATTTCACGGGGCGTCATGCCATACAATTTAGGTTTAGGTAGTTTCGCCCCAGGGATGATTTCGATGGCACAGTCGGAATTGCGGTGGGGAGGTAGGACGTCACACTCGGTCTCGCTAAATACCTGTGCTAGATCTTGGTAGTCTTTTGGGATCTGCTCTGTTTCATGGGTGCTGTTGGATGTGGGCCCCAGCTGCTTTGTGGTGCCCTCCGGGAGGGGCTCTTGCATCGGTGCCATTTTCTTTTGTTCAGCCGAGAGACATTGGGGCCCGAGTGTGGGGGGTGTTTGTTCTGGTTGGAATGGTAGAGGTTGGGGCTCTTTGGCTATCCTCAATCTGCGGGTCCCCTCTTGCCACCAGATAACTGGACCCCACTTGTCTATCCAGGAAAGTCCCAGTATGGATCGGCCATCTTGGGGGCTATTATGAACCGTATCGTCTCCCAGTGATCCCCTAGTTCTAGCTTCACTGGTTTGGTCAGGTGTGTGGCACAAGTTCCGCTTACTAGGGTCTCATCAACTTGCTCAAATCGAATTGGGTGGTTGAGCTTCTTAGCTCGGATCCCCAATTTTAGGACTGCGGGTAGATTAATCAGGCACCTAGTGCAGCCCGAGTCTATCAGGGCTTGGAAAGTCTCTTGGGTACGTGTCTTTGGGGCTGTTAGGCGTATGGGGAAAAGGAAAGGGTGGATGGGTCCATTCACCATTGGATCGTCTTCACCCTCGTCCTTGCTGTCATACGAGTCAGGGAATTGGTCTCCATCATCCGGGACTCCCTTTGTCTCGGTCAGGTGGGTGAAGACCTCTGTGCCGGGGAGGAGACTTCATGGTGCATCAGTGGCTCGCTTGGGGCCCCATTCTCGTCATGCCTTTGGCTGAGGGTTTGGCCTCGGGCCCGGGTTTCCACAGGCTGCGGCTAGATGGCCTATTCCTCCACATCTGTAGCATCTCATTGGGCTCCATGGAACGAAAGGCCTTTGGGTAGGCCATGGTGCCATGGTTCCTCGTCTGGTTTGTGGCCTCGGGTCCGATTGGTATCTCTCCCTGGCCTCTGGTTGCTTTAGCATGTCGTTGGTGCGCAGTCCCCTTTCAACTTGCATCACCACGCGGAACCATTCAGAGAGTCGGTTTGGGATGTCCCGATAAGCGGTCACTTGAGCGATCCGCTTATCTAGGCTCGTTCTGAAAAAATACACTAGCAGTCACTCAGGTAGGGGAGGCAAGGTGCCCACAACTCTTCGGAATTCACGAATGTGTTCCTTGATGGGCTTCCCTCTCTGGACTAAGCTTCTGAGTTCGTCTTCCACATATGGGTCCTCCCCTACTTCCTCATACCTCGCCCGCAGTAGTTGCAAGAAATCATCTGCGTCTTGCAGTTGTGGGGCTCTATTCTTGTAGAGGGCTGATGACCAAGTCTTTGCTTCTCCCTCCAGCCCTTCTGAAATGGCATTGACCAGGGATCTGGGGAATGGGTAAAGGTGCCCATAGCTCTCGATATAGACCTCAGCTGCGTCGAGGAACTGCGCCACCTGGTCTGGATCCCCATCAAATTTCCCTCTGAACTGGGGTGGCTCTGCCCTCGGTGGCCCGTCCTCCCATGGCCGGGCTCTGTGTGCCTGTCTGGGGTATCGTTGGGCTTCTTCCTCATCTCTCATTTGGGGGTGGGTGGGGGTGATGCCTTGCGTAGGCTGGTATGTTTGCTGGGCAGAGGAGGAACCCATGGATGCAAACTGGGACTTTCCTTCCTTCTGGTGTGGGAGGGGGAAGGGCTGGGCCCCCTTCTATGGTGACTTAGTTCAACAGGGTCAACTGGCCTCCTTCTATCTTTGGGCCTGCAGGATGGACCGTCTTCCAGGCTGATGGGACATTCAAAATTTTGCTTTAACTCCTCCATGGGGCTTTTGAGTGGCAGGGTTGAAATTTCTTTCTGTCTGGCCTTCTGCCAATCCCATAACCAATCCGCCCTTCCCAGTTCACTCAGGGGCTTCCCCTTACTTTCCAGACTTCCGCTAAAGTCTGGAAAGGGGAATTCAGCTTCTGCAGATTTTGGCAAAGTCCACCAAGGTTCATCATTTTTTCTTCTCTTGGGCTGGAGCACTATCATCTGTCCTTGGTAATTCTGTGGCAGTGGGGGGGGGGGTGAAGGGGGGGGTTGCAGCTTTGCTGGGGGAGGGGGTGGCCCCATTGCATCCAAGCTGGCTGGAGTAGGGAGGGGTGGCTGGTTCACAGCCGTTTGAAGTAGACTTTCAGTAGAGAGCTGGCTTGCTGCCATGGCTTCAGAACCTTGCCTCCAATTCCTCCAAACATCTGGTAGGGAGCTGGAGGGCTGGAGGTTTGCCAGTTTGGCTTGGAAAGTTGAGTCTTGTCTGTCTGTCAGACTTCGATGCTATCTCAAAATAAATGAATTTCCAAACTGCCAATCTTTAAGGAAATCTTTTCTTTTAATGAGCACAGCCACCGGATCATGACTCGATGCGGACAAGACTGACCTTTTGCCCCCCAATCCCTCCCTTTCCAATCCCCAAATATCTGCTTCTCATTGGCTATCTTCCAAGTCATTCTTCAGACTTCTTGTCACGTCATTTCCCAGGAATGTCTCCCCCCTTCATTTCCACGACAACCGGACATCAAAGGGATTTAGCAGGCAGAAGTTCAGAGCTTATCTCTCTCTCTCTCTCTATCTATCTCTATGCCAGCAAAACGCTAACGCTCTGGTAGTTACTGGCGCTGCTAGTTGTGTCACAGGTATGATAGGCCGAACCACTTCCTCCTTGGTACTGTTGTATTGTATTGTATTGCATCTGGAAAGTGTATCCGCCATGAAGTTCTTTCCACCAGGAAGGTAGCGTAAAGTGAAATTAAAATGGTTGAAATGTTGAGTCCAGCGAGCTTGCTTTGATGACAGCTTACGCGGTGTTTCCAAAGCCTCCAAGTTTTTATGGTCAGTCCAAACTTCAAAAGGATGCTTAGCTCCTTCAAGAAATTGTCTCCATGTTAACAATGCCCATCGCATTGCAAAAGCTTCCTTCTCCCATATGGCCCATTTCCTTTCAGTCTCTGACAATTTGCGGGACGTATAGGCACAGGGTTGTAATTTCCCTTCTGCATTTTGCCATGTCACTCGCGTCAGCCTGTACTACAAAAGGCTCTTCCATGTCCGGATGTTTGAGGACTGGTTCAGCAGCAAACAACCGTTTCAACTTTTCGAATGCTCCCTGACAGTCCATAGTCCATTCAAGGGCTTGTGAGGGCTTTGGTCTTACTTCACCTTTTGTTTTCAGAAGATTTGTTATTGGCAGCATGATTTTTGCGAACGAGAAGATAAACTGTCTATAGAAGTTAGCAAATCTGAGGAAACTCTGTAGTTGTTTGAGGGTGCGTGGCGCGGCCCATTCCAATACTGCCCAAACTTTTCCAGTTCCCTCATGTGATATGCGATATCCAAGATAGTCAATTCTATTCCCTCATGCGATATGTGATATCCAAGATAGTCAATTTTGCTTTGGTGGAACTCGCATTTAGAGAGTTTGGCATATAGTTCAGCAGCCCTGAGTTTTTTCAGGACAGTTCGCACCAATTTCACATGGTCGTCCATGCTCTCAGAGTAGATAAAAATGTCATTCAGGTAAACCAGCACCCCCTTATACAGGTGCTCATGCAGTACTTCGTTAATCAATTGCATGAACACAGCAGGGGCTCATTGTAGTCCAAAAGGGAGCACTCGAAACTGGAAACACCCCAGTGGGCAGCTAAACACGGTTTTCCATTCATCCCCCTCCTTAATTCTCACTCTGTAGTATGCTTCTCGTAAGTCCAGTTTGGTGAAAATTTTCCCTTTTCCTAAATGTGCTAGCATGTCCTTCATGAGCAGCAGGGGGTAAACGTTTTCCACGCGAATATCAACTACCAAACGAAAGGAGCCATCTTTCTTTTCTTGGAACATTACAGGTGCCACCACCTTTGGTCTGGCTGGTTGGATAAAACCCTGTCCTAGGTTTTTATCAATGAAGTTTTGCAATTCCCCTAGTTCTCGAGGGGTCATGGGGTAGATCTTTGGCTTAGGGAGCTTCACCCCAGGGAGTATTTCAATGATACAGTCCGTAGCTCTGTGTGTGTGGGGGGGGGGGGTAGCACATCCAAGGCCTTTTCACTAAAAACTTCTCGGAGATCCCAATACTCCTTTGGAATCTTTTCCTCCCCTTCGATGTGGCCTATTGCCACTTCTGCTCTTTTGTGTTCTACTCCATCCTCCAGGGGGTTTTCTTCCCTCTCTAGTCTCAGTTTTCCGGTGCGAATGCGCAAAACCCCCGTTTTCCAGTTAACCCATGGGTTCCATCTATGGAGCCAGGACAGTCCAAGTTTGAGGGGTCGTTCCATGTCAGGGGCCACAATAAACCTGAGGGTCTCTACGTGATCCCCCAATTGCATTTCAATGGGTTCGGTCACAAAGCTGGCTGGGCCCCCTCCTGCAACCGATCTGTCCAACTGACAGAACGCAATGGGCCTTTTTAATATTTTTAGCCTCAGGCCCATTTTCTCCACCACTTTCGGGCTGATTATGCACCTGACGCACCCAGAGTCTAATAGGGCTAACATCTGTGCATGTGCCCCTGTGGACGGCACCCTTATTTCTATGGGGATGAGCATGGGGCTCTCAGTGTGACTCACCAGATCATCAGACTCGGAGTCGGAGTCCGTCCCACTGTCGTCCGCGGTGGTCGGAGTTCCCAATTCATTCTGGTTTTGGGGAGTGAACTCAACGACTTCTCCTTTCAGGGCGGTTTCACCAGCTTTTGCGGGTGCTTTGTCAGCCTTCTTTGGTCCCAAGCCAGTAGATTTTGGCACTGGCTTGGAGAAACATTCAACGGCCTGATGGCCTTCCTTTCCACATTTGAAACACGTGAAGGGCTTCAATTTTGGTTTGAATTCCACTTTCCCCGCGCCCGCCTTTGGGGCTCCTTTGCGGTAGAAGGGGGATGATGGGTCCCCTGCACGGCCCCCTCGGAGTCAGCTTCGGGCCAGCTTGATTTCCACATCCTCAGCTACTACGTACCAACTCTGCAAGTCTTCGGGGACCCCCCATGCTCTACAGTCTTTGTATATGTTTTCATTCAGTCTGTCCTTGAAACTCTCCAGTAGGGCCGCTTCTGACCACCCTGTCATGTAGGGTTCCAGTTCGTGAAATTCTTGGGTGTATTCTGCCACCGATCTCCAGCCCTGCTGGATACCCTTCATTCTGAGTCTCGCTTTCTGCTCGGCTAGGTGGTCTTCAAACCACCTCCTAAGAGCCCCCATGAACAGGTTGTAATTCCTCAGCAAGGGAGAGTTATTGTGGAGGACCACCATCCATTCAGCTGCTACTCCCTCTAAGACATTCGTGACGCATCTCACTCGTGCCGCATCTGATAAGTAATCCTCCCCCCAGTCCTGCATGTAGTTCCACACGGGTCAAGAAATGCCCCAGGGTCTTCGGGTTCCCATCATATTTTCCAGTTAGGGGGGGAATTTTTGGCTTTTTGCATCTGCGGGGTGGGGCTTGTAAGGCTGGGGGTCCCTGAGCTGCTGCATCCCTCGCCTGAGCCCCAGAAGCCTGAGATGTTTCTTCCCCAGCTTCCTCTTCCTCTCCCCCACAGGCTGTCTCTTCTGGATCCAGTCTGGGGTAGTCTCCTCCCTTCCCCAGGGGGAATACATAAGACTCATGGTTTTTCCGGCTTTCCTCAGCATCGGGGAGGAGTTGCATCGCCTGAGCAATCATGAGGCTCTCCTTTTGCTCTTGCAGCCACACCGCCTCTCCCTTATGAGGTCTGGAGCTGGTTACTCCTTGGGGGGTCCTCCCCAAGTCTGGCAACCTTCCTACTCCCCTTGACCATCTAGCTTCCTCTGGCTCCTCTCTCAGCTGAATTTTTTCCATCCATTCTGCAGCTTCCTTCTCTGCTTGAAGTGAAATTATAGTAGAGCCAGAAGCTCCCATCTGAACTCCTTCACTCTCTTGGTCAGACATATCTTGGGTTCAGCCCCCTCGGTGTTTATCCGGGATGGCTGGAGGTGAGTTCTGCTTAATGTCAGGTGTGCTTCCTTCAAAGTCCAGGAAAGAATGACCCAAACTCCATTGTTTATAGAGAAAGGTACTTTTACTAGAAAATGAAGTGAATGCAACCAAAGGAAAGCAGAATCTAAGGCAATGCGCACGAAAATTGCATATAGAAAGCATCCCCTCCCACTGTCCACCGTAAATCATCCAATCCAAAGGTCTCCCAGCGGTCAGGTGGAAGCACATGTCTGGCAGCGTCATCAATCAGGAATGCCATGACTGTTGGCCTGACGGCAGCTTCAAAGATACAGTCCGGTGGCTTAACTATAAGTTTCGTCTCCTCCAGCATGCTTCCCCCCCATGCTATCTAGCTCTCCCCACCCCTGTTACTATGGCAGCCAAAGCAGTAAAGGCGGAGGCTGACACTCAACATCTTTTTTGTATTCTGGTGATCATAACTGGATGTAGTATTCCATGTGGAATACTTGACAGGCCACAGGGAAATTCAGTATTCTCCAGAGACAAAATTCAGAGCAAAGAAATGGACTTGCTCTGCTCCTCGAAGCTAAATGGATTGCTTTTCTATTTATTTCCAGGCCATGCAGCTTTTCTCGATCCAGACGTGCAGAAAGTGCTCAGAAATCTGGGAGACAGGATCCTAAGACTTGAAGGAGGTGTGTTGCTTGCTTTTCCTATTCTAGAATTATGGAGACCAAAACTGTAAAACAAATACCTGCTACCAGGAGTAGCTTTCATGAGAAGCAAAAAATATTTTTTGAAAAGGGATGGTGAGATAGGCTTCATTTCCTCTAAAATCTTGCATTTATTTGGACTCTCCATTGCTTTTTGAGAAGGAAGCTTTGCACGTACATTTTCAAATGTAAAAATAAGAGAAATATTCATTTTCCTATTTGGAAATCAGAGGTGTAACCATTTTCCAAATCAAATTAAATAATTAAAGTTCTAGCATATTCAAAAATATCTGAATAAATGTTTGGAGATTGAGTGTTCTGGGAAGCTTTTTGATTGGACTGCCCTGTTTTTTGTTTTAAACCCTTGTCATGGTCTGACCATTCTCTCCTTCAATTTGACCTTCAAACCTCTACACCCCGCCTCAGTGAGGCAGAACCGACTAGGTGGTTCCCCCTCAGACGCCTGATGGATCGTGATAGGTTCCAGACGGAGCTTGGGCCATTCCCTGAGGCTCTGGCTCACGACCCGGCTGAAGACCTGGTGGCCGCCTGGGATAGGGCGGCCACTGGAGCTTTGGACCGTGTCATGCCTTTGCGGCCTCTGACCTGCCGCCGATCTCACTTAGCTCCCTGGTTCTCCGAGGAGCTGAGGGAGATGAAGCGCCGGAAAAGACGCCTAGAGAGCAGTTGAAGGACTAGCCTTTCCGAATCCGACTGAACACTGGTAAGATCTCATATTAAGACCTACCTAGTGGCGATAAAGATGGCAAAGTTTAATTATTTTTCCATGCTTATCGTGTCTGCAGATAACCGCCCAGCTGCCCTGTTCAGAGTGACCTGCTCCCTGCTCCATCCGGGAGCGCAGGAGGACCCCTTGGAGGGCAGGGCTGAGGATCTTGTGCAGTATCTGCATGACGAAGTCGCTCAAATTCGGGAAGGCCTGGACTCTGATTGGCTAAATAAAGGTGGGGTGACGGAGACAGGTCTTGAGAGAATTATCTGGGAGGAGTTTGACCCAGTGACCCCTGAAGAGATGGACAGGATTCTGGGTAGACTTAGCGCGGCCACATGTTTATTGGACCTGTGTCCCTCCTGGTTGGTGCTGGCTTCCCGGGAGGTTACACGAGGCTGGCTCCAAGGGGTTGTTAACACTTCTTTGAGAGAGGGCTACTTTCCCACCGCCTTGAAAGAGGCGGTGGTGAGGCCTCTCCTCAAGAAGCCCTCTTTGGACCCAGCTGTTTTAGCAAATTATCATCCAGTCTCCAACCTTCGATTTGTGGCGAAGGTTGTTGAGAGTGTTGTAGCGTGACAGTTCCCCCAATACCTGGATGAAGCAGTCTATCTCGATCTGTTCCAGTCAGGCTTCAGGCCTAGGCACAGCATGGAAACGGTATTGGTCGCATTGGTTGATGATCTCTGGAGGGCTCGGGACAGGGGCTGTTCCTCTGTCCTGGTCCTGTTAGATCTCTCAGCGGCTTTTGATACCATTGACTATGGTATCATGCTGCGCCGGTTGGAGGGGTTGGGGTGGGGGGCACCGTGTTGCGGTGGTTCTCCTTCTTCCTCTCTGACCAGTCGCAGTTTGTGTTGACGGAGGGCCTGAGGTCGACCCCGAGGTGCCTTGTATGTGGGGTGCCGCAGGGTCGGTCCTCTCGCCCCTTCTGTTCAACATTTATGTGAAGCTGCTGGGTGAGATCATCCGTGGTTTCAGGGTGAAGTACCATCAGTACGCTGACACTCAGCTGTAAATCTCCACCCCGGACCACCCCAATGATGCCCTTGATGTGATGTCCCATTGTCTGGAGGCTGCACGGCCCCCACTGAGAGGGCTCCCAACTTGCGTGTCCTCCTGGATGCATGGCTGTCTTTAGAAGAGCATGTGTCGGCTGTGGCCAGGGGGGGTTTTATCAGGTTTGCCTGATTTGCCAGTTGCGTCCCTTTCTGGATCGGGACTCCTTACGCATGGTCACTCATTTATTTATTTATTTATTTATTTTTCATATTTGTATACCGCCCTACTCCCAAAGGACTCAGGGCGGTGAACAGCCATAATAAATTACAAATACATATAGAAGTTAAAAAACTATTAAAAAACAGATTAAGTAATTTGGCTCAAAGATTAAAACATCCAAATTTATCTAAAAGAGGTCTAAAACCTGATTTAAAAGCCAATTTAAAAGGGAGAGTTAGGCCAGACCAGCTTGTTGGAATAGAAACGTTTTCAGGGCACGGCGGAATATGCGTAAGTCTTGGATGTTTCGTAACTCCGGGGGAAGCCCGTTCCAGATGGTAGGTGCCACCACAGAAAAGGCTCTCCCCCTGGGGGCCATCAGTCGACATTGTTTGGCCGACGGCACCCTGAGGAGTCCCTCTCTATGGGAGCGAACTGGTCGGTGAGAGGCTATTGGTGGCAGGAAGCAGTCTCGTAAGTACCCTGGTCTTGAGCCATGGAGCACTCTAAAGATAGTAACCAAAACCTTGAAGCGCACCCGGAAGACCACTGGGAGCCAGTGCAGCTCGCGCAGGAGGGGGGTTACATGAGAGCGCCACATTGCTCCCATTACCACCCACGCGGTCGCATTCTGGACCAGTTGGAGCCTTCGGGTGCTTCTCAAGGGGAGCCCCATGTAGAGAGCATTACAATAATCCAGACGTGAGGTGACAAGGGCGTGAGTGACCGTGCGCAATGAGTCCCGATCCAGAAAGGGATGCAACTGGCGAATCAGGCGAACCTGATAAAAAGTCCTCCTGGCCACGGCCGTCATATGCTCTTCTAAAGACAGCCGCAAGTCCAGGAGGATGCCCAAGTTGCGAACCCCATCTGTGGGGGCCAACGACTTACCCCCAATAGTCAGAGATGGCACCAATTGACTATATCGGGACGACGGAAACCACAGCCACTCGGTCTTGGATGGGTTGAGTCTGAGTTTGTTCCTCCCCATCCAGATCCGTACGGCCTCCAGGCACCGGGACATCACCTCGAGGGCATCATTGGGGTGGTCTGGGGTGGAGATGTACAGCTGGGTGTCATCAGCGTACTGATGGTACTTCAGCCCAAAACCACGGATGATCTCACCCAGCGGCTTCACATAAATGTTGAATAGAAGGGGCGAGAGGACCGATCCTTGTGGCACCCCACATATAAGGGGCCTCGGGGTCGACCTCTGCCCCCCTGTCAACACAGACTGCGACCGGTCAGAGAGAAAGGAGGAGAACCACTGTAGAACAGTGCCCCCCACCCCCAACCCTTCCAACCGGTGCAGCATGATATCATGATCAATGGTATCAAAAGCCGCTGAGAGGTCTAGTAGGACCAGGACAGAGGAGCAACCCCTGTCCCGAGCCCTCCAGAGATCATCAACCAATGCGACCAATGCTGTCTCTGTGCTGTACCCGGGCTTGAATCCCGACTGGAACGGATCTAGATAATTCGATTCATCCAGGTACTGAGGCAGTTGTCGTGCAACCACACTCTCAACAACCTTTGCAACAAAGCGAAGGTTGGAGACAGGACGATAATTTGCTAATACAGCTGGATCCAGGGAGGGCTTCTTGAGGAGGGGCCTCACCACCGCCTCTTTCAAGACGGTGGGAAAGACACCCCCACTCAAAGAAGCATTTATAATCTCCTGGAGCCAGCCTCGTGTCACCTCCCGGGAGGCCAGTACCAACCAGGATGGACACGGGTCCAATAAACATGTGGTCGCATTTAGTCTGTTCAGTATCCTGTCCACGCTTTCGGGAGTCACAGGATCAAACTCTTCCCAAATAATATTCTCAGGACCTGCCCCTGTCATCTCCTCTGGATCAATCCAGTCAGAGTCTAGCTGGTCACGAATCTGAGCAATTTTGTCATACAGATATTGTACAAAATCCTCAGCTCTACCCTCCAAGGGGTCTTCCCGCGTCTCTTGATGGAGCAGAGAGTGGGTCACCCTAAACAGGGCAGCTGGGCGATTATCTGATGACGCAATAAGAGTAGAAAAGTAGTTACTCTTCTCTACTCTTATCGCCACTAGGTAATTCTTAATATGAGATCTTACCAGTGTTCGGTCGGATTCAGAACGACTAGCCCTCCAACTGCTCTCTAGGCGTCTTTTCCGGCGCTTCATCTCCCTCAGCTCCTCAGTATACCAAGGAGCCAGGTGAGACCGGTGCCGGGTCAGAGCCCGCAAAGGCACGACTCGGTCTAAAGCATCAGCCGCCGCCCTATCCCAGGCGGCCACTAAGTCCTCAGCCGAGTCGTGTGCTAGAACCTCAGGAAATGGCCCAAGCTCCATCTGGAATCTCTCAGGATCCATCAGGCGCCTGGGGCAGAACCACCTGGTCGGTTCCGCCTCCCTGCGGCGGGGTGTGGTGGTTCGAAGGTCCAGGCGAAGGAGGGAGTGATCTGACCATGACAAGGGTTCAATCACTATATCCCCTATCTCGAGATCACTCAACCACTGTCTAGAGACAAAAACAAGGTCCAGTGTGTGTCCCCCCATGTGAGTAGAGCCATAAATTAACTGGCTCAGGTCCATAGCCATGAACTCCCGAGCCACCTCAGATGTCTCGCCAACTGATGACAGGTTAAAATCCCCCATGACCATAAGCCTGGGGGTGTCAACAGCCACCGCAGCTATAACATCAAGCAGCTCAGGCAGGGCTGCTGCCACATGGCAGGGAGCCAGGTACGTGACTAGCAAGCCCAACTGCACCCTATGACCCCACTTCACAAGAAGGGACTCACATCCAGCCGTCTGAGGAACAGTGGCCTCCCTTGGTCCAAGACCTTCGTTAATAACAACCACCACCCCTCCGCCCCTTCCCTGAGACCTTGGTTGATGGAAAGCATGGAAACCTGGTGGGCACATATCAACAAGGGGGGCTCCCCCTTCCTGGCCCAACCAGGTCTCCGTAATACCCGCCAGGTCCGCACCCCCCTCCTGAATAAGATCACAAATGAGGGGGGCTTTATTTACCACGGACCTGGCGTTGCACAGCATCAGCCGAAGGCCTGGGGCCCGAGGTTCCGTACAACCTGGGGAACGAGAAGAGCTTTGAGGGTCGGAGCGCGCCACCGCTTGTAAACAGCGAGGACGCACTCCCGTAGGATGATGTGGCCCCCTGCTCCCGCCATATCTGCCCCTCCCACCTACAGTATCAATGTTATGGGCATCTGTATCATAAGATCTAATCATCTCCTTGACCCCAGAGTTCACACCTCCCATGCCACGCCCTACGGCTGGCCCAGATACCCTCCCCCGTGGGTCTTCCCCCAAACCCACATAATCTACCCCCCTCCCAGAATCCCTTAAAATCTTATTAAGAAATTTCCCTAAAAAACCCCATAACCCTCTTTTTGCTGTATGCCATCTCTCCGGACTCCAAAGTCCGTCATCGAGATAGGCCCTCGATAAAGAAGAGGGCCAGACCTGCGAGAGGGGGGCATCTCGCAGTTTGAGGAGTTCTCCCAATGAGTACATTTTGTAGCTAGATAGTCTATAGCTGGTAGGCATGTCCAAGTTTTACAGGGTCCTGTGGAGAGAGTATCAATTAGAGGTACAAGTCATTTTAGTCCTGCTGAACTCTCATATCAGCGGTAGAAAGAGCCATTTTGAACTCAGATGTGAACATCGATCACCCTCTCACGGCAACCAGATATGCCCTCGTCACTTCCCGCCTGGACTACTGCAATGCTCTCTACATGGGGCTCCCCTTGAAGAGGACCCGGAGGCTCCAACTGGTCCAGAATGCGGCCGCGCGGGTGATTATGGGAGCATCATGGCACTCCCATGTAACACCTCTCCTGCGTGAGCTGCACTGGCTCCGGGTGGTCCTCCAGGTGCGATTCAAGGTGTTAGTGACCACCTTTAGAGCGCTCCATGGCTTAGGGCCTGGATATTTACAGGACCGCCTTCTGCCACCAAGAGCCTCCCACTGGCCAGTATGCTCCCACAGAGAGGGGCTCCTCCGGGTGCCGTCGGCCAAACAATGCCGACTGGCGGCCCCCAGGGGGAGAGCTTTCTCTGTGGTAGCACCTGCCCTCTGGAACGAGCTCCCCCCGGAGAAATGGACGATTCCAGACATATGTACTTTCCGTCGGGTCCTCAAAACCTTTTTATTTCATCAAGTCGGGCTGGCCTAATCTCTCCAATTGTGTATTTTAATTTGGATTTTTAATGGAGGATTTTAACTGTCGGGCCAAATTGTTTAATTCATTTTTAAATTGTTTTTATATTTTGTATTTGATGTTTTTTACTTCTGGCTGTTCACCGCCCTGAGTCCTTCGGGAGAAGGGCAGTATATACATTTAAAAATTAAATTAAATTAAATTAAATTAATCCATGTTCATTTTGATAATTTTGATCTTACATTTTCTATGGTAAACTTTCAAAAGAGCAGCATGGTGGCCTAAAGGTGGAGCTCTCTCCTCATAATCAGGAGGCTGTGAGTTCAATCCTAGGTAGTGGCAGATATTTTTCTCTCTGGACGCAAAGAGAAAATATCTGCTGCGAACTCCGCATAGGCATCAGGAAGGGTATCTGGCCAGTAAACTCTGAAACATTTCAATCTGAATTTTCATTTAGAGAGATATTTTTGATTACTACGGAAATGGAACAGATTTATAGAGGGACATCTGAGACAGTAGCATGTATCAGACCAGGATTAATTCAAATGTATTTAGTTTATGCAATGCATAGTCATGGTGTGGCTGTTGCAAAAACAAATGATAATTTGCACTTAGGAATTGCCAAATAGTAGGACAAAATGTATAATCATGCTTTTTCTTCTCTTTTGCAGTTCTAGCCTTGAGGGGACTGATAAATAAGGTGGAGGACAAAATATTTACTACCAATGGGAAGACAGTTGGCTTTGATGCAATAATCCAAACATGTCAACTTTCAGGGGGTTCCATTGCAAAACCCATGAATGAAAAGGAGAATGATGCTATTTTGCAAATTGTGAAAGAACAAAATCAATACACCTACTTGGGAATTAAGGAGAGTTCAGTTCCAGGAGCCTTCGAGTATTTCAATGAAACTCCTGTGAATTATACCAACTGGCGTCGATATGAGCCAAATGGAAAAGGGTCAGAAAATTGTGTTGAGATGCAAACTGATGGAAGTTGGAATGACAAAAAATGCAACCAGAATCGTCTCATTATTTGTGAATTTTAAAATTTCCTGTTTTAACCTCTAAACCAAAGAAATTGTCATGGCTTCTGGGAACTGTAGTCTTCTGAATATATTTGTTGTAAAGTCTTCATCAGCCTTCAGTCTTCTACAGTTCCCAATATTCTGAAGCATGAGAGTTAAATCAGTAACAAATGTGAGGATAGGGTTTTGATGATGATGTGGTAGGTACAATCAAGTATTTCCAATTTCTGGATAATTAAAAGAAATTAAAATATTGATTTATAGATGATTAGGGTTTGATTGTTCTTTTGGGTTAGAATTAATTTATCTCAAGCATGCCCATCTAAACAGCAGAGCAGTTTTTATAAGGGCATATTCAGATATTGTCAAAATTATATGTGTCTTTCCGAATTCTCCAGGAATATTCTCGTGTCTTTCAAAAACTAATGTAAATCTGGACACGAATGTCATAATTATATCTATCATATCTATCTACGCTATCTGTCTGTCTGTCTGTCTGTCTGTCTGTCTATCTATCTATTCAATTTGAAAACAATACTGAGACCATTGGAGAAGTTAGCCAAGAGGAAAGAATATCACTGATCAATTTTACAATGGGTGATGTTAGAAAGAACAAACTATTTTATCATTTAAAATAAACTGGTTAATGAGCTACAATAAAAGCATTCCAAAGGTTTCTGACTACTAATTTTCCTGAAGACTCCTTCCTCCAGTTATTCAGCTTGCTTGCTCAGAGTAGTGTGTGCCTCATCCCACTTGGGCATCTGTTATGTTTCCATTAGTCAATTAATAAGTAGCCCTTTGGGAGGGCTATGGACATTGGCTTCCTCATTAGCAATGAGATTTGTTTAGAAGACTCTCAAAACCAAATATTAATAGCCTGAATATGAATCTAATGACAGAGGGGAGGGAAATAAGCAGACAGTACCCTGTGTTTGTATAGCACTTCTGACTCTGATAAATGTGACCATCCAAGTCCAAAAACACCAGGTAATTTCTAGAAGCACTCAGACACATCAGCCATCAATAGATACATAGATATCAACAACATCTATAGCAGTGGTGGGTTTCAAAAATTTTTACTACTGGTTCTGTGGGTGTGGCTTGGTGGGTGTGGCTTGGTAGGTGTGGCAGGGGAAGGATACTGTAAAATCTCCATTCCCACCCCACTCCGGGGAAGGATACTGCAAAATCCCCATTTTCTCTCAATTAGCTGGGACTCAGGAGGCAGAAAATAAATGTGAGCGGGGCCAGTCAGAATTTTTACTACCAGTTCTCTGAACTCAAAATTTCTGCTACCAGTTCTCCAGAACTGGTCAAAACCTGCTGAAACCCACCTCTGAACTATAGACTATGCAAAATAGACTATCATGCAACCCAAAAGGGAACAAAAAGGCCCCAAGCACCTCTCCACCAGCAATCAGCACTCAGATCAGCATAGATTAACTCCAAGGTTATCAGACCAACAATCAAGTAAACAAAACCCAAGCAAGGGTTTTGCCAAAGAGCGAACAGCAGCAAACAACCCAACCAAAGAATCTCTTAAGACTGCCCGCACCAATACTGACATGGCAAGACACTAGAATGTAAACTGACAGCAAACAGCATTCCTTACTGGCACTGATGATGTTACCTAGTTGGGTAATGAAAGATCTGCAAGAAAACAAGCAAGCCCAGAAAGCACTAAGGATACACACCCCCACATACTTCTGACTGTTTCTTTCTCATTCATTCATTCCTTAGGACACATCATAATTCTAATAATTTCAGTATTTTGAAAGGAGAGCAGTTAACATTGATTGCCTTCAAAAACATGAGTTCATTTGATCCAGGTTAGAATCTGAGTGGAAAATCACCTGGAAATCCAGTTTACACTGACAAGAAAAAGAGACAATTTGGGGCAGTAGTTAAGATACTGGAGTAGAAATCAGAGTTCTAGTTTTCCCTTAGCCATGAAGTCATCTGGGTGATTTTGTGCCATTCCAATGGTTTGGAATTCCTCTTATTCCAAACCATTTCAAGGATGATTATAGGAGATGAAAACATTAGATATAGCCAAATACGGTATGCTAAATATTCCAAAAAATCTGATAACCCTTTGTAAGGAATGGATTCAGTGCAATTTAATCATTATCGGACTTATCTCTTAATGCAGAGATGGGTTTCAGCAGGTTCTGACTAGTTCTGGAGAATTGGTATTGGAAATTTTGAGTAGTTCCAGGAACCGGTAGTAAAAATTCTGACTGGCCCCGCCCCCATCTATTCTCTGCCTCCCAAGTCCCAGCTGATTGGGAGGAAATGGGGATTTTGCAGTAACCTTCCCTTGGATTGGAGAGGGAATGGAGATTTTACAGTATCCTTCCCCTGGAGTGAGGTGGGAATGGAGATTTTACCGTATCCTTCCCTTGCCATGCCCACTAAGCCATACCCACAGAACCGGTAGTAAAATTTTTTTAAACCCACCACTGTCTTAATGGTACCAAGAACAGAGTAAAAGAACAAAAAGTCCTTTTCAAACCAGGATCAAGAGTGACTGAAAATGAATCTTGTAAAAAGAATATGGATAAATATATTTTTTAAAAATGATACTTTCTGATGACCCCTTCAATAGACCTTGATTAGTACACAAACAGGGTAGGGGTACACTCTTAAATACTCAGTCTGAACATCTTACAGAAAAACTAACACTGTGTAAAGTTAATTACTGGTTGTTCCTGTAATATTTAAACAATCACCCAATATTTGTTGAGAGAAATCATTTCCAGGGCAATGAGCATCAAGAAGTTGAAAGCATTTAAAGAGAGTTTGGGGAGCTGTCCAGCTATTGCCTTGCACGAAAGAAAGAAATTATAAAGTGTTATTTGTAAAAGGTTTAATTCCACATCATGGAGTCCAAGCTTTTGTTTACAAAGCTGTTTGAAAGTGAAAAGGTCTAAGAGTGGAGAATTCAGTTATAATAAATGGTTTCCCACTGACTGAAGTCCTTTAAATGATTGGACTTCAAATAGGATTCCAATGTTTTAACTATTGTCTCAACTATGTTAGAAGCCAAGTTGGGGCCACTTTGGGTGATGCTGGTACTAAATATCTTCTTTTTTAATAAGTGACAATGAAAAAAAATATATCCAGAAATATTTCAAGAATGTCTATGATTTCTCTGACCTTATAATTGCAACAGGCTTCCATTTCTTCTGCTGCCCTCAACCATGCCACAGAAGGCTTTTTCTTTTTCTTCATCATCATCTGCTCATATACAGAGACCAATTTTGTCTCTCCCAGATGGATGTTTCACACTATGCTCCTAGCTTCTGTGAAGGCTCCCTTGGGCATTCACAGCTGTCTTGCTTCAGCCGAAGAGGCTGCTGCTGCATAGGATCTCAGAAATTAGGATGATGTGACATAAAGAGATTCCTACAGAACTATACCCAGTCCATTTATCATATCCATGCGGACTTCCATTATCACCCATTTGCTGAATTATATCTGGAAATCATTTGTTTACCTATGACTCAAAGTTAAGATTGCCGTATCTGGACTGTCAAAATGCAAGTGATCTATAGATGGCAGTAATAAGGTTAAGGACTCCTTGCTGACATCTGGTGGTCATCCAATTTTTTTGCATCCCAGATATGGTAGAAGCTGGAATGGCAATAAAGTCCATCTTACTGATTGGAATTAGAATATAATAGAGCTGGAAGGAACCTTGGGGGTCTCTAGTCCAACCCCCTGCTCATCTTAAAAATTTCCAGTGATGGAGCACCTACAACTTCTGGAGGCAAGCTGTTGCACTGACTAATTGTTTTCACTGATAGGAAGTTTCTCCCTTGATTCCAGGTTGCTTCTCTCCTTGGCTAGTTTACATCCATTGCTTCTTGCATTGCCTTCTGGTACTATGGAGAATAATTTGACTCCCCTCTTCTTTGTGGCAGCCCCTCAAATGTTAGAACACTGCTATCAGGTCCCCCTTAGTCCTTTTTTTCTCTAGACTAGTCAAACCCAAATCCTGCAACCATTCTTCATATGTTTTAGTCTCCAGGCCTTTAATCATCTTAGTTGCTGTTCTCTGCACTTTGTGCAAAGTCTCAACAAGGAGATGAAGGAAGGGGAGGGGAGAGGGGGGAGCAGAGAGGAGCAGAGGGAAGGGGGAGGGGAGGGAAGAAGAGAAGAGAAGAGACTGAGGTTCTTTTTTTTTTTGAGTCAACCTTGAGCCTGGTGAGATTTGAACTTGCAGTAATTGCAGGCAGCTGATGTTAATAACAGTGCTTTAGTCTGCTGCGCCACCAGGGACAGCAGACTTGTAATCCTCCCTTTATAATTCTTCAATTTCCATAGATAGAAATTCTCATGAACATATTTGATATTGTGTTTGAGTTCACCTAATATTAAAGTGTGTTTTATTCCCAAAGGAAGTAATTCTCATCATCATGACAGATAACAATACCCTATGGATACCTTAAAGATTTATTCCACTTCATTTCATCAAAGTGATCTGATTTTACTGACCTTTGCAAAATAATGTTATTTTTCAGGTCATAAATTTATCTCCTAGGATAAAAGAGGTTTACAACTATGTATAACTTGAAAAAAGGAACCCTTTGGATAAAAAACAGTTTTGGTAAGGAAACCTGATGAGAAGTATCTATTGAAATGTAATTATATGGAGCTTTTTCTTTAATAAAAATGATTTTAGTATACAAATGGCACTGGATTTATACATGAAAATTGTCACTGAAAGAAATAGGTAATCTCTTCTAAATGGATATTTATGAACAACTGCATTATGAATGTTATGTGATATTTCTTAAGTGGATTTCAAAAGATGTTTCTGGTCCAAAAATTGATTGATCAGAGCTTACTACTAAAGACCATATCAGTTGTGGGCATCACAATTTTCAGTAAAAACCAGAGAAGGTGGAATAGATGCTGAGAATGTTAAAAAGTATGGTCAAAGGGACTAGATCCTAAACCCAGCAAAGAGAAGCTGAGGATGTTATCTATGTTTAGCTTTGAGAAAGATAACTGAGAGGAGATATAATAGCATTTTTGATTACTTGCCTAAAGACTTGTACCCTACTTTCTTTCCAGAGATAGAATCATGATTTTAAAACATTGGAAAGAAAATTCTGTTGGAATCTTATGAAAAATATCCTAACAGAAAAAAAATAGTTTGACAGTGATACCTAGGAACAAAAAGACGAGTAATGTTACACATGTTGTGACAATGTCTTTATGTGAATCGCTGGGACTGTACTATTTGTGCAAGTTAGTAATCTGTGTTATTTCCATAATTATTCATGAAATTCAATGTATCATTATGGCTTCTATCAGGGCAGAATTCCCTTTGGTGGAAGTTTTTGAGTGGAGGCTAACTAAGCAACTGTTTGGGGTGCTTTGTTTTGACACCCTGAGCAAAAGTTGATATTTGTCACCTTATAGGACCCTTCCAACTGTTGGATTCTAGGATTGCATAACTAATTTTGTGTAGTAATTCTTTCTTTCTGTGGATTGTTTTTTTATGTCTTCAATTTGGAACAGGACATCCTCCTCATGGTATATGTTCCAAGTCAACCACGTCAGATTTCTAATCGTGTTTTTGTTCCCTCTGTCTGTGTACATACTGTTACTGTGTGGACAGATAATGTACACAAGGAATGTGCATTTTTTTGTCAGATTTCTAGAGAAGAGTTTGTAGCTCTGTGTTTGGATAGGCATCAAAAATTATGAGGCATATATCCTTTATATATTCTTTATATGTAAAGAAACTTTATATGTGCAAACAGTTTCCAACAGAAAGATTTTTTCTCTCTCCATTGGTCTATTGTATTGTCCAAGAACATGGATTTTTTAAAAATATACTGTGTATATCTTATTTCTGAAAGACAATCGGTATTGACAGACGACTATTCTAGCTTTGCTAAATCTTTTTCCGTAACAGAACAGCTATGTAAATAAAACAGAGGGGACATGTAGAGAATGAAGACAAGACAACAATTGTATACACGTACACTATATATTGAAATTTTTCACTATTCCTCATTATTTTGTCCTGAAGTGAAAGGGTAAGTTGAAATCCTTCATTCAAAGCTACAACCACTATCTAGTTTATTGTAAAAGGGTCCTAATAGTTTAGCAGAACTATTTATTTGAGTAGTTACGTTCCATGGTACGTTTTAGAATTCCATAAAGATGCATGCCAATTTTAAAATTAACACATCATGCAATGTAGTAATAATAGTAATTTTTAGTCTGTCATGCTGACTTAATTGGAACAGAAATTGAAAAGGGGGAGAAGGGCAATTTTAAAGTAATTTAACTATATAATTTTGGAATAAAGAAGGGTAGCACTGAGTTGTCATTTAGATATTTTCATCTTTTTAATTTATCAGTTTAAAGAAAATGCTGTTGAGAATGTCATAACTACCAGTAGAATAAAGAGATGCAAATAAAATGCCTAGTTTAAAGAGGGAGGAAGTATCAAATATTTTTTAAACAAAAGATAATAAAATTATTTCCAAGGGTCTCCTTCACTGCTGCAGACTGCAATTATTAAATTTTTGTCTATTATTAAGTAAAATAGAACACAACATGCAAGTTCTCTATCAAGAAGAAATTTTAATGTTTGGTAGAATGGCCACATTGACTGCTTTCATTAGAAATAATAAAGAAAGAAAGAAAGTTTAATGATGATTGTCACCCCTTATAAATGATTTTTGTGGAAAACAGAAAAATGAAGTCATTATATACAGTCTTGAGGATTAGACTAAAAGTAATGGACCATAGGAAAAGCAAAATCTTTGCTGTAAACATAGGGTAAGAGATTAGTTTATATTTATACTTATAGCTGCTATCAAAGAAAATTGGAAATTACTTCTTTATAATCCTTTTGTTTCTGTTCTTCAGTTTCTCCATTTTTGGTTTTGCTCTTTTCTTCTTCCCTGGTTTTTTCCCTCATTTTCCATTCTAATGACTAGTTCTGATTAGTTTTTATTCTGTATTCCCAATTCTAATAAACTTTTTTTAAAAAGATATGTTCACATATTGCTTGAATCAGCAGAATGGACTAACAGCGTTGACCTGTTCCAATTGTGGTGGGACACAAGTTCGAACTGGTGGAATTTAAGATATGGAAATAAGCTGGGTGGCTAATTTTGATATCCTAAAATGGACCAGATGTGGCTACTACTTTGGTGCCCAGAAAAGTTTAATTAAAAAAAAAATTAAAAGGCAAAGAGAATCCACTTCCATGATTTTGCCCAGAGACTACATTAATGTGTTTTTGAAGTCACTAGGAGTTGAGTTTAACCTGAAGAAGATCTGATCTTCCCATAGTGAAGTGATATAACTTTTTGAGACATGGAGATGCTCCATAATGCAATGCTATGGATCTTCACCAGCCAAAATCAAGACTATTTAGGTGTTAATATGCACTTAACACTTTCCATAAATACTCTTCGCAGCATCAAATTGTTCCCAGAATTACAAGTAGCTGTTTCATCAAAAAAGTGAAAAACTGAGGTATGGATTATGAAGGAAACCTTATTTGATGCATGGAGGGTGGAATGCTGCAACTCTGGCTGATATTTTTAAAAATTGCCTCCTTAGCCTATGTTTTACCTTTTACCTTTCACCACTCACCACACTGATATTATTGATAATCATATCATTCCCTAATTTAAATAACCTGCTCATTATATTTATGTGTAAATCGCTTCAACCTTTTTTTTTTCTTCCAATTTGTCATGAGCCATTTTGGAAATAAAAGATTATTTTGATGCAAGGTGAAATCTGCTGAAAACATTTTTCTTCATTTAGTTGATTGAAAAAGATGCTGTCCTCCCAGCTGGTTCAGATCCTTGCTATAACAGCTGCTTTGCTGGTAGAAGCTCATGCACAGATAAATTGTCCAGGTAAGCTTGGAAATAACAAAAACTTCAACAGTAATGATTAAGTGATCAAAAATACAATTGTAAATAATTAGTGATTATCCTGTTGCTAATGAACAGAAGGACATTCTGTGTGGTTTCTCATGTCTGCATTTTACTGATGAATTCTTCAGGGGAAATCTATAATCATAGATTTGAGTTTAAAAATGGGAAGATTATTTCTTGATTTATCAAATATTTGCTGCCCAGAGTTGTTTCATTACTAGATGGGCAGCAAATAGGCAGACAGATGGACAGAAAGACCTTCCCATTTTTAAACTTCAGTAACAGAAGTGCAATTTTTTAAAAATAAAATGCAATGGAGACAATAGACTGGCACAAACTTTTATAGGTTTTTCCACTGAATATTACAGAAATAATTTGAACATTTGAAAGAAAAGAAAGAAAGAAAAGAAGAAAAGAAGGAAGGAAAGGGAAAGGGAAAGGGAAAGGAGCATCATAGATATTGTATACCCCAGTTTGAGAGTTTGAGTTATTGAAGTTCAGGGTATATTTATGTTTCTACAACAGAACAATGAAACTCCAATGCTCTTTTATATCTGAAATTTGAAATTGGTGCCCAAGAACGTTAAAGGGTATATATTTTCCTTTGAACAGGTCCCCAAGGACCTCGTGGAAGAACTGGACTTCCTGGCCCTCAAGGAGCAAAGGGCACTCCTGGCATCCGAGGACCTGCTGGTCCATCAGGTGATGGAGTATCTTCCTTTTGGCTTTTCTTGGGCTCCCAGACCTGGGCAGATATGCTTATCCCAACATCTAGCTTTGCCCAATTCAAAATTCCAAACAAAACACATGAGAATCCTCCTCGTCCCTTTTTAAAAATCTCCTTGATTCCGATACTGCATGATGAAATGTTCTGAACAACTTGCTGTGGCCTTCAAACACCTGCACACTATTTTGCAAGACTGCTTCATCTTTATAAAGATCATGCCCTCTGAAGGGATGAAGTGCCCCTATTTTTGTAAACTGGTTTCTTCCAGACAATAATTAGTGCCATCATTAACACAATCATCTTCTAGGTATTTTCTTCAATGAAAAGGAGACCAAGCTGTCCTTGTATTTTGTTGCCTAGACAACTGGGCATTCATTTATCAATTATTCAATTCATTTGCTGCCCATCTCAGTGTCTGGGTGACTTTCAATCTGATAAAATGATATTGTAAAAGATTAAAATAGTAAGACAACGAATATATAAACATTAACAAAGAAATAGCTAAGATAGAGGGATGGGTACACAATAGAGGTGGAATCTTTCAATCCAGTAATCATCTCCAGAATGACAGAGCTGTATCTGCCCCCACTCCCAGGCCAATTGCCAGAGCCATTAAGGCCTTTATGGAAGGCCCAAGGAGTGGGTCAGATCTCCTCTTGAGGGTGATGATGTTCCAGAGAGTGAGCACCATGGCAGAAAAGGTTCTTCTCCTTGATCCTGCCAGCCAAAATCCCTTGGCCAATAGGATGGGATGTGTACAGAAGCATGTCCCTTCTGTAAGTGTAAGTGGGGTAGGCCAAATCCCTGATATTTTAATTTGGTAATCAAGGCCTCCATCCAGTGGTGGGATTCAAATAATTTAACAACAGGTTCTGTGGGCATGGCTAAGTGGGAATGGCTAGGTTGCCATAGCTAGGTGGTTAAGTGACTGGGTGGGCATGGCTAAGTGATTGCATGGCCGGGTGGTCATGTGACTGGGTGAGTGTGGCTGGGTGGCCATGTGACTGGGTGGGCATGGTCAATTCAATGTCACTCACGTCAAGGGGTGCCTCGCCTGGCCCCTCCTCTCCCAGCTGTTCCTTGTCACTCCCAGCCTCAACATATCTATAGTTCTGTAAAAATGTTGTTCACCTTTTTCCAACTTTATCTACATACTATAGATGTACTTTCATGAACCACTGAAAAGAGGAAATGGCTCACATGCTTTGCCCAAGAGTGTGATAGGCAACAGGTTTTTAAGGGGCTGCCACAAAGAAGGGGGGGGGGGCAATGTATTTTCCAAAGAAGCAGAAGGAAAAACAAGAAGCAATGGATGGAAACTGAACAAAGAGAGAAGCAACCTAAAATTAAGGAGAAACTTCCTGACAGTGGAACTGTTTGTCTCCAGTTGCTCAATCACTGGAAGTTGCTCAATCACTGGAAGTTTTTAAGAAAAGACTGGACAGCCATTTCTCTTAAATGGTATATGTGTCAGCCTTGGAAGCCATTTTAGGCCTGCCACATTTAGTGATGTGGGAAACTGGGAGGGGGCATTGTATGGAGCTGGGGAGATATATAGTCATAGTAACATTCCTATCTCTGGGAGTCAAGGCCACTCTGCCCTGCACCTGGAGGGGTGTGTCTGGGAAGCATCTCCAGTTAGGACGGTGCATTGATTGGACCATGTGATGGACACGTGGGTGTTGGGCAAGGACTTGGACTTTTTTTTGGGTGGGGAAAACCTGGAAACTTTCAGGTTTGGGTTTTCCCAGATGTGCCAATATGGCTTCTCTAATAAAATGGAACTTTGAGGAATGCCTAGCCTCGGAGTTTTCTTTCGTTGGTGGTGTTACTTGGAATCCTCATAATAGGGTTCCCCCTCAAGGTCCTTTCTAAGTGTTATTCTGTTATTCTGACCCCTTTCCCAGGCCCTCTATTTAGATTTTGGCATCCTCAGTTTTTCTGTCTGAGCAGGGGGTTGGACTAGAAGACCTCCAAAGTCCCTTTCAACTCTGTTATTCTGTTATTCCTGAGCTAAATAGTTAAGAACCTCATTGGGACCCTATCTCTTTTGCTCCCTCTGGACTAATGAGTTAAAGAGCTGCCTCTAGACATTCATTTTAATAAGATTTTTAGAAACCTGCAGTTGAAAGTTCTTTCTGTCTCCTTACCCTGAAGACCCAATTTCATTTGGAATCTAATCCCAAAATGATTGCCCTTTTGGCATTTCTCTTGATACTTCTTCAAAATGCACCCCCAAGAAGCAACCCCCTCTCTCTCCCTCCCTCCCTCCTCCTTCCCTTCCCCACCCCCCTCACACTTAATTAAAGCAAATTCCCTTGTCTTGGACACTTTAGAATCATAGGCTAGAAGAAGGTACCTTGGAGGTCTTATAATTCAACCTTCTGCTTAAGGCAGAAGACCTCATATATACTTGCGGGTTCGCAGACATCCCGGCTTTGGCTACAAGAACTGCAGGCAGCTTTCCCGACCACATACTTCCTCCTCCCACCGCCCCATGCAAAGTGGGAGGCCCAAGAGAAAACACCTGGTCTTGGCATACAGCCCTTCATGATGGAGCCCTTCCCGGGGAGCAAAGCATGGATTGGACAAATGGATCCATTCTGAAGGCGAGCTCCAGAGCAGTGGCGGTGGCAGCAGAAGGAAGAAAGCGAACTCCAGAGCAGCGGTGGCAAAAGGCACGCTCCAGAGGGGTGGCAGCAACGTTGGACGGCAGAAGGCAAGCTCCAGAGTGGCAGCAGAAGGTGGTGGTGGAAGGCAGCAGAAGGTGGTGGTGGAAGGCAAGCTCCAGAAAGCAAGCAGCGGCAGTGCTTCAGGACGGCATGTGGATGTCCTGGGATTGCACATGTACACTACAGTGGAACAGCAGTTTCAGCCCCAGTGCAGCATCTCCCCTGAGGGCTGGCTGCCTGCCCTCCTGCTGGCCGGCTCAGAAGTGGCGCATCCCCTGTCATGGGCTGGATACAGGACCCGAGGCGGAGGGGAAGGCAAGCGGGCAGTAGTCACCCAGAGGCCCTGTGTAAGCTGAACGCGCCAAGCCAAAAAGGTGAGCGAGCCTTGCGAGTCTCGCCGTGTTCCTCTGAGATGGCTCTTTGGCCGAGTGCAGTGGGTCTCCCTCCCCTGCCACCAGCCTCAGCCTTACCTTCTAGATCTTCCATGAGCCTCTGGTGGCCTGAATACCATGCCCTTCAGATCCCAACAGGGTCAGCACGTAGCTGCCTGTGAAGATAAGGCTGAAGCTGGGCGGCCCTCAGGGGAGATGCCACCCTGGGACCAAGACTGCTGCTCCACTGCAGTGTGCACATGCAGCCCTGGGACATCTGCCTGCCCTCCTGGAGCACTGCCGCCAGTGGGCACTGGCACCATTGGGATCTGAAGGGCAGGGCACTCGGGCCGGCAGAGGTACATGGAAAGTCTGAAGCTCCACGAAGCCTTCACGATAGATCAGATTGTCCAAGGCTTTGCTCCCATGGAAGGGCTCCATCATGGAGGGCTGTTCTCGAGGCTTCTCAAGCCTTGAGAAGCGGTAGGAGGCTGAGGGAGAGAAACTGATTGAGACAGAGAGAAATGGATTGAAGCTGAGAGAAATGAGAGGCTTTGGAGATGAGCACCCTTCCCATCCCCGCTTCCCTGAGGGGCTGCATAGCCACACTTACCTCTGCCTCGACAGCTGTTTTACATCAATAAATAAAAGAAAAGAAGGTTTATAGATGTCGTGTACCCCAAGTTTTGAGAGTTTGGGTTATTAAAGATATATTTATGTTTCTACAACATAATGAACCGATCAACCAAAAGTCCAGTGTTCTCTATATCCAAAATTTGAAATACGTGCCCAAGAATGTTAGACAATTACACTTCTGTTTTCCTTTGAACAGGTCCCCAAGGACGTCCTGGACAAAATGGACCTCCTGGCCCTCAAGGACCAAAGGGCAATCAAGGTGTCAGAGGACCTGCTGGTCCACCAGGTGATAGAGTGTTATCCTTTGTGTGAACTTTTTGGGGGCTCCCAGACCTAAGCAGATATGCTTTGCCCAATCCAGAATCCCAAACAAAACTATGGAAGTCCTCCTCTTCCCTGTTTAACACCTCTTTGATTCCTACATTACCTGATGAAATGTTCTAAACAAGCTCCTGATGCCTTCAAAAACTTGCACACTATTTTGCAAGACAGCCTCATCCTAATACAGGCCGTGCCCTCTGAAGGGATTTAGAAGTGCCCCTTATTTTTGAAAACTGCTTTCATCCAGATAATTAGTGCCACTCACTCAATCATCTTCTAGGTATTTTCTTAAATGAAAAGAAGATTGATCTTTCCTTGTGTGTTGTTGTGTTGCCTAGGCAGCTGGACATGACATATTAATTTGGCAATCAAGCTCTTGGAAGCAGGAGGGGAGAGAATCAATAGGAACCCCTTTTACAAAATAAGTATGGATGAGACAAACTCTCTGAAATGATTCACCTTGAAGCAGAGGCTCAATTATGAGAGTCATTCTACAATAACTCTCATAATTGGAAATTAGTTTATGAGAGCACTTGACTTCACAGAGATGTTTGCCTTCTGCAATCGAAAGATAGTTATTGGTTCTGCTCCACAATCCTATTGTTACCTTCTCAACCTGGTGCTTTTGGCTTCAGGTTCCATAATTGCAAAAAGACATAACTTTTTTTAAAAAGCAGGATGGAAAATTCCTAGGCTAGTGTAAATACAAGCCAGGGTAGATATCTGAAGTGTTTAGCAATTGGAATGAGGTTGTTAAGGCAAACTCCATTCCATGTACAATCATATCAGCTTGATTTTCTTTCTTCCCCCACCCCCCAAAGTTCCTTAGTTGTAGAAGTTTTCCTTCAGAAAGCAATTGGCAATTGAAGTTTGTTAGTCTAAGCATTATAGAATAGAATAGAATAGAATAGAATAGAATAGAATAGAATAGAATAGAATAGAATGGAATGGAATGGAATGGAATGGAATGGAATGGAATGGAATGGAATGGAATTCTTTATTGGCCAAGTGTGACTGGACACACACGGAATTTGTCTTTGGTGCATAAGCTCTCATTGTACAAAAAAGCTGTAAATGATAAATCATGATCATAGTCATCATAAAAATACATTCATCATAAATCATAAGATACAACACTTAGTGATCGAATCAACACAAATCGAACTAGGAAACTAAATAAAACAATATAAAGATACAAGCAACAAAGTTAAGTCATATCTAGAAAAGGAGATAGGTAATAGGAAAGATGAGAATAATAATATTAATACAGTCTTACTAAATAGTTTGACCAGTGTTGTGGGAATTAGTTGTTTAGCAGTTCTTTTAACAAGCAGAGCCCTACTTGTCAGTTAATTTAAAATGTGAATGCATTGGGTTTAAATCTTAATTTTGACTTTAATTGAATTGTTCATTTTAGTTTTCTTACTTCTTGCATTTATTGTCTCTTTTCTCCCGGTAGACATCTACATTAAATCATTATGTAAATCATTATCTAAACTACAGGGGTTTTTTTACATTGAAATACATGAATACTTGCTATATGAGTGTAGCATATTTTCACTGGCATATATCCCAGAGAATTCCCAAAAGAGAAAATTGCCAGCATCGACCATACTGAAACCATTTCGAGCTCTGAAATTTTGTCCATCTGCAATGCAAATCTTTCCAAGATCTCAGACTGAGCGAATCCATAAATTCTAAACCACAGGCGTGCTGTAAAATGCAAAATCACGACTCGGATTTCAACTGTAGAATATTGATTATTTGATGTACTGCCCCCTGTGGAAATGCTGATGAATAAGAAGGCTAATTCTTACTCAGTTAATCTTGCATAAAGTGAACGTTTTGGCTTTATTTAACTTATTTAACTTATATGCAGAGCACATCATGAGAAAGGCGGGGCTAGATGAATCAAAAGTTGGAATTAAGATTGCTGGGAGAAATATCAACAACCTCAGATATGCAGATGATACCACTCTAATGGCAGAAAGTGAAGAGGAATTAAAGAGCCCTCCTGATGCGGGTGAAGAAGGAGAATGCAAAAGTTGGTTTGAAACTCAACGTTAAGAAAACTAAGATTATGGCATCTGGCCCTCTCAATTCCTGGCAAATAGATGGGGAAGAAATTGAGGCAGTGACAGATTTTATTTTCCTGGGCTCCAAGATCACTGCAGTTGGGGACTGCAGCCAAGAAATTAAAAGACGCTTGTTCCTGGGGAGAAAAGCTATGGCAAATCTAGACAGCATACTAAAAAGCAGAGACATCACCCTGCCAACAGACGTGTGTATAGTCAAGGCTATGGTTTTCCCAGTTACAATGTATGGCTGTGAAAGTTGCACCATAAGAAATGCTGAGCATCAAAGAATTGAGGCCTTTGAACTCTGGTGCTGGAGAAGACTCCTGTGAGGCGATCAAACCGGTCAGTCCTAGAGGAGATCAACCCTGACTGCTCTTTAGAAGGCCAGATCCTGAAGATGAAACTCAAATACTTTGGCCACCTAATGAGAAGGAAGGACTCACTGGAGAAGAGCCTAATGCTGGGGACGATTGAGGGCAAAAGAAGAAAGGGACAGCAAAGAATGAGGTGGCTGGATGGAGTCACTGAAGCAGTAGGCATGAGCTTAAATGGACTCCAGAGGATGGTAGAGGACAGGAAGGCCTGGAGGAACGTTGTCCATAGGGTCACGATGGGTCGGACACGACTTTGCAACTAAAACAAAAGTGAATGTTTGCAACATCCTAAATTCACCGCTAGAGGGAACCATTAACTTTCAAACTAAAATATACCTGCTCCCAACTCTATTTGAAGTAAGTGTTGAAGAAAACAATATATATATCCAGCATTTATATAACTCTGAGAAATTTCTCACATTCTCACAGGGCGGATGCAACTTAAAACAAAACATATTGCACTCTTACAGATTGTTCTAGTATTTACATCAGATCACCTATAATTTTTTTCAGTATAATCCACTCCATGGTAAGGCCACACTTGGAATACTGCATCCAGTTTTGGTAGCCATAATGTAAAAAAGATGTTGAGATTCTAGAAAGAGTGCAGAGAAGAGCAACAAAGATGATTAGGGGTAAAGGTAAAGGTTCCCCTCGCACATATGTGCTAATCGTTCCCGACTCTAGGGGGCAGTGCTCATCTCCATTTCAAAGCCGAAGAGCCAGTGCTGTCCGAAGCTGTCTCCTTGGTCATGTGGCTGGCATGACTAAATGCCAAAGGTACATGGAACGCTGTTACCTTCCCACCAAAGGTGGTCCCTATTTTTCTACTTGCATTTTTTATGTGCTTTCGAACTGCTAGGTTGGCAGAAGCTGGGACAAGTAACGGGAGCTCACCCTGTTACACGGCACTCAGGATTCAAACAGCTGAACTGCCAACCTTTCGATCGACAAGCTCAGCATCTTAGCCACTGAGCCACTGCATCCACCGCATGATTAGGGGACCGGAGGCTAAAACATATAAAGAACGATTGCTAGAACTGGGTATGTCTAGTCTGATGAAAAGAACTAGGGGAGACATTGATAGCAGTGTTCCAATATCTCAGGGGCTGCCACAAAGAAGAGGGAGTCAAGCTATTCTCCAAAGCACCTGAAGGCAGGACAAGAAGTAATGAGTGCAAACTAATCAAGGAGAAAAGCATCTTAGAACTAAGAAGAAATTTCCTGACAGTTAGAACAATTAATCAGTGGAACAACTTGCCTCCAGAAGTTGTAAATGCTCCAACACTGGAAGTTTTTAAGAAGAGATTGGATAACCATTTGTCTGAAGTGGTGTAGGGTTTCCTGCCTAAGCAGGGGGTTGGACTAGAAGACCTCCAAGGTCCCTTCCAATTCTGTTATTCTATTCTATTCTATTCTATTCTATTCTATTCTATTCTATTCTATTCTATTCTATTCTATTCTATTCTATTCTATTCTACTCTACTCTACTCTACTCTACTCTACTCTACTCTATTCTACTCTACTCATGATTGGTATTAACAATATCTAGAATCTGAGAGGAGGTAAGTGTTATTTTCCCCAAACTTTTTTTTCTATACTGTTGCAAAGAGTCAGTCTGGTGTAATGGTTAAGGCATCAGGCTAAAAACCAGGTGAATTCTAATTCTGCTTCAGGCACAAAACCAGCTGGGTGTTCTTGGTGTTAGTTTCTTTCACTCAGCCCTTGGAATGAGGAAAGGGCAAACCTCTTCCCAAAACCTTGCCATGAAATGTGTATTTATTATGGATGGAGGTGTCAACAAAAACTTGAAGACGTCCCTACCCCCCATACATACATACACACACACACACACACACACACACGTTGCTAACCCTGGCTTTCCAATAATTAAAGGACTTGGTGGAAGGGCTTTCTATATAGAGGCAAGAGCCTCTTATTAATATTTTGCTGGGTGACCAGAGTCTCTCATTTCAAAAAGTTGAATAATATATTTAACATTGGAATCATGCAAGTTTTCAGAGAAAGAAAGACATAAAATGTGTTTACTACAGAAAACAAAATCCATTTGTTTCAGTTGAAAGACTGAAGTTGAAAGACTCTAGGCCTACAAATCAATCAGTTAATCAATCTGTTTTTTAATCTATCAGACTATTGCCGGGTTGTGTTCCAATGCGTTGTTAAAGAAAAGCGATGTCCCAATCAATTTCACAGGATCAGACAGTCATAATGGTATTAATAATTTCAATTGAACCATCTGACAATGAATTTCTATTATTTTTCATTCACAGGTGTGCCTGCCAGCCAGGATCCTAAGCTACAAAACAACATCGAAGAACTTCAACGCAGAATCGCCAGAATGGAAAGAGGTATTTTTTAATGGCTTCCCTTTCTCTTTTTCAGATTAAAAGTGGGTGAGTAGTTTTTAATTCTTATTCCATTTGTGTCACCAAGAAACCTGAATGAGAACAAAGCTATTCAGAAGACTGCGCTATATTATGACTGTGAATAGTTATGCCTATCTGGGTATTATTGAAAGTGATGATCCAGGGAAATTCCATTTCTGGAATGGGGATTCTTTGAATTTCACCAACTGATAAAGAATAGGATATCCTAAAGCTAGATTATCCCTCTATTTTTAATAGTGTGCACTATCTACCTTATCTGTCAGAGGTCAAGAGACTTTCTAACATTCAATGGTTTTTCTTCTGAATTACCAAACTGTTGTTTTTACATTGAATACATGATAGGGTCCTAATGCTCAGGAGAGATTCAACTTAGAATCATAGGGCTGGAAGGGACCTTAACAGATTAACAGAGTTGGAAGGGGCCTTGTAGGTCACCTAGTCCAACCCCCTTTCCCCCATCTAAGCAGGAAATCCTGCTTACACCATTTCTGACAAATGGCAAGCCAATCTCTTCTTGGAAACTTCCAGTGATGAAGCTCCCACAGCTTCTGATGGAAAGCTGTTCCATTAGTTGATTGTTCTCACTCTCAGAAAATGTCTCCTTATTTTTCTCTCCTTATTCAGTTTCCATCCATTATTCCTTGTCTGGCCTTCAGGTGCTTTGGAAATCAGCTTGACCCCTTCCTCTCTGTGGCAGCTCCTCAAGTATTGGAAGACTGCTATCATGTCTCCCCTGGTCCTTCTCTTCACTAGACTAGCCATGCCCAGTTCATGTAACTGTTCTTCATATATTTTAGTCTCCAGTCCCCTAATCATCCTGGTTGCTCTTCTCTGCACTCTTTCTAGAGTCTCCACATCTTTTTAATAGTGTGGTGACCAAAACTGGATGCAGGATCTAGGTGTGGTCTTACTAAGGCTTGGAGGTCTTCTAACCCAATCATCCCACCTCTTCCTTGAAACAATAAATACCATTTTTAAATAGATGGTATAGTAGCTTTCATCAGCATATTGTCATGGTACAGTCCAAATCCTGCTTTATTTTTTGTTTTTTTACCTTAATGGGCTCATTAAAAAAGCAGTTCAGGAAATTTATTGCCACTTTCAAACAAAAACAGAAAAGACATGGGAAATCTCTTAGTTCCACTCGGGTACAACCAGATTGCTGCTTAACAATCAAACTATATAAAGTCAATTCTGTAAACCTATTTATCTTTGAACTGATGTTCTCGATGGATATACCCAGTTCTGGATATACCCAGAACTAAAGTACAGGTAGATCTCATTTGGTGGAGCGTTTACCATTACAACAGTGATGAAACCTTTGCAAGTCCATAAAGTAAAGCTGAAGTCAAATCATAAGCATAACTGTGTTCCATTTAGCAACCACTATGCTTAACAACCAAGTCGCCAGTCCAAACCATGATTGCTAAAGTAGGCTTACCAGCAGTGAGAACTCATAAACAATTCAGTTCAATGAGACTTGTGATTTCCTATCATTCAAAAAAGTGAATATGAACTCTCCAAGCTTTGTGATAGAAAAAAGGAAAACAAAGAAATTATTTTACTTAACATTTGTTCATTCATTTATACATTTATTCGTTCATTCCATTTGTGTAGCCAACCACTTGCCTTCCATTTGGTCTACTGCAAAGCAGGAGACCATGAGTTCTAGTCCTACCTTAGACATAAAAGCTGTCTGAATGGCTTCAGCCATAACTCACCAAGAGACTGTGAGTTCTAGTCCCACTTTAGGAATGAAAGGCATCTGGGTGACTTTGGGCCAGTCCCTCTCTTTCAGCCCAACACATTTCGCAGGGCTGTTATTGATGTAGGGAAACTAGGAGTAAGGTGTGTTGGATATATTCACCACCTTGAGTAAAAATAATGAAGGGAGGCTATAAAAAAAGCTTGCTGACCAGCTTAACTGAAAAACAACAAAATAGTCAAACAGAAATTAAAAATACATTGTTGCCTGGGACCATTCATCAATCCATTTCTTTAAAAGAGCTCACCCCACACCTTGTCCCAAAGCCTCCATGGAGGAAAAAGTGGCTCTTCAATAGAAGAGAATTCAGGTGGTCCTCGAGATACGACCATCATGGAGCCTGCTCATTTTAGTCACAGGTTGGATTAGTTGTTAGGTGAAATGTAACACTAATAACCTCCTCACACACACTATGCTTGCTCTCCCCAATTAAATGAAAAATGGAATGTTCAAGTCGTTAAGTGAAGCATGGGGATAGCTGTGTGGTGCAGTGGTTGGAACGCAATATGGCAGGCTGACTCTGCCAACTGCCAGCAGTTCAATCCTGACCAGCTCAAGGTTGACTCAGCCCTCCATCCTTCCAAGATGGGTAAAGTGAGGACTCAAATTGTTGGGGGGCTATAGGTTGACTCTGTAAACTCCTTAGAGAGGGCTGTAAAGCACTTATGGCTATTGCTATTGCTATCCTGGGTGGGGGAGGCTGCTGGAGGCTGGCACAAGCCCAGTCTCACCCATGTCCCACAAAATGGCGGCTGCATTTGGATAGCTGCAGCACAGCCTGGGGACACCTAGCCTGCCCTCCTTCCATAACCTGAGGTCTAGAGAGCTTCAGAAAATCAGTGTGGGGCATGATGGGCATATGGAAAGGAGGTTCAAACACTGCAAGGCTTCCAATGGGGTGGGTGGGATGAGGGGGGAGAGCAGGAGGGCTCGGCAGCGACCCTGTGGTGGGTCATAAGAAGAAATGACAGCACGTTTGCTGCAGCCATTGTAATTTTGAAATGGGGTCATAGGTAGCTTTTTGAGAGTTGATCATAATTCTGAATGTTCATTAAATGGTCTGTCATACTTTGAGAATTACTGTATATGGAATTGGAATCTATGCAGTTCAGGGTGAAACTATGGGGTCCTTGATGGTCTCTGAACTTGGTCATTGGCTTGCGATGGTTGGATAATGAAAAGTCTGCAAGTCAACCACCAAACTCAGGAACATCAAGGACTCCATGGGTCTTCAATTTTTTTTTACAAAAGGCTGGCAGGATTGAGGCCATCTGGATGATCTAAGCAAGGCTTCCAAATTTCTTGACAGCTTTGACCTTGGATGGAAAGATGGCAATTGCTGGAGATAAGCTGTTCGCTTCTACTGGGAAGACATCTATGTTTGGGAAAACAGAAGTGACTTGCCAAGAAGCTCATGGTTCCATTGCAGCACCAAAGAACCTGAATCAGAACAAAGCTATTCAGAAGATTGTACAATATTATAACAGTTATGCCTATCTGGGTATTATTGAGAGCGATGAGCCAGGGAAATTCCATTTCCGGAATGGGGATCCTTTGAATTTTACAAACTGGTACAAGAATGAACCTTCAGGTCAAGGAGCTGAAAAATGTGTGGAAATTTACAGCGATGGCACTTGGAATGACAAAATGTGCAACAATTACCGCCTTGCAGTCTGTGAATTTTAAGCCCAACCCAAGGCAACTGTTGAATGTTCCTTAAAAGAAAATTCAATGTGATTCTTCTGTCCAAAAAAAAAAAAAAATCAATAAAAATCCTTGGCATTTATTTTGCTTTCATTTCATCTCCTGTGCTCAAAAGGCAAGTCTGTTCTAAAAGGATTTGCGTGTTCAGAAACAGAAAAGGTGTCTCTAGAATGTGGGTTAAATGTCATAAAGACTGTGAAAATAAATTAAAGAAGAAATAGAAATGTTATCCCCAACAGGAAAATAATATCAGCTACTGTAGGATAGAGATGCGGGGTTATATAGGTAGTTCTTCACTTTCAACAGTTCAATTGGAGCTAATTCTCTCTCTTCCAGCCAATATCCAAAGTTACCAATTGCTATGTATCAATTCCACGCTTCTTAACATCTCACTCCAGATGATGTCCTCCAGTGCTTTCGTGTAGATGCTTAACAGCTTGGGAATCAGGATGAAACTCTGAAATACAAAGCATCAGTGGCAATAGGTCAGTCCAAGAATTATTCTTCACTTTGATAAAAAAAAAGATGACATTATCAAGACCAAGAACTGATGCAAACTCCCTGCTTTCACAAACATCTGAAAAAGCACAAGGAAGGACAGGACTTTTGCTGTCTTAAAGTGCTTAAATATAGGTATTTCCTTAGAAAGTAGGGTACTTATTAGAAATGTTTGGCTGTACCAGTCTTGGGAAAAGTCAAGAGGCTGTAAGCAGGGAGGGGGACCATGGGATGTACACAGGATAACAGAAACCCTCAGGGTGACATTAATCGGCACAGCAATTATTTTTACAACATCCAAACCATTTGCATGACCAATAGGCTTTAGCAGTAGTGGGTTGCAAAACCCGTCGCTATTGGTTTGCTCGTGCGCTCGCGCTTGTGCGATACTTCTGCGCATGCGCAGAAGCATCCGGTTCAGGTGGGTGGAGCCTCCCTCCATCACTGTTACCGGTTTACCGGTCCAGGTAGAACTGGGAGCAACCCACCACTGGGCTTTAGGATACAATTGTCCCTCTTGTCAAACTTTGTGTGATGGAGCAACCACTTGTTTGTCTTAACTAACCTGTTGAACCTTTGAGGAAGAACTAGGTGGAACCAGCCTGAAATATTCATGATAAAGTCTGGGGAGAAAAAGAAAAAGGACTGTGTCACCTTAAGAACCAGGTGGGAGGTGGCACAGTATAAGTACTTGTTAGTATGGTTATGACAGCTATTTCCCAATCGTCAGTCTCTGAGTGACCACAAGATTTGCTTGGATTGGTATGGCTTTATTACGCAGATGGAGCATAACATCCTTCAAAGTTGGGGAAAGTTTTGTTCCTGTTTAGTAGCCTGAATGGAAATAGAAAAAGTACCTTTGGAGTGGTTACAGACACCTTTCTTCTATCAAAAAGGTGAAACAGGTGGACAGAAGGTAAGCAGCTAGTCTTACCTGTGGGTTAGACCAGCTATTACGCGTGGATATGGGAATCAAGCATCCTCTTTTCCAAATGTCCCATTTAGAAGAAATATGTGGTCCTTCCTCAAAAGGAAAATATCTCTGTCTTTCCTAAGGTCGCTGAAGAGAAATATTTAGTTGGTCAGATTTTTGGATGAGGTGAGGGAAAATCCCTTTCCACCCTCAAATTTCTTATTAAGCTACGGCTATTAAAGAAGGGGAATGTGAAAGGTTTATTTTATTTGTTAAAAGGGTATTTATATGATCTGAAAAGAAACTAGAACTGATTAGTTTGAACAGAATATTTCAACTCCTCTTGAATATTGTTCACCAATAGCTAAAGTGTAGTGTTAAAGAACCAGTCTGGTATTGTAGTTAAATTGGGAGACAGTTTGGCATCAGGCTAGAAACTGAGAGACAGCAAATTCTAGTCCTTGAGCACAAATCCAGCTGGGCCAGTCATTCTCTCTTAGCCCTAAAAAGGAGGCAGTAGCAAATCACTTCTGAAAAACCTTGCCAAGAAAAATGCAGAAAATCAAAAGGAAGGAAAATAATGTAGTGATACTCAATTATCTACACAAATGAACTTGGAATTATTTGGAACTATTCAATAAAAGTAATTATCCCCCCCCAAAAAAAAGAAAATAAATGTTTTCTCCCCTGCATCTGTTTACCCTAATTAAGCTTTCTTTTTAAAGTGTGTCATCAAGGTTCAGACTGCCAAAATTATCTTGCCACCTGCCACTCTTTTACTGAAACAGGCGAAATGTGTATTTATCTGTTCCAGAATAGCACAGACATTCTAATGCAGTATTGCTAAATGTTTAACTTAGATGCTATTCCTGGAATGACCGGGGGTTTAAGGGGATGACACAGCAGCTAGCTATTCATCTCGTAGGGAGAAATGTCTCTTTGTCAGAAACATAGCAGGTTGCCCTCAAGTGAGATACTCTTCTTCTTACTTGGGTCTCTGCTCCACCAGTCACACACTGACATAAAAGTACTTTTGTACATTGTGGTTAAAAGATTCGAAGAGTTTTTTTACACTTTAAATATGTCATTATTATAAAGCCAGTCAGTTTTGCTTGTATGGAGGAGTTAGTAAAAGCAAAATATTTAGAACTGTACAGCCCAGGGAAGAATAGTGGGATAACCTCACTTTTTTTCACGCTGGCACACATTAAAAAAGTGAAATTCTGATGTCCACTCTCAAAAGAATATATATGCTGTATATATATAAATATACATACACATACACACATATACATAATGCACATCCATGATCATCATTCTAGCCTTTGTCTATCCGCTGTAGGATGAAGGCCTCTTCTGCATATTTCCAACCAATACGGTCCTGAGCTTTCTTTTGCCAATTGGGCCCGCCATACTTGCTGATGTTGTCCATCCATCTCATTTTAGATCTCTTTTGTGGATGCTTTTGATCCAGTGGGATCCATTCTACAACTGCCTTGTTCCACCTGCCATCAGTCCTTCTTGCTCTGTGACCAGTCCATTTCCATTTCCATTCTTTTACTCTCTTGATGGCATCATATAGTTTCTTTTGCTCTTTGATCCACATGCAGGTCTTTATGTCTTGCCTTGTGATATTGAGTGTGTCTCTTTCCATGGTTCTTTGTGCCACTCACAGCTTTTGTGTCGATTGTGAGGTCAGTGTCCAACTTAGATCAGGTAGCACACACTGATCAAAAACTTTTCTCTTCAGGCATAGGGGGAGGTTGTTCTTGAAAATTATGTTTCACTTGCCGAATGCCTGCCAACCACATTTAACATGATGTTCAATTTCCTTTATTGTATCATCCTCCATTGAGATCCATTCACCAAGGTAAATGTTCTTCTCCAGATATAATTTTCTTTCTTTCTTTAATGAATTTACATCTACAACTACATTTACATATACATTAATCACAGACCATTTAGAATACGGTAAGTATGGGATTTCACCATTCTTCTACTCTCATACTAAGTATAGGAGCCCCCTAGGGTTGTGTGTTAAGCCCTTGCCTTTATTCCTTGTACACGCATGACTGCACCCCATTGTATAACACCAAAGCAATTATTAAATTTGTGGATGACACAACAGTGGTGGGGCTCATTAATAGGAACAATGAGTCTGCTTACAGGAAGGAAGTACAAGGGCTGACATTATGCTGTAATGAAAATAATCTTACACTTAACACCACAAAAACTAAAGAATTTATAATTGACTTCAGGAGGAAGAAAGATGTACATCTACCACTGTACATAAATGGTGAAGAGGTGGAGAGGGTGGATAGTTTTAAATTTCTGGGAACTTATATCTCGGAGGACCTCTCATGGACTATGAATGCTAACATGCTTGTGAAGAAGGCACAGAAGAGGCTGTACTTCCTGAGAATGCTCAGGAAGATAAATCTATCTCAGCATCTACTTCTGTCCTACTATCGCAGCACCATTGAGAGCGTCCTGACATACAGCATTCTTGCATGGTATGGGAGCAGATCTGTAGCAGTCAAAAAAGCTCTACAGAGAATCATTAAAACTGCCCAGAATATCATCGGGCGCCAGCTACCAGCCCTGGACGACATCTTCAAATCTCGCTGTTTGAGAAAGTTACATAACTTTCTCAGAGACACTTCCCATCCTGCTTACAATCTTTTTGGATTGCTGCCTTCTTGCAGAAGATACAGAACAATTAAAACTCGGACCACACATTTTCCGAATAGTTTTTATCCCAGAGCTATAATTGCACTCAACAATGAACTAAAGAGCCACCATCATGAGCTGTTGGACAGAATTACTTGGTCTGATGTGTGGATGTTTGGGTGGTTTAGGGGCAGGGAATTTGTGGTTGGTGGAGGGGTGTTTGGGGATTGTTATGTGTGTTGGACCTGGTCTTTGGGTGTTAAGTGAATTTCGTTGTATGGGTATACTGTGTATATACATACAATGACAATAAAGTTGTTGCAGTTGTTGTTATTGTTGTTGCTGTTGTTATTGTTTTTGTTGTTGTTGTTGTTGTTATTATTATTATTATTAGTAGTAGTAGTAGTAGTAGTAGTAGTAGTAGTAGTATCGGAAAAGAGAGCCTTGTGAGTTAACAAGGTTGATGCTATATGGAACAAAGTTATTACAGAATCTAGTTGTTCTGCTTCAGCTAGCAGAAGGTAACAAATAAAACCATTCATGGAGAGGATGTAAAGCGTCCCTGACAATACTGTGAACCCTGATTATATGCCATGTCCTTTATAGAAGAAAGTGAACTTCCAATAATCTTTTTTGCTGTCCTCACCACTCACTACACAGCTTTCCTATCTGAAACAGTAATACTTCCGAACCACACAGTAAAATAATATGACAGGATGCTTTCAATCAATTGCAGGATAATAATTCGTATGTTTCTGAAGCTCACTATCAATAGATGCCACCACATTGTTCACTACACTGTCAGGGTTCCAAGTAATAGACCCATAACAAGCAAAACTCTGAGGCAGGTAGATTCCTCAAATAGCTTTATTGGATACATCATATTGGCACAGATCTGGTGAAAACCAACTCTGAAGGTTCCTGCAGTTTTCATCAAATTAAAAATAAAAGTTTTTCACTTTCTCAAAACAATCGGTCACATGGTCCAATCACAGCTTCATCTGGTTGCCTGGTGACATAACTCCTCCTTCCTCTGACCAAGTGTGAGAATGTCCTTGGTTCCCAAGAGAAAGTATTTTGTTTTGGCTAAGTCCCAACTATCTCAAATCCCCCCTCCCTATCCCTCAGCTCCAATGTGGCAACACTGAAGCTCCAAGATGGCTTCGATCAGGTCAGCTTCAGGGTTGACATACACTTCCTAAAGTGTTAGTGAATCACACAAAATCTGATCTGAACCCTTTATTGGGTTCAACGTTGCAACCTTATTCAATTCAGGATTCACTTCAATTCACTTAATCTTCAATTCAGTCTTCTAGTTCCCTTTGGGGTGAAAAAAATTGTGTATGGCTGACTGGCTATCATCCAAATTACATAATCAATCTGAAACATCGGATCTGATTACATGATTCAAATCTACCTGCCAGTTTGAGCTACATTTTTTTACACTTGTGGTAATTGAAAAATCAACCTTGTGCAAGAGCCCTTATTGAATATTTATTTTTATTTATTAAATTTCTGTGCCTCCGATCTTCCCTAGAAGGTGACTTTACCCTTATGAGTCATTTTCATTTCTTTATAACCTTTGATTATTGTCTTCTTACTTCCTTGATTATTTAAGTCCCCCTACAAAATATAAGCAGTGATTGCCATTAATTGGTGTGTGTGTGTGTGTGTGTGTGTGTGTAATTAAGAACTTCCTAAATACATGTCAACTTCATAGAACAAAGAAGGCTGGCTAGAAGATACTATAGATGGGATCACAAACAAACAGAAGTTAGATTGGATCAGCGGTGAAATGTAAAATTTGTTACTACCGGTTCTGTGGGTGTGGCTTGGGGGGGGTAATGTGACTGGGTGGGCATGGCCACCTTTTTTTTACTTTTAAAAGCATTTTTTCTACAATCTTAAAAGGTTGCAGAAAAAATGCTTTTAAAAGCCTCTTGATGATCCCAGCTGAGCCGCACGATCATCAGAGGCTTTTTTTTTAAACTTTTAAAAGCATTTTTTCAGCCGAAGAGGTTGTAGAAAAAATGTTTTAAAAGTAAAAAAAAAAAGCCTCTGATGATCACATGGCTCAGCTGGGCATGGGGTGTGTGTGTGCAGGGATTTTTTGGTTTCTCTGAACCACCCGCCACCATCGCTACCGGATCAGGCGATCCAGTCCGAATTGGGAGCATTTCACCTCTGGATTGGATAACAGAAACCTCATTTCCCATCATCCATTTCTATCAGCTGTCAACCTTCTGTAGTACCTGAAACACAGAATCTGGATTTTCCTTTTTCTTCTACAACCATCTGCAAATAAATAAATAAATAAATAAAGAGGAAAGGGAAAAGGGAAAACAGGTGATGAAAAGCTCCAATGTGAATTATCAACTTGCAGACAAAAGTACTTTTCTTGTAAGCACAGCTGGTTACACAGACCCATTTCCCACCTGTTTGTTTTCCTTGGTAAGATATAGCTCATTCGGTTATTCTTTGTGTTTGCAGTCCTCTTGCTCTTTTTCTTCTGATTGGAATTGCAAATTCATCATCCAGAAGAGGAAACAGAAGAGGGTGAACAATGCTTTGTATAGTTCAAGTACAGGGTGAAGAAACCGAGACCTCTAAAAGTTGGTAGAACTTCCAAGTTCTAACAGCATAGGATTTAGGAGTTCAAGTGGCTGAGAATGACAGTTTCATGCCATCTGGAGGGTCCCTGTTACAGTTGGTGACCACTGCAAGTCAATGACTTATTTTCTGATTAATTTGTGGGACCCAAGCTCTATCTTGCATTTTCTCCGGGATCTCAAGATAGCATTTTCAAAGCTTCCATTGATGAAGCTCCCACAACTTCTGATGGCAAGCTGTTCCATTGGTTGCTTGTTCTCACTGTCAGAAAACATCTCCTTATTTTTAGGTTGAATCTCTCCTTGTTCAGTTTCCATCCATTATTCCTTGTCTGGCCTTCGGAAAACAGCTTGATCCCTTCCTTTCTGTGGCAGCCCCTCAAATATCGGAAGACTGCTATCATGTCTCCCCTGGTCCACTAGACTAACCATGCCCAGTTCCTGCAACCGTTCTTCGTATGTTTTAGCCTCCAGTCCCCTAATCATCCTGGTTGCTCTTCTCTGCACTCTTTCTAGAGTCTCAACCTTTTTTTTTCTAGTGTGGTGACCAAAACTGGATGTAGTATTCTAAGTGTGGTCTTACTAAGGCTTTATAGAGTGGTATTAGTACCTCACTTCATCTTGATTGAATCCCTCTGTTAATGCAATTTAGGATTATGTTGGCTTTTTTGGCTGCCACTACACACTATTGGCTCATATTTAATTGGTTGTCCACTAAGACTCCAAGATCCTCACTCACATGATGGTGAGTCTTCCTTAATCCTAGATAAAACATTTTAGCAAGAGAGTTGATTGGATCCTGATGCACATATCTATGCCTGTCTTAAATATGACAATTTAAAGAAATATGAATATTCAACAAAAAGATGTAAAATAATACACTATGAATTTGGGACAGGTATATGCCAATTTTCCCATCAAGGATGCCTTTGGACATCTCTTAGCAACTGGTAATATTTTATTTCTATGGCCCAAAATTTCCCTCCCAGATTTTCACAAATCAAGCCGCCATTACAGGCATATCACCATCCCCTTCTTTTAAAAAACAAGTGCTCTCCTCTGCACTTTTTCTAGAGTCTCAACATCTTTTTTATAGTGTGGTGACCAAAACTGGATGCAGTACTCTTGATGTGGTCTTACTAGGGCTTTATAGAGTGGTGTTAGTACCTCAGTTGATCTTGATTGTATCCCACTGTTAATGCAATTTAGGATTGCATTGGCTTTTTTAGCTGCCACTGCACACTGCTGGTTCATATTTAGCTGGTTGTCAACTAAGACTTCAAGATCCCTCTCACAGTCACTGCTATTAAGCTTGGTTTCCCCCAGTTTATATATGTGCTTTTGGTTTTTCTTACATAATTATAGGACTTTACTTTTCTCTACATTGAATTTCATTTTGTTAGATAAGGCTCAGTGTTCAAGTCTGTCAAGATCCATCTGGATCTTGAGCCTATCATCTAGCTATTCCTGCCAGCTTAGTATCATCTGCAAATTTGGTGAGTTCCCCTTCTATTCCCTCATCTAAGTCATTTATGAAGATATTGAAGAGTACTGTGCAGGGGTGGGTTCTACTTACCTTTACTACCGGTTTGCAACGGGGCCGCGCACAGTTTTTTCAGAACTGACCACACTAGTTTCACATGTTCGTCCATGGTCTCCATGTAAATAAGAATGTCATCTAGGTAAGATCAGGACCCCTGTGAAGTTTCCAAAAGATGCCGTAATTAATTCATGAGCCACGAGCCAAACTTCAAGAGAAATACAGTCATTTATTAGGAGCACCATTTTGGCAATATTCGGATGCAGTTAGAACTAATCCACGCAGATTTACATTCCCCCATTACCCTGTCTCTCCCCTCCTCCCTGGCCACATCATAAATCACATTCTCCAATTAGCACTTTGGCTGGCTGTGAAACCCAAAGCTCTCCTACTAATTGCGGTAGAAAGGCATCTATGGAATGTAGTTTCAATTAGGGAAATCAATCAGCTCCATCAGTTCTCCCTCCCTCCTGCTCATGGTAACTTGAAAGCTTTGCAAGTTGACAACCCCCTTGTAAAGATGCTCATGTAATACCTCATTAATCAATTGCATGAACATTGCCAGGGTCCCTTGTAGCCCAAAAGGGAGCACCCTAAACTGGAAGCAACCCAGGGGGCAATTGAAGGCAGCTTTCCATTTGTCCCCTTCCTTAATTCGAACTCTGTTTTAAGCCTCTCTCAAATCCAGTTTAGTGAAAATCTTCCTCTTAGCCAGGTGAGCTAACATGTCTTTCATAAGGGGCAGCGGGTAAACATTTTCTATGCAAATGGTGTTCAGGTTCTTGTAATCCACACATAAGCAAAGAGAGCCATCTTTTTTCTCCCGAAACAAAACCGGGGCAGTCACTCGGGGCCTCGCTGATTGGATGAAGCCCTTAAGTATTTATCAATAAAGTTCCGCAGCTCCTCCAGCTCGCAAGGGGTCATGGAGTAGATCTTTGGTTCAGAGAGCTTCACTCCTAGGAGGATCTCTATGCCACAGTCAGTGGCAGGGGTGAAATGCTTCTGGTTCGGACCAGATCGAGTGATTCGGTAGTGATGGTGACGGGTGGTTCAGAGGACCGGTAGCAACTGCTTTTACATTGTGTGTGAGTCAGTTGTGTTTTGTTGTGTTGTGTTGTGCATAAAGTTTGAAAGTTGGTTTTTGAGCTTTTTGTGGCTGTGTGAGGTTCCTGCTTGTTGACAGAGAGAGATGCTACATTTCACCCAAATTCACATGAACTTGAAACATAGATAAGTGCAGGAGCTAGAAACCAAGGAAGAGTGAAATATGAGGCCATTGGAAAACACGCAACTCAACTCAGGGGAAAGGTTGTGCTAAATTGTTGTGCTAAAACAAAATCTGAATTTTTGTAATTTGGGAAAAGCCAATTCTCTCTCTCTCTCTCTCTCCCTCTCTCTCTCTCTCTCTCTCTCTCTCTCTCTCTCTCTCTCTTTCTATCTATCTCTCTATCTATTATCTATCCATTCATCACAAATGTTCTCCCTCCCCCCTTTTTTCTTTTCTTCTCCCATGATTAGAAGGAAAATGAGTCACCTGGTTGTGACAGATTCCAGAAATAGCTTAATTTGTTTAAAACTTAAAAAATGGTTGAAATGACAGGTTGATTGGGCATTCTTGGTTTTGGGTTTTTTGTTTTTGTTTTTTGTTATTTTTTTAGAGAGAACCAGTTGATAAAGATTTTTTTGTGTCTTTTTCTTTTTTTCTTTTGGCACTTGAAGTCAGGAGAAACCTCTCTTTCCTCATAGCAGGTAAACCACCAGAAATTACACAGATTATGCCCTTTTTGAATAGCACAGAGAACGTTTTGCAAATGGTCTCCCTTTGTGTTCCTCAGGTCAATTTTGTTGAAATATTGAAATAATACAGAATGTAAGTTGGTGGGTGCACCCCCATGGTCATGTGACCAAAATTGGCAACTGACTCCTATTTATGACGGTTGCTGTGTCCTGAGGTCATTTGATCACCTTTTGGGAACCTTTTGACAAGTAAAATCAATGGGGAAGCCAGATTCACTTAATAACCATGTTACTAACTGAATCACTATAATGATTCGCTTAACATCTGTGGCAAGAAAGGTCACAAATGGGGCAAAATTCACTTAAATGCTTCACTTAGTAAAAGAAATTTTGGGGTCAATTAAGGTCATAATCTGAGGACTACCTGTATTCCCGCATATTTTAAGCAGCATGAGGTATGTCTGTTTGCTCCTTTCACCCAATATTTAGAAGGAAATGTGTCTCAAAGGTGCTTTTTCAAAGAGATTCTAGGTATCTAGGTAAGCCAAGAACTTGCCTGCTATCCAGTCAGAACCGAAGAAGCTTCCTCAAGGAAAAAACATAGTCCAGTTGCCTTTTTTGAAAAAAAACCTTTGAGACAATCATGACCTGGATTGACTGAGAATCTCCATAGACAAAGATTAACAGATTAACAGAGTTGGAAGGGACCTTGGAGGTCATCTAGTCCAAACCCCCACCCAAGCAGGAGACCCTACCCCATTTCTGACAGATGGCAGCCCAGTCTCTTCTTAAAAGCTTCCCGTGATGAAGCTCCCACAACTTTAAAATGCACTCCCTCTAAGACTTTAAGTTACCTAACAGATTACCTAACAGATTGTCTCAAGTAATTAAGCTCTCACAACTTCCGAAGGCAAGCTGTTCCATTGGCTGATTGCTCTCACTGTCAGAAAGTTCCTCCTCATTTCTAGGTTAAATCTCTCCTTGATCAATTTCCGTCCATTATTCCTTGTCTGGCCTTCAGGTGCTTTGGAAAACAGGTTGACCCCTCCTCTCTGTGGCAGCCCCTCAAGCTATCACATCTCCTCTGGTCCTTCTCTTCACTAGACTGGCCAGGCCAAGTTCCACATCCAGATGGAGAAAAATTGTCAGAATGGTTTGGGGCAAAATTTTCTGGGCGGGAGAAAAATTAAAAATGAATCTAATGAAGACTGCATGAGTATCTTATCTAGATAATGTTCCCATTGTTGGGAAGGAAAAACAAGCATTTTAAAAAATGGGGAAAGAGAAATGTAATTGATTGGTATGGCTGGCATGACCAATTTCCTCAGCAGGAAATTGCTCAGCGTTTTTGCCCTGAGGACTTTGGATGCATGTCCTACTAATTCTTCTCAAATTCTGTCTTGAGGTCTTCATCCTATTCCCTACCTGAGAGAAAGAGAAATGAACATTTCCAGAATCCCTTTGGCTTCTGGAAAGAAAACACCCAATTGCCCTCCTCCAAAATATAAATTAACGCTACAGTGAAATTGTAGACATGATGTACTTGAAGACTGTAACCTGGCAGCTTCAATCTCACAATGAATGGAAATATGGAAGAGTGCAGAATATGAGGGTCACAACATTCAGCTTCTGGAAAAGATCAAGCCACAACATGAAGACCCCACATAATAAAGATATGACATAGTTGAAGATGTGGCACGAAAAGGCAACTCTGGTTGGAAACATTCCAAAGCCACTCATGCTGGAAACTACATGTTGCCATAGTAGTATTTGCATGGATGCTCCAGGCGGTAAGGATAACCTTTGCAGGAACAATCTTGCTCAGTTGGTTCTTGATAATAACTCAAAAGGTCAAATCAAACAGGAAGGAAGGGGAAGATCCCAAGGGCATTATGTGTTCCAGGTCACATGAAATGTGAAATACATACAAACAGGGCTGACAGGCTACTTAACAAAAGTCTTCTTCTTCTCCTTCTTCTTCTTCTTCTTCTTCTTCTTCTTCTTCTTCTTCTTCTTCTTCTTCTTCTTCTTCTTCTTCCTCTTCCTCTTCCTCTTCCTCTTCCTCTTCCTCTTCCTCTTCCTCTTCTTCCTCCTCTCCTCCAAAGATTCTCACCCAGGTAGTCAAAGCTGAGAACCTTTGGCTACCATATCTATGCTCTCTTCTTGGCCAACTAGAAGGATCAGCAGTCAGCTCAGTAGAAAGGTGGAAAGCAGCTATGGAGGACCTGCCCATAAAGATATAAAACATCTACAATGGGGTTGAGGAGAGCAACGATGTGGGTTCTGTGGAAGCATCCAAGATAGATTGCTCTATGGACACTGTTGGAGAAGCAACTTTCAGTGGAGAAACATGCACTCCAGTCAATCTCAGTTGACATCTTCAGTTGGAAAACTTTAAACAATAAATGAGCTTGGGCAGTGGTGGGATTCAAATTTTTTTACTACCGGTTCTGTGGGCGTGACTTGGTGGGCATGGCTTGGCAGTCATTGACTGTGTGGGCATGGCTTGGCAGTCATTGACTGTGTGGGCATGGCTTGGCAGTCATGTGACTGGGCGGGCATGGCTGGGTGGGCGTGTGAATGGGCAGGCGTGGCTGGGTGGCCATGTGACCATGTGGCCATGGCCTTAGACGAAACAGATTTTCTTGGGTTGCTGGAGTCAAGTGGCATACAAATTTAATAAATTATTACTATTATTATTATTATTATTATTATTATTATTATTATTATTATTTAATCTTTAATGAGATTCACAGCCTTTGAGGCTGGTTAATAGCTCAGCAGCTCGAGTCCTAACCAAGGACCTAGGAACTGTTAAGGTATCGTCGGAGGATGTAAGCTGTTCCGAGTAAGGTGGTTTTTTGTAGAGTCAAAATGTTCAAGTCCGGCAAATTTAGAATTTCTAAATAGTGGGGTAGCCCTTTGGGTATTGCTCCAAAGGCTCCAATTACAATCGGGACAACACACGATTTCTTTTTCCACAGTCGCTCAACTTCAATTTGCAAGTCCCGGTACTTTGTGAGTTTTTCTTGCTGCTTATCTTCAATCCGTACATCACCAAGTATTGCAATGTCAATGAACCATACTTTTTTCTTTTCAACTATTGTTATGTCAGGTGTGTTGTGGACCAAGTGCCTGTCAGTCCAAATCCTAAAGTCCCACAAGATCTTGAGTTTCTCATTCTCTAAAACTTTCTCAACCTGATGTTCCCAATGGTTTTTGCTTACTCAAATCCAAACTTCTGGCACAATTTCCAGTGAATGATCTTAGCAACACGGTCATGGCATTGTAGGTAGTCAGTTTGTGAAATTTTGCTGCACCCACTGATTAGGTGGTCGACTGTCTCATCTTTCTCATTGCAGAGGCGGCATTTGCTGTTGGTGGTAACATGTTGAATTTTTGCCTTCATGCAGTTTGTGGCTAGGGCTTGTTCTTGAGCTGCCAAAATAAAGCTTTCTGTTTCTTTTTTCAGTACTCCTGATCTTAACCAGTTCCAAGTTAGTTTCTGGTCAGCTTTGCCTTCAGTACTTTTCAAGTATTGGCCATGCAGAGCTTTGTGTTTCCAATTTTCAGGTCACTGCTCAATTACTTCTTTCTTATATTCTGCTTTTGTTTTAGTTGTCTTTAAAAGGCCTCCTTTATTTACTTCCTTAATCATTGGTTCTTCACTTTTCTGGATGTAATCATTCAAGCTGCATTTTTCTTCTTCCACAGTCTGCTTTACTTGTAGGAGTCCTCGACCACCCTCTGCTCTTGGTAAATATAATCGGTCAACATCACTTTTAGGGTGCAAGGCATGATTCATTGTCATAAGCTTCCTTGTTTTTCTGTCCAAATTGTCTAACTCCATCTGGGTCCAGTCAATTATTCCTGCAGAGTATCTAATCACAGGTATAGCCCAGGTATTTATGGCTTTTATGATGTTTCCTCCACTCAATTTGGACATTAATATCTTACGAATTCACCGAATGTACTTGGCTGAAGTTAATTCCTTGACTTTATTATGCATTAAGTCAGAGGCTTCTAAAATCCCCAAGTACTTGTAGCCTTCTTCTGATTTTACTGCCTTTATCATTTCTTCATTCTCTAGTTCTATTCCATCCTCTTCTATGATCTTGCCTGCTTTGGTTGCTATTGTTGCACATTTGTCAATTCCAAACTGCATACCAATGTCTTGGCTGAATTCTTTTGTGTTTTCAATTAATAAATTCAGTTCAACTTTTGTTTTACCAAACAGCTTCAAATCATCCATGTACATCAAGTGCGAGATTTTCAGTCCTTTCTTTGCAAGTCCGTATCCACAGTTCATCTTCTTCAAAATGATTGTCAGTGGTAGCATTGAGAGTATAAAAGTAGGGGTGAAAGGGAATCGCCCTGGAAAATGCCTCGTTTAATTTCAACTTCACCCAGTTCTTCTTCATTAGCCATAAGTTTCATTTTCCAGAGGTTCATTGAAGATTCCATGAATTTTTGTATGTTGCTGCTGATGCCTAAGATTTCCAGGCATTTCTTGATCCAGCTATGGGGAACTGAATCAAATGCTTTCTTATAGTCTATCCAAGCCATGAACAGGTTGGTTTGTCTTTTCTTTGAGTTCTTTAGGATTAGCTTGTCAATCAGCAGTTGATCCTTTGTTCCTCTTGAGTTTTTGCAGCATCCTTTCTGTTCTACAGGAAGCAAGTTATTTCTTTCCAGGTATCCATAGATTTGGTTTGCAATGATACCAGTAAGAAGCTTGTATGTTGTTGGCAAACAGGTGATTGGTCTATAGTTTCCAGGGTCCTTTCCTTTTTCTTTATCTTTTTGGATCAAAAATTTCCTTCCAGTTGTCATCCATTCATCATTTTCAGGTGTTTTTAGGATCTGGTTCATCTGGGTTGCCAATCTTTTGTGCAGACTTGTAAGTGCCTTTAACCAGAAGCCATGCAGCTCATCCGGTCCAGGTGCACTCCAGTCCTTCACTTTTCTTGACTGTTTTTGCACCATTGCTTTTGTTATTTTCACATCTTCCATTTTATGCACTTTAATAGAATCCTCAACCTGTTTGATCCATTTTGCATTTCTGTTGTGCTTCTTGTTGTTTTCCCACAAATTCTTCCAGAATTTCAGAGCTTTCTCTTTATCAGGCTTTTCATTTGTTGTTACATTGGCTACATTGTTTGGCTGATGGCACCCTGAGGAGGCCCTCTCTGTGGGAGCGCACAGGTCGATGGAAGGTTGTCAGTAGCAGCAGGCGGTCTCGAAGATAACTAGGCCCTATGCCATGGAGCGCTTTAAAGATGGTAACCAACACCTTGAAGTGCACCCGGAAGACCACTGGGAGCCAGTGCAGCTCGCGCAGAAGCGGTGTTATGTGGGAGCGCCATGCAGCTCCCTTAATTACCCGCGTGGCTGCATTCTGGACCAGTTGGAGCCTCCGAGTGCTCTTCAATGGGAGCCCCATGTAGAGAGCGTTGCAGTAGTCCAGGCGAGAGGTGACGAGGGCATGAGTGACTGAGCACATGGAATCCCGATCAAGAAAGGGTCGCAACTGGCGAATCAGGTGAACCTGACAAAAGGTCCCTCTGGCTACAGCCGTCAGATGTTCCTCCAAGGACAGCTGCGTATCCAGGAGGACTCCCAGATTGCGCACCCTGTCCGAGGGGGCCAAAGACTCACCCCCAATAGTCAGCAATGGAGTCAGCTGACTATATTGGGATGCCGGGAACCACAGCCACTCAGTCTTGGAAGGGTTGAGCTTGAGCCTGTTCCTCCCCATCCAGAGCCACACAGCCTCCAGGCACTGAGACATCACTTCAAGGGCATCGTTGGGGTGGCCTGGGGTGGAAATGTACAGCTGGGTGTCATCAGCGTACTGATGGTACTTCACCCCAAAGCCACGGATTATCTCACCCAGCGGCTTCACATAAATGTTGAACAAAAGGGGCGAGAGGACCGACCCCTGAGGCACTCCACAAATGAGAGGCCTCGAGGTTGACCTCTGCCCCCCTGCCAACACAAACTGCGACCGGTCAGAGAGAAAGGAGGAGAACCACCATAACATGGTGCCCCCCATCTCCAACTCTTCCAACCGGTGCAGCATGATACCATGGCCGATGGTATCAAAAGCCGCTGAGAGGTCTAACAGGGCTAGAACAGAGGAGCAACCCCTGTCCCGAGCCCTCCAGAGATCATCTACCAACGCGACCAATGCCGTTTCCGTGCTGTGCCCAGGCCTGAAACCCGACTGGAATGGATCTAGATAAGACGTTCCCTACAGGAATTGTGGAAACTGTTGCGTGACCACACTCTCAACAACCTTCGCCACGAAGCGAAGGTTGGAGACAGGACGGTAGTTGGCCAATACTGCCGGGTCCAGGGAGGACTTCTTGAGGAGAGGCCTCACCACCGCCTCTTTCAAGGCTGTGGGGAAGTAACCCTCACTCAACAAAGCGTTAGTAATTCCCTGGAGCCAGCCTCGTGTAACCTCCCGGGAAGCCAGTACTAACCAGGAGGGACACGGATCCAGTAAACATGTGGCCACACTAAGTCTCCCCAAAATCCTGTCCACGTCATCAGGGGTCACAGAGTCAAACTCTTCCCAGATAACGTTCTCAAGACTATTCCTTGCCACCCTGCCCGAATATAGTCAGTTGGTGCCATCGCTGACTATTGGGGACAAATCGCTGGCCCCCATGGAGAGAGCTCGCAACTTGGGTGTCCTCCTGGATTCACGGCTGTCTTTAGAAGAGCACTTGACGGCCGTGACTGGGAGGATTTTTTATCAGATTCGCCTGATTCACCAGTTGCGTCCCTTTCTGCATCGGGACTCCCTACACACAGTCACTCATGCCCTTGTCACTTCCTGCCTGGACTATTGTAATGCTCTCTACATGGGGCTCCCTTTGAGGAGCACTCAGAGGCTCCAACTGGCGCAGAGTGCAGCCGTGCGGGTGGTTTATTTTTTATTTATTTATTCAATTTATATCCCGCCCTTCTCCAAATGGACTCAGGGCGGTTATGGGAGCAACATGGCGCTCCCGTGTGACACCTCTCTTGCATGAGCTGCACTGGCTCCCGGTGGTCTTCCAAGTGCGCTTCAAGGTTTTGGTCACCACCTTTAGAGCGCTCCATGGCTTAGGATCTGGTTATTTACAGGACTGCCTACTACCACAAACAGCCTCCCACCGGCCGGTATGCTCTCATAGAGAGGGGCTCCTCTGGGTGCCGTCAGCCAAACAATGTCGACTGGTGGCCCCCAGAGGGAGGGCCTTCTCTGTGGGGGCACCCACTATCTGGAATGAGCTCCCCCCAGAGATACGGAGGATCCCGGATCTGCGCACTTTCCGCCGTGCTCTTAAGACCCTCCTATTCCAGCAAGCCGGCCTGGCCTAATTTTCTCTCCTGTTTTAAAATTCTTTTAAATCGAAATTTTAATCTGTTTCAAAATTATTGGGATTTTTAATTGTCTTGGGCTAAATTATTTAATCTGGTTTTAATTATGTTTCTAACTTTTGTATCTATGTATTTTATTTTGTGCCTGTTCACCGCCCTGAGTCCTTTGGAAGTAGGGCGGTATATAAATTTAATAAAAACAAACAAACAAACAAACAAACACTTCATACTTTACATAAATGACCTTTGTGATCATATTAAAAGCAACTGTGTTATCTTCACTGATGATGTTAAACTATTCAACACCACCGACAATGCAACTACCCTTCAAAAAGACCTTGACTATGTGTCAGATTGGTCTAACAAGTGGCAACTTCAAATCCTCACCAACAAAAAAAAAAAATCAAAATATAAAATTCAAATTAGATAGACATTACCTTGTAGATTGACCCTCCCTCTGTCAAGGACCTTGGAGTACTCATTTCTAAAGATCTAAGTGCCCGAGCCCACTGTAACAACATTGCCAAAAAGGCTTTAAGGATTGTTAACCTAATCTTCCTCTCTGGTAATATTGTACTACTAACTAGAGCATACAAAACATTTGCTAGACCAATTCTTGAATATAGCTCATCTGTCTGGAATCCGCACTGCATATCGGACATAAATACAATCAAGAGACTCCAGAGATATTTTACAAGAAGAGTCCTTCATTCCTCTAACCGCAATAAAATACCTTATGCCACCAGACTCCAAATTTTGTGCGTAGACAACTTAGAACTACGCCGACTTCAGTCTGACCTAAGCATAATACATAAAATTATCTGTCACAATGTCCTTCCTGTCAATGACTACTTCAGCTTCAACCAAAACAATACATGAGATACAAACTCAAGGTAAACCATTCCAAACTAGATTGCAGAAAATATGACTTCAGTAACAGAATGGTCAATGCCTGGAATGCACCACCTGACTCTGTAGTTTCTTCCCCAAACTCCCCAAACTTTAACCTTAAACTGTCTACTGTTGACCTCACCCCATTTCTAAGAGGTCTGTAAGGGGCATGCATAAGTGCACCAACGTGCCTACCGTCCCTGTCCTAATATTCCTTTTTATTTATTCTTTTCATTTATTCAAATTATGTTTGAGGCAGGTCTTGAGAGTGTTATCTGGGAGGAGTTTGATCCTGTGGCTCCCGAGGACGTGGACAGGATCTTGGGATGGCTGAACGCGACCACATGTTTATTGGACCCGTGTCCCTCCTGGTTGGTGCTGGCTTCCCAGGAGGTTACACGAGGCTGGCTACAGGGGATTATTAACACTTCTTTGAGTGAGGGTGTCCTGCCGGCCTCCTTGAAAGAGGTGGTGGTGAAGCCCCTCCTCAAGAAGCCCTCTCTGGATCCGGCTGTTTTGGCTAACTATCGTCTAGTCTCCAACCTTTGTTTTATTGTGAAGGTTGTTGAGAGTGTGGTGGCACGGCAGCTTCCCCAGTACCTGGATGAAGTTGTCTATTTAGACCCACTCCAATCCGGTTTCAGGCCTGGGTACAGCGCGGAAACGGCATTGGTTGCGTTGGTGGATGATCTCTGGAGGGATCGGGGTAGGGTAGATAGACCTCTATCCTGGTCCTGTTAGATCTCTCAGCGGCTTTTGATACCATCGACCATGGTATCATGTTGCGCCGGTTGGAGGGATTGGGGGTGGGGGGCACCGTTTTGCGGTGGTTCTCCTCCTATCTCTCCGAACGGTCGCAATCTATGTTGATAGGGGGGCAGCGGTCAACCCCGAGGTGCCTTGTTTTTGGGGTGCCATAAGGGTCGGTCCTCTCGCCCCTCCTGTTCAACATTTATGTGAAGCCGCTGGGTGAGATCATCCGTGGTTTTGGGGTGGAGTTCCATCAGTACGCTGATGACACTCAACTGTACATCTCCACCCCAGACCATCCCAACAATGCCTTGGAAGTGATGTCCCAGTGCCTGGAGGCCGTGCGGGTTTGAATGGGGAGAAACAGGCTTCGACTCAACCCTTCCAAGACCGAGTGGCTGTGGCTGCCAGCGTCCCGGTATAGTCAGTTGGTGCCATTGCTGGTTATTGGGGGCAAATCACTGGCCCCCATGGAAAGGGCCCACAACTTAGGCATCCTCCTGGATGTACGGCTGTCTTTAGAAGAGCATACGACGGCCATGGCCAGGGGGGCTTTCTATCAGGTTCACCTGATACGCCAGTTGCGCCTCTTTCTAGATTGGGACTCCTTACGCACGGTCACTCAAGCACTTGTCACTTCTCGTCTGGACTATTGTAATGCTCTCTACATGGGGCTCCCCTTGGGGTGTACCCGGAGGCTCCAACTGGTGCAAAATGCAGCCGCGCAGGGGATTATGGGAGTGATGGGGCGCTTCCACGTGACACCTCTCCTGCGCAAGCTGCATTGGCTTCCAGTGGACTTCTGGGTGCACTTCAAGGTGTTGGTGACCACCTTTAAAGCGCTCCATGGCTTAGGGCCGGGATACTTACGGGACTGCCTTCTGCCACCAATTGCTTCCCACCGGCCGGTTCGCTCCCACAGAGAGGGCCTCCTCAGGGTGCCATCAGCCAGACAATGTCGGCTGGCGACCCCCAGGGGGAGAGCCTTCTCTGTGGTGGCACCTACCCTCTGGAACGATCTACCCCCAGAGATATGAGTGATCCCAGACCTCCAGACTTTTCATTGGGCCCTTAAAACTTACTTTTTTCAGTTAGCCGGGCTGGCCTGATTCTATGTTGGTTTTAAATTTTGATACTGATTTTTAATTGAAATGTTTTAAATTATGGGCCAAATGTCAGCCCCACTTGGAACCACCTGTGCTGCACTGGATAAACACACACACTCACGCTCAGAAGAGGAATCTATTCGGTTTAATCATAGCTTACACAATGGTCAAACAGTAAGCGCTGAAGTTCTTTGGTGAGAAGCAAAGTCAGAGACAGCTGTTTCTCCCTTGCCTCCGGCTTTATAGAACGCCCTTCAAGCACCCCTCTTTGCTCTATTACAAATTTAAAGTAACGGCGCTGCTTATCCCATTCTGGCTACCTACAGGTCGCCTTTACTTCCAGGTTTTTACTATCTTCTTCTGTCACTGGGATCTGTTTGACGTTGATGGATTTATTCCCCCCCCCCGCTTTTCCCTTATACTGTCCATCACCTAATATCACCGTGCCATCCTACACGCTATAACACCCCCTCCACCGTGTGTGTTCTTCCGGGTCTGAATACTCATATTCCTCAGGATGTTGTGTCAAGGGGTTGTTTGACACTCGACAATTAAATTTCATTTAATTATTTTTAAAATTATTTTAACTTTTGTGTACAAAGGTTTTTATTTTGGCTGTTCACCGCCCTGAGTCCGAAAGGAGAAGGGCGGTATATAAATCTAATAAAAGATAAAGATAAAGAAAGATGTTTATGCTGTTATCTTATATATGCTTGACAAATAAACTTATGATTATGATTAATATGATAATATGGAAATTGATTGGTGGACATATATGCAAATACAGTCTAAACATAGAGAAGATACAAAGTTATATGAAATACAAAATGAACAACATGAACTAGACCAGTGGTTCTCAACCTTCCTAATGCCGCGACCCTTTAATACAGTTCCTCATGTTGTGGTGACCCCCAATCATAAAATTATTCCTAAAACCATCGAAAATATGTGTTTTCCGATGGTCTTAGGTGACCCCTGTGAAAGGGTCATTCGACCCCCAATTTGAATTGTTCTAATTCCTGTTTCAATTTCAAATTTCCTTGTTCTTTTAGCACATCCCTATATTTTATAATCTTATCCATCTCAATTAAATTTGGGTGTTTTAATGCTTCCATTGGTGAAATCCAGATTGATATTTTTGTATAATACTATTTTTTTTATTTTTATCCAGATTTGTAGCAATGCATTCCTTAATATGTGTCTTCTGAAATAGCTATGTATTGTGTTTTTCGTCCCAAAGGAATGCATTCCATCCTACTTGTAAATCGTGTCCCTCTATTGCTAAGATTCTTTTTTTTTGAAATTGTTTTTTATTTTTAAACAAAACGTAAAACATAAAACAATTATCATCCATTACAATTACAGAAAGTGTATTGATCGGTTACAAATCTTTTGTGTTTAATCCTCTATCCATCATTATCTTATTTAACAGTTTATTATTCTCATTTACCAATTATTTGATAATAGCTTATCTTTCATAAGGGAAATAAACCCCTCTTTATATGTTTTATTATTTTATCCATTTCATGTTTCATATTTCATTTCCATGCTTTTTTTTTTTTTTTTGCTTTAATTTATATGCCGCCCTTCTCCGGAGACTCAGGGCGGCTTAAAATGCGTTAAGCAATAGCCTTCATACTTTTGTATATTTATACATTAGCGCATTGTAAGCTGCCCTGAGTCTCCGGAGAAGGGCGGCATATAAATCAAAAATTAAAAAAAATAATAACAGTGCTTTAGTCCACTGTACTACAGGGTCTTTCTTGTCTAACCATTGATAAAATAAATCCCATATCAAATAATATTGTTTATCTTCTTGTTCCCTAATTTCAAATGTCAATTTACTCATTTCAGCATACTCCAAAATTTTCTTAATAACATCGTCATCTGTAGGTATCTTCTCTCCTTTCCAGTTTTTAGCAAATACAATTTTAGCTGCCATTAAAACATTCACAATTAAATATCTCAATTCTTTATTGTATACTTCTGGTAAGATCCCTAATAAAAATATCTCTGGTTTAAAGTCAATGTGTTTCTTTGTCATTTTTTTCCAGCCATGTGTGGATTTTAGTCCAATATCTTTTGGCTTCTGCACATGTCCACCACATATGGTAATATGTACCCGGAGTCTGATGACACTTCCAACATCAGCCAAACAATGTAGGCTGGTGACCCCCAGGGGGAGAGCCTTCTCTGTGGGGGCACCTACCCTCTGGAATCAGCTGCCCCCAGAGATAAGGAGAATCCAAGACCTCAGTGCCTTCCGCCGTGCTCTTAAAACCCACTTTTTCCAGCAAGCCGGGCTGGCTTAGGAAGAAATTTTTTAAAATTTTTAAATGTTTAATTGGTTTGTGGTTTTTTAAATTTTGGGCCAAATTTATATAGATTTTAATTGTTTTTAATATTTGTATTTCATGTTTTTAATTCTGGCTGTGCACCGCCCTGAGTCCTCAGGGAGAAGGGCGGTATATAAATTGAAAAATAAAATAAATAAAATAAATTTCTCCGATTTATTCTTGTACATTCTGGCTATTCTCGCTGGGGGTAGATGCCACCTGTGAAACATCTTATACAAGTTCTCCTTATATGCTGTTGACATTGTCATTTTATAATTCTGCATCCACAGTTTTTCCCATTTCTCTAAATCAATCCCATGACCAACATTTTTCCCCCATGCAATCATTGTTTCCTTAACTTGTTCTTCTGCCAATTTTACTTCTAATAAGTAACCGTACAATTTCTTAATTACATAGTCATCAGAACCTGTTAAAATTTTATCTAAATTCGTCAAATTACTATAAAAACCCTCCATTTTAGAATCTTTATCATATCTTTATCATATCTAGACTGTATTTGCATATATGAAAACCAATCCATTTCAATCTCTTGTTCTTCTAGTTCTTGCTTCGACTTAAGTTCACCCTTTTCATTTAATAATTCACCATATCTAACAATTTGTTCCTTTCTAAATGTTATTGAGTGGGAGACTGTTTCAATAGGAGATAACCAGACTGAAATTTTTAAGTAATGACATTGTTTAATCTTCTCCCAATTTAATAACAAAGATTCTTGTATCATATGCCTTCTAAAATAACCCTGTATTTTTGTACTTTTATACCATATAAAAGCGTGCCAACCCAACAAGTCATGTCCAATTTTATTTAAATCTTCAAAATATTTTTTCCTCAACTTAATTGGAATTGTCTGAAATAAATATAAGAGTCTGGGCAGTATATTCATTTTAATAGTTGATATTCTCCCTATCAATGATAATTGCAAATTCTCCCATTTTGCCAAATCTGTCACTATCTGCTGTTTATTTATTTATTTTTATTTATTTGTTTTAATTTCTATACTGCCCTTCTCCAATATAGGACTCAGGGCGGTGCACAGCCAAAGTAAAATCCAGACATAGAAAGATTAAAAAACTGATTAAAATAATTGAATAATTTGGCCATAATTAAAAACAGTTCCAATTTAAAATAGTTTAAAAGTTTGACTCAAGCCAGCCCAGCTAGTTGGAATAAATGGGTTTTCAGGGCCCGACGAAAAATCCGGAGGTCTGTTATTGTACGTAACTCTGGGGGGAGGTTGTTCCAAAGGGTGGGCGCCACCACAGAGAAGGCTCTCCCCCTGGGGGTCGCCAGCCGACATTGTCTGGCGGACGGCACCCTGAGGAGGCCCACTCTGTGCGAGCGTACTGGCCGGTGGGAGGCTATTGGTGGCAGAAGGCGGTCTCGTAGATACCCCGGCCCTAAGCCATGGAGCGCTTTAAAGGTGGTCACCAACACCTTGAAGCGCACCCGGAAGACCACCGGAAGCCAGTGCAGCTTGCGCAGGAGAGGTGTCACATGGGAGCGCCTCGTCGCCCCCATAATCCCCCGCGCGGCCGCGTTCTGGACCAGCTGAAGTCTCCGGGTGCACCCCAGGGGGAGCCCCATGTAGAGAGCGTTACAGTAGTCCAGGCGGGAAGTGACGAGTGCTTGAGTGACTGTGCGTAGGGAGTCCCGATCTAGAAAGGGGCGTAACTGGCGTATCAGGCGAACCTGATAAAAAGCCCCCCTGGCCACGGCCGCCAAATGATCTTCCAAAGACAGCCGTGCATCCAGGAGGACGCCCAAGTTACGAGCCCTCTCCGTGGGGGCGAGTGATTCACCCCCAATAGCCAGCGATGGCATCAGCTGGCTATATCGGGACGCCGGAAGCCACAGCCACTCGGTCTTGGAGGGGTTGAGTCGGAGCCTGTTTCTCCCCATCCAGGCCCGCACGGCCTCCAGACACTGGGATATCACTTCAAGGGCATCATTGGGGTGGTCTGGGGTGGAGATGTACAGCTGGGTGTCATCAGCGTACTGATGGAATTCCACCCCAAAACCACGGATGATCTCACCCAGCGGCTTTACATAAATGTTGAACAGAAGGGGCGAAAGGACCGACCCTTGTGGCACCCCACAAGCAAGGTGCCTCGGGGTCGACCGTTGCCCCCCTGTCAACACAGATTGCGACCGGTCAGAGAGGTAGGAGGAGAACCACCACAGCACGGTGCCTCCCACCCCCAACCCCGCCAACCGGTGCAACATGATACCATGGTCGATGGTATCAAAAGCCGCTGAGAGGTCTAACAGGACCAGGACAGAGGAACAACCCCTGTCCCGGGCCCTCCAGAGATCATCCACCAATGCGACCAATGCCGTTTCAGTGCTGTGCCCAGGCCGGAAGCCGGACTGGAGCGGGTCTAGATAGACAGCTTCATCCAGGTACCGGGGAAGCTGTTGCGCCACCACACTCTCAACAACCTTCGCAATGAAGCGAAGGTTGGAGACTGGACGATAGTTAGCCAAAACAGCCGGATCCAGAGAGGGCTTCTTGAGGAGGGGCCTCACAACCGCTTCTTTCAAAGCGGTTGGCAGGATCCCCTCACTCAAAGAAGCGTTAACAATCTTCTGGAGCCAGCCTCGTGTCACCTCCCGGGAAGCCAGTACCAACCAGGAGGGACACGGGTCCAATAAACATGTGGTCGCGTTCAGCCGTCCCAGGACCCTGTCCATGTCCTCGGGAGCTACAGGATCGAACTCCCCCCAGGTAACACTCTCAAGACCTGCCTCAGTCGTCCCATCCGGACATACCCAGTCAGAGGCCAGCCCTTCCCGAATCTGAGCGATTTTGTCATACAGATACTGCACAAAATCCTCAGCACGACCCTGCAAGGGATCATCCCGCACCTCCAGATGAAGGAGGGAGCGGGTCACCCTAAACAGGGCGGCTGGGCGATTATCTGATGACGCGATAAGAGCGGCAAAATAACTCGTTTTCGCCGCTTTTATCGCCACTAGGTAGGTCTTAATATGAGACCTCACCAGTGTTCGGTCAGATTCGGAGCGGCTGGTCCTCCAACTACTCTCCAGGCGTCTTTTCCGGCGCTTCATCTCCCTAAGCTCCTCGGAGAACCAAGGAGCTAGGTGAGTTCGGTGCCGGGTCAGAGGCCGCAAAGGCACGACTCGGTCCAAGGCCCCGGCAGCCGCACTATCCCAGGCGGCCACCAGGTCTTCCGCCGAGTCATGAGCCAGAGTCTCAGGAAATGGCCCAAGCTCCATCTGGAACCTATCCGGGTCCATCAGGCGCCTGGGGCGGAACCACCTGGTCAGTCCCGCCTCCCTGCGGCGGGGTGCAGCGGTCAGAAAGTCCAGTCGAAGGAGCGAGTGGTCAGACCATGACAAGGGTTCGATGGCTATGTCCCCTATATCAAGACCACTCAACCACTGACCAGAGACAAAAACTAAGTCCAGAGTGTGTCCCCCCGTGTGAGTGGAGTCATGAATTAACTGAGTAAGGTCCATGGCCGTCATGGAAGCCATGAACTCCCGAGCCACCTCAGACGTTTCACCGATAGATGGGAGGTTGAAATCCCCCATGATGACAAGTCTGGGGGTGTCCACCGCCACCTCGGCTATAACGTTAAGCAGCTCAGGCAGGGCCGTTGCCACGTGGCAGGGAGCCAGGTACGTGACCAACAAGCCCATCTGTACTCTACGACCCCACTTCACAAAGAGGGACTCACATCCGGCTGTCTGTGGAACAGTGGTCTCCCTTGGATCCAGACCTTCCTTTATAATAACCGCCACCCCCCCCGCCCCTGCCCTGAGCCCTCGGCTGATGAAATGCGCGGAAACCTGGTGGGCACATATCCACGAGGGGGACTCCCCCCTCCTGGCCCAACCAGGTCTCTGTAATACCCGCCAGGTCTGCCTTCCCCTCCTGGATAAGATCATGAATGAGGGGGGCTTTATTAACAACGGACCTGGCGTTGCATAACATCAGTCGAAGGCTCTGGCCCTGAGAATCTGGACAACCTGGGGAACAAGAAAAGCATTGGGGACCAGAATGCGCAATCGCTCTAAGATAGCGAGTGCGCATTCCCGGAACATGATATGGTCCCCAGCTTCCACCATATCTGCCCCTCCCACTCACTATGCTGATGGAACAGCCCTCCTCAAATCGAACTCCACCCCCCTCCCCGGCCTCCGGTTCTATGTCCCTAATGTCGTGGCCCTTCGCTAAGGCTGGTCTTGAACCCGGTGGATTTCCCCCAGGACCCACCTTAATCCCCCCCGAACCGCTTAAGATTTTTGTTAAAAACCCGCTAAAAAACCCACTTAAAAAACCCCTCAAACTCTTCTTTGCTGCATGCCATCTCTCGGGGCTCCAACGCCCATCATCAAGATAGGCCCTCGATAGCGAAGAGGGCCAGACCTGCGAGAGGGGGGAATCTCGCAGGGCACGAAGGTCATTCACCGAGTACATCTGAACATCGGGGGGGAGATAGTCCATGGCCAATAACCAGGGGCCAATTTGATGTTATCACAGTCGAGAGTGAGAGTTTAAGCTTAACATAGTCATTCTCCTTAAGAGTACCACATCTTGCTGTCAAATGTATCCCCAAATACTTAACCTTATTCGTGACCTGCATCCTTGATACTTCCACCAACTCTTCTTTCTGTTTTTTTAGCATATTTTTTGTCAAAATCTTTGTTTTATCTTTATTTATTTTCAGGCCTGCCACCTTCCCAAAGTCTCCTATTTTATCTATCAGTTTATTTATAGATTGAAGTGGATCTTCCAAGATAAACACCAGGTCATCCACAAATGCCTGCAATTTACATTCATGATTTTGGATTTTCATTTCTTTTATTCCCTTTTCTTCTCTAATATTTCTATTTTAAGGTGACCAGATGTCCCGCTTTTGGCGGGACAGTCCCGCTTTTGAGCAATTTGTCCCGCGTCCCACGGCATTTTAAAAAAGTCCCGATTTTTCATTCTGCCTCCTGGTTCCCGGCTGCCTCCTGAATCCCCGCTGATGGCTAGAGGGAAAAAACCTGTTTAAACTCTTGCCGCGGGGCTTCAAAGGGCCGCCCTACGTTAATTAGCTCGGCTTCCCCCTCTCAGCTAATTTGCACAGGGCTCTGCTCTTGCTAAATTGCTCAGTTTTTTTTTCCTCTTTGTGCAAACCAAGCTCAAAACGAAACTGAAAGTAAAACAGGCTGTTGGCTTTGTGGTTTGCTTGCAACGTTGGAAAATTAGGCAGCAGATTTATTTTCCTTTTCCTCACCAAAAAAGGTAAGTGCAAACAATGGAAAATTATTTAGGGCAAAAGAGGAGAGTTCAAGATTTTAAAACACAAAAGAAAAAAAAGCTCTTTTTAACTAGGGAATTGTAATAATTGAGATATTATTAATTGTATACTGTGTTGAAAGCAGAAATGGTTAAGTTGTGGTTTGGAGGAATATATGGGGGAAATTATTTGGTTTATTATTATTGGTAAGTATAATTAATTGATTTGTAAGACATTGGATTGCATGGAAATAATTGGAATATTCATGTTCATATTGATTAATATACAAAAAAGATAGTTATATAACTAATTGATTTATATTAAAATGTTGAATTTGTATTAAACAACTGTATTACATAATTACATAATTAACCAATGTGAGGATGGATATAAAAATAGATGACAATGGGAAGGGGTATAAAATAGAATAGAAGGGAAAAATTGAATTTGATTAAGATTAGAGATGAGGATGAAGGGTAAAATTGTTTTTTTAAAAAAATAGATGAGGAATAAATATGGCAAAAAGGAAATATAGAAATTGTAAATTTAATTGAAATGACTAAACACTGTTTAAATTTGTGAACCAGCCAAATATTCTGTTCAAAGAAAATACATTGTATGTATGTGTGTTTCTAATTATTGCTATTTATTCATATTTGTTCTCTTTTATTCTTTAAAGTTTAACAATTCATTCTTTATCTTAATATCTTTATATTTGTTTGGGGTTGGCTTTCTTCCCTTTCATCTTTTTTATTGTACAGCAATCTTTCTCCTCAAACCTACCACCTCTCTTTTCTTTCCTTCTTACTTTCTCTTCCCCCCCTCTTCTTCTCCTCCCTACTTCCTCTTCCTTTCTCCTTCTCCTCCTCTCTTCCTCCCTCTCTTAACCGTCACTCCTACTCTAATTTCCCTTCCCTTCCTTCATCCCTCTCTATTACTGTATCCTTTTATGCATATGGACTACTCAGAGGGCTGAAAAAGTTATTTTTGACTGGTCCTCGCATTTTTGACCAGTCCTCGAACTTACGACTGTCCTCACATTTTACGTTTTTGCCCTATCTTGTCACCATGGTGAAGAGAAGCAGTTGTGAAATGAGTGACATGGTTGTTAAGAATGCTGCACGGGCATAAATGTGAGGATGGTCATAAGTGTGAGGACCAGTCAAAAGTGTGAGGACCTGTCAGAAATGACTTTTTTCAGCCCTCTGGTTAGTCCTTTTGTGCATATGGACTACTCAGAGGGCTGAAAAAGTTATTTTTGACTGGTCCTCGCATTTTTGACCAGTCCTCGAACTTACAACTGTCCTCACATTTTACGTTTTTGCCCAATCTTGTCACCATGGTGAAGAGAAGCAGTTGTGAAATGAGTGACATGGTTGTTAAGAATGCTGCACGGGCATAAATGTGAGGATGGTCATAAGTGTGAGGACCAGTCAAAAGTGTGAGGACCTGTCAGAAATGACTTTTCAGCCCTCTGAGTAGTCCCTATACACACAGCCATGGCCACCCGGTCACATGACCAGCTAGCCACGCCCACCCAGTCACATGGCCTCCAAGCCACGCCCACACAATAAGCCACGCCCACAATGGTGTCCCTTTTACCAATGTTAAAGTCTGTTCACCTTACCCTATACACATAGCCATGGCCACCTGGTCACATGACCAGCTAGCCACGCCCACCCAGTCACATGACCAGCTAGCCACGCCCACAAAATAAGCCACGCCCACAATGTCCCTCTTTACCAATGTTAAAATCTGGTCACCTTATTCTATTTAGTACTTCTAATGTTAGCACAAACAACAGTGGTGACAATGGGCAACCTTGTCTCGTTCCTTTTTGTATTTCAATGAATTCTGTCAGCTCTCCATTTATCATTACTTTTGCTGTTTGTTTGTAATATATAGCTTCTATGGCTTGAACAAATTTCTCTCCAAAGCCCATCTGTTTCAATTGTAATATCATAAAACGCCAGTTCCCATTGTCAAAGGCTTTCTGTGCATTTAAAAACATCAAAGCCATTTGCTTTTCTGGGTGCGCCTCAGAGTATTCCAAAGTATCCAGAATTATCCTCATATTGTCCCTAATCTGCCTTTTCAGCAGAAATCCATTTTGATCCAAATATATAAAATTATTTAAATATCTTTTAAGTCTTTCTGCTAATTTTGTAGCGAAGATTTTATAATCTGAATTTAGCAGAGATATAGGCCTATAGTTTTTGACTTGTTGTAGGTCGGTACCCTCTTTTGGAATAAGTGTAATATATGCTTCTAACCATGAGTTGGGTATTTCCTTCTTTAACATTACTTCATTCATTACTTCTAATAATGGGAGACTCAAAGATTCCTGTAAATATTCTGCCGGTAGTCCATCAGGACCTGGTGCCTTCCCACTTTTTTATTTTTTGATTGCTTCGGTCAATTCCATCATAGTTATATTTCCTTCTAGCATCGTTTCGACATCTTTTGGAATCTGGGGTAAATTCGCCTTGTATAAATATTGTTTAATATTTTCCTCTTCTATCTTCTCTTTTTCATATAGTTTTTTATAGTAGTCTTGTACAATGTTTTTCTTCTCCTCATTTCCAAATCTAATTTGTCCTTGTTCATCTATTAATTGTGATAATATTCCTTGAGTCCCTTTCTTTTTTCAGTTTATATGCTAGCCATCTGCCTGGTTTATTAGCATCTTCAAAATATTTCTGTTTTGCATTCCTGATTTTTTGTGCTAAATCTGCTTTCTCTATTAATCCCATTTTATGTTTAATTGTGTCCATTTTCATTTTAATGTCTTTTTTTGTGGGAACTTCTGCAGTTCTTTTTCAAATTTCTTATAATCATCCTCTAACGTTTTATATGCTTGTCTTTTTTTAATATTTCTTTTTCTTGTATAGTCAATAATCAGGCCTCTGGCATAGGCTTTCATAGTGTCCCATAGATTCTGCATTGATGTATCCTCTTTTCTATTTTCTTTAAAGAAAAAAGCTAATTCTTTCTCCATTTTCTGTAGAAAGTCCTTTCCTTTTAATATTGTAGTATTTAGAGTCCATCTATACCTTCTCCTTTGTCCTTTCCATCTCACCGTCATTGGATTATGATCTGCCCAGGTGTTAGTCCCTATGGCTATTTTTTCTATGTTCGAAGTCAAATCCATTGTCAACCATATCATATCTATTCTGGACCATGATAAATGTCTATTAGAATAAAAAGTATATTGTCTATTTTCTGCATTTCTTTCTCTCCAGGTATCTTTTAAGTTTATTTCCTCTATCATCTTGAAAAAAGATTTCGGCAAAGTTTTTCTACTTCGTTTTATTGTCTTTTGTGTATTATAGTCCATTTTCTCATCTACTATTCCATTGAAGTCTCCCATCATACAGATGTTATCATAGTCCAGCTCTATTAATTTCATATGTAGTTTTCTATAAAAATTTTCTTGATTGTCACTAGGAGCATATATCGCTGTTAACAATATTTTCCTATTGTTGTCTATCATTTCCACCATCAGAATTCATCCTTCTCCATCTTCATAATTTTTTTCCCTTGGTATTGTATTTTTGATATACAAAACCACTCCTCTTTTCTTACATTGTGGCAATGAAGCAAATAATTTCCCTAGTTTAGGCTGTACCAAAAGTAATTCATGCTGCTTTTTGATATGTACTTCTTGTAAACAAATTATATCCATTTTTAATTTCTCCAATTTGTGGAATACTTTCCTTCTTTTAGTTGCTATATTAAGTCCATTTATGTTCATTGTAATTAATTTTTTCTCCTCCATGTTTATACTTTATATAAGGGTTTTGCTGACCTGGTGGATCTCAGTTCACGCTGTTCTTTATATTCTATGGCACCTCCTACTGCACCTTCTAGTGCACCCTCATCTTTTTCCATCATCACTAGATCCTCTTCTTGTAGTTGGAGCAGTGTTTCTTCCTTTCTTGGCTCAGCGTCTTTTTCTCTTAGATATTCCACAAAAAATGCTTTAGCTCTATCAATTGAATCTATTTTAAATCTTTGCATTTGCCATGTAAACACCAATCATTCTGGTATCAGCCATCTGTAGTTCACTCCTTTCTGTAGCAATATTTTTGTTAAAAATTGATATTCTCTTCTCAACTCTCTTACTCTTCTCGGTATTTGCTTCAGCACCTAATTTCCTTACCCTTGTATTGCAATGCTTTCTCTTTTGCATTCTGCAGTATTTGTGTTTTAATTGACTTTTTGGTAAATCTTATATGGACTTCTCTTGGTAATTTATTGTTCTATTTCAGGAACAACAGGCAATAAATGAGAGGACATGATCTAAACGATCTAACACTCTTTATTCTAACTGCAACGAACAACAACTAACTTGCGAGAGGGAGAGAGCAAGAGCTCCATTGCTGACAGCTCTTTTATACTTGAGCTGTCAGTGGCTCAGCCAATCGTAAGGCTTCAATCTCCTGCCGGAAAGCTCCCTGCGGCAGGGCCAATCGGCTTCTTTATTGGTGGCATGTGCTCTTCTGCCGAACATAACACTCCTTCCTCCCGGATTGCGCATGCGTAATCAGACAGATAGGCTGGGCGTCTCCTGATTCGACCAGACCTGCGCGGTTCAGCAGGCCCTGTCGGGGTAGGTGGAGACAGTGCAGGATCCGCAAGGACCCCCAGAGACTGTTCGGTTGCTTGGGATGGAACTTCCTCCTTCAGGACTGGTCGCGGCTTGGGCAGTAAGTCAGTGGGTTGCTTCATGTGGGGCAACCCCCTGGGGTTGAGCACAGGCTCTGGACACAAGTTGACGGTTTGGCTGGGCGATGGTAGTGTGATTGCAAACGGTGTCGGATTAGCTGTCGTAATGCTGGGTGAGCGGTGGCACAGTGCAGGTGGTCCACGTGTCGCCACCACACACTGCCATCTTCCATCTGGACACAGTACGAGCGGGGACCAGTTACTTCGGCTATGTGGCCCGGTAGCCACCGCGGGTCACTCCCAAAGTTCTGAGCATATACCGTGTCATCTACTTGAAATGACTGGGCTCCGCCTGTAGAGTCGGGGGGTTTCTCTGGCGCATACTCGGGGTGTAACTGGTCTAACACTGTTCTTAGGTGGCAGCCCATCAGCAGCTCAGCGGGACAGCGGTTGATCATTGGGCAAGGCATGGTATGCTGTGCCAAAAGGTAGGTTGCTATTTTGTCTTGCTAAGCGAGTCCAACTTAGCTAAAACTTCCTTGGCCGAGCGAATGGCCCGTTCAACCAGTCCATTCGAAGCCAGATGGAAGGGTGCAATCGAGGTGTGGCAAATGCCCTGCCTGGCCAAATAGGATTGAAAGGCAGTTGAGGTTAGCTGTGGGCCCTTATCTGACACTAAAACGTCAGGTAAGCCATGCGTGGCAAAGACCCTTTTAAGTGTCCTGATCAGTGCCTCTGTGGTGGTCGATGCCATTAAGACGACCTCAACCCACTTGGAGTAAGCATCCACTATAATCAACAACATATGCCCCTGGACGGGGCTGGTGAAATCCAAGTGTATGCAGAACCAGGGGGCCTTCAGCGTCTCCCACTCCCTGGCTGCGGCTGCTGGAGGGGCTCCTCTGTTATTCTGGCACTTTGAACAACTGGCCACCCAGTCTGCGATTTCCCAGTCTAAATTTGGCCACCAAAGGTAGCCGCGAGCCAAAGCCTTCATGCGGGCAATGCCCAGGTGGCCTTCGTGCAAAATGTGAAGGATGCTTTTACATAGTCCTTCTGGAATTATGATCCTGGAGCCCCAGATTAAACAGCCTCTCATGATGGAGATTTCATGTTGTCTAATCTTGTAGGGCCGAAACTCAGGAGCCAACAGCCCTAGGAGCCACCCCCTCTTCACCCAGTCTGTTACTTGATGTAGGGTGCAGTCCCTAGAGGAGAACCTTGCAACATCCGAGGCCGTCACCGGTGGAAATTGGTCATCAATGAACAGGACTGACGATGCAGGAGCTGGGTCTTCAACCGGTGATGGGAGGGGGCAGCGGTTTAACGCGTCCGCGTGCCACATAGCCTTGCCAGGCCAGTGGACCAAGGTGTATTGGTAGGCTGACAGAGAGACCACCCATCTTGTCATTCTGGGCGACAGTATGGTGGGTGATGGACGATCACCAGCTAGGATGCCGAGGAGAGGCTTATGGTCGGTGGCAAGGGTGAAAGCGTATCCATAAAGGTAGTCATGAAAGTGCTTGACCCCGGCCACCAGTGCCAAGGCCTCTTTATCGATCTGCCCATAATTCCACTCTGCAGAGGACAGGGTCCTCGAAAAGTAGGCAACGGGAGCTTCCGATCTGTTAGGCAACAGGTGGCTCAATACGGCGCCGATCCCGTATGGAGAAGCATCACAATGCCAGGGTTAAAGGAAGCTCTGTGTGGTATTGCATGAGGACGCTGTTGGATGTGAGCAGGCTTTTGACGGCCCGGAAAGATGCGGCCACTCTCCGATCCCAGTTCCAGGGTGCCTTGCTGTCAAGGAGGCGGTGCAGGGGCTCTGCGATGGTGGCTTTAATTGGCAAGAATATGTTGTAAAGGTTTAGGAGGCCAAGAAAAGCCTGCAACTTCACTTTACTTTTAGGGGGCGGAGCCTGTTGCATGGCCCGAACCTTTGCAGGGGTTGGGTGTAGGCCCTTACTGTCAATGAGATACCCCAGAAATTCAACCTGGCGGACACCCAGTATACACTTGTCCCGCCTTAGTCTTAGTCCAGCCTGGTGAAAGCGACCAAATATGGCATGGAGGTGGAGGGCCAGTTCAACTTCATCGACGGCAGAAACAAAAACATTGTCGAAGTAGGGGATGACCCCCGGCAGGCCTTGCAACAGTCTCTTCATCAGACATTGAAAGATGCCGGGGGCCACGCAGACTCTGAACTGCAGGCGGCAGCATCTGAACGCGACGCGGTGGGTCACTATCGTCTGTGCCTCTGCAGAGGCATCATCCACTCATCAAAATGTGGAGGAAGAAAAAGGAGAAAATTTGGCAGAAAAATGATAGAAATTCTTGCAGGAGCTTTAGAAATTCCTAAAGAAAAAATGTTGGATGGTGTTGACGAGATATATTGAGTATATACTAGATATGCAATGAGAAATAAATGTTATGTTCGGCAGAAGAGCACATGCCACAATAAAGAAGCCAATTGGCCCTGCTGCAGGGAGCTTTCCGGTGGGAGATTGAAGCCTTACGATTGGCTGAGCCACTGACAGCTCGAGTATAAAAGAGCTGTCAGCGATGGAGCTCTTGCTCTCTCCCTCTTGCAAGTTAGTTGTTGTTCATTGCAGTTAGAATAAAGAGTGTTAGATCGTTCAGCCGTGTCCTCTCATTTATTGCCTGTTGTTCCCGAAATAGAACACTGGCGACGAGGATGCAGGTTTAATGAGCTCACTCTCCTCTGTCTTTCACGGAGTCCTGCTGAGGCGATCAGACACTGCACAACTAAAATTACATCAGGCGCCTTCCTTTGATCATGGCCACACTCGCTACCTTCGTGCCATTCGATCAGGCACGGGAATCCTGGGACTGCTTTATCGATAGGGTCAATTGTTTCCTTGCTGCTAATGACTACAGGGCTTCCAGGTGACAGGAAACTTGCAGTATTTCTTAGTATATGTGGGCATGACATGTTTGAAACAGCTCGGGCACTGTTGGCGCCTCAGAAGGTTCAAGATATGCCCTGGGGGGTATTGTTGGCCAAGTTGAAGGGGCATTATGCTCCCTTGCCAGCAAGGGTAGCCAGGCGCCATGCATTTCGGCACCGGTATCAGAATGAGGGGGAATCCATCAGTCAATACATGGCCGCATTATGAAGGGCTGCCCTTTACTGCGAATTTAGCGATCTAGATGACATTCTTCTGGATCAATTAATTTGCGGAGTCAGGGACATAAAATTACAGCATCGCCTGTTGTCCAGGACTGACCTCACCCTTCAGGCTGCGATAGATGAGGCCCAAGCCTTGGAACTGTCCGCCAAGTCAGCTGCAGAAATTAGGAACCAATTGAGCTCCATTGCAATTTCTAAACAGGCCACCATGCACCACGATGAGGTAGACTCTGACCAGATGTCAGAGGAGGGGGGAGACATAAGCCATCTTAAGACCACTCCCAAGAAGGGTTTGCTTAACGCATTGAAAGCCGCCCTGAGTCTCTGGAGAAGGGCGGCATATAAATCAAATTAAAAAATAAAAAAAATAAAAAAAAATAAAAAAGGGTTGGGAAACGGGGGATAGAATGCCTCCAAACCCATGTCTAGGCTGTGGTGGTAACCATCATCATTCTTTGTGTAAATTCAAGAACGTAAAGTGCAGAGTTGCAGAAAAAAAGGTCACATCACTTGGGTCTGTAGGGCCATGCTGCCTCCCAATTACAACCCCACAAAATCCACCTGCGATTTCAGGCAGCGGAATAGAGCAGAAAGGATTGAGGAAGAGTGCTTTGTAATTCACAGAAGTAATGAGCAAGGGGAAGGGAGGATAAGCCATGCCCAAACGGGATTGAGGGAAAAAAATTATCTCACAGTTTTACTCGAAAACAAGTCTTGTAAAATGGAGATTGACACGGGATCCTCTGTGTCAATCATCTCATGGGATACCCTATCCAAATTAGTACCCTCCTTAAGGAGACAGCAATTAGCCCGTTCTCAACTTAAACTCCGCAATTACCAAGGTAATCACATCCCCATCTTGGGTTGTAGCAAATTTCAGGTTCAGTATAAGGACTTCGGTGGCCGCCTTAAGATCATAGTTGTTGGCGGCATGCTTCCCTCCCTCTTGGGGCTAGAATGGTTTGATGCATTGGGATTGGCTGTGACCGGTGTACTTCACTTCTAGAGCCAAAATGAATAATAATGGTGACAGGGGGCATCCTTGTCTTACCCCCTTCCTGATCTGGAATGTTTTTGTCCTATCTCCATTTACTAAAATGCTTGCCCTTTGGTTATCATAAATAGTTTCTATCATCTTTTCAAAATTTGTTCCGAATCCCATTATCTTAATTTGTTTAATCATAAAGTTCCAATTTAAATTGTCGAATGCCTTTTGGGCATCTAAAAAAACTAAGGCCATCTGTTTTTCCGGGTGTTCTTCATAATATTCTAGGATATCCAACACAATTCTCAAATTGTCCCTAATTTGCCTCCCCAGGAGGAATCCATTTGGATCTTTATGTATCCAAGTGTTTAATATTTTTTTGGTTCTTTCTGCCATTATACTCATGAGTAGTTTATAGTCGGTGTTTAAAAGGGAGATTGATCTGTAATTCTGAATTTGTTTTAGGTCGGCACCTTCCTTCGGCAGTAGTGTGACATGTGCTTCCCTCCACGATGATCTATGAGCTGGCCCATTGACCTTGAAAAATAGCACAGTTGCTACTTTCTTTCCTTTCCCCTCAGTTAAAAAAAAGCAAAAAGAAAATACAATGTTTCAGTCCACTAGATGGCAATGTCTCTTATTTCTTCCACTTCTCCTTGTTCTATTTCCAATTAACAATCAAACAAAAAGAGAGTTAAAAAGTAAAAGTCAACCAAAAACAAAAATGACAAAGCTAATTCCAAAATTTATAAACTCAAAATTCATCAAGAGTTTAGTATTTAAACAAATGAAAAAGCGAATCTCCTTTCAATCCAGTCCAGTCCAAATTAAAATAAAACTTTCCACTGGCATCCACACATGAAAATAGTTTATATTTTAGGAAAATTAATTTAAATTCAAGCTCAATTCTGCCGCTATTTTACTTCTATATTTAGTTCTAGGAGGCGGGGCTGGTGTCACGACGGAACGACAGGAAGTTTCGGGGCTCCGAAACCACCACCAATATCTCCACCGCTGGATGGTCCAATTTGTACCTCACTGTCCTGCTGAGACAGTGATAGAGAAGGGCACATCCTGCTGATCCCAGGGACACCGCAAAGTCCCTGGTTGATCCAGGAGAAGCTCTTTTTTTTGGCACTGAAGAGGCAGCCATTAAGCTGCTGAAGTTGGGACAGCTCCGAATGGAAGAGAATGAGTGAAAATGTTATGATCTGGTGAGAGGCTTTTTAAACTTGGATTTTAAGAACACTCTATTGCTAAGATTCTTTTATCTCTTAATTCTATCCACTTTTTTAGCCAGGTTAGGATAGAAGCTTGGTAATATAATTCCCATTCTGGAAGTACTAATTCCCCCTTATCTTTTGTATCTTGTAAAAGTTTGAGTCTAATTCTCAGTCTTTTCTGCTGCCATATGAATTTAGTAATTATTTTATTTAAAGCTTCAAAAAAAATTTCTCTAATTTTATTGGAATAACCTGGAATAAAAATAGTATTTTTGGCAATATGTTCATTTTTATCATAGCGATCCTCCCCAATAATGAGATCTGTAAGTTTTTCCAGTTTTCTAAGTCTTTTTTTAATTTGCTGAAGAATTTTATCATAATTTTCTTCTTTGATTGAGGAACATTTAGCTTAAGCCAAATCCTAAATATTTTATGTTCTTGGTTGTTTGTATTTTTATACTATGTTCCAATTCTTTTTCTTGATTTTTTTGTAAGATTTTTAGTTATTAATTTGGATTTATTTTTATTACTCTTGAGTCCCACTACTTCACCAAATTCTTCTATTTTGTGTATCAATTTTGGTCCTGATTCTAATGGTTCCTCCAGTATAAACACCAAATCATCGGCAAAAGCCTGTACCTTATATTCTTCTTTCTTTATTCTTAGACCTTTTATTTCTTCATCTTATCTAATTTTCATCAAAAGCGTATCTATGGTTAATATAAATAGAAGTGGAGAGAGTGGGCACTCTTGTCCCACGCCTTTTGTTATATCGAATTGTTCTGTAGTGTCCTCATTCATAATTACCCTTGCTGTTTGTTTGGTGTAAATTTTTTCAAACATCTTTTCAAATTTTGTCCTAAATTCCACAAATTCCAATTGCCTTATTATAAATTTCCAATTCAAATTATCAAATGCCTTTTGGGCATCAAGGAAAACCAGTGAAGCTTGTTTTTCAGGGTGTGTTTCATAAAATTCTAGAGTATTTATTATTGTTCTCATGTTGTTTTTGATTTGTCTGCCTGTCAAAAATCCATTTTGGTCTGGGTGTATATGTTTGTCCAATATTTTTTTTAATTCTCTCAGCTACTATTGATGAAATATTTTGTAATCTGTGTTTAATAGTGAGATCGGTCTGTAATTTTGGATTTGTTGGTGATCTGTGTCTTCTTTGGGAATCAGAGTGATAATTGCTTTTGTCCATGTTATCGGTATTTTTGCCTCCTCCAGCGCATCATTGAATATCTCCAACATTATCCATCCTAGTGTTTCTTGGGTGTCTTTATATATCTCCACAGGGAGCCCGTCTGGACCAGGTGTTTTATTGTTCTTTTGTTTTTTCAATGCCATAAGTTCTGTCACAGTTATTGATCTATTTTATATTTCTTTTTGCTCTTCTGTGATTTTATTCAAATTTGTTCCTTCTATTTATTGTTTGACTTTTTCTTCTATTACAATCTGACAATATAGATTTGAGAAGAATTTTTGGATAATTTTCTTTTTTTCTTCCCTTCTATATTGCATTGTCCCATTCTCATCTTGTAATTGATATATCATTCTTTTATCCTTTTCCTTTTTTAATTTGTAGGCCAACCATCTACCAGTTTTGTTTGCATATTTGAAATAATTTTGTTTTGACATCTTTATTTTCTGGGCTATTTCCTTTTGAGTTATCAAATTAATTTTATGTTTTATAACTTCTTATAACCATTTTTCTTTTAATTTCTTATTTTGAGGGTCTTCCTGTAATTTACATTCTGCCTTTTTAAGTTCTTCTTGTAATTTTTCTTGTTGACATTTCCTTTCTTTATTTTTTCTTGCTTTATAAGCTATCATCAATCCACCAATATATGCTTTTACTATGTCCCACAGGTTTTGAATTGAGGTATCCTTTTTTTTTATTTACAGTAAAAAATAGCATCAGCTCTTTCTCTAGCATCAGTCTGCATTCTTTGTCTCTGCCTATACTTTGAATCATTGTCCATCTCTTAAATCGTTTTTGTCCTTTCCATTTTATAATTATTAGATGATGATCTGCCCAGTCATTAACTCTACTTCTTCTAGTCCTGTTCAAATTTCTGCTGTCATCCAGGCCATATCGATCCTGGACCAGGATTGATGTGGGTGCGAATAAAATGTGTATTGATTGTCTACGCTATGTGTTTCTCTCCATACATCTCTAAGTTTTAATTCTGTTGCCATATCAAAAAATTCTTTTGGTAATGTATCTTTCTTCTTTTTATTTTTCTTGTTACTCTTATAATCTTTAACATCTGCTATTGCGTTATAGTCCCCAATTAGGCAAATATTATTGTATTCTAATTCTATTATTTTGTTATGTACCTTTTTGAAGAATTCGTGTTGGTTTTTGTTGGGCGCATATATTACTGTTAGTAAAGTTTGTTCTTGTTCAACTTCTAGTTCTAAAAATTCTACCTTTTTCGTCCAAATAACTTAATTTTGATTTTATTCTTTCTTTTACATATATAGCAATTCCTCTGTTCTTTTTTTGTATTAATGGTGTATATAATATCCCTAACTTTGGGTTCTTTATTATTTATTTATTTATTTATTTATTTATTTATTTATTTATTTATTTATTTATTTATTTATTTATTTATTTATTTATTTATTTATTTATTTTATTTCTATGCTGCCCTTCTCCCGAAGGACTCAGGTCAGTGTACAGCCTAATTAAAAACACAAAGACAGACAAAATTTAAAAATTATTAAAATTATTAAATAATAGGGCCAATTTATAAAACCCCAAATTTAAAATCCCATTTAAAACCAATTAAAATCTTTAATAGCTTTTGGTATCCCTTTTTAATGTGTACTTATTGTAGACGTATCACATCTGTTTCAAGTTTTCAAAGTTTCGTAAATGTTTGTGTTCTTTTTCTTGGTGAATTTAAACCGTTTATATTTACAGAGAAGAGTTTGATTGCCTCTTCCATTTCTTACTGGAGTTTTTTTGTGACTCTTGTCTCCCTTCATACTCTCCCTTTCACGCTCTTTCTTCTCATTCTTTTTCTTTTGTCTTTCTTATTTCTCTTTCTTGTTCTATTTCCTCTATTTGATCTTCATCTTGGCTTTTATTCTCTGATTCTTCCCTACTTTCTTGTTCTTTTTCCTGTGTAAAATGCAATTTATAGAATTCTTGCGCTTTCTGTACTGTGTCCACCTTTTATTTTTTCTCTTGCCAGGTTATCAGTATGCCATCTGGTATCAGCCATCTAAACATCACTTTATATCTTGTTAATTAATTAATTTATTTTATTTATTTATTATTGAATTTCTATACCGCCCTTCTCCCTGAGGACTCAGGGCGGTGTACAGCCAGAATTAAAAAGACATGCAAGACAAATATTAAAAAGCAATTAAAAGATATATAAATTTGGCCCAATTAAAACTCATTACCAATTAAAACGTTTAAAACATTTAAAACAATTAAAAATTTCATCTTAAGCCAGCCCGGCTTGTTTAAATAAATGGGTTTTAAGGGCACGACGGAAGGCACTGAGGTCCTGGATTCTCCTTATCTCTGGGGGGAGCTGATTCCAGAGGGTAGGTGCCCCCACAGAGAAGGCTCTCCCCCTGGGGGTCACCAGCCTACACTGTCTGGCTGATGGCACCCTGAGGAGGCCCTCTCTGTGGGAGCGCACGGGTCGATGGGAGGTCGTCGGTAGCAGCAGGCGGTCTCGAAGATAGCTAGGCCCTATGCCATGGAGCGCTTTGAAGGTGATAACCAGCACCTTGAAGCACACCCGGAAGACCACCGGGAGCCAGTGCAGCTCGCGCAGGAGCGGTGTTACATGGGAGCGCCATGCTGCTCCCGTCACTACATGCGTTCTGGACAAGCTGGAGCCTCCGGGTGCTCCTCAAGGGGAGCCCCATGTAGAGAGCATTGCAGTAGTCAAGGCGAGAGGTGACGAGGGCGTGAGTGACTGTGCACAGGGAATCCCGATCAAGAAAGGGCCGCAACTGGCGAATCAGGCGAACCTGACAAAAGGTCCCCCTGGTTACAGCTGTCAGATGTTCCTCCAAGGACAGCTGCATATCCAGGAGGACTTCCAGATTGCGAGCCCTCTCTGTGGGGGCCAATGACTCGCCCCAATAGTCAGTGATGGAGTCAACTGACTATATCGGGATGCCGGGAGCCACAGCCACTCAGTCTTGGAAGGGTTGAGCTTGAGCCTGTTCCTCCCCATCCAGACCCGTACAGCCTCCAGGCACTGGGACATCACTTCAAGGGCATCGTTGGGGTGGCCTGGGGTGGAGATGTACAGCTGGATGTCATCAGCGTACTGGTGGTATCTCACCCCAAAGCCACGGATGATCTCACCCAGCGGCTTCACATAAATGTTGAACAGAAGGGGCGAGAGGACCGATCCCTGCGGCACTCCACAAATGAGAGGCCTCGAGGTCGACCTCTGCCCCCTGCCAACACAAACTGCGACCAGTCGGAGAGAAAGGAGGAGAACCACCGCAACACGGTGCCTCCCACCCCCAACTCTTCCAGCCGGTGCAGCATGATACCATGGTCGATGGTATCAAAAGCCGCTGAGAGGTCTAATAGGACCAGAACAGAGGAACAACCCCTGTCCCGAGCCCTCCAGAGATCATCAACCAATGCGACCAATGCCATTTCCATGCTGTGCCCAGGCCTGAAACCCAACTGGAACGGATCTAGATAAGATGTTTCCTCCAGGAATTGCGGAAATTGATTTGTTAAGAATTGATATTGCAGTGTTTGGTTCTGTATCCTTCGTGGTATCTGCTTCTGAACTATAATTTCCTTGCCCTTATATGTTATTGATTCTTTTCTTGACTTTTTATATATTTCATCCCTTGCTGTTCGTTTGGTAAATCTTATATGTACCTCCTTCACCAATCGATGTCTTCGTGCATAATTTGTGTGCACACGGTAAATTTCATCTATCTGTCCTCTTACTTCTGCCTTATCTCTTTGCAATACTTGCAAAGATCTCCACCATCTTTTCTCCCAACTCTTCATCTTTTTCTTCCATGATATTTTGAAACCGTAAAAAATACGAAGCTTTCTCCATTTCCAAAACGCAATTGACTCTGTCAGCTCCCTATTTAGCTGTAGAGAAAGAGTAAATGTTTTTTTCCCCTAAATATCTCTTCCAGGATGGCTGTTCCTAGTCCATTAAAATGTTCTAGGGTTAATGCTGTCTTAAATTTAAAGATAGGTATTTGGTTTAATTATATTAGTAGTATAAAACAGCAGAGACTGACTACTGAAAATCATACCTAGGAAGGCCAGCCTTTCTACCTCCGTAACATAATTTTAAGGCTGAGAATCACCTGTTTATAGCCCCATCATAAGCACTACATCAAATGTAGAAATGGAGAAGGCACCCTTGATGATTCAACCAAGAAGAAAACATTCTGACAATTCCCCAGTCAGGTATGAGTGATAACATCATTGGACTTTTTCTGAAGCTTTCCCCCATCTTACAGATTCTGGAACCTAAAGACAAAGGAAGCCATGGTGGAAACCATCCTAGAAACTTGGACAATTGTCTTGGTGATCCTTGCTGCAGTGCTAATCATGACTATCCTGATGTTTCTCCTTCCTGCTGTGGTATTGCTCTTGAGGATGAGGTCTTTGTCACAGATCTCTTTAGGTGGAAATGTCTAACCTGCCTCTTTACACAGTGCTGGGTGATTTTAGATGCTTTGGGCTGCTTAGGAATCAAGACCAGGAAGAGGAAGCAATCTCCGAATCTGTGTGATATCTCCCTTGGACAACTCCTCTGACTCTTCCTCGGAAGCCGGCTTGAGGATGGATGAGCTAATTCCTGGCACATCAGGAACTGGGTAAATTAATGACTCTGAACAGCTGGCCAAAAGAGATTTATGAATGGCTTCGGCTGGGGATAGTTTGCAGGTCAGTGAAGAGGAGGAGCTACCTTCCATGGTGGATCCGAGAGCACACAGAGCAAAGAAAAAACAATGGCAATGGAGATCTGCCAGATTACTCAGAAGGCCTCACCCATCTTGATGGGCTGCACCAGAAAGCTATTTATCACAGCAGGCAAAGGGAGGCATTGCTGTCTCCCTGTGTTTGGTTTATGGCTCTGTGTGTTTGTTCCTGGTGCTTCCTACCATTGAGACTCTGAACTCCTCTTGCCAAGTGAACTCTTGTGGGTGTATTTCAGTTTGACCTGGTGGATTTAAGTTCGTTTGATGGATTTATTTGTTGGAGCAACTTTCCCCCACCCTATTGGCCTTCTGGAAAGCGGTGAAGACCTGGCTTTTCCGGCAGGCCTGGGGCCATTGATCTTGCTGTTCAATCTTGTGAGATCCAGCCATGGATGGTGTGCGTGTGTTTTTAGTGTTTTTAAAATGCTTTTATAATGTGTTTTTTTTAAAAATTATGTTCACTGTTTGTATTATTTCTGTTGTAAGCCGCCCAGAGTCCCTTGGGAGTTGGACAGCATAGAAATATGATTAATTAAATTAAATTAATTAAATTATGGACTAGTGGCCATTGCCTTGGCCTGCTTGTGGCTAGCTTTATTTGGGATAGTTCTGAGGCCAGGCGAAGGGAACTGCTGGTGTGTATGTCTGTGTGTGTGTGTGTGTGTGTGAGAGAGAGAGAGAGAGGGGGGGGGGCAGCACAGTCTGCCATTAAAAGAAAAAACAGAAACAGAACTTGATACCCTGGACTTACCATACTCTTTCTTTGCATTGAGCTCATTTAATGAGAGTCTGTCAAAGGGGTCCTGTTAGTTAAATATAATTTCCTTGTAAGCAGCACATGCTAAGACAAATAAATGCACAAACTACTATGAATGCTAGATCTCTCAAACATATATCAATAACTTATTAACAGAGAGACATGGAGATCAGACCAATTTGTAATGCAATTCAGCCTCTGTTATTTGAGATTCCTTAAGTAGATAATTGCATTTTCTCAACTATTTGTTTTGTGCCTGTTAACTTACTGTTCTTATTTTTGTAAACTTGAACTTCTGTTCTTATCCCATGGCAAGTAAACATGATGTTGGGTTTGCCTTCATTCAAAATAAAGTCAGATATTATCAGCCTGTTAAACTGAATTTGAAACTCATGACCTGCAGGTCAGATTACTTGATTTCATTTATAGCTGAAAATTAACACTGTTTTCTTTTCATCTCCAAGGATTTGTTAATACCCCCCCCACTTTTAGAAAAGAGGACACAATTATTTATTTGTTAGATTTGCAACCCACCTTTTTATAGGGAAGTTAAGATGGTTGCCTCCCTTAGTTTTAACCACCGACATCTCCCACACTAAAGGTATTATTAGCAAAGAGTCTTGAGATGCTCACCAAATTCTCAAATGCCCTTTTTTTATTTGTGTCTATCTTCACATGCTGTCTTGATAGAGAATGGCTGAGGGGAATCAAATCCTTCCTAACAGAAGCTATAAATATTGTGTTTGTGTCTGTGCATATAGATTATATAGAGATGGATAATGTAGATTTAATGCAGGAGAAACCACGTCTCCCCCCCAAAAAAAATTCAATGTAAATATGAAACTTTTGCAATTGGAAAAAAAAAAAAAAAACAGAAGAAAGAGAAGAGGTTGCAATGAACTTTGATGGTTTCAGATCTTCACTCTGCCTTCCTATCACATAATGCGTGACAACAGTTTGATGATACTCATGTCCATGATGTTTACATGACAACAATACGGAAGTGGCTTGGCGTTGCCTTCTGGATTTTTCCCTTATTTCTATTAAAGGCTATTAAAATTTCCTCCAGTTTTATCATTTCAGCATTGTTATCTTTAGATTACAGGATTATAGATTTTTAGGATTATCAGAAATATTCACCCTGGTGGATGACTAAAAACTAATCAAAGACCACGATATTCCCAAGCTGAGAGTTTACATGGACATAACTGTTCATTTTACTTGACGATACTGAAATGGATTGTGACTGAAGTTTTCTGAGATTTTTTTTTCTAACACTAGCCCACCTATTCTGCAGTCCTAGTTTGGTCTGGTGATCTCATATTCACATACTAACAGAACCAAACATATTCAGTTCCCTGTGGCCCTGAATAGCCTTCAGTCTGACCTTGGCTGCAGGCAACTTCATGGTTATCTTCACATAGTTATCATGGGCAATAAAAAAATGGAAGTGGTCTTCAACTCCCTCGTTCTAAGATGTGCAGGAATTGATGGTTTACATATTAACATTTGCCACTAATTTACTCCTAGTGGGATTTTAGCCTGTAATTTGGTTTTCTTCAAGCCCTTCCTGTCATATTTCTCATCTGTCAACAAAGATGTAAAGATTTGTGCTGTAAATATAAAGCATTCTTTGACCTATGTTCAACTTCTGCTGACTTTATAAATAAATGTAATAAATAAATAGAGAAGCCTGCATACTTTACTTAGGGTAGGGTAGGTCTACTCTTGCCTCTTCCTTGGGCATGTTTACTTTTTACTTCCCAGTTCAACCTACAGCCTGGGGTCTCCAACTGTTACCTCAAGTAGAACTGACCCTGCTTAGCTTTTTCCAAGGCCAAGAGAATAGATTAACAGAGTTGGAAGGGACCTTGGAATGCTTCTAGTCCAGCCCCTTGCTCAAGCAGGAGACCCTATACCATTCTGGAAAAGAGGCTGTCTAATCTCTTCTTAAAAACCTCCAGTGATGGAGCACCCACAACTTCTGGAGGCAAGTCATTCCGCTGATGAATTGTGCGTTTCAATCTAGCCATCACCTTCCATTAAGGGACAAAAACATGCAACCACAACACAAACTTTGTGACTCAGATATTCGCATCCAAGATCGGAGAACAAGTACAAAAGGGCAGAGTTTGCATCCTGACACCACAATGTCCATTTTGTAACATTTTCACCATCACAGTTAGCAGTTGATATCTTTACGGGAATCCCCGACCACCTTTTACTCAGGTATACAACAGGCTTAGCCCCCTCTGAAATCAGACAAGGTCTGCTTAGATGCTTTTTTTAAAAGAGCACGTTTAGTTTGACCCAATCCTACTGAAAAGCAACTGTCCTTCCTAGAATTGCTCAAGCAGTTTTGCAGGTTGTAGTGTAAACTTCCTGTGTTATTTTAAAACTTTTGGGTTGCCATCAGACAGGAAGAGCAAATCAAGCAGGGTCTCTCCTGCTTGAGTAGGGGGTTGGACTAGAAGATCTCCAAAGTTTCCTTCCAACTCTGTTGTCTTATTCTGTTAATAATTTAACCAGGTGAACACTAAACCAAGCTGGGCTATGCTGCCATCTAATGGCCAAACATCATGAGCATAGCTGGTTTTGCAACAAATTGTATTAAAAGTCATCCGCTTTGGAGCAGAGACACACTTCATTTCATCAGAAGCACAGATGAATGAGAAGGAGCTCCCAAACCTTGGTGCCTTTTACATTTGTTAGCAGGAAAGCTTGTACCAGATTCCCAACTCTCCTTCTGCAGTGGCTGAATTCAAGAGGGTAAGTGATCTACTGTCCCCTTAAATTGAAACTTTATTGAAATGTAATTAAAATTATGCACTTTAAATACATTGTAAAAGTGTACTTTGCATCCCTCCCCCCCCCTTTTTGAAAATCTCCCCCTGCCAGACAGCTTTGATGGTGGTGATGCAAGAAATAACCTAAACATCAGAAACAGAAAACCATCAACGCCAAGAGAGATTTGCAAGCCACACACAAGAGAAGGGGGAAAAAGTGAGACATGTAGGAAGGAGGGCAAAGCCTACCCCAAATTTTAAAAACAAAAGATCTACCAAGGCACTGATAGGATTTTTCCAGGGATGGGAACAAAATATGCTTGTAATCCTAAAATAGAATTGTGATTATTATGACACCAGCCTGTCATTTCTTAATAATAGCAATTGATATAGCACCATTGAGCATATGTGATGCTTAACACAGTAAAGTAAAATACTGAATTTGAATTCTGATGAGACGATGCACAGAAGTGTCAAAGATCCTTGCACAGAGGGCTTCCTTCCCTCCTGACCCCAAGCAAGGGAAGCTTTCCTTTGATGCAGCATTCATATTTCAAGAAACACATCTGTATTCTTGTTCCAGTTGAACTAAGAAGCATCAAATGGGACCTGAAACCAATTTGCTTCTGCAGAACCATTTCTCTAGGTCATGAGAAACGTTCCTCTTTCTGCCTTTTTTTTTAAAAAAATATTTTTATCCCACCTTTACTATTTTTAGATGTAACTCAAGGTGGGGAACAGGTCTAATATTCCTTCTTCTTCCTGTTTTCCCCACAACAACAACCCTGTGAGGTGAGTTTGGCTGAGAGAGAGGAACTGGCCCAAAGTCATCCAGCTGGCTTTCATGCCTAAGGTGGGACCAGAACTCATGGTCTCCTGTTGATTGGTTCAAAGTCACCCAGCTCATTTTCATGCCTAAGGCAGGACTAGAACTCACAGCCTCCTGGTTTTTAGCCTAATGCCTTCACTACTAGATCAGACTGGCTCTCTCTTTTATTACTGGCCCAAGATATTATTCTGATTGAAGCAAACATCTATCCTGACTTTTTGGGTCAATAGATAGCGGTGATATTTTAAATTAAAATACTGGGGAAATGGTTCTTGTTCTCCTACTCCTCTCCAACAGCTCTCAAGAGTCATTCTTTCTCCATTTCCTTGCTTTATAGGTTGCTGCTACGTCTATCTCCTCCGTTGTATGTCCTCCTTCACCTTTTGCTGGATTTATTCTACTCTTGACAATTTCTCTCCAACTCAGGTGAATGTCTTGAGTTTACCGTTCAGTCAGCTTCTACACCACTATTCTGGCAATCTTTTTTAAAACCCTTTTGTATCTAAAAACTGTCTGGAACAGGCTCCAGAAATGTCAGCAACATTTATGTGTATTGATAAAAGGCACCAAGCATGCGTCTAAAATGTTTGCTTTTACAGGTAGTCCTTAACGATCAATCGCTTTGTGACCCATTGAAGTCATGACTGATTTCAAAAAGGGGACTCAAAACCAGATTTGAAATTTTGAGTGTTGGACCCACCTTGCGGGCATCAGGGTTTGGGAACATCTCGCCATATTTACAGTTATTCGTAGTGTGCCTCAGTCGCATGACTGCAAGGGTTTTGCCGAAAACGGATATTTCCATTTTGGGGGCAAAAATTTCCCCCAAGGGAACCATGGGTTCACTTAATGACAGTGGCCTCTGCTTAACAACTGCCACATTCACTATATGACTACAGCTTTCATGACTGTTATGACATGTGACCATAACAGGCAGACTCCTTTATGGTCATCCGTGAAGGACTATTTGTAAGGCAGTTAAGAGAGGTAAGAGCAAGAAAGAATTAAACATGGATTGGACAGTTGGAACAGAACTAGTAAAATGTGGCAGAACTCCTCTTGAAAAAGATCTCCAACCTAGGGGAAATGTTCTGTTTTACTCCAAGAGTAGCTACTCCTTATAGCAAATGGAAGCAGGATGCCAGAACTTCGAATGATCCTGTTGCAAAACATTGAGAAATCATACCAAATCTGAGAAAAAGGTTTCTTCCTATTAGTAGTTTAGAAAGATGTAGTAGGTCTGCTGGATTGGGGGGAAAAAAGTCCATTGTTTGATCGTAGGCTTAAGTCCCTTCTTGTCTTCTCCAATGGAATTTCCTCCCCTACCCCAAAATAGCAGCATTAGACAAAATTAAAATGGCATCCGTCTGCCCCGAATTTATCCAAGTCTGCATGGGCTGATACGTAGAGAAAGCAAAGAGGGAATATTTCTCCATTATTATTTTTCTTCAGCACTGACAATGGTCAATGGAAGCACTCGGGGTAGTAAAATACTGTTCCTTCGAAATGGAGAGAGGTTGGCCCAAGAAAGTTAGAAGGCAAGCTTTTTCGGAACTTCCCAAGAAAATTCACTTCTTCCAAAATGACCGTAACAAGCCGTTTTCTGATAAATGGGCTTCTTTAAATCCAGATCCCTAAGTGTAAACAAAAAAAATAGTTATTAAAGTTGCTTCCCCGCAGGGGTGGGTTCCAAATTTTTTTACTGCCGGTTCTTGTTGGCTTGTTTGGTGGGTGTGGCTTAGTGGTCATGTGACTGGGTGGGTGTAGTTTGGTAGTCATGTGACTGTGGGCGTGGTTTGGTGGTCATACGACTGTGTGGGCATGGCCAACTTGACATCACTCACGTCAAGGGTTAGGGTTAAGGTGCCTGGCCTCTCCTCACCTCAAAGGCCTCAATGAGAACAATTTCCCTGTCTATTTACTACTACTGAACATCCAAAATATACTATTTAATCCTATGCACATATGCCATATGTGTACATACATATTACATAGTATAGAGTGTATATAGGCACACAAAAAGATACATTATCTACTATATATACTGTATGTGTATGTACACACACAGAGAGCTCTTTTAAAACTATACACATTCAACCTCACTTACTACATTTGGAAAAACACACCCAGAATCCACTTTCTACCACACATTTAACTATAACGTCTATACATTTAGAACATTACACACACCTTCAGATATTCTTCCCTACCTAGCTTGCACATGACTGTTAGAGCCAGGAGAGGTCATGGATTGAGTAAAATGTGGTGAAACTCACTTAACAATGCTCTTGTTTAGCAACCAAAATTTTGGGCTCAATTGTGGTCATAAGTCAAGGACTATCTTGCCTTCCTCTGCATGGCAGCCTTGTCCTAGTAAACTCCTTTTCCTTTCTGGCAATTTTCCTCTGTTGGAGGCACCAAAACAATCTAGACGATATAAGGTTTCCTGCTGGAGCAGGGGGTTGGACTAGATGGCCTCCAAGGTCCCTTCCAGCCCTAGAGTGCTATCCTGTTTCAAAGCGTCTTCTTAAGCCACGTCTAGTGCCAGGGTTTGTGGTCCTTCCTTCCTTCCTCTTCTTTCTTTGTCTTTCTTTCTCTTTCTTTCTTTCTCTCTCTTTTCTCTCTCTCTCTCTCTCTTCCTCCGTCCTTTTCTTTCCTCCTTAAATGCCAGCAAAACCCACCACTTTGCTCCTAAAGTGGTCTAGGGCAGAGGTCTCTAACCTTGGCAACTTTTAGACTTGTGGACTTCAACTCCCAGAGTTCCTCAGCCAACTGGCTGAGGAACTCTGGGAGTTGAAGTCCACAAATCTTAAAGTTGCCAAGGTTGGAGACCCCTGCCCTAGACAAACAACCCACATTGCATCTGTTTTACGGGAGGAGGTTCAATTCATTGCCCAGTTAAAGACTGAAATGAAATGCTCCAAGCTGACAGCATTGCTTCTAATGACATTCGGTTCCAGATCAGATCGGGCTTTTTTTTTTTTTTTTGCATGAAGGAGGAACACAGAGCGAACGAAAACAAAAAGCCTCCAGCCTCCAATGCGAAGCAAATTAAAGCCATTTTCTCTCCTTCTCTCCCCCTCCCCCTGCTTTCCTTTTACCTTTGTTTAATGCTGTGAAAGATTTTCTCACCCAGGCAAGAAGCAGCAGGGGACAGAAGCAGCAGCCACTGACTTGGAGACCACATGGAGTCCTTCACGTGTTCTCCGGCAAGCTGTTTTCTCTCCCCTGCTCTCTTGCTGGAAGAGAGAGAGAGAGAGTTTTTTGCAGCACTGTGTTTTGGGGACCCATCTGGAAAGCCTGGCACAGAGAAACAGCCAGGTTGAAGGCCAGTACTTTCAGCGCCCACGAGAAACCGCTCCTTGGCCCCAGCCATGTGTTTTCAAGCTCCGGCTGCTTGGAATGAAAAGCTAGTGCTAGTGAAAACACATGGCTGGGGCTGAGGAGTGGTTCCTCAATGATGCTGATTTGCCTTCCCTTCTACCACCAGCCATGGGAGGAAGAAGGTAAGATCACGAGCCCGGCGGGGATGGGTGGGTGGGTGGGCGCAGCAAGCTAGGCCACAGGCAGCATGGTCTGGAATGGAGCCGGGCTGGGCCGTGGCAGCTTAGCCAGGGACGCGAGCCCGGTGGAGACAGTGGGAGGGGCCGTGGCAAGCGACAGGGACGGGGGGAATAGCGTGACTTGCATGCTTACTTGAGGAGGCAGCTCAGCTGGGGTACAGGGCAGGCACTGCATGGGAAGGCAGTTTAGGCAGGCAAACCGCAGAGCAGACTGTGCACAAATGCCACACAGTCTGCTCTGCTGCCCAGGAGGTGACTGGGTGGGGCAAGTGGGTGGGGCGAGCAAGTGGCGACCGGTTCGGGGGCGTGGCCAGCCAGCCATCTTTACTGGTTCGGCGAATTATCGGTACCAGATCACCCGAACTGGTGCAAACCGGTAGGAACCCACCACTGCTTCCCCCACCCCTTGGATGCGGGCTACACTGGTATTCCTCGACTTACAAGAATTCATTTAATGGACATTTGAAGTTAGGACGGCACTGAAAAAAATGACTTAGGAAAAGTGACTTAGGACTGTTTATCACACTTACATCCTTTGCAACATCACAGGATTGAAATTCAGACACTTGGTAAATAACTCACATTTATGATGGTTGCAGTGTCCCAGGGTTATGTGATCCCCTTTTGCAACCTTCTTGACAAGCAAAGTCAACGGGGAAACCAGATAAGGCAGCCATTGATCTCCAATAAATGATGAGTTTCCCTGCCCCACACATACTTATCTGATAAGCTATGAGGCAAAAGTTTTGAACAAGCAGATTTTTCATTGGTATCTTGTTGACCATTCCAGACCAGAACACTGACCTCAATAGGCCTCTTGGTTGATCCAGCAAGGTACTTGTTATGAAAGGAGATACCACAAGCCAGTGCCACAACAAACTGCTTTAAAAGGTCCATTGAGCTACTGTGGAATGAGCTACTAGCCAAGGTTACATTAAAAAAAAAAAAAGCAGCAACCATGGTCATTTTAATAAAGGAATTTATATACATCCATTTCACTTCTGGATCAATCTGAGCCAGAAGAAAACATGACCTTTTTTGAAGGCCAATTTTTCCTTGTGATGTTCACTGAAAATCTCTGGAACATTTTGTCCTACAGACGAGTCAATCTTCTCACTCAAAAAACTCCAGGCTCTCGCTTGGATAATTAGCCCTTTACTGACAGAACTGCTGGCACACCTATAAATCTGCCCCTTGTCAAAGGTCAGGCTTTAAGCCCTGGAACTGTCTAACATTTGAAACCAAGACTCTTTTCTCACTTGGCCAAATTGTAGCAAGAACTATTTGAAGAGGGACTCCATGTTGAGTATGAAGCTGGAACCCTCCCAGAGTGACATATTTGAAATGGTTTCTCTCTCTCTCACTCACTCACTCACTCACTCATACCCACACCCACACACCAGGAGTATCATACTCCCAAGGATGGGAGAGCACACCATAAATACTTCCCAGTCAGAGCCTGATTCTTTTGGAAAAACTCGAAATGGAATGGAAGGAAGTTCAGATTTTCATTCAGTTTCCAGGACTAGAAAAGCAACAGTTCCACCATTTGTTTCTACACTGCTCCAAAGTGAAATACTCACTTGACAATGGCTCCGGGTCGAAGGTCAAAATTTTGGTGGACAATGTTGAGCAGCTCTTGCTCAGTGTAGGCAGAGGTACCATAGGTGAACAAGGAGATGGACAGCGGCTCAGCCACTCCAATAGCGTAGGCAACCTAGATGGCAAGAAGGAGACACTTTGAGGCTGGCTTTTTGCATGTCATCCACAGATTCATTTGGTGGCCACTTCTTTAGTCAGTAAAAAGGGGAGGTCCAGGTTTTGAGACGGAGGGAGAAAACTGTCCATGATTGTCCAAAGATTCAAATACAGAATGGCATTAATCAGAAAGAACAGAGGACCAATTTAGTTTAGTTTAGTTTTAGTTTTATTAAATTTGTATACCGCCCTACTCCCGAAGGACTCAGGGTGGTGAACAGGCACAGGATAAAATACAGAAATACAAAAGTTAGAAACAATTTAAAACCAAATTAAATAATTTAGCCCAAGACAATTAAAAATCCCAATAATTTAAAACAAATTAAAATTTAAGTTTAAAAATTTAAAAGAAAGGGGAGAAAATTAGGCCAGGCCGGCTTGCTGGAATAGGAGGGTCTTATGAGCACGGCGGAAAGTGCACAGATCCGGGATCCTCCGTATCTCCGGGGGGAGCTCGTTCCAGATAGTAGGTGCCCCCACAGAGAAGGCCCTCCCCCTGGGGGCCACCAGTCGACACTGCTTGGCTGACAGCACCCGGAGGAGCCCCTCTCTATGAGAGCGTACTGGCCGGTGGGAGGCTGTTTGTGGTAGTAGGCGGTCCCATAAATAACCAGGTCCTAAGCCATGGAGCGCTCTAAAGGTAGTAACTAAAACCTTGAAGCGCACCCAGAAGACCACCGGGAGCCAGTACAGCTCACGCAGGAGAGTTGTCACACGGGAGCGCCATGTTGCTCCCATAACCACCCGCGCGGCTGCACTCTGTGCCAGTTGGAGTCTCCGGGTGCTCTTCAAGGGGAGCCCCATGTAGAGAGCATTACAATAGTCCAGGCGGGAGGTGACGAGGGCATGAGTGACTGTGTGTAGGGAGTCCCGATCCAGAAAGGGACGCAACTGGTGAATCAGGCGAACCTGATGAAAAATCCTCCCGGTCACGGCTGTCAAGTGCTCTTCTAAAGACAGCTGTGAATCCAGGAGGACGCCCAAGTTGTGAGCCCTCTCCGTGGGGGTCAGCGATTTGCCCCCAATAGTCAGCGATGGCATCAACTGACTATATCGGGACGTCGGAAACCACAGCCACTCGGTCTTGGATGGGTTGAGCCTGAGCCTGTTCCTCCCCATCCAGATCCGCACGGCCTCCAGACACTGGGACATCACTTCAAGGGCATCGTTGGGGTGGTCCGGGGTGGAGATGTACAGCTGAGTATCATCAGCATACTGATGGTACTTCACCCTGAAACCATGGATGATCTCGCCCAGCGGCTTTACATAAATGTTGAACAGAAGGGGTGAGAGGACCGACCCTTGTGACACCCCACATATGAGGGGCCTCGGGGTCAACCTCTGCCCCCCTGCCAACACAGACTGCAATCGGTCAGAGAGAAAGGAGGAGAACCACCGTAGTACAGTGCCCCCCCACCCCTAACTCTTCCAACAGGTGCAGCATGATACCATGGTCGATGGTATCAAAAGCCGCTGAGAGATCTAATAGGACCAGGACAGAGGAGCAACTCCTGTCCCGAGCCCTCCAGAGATCATCGACCAACGCGACCAATGCCGTTTCCGTGCTGTACCCAGGCCTGAAGCCCGACTGGAACGGATCCAGATACGTCGTTTCATCCAGGTACTGGGGGAGCTGTCGCGCAACCACACTCAACAACCTTCGCCACAAAACGAATGTTGGAGACTGGACGATAATTAGCCAACACTGCTGGGTCCAGGGAAGGTTTCTTGAGGAGAGGCCTCACCACTGCCTCTTTCAAGGTGGCGAGGAAGTCACCCTCACCCAACAAAGCATTTATAATCCCTTGGAGCCAGCCTCGCGTCACCTCCCGGGAAGCCAGCACTAACCAGGAGGGGCACGGGTCCAATAAACAAGTGGTCACGTTCAGTCTGCCCAGAATCCTGTCCACGTCCTCAGGGGTCACAGGATCAAACTCATCCCAGATAACATTCTCAAGACCTGCCCCTCCCCCTGAGACTACCCAGTCGGAGACCAAATCTTCCCGGATCTGAGTGATTTTGTCATACAGATACTGAACAAAATCCTCGGCTCTACCCTCTAAGGGGTCCTCCCGCGCTTCCTGGTGGAGCAGAGAGTGGGTCACCCTAAACAGGGCGGCCGGGCGGTTATCTGATGATGCAATAAAAGCAGCAAAATAGCTACATTTCGCTGCTTTTATCACCACTAGGTAATTCCTAATATGAGATCTTACCAGTGTCCCCGGTCTTCAGGGGTCAGCAACTGGTCAGACTGCATTCTTCCCTTCCTCCCCTCCGCAGTAGATAACCGACCCTGGTTGAAAAGTCTAAAGTCGGTCTGAAAACAGCCAGGGTAGCGCCGTTCCACCCAGCACCGCCCCAGTGGCCATTGTTTCATCCACAGCCGCCACAGCCGCCACTCCAACCGTCGTCGCCACTGACAGCCGGGAGCCATTTCGGGGTGTTTTTTTGGGGGGGGCAGCAACGCTCCAACGAGCCGCTGTCTCCCCCACACCCCTCCCTGCTCTGGCCGCCACTGGGGGGGGCGCCAAGGCAAACCAGCGCCGCCCTGACCTTGCTCCAGCCTCCCATTCGCCACCGCCATAGCCTCGCGGCGTTTTTCGGCTCCAGCCAGCCACACAGATCGTTCGGAGAAGCTCAAATGCTCTCAACTGGCTGCCCACTCATTCCTCTTGGTGGGCCAGGGCCAACAGCTGATATTCGGCCCCCCGATAATCCTCAACAGGCCCTACCTCTCCCCCGAGGCATTGGAGTTTCACCTACGAGCCGCCATCTTCGTGCATGCTCAATTTAAATTTTAAAGTTGAGGAGATACACATTAGGACTGAATTTTTAAAATTGTATTCTCTTTCTCAGTTACAGTATTGATGTCAGGCCTGGAAGCCGTCTTTTGCATTGGGCCTTCAGGCCTGCCACATTTAGTGCTGTGGGAAACTAGGAGGGGGGATTGTATGGAGCAGGGATGATATATAGTCATATTAACATTCCTTTCTCAGAGAGTCAAGGACATCTTGCCCTGCACCTGGAGGGTGTGACTGGGAGGCATCTACAGTTGGGATGGTGCTTTGATTGGACCACGTGATAGACATGTGGGTGCTGGGTAGGGACTTGGTCTTTCGTTTGGGTGGGGAAAACCTGGAAGCTTTCAGATTCGGGTTTTCCCAGATCTGCCAATATGACATTTCTAATAAAATGGAACTTTGAGGAACTTCAAGCCTTGGAGTCTTCTTTCAGTGGGGGTGTTATTTGGAACCCTGACATTAACTAGAACCTCTTCTGAAATTCAACCAGCTCCCCAGACTCTGGGGTGCTGTCTGGGGTCCTAAGCCCTGAAAGTCAACCCAACACTGGGCAGCATGAAGACTGAGGGAAGATGGAGGAAGACAAAGCTACCATGGAGGGAGCCACAGGGGCGGTTCGGCAATTTATGTCAAGACCATCTACTCCCCTTCCCAAGCCATGATGGAGTGGAGGAGGCCACAGAAGCGGAGCACCAGCTGGGTGCCTGGCCCAAAGAACTAGCGCCCAAACAAGCCGCGCAACCAGAGTTTACTCTGTGGGGCGAAGCCACAGGAGTTGCGCTGCTCCAGGAGATGATGGCTGGGGTGAAGCTGCCGAACCAGGGGATAGGTGGAAGCAGAGCAAAGCAGACCCAGCCCTCAAGTGGAGGGTATTGGGACAGACATGCTGCAGGCACTCCCAAGAGTGGGGATTCCCACTGCCGTCATGCAGCCAGTCACTAGCGGGCCTCCTGGAGCAGTTCAGCCAATTTAGCATGGGCAGCACAGCTCAGCTTCTTGGGGCTGGGCAGCCCAGATGGGAACTGGTTCAACCCACATTCACCTTTCCTGAGCCATGAAGCTGCAGCACCACTGAGTGGAACGTCTGCCTCCTTTCACTCAGCATGAAGTGGGTTGTACCATAACCACACACATTGGGCCCGGTCTACTGAGGTGACAGCCATCACTAGAATCAGAATGGTGCAGCAGCAAAGCTCTTTGAGCCAGTCCAGTCCAGTGCTAAAGGGACCACAACTGGGGCTGTTGGGACCTAGTATTCCACCCCAGCAACTGGTCCTCAGACTGCCTCCAGCCGACCGGATCTCTCCTGGATTGGCATTCTACCCTGGCTAGGGATGGGTGCAATACCAGTGGACACCTGCCCCAATCATGCAGCCCACACCAGTCCAACAACCAGTGCAATTCCAGCCACCGATCATGGCCTCACCACTGGTACTGGTTCAGCCACTGCTGTAATTCCAGCCACCGGTCGTGACCCTACCGCTGATACCCCCCCCATCAGCCAGCACCAGCCCAGCAGCCCATGCCAGCTCTGCAGTCAGGCCCACCAGCTGCTCCCCCTCTGTGATTTAGAGCATTTGATGGGACCCCAGGAAGGCTAGCTTACTTCCTCAATCGAGTCTGGGTTTACATAGACCATTATGGGGATCAATACCCAACCGATCAAGACTTGATTTCAGTGATTGCGGATGCCATAAATGAGGTAGAGGTGGTGGAGTGGATAGCTGAGCTAGATGATGAGGAAGGCCCAGAGCTAGAAGATGCTGATGAATTTGTCCAGCTGCTCCGAGGGCAGTTCAAAGGCCACCACTGACTAGAAGCCGAGGCTCAGATCAAGGCGTTGAAGCAAGCAGGCTGGCCTCCCAAGAAATTAGTGTGGAAGTTTCGAAGACTGGCCAGGAAACTGAGGGACTGGCTGGAGCACCTCCTTGTCTACCACTTCACAGAGGCCCTCAACCTAGACCTCCAAAAAGCTTGTGGCATCAAGGGAACACTGGAACATATACAAGCATGGTACAGCACAGCAGTGGCCATGGATCTGGAGATCCACCCCCATAGGAAGCCATCTACAGAGAAACCAACTAGAAGACCCCTGGGTCACTGAACCCCAGCTAAATTGCCCGAAATACTGCAACCCACACCATCCGGGACTATCAAATGCTACCGGTGTGGTCAGCATGGTCACCGAGCATCTGAATGCTTGGCTCCACCCCTGGTCCCCCAAGCCTGGACTACCCACATCCCAGGTAAGAAGGACCTGTGGAAGCTGCTGGATAAAGGGAAAATCACCAAGCAGGCTGTGGAGGTTTTTCTCCTTCCAAACAAAGTCAAGGGAACTCCAGCCAGAGAATCTCCTCCAGGCTCCGCTGAAGGGAGCAGCGGCAATGATGACCCGATGGTAAGTGAAGCCATCCACCCTTTCACTATCAAGACTCGGATAGTAGTGCCAGAAATGAGGGCCCAAGGGGAAGTAGAAGCTGTCACAGACACTAGTTGCACCAGATGCCCAATCACTCTCCCCATAGTTGAACAGCTAGGCATATGCACAAGACCTCTAGCACACCCCATTCACTTTGAACAGGTCAATGGGACACTAATAGGTGGAGCCCCTGCCATGCTAGTCATAGAACTTGTCAGACTAGAAATGGGCCACCACCAAGAACTCATCCGATTTGTCATAGCTCCAAAAATGACTGAATCAATCATATTGGGCCTCACGTGGCTAGACAAATGGGAACCAACTATCATGTGGGAAGACAGCTATAGGAGACTGCCCAGCAGTCTGCAGGTGCCAAGAGAGTACCGAGACCTGTCAGGAGTCTTTAGCGAGGAAGACTACAACTTCCTCCCCTCTCACCGCTAAACAGTGAATTCGTGCCAGGAGCCAAGCTGCCCAAGCTTGCCAATCTAGCGTGAGGCTTCATCCAGCCCGCAAAATCCAGAGTAGCGGTCCTAGTACTATTTAAAGAAAAAAAAGATGGGGGGATGAGGCTTTGCATTGATTTTTGTGAAATTAATGCTGTGTGCGTGGAGAACACCTCCCCCCTCCCCCTCATGAAGGACATGCTAAGCCACTTAGCCAAGGGCAAGGTGGTCACCAAACTGTCCTTCAGAGACATAAGAATCAAAGAAAGACTATCACATAAGAATCAAAGAAGGAGATGAATGAAAGACAGCCTTTAATTGTCCGCTTGGCAGCTTCCAATTCAAAGTCATACTGTTTGGTCTGCAGGGAGCCCCAGCAGTCTTCATGCAATTAATTAATGAAATACTGCATAAGGTCCTACAAAAAGGGGACCTAGTTTACCTGAACAACATTCTTATATTCAGCTAAACTCTTGAGGAACATGAAAAGCTAGTGTGGCAAGTACTGAAAAAACTCCTCACCATGAAGCTCTACGCAAAGCTGTCAAAATGTGAATTCCATCAAACCTCCCTAGATTATCTAGGCTACCAAATATCCATTGGAGGGGTGGAAATGGATCCAGTAAAAGTGAAAGCGGTGCTGGACTGACAGCCCCCATGCACCCACAAACAGTTTCAAAGCTTCCTGGGGTTTGCAAACTTTTACAGGCAATTTATCCCAGCATTCGCAGAAGTTGCCCTGCCCCTAACAGAACTGTTAAAAATGTGGTCTCCTCCTGTGAAACCATGGCCGAGCCAACCCTTGCCTGGTCAATGGTCTGCCAAAGAGCCTTTGAGATATTAAAATGGCTCTTTGCCAAGGAGCCGATTCTCCAACACCTGGACCCAGAATGACAGTTCATCATCCAAGCAGACACCAGTGATGTAGCCATGGCAGCTGTGTTCCTACAGAAGGCCCACAAGGACAGCTCCTACCCTGTGCCTAGGTGTCCAAGAAGCTCACCGACACCAAAAGGAGGTGGGCCATTTGGGAGAAAGACGCCTACACTGTCTGCTGGGCCCTCCTCTCCTGGAGGCATTTTCTGGAAGGAAGTAAAGTGCCCTTCGAGGTCTGGACTGTTCACAAAAACCTTGATGCTCTAAAAAACCCCAGAAAACTATCTCCCAAACAAATCCACTGGACAAAATACTTCAGACTATTTAAATTCGAGCTGAAGTACATCCCAACAGGAAAAAATCTGCTAGCTGATGCCCTATTGAGAAAACCCCAATTCGACAGCCACAAGGAAGAAGTTGTTCACACCATCATTCCCCCCTTGCAATGAGCTGCACAAGGGGCCACCAGGGGCCAAACCAGATGACAACCCAATCCCGGGCAAGACAAGCTGACAGCGGCACTGAAAACAGCACTTCCAACTGACCCATGGCTCAGGTAATAGAGATATCTTGACCATGAGAGATGGACTGGCTTGGAAGGGATCAAAACTATATGTCCCTACAAGCTTGAGACTGGAAGTGCTACAGTGCAGCCATGATTCCCAACTAGCCAGCCTTTTTGTATTTTTGAAAACCCTGCACCTGGCCAGGTGGCAATTTTGGTGGCCAAAAATGAAAGCTGATGTAGAGGACTATATAAAAAGCTGTGCCACCTGTGTGGCCATGAAGATGAGACCAGGGAAACCTCCTGGGCTCCTCCAGCAAGTAGCTAGCTCCAGCTGACCTTGGGAGGAAATTGCAATGGATTTTATAGTCGAGCTCCTAGAGAGTGGGGGAAATACAGTCATTTGGACAGTAATCGACTTATTTTCAAGGCAAGCCCACTTTACAGCCTGTTCAAGATTGCCATAAGCGAAAAAGCTGGCAAAGATGTTCATCAAACAGATTTACTGACTGCACACACTCCTCAGACCAAGGAGTCCAATTCACAGCTAAATTTTGGAGAGTTCCTGAGATTGGTCAGATCTACACAAGGATTTAGCTCGGCTTTCCATCCGAGTATGAACGTACCTGTGGAATGAGCGAATTCAATGGTGGAACAATATATAAAATGTATTGTGGATTATGAACAAGAGAACTGGGCAGACCTGCTGCCATTTGCAGAAGTGGCTTAAAACAACGCTGTGCACAGTAGCACCGGATTAAGCCCCTTCAAGGTCACCAGCTGCATGGACTTTGTACCCATGCCCGAACTGCCCAGAGAACCCCCCTCCTCCATGACCCTGACTGATTGGATGGAGTTGCAGAGGAAGGGCTGGGAGAACACTAAAAAAGCACTAGCAGAAGCTGCTGAGGCATATAAAAAGCAACTGGACAAACATTGATTTCTTCAGCCTCCCTTCCATGTGGGAGATCAGGTTTATCTATCAACCAAATACATAAAACTACGTAGACCGCCTGCTGCTACCGATAACCTCCCACCGGCCAATACGCTCTCACAGAGAGGGCCTCCTCGGGGTGCCGTCGGTCAGGCAATGTCGGCTGGCGGCCCCCAGGGGGCGAGCCTTCTCTGTGGGGGCACCCGCCCTGTGGAATGAGCTGCCTCCTGGAATACGATTGATCGCGGACCTCCGGACCTTCCGTAAAGCCCTGAAGACGTTTTTATTTCATCAAGCTGGCCTAGCCTAAATGGTTTTTAATTGGGATTTTAAATTTTATGGATTTGGGGTTTTAAATTGGGTAGCCAATGATTTAATTCTTTTAATTATCTTAACTTTTGTATTTGTATGTTTTTTAATTTTGGCTGTTCACCGCCCTGAGTCCCTCTGGGAGAAGGGCGGTATACAAATTAAATAAAATAAATAAATAAATAAATAAAACTGCCTAGTAGAAAGCTGGGACCTATGTCTTTAGGTCCATTCCCAATACTGAAAGTAATTAACCTAGTGACAGTTCAACTTAACCTCCCCCATATTCTAGGGAAAGTGCATCCTGTTTTCTACTGTAGTCTGCTGAAGCCAGCCATCGGGTCTAGATTAAGACCGCAGACCAGGGGTGAAATGCTCCCGGTTCGGACTGGATCGCCCGATCCGGTAGTGATGGAGGCGGATGGTTCGGAGAACCGGTAGCAAAAATCCCTGCCCCCCCCCATTGCCCAGCTGAGCCACGCAATCATCAGAGGCTTTTTAAAAAAATTTTAAAAGCATTTTTTCTACAACCTCTTTGGCCAAAAAAATGCTTTTAAAAGTAAAAAAAAAAAGCCTCTGATGATCGCGTGGCTCAGCTGGGATCATCAGAAGCTTTTAAAAGCATGTTTTCTACCTCTTCGGCTGAAGAGGTTATAGAAAAAATGTTTTTAAAAGGAAAAAAAGCTTCTGCCGATCAGGCAAGTCAGCTGGGATCGTCAGAGGCTTTAAAAGCATTTTTTTTACAACCTCTTCGGCTGTAGAAAAAATGGTTTTAAAAGTAAAAAAAAAAAGTTGGCCATGCCCATTCAGTCATATTACCCGCCCACCCCACCAAGCCACTCCCACAGAACTGGTAGTAACAAATTTTACATTTCACCACTGCCGCAGACTCGACCACCTCCCAACTGTGGTGGTGCAAGGAGAAACCCATTACGAAGTTAAAAAGATTTTAGACTCTAGATTGTAGAGAGGTTGATTGCAATATTAAGTTCATTGGAAAGGGTATCCTTTGTCTGAAGCTACCTGGGTTAAAAGCTGGGATGTAAAAGCAGACAGGCTAGTGAAACAATTCCATGATAAATATCCTGATAAGCCAAAGGGTCCCCCTGGGGGAGGGGAGAGGTGGTTAGTCTTTTGAATTAACCCCCTGTGTTACTCTCATTACAGGACACAATCTTCTGATGACTAGCATGGCAGGGGTGGCCTGTCAGGCCTGGAAGCCATCTTTTGCATTAGACTTTCAGGCCTGGCACATTTAGCGCTGTGGGAAACTGGAAGGGGGGATTGTATGGAGCATTATAGTCATAATAACATTGCTTTCTCAGAGAGTCAAGGACATCTTGCCCTACAGCTGGAGGGGTGTGACTAGGAGGCATCTCCAGTTGGGACAGTGCTTTGATTGGACCACGTGATGTTCATGTGGGTGCTGGGCAAGGACTTGGTCTTTCCTTTGCGTGGGGAAAACCTGGAAGCTTTCAAATTCAGGTTTTCCCAGATGTGCAAATATGATACAAGATAGATAGATAGATAGAGATAGATAGATAGATAGATAGATAGATAGATAGAGATAGATAGATGATAGAGATGATAGAGATAGATAGATAGATGATAGACGAGAGAGAGAGAGAGAGAGAAAGAGAGAGGGGGGAGGGAGAGAAAGAAAGGTAACAATTCTATCAGTAGATATCTGGTTTTATGGCTGTAATAAACTGGTCATAAAATGTCACTTACCTGAACCAGAACCCGACGACACAGCCCTGCTTTCACTAAAGATTTGGCCACCCACCGGGCTGCATAGGCCGCTGATCGGTCCACTTTTGTGTAGTCCTTGCCCGAGAAAGCTCCACCTCCATGGGCTCCCCATCCACCGTAAGTATCCACAATGATTTTCCGGCCAGTAACTCCTGCATCACCCTGCAATATTGCAAGATCAAATGTCCAATATCGTTTTTTACCAAGTGTTTTGGAAAATGTTTCATGATAGCCCCCCTCCCCCCAAAAAGACCAAAGAAAGCCTTCAAAGATGAAAGAAGATGTCTTTTGTTTAGCTAATAATACTTGCCTCCAGACTGTAAATTGAAATCCTGTCAAAATTTGGCTTAGGAAATTTTGAGTAACCCTCAAAACAAATTCAACTATGCATGTGTCTCTTAGTGCAGGATCAGAATTATAATGCTTTTGGTCAAACCAATCAAGGGAAGAGAATTCTTCTGCACTACTGTAGAAAAAGTGCAGAGAAGAGCAAACAGGATGATTAGGGGATTGGGGGCTAAAACATATGAAGAACATATGAACTGGGCATGATTAGTCTAATGAAGAGACATAATAGCATCTTTCAATATTTGAGGGGCTGCCACAGAGAGGAGGGGGTCAAGCTATTTTCCAAGCCACCCGAAGGCCGGACAAGGCATAATGGATGGAAACTGAACAAGGAGAGATTCAACCTGGAAATAAGGAGAGATTTTCTGGCAGCGAGGACAATCAACCCATAGAACAGCTTGCCTCTGGAAGTTGTGGGAGCTTCATCTCTGGAAACTTTCAAGAAGAGATTGGACAGCCATTTGTCAGAAATGGTGTATGGTCTCCTGCTTGGACAGGGTGTTGGACTAGACTAGACTAACAACTGTGTTATTAATTTAACGCAGTGGCGCAGTGATTAGAATGCAATCCTGCAGGCTACTTCTGCAGACTACCAGTTGCCTGCAGTTCAGCAGTTCGAATCTCACCAGGCTCAAGGTTGACTCAACATTCCATCCTTCCCAGGTTGGTGAAACGAGGACCCAAATTGTTGGGGGCAAGAGGCTGACTCTGTAAAGTGCTTAGAGAGGGCTGTAAAAGCACTAAGGACTAAGGGCTATTGCCCTTAACCCTTAACCACTGGGGAGAGAAATGTCGTAAAATGGGGCAAAATTTACTTAACAAATGTTTCACTTAGCAGCAGAAATCTTGGTCTCAATTGAGATTGTACGTCGAGGACTGCCTGTATTGGGTCCAATATAAAAAGGTGACTTTGACAGTTCAGAAAGGTGTGAGGCGAAAGACACACCTGTGGCCCTCCAATGACAAAACGGCCGCTGGGTTGAAGGTGATAAACGGTATTGTCATCCAAGTAGTGGGCGGGCACCACAGCTTTGATCACGTTTTCTTGCAAGGCCTTGCGCATGGAATCCAAGGAAATGCCTTCATCATGCTGCACAGAGATGACAATGGTATGAACCCGCACAGGGATGACTGCTCCATCTTCCTGGATATATTGAACTGTGATCTGAAAACAAATGATGAAAGGGAGATTTAGGCTGGAAAGAGGAAGGAATGTAAGAAACCTTTGTTCTTTGCAAGATGTTTAAAAGGATGGAGGATCGCTGCTCTTCAGATTCAAATAAACATTTCTCTCTGGTCTATGGAGATTTTTTGCCAGCCAGATCACAGTTGTCCTAAAGGTGCTTTTTCTCAAGAGACACCTGGGACTTTCTGATTTTTCTTTGAAGATGTTTTGCTTCTCATCCAAGAAGCTTCTTCAGCTCTGATTCTTTGGAGTTGTTTCGCTTCTTCATGAAATGTCTTCAAAGAAAAAATCAGAAAGTCCAGTTGATTCTTGAAAAATCACCTTTGGGATTTTTCTGTGGTGACCTAATTCTTGTTGGGATTATATCATGTCCCACTGCTACAATCATATGCTGTGTTGGCTCTCCTTAATGTTTTCTGGCTGGCTAAACACGTCCTTATAGGTGGAGTGGGATAGACGATTGGCTAATAAATAGCTAGTGGAAAGTAATGTCCTTCTCGTTCATATATACTGTGAACTCCTGCTACTCTAAAAAGTGTGCACAAAGAAAAAAAACAAGAGAACTGGCTGGCATTGATATCAAAATCGTTTCCAAATATCTGATGGGATAAGTGAGAGTTATGTACAATCTTGACTCACACGGATGGAAGGCACAGAAGTTGTTAATTGTCACCAGATGAGCTGATATTGCAATGTAACAAAGAATACAGGTGCAACCCCAGAAGCAGGAAGAGAATTATCCTCAAATTATGAACATCCGTGCAAAAATCTGTTCAGTTAGTAGGGAGAAAGATTTTAATTTTATCCTGTAGATATATACCTTGTCAGACACGTGCTATAAAGTTGACTCAACACAGAGAAAAGTAAAATTTTACACTTAAGCAAGAAAAACCAAATGTATAGGTACAGATTAGGTGAAACTTGGTTTGGAGTCCTAGTAGACAATCATGTAAAAATGAGCCAGCAGTGTGCTGCAGAAGCCAAAAAAGCCAACACAGTTCTAGGCTGCATAAACAGAGGGATAGAATCAAGATCGCGTGAAGTGGTTTCCAGTTGACATCACTGTGCTAGCAAGATGAGCATGGAGACTGCTCCTGCCTCACTCTTGCAAACTTCTTAGCCTGGGCGGCTTTTATGCCGGCGGCAGCCCCGGAGAGGCAGCCGTAAGCGGAGAGGAGCAATAGCGTGCATGTGGAGTGGCGACCTGGCACACGAAGGCGAATCTCTCCTGTCACAGGCTGGAAAGATGGCGCCAGTCATGGCAGCCCCAAAACGATGACTTCCCCGTACTGGAAGGGAAACCCAATCGCAGGTGGGCAAGGAATCCCTTTCTAATTTATATTATTTTACTTTGAGACGGATCTTTGATTCCTTTGATCCCCCTATTTTGAGTGTTCGTGGTGGCGGAAAAAGAGTTAACTTGAGTGCCATTCTTTCGATTGGAGCTGAGACGGGGAAAGTGGCTGTTTGTTTATTATACCATGAACTCTTTGGCCACTACTGAGCTGAGTTGATAGAAAGATCTTCGAAAGAAACATCGTGGAAAAGGATTTGTATCTGATTGCTGGAAAGTCTTTGGGTGGATCACCCACCCCCTCTTGTTGATGGATGGTGTTTACTCTTGACTTCTTTGTGGATTAAGAATTGTGACTTGAATGGTTTAGATTTATTCTCCTCCAGAGCCTTTTTCTTCCTGCTTTCTGTTTGATCATTATTGAGCGTGCGGAATAGCAACCTGCCTCCCTCTAGTAGTAAACTTTAAAATTACAATACACACTGAGTCTCCAGAAGAGGAGAGATCTGAATTTGCTTTTATATTTGACTGAATGAATTACCCCCATTGATTATCATCCTTATTGACTAAATTTGATTTAAGAAGATTTAAGATTTAAATTTGTCTTAAGAACAAATTTTTTAAATGTTTTAATTGGTAGTGATTTTTAATTTTGGGCCAAATTTATATATATTTTAATTGTTTTTTAATATTTGTATTGCATGTTTTTAATTCTGGCTGTACACCGCCCTGAGTCCTCAGGGAGAAGGGCGGTATAGAAATTGGAAATAAAATAAAATAAAAATAAATAAAAAATTTGAAGGTTTCAGAATATAATTTATTTCTGGAATTGGCTAATTTAAGGGTGTTTTTTTCTTTCTTTTTTTCTTTTTTGATTAGTTAATTAACTAAATTAATACTGAAACAGACTAAATATTGGATTAAGTTATATTGTTTGGTGATTAATTATCTTGGCGAATCTCTGTAAGCAGAACTGATTACACAATTATCATAATTAAATTTGAAAGCGATTGGCCATATCTCTACAAGCAAGATGTCGAGTGCAACAATCGTGACAACCACAAAACCGGGGGGAAAAGTTTTGACACTCCCAACAGTCGCTACTCCTGTCACACCTATATCATCATCCTCATCCTTTAAATCTTTGGATGATCTAGCTGCTACAGGGAAACCTCCATCGTTATCAAATCTACAGAACTGCAATGTATGAGGTGATGACAAAAAAACCAAGTTATCTCCAAAAACTTAGAGGACTTAACATCAGATCTTAAAGGGGAGTTGGGAGCTGTCAGAAATGATATTAAAATGTTGAACGAGAGACTGGAAGGTGTGCAGGGGGCGTTGACACAACAGGAGAGTAAAGTACAAGATGTAGAGAAGAGAGTGGGACGATGTGAGGAGAGACTGGATGGAAATGAAAGAGAGCAGTTCTCAGTGAATAGGGCCCTCAAAGAATAAATTATTTTTCTCGAGATGGAAACATTAACTTTTTATCTGAGGATACAAAATGTGGTGGAAGAACGGGGGGGAGCCTCTAAGAGATACAGTGGCAGACATTTTGGCTGGGATTCTGGAGATAGCTAAGGAAGATGTTCTGAGAGATATTGATGATGTTTTCCGTGTACATACGAGTTACGCCAGGAGGCAGAAACTTCCGATAGAGGTCCATGTTAGGTTATCCAAGAAAGCACTTAGGGAAGAAGTGATTTTGAAGTCCAGAGGCAAAACGGTAACATATAAAGACAAACAACTGATAATTCTGAAACAACTCCCCAGACGGGTACAGGAATTACGGCGAAATTATCATTTCTTAACTGCTCAACTAAGAAAACATAGAGTGCTATATAGGTGGCTATTACCGGAAGGGTTACAATTTACGTGGGCAGATAAAAAAGTGAGAATTGACAACCTTAGAGATGCCAGAGATTTTCTTATCAGATATATGAACCCCTCAGAATCGGATGTGGGAGAAGAGTCGGAGAGCAAGAGTGGGGAAGAATTATTAGAGGAGGAAGAGAAAGGGGAACCAGAACAGCTAGGCGGGAGAAAGAAAGGAAGAGGACAGACGCAAATAGAGGCAGAGATAGGAGTTGAGGGACTGAGCCAGAGAGAAACAAGACAAACAAAAAAGAAACTCTAAGCAGAAGGTAAGTAAGGGCAACAGAAGGGAGAAGGGATGGGGGAGGAAATTCGTCTATTGTCAGTTAACATCAATGGGCTGAATAGCCCAAATAAGAGAAAAAAGATTTTTAATAAATTAATAAAAGCACGTCTGAATATAATATGCCTTCAAGAAGTACATGTGAAAAGGGATCATCTTTATTTATTGAATTATACCAAACTGGGTCAATTATATACATCTTTAGCAGAAATTAAAAAAAAGAGGAGTAGCAATTTATGTCCAAAGGCATATAAACTCAAAATTAATTTTTGCAGATGAGGAAGGGAGACTTCTAATGATTGAAGTAGAAATTTGTTGTAAAAAATGCTTACTGGTTTGTATTTATGCACCCAATGGGAATCAGAAAGACTTTTTTCAGAGTCTCTACAGTAAAATTGGTAGAATATGATTACTCACACATTTGTGTAGTGGGAGACCTTAATGCCATAGATGATAAAGATAAAGACTATATATCTGGAAACAGGAAACAGGAGGGGAAAAAGAGCTCTGTAAAGGAAAGACTGCCTATTATTTGCCATCAAATACAAGAGGAATTTGAACTTAAAGACATTTGGAGGGAAAAACATCCAGAAAATAGACAATACACATACTTCTCCGCCAGGCACTCATCTTGGTCGCGGATAGATGCGGCTTGGATGTCTGGGGAATTTTGGCAGGGAACACAGAGATAGGTGTCAATGAATGGGCAGACTATAATCCACTCTGGATATCATGGGGAGGGTTGAAAACAAGGCCTAGGTGGAGAATGGACGTGAGGGTCCTCAAAGACAAACAATTTTTAACTTATGTAAAGAAGGAGATGGGTTTTTTCTTCCGGGAAAATGATAATGAAGATGCAAACTTTTTAAATGTATGGGAAACAGCTAAAGCAGTGTTTCGGGGTTTAGTGATAAATTATACAGCTGGGAAACGGAAGAAGGAGAAGGCTAAACGAGACAAATTATTAGAAGACCTGACAAGAAGTGAGGTTGCGTTGCAACAGGACCCAAACAATCGAGAACTTAATATGAATTTGAAATTAGTGCAACACCGAATTAATTTACTAGACCAAGAGGATTTAGAAAAAAAAATAGGTGGATGAAACAACGACAATTTGAAATGCAAATAAACAGGAAGATGGCTTACATACCAATTAAAAAACGAAAAGGAAAAGAGTAGAATTCACAACTTGAGAGATGGAAATGGTGATTGGATCACAGGGAAAGAAGGGAAGAAAAGAATAGCGCAGGAATTTTATACCGAGTTATATAGAAAAGAAGATAAGCCTGAGCAGGAAATAAGGAAATACCTAGAAGAATCTGACCTACCCAAAATATCGGATATGTCTAGGGAAATACTGGACAGGGAGATAACGGAAGGGGAAATTGAAAGGGTTATGGGAAAACAAAAGACAGGAAAGACTCCCGGTACGGATGGTCTCCCGATAGAATATTATAAGGCACTTTGGGAAGTCTTAAACCCTTATATGACAGACCTATTTAATGGGGTAATCCGGGAGGGAAAGATCCCAAACTCCTGGTCAGAAGCATTAATAACCCTCTTGCCGAAGGTTAGTAGTGATTTATCCCTAATCCAGAATTATAGACCTATTTCGCTCCTTAACACAGACTACAAACTATTTGCGGCAGTATTAGCAGAGAGGCTAAAAGGTTTCCTAAGTCAATTTATACATGAAGATCAAAATGGCTTCTTACCCTGTAGGTAGATTACAGACAACGTGAGAATAATCATGAATGTTTTGGAACATTATGAAACCCACATTGATAAACAATTGGCTTTGGTTTTTGTGAATGCGCAAAAAGCCTTTAACCTAGTGAGCTGGAGTTTTTTAGTGGGCTTATTACAACATATGCAATTCGGGGGAAAGGTTTATCAGGGCAATTCGAACAATCTATTCGAAGCAGTCTGCCAAAATTTTAATTAATGGAGATGTATCTGAACAAATCTGCATTGAGAAAGGAACTAGACAGGGGTGCCCGCTTTCTCCATTGCTATTCATCCTAACATTAGAACCTTTATTGAGGGAAATTAGGCGCAACTCGGGGATAAAAGGCTAGCATATTAAGGACCAACAATATAAAGTACAAGCATATGCCGATGACCTAGTATTTATATTGGAAGATCCTATTCTATCGGGCCCAAATTTGATCTATGAGTTAGAAAAATACGGAAATGTAGCGGGCTTAAAAATAAATAAGGAAAAAACTAAGGTTATCATTAAAAATTTGACAACAAAGCAGGGGAAGGAACTAGAAACGAATTTGGGATTTCAAATTGTCAAATAATTATGATATCTAGGTATTATATTAACAGCCAAATGCTCAACAATCAAAGAAGATAATTACTTGAAATTACTTCAACGAACAGAACAGGACTTAGAGAAATGGAAGAACCTTCAGACGTCTCTATTAGGTAGGATCGCGATTATAAAATCCTATATCCTCCCAAAATGGACATATTTATTTTATACAACACCAGCTAGATTAGACAACAATTTCTTTAAAAAGCTAAATCAATGTGTCCTTAAATTTATCTGGCAAAATAAAAAGCCCAGAATTAAACATAAAATGCTTCAAGAGGTGAAAGAAAGTGGGGGATTCGGTTTACCAAAATGGGAATATTATTATCAGGCTGCAAACTTAGTTTGGATAAGGGAATGGATCCTGCTGAGAAGAAGACGATTGTTGATTCTGGAAGGTTCGGGATTACAACAGGGTTGGCACTATTTTCTTTGGCAAGATAAGGTTAAAAAATATATGAGCTTTGCAGGTCATTATGTAAGGAACATCTTAATTGAAACATGGAGAAAAATCAAGGGTAAATTCTACTTCTTGACCCCGTCTTGGTTGGTTCCACTAGAAGCTATAACATATAGCTCACTTTACAATAAAGAAAAACACCTATCTTACCGGGAGCTATTGGATGCTCAAGGCCATTTAAAAACAAGAACTGAGTTAGATCTTCAGGGAATAGAATTGGATTGGTGGTTTTATGGTCAGGGGGATTTTAACCTGCCATCCATCGGTGAAGCGTCTGAGGCAGCGCGGGAGTTCATGGCTTCCATGACGGCTATGGACCTGATCCAGTTAGTGCACGGCCCTACTCACACGGGGGGAAACACTCTGGACTTGGTTTTTTGTCTCTGGTCAGTGGTTGAATGATCTCGATATCGGGGATATAGTGACTGAACCCTTGTCATGGTCGGATCATTCCCTCCTTCGCTTTGACCTTCGAACCGCTACACCCCGCCGCAGGGAGGCGGAACCAATGAGGTGGTTCCACCCCAGGCGCCTGATGGACCCGGATCGGTTCCAGACGGAGCTTGGGCCATTTCCTGAGGCTCTGGCTCACGGCTCGACCGAAGACCTGGTGGCCGCCTGGGATAGGGAGGCGGCTGGGGCTTTGGATCGGGTCGTGCCTTTGCGGCCTCTGACTCGGCGCCGATCTCGCTTGGCTCCTTGGTTCACTGAGGAGCTGAGGGAGATGAAGCGCCAGAAAAGACACCTGGAGAGCGGTTGGAGGGCCAGCCGATCTGAATCTGACCGAACACTGGTAAGGTCTCATATTAAGACTTACCTTGTGGTGATAAAAGCAGCAAAATGTAACTATTTTTCTGCTCTTATTGCATCATCAGATAACCACCCGGCCGCCCTGTTTAGGGTGACCCGCTCCCTGCTCCTTCAGGATGCACGGGAGGACCCCTTGGAGGGTAGAGCCGAGGACTTTGTACAGTATCTGTATGATAAAATCGCTCAGATTCAGGAACATCTGGACTCTAACGGGGTAGTTTCAGGGGGGAGGATGGAGGCAGGTCTTGAGAATATTATCTGGGAAGAGTTTGATTCTGTGACTCCCGAAGACGTGGACAGGATACTGAGTAGACTGAATGCTGCCACATGTTTATTGGACCCGTGTCCCTCCTGATTGGTGCTGGCCTCTCGGGAGGTTACACGAGGCTGGCTCCAGGGGATTATAAATGCTTCTCTGAGTGAGGGTGTCTTTCCCGCCGCCTTGAAAGAGGCAGTGGTGAGACCTCTCCTCAAGAAGCCTTCCCTGGACCCGGCAGTATTGGCAAATTACCGTCCAGTCTCCAACCTTCGCTTTGTTGCAAAGGTTGTTGAGAGTGTGGTAGCATGACAGCTCCCTCAGTACCTGGATGAATCGGCTTATCTGGATCTGTTCCAGTCGGGCTTCAGGCCTGGGTACAGCACGGAAACGGCATTGGTCGCATTGGTTGATGATCTCTGGAGGGCTCGGGACAGAGGTTGCTCCTCTGTCCTGGTCCTATTAGACCTCTCAGCGGCTTTTGATACCATCCACCATGGTATCATGCTGCACCGGCTGGAAGAGCTAGGGGTGGGAGGCACTGTGTTACGGTGGTTCTCCTCCTTCCTCTCCGACCAGTCGCAGTCAGTGTTGGCAGGGGGGCAGAGGTCGACCTCGAGGCCCCTTGTATGTGGGGTGCTGCACTGGCTCTTGGTGGTCTTCCGGATGCGCTTCAAGGTTTTGGTTACTACCTTTAGAGCGCTCCATGGCTTAGGACCGGGGTATCTACGAGACCGCCTTCTGCCACCAGTGGCCTCTCACCGACCAGTACGCTCCCATAGAGAGGGGCTCCTCAGGGTGCCGTCGGACAAACAATGTCGACTGGCGGCCCCCAGGGGGAGAGCCTTCTCTGTGGGGGCACCCGTCATCTGGAATGAGCTCCCCCTGGAGATACTGAGGATCCCGGACCTGCGTGCTTTCCGCCGTGCCATTTCTTTTCCAGCAGGCCGGCCTGGCCTAACCTCTCTTTTAAACTTTTTAAACTTTTTAAAATTCTTAAATTTTAAATTTGTCTTATAAACTGGGGTGTTTTAAATTTTGTTTTTTGGGCCAATTATCTAATTGTATTTAATGGTTTTTTAATATTTGTATTATATGTATTTTATTTGGCTGTTCACCGCCCTGAGTCCTTGCGGAGTAGGGTGGTATACAAATTCAATAATAATAATAATAATAATAATAATAATAATAATAATAATAATAATGCCTAGATCAGCTCCAAACGTAAGAAAGACTAGGAAAAATGTGACATAGATATGACCCAGCAAGAAATAGATAATATTGTATTAGGAAAGGAGGAAAGAATGTTATCCAAGATTTATAAACGCTTAATAAATTACTGTATAGGGGATGAGATTGTTAAAGATTCAATGATTGCCTGGGGGAGAAATATTGGTTACTCAATTGAGTTGGTAAAATGGGAAGAAATATGGACGAAACAATTGAAACTCCTGATGGCAACCACTTACAAAGAAAACTTGTATAAGATGGTGTATAGATGGCATCTCCCTCCTGCCCAACTATCCAAAATGTTCCCAGGACTCTCCCCAAACTGTTGGAAATGTGGGGAGTTAGGTACTTATTTTCACGTATGGTGGACCTGCCCCAAGGTAATTGAGCTTTGGAGACTTATACAGGGATGGATATTAGAAATCACTGGATATAAATTACAATTGAAACCAGAATACTATCTATTAAATATAAGGCCAGATAAGATAGGCATGAATACATGGTGTTTGATTGTATATATCACAACTGCAACAAGAATATGTTTTGCTCAATATTGGAAGGGGAAAGACTTACCGGCTGAAGATTTGATTTTGGGAAAAATTATGGAATATGCGGAAGCTGACAGGTTAACAAAAATTTTGAGAGATCAAAAGGATTCCACATATTTTCAATGCTGGGACCAATGGTATACTTGGTTGAATAATAGAATAAAAAGAAGATAAGGTTAGTGTAGATTTTATATCTTATTTGTACATTTTGACTAAAGTTAATATATTGTGTAAAGCTCCTGTTGCGATCTGTATGTGAATAAATACTTCGTTTGTAAAAAATAAATAAAAACTTTAAAAAAAATCACGTGAAGTGATAATACCACTTTATAATATCCTGGTAAGACCACATACTTGAAATACTGCATCCAGTTTTGGACACCACAATATAAAAAAGATGTTGAGACTCTAGAAAAAGTGCAGACAAGAGCAACAAAGAGGATTAGGGGACTGGAGGCTAAAACATATGAAGAACGGTTGCAGGAATTGGGTATCTGTAGTTTAATGAAAAGACGAACTGGGGTGACATGATAGTAGTCTTCCAATATCTCAGGGGTTGCCAGAAAGAAGAGAGAGTCAAGCTATTTATTTATTAAATTTATTTATTTATTGATTAAATTTATATGCCGCCCCTCTCCGGAGACTCAGGGCGGAGAGGGGCACCTAAGGGCAGAACAAGAAGTAATGGATGGAAACTCATCAAGGAGAGAAGCAACCTAGAACTAAGGAGAAATTTCTTGACAGTTAGAACAATTAATCAGTGGAACAACTTGCCTTCAGAAATTGTGGGTGCTCCATCATTGGAATTTTCCAAGAGATTGAACAGCCATTTGTCTGAAATGGTATGGGGTCTCCTGCTTGAACAGGGGGCTGGACTAGAAAACAGCCAAGGTCCCTTCCAACTCTGTTATTCTGTAATAGACAAAATCCCAGCCCAGCCCTCTCACCTGTCCCTGTTTGAGGAATGAACTCATCGCTCTTCCAAGAGCATCTCTTTGATCCAATCCAACTCCAGTATCCTTGGTTTTCCTTTCTGTTTTCCTCAAGCTTATTACATATGATCCTAACCTCTAGTTTTGCCACACAGATTGTGTCAGGCATGCCTCCTTTCAAAACTCAAGAAAGAAAAACCCCGACTCCATTTTCATAGAGAAAGGTACTTTTACTGAGTATGAACTGAATGCAACCAAAGAAAAGCAAGGTCTGAAGCAAAAGGCGCAAAAATTACATATAGAAAGCACCCCCAAAGCCTTCCCCCAACTGTCCAGCATAAATCATCCAATCCACAATTCCCCAGGGGTCATGTGGGTGCAATGTCTGGTGGTGCCATCCTCCTGCTATGCCATGGCAGTTGAACTTGACTTGTTATCAGCTTCAAAGAAATGCTGAAGCAAAGTTTCTCTCTTCTTCTCCACCAGCTCACTTCCCCCCTCCCAAGAATTCCAATAGCTCCCCCCTCCCCCCGTTTCATGGCAGCCGAGCAAGCAATGACATTCGGCCCTCCTGCAGAAGAGACATTATTTCTACAAGAAAACCAAAATGACAGAAAACAGATAATTATAGAATTAAAAGCATGACAATAAGAAATAGATTAAGGTTTATCAGGATATTTGGAGTGAAACAATTGCAGTTGTTTTGGAGCTCGAGCAATCCCGAATTTACCCATTCAGCTTTAGATAACGGAAAATGTTTCCAGGCCATCAACCTTTTGTCAGGTTCGCCTGATTCGCCAGTTGCGGCCCTTTCTTGATCGGGATTCCCTGTGCACAGTCACTCACGCCCTCATCACCTCTCGCCTTGACTACTGCAACGCTCTCTACATGGGGCTCCCCTTGAGGAGCACCCGGAGGCTCCAGCTGGTCCAGAACGCAGCAGCGCGGGTAGTGACAGGAGCAGCATGGCGCTCCCATGTAACACCGCTCCTGCGCGAGCTGCACTGGCTCCCAGTGGTCTTCCGGGTGCGCTTCAAGGTGCTGGTTATCACCTTCAAAGCGCTCCATGGCATAGGGCCTAGCGATCTTCGAGACCGCCTGCTGCTACCGACGACCTCCCATCGACCCGTGCGCTCCCACAGAGAGGGCCTCCTCAGGGTGCCATCAGCCAGACAGTGTAGGCTGGTGACCCCCAGGGGGAGAGCCTTCTCTGTGGGGGCACCTACCCTCTGGAATCAGCTCCCCCCAGAGATAAGAAGAATCCAGGACCTCAGTGCCTTCCGTCGTGCCCTTAAAACCCATTTATTTAAACAAGCCGGGCTGGCTTAAGATGAAATTTTTAACTGTTTTAAATGTTTTAAACGTTTTAATTGGTAATGAGTTTTAATTGGGCCAAATTTATATATCTTTTAATTGTTTTTTAATATTTGTCTTGCATGTCTTTTTAATTCTGGCTGTACACCGCCCTGAGTCCTCAGGGAGAAGGGCGGTATAGAAATTCAATAATAAATAAATAAATAAATAAATAAATAAATAAATAAATACTGCACCTTACCACGATGCTTTCTAGAGTCCAATATTTCCTTGACCTCAAAATGCTGTTCCCTCTCAATTAGTATGGGGACAGGGGGAGGTTCTTGGTCTGGACATAAAGTGGACGAACACTCCTGTTTTAGCAAACTGACATGAAACACCAGATGAATTCTCCGCAAGTTTTGGGTAATCCCAATTGCACCATGACTGGGTTAACGATGCGGACTATCAGAAAAGGACCCACATACTTGGGTCCAAGTTTTTTCGACTTTTGGGTAGTTTGCAAGTACTTGGTGGAAAGGAAAACCATATCACCAACTTTATAATTCCAACCCTGAATCCTTTTCTTATCGGCTTGGGTTTTATGAGCTCGACGGGCTTCATCCAGAGCCTTACGTGTTACTGACCAAGTGTCACATAACTGTTCAATCCACTCAACCAAGGAGGGTATCTGTGGGTTCTCCTGAGGCAATCCGGAATGAGTACGAAATCTTGGCCGGAGGCCACCTTAAAAGGAGTAAACCCGGTACTGGAGTTACTGGTATGGAGTTATTATAGACCACCTCTGCAAACGGCAGCAAATCTGCCCAGTTATCTTGTTGATAATTTATGTAACATCTCAGGTATTGTTCTAACACAGAATTGGTTCTCTCACAAGTCCCATTGGTCTGAGGGTGGTGGGCGGAGCTTAACCCTTGGGCAGAGCCTAACAACCCTAGGAACTCTTTCCAAAAATGGGAGGTGAACTGAACTCCTCTGTCTGAGATTATCCACTCTGGAGCCCCATGTAATCAGTATACATGTTGGACAAACAATTTTGCAAGTGTTTTAGCGGAAGGGATCTTGGGACATGGGATAAAATGCACTTGTTTAGAGAACAAATCAGTAACCACTCAAATAACTGTATTCCCCCCACTTTCGGGTAACTCAACAATAAAATCCATGGAAATTTCCTTCCATGGGGCTCCCGGTCTGGCAACACTGTGAAGCAATCTGGATGGCTTCCCAGGAGGTCTCTTTGCAGAAGCACATACGGGACAACTTGCTACATATGCTTCTATGTCCTTCTTTAGTGTGGGCCACCAGAACTGTCATTTAATTAAATGTAATGTCTTCACGAACCCAAAATGGCTGGCAACTTTGGCATCATAGGCGTGTTGTAATACTGTCACTCTTAGACTGGCAGGAACATACAGCTTAGCTCCCATCCAGGTGAGTCCTTCTCGAAACGTACACTAATTTGAATGGGCCAAAAACCACTTGTCGGTTTTTAGAGCGTCCCTTAGCTGCTTGCTCAAGTCGCCCGACAAAGTTGGATTTGCTTTCGCCTGGGCTCTAGTAACTATTGTGCTGCCAGCTGTTTTGAGGGGATAATTGGATGAATCATTTCCTCTTTAACACTATTGTATTGCGGCAGTCTCGAAAGGGCATCTGCCGTGAAGTTCTTCCCTCCAGGAAGGTAGCGCATGGAAAAATTGAATCGTTTGAAGTGCTGAGCCCAGCAGACTTGTTTTGGGGACAGCTTTCGTGGCATTTTCAAAGCTTCTAAGTTCTTGTGGTCAGTCCAACCTCTAATGGTTGCTTAGCCCCTTCAAGGAAATGTCTCCACATTAACAGTGCCCAACGAACAGCAAAAGCCTCTTTCTCCCATATGGCCCATCTCCTCTCGGTCTCCAATAATTTCCGAGAGGTATAGGCACAGGGTTGCAGCTTTCCTTCTGCGTTTGCTTGAAGTAACACCGCCCTGACGGCTACATTGCTGGCGTCAGCCTGTACAACAAAAGGGGCTTCCATGTCAGGATGTTTAAGGACCAGTTCGGCAGGAAACAGTCGTTTTAGTTTCTCAAACACTGCCTGACAGTCCATAGTCTACTCGAGAGGCCGGGAGGGCTTTGGCCTCTCTTCTCCTTTCGTTTTCAAAAGATTAGTAATAGGTAATGCAATTTTTGCCAACGAGGGGATGAATGGCCGATAGAAATTAGCAAACCTCAGGAAACTCTGTAGTTGTTTGCGGGGGGGGGGCATTCCAACACGGCCCGGATGCTTTCTGGATCCATTTCTATCCCCTCATGTGAGATGCGGTACCCCAGATAGTCAATTTTAGTTTGGTGGAATTCGCATTTTGATAGTTTGGCATACAGTTCAGCCACTCTAAGTTTTTTCAGAATGGCCCTCACCAATTTTACGTGGTCATCCATGGTCTCGGTGTAGATAAGAATGTCATCCAGGTAGACCAGCACCTCCTTGTACAGGTGTTCATGCAGCACTTCGTTAATTAGCTGCATAAACACAGCAGGGGCTCCTTGCAGTCCGAAAGGGAGCACCCGAAACTGGAAACATCCCAGCGGCCAGTTGAAAGCGGTTTTCCATTCATCCCCTTCTCTGATTCGAACTCTATAATATGCCTCCTGTTAAGTCCAGCTTTGTAAAAATCTTTCCTTTGCCTAGGTGGGCAAACATGTCCTTCATGAGAGGCAGGGGGTAGACATTTTCTACGCAAATCACATTTAAATTTCTATAATTGACCACCAGACAAAAGGACCCATCCTCCTTTTCCCAGAACAGTACTGGTGCTGCCACCCGCGGCCTAGCCAGTTGGATAAACCCGCGTTTTAAGTTTTTATCAATAAAGTCCCGTAGTTTCCCCAGCTCCCAGAGGGTCATGGGATAGATTTTTGGTTTAGGGAGTTTTATCCCAGGGAGGATTTCAATGGTACAGTCCATTGGTCGGGGGGGGGGGCAGCACATCTGACGCCTTCTCGCTGAACACCTCCCGGAGGTCCCAGTACTCTTTTGGGATCTTCTCCTCCCCCACAATGTGGTCTGTCACCATCGCCGCCCCCTTGTTCTCCACTTCACCCACGCAATGGGGTTCCTCCCCTTTCATCCCTGGTTGTTTGGAACGGATGTGCAATACTCCCATCTTCCAGTTTATGTGCGGGTTCCATTTACGGAGCCAAGGAAGTCCAAGTAGGAGGGGCCATTCGATGCCTGGGGCCACAATAAAACTCAGGGTTCTAGGTGATCCCCCATCCTCATCTTGATTGGCTTGGTTATAAAATGGGCTGGGCCACCTCCAGTCACCGATCTGTCTAGCTGACAGAATGCGATGGGCCTTTTCATTGTTTTTAGTCTTAGGCCCATCTGTTCTGCAACATCCGGGCTGATGACGCACTTGGTACATCCCGAATCTAGGAGGGCTGGCATCTGGCCGTGGGCCCCGGTGGAAGGTACTTTTAGTTCTACTGGGAAGGCCATGGGGCCCCCTTTCTGACTTACCAGGAAGTCGTCATCAGAGTTGGTTTCGGTTTTGCTGTCGTCGGCGATGGTCGGAGTTCCCAACTCACCCTGTTTCAGGGGAGCGAACTCAACAACTTCTCCCTTTAGGGCGGTTTTGTGGGCTCTCACGGGTGTTTTCTCAGCTTTCTTTCCTCCGGTAGAGGTTGCCTTGGGCGCTGGCTTGGAGAAACATTCAGCGGCTCGGTGCCCTTCCTTCCCAAATTTGAAGCACACAGAGGATTTTGGTTTGGACCCTGCCGTCCCCATTGCAGCCTTTGGCGCCCCCTTGCGGAATGAGGAGGATGGCTGATCCCAGGTGCGCCCACCACAGAGACTACCCCAAGACAAGTCGATCTCCATGTCCACTGCCAACACGTACCAGCTCTGCAGGTCGTTGGGAGCCTCTCAGGAACGACAATCCTTGTAAACATCCTCATTTAGCCCATCTTTATAGTTCTCCAGCAGGGCCACCTCTAATCACCCTCTCATGTAGGGTGCCAGCTCGTGGAACTCCTGGGTATACTCCACCACCGATCTCCGCCCCTGGTGGATGGCCTTCATTCTAATTCTCGCCCTTCGCTCGGCTAAGGCGTCCTCAAAATGTGTTCTGAGGGCTGCCATGAATTGATCATAATTCTTCAGCAAGGGGGAATTTTCATTGTGGAGTCCCACCATCCACTCAGCTGCTATCCCCTCCAGGGCCTTGCTTAATGTCAGGCATGCCTCCTTTCAAAACTCAAGAAAGAAAAACCCCGACTCCATTTTCATAGAGAAAGGTACTTTTACTGAGTATGAACTGAATGCAACCAAAGAAAAGCAAGGTCTGAAGCAAAAGGCGCAAATATTACATATAGAAAACATCCCCAAAGCCTTCCCCCAACTGTCCAGCATAAATCATCCAATCCACAATTCCCCAGGGGTCATGTGGGTGCAATGTCTGGTGGTGCCATCCTCCTGCTATGCCATGGCAGTTGAACTTGACTTGTTGTCAGCTTCAAAGAAACGCTGAAGCAAAGTTTCTCTCTTCTTCTCCACTAGCTCACTTCCCCCCTCCCAAGAATTCCAATAGCTCCCCCCTCCCCCCATTTCATGGCAGCCGAGCAAGCAATGAAAAAGCAGAGGCTGACAGATTGGCTGTAAGCCTCTAGAGAATGAGGCATTGGGGTTGATCTGAACTTACCTGGGTTTTGGAGTCCGGTCGAAGCCAAGGGAGGACTCCATTGCGTCTCAGCTCGGCCATTTTGGCATTCAGCTTGTGAGCAAGGATAATGGTTAGAGGCATGCATTCTTCCGTTTCATCAGTTGCGTAGCCAAACATCAGGCCCTGCATGGAAGGAAGATGGGAGTATTTTTTAGTACTCTGCTAGTTTATTAAAGGAAAAGAAAAAAGAAAATAAATTGCAAAGGAACCTCAACCTATGGTTCATAAGATACTTTTTTGGTCTTCTATAGTATCATAGATCTTTCCCGTTCATTAACCCCTTGCAGTTCCTGGCTATTCTTTCTTTCTTTCTTTCTTTCTTTCTTTCTTTCTTTCTTTCTTTCTTTCTTTCTTTCTTTCTTTCTTTCTTTCTTTCTTTCTTTCTTTCTTTCTTTCTTTCTTTCTTTCTTTCTCTTTTGAAAAATATTTTTTTAATTTTTTTTTTTAAACATAAACATAAAATATATCTTTTAAGAATGAAGTCTTGATCCGGTCATAGATAGGTACAATCACTTACATTCCTTTAACAAGCTCTATTCCCAATTTCCCCGTTACATCTTTTAAAATTAAAAATCAAAACAAATGTTTTTAACACAAATTCTAACATCTTAATCTAAACCAGTCTATTATATCATCAAAATCTTAATTTCCAAATAAACTCTACTCGTTTTTTCTATCCAATTATAAATCAAAATTCTATCTAGCTTAATTCCCTCCCTTGCATCTTTTAATATTAAAATCAAAAACACAATTTTAAAAAAATATTCTAACATCTTGATCTAAATGTTTACCTTACTATTTTATCACCACAAATCTTAGTTCCCAAATATGTACAACTCTATTTTTATTTCAATTTATGAATCAAAATTTTATCTATATTCCTTAATCTCTAGACTCATTTAATCAAATCTTTAAATCTTAAACTTTAACAATTACACTTAATTTTCTTAAATTTGTCATCTAATACACATTTCAATTTACACAGATTCATCTCATACTCATTTCGCTTCATTTTAGTTGTCTTCCAACATATTCTTTTTCACCCTGTATTATTTTAGGTATTTTCCAACATATTCTCCTCTATATCTCCAACTATTTGTTTGGCTGGCTTCCAGCATATTTTATTTTAGCTGATATCCAGCATAATCTCCTCTGTATATCCACCTATTTTTTGGCTGATTTCCAGCATATTTTGTTTTGGCTGATTTCCAGCATATTCTCCTCCATACCTCCAACTATTGTTTGGCTGATTTCCAGCATATTTTATTTTGGCTGATTTCCAGCATATTCTCCTCCTTACCTCCAACTATTGTTTGGCTGATTTCCAGCATATTTTATTTTGGCTGATTTCCAGCATATTCTCCTCCATACCTCCAACTATTATTTGGCTGATTTCCCGCATGTTTTGTTTTGTCTGATTTCCAGCATATTCTCCTCCACCTCTCCAACTCTTGTTTGGCTGATATCCAGCATATCTTATTTTAACTGTTTTCTTTTCAATATATTTAATCTATTATTTAACTATTTCCTAACTATTTCCAACATCCAATATGTTGGGTGACTCCCAACATATTTCTTAATATTAATCATTTCCAGCATACATTAAGTTCAACCACAATTGTATATCTTGTTTTATCATCCGATAATACATTAATCAATCAAATTTAATCATATTTATCATTCTCAACTTTGTTTACAATTTAAAATTAAAACATTATATCAGGCATATTCTCTTCTTATTCTCTCATAATCTAATAAGTTTTCTTAGATTTAACTCATATTAGTATATACTCTTGTATTTTTATAAAGATCTCATTTATAACCACCTTTACATCAATTTTCTATTTTAATTACCTTCTTTTATTCTCCATCTTTATTATTCTATAAGCACCTCCTGTTAATATTTAAAAATCATTTAAACATTTGAACATTTATTTATTTGTTCAACTTGTATGCCGCCTTTCTCCAAGGAGGCTTACAATGCATTTAAAAACTGTATATAAAAACATTATAAATTAAAACATTAAAAACAATTAAAACCCATTCACATCATTCATAGCCGGATCTCACCAGATCACAACAGCGAGATCAACGGCCCCAGGCCTGCTGGAAAAGCCAGGTCTTCACTGCTTTTCGGAAGGCCAATAGGGTGGGGATGGTCCGGATCTCAAGAGGTAACTGGTTCCAGAGAGCTGGGGCAGCCACAGAGAAGGCCCTCCCGTGTGGGCCCGCCAGCTGGCATTGTTTAGCTGACGGGACCTGGAGGAGACCAACTCTGTGGGATCTTACCGGTCACTGGGAGCTATGCGGTAGAAGGCGGTCTCGGAGATAACCTGGCCCTGAGCCATGTAGGGCTATAAAGGTAATAACCAATACCTTGAATTGTGACCGGAGACCAATAGGGAGCCAGTGCAGCTCGTGGAGAATTGGTGTAATGTGAGTGTACCTAGGTGCACCCACGACAGCTCGCGCGGCTGCATTCTGGACCAACTGTAGTCTCTGAACACTTTTCAAGGGTAGCCCCATGTAGAATGCGTTGCAATAATCTAACCGTGAGGTGACAAGGGCATGAGTGACTGTGAGGAGAGCCTCCTGATCCAAGTAGAGTTGCAATTTAAACATTACATTTTAATTTTATCTATTTTATTTCTTCATTTTCCTATCTGTCCATAAGCATTCCACTTCAAAATCCATGTTTCCATGTTTGAAACTCTATACGTCATTTCAATTCTTTTGTAACATCTGTTCCATATAAAATCCATCAGCTTTCCTTCTTTTGTTCCTGCACCACATCTTTTGTTCCTGTGCCAGTTAATTTTGATTTTAATAGTTCCATTATATTTTTTCTTTCTTTATCAAATCACCCATAGACAGAATAGGAATCTCCAAAATCCAAAAGTCCATAGTTATTTTCAAAATAATCCAAAACAAGTAGCAAGTTCTTTTTCAAGCAGAAGGCGAGTCTCTACAATCCACACTTTCACTTAGTCACAGCAATCTCCATTTTGTATCCATTATGTAACCATCCGTTTGTCTCTCTTCTTTTAACTTTTAAAGGTGCTAAATCCATAGTTATTGCTTTTTGCTTTTTCCAAGGATCAAATCAATTCCATTTTAAAGAAAAACCCAATTTTTCTAGTATATTAATAATCAATTCTACCAAGTCAGCCTGTACCAAGGCAGATTCCTTAATGGGTCTTTGTCTCCTTTTATTACTTTGCCAGATCTTCATGCCCCACAAATCTACAGCTGCTATTTAAAGCTGGGGGTCTTATTGGTAAAAGTCCATACTCAAGTGTTGTTTCCAGCCAGGGTTGGTGTCACTCACCCGGCTTCGAAGTATCTCATTGTTTCTTGTTTCCTCCTGCACAATTCTTTTCCCGGTTTGTTGCGGCTTCGTCCCTGCCGCTGCCGACACAGAGGGTTCCCTCTGGCCTCTGAGGAACTTACCTGTTCCTCTCAGCCATCTGAGGCACCCCTCTTTTTCCCCCATCCCTGCAAGACGGGTTCGGTCCAAAGACCCATCAGCAGCGGTTCGTCAGTCGGGGTTTTCGCAGGGCTCATCAGAGCCTGCTATTTCCCCGACTGCATCGCCACGATGCCAAACCAGAAGTCCCTTCCTTCCTTCCTTCCTTCCTTCCTTCCTTCCTTCCTTCCTTCCTTCCTTCCCCAAAATGGTAGTTTGCATTTAAGGAAAAGAAATCTTCTAAGCAACTTTTGATACAGTCACTTTCTCTCAAGATGGTTTGAAATCTTCAGAGCCTTGGATGGATGATCCATGACATAGAAGCACTTTCCTGTGATCTCACTGATCATGGGGTATGTCTAGTGAAAAAGAAGGACTAGAGGTGACATGATAGCAGCCTTCCAATATTTGAGGGGCTGCCACAAAGAAGAGGGGATCAACCTATTTTCCAAAGCACCAGAAGACAAGACAAGAAGCAATGGGTGGAAACTAATCAAGGAGAGAAGCAGCCTTGGAAAAGTTAAGCAGGGTCAGATCTACTTGGAAATCCCAGGCTGTAGATTGAACTGGGAAGTAAAAAGTAAACATGCCCAAGGAAAAGGCAAGAGTAGTTCTATCCTACCCCAAGTAAAGTATGCAGGCCTTTCTACTTATTTATTAAATTTATTTATAAAGTCAGCACAAGTCAAATGTATATCAAAGAATGCTTTATCTCTACAGTAAGACACCTTTGGTTGACAGATGAGAAGTATTACAAGAAGGGCTTGAGGAAGAAAAGCAAATTATAGGCTAAAATCCCACTACTCAGAGTAAATTAATGGCAAATGTTAATATGTAAGCCATCAATTCCTGCATGCATGACCCTTTCCTCTGATTTGCCAACTGGGGAGAGAAGGAAGAGGTGACAGTTTAACCCCTGGAATAATTGCTTTTTACATTCCTGAGTTCTATCTCTGAAGCTGTACTATGAATTTCAACCCCAAGATGTTGTTTGTGTTCCGAATCCACAACCAAGAAAAGATCTACTTTATACCTTCGGGTGATGGCACAGGTCTTACCTGATCTCCAGCGCCAACGTCTTCTTCATTCCTGTGTAGATGAACCCCCTGGGCGATATCAGGCGACTGTTGCTCCAAAGCCACAAGAACGTTACAGGTCTTGTAGTCAAAGCCTACAGAGTAGAATTCCATTACTCGTACAGAAACAACTTCAACAGGTTATGCAATGTAGAGTTTTAAGGAGGATCCCAACACTACCCAGGAAGTCAACGCAAACAGCTTTGATAGACTACCCCGTTTCCCCAGAAATAAGACCTATCCAAAAAATAAGACCTACCATGCTTTTAAGTGTGTGCCTAATATAAGCCCTACTCCAAAATAAGGCTTACTTAAGAGCCTGTGCAGCTGGCCACTCGCCCATTCCATCTGGTTGCTCGTGGTGCCATGGCCATGAGGTGAGGTGGGGGTACTGGTGGAGCTGCCCCACGCGCCCCACACCAGCTTACCTCAGGGTCCCCGCAGCCATCCACACCCTGATACCTGCCTTGCTGCGGCAGCACCAGCAGCCATGTGAAGCAGGAGCCCACATGGCCGCTAGCACACTTCTGCTTGCTCACAGCCCCCATGGAGCAGGAGGCTGAGCGGGACACTGGAGCCGCCACTGCGAGGTGAGGCGGGTGTCGGGGTGTGGGTGGCCTGGTTGCAGGATCCTTAGGTAAGCTGATGCAGGGTGCATGGGGCAGCTCCATCCCCTGCCTCCGCAGCACTGATGCACCAAACGGCCTCCTGCCCCGCTGTGAGCAAGCAGAAGAAGTGGGCGTATACAGGAGGTACATGGGGAACCCCCCCATAGCCTCCAAAAATAAGCCCTAGTGCCTATTTTGGGGCCCAAAAGAAAATAAGACCTGGTCTTATTTTTGGGAAAACACAGGTAGTTGCTAGAAATCCTGAGGCCAGTTGGTCAAGCCAAGCAGGCTAGAAAATGTCAAATCAAGAACGGTGACGCAAGGATGCTGATGAAACGATTTGTGTGTGAGGGATGATCCAACCTTAAGATAACCTTCAACTAGTCCATAAATAGCTTTCATCTCCCTGTGGAAAGAGCTGGAGACCTCTTGCTAGTAAAACCCAAGCATTGCTCAACCAAGTTGCACCAGTCTTTTTGGTATCCTAGCTAAGCAAACCAAGATAAGAGTCAGATTTCCTTTTCTTCATCAAGATGGGCTGCTATAGCCAAGCTCTTTTAATGTTCCACCAACCTTTAGCTGAATCATCGTAGCCTATGTTCATAATTGTGTCTCTCACAATCTGCTGATAATCCACAACAGCCCTGGAGGTGATCTCGCCACAGAGGAGGACCATTCCTGTTTTACAGACTGTCTCTAAAGGTGAAAGAAAACAAGTTGGATACACCAGAAGAGTGTCTTCAATACTCAGTAATAAACTACAAGACTGAGTCTATGGAGGTTCTCCATCATCCAGGTCATGGTTATCCCAAAGGTGCTTTTCCAAAAGGCAACTGGACCTTTTTGGTTTTTTCTCTGAAAACATTTCAGAACTGAACTGAGAAAGCTTCTTGGATGAAAAGTGAAAGCTTTGGTACAAAGCTGTGGATGTCTTGAATGCAAAGGTGAGAACCACCACCTGTTTATCAATGAAATTATGCTGTCATGTGTTCTAAGACTCCTTTGTGTAACTCAAATAAGCATTATATTCATTCCAATACATCATCATCCTAATCTCACTCACACACATTTTGTTATAACCCTATCAATTTGTTTGCTCTGCTGATACAATAACTCCCTTTTTACAATCCCTTAATTCGGGGTAGAGTCAATGTAACTGAACAGAGCTGAGCATTTGGTGGCCAGATACCCTTCTTGACACCTACATGGAGTTCACAGCAGATTTTTTTTTCTTTGCACCCTAGGAGAAATATCTGTCGCTACTTAGGATTGAACTCTCAACCTTCCGAGTATCCAGCACCAGGTCACCATGCCGCTATGCTCTGTGGCTATGCTATGCTCCACCCCACTTGTCCCACCCACTTTTCTTTTGTGTCTGCCTCCAATACTAAAATTAGGTTGTGTTACAGTGAGAGGGTGTGTAGGCCAACCTCAAAGATTCTCCAACTGGATGAAATCTGGGAAATGATTTGGAAATAGCAACTCCACACTTGGCACTTCTGCTAAGGGTACCTCCAACCTATGGTACTACCTTCAGATGTTCTGATGGCCATTAAATGTGGAATGTTTGTCTTGATAAGGAGGAGAAGCCACCTCTTACCACAAGCAACTTTGGCATCTGGATCTTGCTTCAAGTGGGCATCAAGGACGGCATCGCTGATCTGATCACATATTTTGTCTGAAAGAGAACAGGGTTGGATATTTGAAATGAAAATATCTACCACAGAAAATTGGGACTCTTTTTGCCCCATTAACCTGCAAAAAGAGTAATCCATTCATTCATTCTGCATCACTTAGCTGCTGGTTTTTTTAAAAAAAATAGTCAATAGGGAAATCAGTATCTGAACTTAATTCTGCCAGTCAGAAAGCAATGGTGGAATCTAACGTCAACGTATTCCAGTCACACCTGGTGTTAGGATCAAAGAAAAAACATCTCTGCATCAAAACAAGCTCTTGGCATAGTTTTCAAATATATCACTTTTGAATCTGCTGCTCTCCAAAAGATGGTTCAGATGAGTGATTTGTCTTTCTTCTGATGCAGAAACAAAGCAGAAACAAAGTTTATTTGATGCCATTCCAACGGATTAAAACTTGACTGTTGCTAAGGGTGTTTGATTTTGTGTACTGGTGGTGACTCCTGCCATCTCTCTTGTTAACAAGTGACCCACAGTATTCAGGCATTGATCTAAGCCAACAGATGGAGGTAATGGGGTTTGGCCAAGGCTTGGAGCATAGATTGCATATGCTGCTTTCTATGTGGCTACTAAAGCTAGATATCTTTTTACTTGATGATGACATTTTGATGAGGAAAAAGAAAAGAGAGGGGAGTGAGGGGAGGGGAGGAGACGAGAGTGAGGGAGGGAGGGAGAGAGGGAGGAAGGAATCTGAGATCACGTCTTCCAGTTCAATTGGACTCAAATTCCATAATCCCTAGACAACAAAGCTGATGATGAAAGGAAAGGAGAGGAAAGGAAAGGAAGGGAAGGGAAGGGAAGGGAAAGGAAAGGAAAGGAAAGGAAAGGAAAGGAAAGGAAAGGAAAGGAAAGGAAAGGAAAGGAAAGGAAAGGAAAGGAAAGGAAAGGAAAGGAAATTATGTATCTACAAAAAAAAAAGGAATGAGTAATTTAATTGATGGGAAGGAAGTTGGTCAGTGTCTCCCCTCCTCCTTCCATCTCACATTATTATCTACAATGGCTTTTGTTTCATAACACTCATTTCTAGTGATATTGGGCTTCATTTTTTTCTAGTATTGAATGGTTGGTTTTCTTTGGTCAAAGCAATGTAAATCATCCTTCTCCAACACTGTATTTTGAAAAAAAGTTAACCTTCTTCCTTGTGTCTATGGAGATTCTCTGTCATCCAGGTCATGGTTGTTCCCCAAAAGTGCTTTTTCAAGAGGCAATTGGACTTTCTGGTTTTTCCTTGGAGACGTTTTGCTTCTCATCCAAGAAGCTTCTTCAGCTCTGATTGGATGGTGGGGAATGGAAGGATTTATACTCCTTGCAGACAGCTGGACAGTTGCATTCTTCTTCCTTGTGTGGAATCCATTCCTTACATCTGGACATCATAACAAGGAAGATCATTCAACTGGCCATTCTAACTATGGTCTAAATGTCTAATTTGTCTAGGCTCCAATAATCTTTTGTCCTGAGTTACTCTTCTCCAAATCTCTTTTGTTCAGTATTACCAAAGTTTATTCTCTCAGTGGCTTTCTGCTTATTGTAGATTTTTTTTTAATGAGAAATATCGTGGAAAGAAAATCAGAAAGAACGTTTTATCCATTTCATTTCATATGTATGCCAATACATTGGTGCCAACAAAGCACATTCGTTTGTCCCTACAGGGGAGACCAAATGAAATTCCAGCAATCAGATTACACAAGGGGGAACTATTGACATTTCTGTTGAAATTCACATGTGAAATCTTGGTGGAAGAGGTTGTGTTTAACCTGACTTTATGCCAGCAAATTTTAGAATGTCCTTATTCGATTGTCCCCAAACGAAGAAGAATGATGTTAAAGACTCACTGAGGGAAAACAATTTGCCCTAATTGATGTGTTTGTCAAGCTCATTGTGTGCTCTTCTCTGACGTTAAACCCTCAAATATGTGGGTCAACCTATAACCAAAAGCAAAAAAAAAAAAAAAAAAAAGGATAAATGAAGGTTGACACTGCGCCTCTTAGAATTCACTTGCAATAAATATAAACCTGAACAAAGAGAGCTTAACTTTGCCAATCTAGGTTAAATGAGGTAAACTGGATCACATCTGATCAGTACTCAGCTATAAGCTCATGGGAATCTGAGCAAACCATGATAGAAACCAAATTTCTATCTTGGCCAAAAAGACCACATGGATATATCCGTGAACTTAGAAGTTGAGCTTGGCTCAAAGGAGATGTCATGTTTTACACAAATGAAGAGACTCTGGTCATTATATGAACTATTAACCTCATTTTTTTCTAATGACTGAAACTTGGATGCATTTTGAAGAGCATGGAACCGAACCTAATCAAGAGGTCTTCCTATGCAATCCTATGCATGTCTACTCAGGAGTGAGCTCAGTATGTATGAATTTATTTCCCTGCAACACAACTAGAGGTGGACCCATTAGACAAAGTATGATTGAGATCTTAGTTCCTAGCAGGTTTAGCAAGGCCAACAGATGATGGAACTTCAAAAGATGATGTTGGTGTTACAACATGTTCTATGTCCCATGGAACATTTCTTAAGTCCCATTTGACTTAAGAAATGGCAGAAAATGCTGTTCCACCATATTCAAGCAAAATTCAACTGCCTTGTTGGAAGGGAGGTGGGTGCTCAACCTTATCTCGGGTAACACTGAAAGAGAACTCACACTGTACTCTTGCCCAACGTGATAGCCTCCAAGTGTTCAGCCTACTATCTGTATACCAAAGGTTCATGATTATACATTATTTATACATTGATCATTACGTCAGTGTTGAAATATTTCATTTCTTTAAAATCCCTTTCAAACTGCTTTTAGCTGCTCAGTCTTCTGGTGAAAGCAGCAGATCCATCAAAGTTTCTCCCAAAACTTATTTTGGGAATATGAAGCCACTCCCCAAAAGGTCTTGACTCTTACACGTCCCGATGTCTTTTAAGTCTTTTTAAACTCAATGAAACTAACCAATGAGATGGCCAAAAGGGAGAAAAAATTGCTAACAACTGTCATAATTGCAAAATATCCTTCTTCGCACTGTACCTGTCTGGCTGGTCTGAGCTGTGTTTATTCCTGCTTTGCCAGTTTTAGACATTAAAGGATGATGGACTTGGACAAGCCCATGAACAGCCTTTTGAAATATATTAAGAATCAGTGGTTCGCATTTCCCTTAAAATAGTTTTTTTGATACCTCTATCAGATTGCAATTAAGCCTTTTATATGCTTTCTCAATAGAACTTCAAACAGCTTTTGGATTGGGAAACTAGACAGTTCAAAGTAAGAAGCATGCACCTACATTCATTCTTTCTTTCTTTCTTTCTCTTTCTTTCTTTCTTTCTTTTTCTTCTTTCTTTCTTTCTTTCTTTCTTTCTTTCTTTCTGCCTGCCTTCCTTCCTTCCTTCCTTCCTTCCTTCCTTCCTTCCTTCCTTCCTTCCTTCCTTCCTTTCCTTCTCTTTATTCCTCCCTCCTTCTCTGTTTTTGATTCCTGGAGACAGCCTGGACAAATGCCTGCAGTTTTGTTGGTAAGGTTTTTTTCAGAAATGATTTGCCATTACCTCCTTCTTAGGGCTGAGAAACCCTAAGCCACCCAGCTGGTGTTGTGTTTTAAGTGGGACTACAACTCACACACCCCATTGTCTAGCCTAATGCCTTCACCACTACACTAAAGTGCCTCTCTCATTATACTCTATATTCTCTCATGATATTCTAGTTTGGGTTGTACCTGCTTGGTTTTTGCCTTGGGTCTCAAAAAATAAAACCCCCACCAACCCAACATTGCCTATCATATAAGAACCTCAGGGAGTCTATTCTGAGTTTTAAAATGATATTTTGTGAACTGTGCCACCCGTTTCCATCAAGTCCGATGTGGTGGCCAGTTTTGGTCTGACTATTCCATAAAATAGTTCATCCCAATTAAGGAAGTGAAACAACAACAACAACTGGTTGAATCTTTTCCTATAGTAGTTGCAAAACAATGCTGGTGTTTGCCTTGCCAGCTTCAAGTCCTTCCAGAATTATGGATTGGGAAAAGCCACTCAAAATGTAGAATTTACTCTACTCCTCTTTCACTACAAATGAGCATTCTACCTCTTGGTGAACAGAATTGATAAAAAAATTATGCATAGCTCCTAGAATTGAGCATCTGACTTGGTCCATCATTAAAATCTGTCTGTTCAAGGCACCTCTAGCAAGATTAACTTGAAAGAAGTCCCACCGTTATAGCATTCATGAGCTTTCCTCATTATTATTATTAGTGTTTAAATGTCCTTCTTTAAATCGGATTGTATTATGCACTACAATCTCTGTCACTGTTTTATGCTTCTTGTTTAAAGAGGTTTGCGCCTCGCTTTCGTTCAAAAGTGGACTTTGTCTTCAAAGGGCCCGAGAAGCAGTTTTGAAATCTAGAAATAAATAACTTTACATTAATCATGTGATGAGTTGTACGAATGAGAGGCCATTGTGGGTCAAACATACCCTGAAATGGATAGCATGGATCCTGGAAGAAAACTAACTTGACGTCACAAGGCATCAAAGCAGGACAATGGAGGATGAGAATGAAAAGGACAATTTTATCCAGTTCATTAGAGTCTAATGATTAGACAGATGTTAACATCTGAAATTTTAAATCAAGAGCAAGAAATATCCATATCCATGGACATTTCCATACATATTTGTTTAATGAAAGGGGTAGAAATGAGAAGCAGCCAAGCTGCAAAGAAAATCGGCCTTTAGAGTCAGCAAGAACAACCATGGATAAGACTCAGAAGATATAAATTGTGGTTCTCTAACCTCCTGGTACTGTTTCAAAGGGTCCCATTTGTGTGGGAAAAAACAAAAAGTTAAATTTGGAGAGCAGAAAACATGCCAGGGAGTTTCAGTTAGTAACGTCATCAATTTCCTTTCGGATAAACGGTTATGATCGTTGAAAAATCTGGGTCCAAAACAGAAAGAGAATTTCAATTTCAAATCTTTATTGTCAGTGCACAACATATGTACAATGAGATTGGTTGAGCTCCCTCAATGCAGAAGCCTCTCCTCCATGATAATTCATGTCATTATCTCAGCTGCTTCTGACACAGCATGAACATATAGGCAGTCCCCAACTTACAACAGTTCATTTAGTGACCATTCCAAGTTATAATGGCACTGGAAAAAATGGTCTTATCAGCATTTTCCCATACTTACAACTATTGCAGCCTCTCCCTGGTCATGTGATCAAAATTCAGACACTCGACAACTGACTTGTATTTGTGATGGTTGCAGTGAATCAGGGGTCATGTGATCCCCACTTTGGTGACCTTCCGACAAGCAAAGTTGATGGGGAAGCGGGATTCCCTTAAAGACCCCGTTATTAACTCAACAACCACAGTGATTCGCATAAGCATTTGGGTGAGCAAGCTTGTAAAAATTGGGCTCACTTAAGAGCTTCCTGCTTAACAACAAACTCTACTTAGCGATTGGACAACCATTTGTCGGACATGGTATAGGGTTTCCTGCCTAAGCAGGGGGTTGGACTAGAAGACCTCCAAGATCCCTTCCAACTCTTCTATTCTATTCTATTCTATTCTATTCTATTCTATTCTATTCTATTCTATTCTATTCTATTCTATTCTATTCTTCTATTCTTCTATTCTATTCATATTCCATATTCTATTCTTACTTCTATTCTATTCTTACTTCTTTTCGTGCGATTACGCACTCCGGTCCCCAAGGCTTTACTCGTTCCCAGGAAGCACAGACTCTCAGGGCCTGGGCCTTCGGCTGATGTTGTGCAATGCCAGATCCGTGGTAAATAAGGCCCCCCTCATTTACGACCTTATTCAGGAGGGGGGAGCGGATCTGGCGGGTATTACGGAGACCTGGTTGGGCCCAGAAGGGGGGGTGCCCCTGACTGAAATATGCCCACCGGGTTTCCAGGCGTTTCATCAGCCGAGGGTCCAGGGTAGGGCTGGGGAGGTGGCAGTTATTATTAAAGGAGGTCTATGTCTGAGGGAGACGACTGTACCTCAGCTAGCCGGATGTGAGTCCCTCCTTGTGAAGTGGGGTCGTGGGGTGCAGATGGGCCTGCTGATTACGTACTTGGCTCCCTGCTGCGTGGCAGTGGCCCTGTCCGAGCTGCCTGACGTGATAGCCGGGATGGCGGTTGATACCCCCAGGCTTATGGTTATGGGGGATTTCAACCTGCCATCTGTCGGTGAAACGTCTATGGCAGCTCGGGAGTTCTTGGCTTCCATGACGGCCTTGGACCTGACCCAAGTAGTTCAAGGCCCTACTCACATGGGGGGGATACACTCTGGACTTGATTTTTGTCTCTGGTCAGTGGCAGAGTGATCTGGAAAGAGGGGATTTAGTCATCGAACCCTTGTCATGGTCTGATCACTCCCTCCTTCGCATGGACTTTCGAACCGCTACACCTCGCTGCAGGGAGACGGAACCGACCAGGTGGTTCCGTCCCAGGTGCCTGATGGACCTAGATAGGTTCCTGATGGAGCTTGGGCCATTCCCTGAGACTCTGGCTCATGGCACCACTGAAGAGCTGGTGGCCGCCTGGGATAGGGCGGCCGCCGGAGCTTTGGATCGTGTTGTGCCTTTGTGGCCTCTGACCCGGTGCCGATCTCAATTGGCTCCCTGGTTCTCCGAGGAGCTGAGAGAGATGAAGCATCAGAAAAGATGCCTGGAGAGTGATTGGAAGGCCAGTCGCTCCGAATCTGACCGAACACTGGTGAGGTCTCATATTAAGATCTACCTAGTGGCGATAAAAGCAGCGAAATTTAACTATTTTTCTGCTCTTATCGGGTCTGCAGAGAACCGCCCAGCAGCCCTGTTTAGGGTGACCCGCTCCCTCCTTCACCTGGGAGCGAGGGAAGACCCCTTGCAGGGTGGCGCTGAGGATTTTGTGCAATTCCTGCATGACAAAGTCACTCAGATTCGGGAAGGTCTGGACTCTGATTGGGTAGATCCGGATGGAGTGATGGAGGGGAATCTTGAGAATGTTATTTGGGAGGGGTTTGACCCTGTGACTCCCGAGGACGTGGGCAGGATTCTGGGGAGGCTTAGCGCTGCCACGTTTGTTGGATCCATGTCCCTCCTGGTTGGTGCTGGCCTCCCGGGAGGTTACACGAGGCTGGCTCCAGGGGATTAATACTTCTTTGAGTGAGGGTTACTTCCCCCCCTCTTTGAAAGAGGCGGAGGTGAGGCCTCTCCTCAAGAAGCCTTCCCTGGACCCGGCTACATTAGCGAATTATCACCCAGTCTCCAACCTTCACTTCGTGGCGAAGGTTGTTGAGAGTGTGGTAGCGCGACAACTGCCCCAGTACCTGGATGAAGCCGATTATCTAGACCCGTTCCAGTCGGGCTTCAGGCCAGGGCACAGCACGGAAATGGCATTGGTCACATTGGTTGATGATCTCTGGAGGGCTCGGGACAGGGGTTGTTCCTCTGTCCTGGTCCTATTAGATCTCTCAGCGGCTTTTAATACCATCAACCATGGTATCATGCTGCGACGATTGGAGGGGTTAGGAGTGGGGGGAACCGTGTTGCAGTGGTTCTCCTCCTTCCTCTCCGACCATACGCAGTTTGTGTTGGCAGGGGGGCAGAGGTCGACCTCGAGGCACCTTGTGTGTGGGATGCTGCAAGGGTCTGTCCTCTCACCTCTTCTGTTCAACATTTATGTGAAGCCGCTAGGTGAGATCATCCGTGGTTTCGGAGTGAGATTCCATCAGTATGCTGATGACACTTAGCTGTACATCTCCACTCTGAACCACCCCAATGATGCCCTTGACGTGATGTCCTGGTGCTTGGAGGCCGTGCGGATCTGGATGGGGAGAAACAGGCTCAAACTCAATCCCTCCAAGACTGAGTGGCTGTGGCTTCTGGCGTCCCAGTATAGTCAGCTGGTGCCATCGCTGACTATTGGGGGTGAGATCTTGGCCCCCAAGAGAGGGCTCGCAACTTGGGTGTTCTCCTGGATGCACGGCTGTCTTTGGAAGAGCACATGACAGCCGTGGCTAGGAGAGCTTTCTATCGGGTTCTCCTGATGCACCAGTTGCATCCCTTTCTGGACCGGGATGTCCTGTGCACAGTCACTCATGCCCTCATCACATTTCGTCTGGACTACTGCAACACTCTCTACATGGGGCTCCCCTTGAAGAGCACTTGGAGGCTCCAGCTGGTCCAGAATGCGGCTGCATGGGTGATTATGGGAGCCACGTGGCACTCCCATGTGACCCCCCTCCTACATGAGTTGCACTGGCTCCTGTTGGTCTTCCGAGTGCAATTCAAGGTATTGGTCACCACCTTTAAAGCGCTCCATGGCTTAGGACCGGGATACATACGAGACCGCCTTCTGCCATCAACAACCTCCCACAGGCCAATACGCTCCCATAGAGAGGGGCTCCTCAGGGTGCCGTGGGCCAAAAAATCCCGGCTGGCGACACCCAGGGGAAGAGCCTTCTCTGTGGGGGCACCAGCCCTTTGGAATGAGCTGCCCCTAGAGCTTCACCTTAGCCCCAACCTGCGTACTTTTCACCGTGCCCTAAAGACCTTCCTGTTTCAGCAAGCCGGACTGGCCTAATATGAATTTTAAATGTGTGTATGTGTGTTTTAATTGAGGGCCAAATTGTATATATTTGTTTTAATTGGTTTTAATTTTTATAAATTCATGTGTTTTAATGTGACTGTACACCGCCCTGAGTCCCCTGGGAGAAGGGCGGTATAGAAATCCAATAAACTCTAAACTCTAAACTCACAGGACACCCTGTCAAGGACCACAGAATGATAATCTCCACCCCAAAACTATTAGACGATGCTAATTTTAAAAAAAGAAGAACGAGTATTCACGTACTTGAAAGGAAATCCCTAAATTATGTTGGGAGCTCGCAATCCTGAACATGTATCTAAGTATAAGAGCTCTGATATAGCCTGCCCTTCTGTAGAAGAACGTTGAGCTATTTCCATCCGCTGTAAGCATGTACTTGTCTCCGCCATGCCCAGCAGAGAAAATAAACCTGGATTGCAGTATCAGAACATGGAGTTTGGCAAACTGCCTTCTGCGGCCTGCTCAAGGAATCTTGTCATAGTACTACTAGTAGTAAGCAAACCATCAGGTTGGCTTTGACAATTCAGGAGAAAAAAAATGAGGCGAACCACCGATCCCTTTGTTTCCTGTCTCGAACCAATGGGTGATTAAAAGGACAGGCGGAATTGGGAGTAATATGTAGTGTGGCTGCTTTGGGCAATGGCTGTTTCATGACAGACGAAATCCATGGGGCCAAGTTCAGGAGAAGATGTGTGCCTTTCTCTTTCCTTTTCTTCCTGACTTTCTTTTAACAATGTGGAAATGTTCAAGGGATCCTTCACTAAAAATATGAGGAGCCAAAAGAAAAACCCCTTCAGATATGGTGAGGAAAGAGGAAGCACAGGTTGTTCTCTTCCATGACCCCCACCCAAACATTTGAGAAAAATATATTTCTTTCATGTTTTTGCCCCCTCCTCTTAATTGGGCTCTAGGATATACCATAAACAGAGCCAACCCTTATTAAGGTATTGACTTGGGCACAATGTTCTACATATCTTTGGAGAATAAGTGCCATTGAAATCAACCAAAAGGAATGCACAGGATTGGAGACTGACTACAATTCTCTATGCTGAACTTAGACCCACTGTTTTCTACAAGGCTTGTTCTCTCAGATAAACCTGTCCTCTAAGGTAGGAGGTATAACTGTTCTTGGCTCTTGTCCACCTTCTCCAGGTCTGGTGCTCTGAAGGCACCCTACTGTACTTCTACCAAGGCTTCAAGGCCCGTCCGCCAAAAACTTAAGGGCAAGAAATAAATCCTATGGCTGACAGGAGAGGATCATAAACGTGGAATAACAGGGTTGGAAGAGACCTTGAAGGTCTTCCAGTCCGACCCTCTGCTCAAGCAGAAAACCCTCCAACATTTCAGGCAAACGGTTGTCCTCTCTCTTCTGGAAAAAAAAAAAAAAGAACTCCAGGGTTGTTTAAAACCTTATTTAAAAAGCTCCAGAGAAGGAGTTTTACTTGCGGGAACGAGAAGCCGCAGGATCTCTGACTTCCTCGGATCTACCTGGAACGACTTCCAACGGGGCCCTTGTCCAAGCCTTACCTGGATGTCCTTCTCCGACTGATTCCGACGTGAACATGAACGCCCCTTGCTCTTCGTTCAGCGTATGGTCCTGCAGGCAATCTAAAGTCCCGTTCATGATGGATTCGGACGAATTTCTTTGGGGCAGGAGGGGGGGGGAGAGGCGGCTGGTTCTCGGAGAAAAGAAGCTCTCGGGGAGGTGGCCGATCTCCCGCTCTCAAGGCAGAGCAGGCGAGCGGCGCGGTCTCTTGGCCAGAGGCGCAGAGTCTTCCAGGTTCCAGCTGGCTGCGTAAAAGCGCGTCGCAACCACCTTCGCCTGCTTTCTCCCTCTCGGGAGCTGTCACGCCGCCTGGCCTCTATATATGGAAAAGCGAAAGTGCCTCGCTCATCATGTGAGGAGCACGGAAGAGCCCATTCCCTGGCAGGATGAGGGGGAAGCAGGCCACGCGTGGGGGAGAAGAGAAAAAAAAAAAGCAAGCGGCAGCCGAGCGCTCCCCTGGCACCCAAATTTCGCCCAGCCTTGCGCTCCTGTCTCTGCCCCCGGGAGGGATTTTTTTTTTTTTTTTTTGGTTAAAGGAGCAAGGATGCGGCCAAGCTCCGAACAGCCCCCCCCCCAATCCCCTCCCCTCCTTGGAGGAGGGCGAAAAGTGAGGAAGGAATCCTGCTCTCTCTCGCCACCCTCAGGTCCGCGAGTTTGTGTTGTGTTGTGTTTGTATAAAGATCCGGATTAAATGGAGCGGATGGCTTGGTTCTTTTTCGCTTAAGGCGCCCGGCTGATGCAACTGGGGGAAACTGAGCTGCAAAATCACGGACGGCCCCAAGTGGGGCAGCGCAAAGTTCAAGGATCTGGGCGTGTAGGTTTTAGGGACGCAAGATGGGATGGCCCTGAAGTTAGGGAGTCGTGTGTTTCTTTCTCACTTTGACAGAGTTTAGAATGTGAAGATCCCTGGTTTTAACTCCAAGGAGCAGATGCAGTAGAAGAGCACGATTAGAATGTTGTCTGGATTAGTTTTCCTCCAAACATCCCTCTCACGAACTTGCCCTTTTTGGCAAACCCAAAGGGAGGAAAACCCAAGCTACAAACAAATGCATTCATAAATCTTAGGAAATTAGGAAATACAGGGCAAAGAGAATTCAGATGAGCCAAATGGTTTTATTAACGATTTATACAACTCCACTCCCTTCTAGCACTGATGATGTTACCTAATTGGGCCACGAAATGTCTGCAAGGAAACAACCAAGTTCAGGGAGCACCAAGGACCCCACAGTCCTCCTCCTCCTCTTCCTTCATCACTGGAGGTTTTTAAGAAGACACTGGACTGAAATGGTATAGAATGTCCTGCTTGAGCAGGGGGCTGGACTAGAAGACCTCCAAGGTCACTTCCAGCTCTATTCTGATTCTTCTCCTCCTCTTCCTCCTTTCCCCTTCTCCTCTTCCTTGTCCTCCTCCTCTTCTCCTTCTTCCAATCCACAACCTCCCCTCCCTTCTAGCACTGATGATGTTCCCTAGTTGAATAATAAAACATCTGCAAGAAAACCACCAAACTCAGAGAGCAACAAGAACACCATAATTCAACCTTATGCTACAAATATTCTCTTCTATTGACATATAACTTTTATTCTGACTTTTCAACATCACTGAAAGCTCACCTAAGGGACAATGATGGAAAGGAATAGCAATTTTTAATTAATGCCAGGTTTAGAATTTATTTGTAACCTTTTGGGCAGCTTTGGGGCTGTCACTGAAATTCAGTTGAATGGGGACTCTAACATTTCTAAGTGCTAAGGTGCCTAGTTGCACTTAGGAAAGACAAAGACAGGGATATTTAATTTATTTTATGCTCTGATCACAGCTTCTACTCCAGAGTGACCCAGGGTCCAGAGAAAAATGACAAACTCCTCTCTTAAAGATTCAGTTTGACTGCATTCCGCAGAAATTCAATCCTACCTTGTAACATTTTCTCTGGCCAATTGAGGCCCTTGTAACTTTTCCCAGATACTTATCATGAAGAAAAGGATTAAATCACATCCAGTATCACAGGAGACCAGACAAGATGGGTCTGGAATGTGCCTCCCTTTCCAAAGAGAAGCAAAAGTGGAAAAACCTGAAATGGTTTCATGTTCATTCAGCATATTATTTAATTCATGTTGAAAAGCTTGCAAGATATCTTTCACCCCCTCCAGTCCACGGAAAAACCTCTCTCCATGGAACTGGTCCGTGGTGCCCAAAAGATTGGGGGAAATTGTCCTAGTGGACAATCACTTAAGTATGAGCCAGCAACGTGCTGCAGCTGCCAAAAAAGCCAATGCAGTCCTAGGCTGCATTAACAGAGGGATAGAATCAAGATCACAGAATGAAGTTCTAGTACCACTTTTCAAAGCCTTAATACTTGGAATACTGCATCCAGTTCTGGCCACAACAATACAAAAAAAGATGTTGAGACTTTGGAAAAAGAGCAGAAACATAAACTGTTTCAACTCCTACCCTCAAAACGATGCTATAGAGCACTGCACACCAGAACAACTAGATACAAGCACAGTTTTTTCCCGAACGCCATCACTCTGCTAAACAAATAATTCCCTTAACACTGTTGAACTATTTACTAAGTCTCCACTATTATTAATCTTCTCATTGTTCCCACCACCCATAAGTGTATGACTGTATGACTGTAACCTTGCTGCTGGTATCCTTACAATTTATATTGACTGTTTCCTAATAGATTTTGATTGCTTATTTGTACCCTATGACTATCATTAAGTGTTGTACCTTATGATTCTTGATGAGTGTATCTTTTCTTTTATGTACACTGAGAGCGTATGCACCAAGACAAATTCTTTGTGTGTCCAATCACACTTGGCCAATAAAGAATTCTATTCTATTCTATTCAGGTCATAGTTGTCTCAAAGGTGCTTTTTTTTCAAGAGGCAACTGGACTTTCTTGATTTTTCCCTTGAAGTCATTTTGCTTCTCATCCAAGAAGCTTCTTCTTGGATGAGAAGCCAACTGTTTTCAAGGAAAAACCAAGCAAGCCCAGTTGCCTTGAAAAAGCACCATTGGCACAACCTGGATGACTGAGAGTCTCCATAGACACAGAGTCATCTCCTTCCTCTCCTGTCAAAGATCCTTCCTAAGTAAAATGCCACAGTAGTTCGGCATCTGCTTGGGCCATAAATGTCCAATTGGAATGCAGAAGCTTTGACTGATGGAGGAAGAAACAGCCGGGGTGAAAAGTGAAACGGGTCCGGCAGCAAAGCACTGAAATAAATCTGATGTCAAACAATTCTTGGACTCGAAACCTCGCCCCCCAGGAATGCTTGGCGAGAAGCAGTCCAACCGTTTCTTTCCATTTCCTCCCACCTCCCAAGCAGGGTTTATTCCCCGAGTAATTGGCTGGAAAGGAACACACCTCTTTGGTTCATGATTATCTCACTTCCATGTTGTTTTTGCCACCAACAGGAGCAGGGGGGGGGGGGAAGCAGTGGGGTGGATTTATTTATCCAGTTGAGAACTGCAAACGTCCATGATTTGGGGGAAGGGTGTGACCATTTTGCAGAGGGATCATTGGCTAAGCATATGGCAACGCTTGGGACATCTGCAGCCCAGTTGATTGGAGATATTGGATTCACACTGAGGATATTCCTGGGTTGCTTAGGTCAGCAGGAGAGCTGATCTGAAAAAATAGACAGCTTGCCAAAACTTAGCTACTTAGACCTTCTCTGTGGGGTTCCCAATTTGGGGAATCCTCTCCTAAGAAGGGGCTTTTGGCTTCCACTAATCCGGGATTGGAGAAAATGGCAAAGATGCATCTCTACTGCAAATGTTTTTAATTTGTAAACCACAGGCTATCCTTGACATACAACAGTTCGTTTAGTGTCCATTTGAAGTTGCAACGGCACTGAAAAAAAGTGATTTATGGCTGTTTTTCACACTTAACAACCGTTATGACATTCCCATGGTCACATGATCAAAATTCGGGCGCTTGGCAACTGGCTCCTATTTATGACGGTTACAATGTCCCCTGGGGTCACGTGATCCCCTTCTGACAAGCAAAGTTGACAAAGAAGCCGGATTCACTTCACAACCGGGTTGCTCACTTAACAACTGCAGGGCAAGAAAGGTCGTAAAATGGGTCCAAACTCACTTAACAACCATCTTGGTTAGCAAACTCTGGACTCAGTTGGGGTCGTAAATCCAGGGCTACCTGGATTTTGAATCGTTGCTTTGCGAGCCGATAGCCCCATTCAGTTTTGTGGAACTATTTGCAAGTGGAGTTATTTCAGAGACAAATACCAAATGGTGACCCTGAATATTCTGACTTGGTCAATGGTTTTGGCTTTGGCCGATAGATTATTTTCCGTTGCATTCACTGACACTTTGAATTATCTCTGAATGTTCTACTAATCCCCCCAAATTTCTAGGCATTTTCTGACCCAGCCATGTAGAAGTAAGTAGAAGAATCTCACTGCCATCACGGAGGGATTAGGACTCTTTGTCCGGTGTCAGAACTGGGCTTAAATTCCCTGCATTGGAAATAAAATCCTATCATCACCAGAGGAAGAAGATCAGAGGAAGCAGAGGAAGAACATCAAAACTGTAAGCTCTGCTTACTGCATTGAAACTCCTATTGTATAGATATTTGGTAGCAAAATCAATCAATCAGAATAATGCTGGAAGGAACCTTGGAGGTCTTCTAGTCTAGCCCCCTGCTCAATCAGGAGACCCTATTCCATTTCAGACAAGAGGCTGTCCAGTCTCTTCTTAAAAAACCTTCAGTAATGAAACACCTACAACTTCTGGTGGCAGGCAGTTCCACTGGTCAATTGTCCTCACTGTCGGGGAGTTTCTCCTTAATTCCAGGTTGCTTCTCTCCTTGATCAGTTTCCCTCTGTTGTTTCTTGAATGAAGACTCATATACAGGTAGTCCTCAACTTACAGTTACAATTGTGCTCCAAATTTTTGTGGCTAAGCAAGACAGTTGTTAAATGAGTTTTGTCCCACTTTATGATCTTTCTTGCCACTGTTGTTAAGTGAATCACTGCAATTGTTACGTTAGTCCCACGGTTGTTCAGTGAATCTGATTTCCCCGTTGACTTTGTTTGCCAGGAGGTTGACCCCGGGGACGCTACAACCATCATTAATATGAATCAGTTGCTGAGCATCCGAATTTTGATCACATGACCCCAGGGATGCTGCAATGGTCGTAAGTGTGAAAAATGGTCATGTGTCCCTCTTTTCAGTGCCATTCTAACTTTGGTCACAAAATGAACAGCTGTAAGTCAAGGCTTACCTGTAGTCATATGTCAAGGACTGCTTGCATTTTATCCTCATTTTGTGGGGAGCAGTAAAGAGAGTTTGTTTTTCTGAACCACGTTTCTCAGTTTATAGCTTGTTTGTGTGTTTCCCATGTCAGGCAGCTATCACATGCATGTGCCTCTTCCAAATTTATTGATTGATGCATTTATTAATTTGAATTGATTGATAGGCCTGCCTAGCTCATAAATGCAATGTCTGACCAAGATGTTTTTTAAAAATAGTACATTTCATTCTCTTAACAAGAATCCTCAAAGGAGATGCTTTTAGAAGTGAGGTCTTCTAAAAGAGTGCAGAGAAGAGCAACTAGGATGATTAGGGAGGCCAAAACATATGAAGAATGGTTGCAGCAATTGGGTATGTCTAGTCTAGAAAAAAGAAGGACTAAGGGTGACATGATAGCAGTCCTCCAGTATTTGAGGGGCTGTCACAAAGGAGAAGGGGTCAACTTATTCTCCAAAGCACCCAAAGGCAGAACAAGAAGCAACGGATGGAAACTAGTCAAGGAGAGAAGCAACCTAGAACTAAGGAGAAATTTCCTGACAGTGAGAACAATGAATCAGTGGAACAACTTGCCTCCAGAAGTTGCGAATGCTGCAACACTGGAAGTTTTTAGGAAGATGTTGGATAATCATTTGTCAGAAATAGTATAGTTTTTCCTGCCTGCGCAGGGAGCTGGACTAGAAGACCTCCAAAGTCCCTGCCAACTCTGTTAGTCCAGTATTTTGCCGCACTTCTAAGAGGGACACATTCATGCTTTCTCAAAGCATGGCTTAGGTTACATTTAACCACTCTGTGAAACTGTTTGCACCCACCCAATCATCCCAAGTGGGAAAATAGTGGAAAGTTAAATTGTTTAAAATCTGTCAAGCTGGAAATCGCACTGATATCCCGGAAGGGCCCTTCCTGTGTATGCCAAAGAACATTGTTTATTAAAGTTTCCCTCTCCCTTGAAGGACACAAACATCATTGTCCTCAAATGAACCTGGAGTCAGTGGGGACAATCAGCATGTTCACAAGAGCTGATCATCTCTGCTATTGGTTGACCCACATCCCCTCGTACAGAGACTCCCACACACCTGGATGGCTCTCAGCCAATTGGAGAGCCTTCATAGCAATCCATAAGCAATGTGTGGCTCTCCAAACTCAGACGGAGAACCAGATCCGGTTTGATCCGGTCCAAACCATCAGATCAAAGGAGCAAGTCATCACAGGTAGTCCTCAATTTATGACACAACTGAGCCCAAATTTCTGCTGCTTAAATGGTTAAGTGTTTTTCCCCTCCTTTTACATCCTTTCTTGCCACGGTTGTTAAGTGAATCACTGCAATTGTTAAGTTAGGAACACGGTTGTTTGGTAAATCCAGTTTCCCCATGGACTTTGCTTGTCCAGAAGGTAATAAATATGAACCACTTGCCAAGTATTGAATTTTGATCATGTTCACACAGGGATGCTGAAACTGTTGTGTGAAAAACAGTCACAAGTCACTTTTTTCAGGGCCATTGTAACTTCGAATGGTCACTAAACAAACTGTTCTTCGGTTCTGACTTCAGAACCGAAGAAGCTTCTTGAATGAGAAACGAAATTTCTTCAGGGAAAAAAAAAAAATTCCAATTGCCTTTTTTTGGGTGGGTGGGTGCGTGGGGGAAGCACTTTTGAGACAACCATGACCTGAATGACTGAGAATCTCCATGGATTTGAGGACTCCCTCAATTCTCTGTGGCGTCAGTAAGGTTGATCTTACTTATCATGCCGTGTTAACCTATTTCTTTAGGCAATTTAAAAAATGAGCAGCTGATGATCTGAAAAATCTGTGGTGTAGGTGGTTTTCTGCATTTTTTCCCCCGAAGAATAAATCTTTTTCTTTTAGATGTGGACTCAGGGGCATAGTCGGAGATCTTTGGGTCCCAAGGCAAAGTTTTCATCCTGCCCCACCACACCCCCACCCCACCACACCTGCTGGTGAAATTGTTCAAGCATGGAGTTCCCCCTGGGCTGTAAAAATTGAGAAGGGGCTGCAAAAACTTAAGAAGAAAGCTTCTCCTTCTCCTCCAGTAGTGTAGGATCTTTCACAGGACTCTCTCTCCTTACCTTATCTGTCACTCCCTTTAAGATCAGGCTGACCTCTTCTCTTCCTTACTATTTCTGGACTGAAAAATTTCAGGTGTCCACTAGATGGCATCAAAGCACTAGAAATTGCTGAAGCACTTTGCTGCTGTCTAATGGTCATTCCACAGCATTGCAGCCCGACTATAAGAGAATAACAGAGTAACAGGAAGACACCTTGAAGGTGCTTTTTAAAGAGGCAACTGGACTTTCTGGTTTTTCTTTGAAGACACTTCGCTTCTCATCCAAGAAGCTCCTCTGAAGGGAACTGAAGAAGCTTCTTGGATGAGAAGTAAAACACCTTCAAAGAAATTAGCGGACTGGAGACTAAAACATATGAAGAATGGTTACATGAACTGATTCTTGATGAACATATCTTTTCTTTTATGTACACTGAGAGCAAATGCACCAAGACAAATAACTTGTGTGTCCAATCACACTTGGCCAATAAAAAATTCTATCCTATTCTATTCTATGGCTAGTCTAGTGAAGAGACAGTGGAGACATGAAAGCCATCTTCTAATACTTGAGGGGCTGCCACAGAGAGGAAGGGGGTCAAGCTGTTTTCCAAAGCACCTGAAGGCCAGACAAGGAATAATGGATGGAAACTGACCAAGGAGAGATTCAACCTAGAAATGAGGAGGAACTTTCTGACAGTGAGAATAATAGCCTCCCACCAGCCAGTACGCTCGCACAGAGTGGGCCTCCTCAGGGTGCCGTCCGCCAGACAATGTCGGCTGGCGACCCCCAGGGGGAGAGCCTTCTCTGTGGTGGCGCCCACCCTCTGGAACAACCTCCCCTCAGAGTTACATACAATAACAGACTTCCGGATTTTTTGTCGGGCCCTGAAAACCCATTTATTTCAACTAGCTGGGCTGGCTTGAGTCAAATTTTAAACTATTTTAAATTGGAATTGTTTTTAATTACGGCCAAATTATTTAATTATTTTAAACAGTTTTTAGATTTTCTATGTCTTGTTTTTACTTTGGCTGTTCACCGCCCTGAGTCCTATATTGGAGAAGGGCGGTATAGAAATTTAAACATAAATAAATGAAATAATCAACCAATGGAACAGAAGTTGCCTTCGGAAGTTGTGGGAGCTTCACCACTTGAGACTTTTAAGAAAAGATTGGACTGCCATTTGTCAGAAATGGTTTAGGGTCTCCTGCTTGAGCAGGGGGTGGGGGGGTTGGACTAGATGATCTATAAAACCTTCCAACTCTGTTAATCTGTTAATCTGTTAAAAACCAGAAAGTCCAGTTGCCTCTTGAAAACAAAGCTTTGGGACAACCATGACCTGAATTACTGAGAATCTCCATAGATGACAAGGGACCTTGAAGTCTTCTTCTCCCTGCTCGAGCAGGGGGCCCTATACCATTCTGCATAAATGGCTGTCTAATTTCTTTTTAAAACCCTCCAGTGATGGAGCATCCACATCTTCTGAACGCAAGCCATTCCATTGATTAATGGTTCTCACTGTTAGGAAATTTCTCCTTAGTTCTAGATTGCTTCTTTCCTTGATTAGGTTCCATCAGTGGTGGGTTGCCCCTGGTTCGCACCAGTTCTATAGAACTGGTAGTAAAACCGGCAGGAGGCTCCACCCACCGACCCCGACATCAAAACACTTCTACGCATGTGCAGAAGCTTTTGCGCTTGCGTGTGGCCCCGATATTAAAGGTAAGTAGAACCCACCCCTGGGTTTCATCCGTTGTTTCTTGTCCTGCCTTCAGGTGCTTTGGAAAACAGGTTGACCCCCTCCTCTTTGTGGCAGCCCCTCAAATATTGGAAGACTGCTATAATGACACCCCTAGCCTTTCTCTTGTCATTAGACAAGATATGCTCCATTTCTACGACTATTCTTCATATATTTTCCCCTCTAGCCCCCTAATCATCTTTGTTGCTCTTCTCTGCACTCTTTCTGGAGTCTCAACATCTTTTTTGTATCGTGGTGAGCAAAACTGGATGCAGTATTCCAAGTGTGGTCTTACCAAGGCATTATAAAATGATATTAACACACTTCATGTGGATCTTGATACTATCCTTCTGTTGATGCAGCCTAGGACTGTGTTGGCTTTTGGGGCAGCTGCAGCACACGGCTGGATCCTACTTAGGATAGCTGTATGATAGCTCTGATAACTGTGATCATTATGAATGATAACTAAGATAGCTTTACTGCATGTGATCAAGATTGTCAAAGACTTGAGGCTGGCATGAGTAGCAAGGGAAAGACCCTGTATTTGGCAACCCCCAGGCAGCTGCCTCTACTGCCTTTGCTTTATTTATAGCACTGCATGGATTCAGATTCTTGATATCAGTCTGGCTGGTTAAACATCTTAATTGAATTCAGCTTTATTCTGGGCTTCATATCAGTTTTCACTCTGCCCAGATCTGGTCAGATGGCAACAGCTGTGACGGACATATAACTATCAATGCATTCTTTACAGTGGTTGTGCAGGACGTCTCAAGTTTAGCTAAATGAACCTGCTGGAATTAGTCAGAGGGAAGGAAGGAGAACCGGTCCATATGTTTGCACTTTGATACCAGCGCCCAAAAATTCCTCCTAATTGTACCTAGATGATGTTTTCTCCAAAGCACGCTATCCAAGTACATGGATATCAAAACAGTGGTAGCAAATCCATCCATGTTGTTTTTCTCCAATAGGTGTAATTTTGTCACTCCCTGCTTTGAAGGTTCTGTTTCATTGCTTATGTATAAAGGAGTCCTAAAAGTGGAAACTTTGAGATTACAGAAAGGTGGATCTGGAATAAATGGGGGGTGGGGGGGACTTCCCAAGTGTAGGACCATTTTGACAGAAGAACCAGTTCTTCAGACAGCTTGTGGTCTGCTGTTCATAAACTGTGTCTGGGAGTTCAGGTCTAACACTAATGATGTTACCTAGTTGGGTAATGAAATGTCTGCAAGAAAACAATCAAGCACTCAGAGCACCAGGGACCCCAAAGCCATCCTCCTTCTCCTCCTCCGCCGCCCTCCTCCTCCTCTCTCTCCCTTCTAGCATGGATGGTGTTACCTACTTGGGTAATGAAATGTTTGCAAAAACAAAACAAAACAATCAAGCGCTGAGAGCACCAGGGACCCCATAGCCCTCCTCTTCCTCCTCTCCTTCATTTTCTCCTCCATTTCACAAACCCTTTCCCTTCTAGCACTGATGGTGTTGCCTACTTGTGGTCTGCTGTTCATAAACTCTTTCTGGGAGTTCAAATCTAGCACTGATGATGTTACCCAGTTGGGTCATGCAACGTCTGCAAGAAAACAACCAAGCTCAGAGAGCATCACAGACCCCACAATTACATGAACATCACCTCTTAAAGTTGAAAATGACTTTAAGAAACTCCGCTTAGATTTGAGATCGACTCTAAGAAGACTTTATAATTATCTCACCATCATATCATTATATCTTCCAATGAAAAAATAAAACACGAAGCATGTTATGCTGCACTTTATTTATTTTTAAATTTTCAATTCACTTAACTGTATTAACTTATTCTAAGTCTCCTTGATGTGTTTCATCTATGTTTGCAGAAAATCATAATGTTTCTGGAATCGACAGGAACAGATTTATTGTTCTTCCTCTGAATCGGCTACAGTAGTGAAGGCATGCTAAAAAAAAATTAGAAAAAAGGAGAAAGACTGAGGAAATTTTGTAGGATTATTGGAATTTTTAAAGCCCAGCAAAATCCCCCTGATTATTTATTTCTCTATTAGTCTTTTGATGCCACCACAATAAAAAAGAAAGAAAAATTTGTAGCTTGCATTAAAAATGTACAAATTAAAACACCCACAAAAAAATATAAAAAATGACCACTAAGAGAATGCAACAGGGGAAAAAAATGTACAGTGTTAGAGAAGTATAAGAGATAATTGCAGAGAGTAATTATGGCTGCAAGTAGCTTTCTTCATGCTTTGGCTCTTAAAAGTTTTAATGAAATACAGGTAGTCCTTGACATACAACAGTCCATTTAGTGACCATTCAAAGTTACAACCACGCTGAAAAACACTTATGACCGTCCCCGCAGCATCCCCATGGTCATGTGATCAAAATTCAGGCGCTTGGCAACGGACTCATATTTATGACGGTTGCAGCATCTTGATCCCCCTTTTGTGACCTTCTGACAAGCAAACTCAATGGGGAAGCCAGATTCACTTAACATTGTGTGACTAATTTAACAACTGCAGCGATTCACTTAGCTACTGTGGTCATAAAATGGAGAAAACTCACTGAATAAATGTCTCACTCAACAACATACATTTTGGGCTCAATTGTGGCCGTATGTTGAGGACAACCTGTACAGTAAAATACAAACAGAAATGATAGATGGAGGATGGATGGATGGATAGAGAATACAGAAAAGCTGCAAGGGAGCTTGGAGATCTTCTAGTCTAACTACCTGCTCATACAGGGGACCCTATACAAATGGTATAGGACAATCCTTTCTTAAAAGCCCCCAGTGTTGGAGCACCCACAATTTCTGGTGGCAAGCTGTTACACTGGTTAATTTTTCTCACTGTCAGGAAATTTCTCCTTAGTTCCTGATTGCTTCTATCTTTGATGAGCTTTCACCCATGGCTTCTTGTCTTCCCTTCTGGTGCTTTGGAAATAGATTGTCCCCTATAATATGTCATATTATAATAGATAGATAATAGACAGATAGATGATACCATAGCTAGCTAGATAAATGTATAGAAAAACAGCTAGGGAAGAGAGAGAGAGGAGAGGTGGGGACAAAGAAAGGAGAGAGAGTGGGGAGAAATATAGAGAGGGGAGAGGGAAAGGAAAGAGGGTAGAGAGAGAGTGGAGAGAGAAAGTATGTGTGTGAGAGACTGGGTGGAAGAGAGAAAGGAGAGAGAGGAGAGAGAGAAGAGAGAGAGACAGAGAGAGGGGGGAGGGAGGGAGAAAGGAGAGAGAGTGGGGAGAAATACAGAGGGGGAGAGAGAGGAGAGGGGGGAGAGAGAGGAAAGTGTGTGTGTGAGAGAGAGGGGGAAAAGAGAGAGAAAGGAGAGAGAGTGGTGAGAGAGATAGAGAGGGGAGAGAGAGTGAAAGGAGAGAGGGGGAGAGAAAGGAGAGAGAGGGGGAGAAATATAGAGGGGGGAGAGAGAAAGGAGAGGGCGAGAGAGGAGGGAGGATGGAGAGAGTGTGGGTCTGTGTGTGTGAGAGAAAGAGTGTGTGAGAGAGAGAGTGGGGAGAGAGATAGAGAGGGGAGAGAGAGTGAAAGGAGAGGAGGAAGAGGGAGAGGAGAGAGAGAATGTGCGAGAGAGAGAGAGAGAGAGAGAGAGAGAGAAAGGAGAAAGAGTGGGGATAGAGATAGAGAGACAGAAAGGAGAGGGGGGAGAGAGAGCGGGGAGAGGAGGGAGAGAGTGTGTCTCTGTGTGTGGGAGATAGAGAATGTGTGTGTGAGAGTGTGTGTGTGTGTGTGTGTGTGTATGAGAGAGGGGGCGAAAGGAGAGTGGGGAGAGAGATAGAGAGGGGAGAGAAAAAGCAGAGAGGGGGAGGAGAGAGAGGAGCGTGTGTGTGTGTGAGAGAGAGAGGGAGGGAAGAGAGAAAGAGAGAGGGGGAGAGGCGGGAGAGAGAGTGTATTTGTGTGTGAGAGAGAGTCTGTGTATGAGAGAGAGAGGAGAGAGGGAGGAGAGAGAGAGAAAAGAGAGAGAGTGGAGAGAGGGGGGGAGAGACAGAAAGGAGAGGGGGAGAGAGGGGGAAAGGAGGGAGAGAGAGTGTGTCTGTGTGTGTGAGAGAGAGAGAGAGAGGACAAAGAGAGGAAGAGAGTGTGTGTGTGAGAGAGAAAGGAGATAGTGGGGAGAGAGATAGAGATGGGAGAGTGAAAGGGGAGAGGGGGAGAGAGAGGAGAGAGAGTGTGTGTGTGTGAGGAGAGAGAGGGGAGAGAGGGAGGAGAGAGAGAGAAAGGAGAGAGAGTGGAGAGAGGGAGAGGGGGAGAGAGAAAAGAGGAGGAGAGAGGGGGGAAAGGAGGGAGAGAGAGTGTGTGTGTAGAGAGAGAGAGTGTGTGTGAGAGTGTGTGTGTGTGAGAGAGAGAGAGGAGAGAGAAGGGGAGAAAGAGAGAAAGGAGAGAGAGTGGGGAGAGATAGAGAGGGGAGAAAGAGAGGAAGAGAGTGTGTGTGTGAGAGAGAAAGGAGATAGTGGGAGAGAGATAGAGATGGGAGAGTGAAAGGGGAGAGGGGGAGGGAGTGGAGAGAGAGAGTGTGTGTGTGAGAGAGGAGAGAGAGAGGGAGAGGGGGAGAGAGAGTGGGAAGAGAGAGAGGGGAGAGACAGAAGGGAGAGAGGGGGAAAGGAGGGAGAGACAGTGTGTGAGAGTGTGTGTGTGAGAGAGAGATGAGAGAGAAGGGGAGAAAGAGAGAAAGGAAAGAGAGTGGGGAGAGAGATAGAGAGGGGAGAGACAGAAAGGAGAGTGGGGAGAGAGGGGGGAGAGGAGGGAGAGAGAGTGTGTCTGTGTGTGTGGGAGATAGAGAATGTGTGTGTGAGAGTGTGTGTATGTGTGTGTGAGAGAGAAAAGAGATAGTGGGGAGAGAGATAGAGATGGGAGAGTGAAAGGGGGGAGGGGGAGGGAGTGGAGAGAGAGAGTGTGTGTGTGAGAGAGAGGGGGAGAGAGGGAGGGGAGAGACAGAAAGGAGAGGGGGAGGGGGGGGAAAGGAGGGAGAGGGAGTGTCTGTGTGTGTGAGAGAGAGAGAGAGTGTGTGAGAGAGTGTGGGTGTGAGAGAGAGAGGAGAGAGAAGGGGAGAAAGAGAGAAAGGAAGGAGAGTGGGGAGAGAGATAGAGAGGGGGGAGAGAGTGGAGAGAGAGAGTGTGTGTGTGTGAGAGAGAGAGAGAGGAGAGAGAAGGGGAGAAAGAGAGAAAGGAAAGAGAGTGGGGAGAGAGATAGAGAGGGGAGAGAGAGAGAAAGGAGAGGAGAGAGTGTGTGTGTATGAGAGAGAGAGAAAGGAGAGAGAGTGGGGAGAGAGATAGAGAGGAGACAGAGAGAGGAAGGAGAGAGGGGGAGAAAGAGAGGGGAGAGAGAAAGGAGAGAGGGGGAAGAGAGAGAGTGTGTGTGTATGAGAGAGAGAGAGAGGAGAGAAAGGAGACAGAGGAGTGTATGTGTGTGAGAGAGACAGGGGGAGGGGGAGAGAAAGGAGAGAGAGAGAGGAGATAGAGAGGAGATAGACAGAAAGAGAGGGGAAAGAGAGAGAAAGGAGAGAGAGTAGTGAGAGATAGAGAGGGGAGAGAGTGTGAAAGGAGAGGGGGGAGAGAGAAAGGAGAGAGGGGAGAGTGAGTGTGTGTGTGAGGGGGGAGAGAAAGGAGACAGAGGAGTGTGTGTGTGAGAGAGAGAGAGGGAGGGGGAGAGAAAGGAGAGAGAGAGAGGAGAAAGAGAGGACAGAGAGACAGAGAGAGGGGGGAGGGAGAAAGGAAAGAGAGGGGGGAGAAATATAGAGGGGGGAGAGAGAGGAGAGGGGGAGAGAGAGGAAAGTGTGTGTGTGAGAGAGAGGGGGAAAAGAGAGAGAAAGGAGAAAGAGTGGGAATAGAGATAGAGAGGGAGAGAGAGAGAAAGGAGAGAGGAGGGAGAGGAGGGAGAGAGAGTGTGTCTCTGTGTGTGTGGGAGATAAAGAATGTGTGTGTGAGTGTGTGTGTGTGTGTGTGAAAGGGGGGGCGAAAGAGAGAGAGGAGAGTGGGGAGAGAGATAGAGAGGGGAAAAAGAGAGGAGTGTGTGTTTGAGAGAGAGAGATAGTGGGGAGAGGGATAGAGAGGGAAGAGAGAAAGGAGAGAGAGGGGGAGAGGAGGGAGAGAGAGTGTATTTGTGTGAGAGAGTGTGTGTATGAGAGAGAGAGGAGAGAGGGGGAGAGAGAGAGAAAGAGAGAGGGGGAGAGAGAGGGGGAGAGGAAGGAGAGAGAGTGTGTGTGAGAGAGAGAGTGTGAGAGAGAGAGGAGAGGGAGGAGAGAGAGAGAAAGGAGAGAGTGTGGGGAGAGAGATAGAGAGGGGAGAGAGAGTGAAAGGAGAGGGGGAGAGGGGGAAAGGAGGGAGAGAGTGTGTCTGTGTATGTGTAGAGAGAGAGAGAGGGAGTGTGTGTGAGAGAGAGAGAGAGGAGAGGGAGAGAGAGAGAAAGGAGAGAGAATGGGGAGAGTGATAGAGAGGGGACAGAGAGAGAAAGGAGAGAGGGGGGAAAGAGAGTGGAGAGAGAAAGGAGAGAGGGAGAAGAGAGAGAGAGTGTGTGTATGAGAGAGAGAGGAGAGAGGGGGAGAGAGAAAGGAGAGAGGGGAGAGTGTGTGTGTGAGGGGGGAGAGAAAGGAGAGAAAGGAAAGAGAGGAGAGTGTGTGTGTGAGAGAGACAGAGGGAGGGGGAGAGAAAGGAGAGAGAGAGAGGAGAGAAAGACAGAGAGAGAGGGGAGGAAGCGAGAAAGGAAAGAGGGGGGAGAAATATAGAGGGGGAGAGAGAGGAAAGTGTGTGTGTGAGAGAGAAGGGGAAAAGAGAGAGAAAGGAGAGAGGGGGGAAAGAGAGGGGAGAGAGAAAGGAGAGAGGGAGAAGAGAGAGAGTGTGTGTATGAGAGAGAGAGGGGAGAGGGGAGAGAGAAAGGAGAGAGGGGAGAGTGTGTGTGTGAGGGGGGAGAGAAAGGAGAGAAAGGAGAGAGAGGAGAGTGTGTGTGTGAGAGAGAGAGGGAGGGGGGAGAGAAAGGAGAGAGAGAGGAGAGAGAGACAGAGAGAGGGGAGGGAGCAAGAAAGGAAAGAGGGGGGAGAAATATAGAGGGGGAGAGAGAGGAGGGGGGAGAGGAAAGTGTGTGTGAGAGAGAGGGGGGAAAAGAGAGAGAAAGGAGAGAGAGTGGTGAGAGAGTTAGAGAGGGGAGAGAGTGAAAAGAGAGAGGGGGAGAGAGAAAGGAGAGAGAGGGGGAGAAATATAGAGGGGGAGAGAGAGAAAGGAGGGAGAGTGGGGAGAGAGATAGAGAGGGGACAGAGAAAGAAGGGAGAGAGGGGGAAAGAGAGGAGAGAGAGAAAGGAGAGGGGGGAGAGAGAGTGTGTATAAGAGAGAGAGGAGAGGGGGAGAGAGAGAAAGGAGAGGGGGAGAGAAGGGAAAAGGAGGGAGAGAGAGTGTGTCTGTGTGAGAGAGAGTGTGTATGAGAGAGTGTGTGTGTGAGAGAGAGAGGAGAGAGAAGGGGAGAAAGAGAGAAAGGAAAGAGGGGAGAGAGATAGAGAGGGGGAGAGAGAGAAAGCATAGGGGGAGAGAGAGGCAAGAGAGTCTGTGTATGAGAGAGAGAGGAGAGAGGGAGGAGAGAGAGAGAAAGGAGAGAGAGTGGGGAGAGAGATAGAGAGGGGACAGAGAGAGAAAGGAGAGAGGGGAAGAGAAAGTGTGTGTGTATGAGAGAGAGAGGAGAGAGGGGGAGAGAGAGAAAAGAGAGAGGGGAGAGAGAGTGTTGTGTGAGGGAGGAGAAAAAGGAGAGAGAGGAGAGAGAGGAGAGTGTGTGTGTGAGAGAGAGAGAGAGGGAGAGGAGAGAGAGGGGGGGACAGGGATTGATAAATTGACAGAGTAATTCACTTACTTCAGATTGCTCTATTTCATCTATTTCTTCAACCCGACTGAGATGAGGAGCTCCATATTTGTCACTTAGCTCAGCCAAAGTCTTTGAAACTGCCTCCTTTTCAGCGGCAACCTTTGCCTGGAACAAAAATTCATTCAAAATAATCTCCAGAGGTTGGGGATCATGCAGAATACAATCCAAGTAAAATGGACAAAAATCCTCATCTGCAATGGCATCCCTGGGCTGAGATATCAACTCTTTTTCCATCCTTCTCTTTAAATGAAGAGTGAGAAGGTCATAAAATAGGAGCCTCCAAGCGGAAAGAAAATCATCAGGTCAAGGAGTCAGCATTTTTCTCTCCTAATCCAGGCTGCGTTTGGTGAACCAGCCTGGTTCCTCCCTCCTCACTGGGGCTGTCTTTCTTGGGGGTTAATATATGGGTAAGGGGCACTTTTCTTACCTCCATCTCTGCCTGCCGTTTCTGCTCCTGCAGGAGTTCCTCGGCCCTGTCTCGTTCCATCCTCTCCCGTTCTTCCTGTTCTCGTTCCATCTGGGCCTGCAACCATTTCATGCAATTTAGCAAAGACTCACTCCCTTGAGGTTCCCTTGGTTCAGATAAAAGAGTTTGCATCAGAAGTATACTCCTGTTGCACACCATGGGGGAAAAATGGGTGGAAGGGGGACATACAGTGGTGGGATTCAATCAGTTCGCACCACTTTGGCCGAACCTGTTGTTATATAGATGGCTGGCCCTGTCCCTCCCCTTCCAGAAGTCTCCACGCGCCCAGTTTTGGCTCCCAGGTAAGTGCAGGGAGGCCTACTAGGCTCAAAACAGGGCATAGGGGGGTGCGGCGCGGCACCCTATGGCCCATTTTTTCTCCCAGGGGGCTGCAGGGAGACCTACTAGCCCCCCCCTGCAGCCCGTTTTTCCTCTCAGGGGGGTGCAGGCGCTGCCTGTCAAATCCCCTGGCCATGGCCACCATGGCCACGCCTACCCAGCCCCTCATTAGAGCAGAGAACCGGTTGTTAAATTATTTGAATCCCACCAGTGGGGACATAGACATGCAAAGAGAGATGGGAGATCCGGAATTAAATTCTGAGCGTATCGGAAGAGAGACTTGGTACTCATCCTTCTGGTCATGGCATGGAGGAGGCTTTCCTAAATGTTTATGAAGGACTCATCCTCATGATGTTGCCTTCACCTTATTTCTATTCCAATACAGAAGTGGGTTTGGGTTATTTTTAACCGTTCCAATGTTAAAATTGTGCTTTCCTCATTTTTCTTGACAATCACACTGCCATATATAAATGTTCTGTCTTGTGTCACTAATGATGAGGTCCAAAGGTACATCTGCCCAGCTACATTGGGCTTGTTATAGATATGCTCCCTTTTCTCCAGCTGCTCAGCGTTGTCCATCAAAGCTGTTTGGACTTGGTCTTTAGTAGAGACCAGATTTATTTATTTATTTATTTATTAGATTTTTATACCGCCCCCTCCCCCGAAGGACTCGGGGCGGTGAACAGCCAAAATTAAAAAACATACATTAACATTAAAATACGTTTAAAACAGAATTAAATCCAAAATGGCTCCCCAATTTAAAACGCCTTACCCATGACCCTATAAATAAAACGAATTTAAAATTTAAAATTTCCACATTTAAAAAGGGGGAAGATTTAGGCCAGGCCAGCTTGATAAAATAGAAAAGTCTTCAGCGCGCGGCGGAAGGTGCGCAGATCCGGGATCCTATGTATCTCCGGGGGGAGCTCGTTCCAAATCATAGGTGCCCCCACAGAGAAGGCTCTCCCCCTAGGGGCCGACAGCCGACATTGTTTGGCCGACGGCACCCGGAGGAGCCCCTCTCTATGGGAGCGTACTGGCCGGTGGGAGGCTATTGGTGGTAGCAGGCGGTCCCGTAAATAACCAGGTCCTAAGCCATGGAGATTTGGTGGTGAGAATGCCTGAGTAGATCTTTCTGGCTGGAAAAATAGGACCAACTCTGGTTTGATAAGAGCACTAGTCCTTAGATGTAGGTCTGTGCATATATGGAGGAAAGGAAAAGAGAAAGGGGTGATCTGAGTGCCTCTCCTAGAGCATTCCCATCCCAGAAATTCATCCAGGATGTAAGTAAGGAAAGAGATTCCCCCCACCCCAACAACAACAAAGCCAAAGCTCTTGACTAGAGAATGTGGGACGAAACTGATCAGGTTTGAAAATTAGCAAAAAGATGGCCAGGAGTGTCTCTGGTTGAGATCCATCAATCCGGTCTCAGCACAATGTCTTCTCTTATCTATCTGATGTGCATCTGTAACTTCTTCTCTCTGACCCTCAGTCACTTGAATGCATGGCAGGCAAACAAAATTGAGAAGATATTTTGACGCCAACTCTGGATTCCTCAAAAGTTCAATACCTAGTCGGTGTCAGCTTTGGAAGCCATATTAGGCCGGAAGCTCCCATGCTGCCACCTTCTCATGTGTGGGAAAGTAGGAGGGGGGAATTTAGTAGAGGGTTGTCTGTAGACATAATAGAATTCTTCCTATCAGACAAGGTCAGGGCGATTCGGCATCTGGAGAAGGAGTGGTCGGAGTGCTGAGTCGAGATGGGACAGACGTTGATTGGAGCATGTGATCGACTGAGGAGTGAGGGGATGGTTTTGGGGGTTTTGATTTACTGAGGGAAAACCTGGACCTCTCAGATTTGGGTTTTCCCAGATGTGCTAGTTTACCTATTCTAGTAAATAGAACTATGAAAATGCTTGCTTCAGAGTTTTTACTTGGAGCTGGGGGGTTTTCTGGAACGCTGACAGTCGGGCAATGAAACACTTGCAAGGAAACAACCATGCTCAGAGAGGTCCAAGGACTCCAGAGTTTGTTCTAAGCCGGAACTGGGGTTAGAGAAGAACCTTGGGAAGAAGAGACTGCCTTTTTGTGGGGTTTAGTCCTGTTCCAGAAGAGTGATGGTCTCAAACAACATTCGGTCTAAGTAATGCCAAGACCGACCATCAGCTGAACACACCCAAGCAGAATATTTGTCCAAGATGAAAGTGAATTTTTTTTACCAATGGCTAAGCCCTTTAGTTTAGTCATCTGTTAAAACTTGCCTTCTAATATCCAGTTCCATGGTAAGGAAAACTTTGGTGGATATTGTTTCAACTCCCTAGTGATGTTGGTTGTGAAAGTAAATAAAGCCAGGATATTTTATTTATTTATTATTTATTTATTTCATCAAGCATGTATTTTATGACATACAAGTGTAAACATAATTATAAATACATAAAAAGGATACAAATAAAAGAAAACATTCGGACAGGGACGGTAGGCACGCTGGTGCGCTTATGCACACCCCATACAGACCTCTTAGGAATGGGGTGAGGTCTACAGTAGACAGTCTAAGGTTAAAGTTTTGGGGATTTGGGGAAGAAACCACAGAGTCAGGTAGTGCTTTCCAGGCGTTGACCACTCTGTTACTGAAGTTGTATTTTCTGCAGTCTAGTTTGGATTGATTTACCATGAGTTTGTATCTATTGTGTACTCTTGTATGATTTTGGTTGAAGCTGAAGTATTCATTGGCTGGTAGGACATTGTACCAAATGATTTTATGTATTATGCTTAGGTCAGATCGAAGACGGCGAAGTTCTAAGCTGTCTAAACCCAAAATTTCAAGTCTGGTGGCATAAGATATTTTGTTGCGAGCAGAGGACTCCTCCTCTTGTGAAATAACTGTGGACTCATTAGATTGTATTAATGCCCAATATGCATGTGGGTTCCAGAAAGATGACAGATGAATTGGTCTGGCAAAAGTTTTGTATGCCCTAGTTTGCAGTTCAATATTACCGGAGAAAAACTATGCGAGATTAGGTTAACAACTCTTAATGCTTTTTTAGCAAAGCTGTTTCAGTGAGCTCTGGCACTTAGATCATTTGAGATGAGTATTCCAAGGTCTTTGACAGAGTGAGGGTCATCTGTTAGGCCGTATCCATCCAGCTTTATTTTTGCCAATGTATAAGACAGAGCATTTGTTGGTTGAGATTTGGAGTTGCCAATTATTTGACAGATAGTTGAGGTCTTTTTGTAAAGTAGCAGCATTGTCAGTGATGTTGAATAGTTTCACATCATCCGCCAAGAGAACGTAGTTGCTTATAATATGATTGCAAAAGTAATTTATATAAAGTATAAAGAGTGTGGAGTCCTAAAACGCTGCCTTGGGGGACACCGCTTGTTAAGTTGGGTGAATGAGGACACAGCAAGCCAGGCAGTGAGTGACAACAGCTCTGTTTATTAGGGTGAGAACCCAGCGACTGACCTAGGGAAACAGCTCCCCTTATATACCTTGCAGCTGTGGTGGTCAGCCAATCAGCTGAGGGTCAGTTAATTCAAACTTCCCGCCAAACAAACCTATTTACATAACACTCCTCCCCTCCCAGAAGTCACTTTGGGTTTTATTTGCATACAAAGTCTCTCAGGTGACCAGGGCGTGTACGTAGCCTGGTCGACCTGCACAGTTCAGTCGGAGGGGCGGCATCGAGCAGGTCGGAGGGACTCCCTGTTTCTCCCTGCTCCACCAATGGAACCTCCGAGATCTCTTCGTGGGCAGCGACTTCTCCGGCTGGCGGGAACTCCTCGCTGGGGCAGCTCCGGATGCCAGGATCGTCAGCTAAGTCCTCCGCTGCACTTGGGCTTGACTTAGTTTGTTGTTCTGGCTGGTAGTCAGGGAACGGTTCATTAAAGTTTTCCTCGGCGTCTGTTGCGATTTGCCTTCTCAGTTGGTCTATGTGCCTGTGCCAAACTCTCCCGTCCCCCATGTCTACCCTGTAGGATTTGGGCCCCGTGATCTCCATGATTGTCCCTGCTTCCCAGAGTGGGCCCTTCCCGTAGTTTCTGGCGTGGACTGGAGTCCCTATGGTGAACTCCCTGAGTTTCCTCTCCCCCCCTTTGAAAACCTCGGGGGAATAATTGGGATTTAGCCGATCCAGTACCCCTCGGAGCTTCCTCCCCATGAGTAGTTCTGCCGGGCTTCGGCCTGTAGCTGTACAAGGCATGGAGTGCTGGGCTGTTAGGAACCGATCTATTCTTTCCTGCCAGTCCCTGGGGCCTAGGCGTGAGAGGGCCTCTTTGGCCATTCTTACGAATCTCTCAACCTGTCCATTACTAGCCGGATGGAATGGGGCTGAGAGGATGTGTCTGACCCCCAACTCCGCTAAATACCCTTCGAACTATGTGGCTGTGAATTGGGGCCCATTGTCTGACACTAAGATGTCCAGTAACCCATGGGTAGCGAATAACTGCCTCAGCTCCCTAATAACCGCGTCGGTGGTAGTGGCCTTCATGAGCTTAATTTCCAGCCATTTGGAAAAGGCATCTACTATGACCATGAAGGTCTGCCCGTAAAACGGCCCCGCGAAATCTATGTGGATCCTGGACCAGGGCCCCTTGGGTCTTTCCCACTCCCTCACCGGTGCTGTTGGTGGATTTGGCCTAGACTCTTGGCAGGGCTGGCATCTCCCCACCCACTCGGTAATGTCTGCATCCATGTAGGGCCACCAGAAGTAGCTCCTGGCTAGTCCCTTCATCCGTACAATCCCAGGGTGCCCCTCATGCAACAGTGTTAATACTTTTTTCCTTAGGCACAAGGGAACAATAACCCATTTGCCCCATAGCAAGCACCCCCCTTGCATTGTTAGTTCGTCCCGTTTGCTTGCGTACTGTTTGAATTCCCCACTCCCAATCTTTTCCGGCCACCCCCTTGTCACCCAACTTGCGACTGTCTGGATCACGTGGTCTTTGTTGGAGGCTCTGGCTACATCTGCTGATGTGACGGGTCCCGAGTTCAAAACGTCTATCAGCAGGATGGGGATGCCGGGTGTGGGGTCGTCCAGCTTGTCTGGTAGTGGGCAATGGCTGAGTGCGTCGGCATTTCCCATGTCCGCCCCTGGTCGATGTACCAGGCGATAGGAGTAGGCTGCGAGGAAGATGGCCCAGCGTGTCATCCTGGGCGATAGGGCTGCCGGTGTTGGTCGGTCTCCCGCGAGGAGACCCAGGGGTGGGCAATGGTCGGTAATCAGGTCGAAGTCCCTCCCGAACAGGTACTCGTGGAACTTTTTTACTCCCGAGACGGCGGCGAGGGCCTCTTTGTCAAGCTGACTGTAATTCCTCTCGGTGCTTGACAGAGTTCAGGAGTAGTAGGCAATGGGCGCCACTAGGCCATTTGGGAGTCTAATTGTACATTTATAATCGGCCCATATGCGCACTGACCCATCTGGTTTCACGGGTGTCACAATTGGGGTCTCCCATTTGGCGGTGGTCGACTGGCACAAGCACCCCTTGCTTTATTAGCTTGTCCAGCTCAATGTCTATCTTGGGCTTTAGGGCGAATGGCACCCTCCTAGGCTTTAAATGGATTGGGGCAACTTTGGGGTCGAGGTTGAACGAAATAGGGGTCCCCACATACTTGCCAACCGTTTCGTCGAACACGTCCTGGAACTCCTGCATCAGGTTGTCCCTCAGGGTGCTCTGGATGTTCCTCACTCCGGTGAATCCCATGCCCAGGGCTCGAAACCAGTCCATGCCCAAGAGGCTTGGGAGCTTGCCGCTGATGATGGTGAGAGGGAGTCTCTCGCTGAATTCACCATATCGTACCTGGAACTCGCCTATTCCTTCACTGGGATGCGGTTCCCTTGGTAATCTTTAAGCCGGCGTCGCTGTGGTTGGAGCTGCCGCTTGTGTGCGCTGGGGATGGCTTTCTTGAGGTTGGCCCACGACATGATGGATATGGGGGATCCCGTGTCGATCTCCATCTGGCACTCACGACCCTCGATCTCGACCGCGGTGTAGGTCTTCTCATTGGGGGATGTGCAAGTCTGGCCGATGCGGATGGTGTAGGCTTCTATGTCTTCAATTTTCACGCCCTTCCGGCTTCCGCCATCTTTATTGGGCCTCTGGCATGGCGCCATCTCGAATTGGCTGGTTTGGCCATGTGGTTTGTGGCCCTTTGCTTGCTTGGCTCTGCAGACTCGAGCGATGTGCCCCTTTTTCTCGCAAAACCGGCAGATCGCATCCAGGAACTTGCAGTTGTGTTGGGGGTGGGGGCCTCCGCAGCTGGTGCAGTCATCTCTGGGTCCTCATCGATCCGGCCTGGACTGCTCTGTGCAGTAGACTTCCTCCTCGGACTCCCCTTCGCTCTCGGTGCTCACAGCTTCACAGTGCACGGTCGTCGACCTCTGCGTTGTCCGGCCATGGATGGTCCCTTGCAGTCTCTCGGCGGCCTTTACGGATGACTCTTGTGCTCTTGCTTCATCTAGGGCGATGTGCAGGGTCAGGTTCGATCTCGCAAGTAGCCTCCGTTGTAGCTGGACGTTTCTCACTCCGCGGATTAGTTGCTCTAGGAGCATATCATCTAGGTCTCGGTACTCGCACTGGTTTGAGGCCTTACGCAGGGCAGCGAAGTACTTGCTGATCGACTCGCTGTCCTGCTGCAGCCTTTGCCGGAACTCGTACCACTGGACGTACTTGGAAGGCGTTGGGGCATAGTGGTCTTTCAGCAGGGTCTGCAGCGTTGACCATGATATGGTGTGGACCGAGTTCGGCTCTGCCAGGGCTTCGGCTGTGTCAAACACTCGTGGCCCGCAGTGGCTCAGGAACAGAGCCTTCTTCCTCACGTCCGGTAGTCCTTGCAGGTCGTTGGCCACCATGAAGCACTCGAACCGGGACATGTAGGACCCCCACTTCTCCTCCTTGGGGTTGAAAGGCGCTGGCGGGGTGTAGGCCGAGATCGTTCGCAATTCTCCTGTGCTCCGCTCCGCTTGCAGGACAATTTTTTTCTAAAGCCAAATTGCTTGTTAGAGAGTAGGTTGTTAGTCTCTAAGTAGAAGATAATGGATTGGTTTATGATTGATTCCATGACTTTGCAGGTGATACAACATAATGAGATTGGTCTGTAATTATCAACTAGGCTGGGGTCACCCTTTTTGAAGATAGGGATGACTGTGGCTAGTGACCTTAAGTTAGGTAAGGAGCTGGTTCTGAAAGATATTTCGTAGATTATGCTAAGTGGTTCTGCTATGGTGGTTGAGAGCTTCTTTAGGAAGTAGGCATATAATCCATCAGGGCCAATCGATAGAGATGGTTTTAGGTTGCATAGTGCCTTTTCAACGGCATCTTCTGTGAAATCGACCTGTAGTAGATCGTTGTGAGTAGATGTGGTACAATTGGGAAAGGAGGGGCATGAGCCATTGTTGTTTACAAAGACTGAACTGAAGAATGTGTTGAAGAGGTTGGCCTTAATGGTTTCATCATTACAGTCTTTTCCGTTTGGTCCTTTTAGTGGTGCGATGGATCTTGAGTCTTTAAGTTTGTTGTTTACGAAATTGTAGAAGGCCCGGGTGGATTTAGTTCGTATTAGCTTTTCCTCTTGTTTGTTTGTTTGTTTGTTTGTTTGTTTTATTTAATTTATATACCGCCCTTCTCCCGAAGGACTCAGGGCGGTGAACAGCCAGGATCAAATACATAAATATAAAAGTTAAAAATAATTTAAAACCAGATTAAATACTTTGGCTCACAATTAAAACATCCCATTAAAATCCAATTTAAAATTTAGGCTAGCCCGGCTTGCTGGAATAACAAAGTCTTCAGGGCATGGCGGAAGGTGTGCAAGTCCGGGATCCTCCGTACCTCCGGGGGCAGCTCGTTCCAGAGGGCAGGAGCCCCCACTGAGAAGGCTCTCCCCCGGGGGGTCACCAGTCGACATTGTCTGAACGATGGCGCCCCGAGGAGCCCCGCCCTGTGGGAACGTACTGGCTGGTGGGAGGCTGTCAGTAGCAGAAGGCGGTCCCGTAAGTACCCAGGTCCTAAGCCATGGAGCACTTTAAAGATGTTAATCAACACCTTGAATCGCACCTGGAAGACCACTGGGAGCCAGTGCAGAACGCGCAGGAGAAGTGTTACATGGGAGCGCCCTGCCGCTCCCATAATCACCCGCGTGGCTGCATTTTGGACCAGCTGGAGCCTCCGGATGCTCTTCAAGGGGAGCCCCATGTAGAGAGCATTGCAGTAGTCCAGTCGGGAAGTGGCGAGGGCATGAGTGACCGTGCGCAGGGAGTCCCGATCCAGAACTGGCAGATCAGGCGAACCTGATAAAAAGCCCCCCCTGGCCACGGCCGTCATATGCTCTTCTAAAGACAGCCGCGCGTCCAGGAGAACATCCAAGTTGCGAGCCCTCTCCGTGGAGGCCAATGACTCGCCCCCAATAGCCAGCGATGGCACCAGCTGGCTATATCAGGACGCCGGGAGCCACAGCCACTCAGTCTTGGAGGTTTGCTGTGATAACTGATGCATTATCTGTCAGCATATGGTTTTGTAGCGACTTTTGAAATTAGTATGTAGCCAGTTTTGTTTTTGCGCCGAAGAGATTTTTTTTTTGGTCTGAAGCTTCCTTATTGTTATGGGTAATTTATTTTTCCTGGTTTTGGGAGTTATTAGTGGTACACATAGTTTGATGATTCTTTTGACTTCTTGCAAAAAAATGTTATAATGGTCTTCGGCAATGATGCAGCCAGTGAATAGAGTTTGCCAATCAAGAGCTGAAAGGTCATCAGTTATGAGATCATAGTTGACTTTTCTAAAGTTATACTTTGGGATTCTGTCATTATGATTGTCTATGTGAGGACGTAAGTTGAGATAAAAGTCTATCATGCTATGGTCACTGTTGGAAAAGGGTTCTTTTATTTGTAGTCCATAAATTGAATTTAAACTGTTGCAGAAGATGAGACCAAAGCAGTTGTTGAATATAGTATTATTAGTTACTAGTTGATCTAGTCCCAGATTAGTTACAGCATTGTACAGGGTTACATGTATGGGTTCAGTTGTACATTTGTTTAGGGTCCAATTAATAAGAGGTAGATTTAGGTCACCAAGAAAGATAAGAAGGTGTGGGCATGAGGTTGCCCATGTTAGTAGTGATGTTAGTTTGTTTGCATGTACAAGGTCGTAATCAGGGGCTCTGTAACAGAGTATGAAGCGAATTGTAGTGTTTAGGGAAAGATCGCATACGATGGTTTCAGGAAGAGCAAGCTCCTGTGTAAGTTGAATATTTTTTAGATTTAGGGATTTTTTATAGAAGATAGCAACACCACCTCCTCTGCGGATTTCACAGTCGGACCTGTACACGTGATACTCTCTTACTGTGGTAATGGAGTCTGGTAGTGATGAATTTAGCCACATCTCGCATACAAATATGATGTTGAATAAAATCGTATTTAGTAGAAGGAGGAACTCTGGTATTTTGTTTAAGAGGCTTTATGAATTAAGTAGTTTGCATTTAAGGTCTGTGGCGGTGGATTTTGAGGAAGTTTGGGGCGTGCATGCCTAGCGTTGGTTGTTGGGGTGGTGGTTATTGGGGTACGGACCATTGTTCTTACTTTTAATACAGTCAGCATGGTAATCAATGAATCAATCGACATGGTAATCAATCTAAACCGTTTCTCTCCAGTTTTGGTGTATTTTGAGTTCAGTATTTTGATTGATATATCCACCAATCGCTTTCCTAAATGTTCCTTAATCTGTCTCAGAATAGGGTGCTTTACTACCAAAAAATAAATAAAAAATGATATGCTTTTCTGCCCCCTCAAAAAATTGAAGGAGGAAAGTATTTTAATTTGGCTAGGAACAATAAACCTGTTTTAAATAACATCACTAATTTGTAAGAAATAGGTTTCTCTGCTAAATTAATACAGGTATACCTGGACTTAATAACAACGTTTATATTTTACATCTACAAACCAGCATTGGGAGTCTAATTTGCCTTGAGATATGAAATATGGAATTGATGCACTTTAAGAAGATGGTTATAATTTCTATATAAATTGAAAATAAATAATAATTATTAATTATTAATTGAGAGGTTGAAGATGGTATTACTATGTATGTTCAAGAAGATCATTGACATTAGAACGGAACATTGAAATATTAAATAACTACTTTAAAATAATCAAGTACATTAATATTAGGATGATATAAGTTTGATTAATGTAATAATTGACTCTTGTTATTTGTATTAATATGAACTATCATACCCAGAGGCCACACTGTTCATGTATTGATGTTGATATGTTTAAAAATAAAAACCCAATAAACCTTAAAAAAAAGAAGAAGATGGTTCGGTGAATGTTGCAAAGTCAATATTGCAAAATAAAATATTTTAAATCAGGGAACACACATTTACCCACAGTCTAAAACATACAACTGGAAGGCTTAAACAGCAATTATAACACAAATATGTACTTTTTTTAAAAAAAAGAAAGGTGTCCTACCTGTCTCTCTACTTCCAGCTTTTGCTGAATCAAAAGTTCTTCTTCTTTCATTTTTTCTAGCATTTCCACTTCCTTTTTAGCTTCCTCCCGCTCTCGCTCCAGTTCTTCCCTGTCCAATTTCCTCTAAGAGTGCAATAAAACAAACATTTGACAGCTCCCACAACTGAAGTGCCTTTTAGAAAATTGGGTTTTGTGGGTGGAAGTAGAGAGAACTCAAGGCCAGTCCTGCATACCAAGAGAGTGAAGAACAATGGAAGAAGAGGAGCAGACAAGCCTTTCACTTTAGTTTCTAAGTGCCACTGGTTTTCCAAAAACAGACCACATATATGGCAAAAGTAGGGATCCCATCAGTCCTTCAAAAGCAGTTTGAAGGCAGTCTCCAATCCCCTTGGACTTTTTTCTCTATTTCTGCCACCTTCAAAACACTGAGACTAAGAAGCGAAGAACATTATTTAAATGTTGGCTGTGCCTGGAGCCTGAGTAGCAAAACCCCCTTTTCTTCACTTCATGTGAGACTGAAATAAAATGTGTTAAGCCCCTCATCTCATCTACAATGTGTTTAAAGTATGGGAAGGAAGGAAGGAAGGAAAAGGAAGGAAAGAAGGGAGGCAGGGAGGAAGGAAGGGAGGGAGGAAGTAGAAAGAAGAGGGAAGGGAAATACAGGAAAAAGGAAAAAAGATGGAAGGAAAAGATGAAGAGAAGGGAAAGGAAAGGAAAGGGGAAATAAAGGAAGAAGGAAAGGAGGAAGGAAAAGATGAAAGGAAGGGAAGGATGAAATAAAGAACTATGAAAGAAGGAAGGAGAAGATGAAGGGAAGGGAAGGGAAAGGAAAGGAGGGCAGGGAAGGGAAGAGGGAAGGGAAGGGGACAAAGTTCTATGAGGGACAGCTGAAATGCTATCATACTACCCTGTTTTCCCGAAAATAAGCCCTCCCCAAAAATATTTAAATGCAGAGCTGGAAATCAGGTAAGACAGCAAGAGGAGCCCCATCTTGCTCCACGCACCCCAAAATAATAAGACCTCCCCAAAAATACGGCCAAGAGCTTATTTCGGGGTTCAAAAAAGTATAAGACAGGGTCTTATTTTCAGGGAAACACGGTATATTTCCCCTTGAAAGATCTCAAGCCCAGGAGCTCTCTGGCCTTGTGAAGCAGGAGCTCCTGCTAGTGGGAAAACAAAAACCAAGAACAAAAACTATGTTTAGTACTTGAAAGAACAAGAAATACAGAGTCAGTTCTCAAAAACTGCCCACTCTCTGAAATTGCAGAAATCCTGAGGTGCCTTTAAAATTGTACAGAATCCCAAACAGGAGATTAGAAGCCAAAACCTCACCTGTAGTTCTTCAATCATGTTCTTCTTGTATTTGTAAATCCAATGGGCCAGGTACAAGATAGGATCTGATGGACGATGTTCCGCAATTTCAGCAAGGCCTTCTGCTAAACAAGTGCCCAGGCTTTTTCTGAGGTAGGCACTCTCCATTGCTAGTTCCCAAATATCTCTAGATTAGAGAGATCTATTAAAAAAACAAGTTGATTAATAAATTAATGTGTACATGCTTTTGTTTCCATTACCAATTATTATAAGTTGTTTCGTTGAGTCTCTGATCAAAACACCATGGAGGAGGAGGAGGAGGAGGAGGAGGAAGAAGAAGAAGGGGAGGAGAAAGAGAAAGAAGAGGAAGAGGAAAAGGAGGAGAAGAAGCAGAAGCAGAAGTTATAATAAAAAAAGATTACTTTGAAATGAAGCCAAGATAGTTTTACTGTTTCAGAAATCAGTATTGGAGAACTGGCCTACAGTTGGGAATCACTAATAGAATCTGGAATCCTGTTCAAACAGAAAACAAGCTAACTGCTACTTGAGCTCTGCTTAAGAGCATAGATAGGATACACCTCCAAAACTAGATCCACATTAGTTTGGAAAAGGAACTTTATCAATTTGAAACAAATCACAGAACATGTTCTTCTTGCTACTCGCTTCCATGTCTTGGGAGAAGCTTTGTGGATAGCTAAGGATGAGGATGTTTCTCTTGCAACTCTTAGCAACTCTTGCAAGATCTTAGCAACTCAGCAATACTGCAACTCCCTAGACTCATTATATCTGATTTTGACCACTTTTTATGCCTCGTGCCGGCAAGGGGGGGGGGTTATATGTATTTATTTATTTATTGGTTCGATTTATATGCCGCCCTTCTCCGGAGACTCAGGGCGGCTTACAATGTGTTAAGCAATAGCCTTCATACTTTTATATATACCTGCTTAGTAGGGCTTTCGCCCCCACCCCCCAAGCGGTGTTCTTTTTTATACAAAGTCAGCTTATTGCCCCCACAATCCGGGTCCTCATTTTACCTACCTCAAAAGGATGGAAGGATGAGTCAACCTTGAGCCTGGTGAGATTTGAATTCGCAGTAATTGCAGGCAGCTGGCAGCTAAGTGCTATTTAACAGCGCTTTAGTCCGCTGCTCCGCCAAGGCTCCTATGTATGTGTTTATATTACATTTATGCTATATTAATCTCAAAAAGGGACACAGTGGCTTAGTGGCTAAGACACTGAGCTTGTTGATCGAAAGGTCGGCAGTTCAGTGGTTCAAATCCCTACTGTCACATAATGGGGTGAGCTCCCATTACTTGTCCTAGCTTCTGCCAACCTAGCAGTTCGAAAACATGTAAAAAATTCAAGTAGAAAAATAGGGACCACCTTTGGTGGGAAGGTAACAGCGTTCCATGTACCTTTGGCGTTTAGTCATGCCGGCCACATGACCACGGAGATGTCTTTGAACAGCACTGGCTCTTCGGCTTTGAAACGGAGATGAGCCCTGCCCCCTAGAGTCAGGAACGACTAGCACATATGTGCGAGGGAAACCTTTACTTTATATTAATCTCAAATTGGATCTTTGTACAGATCGAGGGGTAGTGTTGTTTTTAAAGGCTACTTGTGATGAAAAGAAAAATTGCCAGCTTCTTTTATGGATAATGATGATGTTAGCAATATTCTTTGTTTATCAGATTATGAGGTTGTCTTTCCACACCACCTACTCCTTTCCCTGAGATCTCTGTGGGGCATGCCCTGATGATCCTAGAGGTTCTTGGTTGGCAGAAGGTAAAAGGTCTGGAAGCCCCAGTGGAACAGACCAGATGGGTATTTTTCCTGGCATCTGAAGATTTTACTTATTTATTTATTATTTAATTTGTCAAACATGTACTAGATAACAGGTATAGGTATAAACATGGACATGAACAAGGAATGAGTACAAGTAAATGGGGACAGTAGGACAGGGACAGTAGGCATGATGATGCCCTTATGCACACTCCCTAATTAGATCGCCTAATTAATTAATTAATTAATTAATTAATTATATTTTCGTCAAGCATGTATTTTATGACAGATACAAGTGTAAACATAATTATAAATACATGAAAAGGATACGAATAAAAGAAAACATTAGGGACGGTAGGCACGCTGGTGCGCTTATGCACGCCTCTTAATTAGATCTCCTAATTCACCAGGCTTTGATAGGAGGGCCTTTTAGAAAGGGAACTCCCTTGAAAAACGGGTGATCTCGCCTTCCGCATAGTAGCCTTATCTGAGTTCCCAGGAAAAAGTAGATTTATTTTTTTTTAAATGCAACTTATGGTTGCGATGTTCAGCAAGAAACAAGCATTACACCGCGGAAAACAACGAATTGCATTTAAGCTTCTTGTTTGGAAGCTATTTTTTTCTCCATTCTTTGCAGCGCTTTTATGCCGGAGTTTTTAAGGCACGACTTTTGTTTTTCTTTGTTCAGTTTCGTAAGCAAAACTATATCTCTTTCTCTCTTTCTTTTCCTCAATGGACTCAGCAGCCAATGAGATTTTCCCTCCACCCCGGATTCACGCAACAGAAGACTCCGCAGAGTCACGGGTCGGATCCCAACAAGGTGTTCGGTTGCCAGGCGACGAAGGAACGCCAAGATCGCGCGCAAGGAGCGAAAAAACCCCTCCAGGTGGAGATTGCAATACGGTTAAAGGTATAAACGAGGGTTGCAAGGAAGGCAGGTTTCATTCCCAGTCTGATCTTTTTCAGACGTTGCAGAAAGCGAGCAAAGGGTTGAACCGAGCGGAGTACGAGTTTCTTTTCTGCTCGGAGGAATGAGAGCGTACAGGATGCAAATTTTTAAATCTTGAGTAGGTTCGTTCCTTCCGAATGAATTCTGAGTTCTAAAAGGTTCCGAAAAGGAGAATATTCATTTGGGTGTTAGATTCCTGTGATCAAAAAGCTGACCTGGTATTTTTCATCATTGTTATATGGCACCCTGAGAAGTTTGGGAGGTCTTTTTTTTTTCTTGCTGAGAAATTTTATCTGGGTTGCAAATATATTTCTAAATTATAGTGTGTCCGGAAAGGCTACATGCCCTTTCATAGTTCCTTTCCAACAAAAGATGATGATTGATTGATGATGATGATGATGATGATGATGATGATGATGATATATCCATTCAGTTGTGTCCAACTCAACAATACTATGGGCCAGCTGCCCATATTAAAAAAATGACATTATGCATTACAGCAATAACAAAAGCCAGCAAAAATTACGAATTGAATAGATAGCATATGAAATAAAACAGCAACAAAGCAGCTATCAATATTACAGTTCATTGTATTTGCAGTCAAATCCTCTTGTTTTCTTTTTTACCTTTTTTTTTGCAAGATTAATGGATTTCTTTGTCCATCACTCTGGGTGACATGATAGCAGTGTTCCAATATTTGAGGGGCTGCCTTAAAGAAGAGTGGGTCAGCCTATTTTCCAAAGCACCTGAAGGCAAGACAAGAAACAATGGATGGAAACTAATCAAGGAGAGAAGCAACCTGGAATTAAGGAGAAACTTCCTGACAGTGAGAACAATTAACTAATGGAATGGCTTGCCTTCAGAAGTTGTGGGTTCTCCAATACTGGAGGTTTTAAGAAGAGATGGACACCCATTTGTTCAGAATTGTATAGGGGTTGGACTAGAAGACCTCCAATGTCCCTTCCAATTCTGTTATTCTTCTAGTAAATTTTGATCCTTCTATTAACTGAGCATAGGTCTATTAGTTTAGATGATGCTTATTATTTATGAGAGGTACAAAAAGAAATACTATTTTTTGAAAACAGTATCTAGCATAACGTCTTCTCTGTAAGAACAAGTAAAGACATTTAATTAGGACCTAGATTCATTCTAAGGGCTGCCCTGCTGCAATTTATTTTGTTTGTTTTATTTTGTTTCCTGTAAACAGAGAACTTGGTACAAGTTCATCCAGTCCCTTGAATCAATGCAAAGTGAAAGGCAAATGATGAGAATGGATGCCAAATATTTCAAGGAAAACCTTGGAATGTGTTTGGCTGAAGGACTTGCAGAGGTAGCAGATTGCCGGCCAACAGACCCCATCTGTTTCCTGGCCTCCTGGATTTACAACTATAATGAAAATAGAAAGAAAGAAGAAAAGGTGATACATTAAAAAAAAACAAAACAACCAAAGTTGAAGAAAGCTTGTCTCAGCAATGATTGAATCAAATTGTATTTCCTCCCAATTTTCCTATCCCTTCTAGAAAAAGTCCGAAAAGGACCACCTAGAACTTCATTATGAAGAACTTCTGGCAGAATTGGAGAGTACAGAAAAGCGGAAGGCAGAAGAACTTCTGATGGCTCAAAAATTTGAAGAGCAGCAGAAGGTCTGGGTCTCTTAATTTTACACTAGAGTACACTAAAGTACAATGGGCCATATTTGGCTCATTGATATAATGAGAAAAATTGTTGGAGCAGTTGTAAAAAAATGCATATTAAAAAAAGTGTCTGTTCCTAGAGTGCGAATGGATGGATGGCAGATGGATGGATGCTAAAATGGTTAGATGGCTAGATGGTTGGTAGCTGAAGTAAACTGAATGCAGTTTTATTCTATAAAGGATAAAGAGCAAACAGAAGATACTCAGAGTTTCCAAGAGCAAACAGAAGATACTCCTGAAAAATTAATGGAAATAGGTGGAGCATCACACCAACCTTTGAGAGAAGAGGTGGCTGATAAGAAGGCAGATGAAGTGAGTACCTACTTTAACAAATGCACTTGACATACTATTATTAGCAGCAAAACCAGGGCTTACTTTGCATTAAAATGATTTTTACCTACTGGAAGTCACCCCAGACTCGTGATGGCGAACCTACAGCATGCATGCCAAAGGTGGCACGCAGCACCCTCTCTGTGGGCACGTGAGCCATTGCCCCAGTTCAGCTCCGCCATGCATGCACAGGGCTGCATGCACAGGGGCCATGCGCGCATTGCATTTTGGGGTTCGGGGACACGTGCGTGCATTTGCACGCACACTTTGGGCACTCGGTCCGAAAAAGGTTAACCATCACTGCCCCAGACCCTTTATTTTGAGGTTCTTCACATGTTCAGAGAACTGGAAGAAGTTAAGGACACCAGATAAGATAACATGGCGCATTTCATTCAGGAAGATCATAGTTGCTTCTTTGCCTTGGATAAATCCATTCAGGTCTAAAAATCTGTACAGAATCTGCAACTTAGTTTTTGTGCAAGCTTAGTTCTTGTTCTTATTTTGAAGAATTGAAATCAGTCTTGTTTAAGACTAGGGTGATGGAATATCTAGCAGTCTCTGAGAACATGAAGGACTATTACAGATAATATTTATTTTTCAAAGTAGGAAAAAAGCATGAGAAAGAGACTCATAGCAATCCTGCCTTGATTATACGGAGTGTCAGTTGAGCTGGACAATTGCTTTGGAGGCTTTCTAGATTGTTGTGAATTCCTTCAAGGCTGTCAGACAGGAAACAAAAACCACTTGGATTTCTGGAATGATATTTTTTCCTAGTAAGGTAATATAAGAGAATCTTGAAAATCTAGTGTCAACTTGTGAAGCATTCCTGACCTGCTCTCGAGTTGCCATAGGCAGGGGGATGGGGAACTGAGCCTCGTAGCTGCAGCGAGGGGATCGCAGTTCAGTCAAAACAAAAGCACTTTCCAGCCATCTCCATGACAAGGCCATCTTCACTGTGGATACCCACAGTGGCCAGAGGGAGGGACTCTACAACCTGAGAAATTGCTTCATTGGGGAATGTGACTATGACACACCTTGGGGGGAGGGGGAAACAGGGTCAGAGCCAGGGCATGAATTAAGTGAGGTCAGAGTTGGCTTCACTTGGAATGTGCCGACATGAAACTCCTAATAAATAAGTGGATTTTTTTAATTTTGGCTTAATTAGGGAATCCCTTAATTAGGAAATCAGTCGGAATCCTGACACCTAGGTTAATATTGGGTTTTAAAAAGGGATTTTAATAATGTACTCATGTAGATGAAATTAATTTTCAATCATAGATGACAACCGAAGAAAAGATTGAACACATGCCAGAAGAATCTGAAATGCAAGAGACGTTAGAAAACAGAGTGGATCAAGATTACTTAAATGTTGTGATAAATGAGTTGGATGGACAACTACGCCATGTAAGTCCTAGTTTAAAGCTCCGGGAAGCTTTGTTGGAAACTGCTGCAGATGAAGATTTAAGTCCCAAAGTCTTGAATGACAAAGGTGAAGACCAATTGGAACAAGACATAGCAACTGAGAAGGAAAATGATGTACAAGCTGAAGGTGACACTCAGGCTGAGAAAGACAGATCTACTCAGGATGGGAATTCGGAGTAATTCCACAATTCATGTATACTTGGAAGAAGATCCTGCTGTCTTCAAAAAGCTTTGTTTAAGAAAGGATGAAAATCTTGTGTGTGTGATAGTGACACTTTTCCAGCATAGTTGCACTGGGATGTTATATGGATAAGACTGATCATCAGATGGTAAGATGTCTTGGGAAAGTACGTGTACGACGTGCCTCTTCAAATCCTGCTGTGTTCTTGAAGCTTTTGTTTTTATGCTTTTATCTGTTGGAGTGAATGGAAGGAATGGTGTCTATCTACAACTGGAAATCAGTTATACAATTGATTGCAAACAAATAAGCAGTAAGATTCTTGCACAATCACACTTATGGGTGATTTGGGAATGAATTATTCTAACCGCCATGATGGACATAGTTGACACAAGACATTTTGTATGCATATAGAACAGTGGTGAAATGTAAAATTTGTTACTACAGGTTCTGTGGGCGTGGCTTGGTGGGGGAGGGGTAATGTGACTGGGTGGGCGTGGCCAATTTTTTAAATATATTTTAAAAAATCCTTTTAAAAGCCTCTGACGATCCCAGCTGAGCTGCACGATCATCAGAGGCTTTTTTTTTACTTTTAAAAGCATTTTTTCACCCAAAGAGGCTCAGCTGGGCATGGGGGGGGCAGGGATTTTTGCTACCGGTTCTCCGAACCACCTGCCGCCATCGCTACCGGATTAGGTGATCCGATCCGAATCGGGAGCATTTCATCCCTGGTATAGAACCATCCACAATGTTATAGATGCGTGACACTGATTTGGAGACACATTATATCAGCTTGTGGCTCTGTATATGAGGTGTATGTATATTCTAAACAGAGGCCACATTCAGAGGTACAGTGCATATAAAGTGTCTCCAAAACAGTATTAACGTCTATCTATATACGTGTGTGTGTGTGTAAAATTAGATATGGTACAAATCTAAGACTTACATTCACACAAAATGCTGAGTTTTTTCTGTGATTAGGTGGCTATGTTTGAACATAGTCCACTTCATTATGGTTTAGTGCAACCCAGAAAGTGAATTAATTCCTAAACCAGGATAAGGGTGTTATATGAATGTAGCAACACCCTTTCTAAAAAAAAAAATGTTGCCAGGTAAAGTATTCAGTAGCAGACTTATTCAAACTTCCAAGCCAATTGTCATTAAAAGTAGTAGCCCTGTGCCATCATTATTTGAAGGAATATTGCAGATAATTACTTTTTTAAAATAGTAAATTTTTGGAGGTCAAAAAATTATTCTTAAATATACAGAAATTCTTTTTTAGACTGATGCTGTTGTATTTAGAAATAAGACATTGTAATGAACTTTTGATTATTCTAATGGATCAGCAGTGTTTGAAAAGTAGCTCAGCTTCCCCCTCTGTTATATCACTTTGATTATGATTATGTGTATAAAGCAGTGGTGGGTTCCTCCCAGTTCGGCCCAGTTCTCCCGAGCCGGTAGCAGTGACGATATGATATCACCGAACCGGTTCTGCCCCCCCGCGCCCCCCCCACCCCCGCGTTATTCTTACCTTAATATTCTTCCAATAATACATTTTAGCATATTCCAAAAACATATACTTGATTGAAGTCATACTGTATTCTCATTGAGAATATCAACAGTAACTTATATCTTCAGGGGGAGAGCCTTCTCTGTGGGGGCACCTATTGTCTGGAACGAGCTCCCTCCGGAGATACGGAGGATCCCGGATCTGCGTACCTTCCGTCGCGCGCTCAAGACGTTCTTATTTCATCAAGCTGGCCTGACCTAAGTTTTTCCCCTTTTTAAATGGAAATTTTAAATTTGGTCTTAAATTATTGGGGTTTTAAATTTTCAGCCAAATTATTTAATTCGTTTTACTTTATTTTAAATTTTGTACTCATATGTTTTATTCTATGGCTGTTCACCGCCCTGAGTCCTTCGGGAGTAGGGCGGTATACAAATTGAAATAATAAATAAATAAATAAATAAATAAATAAATAAATAAATAAATAAATAAACAAACTTTGTCTATTTTCTGTACAAATGCAGCAGAGTCTAGTAAGTTAAACATGTTTTGTGTTGAATAAAATGTAGCCTAAGGTTTATCAAATGTTTCCAGTAGAATTTCCCATTGCTTGGATAAAGTGGAAATTTCCAATTGCCTTTTCTATTCAGTCTTTAAAATGTATGTATCAAATTAACATATCAGCAGATATTTGTAAACACTCTTTGTGGGATTTTTCGTTTCATTAAAACTTGGTAATCACTTTAATGATAGCCTTTAATGATAGCTTTGCAAATATTTGGTTGCAGTTCACAAGATGGTCATTTCTGGTTTTTATAGCATATTGCAGCAATAGCTTTATTCTGTTTTCCATAATCAAAATGAGACTATTATAATTGTTGGAGGTGAAGCATAAACCATGAATTGCCTTGTAAAGGAGATGGGTGGCGTAAAAATTTAATAAATAAAAATAATGATCAGTTTGCACTCTCCATTTTTAACATTATAATTCCAAGTATATAACTTGGAATTGTCTCTAGCCTTGAGAAAACACTGCTTGAAAAACAAAGCATAGAGAAACTGGATAGCTATACACAAAAGGCATGCGGTGAAGAGGGGGCTGAGGGTTTTTTTAAAATTGTCATTAGCCAACCTTTTAAGGGGTTTTGGGAGGGGGGAGGGTTGTTTGGCGAAGGATAGGGAGGGTGATTTGTTGGGGGGGGCCAGGCCCGGCACAGGGTCGCATCAGGGGAGGTGCGGAGCAGGGATTTGAGGGGGTTGGTGTTGGTAGGGAAGAGGGCGATGTCATCAGGACTGTGGGTGGGAGGGGCAGGTATGGTAGGAGCAGGGGGCCATATCATGTTGTGGGTGCATGCACCCGCTGTCTCCAAGCGGTAACGTGCTCCGGCTCCCAATGCTCTCCTCGTTCCCTGGGTTGTCCAGAGCCTCAGAGCTTGGGTCTTAGGCTGATGCTGTGCAACGCCAGGTCCGTGGTTAATAAAGCCCCCCTCATTTGTGAGCTGATTCAGGAGGGGGGAGCGGACCTGGAGGGTATTACAGAGACCTGATTGGGCCAGGAGGGAGGGTCCCCCTTGTAGAAATGTGCCCACCGGGTTTCCGCGCATTTCATCAGCCGAGGGCCCAGGGTAGGGGTGGGGCGGTGGCGGTTATTGTAAAGGAAGGTCTTAGGGAGGCTACTGTACCTCCAATAGCCGGTTGTGAGTCTCTCCTTGTGAAGTGGAGCCATTGGAGGCAGATGGGCTGCTGATTGCATACCTGGCTCCTTGCTGCGTGGCAGCGGCCCTGCCCAAGCTCCTCAACGTTATAGCCGGGGTGGCGGTTGATACCCCCAGGCTTTTAGTCATGGGGGATTTCAACCTGCCATCCATCAGTGAAACGTCTGAGGTGGCTCGGGAGTTCATGGCTTCCATGACGGCCATGGACCTGACCCAGTTAATTCAGGGCCCCACTCACACAGGAGGAAACATGCTGGACTTGGTTTTCGTCTCTGGTCAGTGGTTGAATGGCCTAGATACAGGGGATATAGTCATTGAACCCTTGTCATGGTCAGACCATTCTCTCCTTAGACTTGACTTTCTGACCACTACACCCCACCACAGGGAGGCGGAACCGATTAGATGGCTCCGCCCCAGGCACCTGATGGATCCTGATAGGTTCCAAATGGAGCTTGGGCCATTTCCTGAGACTCTGGCTCACGACTCAATGGAAGATCTGGTGGCCACCTGGGATAGGGCGGCCGCTGGTGCTTTAGATCGGGTCATGCCTTTGTGGCCTCTGACCCGGTGTCGAATCTGCCCAGCTCCTTGGTTCTCCAAGGAGCTGAGGGAGATGAAGCGCCAGAAAAGATGCCTAAAGAGTAGTTGGAGGGCTAGTTGTTCCGAATCTGACACTAGTGAGGTCTTATATCAAGACCTACTTAGTGGCGATAAAAGTGATGAAGTGTAACTACTTTTCTGCTCTTATCGCGTCGGCAGATAATTGCCCAGCCGCCTTGTTTAGGGTGACCCGCTCCCTTCTCCATCTGGGAGTGTGGGAAGATCCCTTGCAAGGGCGTGCTGAGGATTTTGCGCATTATCTGCACAATAAAGTCGCTCAAATTCGGGAAGGCTTGGACTCTGACTGGGTGGGTTCAGGCGGGTTGTCCGAGGTGTGTTTTGAGAATGTTATCTGGGATGAGTTCGACCCTATGACCCCCAAGGACGTGGACAGGATGCTGGGGAGGTTGAACGCAACCACATGTTTATTGGACCTGTGTCCCTCCTGGTTGGTGCTGGCTACCCGGGAGGTTAAACGAGGCTGGCTCCAGAGGATTATAAACGCTTCCTTGAGTGAGGGTTTCTTGCCTCCTGCCTTGAAAGAGGCGGTGGTGAGGCCCCTCCTCAAGAAGCCCTCTCTGGACTCAGCCTTTTTGGCAAACTATCGTCCAGTTTCCAACCTTTGCTTTCCGGCGAAGGTTGTTGAGAGTGTGGTGGCGCGACAGCTCCCACAGTTCCTGGATGAAACCGTCTATCTAGATCCGTTCCAGTCCGGCTTCAGGCCCGGGTACAACATGGAAATGGCATTGGTCGCGTTGGTTGATGATCTCTGGAGGGCTCGGGACAGGGGTTGCTCCTCTGTTCTGGTCCTATTAGACCTCTCAGCGGCTTTTGATACCATCGACCATGGTATCATGCTGCGCCGGCTGGAGGGGTTGGGAGTGGGAGGCACTGTTTTACGGTGGTTCTCCTCCTATCTCTCCAACCGGTCACAGTCCGTGTTGGCTGGAGGGCAGAGGTCGACCTCAAGGCACCTGGTCTGTGGGGTGCTGCAAGGGTCGGTCCTCTCACCTCTCCTGTTCAACATTTATGTGAAGCCGCTGGGTGAGATCATCTGTGGTTTTGGAGTGCAGTGCCATCTGTACGCTGACGACACCCAGCTGTACATCTCCACCCCAGACCACCCCAATGATGCCCTTGAAGTGATGTCCCAGTGCCTGGAGGCTGTGCGGGTCTGGATGGGGAGGAACAGGCTCCGACTCAACCCCTCCAAGACTGAGTGGCTGTGGTTGCCGGCGTCCCGATATAGCCAGCTGGTGCCATCGCTGGCTATTGGGGGTGAGACATTGGCCCCCACGGAGAGGACGTGTAACTTGGGTGTCCTCCTGGATGCATGGCTGTCTTTAGAAGAGCATATGACGGCCGTGGCCAGGGGGGCTTTCTATCAGGTTCGCCTGATACGCCAGTTGCGCCCCTTTCTGGATCAGGACTCCTTATGCACGGTCACTCATGCCCTCGTCACTTCCCGCCTGGACTACTGCAATGCTCTCTACATGGGGCTCCCCTTGAGGAGCACCCGGAGGCTCCAGCTGGTGCAGAATGCAGCCACGCGGGTACTTATGGGGGCGACATGGCGCTCCCACGTAACACCTCTCTTGCGTGAGCTGCATTGGCTTCCGGTGGTCTTCCGGGTGTGCTTCAAGGTATTGGTTCTCATCTTCAAAGTGCTCCATGGCTTGGGGCCCGGTTACTTTCGAGACCACTTTCTGCCACCGATAACCTCCCACCGGCCAATATGCTCCCACAGAGAGGGTCTCCTCAGGGTGCCGTCGGTCAGGCAATGTCGTCTGGCGACCCCCAGGGGAAGAGCCTTCTCTGTGGGGGCACCCGGCCTCTGGAATGAGCTACCCCCAAGGATATGACTGATCCCGGACCCCCGTACCTTTTGCCGGGCTCTGAAGACTTTTTTATTTCAGCAAGCCGGGCTGGCTTAAAATTTTTAATTGGTTAATTTTATGGGTAAGGGGTTTTAAATTGGGGGATACCAATATAGATTTAATTATGTTTTAAAGTATTTTAATGTTTATATTGTATGTTTTTTAATCCTGGCTGTTCACCGCCCCGAGTCCTGCGGGAGAGGGGCAGTATAAAAATGTAATAAATGAATGACTGAAAAGCTGAAGATAAAATACTGAAATCAATAAAAGTCAACTTTGAGTAGTGTTGATATTGCTTTAGAAAATCAAACTTCATCTTAAAATATCCTCTTTCTTCGGAGTAGTATTCCACATTTTATGATTTTCTCATATATTGGTATGCCACTGTCAGCCAGACGGGGTTGCTAAAGTTTAATAATCCAGGAACTCACTCATCATTTCACCCTCTTGCTCTAATCTGCTAAATTAGAGAACCTGCAGTTATAAAGATATTATTTGCAAAACGTGCCTTAAAACTGATACAGTTAAAATGGCATAAGCTGGAAATCTGGACCATCAAGTGTAGTTTAACCAGTATAGGTTGTTTACCCTGTGTCAGCTTCCTTGAGAAGACTTCAAGGAAAATATATAAAATATATATTTTACAGCTGAGCTGTAAAATATGAATTTTTTAAATTCCAAAATGTTTGTAGGAAGATGTAAGTCCCAGGGCAAGTATGGTATATGAATACCAAGATTGATCACTATTTGTAGATTTGCTGATTGATAGGCTTACAAGTTTTGAAAATGTAAGAATGGCTTGGTGTATGTGTCATTCAGCGTAAGAAAAGCTTTATCTGATGTTGTTTTTAGGAGTTTTTAGTCTTCTGGATAAATTGATGTAGTTGGTCCATCTTTCTTTGTGTCTGTTAAGTCAACCAACATGGTATAAAACTGATCTCTGTATGATTTTGGCCCCTTTTCCCCCTGAGCCAAAGAATATTTTCACTTTCATACATTGGTATTAATAGCTTTGTTTCCAATAGGAATTCATCTTTGACCCGGTTTCATTTTGTATCTAATTGATAATTGTACCCAGCAAGAAAAAGTAACACTTATAAACTGAGGTAGTAAACACTTTCTTCTTTTGATGTGCAAAGTTGGTACCGGTACAACCAATCTGTAGAAACTTCAATCTGTTTTTAAGTCCAGCTAGTGTCTTGTGGGATTCCCCCCCACCCCTCAATTTTGCATGTTGGCTCACATCTTTCAGCTATTAACAAGGTGCAATCCATGTTTTGTTTTCAAAATCAGATAAGGATGTAATTGAATCACTCAAGAGTGAATTGATGTGAAGTTAAGCATTGTGCATCCACTGCACTTCAGTACTCAAAACAATATCCACTATTTCATTAAATTCCAAACATTTCCCCCACATTTTGAAGATGTTGATCAGACAGCAAACAGCCTGAGCAAACATTGTTATTCAGATTAGCGCTGGAAGTTGATAAAGTCTCTTTGAGGAATGGCTCCAAACAAACTTTGCTACTGTTGATGATGCGTGCCAACGTCACAATTCTTTCCAAGAAAACTGCATGGATTTTAAGAGTTGAAAGTGGTTACTTTGCACAAGTTTAGGGATGCTAATCATTTGCCCTTCACCCATTATCTTGTCTCTCTTTTCCCCCGTTTTTTACTGGTGCTTATTTGCTCAGAGATGCCCCAGCTCACAAATGTCAGGCACAAAAGGAATTGTCTGGTCAGAGTTGAATTTAGAAATTATCTTAATACACGTCTGCTGATGTTTGCACTCTTTGAAGGGATAAACAACCCTCTCCGAATGGTTGCTTAATCTCTCCAACCAGATAAAAGCAAGAGGACACCAAATCCAGCATCACTCTAGAAATTGGTTTTTTTTTTTGCAAACCGAAAAATGCAGGGCTTCATTTGCGCATGCGCAAGGGTCCAAGTTTGCGGCGGGGATGTTCCTTCTGCGCAGGTGCAAGGCGGTAAATCGAAGGCCCGTTTTCTGAAATTATGGCGGGCGCCGCCGCTTGCTTGGCCGAGACGCGGGTAGGGCAGGTGGTAATGCCGGGGGAAGCGTTAATCTTGGCCAGCCAGGGCGAAGCGGAGGGCGAGCGGCTGCGTCTGACCACGAGCGGGTCGCAGAAGGGGCGGCTGGTTTGCGGACCGGGGTTGAGACGCGGCGCCGACGGCCTGCTAGTCACCAAATGCGGCCTACTGCGCTACCGTGGCCATTCCGCCCAGACCGGAAGTGGGAGCGGAAGTAGTTCCGGGGGAACCTATTGGGTGGACTCACAACAGAAGCGGGTAAGGAGGCTGCGCGTGCGCACTTCGGGGACTGGCTCTGCTTGTGGCCCCAGTATCTGTAAATGTGTGCGTGGTTATAAAAAAACGCAAGAAGATATAATAAAATAGTATACACTGTAATTTTATGTTAATAGAATAGAATTCTTTATTGGCCAAGTGTGATTGGACACACAAGGAATTTGTCTATATGCTCTCAGTGTTAATTAATGAATAAATGAAATTAATTCATTATATTAAAGTATAATGATACATAATGCAATCATATTAAATTATATATGATTATATAAAATGTTATTTATATAAAATATATAACAATGATAAAATTTTCTTATATAAGCAAATATATATATATATAGAGAGAGTATATGTTACATAATAAATATAAATATTTGGGGCAGGAATGCTGTTTTTATGCACAGTGGCATTTTGCAAGAAAAAAACGCACTATATTCATGGTGGATTGCAGTGGAGGAGATGTCTGCATGATACCACTGCTTTGTTTTCTGTCCAAAAGAAAAAAAAATCATTTTTTTTCTTATTGCCAGTATGTCCCAGTGAAGGGAGATCATGTGATTGGCATAGTGACAGCCAAAGCTGGAGACATATTCAAACTGGATGTTGGAGGCAGCGATCATGCCTCTCTCTCTTACTTGGCATTTGAAGGAGCGACCAAGAGGAACAGGCCGAACGTGCAGGTGAGGAACACTCAAGCACCGTGAGGAGCAGGAAAACCATCCTTTTGTACCCAGGGACATTTCTGAGCAGACCTGGGCGGAATTTGAGCAATGACTTTAGAGTTTGGTATTCAACATCAACATGTTTGATCTGGCTTCATGATTTGATCTTGTGGTTTGCCCTGAAAGCAGTGGTGAAATCCGAACTGGTTTGCTACTGGTTCGCTGTGTGTGCATGTGCAATACATGACAAAAGGAGGCTTGGGTAAGTAGAACAGTGAGGGGGCGGGGATCAGCTGTGCCGTTTGATTTAGCTAAACCATGCAGCACAGCTGATTGTTGGAAATACTGGTTTGGAGGAACCGGTAGTTTTTTTTATTACTGGTTTGCTTGAACCTGTAGTTTTTATCCCAAATGGTTCGCCCAAACCAGAGCGAACCTGTAACATTTCACCCCTGCCTGAAAGTGATTTCTTTCCAGCCAACGACAATGCCAAAAAGGTGGCCTCATTTTGGCAGTTTAGCAATAGTAATAGCATATAGTCTTATATATCGCTTTACAGCCCTCCCTAAGTGGTTTACAGAGTCAGCCTATTGCCCCCAACAATCCGGGTCCTCATTTTACCAACCTGGGAAGGATGGAACGCTGAGTCATCCTTGAGCCTGGTGAGATTCTCTGGCAGCCGGCAGATAGCAGAAGCAGTACTGCATTCTAACTACTGCACCACCACGGCTCATAAGGTTTGATCTGGACAGAAAAAAAGAAAGAGAAAGAAAGAAAAGAAAGAAAGAGAGAGAGAGAGAGAGAGAGAGAGAAATAAAGAAAGAAAGGAAAGTGTTCAGTCAGTACTTCTAATCCAGATAAAAACAGATGTGCCTGGGTTTATTCCTTGCAGTAAGATGTAGCTATTTTAAGAAGCTGCAGTGGGATCGGCTCTAATACCATCACGTTATTATGGGTCACCAGAATGACTTAAATGTCAAAGACGTTATCTTAAGAGCAGGCAAACCTTTGGGGAACAAGGGCATGTGAGATAGCAAGCAGATTGTACATCTGGCTGTATGAATGCGAACTGGAAATGCAGCTCATTGATCTACTGAAGGCTAAATATTAATTATAATCATGTATTAATTAAATCATTAGCTTGTCTCTCTGGTTCTTTTCTCTTTTCCCTTTGGGTATTGTTCATTAGATGAGGATACCAAGCTATAATAGGACAACATTTCACAAATCAGTTGACTGATGTGTAATGAACACATACAACAGATGAGCTTGGTTTTCCTGTTTAATGAGAACTAACAACACCATTGCTGTACTGGGCAAAAGATGATAACCTCCTTGAGTTGCATGGAGATACTGTAAATGCTCTTTTGTGCATGCTTCTGTTCTCATACAAAAGATCACTTTCCTTAAATTGTCTATGGAGCTTATCAGTCATCCAGGTCATGGTTGGCCCAAAGGTGCTTTTTCAAAAGACAACTGGACTTCCTTGGTTTTTCTCTTGAAGATGTTTCGTTTCTCATCCAAGAACTGAAGAAGCTTCTTCGGTGAGAAGCGAAATGTCTTCAAGAAAAAAAGTCCAGTTGCCTTTTGAAAGGGCACTTTTGGGGGACACTTTCCTCAAAGGGAGTCATGCCGAACTAACCCCGATGTTGTGACTCCGGCTCCCAAGCTTGTCCTCACGGAGGAAGATGACTCTGAAAGTGATGGGGAGGAACTGACAAGGCCTCCCTCTCCAGGACCCTCCTTTCTGGCAACGCCTCAGGTTCCAGCTGAAGGCCAGGAGGAAAGCATGTTGGGGCACCCACTAATAGGGGGCGATGAAGATCAATCTTGGATTGATCCCAGGCAGTGTCAGAGGGAGAGGCGGGTGCAGCAAAGGAAGAGGTGGGGAAGGGCCAGAGATTACTGAGCCATGCCCCACAGGGGATAAAAGTGGGTGGGGTTGCTCTGCAGGCTCTGTGATGGACAAAAACTGCATATCGTGAGCTTCGGATGGGATATTTTTTGGAATTAAGGCTTGGACTTTGTGAATGACTTCTGACTACTCTTTGAACTCTTGGTTGCCCCAGCAACGGACTACAGATACGCTGACTCCTGTTTCTAGAGGTGATAAGAAACTTGGCAGGCATTTGGAAAGTAGCTGCCAGAATTTTTATCTGCCAAAGGGATTCAGGTCGGCTTGTAAAAATAAATGACTGGTAGACATCTTTTGCTCGTGTGTCTGCCTATGTGAGGTGGGGGGACAGAACACTCGGTAATCCTTCAGTGACTGCAATTTTGTTACTGTGAGATAGTAGTTCAGTTGTTGATCTGGAACCAGAGAGACCTAGGTTCAGGACCATTCTGTTGCCTACTTGAGGTACTTTGCCCAGACTTTTTTTTCTTACTCCATCATCAGCAGAGTGATGAGGACACAACCGAAGTGGGTGTCCCTTTGTGCTTCTAATGAAAAAGGAAGAATGTAAATCTGTACTGTTAAATGGCTGCTTTTTCTTTCCTTCTTTAGGTGGGTGACCTTATTTATGGCCAGTTTATCGTGGCCAATAAAGATATGGAACCCGAGATGGTCTGCATAGACAGCAGCGGTCGGGCGAACGGCATGGGAATCATAGGACAGGATGGCTTTTTATTCAAGGTCTCGCTAGGACTGATAAGAAAGTAGGTATCAAGGAATTCTTATTCTGGAACAACGTAATTTATGTCTTTCCCATGTTTCCTAGTGTAGGTTTCTTTTTTTAAAAAAAAATAGTTAACACAAGTAGTCCTCAATTTAACGACCACAATTGAGGGAAAGTTGTAACATGAGGCAAAACTCACTTAACAAATATCTCACTTAGCATTGACTTCCAACTCTTCTTAGCATAGTACAAGATAAACACACTCCAACCTCAACTTACTGCTTTTACACATTAATATTTAACTAGCCATTCCTATAACACCAAATCTTTCTAATCAACAAAACCAAGGTCAAAGTTTCATTTTTTTTCTTCACAAGCACAAATTCTAGAAGTGATATCCAAATAAAAACACATTTTCCTCTTTGAACAAAAGAATCAATTTAACCATTCCTGCTTTATCTTCCTTGCTATGGAAATAATGTGTATTTCTATTTGCACCTAGTAATCTTTGTGAACTGTCACCATTTTTATTTACAAAATTCATTGTATTCTTTCCAATTCTTTGACCTTTTTTTCTTTTTTTTCCTTCAAAATACTAAAAAAAGCCTCCTTTTCTTTCTTTTTCTCTTTTCTCTTGTATCTCACACCCCCTTTTCCCCACTCCCGTTAATTTCCTATTTTTTCTTATCTTCTTTGTATTTTATATAATAAAATAAAACCTTAATAATAGTTAAAAAACAAATGTCTCACTTAGCAACATAAATTTTGGGCTCAATTGTGGTCTTGAGTTGTACAGTAAATTTAGATTTGTGATTTTTTTTTACTTCTGGTTTCTTCCTTTTGTCAAAATGTTTAATGGATTTCATTCACCATCAGCACTAGCTCTCTTCAATACACAGATCTCATCAGCATTTTCAGGAGTTTTGCTACTCTGATCTCCCCTCCCCCCCCTCTCTCTCTCTCACACACACACACACGCTGAAAACTTGCACCCAAAAGCTTCAGAGAAGTTGTTTTATATCTTTACATGGAACAACAGTCTTCAGACCTTAGGCCTCATTTTATAACAATTCTGCTTTCCCAGAAAGGGGAAATTAAAAGCAGTCTTGACTCTTAAGAAGGCTATTTGGCTAGGGTTTCAAAGAAAATAATCTATTAATAATTGAGATCGGATTGATGTCATGTATTGATTTCTTTTTTTCCTCTCTCTCCATTGTTTTAATTTCAGACTCTTGGCTCCAGATTGTGAAATCATGTGGGATTTGGGACAACTTTATCCTTTTGAGCTAGTGTTAGGAATGAATGGAAGAATCTGGGTAAAAGCCAAAACAATTCAACAGACTTTAATAATAGCAAATGTTCTGGAGGCTTGTGAGCACATGACAGCCGAACAGAGGAAATGTGTAATTGTAAAATTGTTAGAAAACTAACAATTTAATTTAGGGGAGAGGATGATGATGATGCATGATAAATTTCCAGAGAGAGAAAGAGAAAATGCTGTATATTTAAATATTTTATAGGTATAAGATAAATACAAACTAGAGCTATTAATTCTGTGTATTTTTTGGTTGTTGTTTCTTGTACTGTAGTTCTGTAGTTAGTAGTGGACTTTTTGTAAAGTTTCCCAAACGACAGCCTTGTAAATATTGGTTGAAGATTTAAAAAAGGAAATACTTGCTATTTTTAAAATTGATCTTCGTTTCATTTTATTTGCAAATATGTACAGACTTTTTCATGAGGAATGTTTTAATTCACTGAGATGTATGTACATGCATCATGAGCATCATGAGTTTGCAAAATTAACGTTTGGCATTGAATTAGACTTCTCAGTTACACATTTATTTAGCTTTCTCTTAAAGCATAAAAATATAATCAAACATTACAGTGAAAACTTTGATTCACCTATTTATGTGAGTGGTCAAAACAAAGGTCGGAACATTTTAACTGAAATGAGATAAATAACAATGGCAGCAATTTTAAGGAAAAGAAAACTTTAGTTTGATTTATTATGGCACGATCACTATTGATTTCTTGCTACTTTGTAACCCTGTGATATTGATTCCTTTCTATTTTTGTTGGTTCTTTACTATTTTCTATTGATTCTGAAAGTAATTGTGGAATTGTTTTCCTTGCTATTTTTTAAAAAAGTTAATTACACATGGCAGGTTAGAAGAGTGGCTAGCCTTGAAGGGTTCATCAGGCAGCAGCTTAGAAATGCTCCTATTCTAGGAGCATTAAAATCTGGTGTTTTTATGCTGTCTATGTGCAGGAGGGCTTTGATGGTAGATGTAGCAATGCAGCAACCTAAGCATTTCAAAGGAGCCATGCTATTTCCCAAGATTTTGATTGGACATTGATCCTGGGTTTGGATCATTGCAGCTGAATCTCTCCTTTTTCTAAAAGTGGGATCCGTTTGTATTTTGTCAGCCATTGAGAAGATCTGGGCTATCAGTGACTTAAATCAGTGCCTTTTGTCTTGTGAAATGGGCATGGTCTTTCAGAAATCTGCAAAAGCTTGCTTGACATCTGCTGAGCACAGAGCTCTCCAGAGCAAATATATAAGAAAAAGGGTATTCCTAATGTGGGAAGAAATATCCATCTGGTTCAGTTCCAAGGTGGGAGAAAGGCACTGGAGACAAAATGGAGGCTGATTGGAAAGATGATTTAGTGATGAAGCAGAATCAGATGGTGGTTCTGGTGCAGCTGACCACATGGAGTTGAAAGTGGGTTTTTTTATACCTTCTCTTGGGCTTTGCACTTGAGCTTCCTGTTCCTGTGTAAAAACATTGGCTGTTGTCAGACTCCCATGGGGCCTTAGTAGAGTAGTAAGTAATGACTCTTAGTAGAGTCATAGCTGACTCTATAGGCAAAGTACAAAGTCCTAGGAGCTAAGTTTGTCTGAGCTAAGTTTGGTTGACATTTCTGAGGGCGAGGCAATGAAGGGGCTTGTTGGGCAATTCCTATTGTGGCTGAGGGCTAATCCTACCTTTGTTCAGACCTTGCTGTAGGGAATTTCAAAATACCTTGCCTTGAATGAATTTCTGCCTGCAGTATTTGCTTTGCCTATGTATAAAGCTGTCTTTCTCTTTATCTCTTAAGTGCTGACATCTGCTGTGGGCTGCTTTCTCCCTCTAAGGGTGGGGGCTGCTTTCTCCCTCTAAAAAAGCTTCTCACAATATAATACCCTGCCTTTTTAATATTTCTCAAAATATTTCATTCTTCTAGGAGAGGGGTGGGTGCTAACCTTCTACACTAAGTTAAGTATGAAGAGGATGGAATGGAACCTACTCCTTATTTAATTATTTGATGAGTAACTTCCGGTAATTTTTTGTTTGCCTGCAGAACATGGATAAGTTCCTCAGAGGACTGGAACAGCCCTTGGCTCTCTTCACCTTTTGACTTGCTCAGCCAGATGAGTCAGCTGCTTGGGTGGGTCATCAGGCCTTGAGTAAACCAAAGGTTGATCTTATCTCACTTCCATTGTATTTTTTTTCATTAGGTTTTCTTACAGGCTTTATTTATTTAGCGTATCGCATTTACAGAGGTAATGCAGTCACTGATCTATAAATATATATTTAAGTGTGCGTGTGTGTGTGTATATCTATAATCTCTCTCTCTCTCTCTCTAGATATATATCTATCTATCTATCTATCTATCTATCTATCTATCTATCTATCTATCTCATAACACACCTCCGCCCAATCAGAACACAGCCAAGCTCCCACCCAATCAGTTCACACCCCCACTGGCAGTTAAAAGGAAGAAACAGCTGCGATCACACACATTGCTCCTAGAAACACAAAGCCGAGAACACCAGCCAGAAGATGACGAATGAGACTTCGTTGAAATGTTGCCAAGAAACCTCCAATTTTACGCGGGAGAAAAACCGAATAACCAAAGACCAACACCCGCAAAAACCTCAGAAAACATATATATATATATATAGCACTTAGACATATACCACTTCACAGTGCTTTGCAGCTCTCTATAAGGATTTTACAGAGTCAGCCCCCAACAATCTGGGTCCTCATTTTACTGACCTCAGAAGGACGGAAGGCTGAGTCAATGTTGAGCCGATGACAATTGAACTGCCAAACTGCTTGAAGCCAGAATCGCTTAACAACCGTGTTCAGTAATGGCTGCAGTGATTCACTTAGCAACCATGGCAGGAAAGGTCACGAGATGGGGGCAAAAATTCACGGAACTACTGTCTCACTCAGCAACAGAAATCTGGGACTCGATTTTGGTAATCAAGGACTACCTGGTTAGAAAGAGCTTTAGCAAAAGTTAGGCTGTTCAGAGATTGTGAAACCAAACCGCAATGGCCTTTAGAGGTACACATATTTAATAATTTGAAATGCAAAGAAAGAAGCACCTTTGAAGCAGCCCATGGTTAATGTTGCTGTGAGTCTGTGAACAACGATGAATATAAATCTAATGAAGTGAATAAAATAAGATGGTGCTCTGTGTTCTGGGACTACATCATCACAAACATATCTGTGAAATCTCCAGGGATCCTTGTGTTGTCTATTCAACTTAGTTAAACCCTGGCCTGGTCTTAGGTTCACTTGCTTTTTGTGCCCTGCGTAGCTTATCAAAGTAGCCAGAGAATAGAATGAATGAGCTGGAAGGAACCTTGGAGGTCTTCTAGTCCAGCCCCCTGCTCAAGCAGGAGACCCTATATTATTTCAGATAAGTGACTGTCCAGTCTCTTCTTAAAAACCTCCAGTGATGGAATGCCCACGATTTCTGAAGGCGCTTGCTTTCCATTGGGGAAGTTTCTCCTTAATTCCAGGTTGCTTCTCTTCTTGATCGGTTTCCATCCATTGTTTCTTGTTCTGCCTTGTGATGCTTTGGAGAATTTGACCCCCTCTTCTTTGCGGCAGCCCTTCAAGTACTAGAATACTGCTATCATGTCACTCCTAATTCTTCTTTTCTTTATACTAGCCAAACCCAAATCTTGCAGCTGTTGTTCATATGTTTTAGTTTCCAGGCCTTTGATCATCTTAGATGCTCTTCTCTGAACTTTTTCCAAAGTCTCAACATCTTTTTTGTATTATGGTGACCAAAATTGGTTGCAGTATCCCAGGTGTGGTCTTAGAGATAAGCGAGGCCATTCTTGCTTTTTAAACTGGTGGGTGAGACTTCATTCAGTTTAGACGTTTACTTCGGTGTCTCCCCTAAAGCCGTTCTCCGAATCTGGAAATACTGGGTGATTTTACTGCCAGGCTCCAAGATCCCCTTCCTGAGAAGGTCCTGAAGGTGTCAATGTATGGATCCAGAGAGCAGAAATGTTGTTTTTCTGTTCAAGAGTCACGTTAGGGTTTGGAGTAGAGTCCCAATATCCTCAAAACCTGCCCAAAACCACAATTTCAGCTCATTTCCCAAAAATTCTGTGCCCATTCCATGCTTTCCAACTTCTGTCCCACTCTGAATTACCAGCCCTGGGAGAACCTGCATTCAGGACTTCCTCAATCTGGCCACTGGGATTTTTCCACTCCTTCCATAGACTTCCCCAGTGGTCACAGTCAAGGCTGAACATTACAGGAATTGAAACATCTCACTTTTCGGTCCTGTAACCCCTTCACACAACTCATTTCATCATCTCTGTTCTTCCCTTTTCTCTGTTTGGAGGCTGTAACCCAGGCTTCTTAAAACCAGGGCTGCAATACTCCAGGACGGCTGCTGGGGGTAAAATACAAGGAAAGAGACCAGCAACCACCCTGGGGTGTCAACGCGCAGTGTTTTGCAGCCCAGTTTTGCAGAGATGCTATTCTGAGCCAAAGCCAATCGGTATTGGGTTAGCTGAGCCCCGACAAACACATCCACACACATCTACAGCTCTTCCGAAGGACAAAAGAAACATCAGCTTTGCAAACTAGGCGGCTGCAGCCCTTTTTGGGCCTACGGATCAAAGGGCTTTTTGAGCGTTACAACCCTGACCGCTCCGGATGCTGGATCGAATCGCCGTCTCACCGATTGATTTAGTCGGCCTGAACGGAGACTCCCCCGCCCCCGTGCCCTGGGGGCTTATGGGCTATGGGAAGGCTGCCAGAGCTGCGGATTTAGGCTGCAGGTGAGGACAGGTGTGGGCTGGCGGTGTGGTGCAGGAGCGCGGGGATGGAGAGCCGGCGAAAGCATCATTTGCAGATCTGAATGTGAGTTCGCGATCCTTACGCCAGCCAAGGCGGGTGTCAAGCCTTGCAGAACCCCCTCTCCCCGGGAAGCGGTATTTGTCCTCTGCAAAGACTCAGGCTTGGGGGTTTATCCCCCCCTTTGGAAGTTTATGGGTGCCACACCGAGAGCATCATCCACTCCCAGTGGGAAAGGACTGGTGGTGTGGAGAGATGAGTTATCTTACGAAAGATTCACGCGTGGACTCGGCTCGGAGCTGCAATTAGTCGGGCGGCCGCTAGAGAGCAGCAGAAAGAGGTGGCACATTTGGTTGGTTGCCCCCCCCCCCCTCTAGTGGCCATCCGGGGTTTTGCAGCGGGGTGGGGGAAGAGTTAGAAGCACTGACCACGGGGATCAGGTGCCAGAAGCACCAGCGTTGATGCAAAGTGGAGAAAGCAAGGTAGACCTTAAACCGTTTCCCATCTCTTGGTTAAAAAAATAAAATAAAACCCAGGATAGACCTATTTGCAAAATCCTCAGGAGTCCAGCTAGAAGGGAGGAGTCCGCGGGGTGGCTCTTCGAACTGAGTGCTTTCTGCAACTGGAGCAAGGGGTTGGGACTAGATAACCTCCAAGGTCCCTTCCAACTCTGATTCTATAATCCTGTAAGCATCTCCAGGGTTGAGTTAGGGGGTGGGATTGGATCACCGCCAAGATCCCTTCCAACTCTGCGATTCTGTAAGCTCCCTGACTTTGTATTTGGAGAGGCTTAGATTCAAGCTTGCTTTTCCGACCCCCGCCGTTCCTTTCCCCCTTCTGCCGCTAGCTACGAATGTGGGATAGAAACAAGCTTGGATAGGAACTTCTGTCGAAATCGGGGAGCAAAGCCCCATTTCACTGCATGCACGTTTGTATCCGATCTTTTTATCCTGCAGAAACAGAAAAACGTGGCTCCAAAGGGGGTTTACGAGCCCTTCCTTAGGACAAAGGAACTCTGCTGCTTTTGTGTTTTAAGAATTTTCCCCCACCCCCATGGAAATGGCATTTTTTTTTCTCTGTTCTCTTGCGCTCCGATCACATGTTTGGGAATGCAAGGCAGTAAAAGCAAATAACGCCAGTGCAAAGGGTCACAATTTGTGCAGTTAGGAAAACTTATGGGTGTTTTACCGCTTAGAAGGAATGCTACGAGAGAAAGCCAGCTGTTTCAGGTTTCCCTGCAGGTTTTTCAGATGTAAATGTTTTTAGGTGTGCGCTCCGAATGAGGCTTAAGAAATAAACCTATTTATCCATTAGCTTCACCAAAGACAGGAAAACGGGACGACCGCGATTTCTTCTTCTTTTTTTTTATTGGCTAGGTCAGAGGTACAAATGTTGAAAAGAGGTTTCTCTATTTCTGAAAGCCTTATTCTGCTCAATCGGGACACGCGTAGGTTCAACCGCATTGAGAAACTGGACTCGGTAAGAATAATAAAGTCCTGGTTTCTTACAGACATTTTTGTAGAATCGGCTCCAGAGGTTTGCTTACCGCAAAGTTGAGTTATTAAGGTTGCTGGTGGGGTTTCCTTAACAAAAAAAACCCACAGGATTTTGTGCTCAAATAAACTCAGATTGCCAAAAAAAAAGAAAGACCAAAAAAAAAAAAAAAACCCTTCCCCCAAATATTTTAAACTAAATTATTTTTATTTTATTGAATTCAGGATTTCCCAGTGGGTGTCTATGGAGATTCTCAGTCATCCAGGTCATGGTTGTCTCAAAGATGCTTTTTCAAGAGGCAATTGTCCAGTTGCCTCTTGAAAAAGCTCCTTTTGGGTTGCCAGTGGTGTTTGCCAGTTCCCTCCCCCCCCCCCCCGATTTTGTATTTAAATAAACCCAGATTTTAAACACGCAGAAAAGATAAATCAGTTTTAAACCATTATTTAAACCTATTTAATACATATCATACAATCTAATGTATAGAAAAAAATAGATTTTGTTAAATTTTAATTTTTTTAAAAAAGAAGCAACCTAGATCTGGGTTTGAAAACCTAAAGTGGACCTGATAATTAACTGGATTTGCTTGCTACCCTTAATCTGAAACAAACAAGTGGCATTGTGGGTGGGACTATAATTTATTAAAGCTGCCTCATGTGCTGTTGAATGGAATTAGAATGGAATTAAAATATACAGGGTGGATACAAGCTGTAGCAATTACCTTCAAAGTTGCATAGGAGACCTCAGGTTGTTGCATCCCTGAACATGTCTCAGTGCAACTCAAAACTCATGCATGTAAATTGTAAGCTTTAAAAACCCTGCAGTTCCTTTTTAATATGCAAAAATAGCCCTGGGTGCAAAATAAAATAAAAATAAATAAAAAGCAGTGAGATCAGTGCATTCCTTCATGTGAAGTCAGTTAGCGAACATTCATAGTTCTTAATGTAGAATGATTTCCAGTTAATCTTCCATTTAAAAACTGTCCGTTTAGCCAACGTTTTAAGTTATGACAATATTGAAAAAAAAAAAACCTTTCAGCTGGTCCTTGCCCTTGTGTCCATTGCAGAGTGCTCAGTACAGGTAGTCCTTGACTTACGACCACAATGGAGCCCAGTGTTTCCGTTGCTAAGTGAGATGAGTTGAGTTTTGCCCCATTGTACGACTTTTCTGGTCACAGTTTGTTAAACGAATCGCTGCAGTCAGTCACATGGCTTCCCCCTTGAATTTGCTTGTCAGAAGGTTGCAAAAGGGGATGGCGTGAGCCGAGCACACCCGAGACCATCATAAATATGAGGCAGTAGCCAAGTGTTCAAAGGTTGATCACGTGACCATGAGTTGCAATGCAATGCAGTGTTCGTAAGTGTGGAAAATGGTCATAACCCCCTTTTTTCAGTGCTGTTTGAATGGTCACTAAATGGAACTGTTGTAAATTGAGGACTACCTGTATTCCGTTGCTGGGCATCTAGCATGTATTTATGACTGTTGCAGCATTTCAGGGTTACTCGATCTCCATCCGTGATCTTCCCAGCTAGCTTTGGACAAACAAACTCCATTGGGAGAGCCTGGATTTGCAGATTCAAAGCTGGATTTGCAGATTTAGTAACCATGGTTGATTCAGTTAACAATCGCGGCCAAAAAAAAAAAAAAAAAGGTAGGTAGGTAAAGTGGCAACAAGTCACTTAATGACCACTTTACTTAGTGATGAGCATTCCAGTCTCGGTTGTGGTCGTAAGGTTGAGGACTACCTATTTTGGGGAGAGATGTTTCTAACCGAAAAGAATTATTTATTCAATTTATTTGCTGCCCGTCTCTCTGCAAGATTGTCATAGCCCGTGTGGTCCCCAAAGTGCTTTTTCTTTTTTAAATTTTTTTTATTATTTTTATAACATAATATAACAATACAAGACATACAACATTTATATGAATACTCTTTTTACAGCTATTTCGTGATGGTCTTTCTTTGTTATTCACAATTTCCCCTTATTTCTCTTTGTATTATTCTAATTTACTACTTGTCCCCTTCATTTTATTTACAATTATTTGTATACAATTATTTACAATATAAATACAACTCCGTTGTATGGTGATTTGGTGAAAGAAAATCACATGGTGAAACATTCACAATATTTGTTTAATGCCTCAGCCTTAAATGGGTTAGATTTCTGGTATTATTGGGCTTCAGTTCAAATTTGAATGTAGAGAATAAATTCTTTCTGACTCAGTCTACGGAATAATTAGGGACCGACTTTAGTGACTGTTCAAAGTTACTGCGGCACTGAAAAAAGCGACTTATGACCATTTTTCACATTTACAACAGCTGCAGCCTCCCCATGGCCGCGTGATCAAAATTCAGAGGCTTGGCAAACTGGTTCATGTTTATGACAGTTGCAAGCGCCCGAGATCACATGATACCATTTGGCAACCTTCTGACGAGCAAAATCCATGGGAAAATCGGATTCACTTAATAACAACTTACTAAACAACTGCAGTGATTCACTTAACAACTGTGGCAAGAAAGGTCGTAAAATGGGACAAAATTCACTTAACAAATGTCTCGCTTAGCAGCAGAAATTTGGGGCTCAATTGAGGTCGTAAGTCGAGGACTAATGGTAAATGGCGACCAAGGCAAGAAAAAAAAAGCACGAAGAAATGCGGCAGAGGTAAAAAAATATGTATATAAAGGAGCTTTCTCAAAAGGCAACTGGACTTTCCTTGTTTTTCTTTGAAGACGTTTTGCTTCTCGTCCAAGAAGTTCAGAAGTGAAGAAGCTTCTTGGATGAGAAACAAAACGTCTTCAAAGAAAAACCAATAAAGTCCAGTTGCCTCTTTAAAAAAGCACCTTTGGGACAACCGTGACCTGGATGATGGAGAATCTCTATTGATATTTCTGTCAGGTATATATGCATACAAATAGCAAATAGATTTCTTTTTTCATTTTATTGTATAGATTATATTTATTTATTAAATTACTTCAGTTTTTAAAAATGAAAATTTAAAACTTTAAACCAGTTTAGACGTTTTCTTCCAGCTATACTGAGTTCACATAGTAGTCCTCGACTTACAAATGTTCATTTAGTGAATGTTCAAAGTTACAACGGCATTGACAAAAGTGACTTACGACTGTTTTTCACACGACCGCATCCTCATGGTCAGGTGATCAAAATTCAGACGCTTGGCAACTGACTCGTATTTATGATGGTTTTAATATCCTGGGGTCATGCGATCCCCTTTTGTGACCTTCTGACCAACGAAGTCCATGGGGAAGCCGTATTCACTTAACAGCTGTGTTACTAATTTAACAACTGCACTGATTCGCTTAACAACCATGGCAAGAAAAGTTGCAAAATGGGGCAAAGCTCACTTAACAAATGTCTCGCTTAGCAGCTGAAATGTTGGGCTCAATTGATGAGGACTGTTCTGACCCAGACTTAGCAGATGCAAGAAACAGACTCCTTGTCACGAAAACTCCGTCTTTATTTACCTCTTGTGAATTAATTGCATTCACCCACCGAAAAGTCCAGGCAAGAGTCCTGCAAGGAGTTAACTGCAGCAACAGACCTTGTCAGTTCCTTGCGATAATTGCAGGGCCGTGAGCTCCCAGCCGAAAGGCTGCAAATTAAGTTCTGGCAAGCAGTCCTTGTTGCACGAAACACCATGAGCAAAATCTCCAGAAATACGAACTGTTGTCTTCTACGACAACCATTCCCCTTTCCTTCTATTTATTCCCCAGCCAGGGAGAGGCCATTCAGCGTCCATGTGTGCTTTGTTTCCCAAGTCGACTCCTTGTCCTCCGTTGTTCACCTCTCCTCTGTGCATATGTGCATCTGGAATAGGCCCCAGCTGTTTTTCCTCCTCACTCAAATCAGCCTCCAAAGGCAGCTGCCTCTCCGATGGCTGGGAAATTTCAGACGGCCCTGGCTCTATCTCTGCGACCGACGCAGAGCATCCATCACAGCCTTCCCCAGACTCCAGAACTGGCCCAATTCCTCCCCAACCTCCTCATTGTTCGAGTCTGCCGCCACCTCCGCTATGTTGGATATTGGAATTAGACTCTTCCTCTGCAAATTTGGTAATGCAAAGTTAATCCTTTTATCGATAAACCCTATTTATTTTTTAATGGTCCAAATATTTCAGCCTGTTTTGGGAAATTGAATGAAGACTCATCTTCTTCAAGAGCTTTAGAGGTTCCTATTTAATCGTTTTTGCTGTTTGACTGGAGACAAGACAGCCATCTTTACAGTATTTTATAAGAAATTGGGTGTGAATTTTTTTGATTTTTATCTAGGAAGTTTGTCTTGGTGTTAACCATGAACTTCCAAATGAAACTCTCGGATGTTGTTGCAACGTACTGTTTTTAGTTATTCTCTTCTGGGTGAAAGTCTGACATAAAAGGCATCTAAATATCATTTTGCAGAGTTAGAAACTTTACAAGATGGCCTGTTAACACTTGTAAAACAAGCTAAAGCTGTCACTAACAGTCTAGCAATATATGGATATAAATCAGTTCTGGAAGAAAAGAGCTGCAGAAGAGCTAACTTTGCTTCAACTATTTCAGAGATTTAGAACGTAGAATAACAGAGTTGGAAGAGGCCTTGGAGGTCTTCTAGTCCAACCCCCTGTTCAAGCAGGTGACCCCATACCATTTCAGACAAATGGGTGTCCAGTCTCTCCTTAAAAGCCCCCAGAGATGGAGCACCCACAACTTCTGGAGGCTCCATGTAGTGTCTCATGTTTCTCATGTACTTTTCGTGCAGTGGAGATTTTTCAGAAAAAAATACTTACGTGTCAGCCTGGCCACATGCAGATCAGAGCTGGCTTTATAATTATCGAAGATGTGATATTTACTTGAATTTTCTTCATCCGTGCAATTTTCTAGTTCCTCAAAATGATTAAAGGAGGCCTTGTATCTCCTGCATTTTAGGAAATGTGACCTTTTAATGCTCTGTGTGAATATTTCCTTTTCCCAGCCAACACAAATATAAACCTATCATCAAACCGTCAACATTTCTTATTACAGTCTAAGTGCAGTTTACGTATTAAGCTACAGGTAATCCTCAATTTACAACAGTTCATTCAGTGGCCGTTGGAAGTTACACAGCACTGAAAAAAAGGGTCTGATGACCATTTTTCACACGTATGACCATTATGACAGCATCCCCAAAGTCACGTGATAAAAATTCAGAGGCTTGGCGACTGACATGTATTTATGACGGTTGCAGTGTCCCAGAGTTATGTGATCCCCTTTTGTGAGCTTCTGACAAAGTCAAAGCCAGAGTCACTTAACAACCAGGTTACTAGCCACACAACTGCAGTGATTCACTTAACGGTGGCAAGAAAGGTCATAAAATGAGGCAAAACTCACTTAACAAATGTCTCACTTAGCAACAAATTTTGGGCTTAATTGTAGTTGTAAGTCGCGGATTACCTGAACTAATTAAGTTAAAACTTAAAAACTTAAATAGAACTGCAAGCTGGAACATACAAAATAAAGTGTACAAGGTGAAAAGACACAATCACTTTTGCACTAGTTCGCCGACAGTGAGACACCAATTTTAACAAGCTGTAAAAACAAACTTTACACTATGAAGAATTACCTTGGGGGTTACATAATTTAAACTTGAAACAGTCCGAATGAGGTGTGGGTTTTATTTTTTAAGAGGTGCGGGAAAGATTGCATTTGACAGGTTCAGTCAGACAGTATTTTACAAATTAATCTTCCTTAAACAATATTTTTAATGACAAAGCAGATAACTGAAGATAATAGGAGCTGAACTGGCTTTAGTTCAGTTAATTGTTTCAGGGATCCTTGGAGAATATTTTTGGCATCATGTTCCCAGCAACAGCTTTTAAATTGGGCTAAGAAGGCTTTTGTGTTTGCTCCTTGTCATTTCTGCATTTTTAGACGGTTCTGGTGCACCACTGTTAACTTACCTTTCATGTCCACATTAGCAACAGAATGGTGTAGAATTAGAAGTTATCTTCATAATTATGTGTTTGATTCTTCATTCTTTGCAAAGTATTTGAAAAACTATTTTCAAAATTACTTAAGTAAAAAAAAAAGGTATTGTTTTTTTAAAAGGGGTTGATTTTTATCCACCTTGCTTTTAAAGCCATGATATAATCACCTCAAAACAAAACAAAACAAAACAGTAAGCTGTGTTTAGTTGGCAGAAGGTCGTTCTAAGCAACTGTTCCCTCATTAAATAAAATTAGGCTGGGAAGGAAGACGGAGAAAGTTTTCAGGATCTGTTAAAATTCAGCAGTATAATCTGCAATCAAGATTTGCAATAATGCCAACGGGAGGTGTTTGCATCCCTGCTAGAATTGTTGCAAGCAAAATCTTGAGCGTATTCAGATGCATGGAGTCCAGTGTCACAACAATCAATAAACAATGCACAAAGATACAGTTGTTTAAATCAGCCTCCCCCATTTTTTTCTGAGTGTCTGGCGCTTCAGCTCCCAGGGCATGAGGTTATCAGCCTTGCTGTCTAGGGATTATGGGATTTTGAGTCCAACTGAACTGGAAGATGTGATCTTGGATTCCTTTCTCCCTTCCTCCCTCCCTTCTCCCCTCGTCTTTCTTTTTTCTTTCTTTTCTCTCTCTCTTTCTTTTTCTCTCTCCCTCCCTCCTTTCTTTCCCTCCCTCCCTCTTCTCTTTCTTGTCAAGTAGGCTGCTAATGTTTTTAATTAACATTTGTAAGCCTAAGTGTGACACCTCCTTTACATACTGGTGAATCGTGTCTTAATTCAGATCCCTCCTTGTGATAACCTCACCCAAGACTCCTGATCCCTAGGGAACTGCGTTCTTTGTACAATTGTTTAATCACCCAGCCCTGTTTCCACACAAGGTGTGTTGGGTAAGATCTTGCTTGGAGCAACTCACTGGAGAGAACGCCAAGGTTCCTCTGGCTGGCAACCAGCCTGTCCTACCCACGTTTTGTTTTAAGAGGGGCTGAATTAACATCTCCCTGTTTCCTGGAAACTTTTCCTGCGGAACCTGCCTTCTACTTGCTCAGAGAGCTTTTGACTTCTCAAAGGGGAAGGTCTTCAGGTCTCCAAAAGTTTAGCATCCATGTGAGAGCCGGTAGGTGTCTCTTTTTATTCCTATGATATATTTGGAATTCAAGCCAAACTTTGAAGACCGCCATAGCCTCCTCCAATGTATTCCATGCTACTTCTCATTCGTGTTTCATACTAGAAGGAAAGGCTATTTGGTGGAGCTACCCCCCCCCATCTTGTCCTAAAATTATGTGAATGTTACTTCTTCATTCATCGGGGAAGGTGCTTAGGTTGAATTTTAATACAGCCACATAAAAGGAACTCTGGTATTTGTCATGGAAAGCACCAAGGCTTTATGAAACCAAAATAATCCAGAAATTATTAAGAATAGTTAAGAATTTCTGCAAAGCCAAAACCTTAACACTGGATCAGCATATAATGCAATAAAATTGAATTATAGAATATATGCAATAGAATAGAATTGAGGCAACGGGATACGCTGTATGGAGGGGTTAGTACTTGTTTATTTTGCTTACTGTTAAGGAAAGGTAGATTATAATGATAAATGCAATGTTTTAGTTTTTTATGTAAGCAATGCATATTGTATTTGGATTATTTTATTCTTTTTAAGTCAAAATGATAATAGGATATGGATTCTATATCCTACAAAAAAGGTAGGAAAATAACAGGGAGAAAAGTGATTCTGCTTTTTGTAGGGGACGTTCATTATCGGTGGTCCTTGATTTACGATGGCAGTTGGGGACAGAATTTCCATTGCTAAGCGAGGCAGTTGTAGAGTGAATCATGTCTGACTTTACAACCTATTTTAGCCACATTTAAGCAAATCACTGCAGTTGTTAAGTGAATCACATGGTCGTTACGTGAATAGTTTCCCCCTCCCCATTGATTTTGCTTGTAGGAGGCCAATTGGGAAGGTCACAAATGATGGTCACGTGATCCCCAGGACACCTGTTGCCAAGCAATCAAATTTTGATGTGACCATGGGGCTGCTGAAGCAGTCATGAGTGCAAGGACTGGTCATAAGTCTCTCTTTTTTTTCCAGTGCCATTCTAAATGATCATACATTGAGGACTACCTCCATAGCTAGTGCTTACATTTTGCTCTATTGCGGTCTGAAGTACTAGGAAGGTTTAACAGTTGTTGCATTGTACAAAATGCTCTGGAAGATGTACATAAAGGTAGACTAAGCTACTTTATCCAAGTTCAGACTATTGATTCATTGAAAAAAAAATTTGGGAAAAATATTGAATAGTGAAATATTGAAAAATATTGGAAAAAGTGCAGAGAAGAGCAACTAAGATAATTAAAGACCTGGAGACAAAAACATACAAAGAACCATTGCAGGATTTGGGTTTGGCTAGTCTAGAGGAAGGAAGGACTAGGGAGGGGCATGATAGTGGTATTCCAGTATTTGAGGGGCTGCAACAAAGAAGAGGGGGTCAAATTATTCTCCAAAGCACCTGAAGGCAGGAGAAGAAGCAATGGGTGAAAACTAATCGAGAGAAGCAACCTGGAATTAAAGAGGAACTTCCTAACGGTGAGGGCAATTAACCAGTGGAACAAGCTTGCCTCCAGAGGTTGTAGATGCTCCATCACTGAAGGTTTTAAAGAAGAGACTGGACAGCCGCTTATCTGAAATTGTATAGGGCCCCCTGCTTGAGCAGGGGGTTGGACTACAAGACCTCCAAGGTCCCTTCCAGCTCTATTCTGATTGATATAATTGGGTAGATAGCAGCAGCTATCCAACTTTGGCTGATCTGAAAAAACTTAAGCAAAAATTCAAACTAATTATACTTAGATGGACAACTGCAAGAAATCCCAGGGCTCCAGACCAGATGGGGAAGTCCAGAAAACATTTCAGAAAAAGGATATAGCAAACTACTTTGAATACTGGGTTCTTGGTATTCTCCATGCTTGCTTCTCTTCTGCAGATGTTTCATTACCAGCCTAGGTTTGTTTATTCATTACACAAGTAAAGTAAGGCACACTATATGGCACAAAATTTAAAATATTTTAAAATTTAAAACCAGGCTAGGTGACATGCAATCCGAAGAAAACTCAGAAAATACCAAGGACCCTACAATTCAACCTTGGAGCCACATATGTTCTCCATTGTGGCACCAACATAGTTGTTCTTGTCAGGACAATTTCTTGGAAGGTCACCAGAAGTTGAGCTTGACCCAAGGGAGACTTTCTCTTCTCACTTCTGTTCTTCTTGTTGCCAATTCAGGAGACCCTACAAGACAGATTTGCAACAGGGCAGATGTTAAAACATCTTCCTATTAGTTGTGTACTTCTGTGAAACCTCTAAAGCATCACAATATCAGTGGGTTCGGGGCAGTAATGGGATTCAAATCCCGTCACTACAGTTCACTCATGGGTGCGTGGGCACTTGCGCTCGTGCACAATGCTTCTGAGCATGTACAGAGATGTCCGGGCAGGTGAGTGGAGCCTCCTGCTGCCGCCGCTACTGGTTCATCTGATCCGGGGCAAACCAGTAGCAATCTACCACTGGTTCGGGGTGGTGTTGCCTCTTTCTCATTGCAGATAGCACCAAGCATGGATTAATGTCAGTCAGCAATTTTCCAGATTAATGATAGTCTTAGTGTTTGCATTACACATGCACGATTATGTGCTATTTGTGGCCTAGAGATAGAGCTCTTGCCTCACAATCAGGAGGTTGTGAGTTCAATCCTGGGTAGAGGCAGATGTAGGGTTTCCTGCTTGGGCAGGACTAGATGACCTGCAAGGTCCCTTCCAACTCTGTTAATCTGTTATATGAGATGAACAAAGCTGTTTAAAAAACCCTGCTTAAACACTGTCACAAACATTTGACAAAGAAATTTATATTTCAGGAAAACTGGGAATGATGGATGGTTCAGTGTTTTTAATTTTTTGAACTACACACTAGGCAGAAATTTAGGATCTATCCAAAGCATGTAAACCTGAATTGTGAAGTAACTAGATTAGGTTCAAAGAATTCTAAACATCTGGAAAATGCTTATGTGGGAGAAGATTGGTTCCAGCATTAACAATATTATTCAGCTGTTAACCAATTGTGGACACAAAATTTAAACCTTGGATTTCTTTTTTAAAAAATGCTAACTTCATAGATATTAGTTTGGCTAGAATTTCATTGAATGATGATAAGAGAAACAAGTTTGCTTGGAGTTGGGCAGTATATACATTTAATAAATCATTATTTTGCATTCAGTCATAAGCAGTAATAATAAATTTGATGGGCATAATGCTAGGTAGCTAGTTAAGCTTCTGTTCTTCCAGTTCCACCCTTCATAGACTTGCCAGTAGACAACTATTCTTTCATTAGCAAGTATGGGCTACCCCTTTAGAACCCAGAAAGCCTGGAATAAATCTAGATTAAAGTAGAGTTTGTCATTTGCTGAGACTTAGTTTGAGGCTTTGATGTTCCTCAGGATCTGGGTCATCGCAGCACTCGATGGCATAAATTCAGGTGGCCAATTTTTAGCATTATTTGGCTTTCCTTGCTTTCACTTCCTTAAAGCTCTCAAATACAAGCGCATGCAAACAGGAGACTGAGCCATATGTCTTGATCAGAATTATTTCCATTGGGGTTCTTTCATGGAGCCGAGCACATAGGCCGTTACTGGCTGGGGATGATAAGACTCAGTTCAATACTTTGTCTTTGGCAATCCGGTGTCACGTGGATGTGGTTGTGTTGTATATCAGAACTCCAAAAACAATCCTTTTCCTATTCTTCTCTTTCTCCACCATGCTAGGATAAGGATGCTCATGATTGCCTGAAATTATCTTCCTTTTTATCAATGTGTGTGGGTGCGCGCATGCGTACATACAGATTAAGCCTATCAGGTCTGCATGAGTTTGCACATGAAATCCTCCATGTTAAACATCTGAGATGATCCTCTCCTTCCCAGCTGGTGGCTTGTAACGTTGTGCAATCACACCTTGTTTTGGAAGATTGCCCTAAGGGAGACTTTGATAGCTTCCAAGGTCTGGCTTCAGAAACAACTTCTGACTCAGTGTCCTCCTCTGGAAACTAGGTTGCTGGAGAGGAGAGTTTACTTTGTTGGGAACCAGAAGGAAAAGTTCTCAAAGTGATACTTTGACTCAGTCTTCCATCCTTTTCGAAGTTGGTAAAATGAGGACCCAGATTGTTGGGGACAAGAGGCTGACTCTGTAAATTGCTTAGAGGGGGCTGTAAAAGTACTGTGAAGCGGTATATAAGTCTAAGTGCTATTGCTATCTATCTATCTATCTATCTATCTATCTATCTATCTATCTAATCAGGCGGAGCAAAAAATAGAACAAAATGAGAAGAAGCTGGATATGGTAGACCAGACGCTGACGATGCAAAATAAGGAATTAGAAGACTCATTAATACAATTAGAGATGGATAGGGCGTCATTCTACTTGCGCTTTCAAAATGTGGAAGAAGATAAAGACGAGGATTTAGGAGAGAAGATGGCGGAATTAATTGCAGAAATACTCCAACAAGATAAACGTGAGATTATCAGAGAACTGGACGACGTCTATAGAGTGCAAACAAACTATGCGAGGAGAAAAAGGCTCCCCAGAGAAGTTCATATTAGATTCGCAAGAAAGAAAGTAAAAGACATCTTATACAATATGGCGAGGGACGGTCAAATAACATACAGAGGAAAGGAAGTGATAATACTGAAACAGATTCCGAGAAGAGTGAGGGAGGTGAGAAAAGGCTATAGATTTTTGGCGGTGCAATTGAACAAAAGAAATATATTATTTAGATGGCTCCTGCCAGAGGGGATGCTAATCACCTGGCAGGGGAGAAAAATAAAAATAGACAGCTTGAGCACAGCACAAGATTTTCTCGACCAGTTAAGGGGTGCAGAAGAAGAACAAAGTAGTAAGGAGGAAATAGAGGCGACAAATCTAGACGAGGAAGAAACCGCGGAGGAGAAGAAGACCGAAGGAGAAGCCAAGGAGAAAAAAACAAGACCAGTAAGAGCCGTAAGACTAAACAAGAACTAAAACCGAGCAAGGAAATCAGGAATGAAGGATCTAAAACTAATTTCAGTAAATGTTAATGGTTTAAATGACAGCAAAAAAAGGAAATTAACACTCACAAAGCTAGCAAAACAAAATATGGATATAATCTGTCTACAGGAAGTCCATATAAAAAAGGATGAGGGCAAATGTCTGGAGTATAAAAAATTTGGTAAACTATTCACCTCATTAGCAGAAAAAAGAAAGAGAGGGGTAGCAATTTATGTTAAAAAAGGTATTGAAGCAGAATTGAAATATAATGACACAAAAGGTAGAATACTTATGGTTGAAGTCACGATAGAAAACTCTAAAATGTTACTAGTGGGCATTTATGCTCCAAATAAAAAACAAGGAGAATTCTTTCAAAAGCTACGTGAACAATTAGGGAATATGGAGCACAATGAAATTTGCATGATAGGTGATTTCAGTGGAATTATAGACCCAGTTAATGATCATAAAAGCAATAAAATGAACAAAAATAAAAGGGCGACCTTGCCAAAAGCCTTTTTTGATTTGGTGGGGGAAGTGAATTTAATTGACATATGGCGAACTTTGCACCCAACTGAAAGACAATTTACATTCTATTCCAACTCACAACAGTCATGGTCGAGGTTAGATATGGCTTGGGTCACTAGGACGCTAGGTTTAGAAATTGAGACGGCAGAAATTAGCCCAAACATCTGGGCAGATCATAACCCTCTGGAAATAAAATGGAGAAATATAAAGAGAAAGAAACAACAAAGATGGAGGCTAAATACAAAACTATTATGTGACAAAGAGTTCGTAGAAAAATTAAAAGGAGAAATCAAGACCTTTTTTGGAGAAAATGAGAACCAAGGGACACCCAGCGAAATAGTATGGGATACATTGAAGGCATACCTGAGAGGGGTAATAATATCCTACTCCGCATATAAAAACAAACTAAAAAGAAAATCCAGGGAAGATCTCATCAAACAGCTAGATGAAGCAGAAAGGAAACTCCAAAAAATGCCTGGTGACACTGTAGCAAAGGAAAATTGGATGGTGTGGAGACATAAATTAAACATTCTAGACCAAGAAGAGCTAGCCCAAAAAATAAAAAGAACAAAACAGCACTATTTTGAGAACGCTAATAAATCGGGCAGGTGGCTGGCCTATAAATTAAAAAAGGAAAATGGAAAAGGGACAATCCAGACATTAGTAGATGCGGAGGGAAATCTCTTAAATAAAGAAGAAGATAAATTAGAAAGAGCGAGAGAGTACTATGAATCCCTATATAAAGAAGAGGAGACCTCGGAGGGAAAAATAGATCAATATTTGGCAGAGGCGGAGCTCCCGCAAATAACAGAGGAAGAGAAGGAGATGCTCAATGCTAAGATAACAACCGAAGAGTTCAAAAAAGCCCTGTCCAAACTTAAAAACAACAAATCACCTGGCCCAGACGGATTCCCAGGAGAAATATACAAAAAACTGGAAGAAATTCTACAACCAAAATTAATGGAAATTTTTAACAAGGTTTTGACGGGCTCCAAAATTCCTGATTCGTGGAGGGAAGCCCATGTTATACTGCTGCCGAAAGAAGGTGCCGACCCCCAAAAAATTCAAAACTACAGACCAATCTCACTTCTAAACACCGACTATAAATTATTTATGTGTATAATGGCAGAAAGAACTAAAAAAATATTAAATAATTGGATTCACAAAGATCAAAATGGTTTTCTCCCGGGACGATAAATTAGGGATAATTTGAGAATTGTACTAGACACTCTAGAATACTATGAAGAACACCCAGAAAAGCAGTTGGCCTTAGTCTTTTTGGATGCCCAAAAGGCATTCGACAACCTAAATTGGAATTTTATGACCAAATAAATTAAAATAATAGGATTTGGGCAAAACTTCGAAAAAATGATAAAAACTATCTATGACAATCAGAGGGCGAGCATTTTAGTAAATGGAGACAGGACAAGAACCTTCCAAATTAAGAAAGGAGTAAGGCAAGGCTGTCCCTTGTCACCGCTACTATTCATTTTGGCCCTGGAAGTTTTGCTACGAAACATTAGAAACAACGAGGAAATCAAAGGCCTGAGAATTAGAAAAGAGACTTATAAAACACAAGCCTTCGCGGACGACGTGGCGCTAATATTAGAAGATCCATTGATACCTGGACAAAAAGTACTAGAGGAACTGGGTAAATATGGAGAGGTGGCAGGCCTTAAACTGAATAAATCTAAAACCAAAATACTTACTAAAAATGTAACTGAGTCACAGAAGAAAGAGATAGAAGAAACTTTGGGCCTACAAGTAGTCCCAAAAATAAAATACCTAGGAATTTGGTTAACCAAAAGGTGTTCTTCCCTAAAAGAAGATAATTATTCCCCACTAATTAATAAATTAAAACAAGATTTGGATAGATGGAAAAAGATTAAATTATCACTTATAGGCAAAATTGCGGCAATCAAGATGAACATTCTCCCCAAGATTTTATTTTTATACCAAAACCTACCAGTAATTTTAGAGAAAATTTTTTTTTTAGAATTAAATAAGACCATTAGGGAATTTGTTTGGGAAGGGAAAAAATCAAGGATCTCACTTAAAATTCTACAGGAAAAAAGGAACGTGGGAGGATTTGGACTCCCAAATTGGGAAACGTATTATAGAGCGGCAAAGTTGATATGGATAAAGGATTGGATCACCTTGGAGAATAAGAGAATTTTAGTGTTAGAAGGTCATGACCTACAGAAAGGGTGGCATGCATATCTATGGGACAAAGACAATAAAAAGAAAACTTACTTCCACAGGCATAAAATCAGGGACTCCCTAATACAAACGTGGGTGGGGATCAGGCAGAGATACTATACCAAGGTCCCAATTTGGCTTTCCATGGTAGAGGCAATGATTTACCCCAACAGGTGGGGAATGGAGAAACTGTACAGATACAAAGACATTGTCGATGGAGGGGGAAACATTAAATCAAATGAAGTTCTGAGAGATCAAGGTATAACCTTAGACTGGTGGACCTACCTACAAATAAAATCAAGATACCAGAAAGATAAAGACGAGTATGGCTTAGAATCAGGATATAATGGATTAGACAAAATTTTGATGGGACAAGGGAATAAAGCGTTGGCCAAGCTGTATAACTATTTATCGGATGAAGATAGAGATGAGGATATAATTAGAAACCAATTGAGAGCATGGGAGAGAAATATTGGACACAGTTTGGACCTTAATGAATGGGAAGAAGCCTGGAACAAAAATTATAAATTAACTAGAGCAGCCACGTATAAGGAAAACCATTACAAAATGCTTCACAGGTGGTATTTAGCACCTGCAAGATTAGCAAAGATGTTCCCCAATGCACAGCCAAATTGTTGGAAATGTGGCCATGGTCATGGCACCTTCTTTCATATGTGGTGGACATGCCCCGAAGCAAAAAGGTATTGGAGCAAAATTCGGAGATGGTTGAAAGATATACTCAAAGAAGAAATTGATTTGAATCCAGAAATATTTCTCCTGGGAATGGCAAAGAAAGGGCATGGAAAGGAAAAGGTCCATCTCCTAATACACATAGCTACAGCTGCCAGACTAGCATACGCTCAATATTGGAAAAAGAAAGACCTACCACCAGATGACCTTATAATTAATAAAATATTAGAGTGTGCAGAGATAAGTAAATTAACACACGAGATAAATGATGACGAAAACTCTGATTATGATACTGTGTGGGGAAGATGGTACGAATGGATAAATGATAGAATTAAGAAAGGAATAAACGGTGCAGAGATTAATTAGAAATGTGCAGTATAAATGACACCAGATACTTACTTATGTATATATGTAAAAACACTGAGAATCCGATGTTAAATAGAATCGTGACTATATTTTATTTGTGTAAAAAAAAAACCCAATAAAAATTGTATTCAAAAAAAAAAAAAAAGAACTCCAAAAACAATCCTTTTCCTATTCTTCTCTTTCCCCACCATGCTAGGATAAGGATGCTCATGATTGCCTGAAATTATCTTCCTTTTTATCAATGTGTGTGGGTGCGCGCATGCGTACATACAGATTAAGCCTATCAGGTCTGCATGAGTTTGCACATGAAATCCTCCATGTTAAACATCTGAGATGATTCTCTCCTTCCCAGCTGGTGGCTTGTAACGTTGTGCAATCACACCTTGTTTTGGAAGATTGCCCTAAGGGAGACTTTGATAGCTTCCAAGGTCTGGCTTCAGAAACAACTTCTGACTCAGTGTCCTCCTCTGGAAACTAGGTTGCTGGAGAGGAGAGTTTACTTTGTTGGGAACCAGAAGGAAAAGTTCTCAAAGTGATACTTTGACTCAGTCTTCCATCCTTTTTGAAGTTGGTAAAATGAGGACCCAGATTGTTGGGGACAAGAGGCTGACTCTGTAAATTGCTTAGAGGGGGCTGTAAAAGTACTGTGAAGCGGTATATAAGTCTAAGTGCTATTGCTATCTATCTATCTATCTATCTATCTATCTATCTATCTAATCATCTAACCGTCGTTCCTCCATGGTGGCGCAGTGGTTAGAATGTATATTACAGGCTAACTCAGCCAGCTGCCAGCAGTTCGATCCTGACCAGCTCAAGGTTGACTCAGCCCTCCATCCTTCCAAGGTCAGTAAAATGAGCACCCAGATTGTTGGGTGCAAGAGGCTGACTCTGAACAACTTAGAAAGGGCTGTAAAACACTCTGAAATGGTAGATAAGTTTAAGGACTATTGCTAAGAGCTACTTTTTCACAGAAGTTTGGATTCAGAAGCCCTGTGTTAAAGAGATGCCTTGGATGTACTCCATTCGTGCTTGGGATTGCGTGAAAGTTCCCTACACCTCCACGAACATGGTTAGTAGAATGGCTCGTGCAATGGCGGCCATCCTGGAGGAAATTTCATTCCTTCCTGCAGTCTATTACTAAAAGCTCAGTTGCCTTTCTGGTTTCTTGCTATTTAGTAGAAATCCAATTGCAAAATTCTTTTCTTTCCGGACAGGGATCAATTACCCATGTTCTCGTAACTCCAGAATAAATTATTTGCGATGTGCACAGGTAGTCCTTGACTTATAACCACAGTTAAGCCCAACATTTCTGCTGCTAAGCAAGACCGTTGTGAAGTGAGCTTTGCCCCCATTTTACAAGCTTTCTTACCACTGTTGTTAAGCGGATCACTGCAGTTGTTCAGTTAGTAACTCGGATGTAAAGTGAATCTGGCTTCCCCATTGAGTTTGCTTGTGAGAGGGGATCACGTAACCCCAGGACACTGCAACCGTCATAAACACATGCCAGTTGCCAAGCGTCTTGAATTTTGATCATGTGACCATGGGGATGCTGCAACGGTTATAAGTGTGAAAACAGGTCATAAGTTCCTTTTTTCGATGCCATTGTAACTTCAAATGCTCATTAAAGGAATGGTTGTAGGGTCAAGGACTGCCTGTATTATCAATGCTTGGGGCATGATGTGAACTCTAATTTGGCAGCCAGCCCCAGTGTCCAGTTCTGCTCTGGAAAGCATTTCCATTTTTTTGCAGCAAAGCAAGCAAGATTATTTCATCATCAAATGGGTAATGCAATTGTTGAGAAAACATTGCACGGACGTATCTCTGTGGTCACTACAGTAGAAGCTGAGTTTGACTCAACAGAAACCTTATTTACCTTCCCGTTGTACTGATGTCCTGGATGAGATTCGTTCCTTTTCTCCCTTTTTAAAATTTGAATTTTTTTTATTAGTTTATCCAAGTATAAAATACAAAGAAATAAAAAGACATGAAAAACAAGAAAAGGGGAAAAAAGAGATAATAGTGTAAAGGGAGAAAAGAAAAGAAAAAGGCACTGACTTCAGAAGCTTCAGAAGAGAATATTATAACCACAACTTTTACACAACAGTATGTACAAGCCATTTCTATAACCATAAGCCTATCTAGTTAACAAAAACAAAATCAAAGTTTCATTTTTTTTTTCACTGCAAGCACAAAATCCGGAAGCAATTTCAGAATAAAGACAAAATTAGATATATTCTCTCCTTTGGATAAAAGAATCAATTTGACCATCTCTGCTTCTCTTTGTTTTGGGGAATAATACAGCATTTTATTTTTTTTTATTTTTTTAACCCTAAAGGGAGAAAACCTTTCTCTTTTTTTTTTAGTTTTGGTATTTTACTAATTATAGGTCCAGTTAAGTCCATTTAGTTCATGACATTCGAATCTCTCCCTCGAGTTTATCCTCATGCAATGGAACTTTTTTCTTTTCTTATTTCAAAATCTAATCAATAGTATTTTACAAACTTTGGAAATTATTCAGCATTATCTAAAGAAACAGAACATGCATTTTCCTACTCATTTTATACATACAAAACTGACTTAAAACTTCCTTTCAGTGCATATATCACACTTTTAAAATCTGTTCTAATTAATTAATTAGACATTCAATTTAAGTTATTCCTTCCAGCTCATCTTCATTTCCTTTTTAAAATTTTAAAATCTTTTGGGCAGCTGGGGTGACCGGTCTTTCCTTCATTTTCTAGAGATGTCTTTACCGATTGACCTCTCCGTAGCAATGTGGACGCTCGGACTTGGAGCCATCGGGGCTGCTGTAACAGGGATGATCCTCGCCAACACGGATTTGTTTCTCCCTAAAGCAGAAATGGCCTCAATGGACTTTCTAGAAGAAATTGATCTGAAGACTCTGGGCGAAGGTAAGACTTAGAAGGAAGATCCTTCACCATGTTGTGACCTAGGCTCTCTTAGTCATTACAGGACACAATTAGTCTCAAACAAAACTATTTTATTATAACAGCTGAGAATTACTTCATTCCCAGCTTAGTCCAAGTTAATTCCAAAACAAGTCCTTCAGAAAAAGTCCTTTGGGCTTATCACAAACCTTTATCTTCTTTGGCACCTTGCCAAAGGCCTTTCTTGGCAAAGCCCCACAAAGTTCAGAAACGAGATGCCGACTGGAAAACAGATTTAGCAACGTTGCTTTTCTACAAAGACCCCAAGAGCCTTTGCTGCTCTTTTAAGCCTTATGGGAGGGGCCAATCATCTCCTGGCCTTACTCTCGAGTCATCCTTTTTGCTTTAGCTGCTCTTGCCTTCTGGCAGCTCTGCGCATGCGTGCGCTAGGAACAGGCTCTGTCTGTTCCTCTGCCTCTCTGCTGTCCGACTCTGGAGGCTCCAGAGTCCGCACATCACTCCCAGATGGCCCGGCCCCATCTCTGCCTCCGACGCAGAGCCCTCGTCTGGGCCTTCCCCAGACTCCAGGACTGGCTCATGGTCCTCCCCAGCCTCCTCACTGTCTGACTCTGCTGCCAGCTCTGCGGGCTGCTGGTGGACCAGAACACACCAGTTCCTAATTGCAAATTATAGAAATGCACCGGAGAGACAAATCTACTTTTTTTCCGGAGTGAGTAAAGGGCTAATAGCAAACCTCAGATTTTACTCTGCTAGAGAGATGTAAAGGTGGAAACATTCATCACTTGGAAAATTGTCTAGAGTTTCATTTCATTTACGTGTGAAGTTTTGTTTTTTCAGAAAAAAGCACCCCCTTTTCACTCAAAATACAAGAATGTATACAAAAATACATTCCCTCTTGTGTTCCAGTTGTGGTTCTGTAAGTCTAAATATTCTCAGTCATCCAGGTCATGATTGTCCCAAAGGTGCTTTTTGAAGAGGAACTGGACTTTCTTGTTTTTTTCTTTGAAGACGTTTCACTTCTTACCCAAGAAGCTTCTTCAGCTTCTTGGATGAGAAGCGAAACGTCTTCAAAGAAAAAACAAGAAAGTCCAGTTGCCTCCTGAAAAAACACCTTTGTGGTTCTATAGTTTGGGAACAAAAGGTGGGGCTTAGTTTGAAAAATAGGTGAACTTGTGGACTTTTAGAATTCAGGTGTTCTTCCAAAACACTCTTCAGGAGAAAGTAAATGCAAATGGAGTTAAAATAGCACAGACTTTCTTCCACTTGCTGTTCTTCAATATATTGGTTTACAACTCCTGGGAAGCATGGCTCAAACTGACCCAATAGATGGTAATAGAATTAATTGTCTCCAGATCATTTCTTCATGATTTAAGGTACGCTTTGATTGATCTTGAAAAGCCAAGCAGAGTCGGACTTGCTTAGAAGTTGGATGGGAGAATCTCAGAGTTACAGGCTACCAATAGAAGCAAATATTTGTAGCTCAGGGTTCGATTGTGGGGTCCTTGGTGCTTTCTAAGCTTGGTTGTTTTCTAAATAGCATCATCGGTGCTAGTGGTCCTAACCTTGATGATGTTACCTAGTTTGGTAATCACTTCCATCTTGGCTGCTAAAACAACAATTTGGACTTCTCCATGAGTTTACCAGGATGTGAGTACAATTTAAAGGATCTTCACTTTATCTTTCTTTCCCTGGACCGCAAGGAGAACAGAGAACATTCAAAGCCAAGGATCTGTGGAAGATGAAGGGTGCGGTCATCATGGCGGTGAGGCGGCCTGGATGATTTTTGTGCAGAGAGGTAATGTATGTTCTCCAGTAGAACAGAATTGATTGAAACCAGCTGCCCTATTGACTTGCCCATCAGTTATTGTCTTGGACAGAAATCACAGCTTGGATGCTTGATGTGCTGTCTACATTTTCTGAATACTAATGTACCAACAAGACTCGCCTAGACACAAAAATGCAGTGATAACACTCTAGCAAAACTATGCCGTGATCTGGTGCTATGTGCAGGAGACTTATAATAGAATCACTAATAATACAAATTCATAATGCAAGAGAAGATACTTCTCCATGTTAGTTATAGGTCACATTTAGAAATGCATTGTTTAATGAGAATGGAATGTTCTATATATTAGTATCTAGGCCATTTATCCAGTTAAACAGAGTTAGTTAGTTGGAGAAAATCTGATTTCCTCTCAATCTGAAATCCCATTTCCTCTCAAATGGCAGCTAGTCATTACATGATCCAATGTTTGGTGAGGAGTACCATAGTCACATTCAGGAAAGAATCTTCTGCCCCATTTAAACAGACTTGACACATGCCATGCATGGTGCAGACCCTATTCAGATCTATCTGAACAGGTTAGTAGAACAGTAATAGCATTTAGGCTTATATATCACTTCACAGTGCTTTACAGCCTCCTCTAAGTGGGTTACAGAGTCAGCCTCTTGCCCCCAACAATCTGGGTCCTCATTTTACCGACCTTGGAATGGAAGACTGAGTCAACCTTGAGCCTGGTGAGATTCGAACTGCCAAATTGCAGTACTGCATTCTAAGCACTGTGCAGCTCATATTTTTGATAAAACCCATGAGGTTGTAAACAATCGAACCTTATGGATGAATAGAACACGGAAGGAGGCTAGAAAGAAGGACATGTCTCCAAGTTGACAAAACTTGGCTCATGATCATCTTGGATCATGAGCCTTCTCCGTTGCCACCACTGTGCACACAACATGTGAACAATAATTCCAGCTTGTGTACCAAATTCTTGGATAATCTACCCCACCAGAATGACTTTGCCCCAGAAGTTGTGGCTGCGCCATCACTGGAGGTTTTTAAGAAGAGATTGGACAGCCTTTTATCTGAAACAGTATAGAGTCTTTTGCTTGAGCAAGGGGTTGGACTAGAAGATCTCCAAAGTACCTTCCAACTCTTGTTACTCTGTTATATCAAGCCAGAAAGCAAGGCTTTTTCCAGTAATAGGTTTGGTAAGATTTATTGAAAGAGGATAGAATAAGATTATGGAAATCTCAGCAACTCATTTCATCTGGTGTCTTTTTATTTATAATTCTCCTGTAAACATGATTATAAGTTTGTTCTGTTAACTGAGAATGGAGGAATGTTCAGTTAGTTAGAATGCAAATCTTTCTCTGGTTTCAAGCATACCATTATATTCTGGTTTCAAGCATACCATTATATTCTGTGTTCCTTAGCTGCCAATCCTTTGGGCAGTTAATCAAAAGCAACACAGGAGAGCAAAGCTTTTAAACATTTCTAAATCTACGTTAAAAAAAAAAAATCTGGCAGGTACAGGGAAATTGGACAAAAATAAAATGGCAAAGAACAAAAGGCTGTATAATCTCTAGGAGCACAAAAGGCAGAGAACGGGGATTTGAAAACATGGAACCGAAAAGAAGAAACACTGCAGTTTAGCAGAGACAGCAGCTTATTAAACTGGAAATAGGCCAGATACCTAGCTGGATGACTGGTTTGAACTGGCTTAGCAGGAGTTCTTGGTACAGGTTCACAGTCATGGACAATCCCTGGAAGAGCTGCCACAGGGAAGAGGCAATTAACTATTCTGCAAGGCCCCGAAGGCAGGACAAGAAACTGTGTGGAACCTTGTTAAAGAGATCCAACTTGAAATTTCTTGGCAGAACAACTATAGAAAAGCTGCTTCCCAGAGTTGTGGATGTTCCATCACTGGAAGTTTTTAAAGAACGATTAGACAACATTTGTCCAGGATGTCCCAAAGGTGCTTTTTTTCAAGAGGCAACTGGACTTTCTGTTTTTTCTTTGAAGATGTTTCGCTTCTCATCGAAGAAGCTTCTTCAGGTCTGACTGGATGGTGGGGAACGGAAGGATTTATATTCCTTGCAGACAGCTGGTCATTTGCATCCTTTCAGAGAGTCGTTGAGGCCACTTGGAGGTTTGTCTGTGTCCTCAGGGACACCTGAATAGTGCAAATGGGTTGTGGAGCTGTGCTTTCTGCAGGATGTTTCCACCCTGTGTCTCGTCATGCTGAACATAGGCACAGGAACTTGTGAACGGACACAAGTGGCCTCAACGACTCTCTGAAAGGATGCAAATGACCAGCTGTTTGACAAAATAACGTGACACTATGTTGAAGTGGAGTCTTACATTGAGAGACCATTACTATTTTAAGTGATTCCTGTTTTCCACATTTGTCTTTCTTTTCTTACCTATCTTCCTCAACCTAGTAAAACAACACATCTCATTCCTGCAATCTGATTTTCCTATGGGGGCAGAAGGTTTATGTGTTTGTTGTTTTCGTGTGTGTGTGTTTCAGAGCATGAAATCCTAGGAACAACCTGAAGTTGTTTACCCCAAGTACAAATGCTGGATCTTAGAAAGAACTAAATCAAGACAAGTTTAGACTATCCCTTTACATGCCAATTGCTTGCTCAGGGCCCCAAGGAGCTTCTAGTAGTTATGGGTATTATTTGGGCAGCTGGAAAGGAAAACAGCTTATGGTTTGTTAGCTTCTGCTTAGAAATTCGAAATAAAATCCCCTTCTGAGTCATGCTGCGCTTTTAGTGAATTCACAAACACATCCGTGTTAATTTTCTTCTACTGCCTTTTTTCAAGATTGTTTTTTTTTTTTTTTAACAAACAGCCTAGCTTACAACCCTGGAATTTTTTGGTGGTTTCTTTTCTTTATGTATTAAACTTGTATGCGAAAGGCAGCTTACAGGCATTGCTTAAAATGCCCTATAAAACATTAAAACAATTAAAAGTTCTTAAAATTAAAAAATCCAATTAAAACTCAGCAGGATAGAGAGGGAAGGGAGCAAAGTGCACAAAGGACAGAGGTAGGATGTTCTCTGCTCCATTAGAAGTAGAGCCGTTAACAATAGTTGGGTACCTAGTTGGTCAAAGGAGGAAGAATTTGAGGTTGATATGTAAAGTTTAGGTTACTATAGGAAAAAACTCAGGGAAGCTAAACTTGTTGTAACCTGGCTCTTCCTAAACCAACATTCCTTCGGAGAAGAAGATAAATTCAGTTAACCATGCAGACATTCTCATCCTCCAGACCTCTGAGTTCTTGACAAGTTGGAATGTTTGACTTGATTCAGATATCCCTAAAGCATGAGGCAGCAGTTTCCTATTGGAAGACAGCAAAAGCAATAGCACTTAGACCAGTGGTGGGTTCCAACCGGTGTTACCACTGGTTCTCTTTGCACACGCTCTTTGCGCGCAATCTTAATGATTTTCTCCCTTAATTCCGTTTTCTTTTCTTCTTCTTTTTATATTTATTGTATCTTTTCTCCTGAATCCTTTCTCTAACTTTTGAGTTTATTACTTGGATAATTCTCCCCCAGCTTTTACCTAATCTTTTTCCATTTCCTTCGCTTCCCTTTAAGTGATTCTTCTTCGGGGGATATTCCCCCCCATCCATTCTTTTTTTATCACTGTAAATCCCAGTGTAATCATCTTAACTTTTTACCTTCAATTCCTTTTCCTTCAATATTATTTTCTTGCTTCTCATTTATATTCTCTTTTTCCTGTTTCATGTGTTCTAGCAAAGTTTCTGACTTTTTATTTTATTTAATAATTCACACCTGTTTTTAAGCATCTCAATTCCTCATACATCCAAGGCGTCATGTTATCAATTTAAAAATTATTAATATTTTAACTTATGTTTAATTAAGGTTTAACTCCATAGTCTCTTTTTTATTTCCAGAAAATATCTAGTTCAAATGTTTGTCCAATCCACTCCAATTTAAAGCTTTGTTGTTTTTCACCTCCTTTAAAAATCGAGACCAAGCAGTTTAAAAAGAAACAAATACTCCTTAAAGTTTCTCACAGTCGTCAAGGTCACTGCAGTTATTTCCTTCAATTTTCAGGCTGGTTGTTGTAGTGCTTTCTTTCCACCAGCAATGTCTCCAATCCACAATTCCCAGAACAACAAAGTATCAAGCTTACAAAAATGTTTTAAATCCACATAGAAAATACTTTCTCTCAGATTTCTTTTCATTTTAATGATTTTAATTTCTCCAAATTCAGTTTTAAATCCAATTGTAAAATTTCCTTTCTTAGGCTTTAATACTTTGACCTCCTCTTTATTCTTCCTTCAAATGTCAAAACTGTCAGAAATAATTCAAATCCTCATTAAAAGGTGCTTTCCCTCGGCTTTCTTTTTCTTGTATTAGTTTTAATTTCTCCAAGTCCAATTTTAAATCCAAATATAAAGTTTTCTTTTTCGGGCTTTAGTACTTTAACTACCTCTTTGTTCTTCTCCCTCCATTAAAATCCCCGTGCCAATTAGCCGCTTGTTTCCTCGCTGGGACACCTTTTAAAGTTTTTAAAAATTTCCTTTTTTACCTGTGAGTTGGCCAATCACTCACCTAGTACCAGTACTCCGTTCAGACACCGCTCCTGCACAAAATCTTATTGCCCCAACTTCAAAGCGGTCTTTTTAATGGCCGCCACCCCCGCCACCGGTTCGAAGAGCTGCCTCTGACCTTTCGAGGAACTTGCCTGTTCCTCTTGGTCGTCTGAGGCGCCTCTCCTTTTTCACCATTCCTATAGGATGGTTCCAATCTGAAGACAGTGTTTTTTCTGGCTGGATTTTCATGAGGCTCATCGGAGCCCGCTATTTTCCAGCCAGTCTTGTCGTGACGCTTCCGGTTTCCCAGGCAAGCATTGGTTGATTGGTTTCTCCTTAGTCCTAGGTTGCTTCTCTCTTGGATTAGTTTCCATCCATTGTTTCTTGTGTCTTTTGGTGCTTTGGAAAATAGATTGACCCCCTCATTTCTGAAGGAGCCCCTCAAATTTCCTGACAGTACAATTAATCAGTGGAACAACTTGTCTCCAAAAATTGTAATAGCTCCAACACTGGAAGTTTTAAAGAAGAGATTGGATAACTTTGTCTGAAGTGGTGTAGGGTTTCCTGCCAAAGCAAGGGGTTGGACTAGAAGACCTTCAAGGTCCCTTCCAACTCAGTTTGTTCTGTTTTGTTCTATATATTGGAACAGTGCTATTTTATTTTGAGTAAGAGTTAGACTAAGGAGAAACTTCCTAAGGGTGAGATGAATCAAGTTGGCCACACCCACCCAGTCACATGACCACCCAGCTGGTCATTAGGGCAGAGAATTGGTTGTTAAATTATTTGAATTCCACCACTGACTTAGACTTCTACACCACTTCTTTTGCAGCCCTCTCTAAGCAGTTGACAGAGTCAGCACATTGCCCCCAACAATCTGGGTCCTCATTTTACTGACCTCGGAAGTTTGGAAGGCTGAGTCAACCTTGAGCCAGTCAGGATCAAACTTCTGGCAGTGGGCAGAGTTCGCCTACAATGCATTCTAACCACTGCGCCATCAGATCCTTGACGCATGAGAAAAGTGGCTGGCTTTTTACAACAGCACTGAAAAAAGTGACTTACGACCATTTTTCACAGTTATGACCTTTCCAGCATCCCCATGATAGTGTGATCAGAATTCAGATGCTTGTCTATTGGCTCATAGATATGACCGTTGCTGTGTCCCAAGATCATGTGATCCCCTTTGACAACCTTTTGACAAGCAATGGGGAAGCCAAATTCACTCAACTACCGGGTTCCTAACTGATCGACTACAATTATTCACTTAAGAACCTATGCAAGAAAGGCCATAAAATGGAGCAAAATTCACTTTAAAAATGTCTCACTTAACAACAGAAATTTCAGGCTCTGCTGTAGTCATTCATTGAGAATAACCATCTGTTTTAATAGATCTATTACAGTTGGGCTGGATGATTGTTGACTCAAGTTGTCTTTCTATTTGTAGGAGGCCTCTGAGCTGTCCTCTCTGAAACCCCAACTCGATCAGGTCGGGGTCCCTCTTTATGCTGTGGTGAAAGAGAACATTGGGACGGAGGTGGCAGACTTTCGGCCATACTTCAAGGGAGAAATATTTCTGGATGAAAAGGTAGGTGGGGTTTTTTTGAGAAGGAGGAGATGACCTATTGAAGCATAAGGCTATCCTTGCCCTATTTGGGGAGATATTTCGATTCCTATATTGTGAATTCGGTTCCTATATTTGGTTCCTTTGATCACCTAGCAAACACCTGGCATTTTTTGGAGTAAGGATTCTATGTGTTTGGAAAAGGCCCCACTGTGGCTTGAGCTTCGGAGTTTAAAAACTTGAGTTTTTGCAATTCTGGATGATGATATACAGACCAGGGGTGAAATCTAAAATTTGTTACTACCGGTTCTGCGGGCATGGCTTTTGCGGGGGGGGGGGGGGGGGGGGTAATGTGAGTGGGTGGGCGTGGCCAATTTTTTTTTCTTTTAAAACCATTTTTTCTACAAACTTCGGCTAAGAGGTTGTAAAAAAATGCTTTCAAAAGGCTCTGACGATCCAAGCTGAGTTCCCTGATCGGCAGAGGCTTTTTAAGGAACTCAGCTTGGATCGTCAGAGCATTTAAAAGAAAAAAAGGGTTTTTTTTTCTTTTAAATGCCTTTGACGAGCCGCGCGATCATCAGAGGCTTTTTTTTTTTTTAACTTTCAAAAGTATTTTTTCGGCCGAAGTTGTAGAAAAAATGCTTTTAAAAGTTAAAAAAAAGCCTCTGATGATTGTGCGGCTCAGCTAGGCATGGGGTGGGGGTGGGGATTTTTGCTACCAGTTCTCCAAACCACCGGCCTCCATCGCTACCAGATTGCGGGCGATGCGGTCCAAACCAGGAGCATTTCACCCCTGATCCAGACCTTATTTCTTTCTTAATTATTTTTAAATTTATATGCCTCCCATCCTGCCTAGAGGAATATAGGTGGCTCGCAACCAAATGAAAGCAACAAGATAAAACATGAAAACAATAAATATTAACATTAAAATGGACTTAAAATTAATCTGATTCTTCTCACCCAAGAAGCTTCTTCAGCTCTTTTTCTTTGATGACGTTTCACTTCTCATCCAAGAAGCTCCTTCAGCTTTGACTGGATGGTGGGGAATGGAAAGATTTGCACATCTGTATATTGGGGAAACAAAACAGCCGCTTCATAAACACATGGCACAACATAGGAGAACAAACCCATCAAGACTAGATTCAGCAGTCCATCTGCATTCCAAAGACACAGGCCACTCTTTTGAAGACAGCAAAGTCTATATTTTGGACAGAGAGAATCGCTGGTTTGAAAGAGGGGTCAAAGAGGCCATCTGTGTCAAAATTGAACAGCCTTCTCTTGACAGGGTGAGGGATACGACTTTATCTATCTCCAGTCTACAACACAGTCCTTTCAGCAGTTCCAAGAAGGCTCCACACACATTTGCACCATTCAGGTGACTCTTGAGGACACAGATAAACCTCCAGGTGGCCTCAACGACTCTCTAAAAGGATGCAAATGACCAGCTGTCTGCAAGGGGTATAAATCCTTCCACCATCCAGTCAGAGCTGAAGAAACTTCTTGGATGAGAAGCGAAATGTCTTCAGAGAAAAACCAGAAAGACCAGTTGCCTCTTGAAAAAATAGCACTTTTGGGACAACCATGACCTGGATGAATGAGAATCTCCATAGACATATTGATAGAGAATCTAGAACAGCAGTGTCAAAAGATTTGGGGGAATGAATGCACCCTCTGCAAAGAGAGGCTGATTGCTTGTTGATTTTTAATGGAAAAATGTCCTGACAGGAACACAAGAATGCGGAACTGGCATTCCAGCCATAAATTGGGTTTTCTGGGCCTGCAATTTCCCATTAAGTCTCAAGCCATGGAATATTTATTTATTTATTTATTTATTTATTTATTTATTTATTTATTTCATGTATTTATATGCCACCCCTCTCCAAAAGGACTCAGGGCGGCGAACACAAGTTAAAAACATGTACAACAAAATCCCATTTTAATCCAAATTAAATAATAAATAATAAAACCCAGAATCAGAGTCAGCCTATTTGCTTGAACAGCCAAGTCCTCAGGTCCCGACGGAAGGAGCGGAGTTCAGGAGCCGTCCGGAGCTCGGTAGGCAATTCATTCCAGAGGGTTGGAGTACCCACAGAGAACGCCCTACCCCTGGGCGCGGCCAGACATTGGCTCGCCGTCGGAACCCTGAGGAGAGCAGCCCTATGTGAGCGAACAGGAATATGGATCCCATCAAATGAGCTACAATAAGGGGTTTGCAGAGGGAAGCTGCTGGCCTTGAAATTAGCTTTGCAGAGTTGCTCCTTAAGAGGTTAATCGGATTTCACCGTTGTGTCATTAATTGTCATGGATAGAGCACACTTTGCCTTTGAAGGATTGACATGCTCATGCAGGATTCCCGATATTAAACACTAGATCAACAAAAAAGATTAAGAGCAGCTGTTTCACCCCGCCTGCCCTTTTCATCCTTTCTAGAAATTGAGGTGTGTTCCCCAGTGAGTCATCCTGTCTTCTCAAACGTTAAAAAATAAAGGATTGACATTAAATCAACAGGGGGAAGTAACAGAACATGGCAGTGCTGATCTTGGGAGGATTGGTTGGTATGCCCTGCAGATATATTTCGAGGAAGAAGCCTTTATAGACAACAGGAGTCTCCATTGCAGGATAATCTTATTACCGATTCACAGTGCTTTTACAGCCTTCTCTAAGTGGTTTACAGAGTCAGCCTATTGTCCCCAACAATCTGGGTCCTCATTTTACCGACCTCGGAAGGATGGAAGGCTGAGTCAAACTTGACCAGGTCAGGATCAAACTTCTGGCTGTGGGCAGAGTCAGCCTGCAATGCTGCCTTCTAACCACTAGGAGGGAGGGAGGGAGGGAGGGGGTGGGAGGGAAGGAAGGAAAGAAAATAGCAATAGCACTTAGACTTACATACCCCTTCAGTGATTTACAGCCCTCTCTAAGCGGTTTATAGAATCAGCATCTTGCCCCCAACAATCTGGGTCCTCATTTCACCATCCTCGGAAGGACAGAAGGCTGAGTCAGCCTTGAGCCAGTCAAGATCAAACTCCTGGCTGTGAACAGAGTTAGCCTGCAATACTGCATTGTAACCACTGTACCACTACTATTGTCTCCTAATAAGACGAAGTTAGGAAAAGGCAAGCTGATTCTTCTATATTCTGTTGTGGTCCTCTGGCCATTTTTTTTTGTAGGGGTCCTTGGTGGTCTCTGATCTTGGTCATTTTCTTGAAGACGTTTCATTACCGAACTAGGTAATGTCATCAGTGCTAGAAGGGAGTGGGGTAGAGGAATAATGGAACTATCAACTCAGATCAGCAAGCTAAGAGTAAACGGTCAAGGAACCACCAAGAACACTCCCACCAACACTGATAGAGCAAGCCACTTGTACATAAACAGAGAGTAAACCTCACTCCCTTCTAGCCTTGATGAGGTAGCCTACTTGGATAATGAAATGTCTGCCAGAAAACACCCAAGCTCAGAGAGCCTCATTTCAACCTTGAGCTATAAATAGGTAACATCATCAGTGCTAGAAGGGAGGGGGGTAGAAAAATCAAGGAACTACCAACTCAAATGAACAACCTAATAATAAACCACAGCCTAATAAAGGAACCACCAAGAACATTCCCACTAATACTGACAAGGTAAGTCAGTAGTATATACACAGAGAGCAACCACCACCCCTCCTATTCTCCACAAACCGCTCTCTCTTCTAACACTGATAATGTTACCTTGGGTAATGAAATGTCTGCAACAAAACAACCAAACTTGGAGAGAGACCCACAGTCCTCCTCCTCCTCCCTGCAAACCTCTTTGCCTTCTAAACTGATGAAGTTATCTAGTTGGGTAATGAAATGTCTGCAAGAAAATGCCCAGGCTCAGATAGCCCCATAACAACCCCAAGCTATAAATATTCTAGTACCATTTTCATTGACTATCAACTTCATTGACTATCAACTTCATTGACTATCAACTTCATTGACTATCAACTTCATTGACTATCAACTTCATTGCCGTAGGGAACTTGATCATGGCTAAAGCTCCCAAAATGATTAATTATCTAAATTCTGGGCAATGGAGATGGTTAAGTTGTTCTCCAAATCCTATTTCTAAAAGACCAGGCCATCAATCGATAGTGAAAAATGAAGAGGTGGACATAGCTTACATCCTTGTGGTCTGTTTGCGGAGGTGAAACACCACTACAAAAAAAAAAAAAAGTGTGAAGCCTCCTAATGTGTACATGGGACCCATCCATGTTCCCTTCTGAGCCACATCATGTGCCCCCTTCCAATCTAGGCTACAGCCCTCGGGTTTCCCGGGGATGTCTCCTTGAAATACAGGTACCATGTTTTCCCGAAAATAAGACCAGGTCTTACATTATTTTTTGCTCCAAAAGATGCATTAGGGCTTATTTTCCTGGTTGGGTCTTATTTTTGGGAAAACACAGTCCTTGACTTGGAACAGTTCATTTAGTGACCATTTGCAGTTACAATGGCCCTGAAAAAAACGACTTGCAACCGTTTTTCAAACAACCATTGCAGCTTCTCCATGGTCACCTGATCAAAATTCAGACAGTCGGCAGCTAACTCGTATTTATGATGGTTGTAGAGTCCCGGAGTCACACGATCCCCTTTTGTGGCTTTCTGACAAGCAAAGTCCATGGGGAAGCCAGAATCACTTAACAATTGTGTGACTAATTTATTTATTTATTTATTTATTTATTTATTAAATTTTTATACCGCCCCCTCTCCCGAAGGACTCGGGGCGGTGAACAGCCAGAATTAAAAACACACAATACAAATATTAAAATACGTTAAAACAAAATTAAATTATGTTAGGCTTCTCCAATTTAAAACCCCGTTACCCATAAAATTCACCCAATTAAAAATTTTTAACCCAGCCCGTCTTGCTGAAATAAAAAAGTCTTCAGGGCCCGGCGGAAGGTTCGGAGGTCCGGGATTAGTCGTATCCCTGGGGGTAGCTCATTCCAGAGGGCGGGTGCCCCCACAGAGAAGGCTCTTCCCCGGGGGGTCGCCAGCCGACATTGCCTGACAGATGGCACCCTGAGGAGACCCTCTCTGTGGGAGCGTGTTGGCAGGTGGGAGGTTATCGGAGGCAGAAGGTGGTCTCGTAAATAACTGGGTCCTAAGCCATGGAGTGCTTTGAAGATGAGAACCAACACCTTGAAGCGCACTCGGAAGACCACTGGAAGCCAATGCAGCTCGCGCAGGAGAGACTGCTGTGATTTGCTTAACGCTTAACCTTGGCAAGAAAGGTCATAAAATGAGGCAAAACTCACTTAACCACTGTTTCGCTTAGCAACGGGAATTTGGGGACTCGTAAGTCGACAGATACCTCTACTTATCAGGTTGGATCCTGTTTCTTTTTTCCAAGATCAGTGGGTCATTTTTCAGGAGGTCTTCTCTATAGGAAGACTTCCACTTTTGAGCTGAGTTCCTTCTCATCTCCTTTCCAGAGAAAATTCTACGGTCCTCAGAGAAGAACAATGCTGCTCCTGGCTCTTTTCCGCTGGAATGTCTGGAGGAACTTCTGGCGTGCTTGGAGGAGCGGCTACACCGGCAACATTGATGGAGAAGGCGTGATCCTGGGAGGGGTTTTTGTGATCGGCCCAGGCAAACAGGTAGAAGAGTGGAGAAATGGGGCTGGGAACGCCACGGATTCTGTGTCTGGCTTGGCAGACTTGCTTCTCTGCAGCTTTCAGCCTATGAAAAAGGACCTTGGCAATTGGCTTTCTACTCCAGATTGAAGGATGTCTCTTTCTCTTTCCCTCTCCCTCTCCCTCTCTCACACACGCACACACACACACTTTTCCTCCCTCCCTCTCTCTTTCTCCTTCTCTTTTTCTCTTTCAATATCTGCCTCTTGCTCTCCTTCTCTTTCTCTGTCTCCCTCTTTCTCTTCTATTTTTCTTGCTCTCTCCCTTCTCTCTTTGTGTCTCTACCTCCCTCAGTCTTTTCCTCCTTCTCTTTCTCTCTCTTTCTCTACCTCCCTCTTGCTTTTTTCTCCTTCTGTTCTTTCTTTTTCTTTCTCCTTCTCTTTTCTTTCTCTGCCTTTCCCTTTTTTCCTTCTCTTTCTCCTCTTTTCCTCTCTCCTTCTGCCTCTTTTGCTCTTTTTTCTCCTTCTGTCTCTTTCTCCATTCTTCCTCTATCTTCTTCTCTCTTTTATTTCTCTTGCTCTCTCCTTTCTATCTCCCTTTCTCTTTTTCTCCTTCTCTCCTTCTCTCTTTCTCCCTATCTCTCATTCTCCTTAATTCTCTATTTCTCTCTCTCTCCCCTCTTCCATTTATTTTAATTGTTATTTTGGTGATATAAATCTTCTCTTGTGTGGCAACCAAATTTCTATTTAATTTTGTAAAATTTAACATGGAGAACTGGAAGTTGACAATATCGATGATTTTAAATTTGAAAATCTCAGTATAACATTCTTCGTACTTCCAGAAGGGGATAACTAAATGAATTGTGGAGATGTTAAAGAGTTTTCAGATTGTAGTTTTTTGGGGGAAAACTGTTCCTGAGCTCTGTATCTTTTTTCAGGGGATTCTCTTGGAACACCGTGAGAAAGAATTTGGAGATAAAGTCAGCCGTGATGCTGTCCTTGATGCTGTTAAGAAGATCAAAGCGCAACCTTCAGACCATGGAGAATAAAGCACCCTTTCTTTTTTTGTTGCAAATGCTAATGTTGCCACGCAAACGTGGGCCGTATTTCTGTCAGGTTCTCAATTTCTCCCAAATACCCTCATAAAGTCCAGCTCCTAGTAGCTCTTTCCATTTGCTCTTCAGACACCACTGATTCCTTCTGTCTTTGTTCTACTGGGTCAATGAAAGGCCAGATCTGAAATTTGAAGATCTGACCAAGATCCTTTCCAGTTGGAACAAAACATTCAGGTGCATCAGGGTATCGGGGATGATGGAAAGCTTAATAAACATTGTTTGGAAGTTTAAATGATGTGGTTTTGGTCATGATTTTTGAAAACCCAGTGTGAGAACTTGCCACTTTCCATGACTCAAATGGCATCTAGTTAGGCTGGATAATTTCAGGGCTGAAGGTCAAACTAGACATCTTAAAAATGGTAAGTAGTCATCACCTTGAAGGCCTTTTCAGAATATTATCATTTTTGATAATAACATATGGACATATCTTATTGGAGCAGCACTTGGACTCAGCAGAACTAAAGTTTATAAGATGTAACAATTAAGGTGTTTAATGGTGACTGGATATTCTACCTTCAGCAGTGGAAAGATAACTGGGCCAGTTACTTCCAGCCCACAATCTAAATCCCATGGTTTTTATTGTGATGATGAGGAAGGTGGAGGGGGAAGTTCTGTGTCTCTCTGTAGAGCTAAAACAATCCAACGAGCAAAATTAAAAAATATTTCAAACAGTGCTATTTTCTTCAATCAAGATCATTTCCGGTTCCGGTCGCTGTCGTCGCCAGACAGTCTTTTATGACCGCCAGCCCCACCGCCTGTAAAGAGCTGTCTCCACAGCTGAGAGGCGGCTCGAAAAAACTCCGTTTCTTTGAAGAAGCATGAGGAGAGCCGGCGAGAGCAGGTAGAGCCCCTGTGAAGTCCCCAGAGTGTTGTTGTTGTTTTTTTTGCCTCTGGGGAGGAAGCAGGATGAGGCTCCCTATCCAGCTTGCCGAGGCTCCGGGCGCCGGGGGAACTCTGCTTGTTGCAGAGCTAGACGACGTGACCAACGTAATTAGTGATTTATCAAAATAAACACGGTGAAATCCAGATCTGGAATCCAAAACTGCAAGTATATATATTAGCCCTGTGATTGGATTTAAGAATGAAGAAAGAGTGAAAGTTTAAAATGGCATCCGGCTTTAGCTGCTTGAAAAGAAAAAAAAAAAAGCTGAAAGCGAAAGTGGACTTTCCTGATTGTCTCAGTATGTTACAAAGTTTCTAAAATAACAGCGCTGGTTAGAAGAGAAGGGAAAAGTTTTTTTTTTTCTCCCAAACTGTCTTTATGTTCTATCTCCTTTAGAGACTTGATTAACTCTGAGAGGATTTTATGCTGACAAAAAGGGAGAGAAGACTTCCTTCTTAAAAAGAATTTGTCTGCATGGTAGAATGGCTTTAAAGCCAGATAATAAAGCTGTATGGGGCGGTTCCCCTATTTATAAGTCACAAGGGCAGTTTCTAAGCTTCCAGACTCAGAGCCAGAATTTTAAAGACTTGAAGGAATTTATTACTGCGGCTCTGATGAGACAAGATGTGCTTATGGATCAGAAGTTTGAGAAATTTCAACAGGAAACCAAGGAGTTGGTTCAAGAAAAGTATGATAAGATGAAACGAGATATTTTGACAGTCCTGACTGGCTTCTCAGAAGTAATTGTCCAGATTGATAAAAAAATGGAAGAATTCAGTTTAGAGGTAGAGTCTAAAATGAAAGAAATTGATTATAAGATCTATAATGTGGACAATAGAATGCAAAGGATTGAAAATGAAGTAACAACGATGCAATTCAAATTTATGGAATCTGCTGTAAGACTGAGGGGGATAAAGGAAAATAACAGAGATTTGAGAAGGATTTGTGCTGATGCTTTGGCTGTGATGTTAAAGGTTAGCTCTGAAGAGGTCTTGTCTAAAATTGACAAGATTTACAGAGTGAATTCTTGGGTGGCAAGGCAAAGGCAATTGCCCAGAGATGTAGTGATATACTTTACAGATAAAAGAATAAGAAATGATATCTTGCAAAAGTCTTTTGTTTCTTCCCTACAAGTGGATGGAAGCCAGATTGGGATTTACAAAGAGTTGCCGCCTAAGATAGAAAAGACTTTGGATTTTTGGTGACTGAACCCATATAGATGGGATGTCCCAGTTGGCATAAGATTGACGTATCAAGGAGAAAGATATTGATTAAATACTGTTGAAAAAGCGGAAGAATTTTATCGCAATGTTTTTAAAATTGGCCCAACATCTCCATGTATATTGTCAGCGTCAGGTATACAGGAGGGAGATAAAGAAAAGCAAATTGAACAAAAGATTGAAGTCCAGTGGAAACAGATGGAGGTGGAGCCAATGGAAATACAAGGAACCACAGGGGGTTCTTTGGATGACCCGTGCTCGGACCATCCTTTAAAGGTTTTAGGTGGATCACTTAAAAACATAAGAGAAGCAGCTTTGGATCTTGATCTGATGTCCTGTAAAGTTAAAGATCAGCATACAACTCGAACAGCATACAAACAAATTCCAGAAAAACAACAACAGCAGAGGTTCAAGCCAGCACAAGGCAAGAAAAAAAGCAGGTTCCACAAAACTAGAAAGTTTTAGACTAATATTTCTTTTGAATATGGATTATAAAATTTTTGCAAAATTATTATCCAACAGATCAATGCCAGTTATCTAAGAACCGATTTATGTTTATGTAGGACTTATAGAAGGCAGATATATGAAAGATAATGTGAGGCAAATTATAGACTTATTGGACTATCTTGAGAAGAATAAACAGATCCCTGCAGTGCTGGTGTTTAAGCATGTGGAGAAGGCCTGTAATTGAGTGAATTGGAACTTTCTATTATAGATTTTAAGAAAGATGGATTATGTGTACGTTGAAGGGAATAACAAGAGGCAAGAGGACTACGGAACAAGGGCATTTGCAGTTGATCTGGTTGTTACCCTAACATGGTCGATGAAATTAATAATCTAGATGAAAGACTTTGCAGAAGATATCATATGGAATATAAATATAAAGTCACTCGGGGGGGGGGGTTATACATAAAAGTACTCTTCAATGATGGGGGCAGATGGCAACTAAAGACACTAAATACACTGTTGGAAGAAGGATATGACGTGATTGTTTAGATTTTATAAATAATTATATATGGCGGACCTGCGGGAAAGTGGGTGAAACAAAATTGATATGGTATATGGTGATAGGCTAGGTTATATTGGAAAAGGGATGTTATTGAAGAATGGACTCTGAAGGTGGCCAGTCTCGCAGAAATGGTGAAGTTATCAGCATATATAAAAGACTGGACACACGAGATTTATGTAAGGGAGTGGAGGATATGGATAGATTATGTGTAGAATAAATACTAAACTAGGAAGTACCAGATTCTTAGATGAATGTTGTGTAGAAATGTATAGTTTACAGGGGATAGTATACTCGAATGTTAGAAAGAAATGTATAACACACGAGGTAGAGTAGATGGGCGGTAAAGTATTATATAACATGATTTGGATTTGGATTTCATCCTGGGGAAGCCATGGGGGGAGGGTAGGGTAAGGGAGGGAAAGGGGGGGATTTGTATTTGTAAAACTTTTTCAATAAAAAAAAAAAAGATCATTCCCAAAGCTCTTATTCATTCAGCAAATAGTCCAAAAAGGGGAATATATTGATGTCTGAGGTTACTATCAAGAAAAGGAGGGAAGGAAGGAAAAAGAAATAGGGAGATACCAAGGAAAGACAAAGAAGGAAGAAAAGGAAGAAAGGAAAGAAAAAATTGGGAGGAAGGAAGGAAGGAAAGATGGAAGAAAGAAGAAAAATAGGAAAGAAGGAAAGCTCAGGAAGGAAGAAAAAAGAAAGAAAAGATTGGAAGGAAGGAAGGAAAGACAGAAAAAGAAAAAAGATCTGCTTTGCATCTGGATTTGTGATTCTACATTCTGCCTTTATGGAACAGCAATTTTTGGAAAGCATTTTAATAAAAGATAAAGGAGTTTCCATTCTGAACTGGGAGATGCCAGTTCAAAATGGGACAAACCCTTAAATTTTCTTTCCTCCTGAAGCCATTAGGAAATGCATACTTTTACACCCATTCTATGCACAGAGTCTATTGGCACCAAGAGGATAATTGGTACAGTGGGAAATGACATATCTTTCAGTAGGCCTGGGTGTAAACGAAATTATCTTCAACGTTAAAATAAAAAATGAATAACCCTGGACAGCGTTGTAAACCTTTATTTAAAAGTAAGTAGTAAGAGTAAGTAGTAAGCCACCCTATTTAACAACATGCATTTATTCAGGTTCTCTTCAGCTCAAGGCTGCGTTTCCACAAATTCAATTTATTTACAAACTTTGTTAAAACATTGTATTCTAGAAAACTAAATAACCAAAGTGCATCATGTACACCATGGGTCCTCAAACTACAGCCCGCGGGCCGCATGCGGCCCGCTGAACCAATTAATCTGGCCCGCGGAGCACCACGAGGTTGCCCCGCCCACATCACCCAACCCACCCTTCGGGAGAGCTACAGGCTAGAACCAAAAGGTAAATTCAACAATTTTAGCCTGCAGAATGCTTGTGGAGGTGAGGGGTGGGGGTTAGAAGAGGCAAAAAAACAGGCAAAAATGGCCCGTTTTTGGCCCAAAAAAATGAGCCGTTTTAGCCTGCAGAATGCTGGGGGGGGGGGGGGGGGGGAATGAAAGGAAGCAAAAAAACAGGCAAAAACAGCCCATTTTTCACCTTCACCGCCTGCACAAGATAGAGAAAAGAGGGAGAGAGAGACAGAGAAGAGGGAGGGAGGGAGAGAAGGAAAGAGGGAGAGAGAAATAGAGAAAAGGGGGGGAGAGACAAAGGGAGAAGGAGAGAAAGGGAGAGTCAAAGAAAGAAAAGGAGGGAGAGACAAAGACGGAGAGAAAAAATGAGAGGGAGAGAAGGAGAGAAAGAGGGAGAGAGAGACGGAGAGAAGGAGAGAGAAAAAAAGAGACAAAAAGATAGATTTCTCAAACTCCTTGGGGCTGAGAAGAATTGCAGCAACCACTAGACTCCTAAACAACTGAAAAAACGATCCAGTAAAAAGAAAAGGCAACCAAAAGAGCAACATGCAAACAAAAGCAAATGAAACACCCCCAGGAGAAAAACAAATTAAAGTTTAATTTGTGTGCATTGTTCAATGGACTGTTAAACTGGCCCACCCAGTCACATGGCCTAGCCACGCCCACCTAGTCACATGACCACCTAGCCACGCCCTCCCAGCCAATCTGGCCTCCCAACAGTTTGAGGGACCGTGAATTGGCCCCCTGTTTAAAAAGTTTGAGGACCCCTGATGTACACAAACAGTTAAATGAAGGTATGTTGCTTTCAGTCCGTGGGAAGAAGTAAGGAAAATTCCAAGGAATCAATGAATTAGAAAACACTACTCAAGCATAGTTCTGCAATACCACTGCTTATAAATCTCTATTTTTCCAATCTTTCCATTGATTTTCTTTTTTGTTGTTATGGACTCGTCTTCATGATGATTAAAGATAGTCATTAGGACTATCAAAAGAGGTGGAGGTTCCAAATTCTCCAAAGTTTTCGTCAATGACGAGAGAAAAAAACAACATGAAAATGTTTCCACATTTCAGCTGTGTGATATGTGGTTCAGAAGATGGTTGATTCCAGACTGAGATGATTGGTTGCTGTAGGCATTACTGTTATTAAATTGGGTTTACTACTTGGAGCAAAGAAAATAACCGATCTGGAGAACTGATACAAGCTGGGAAATCTCTGATTAAATCCTTTCCTTCAGGCAGGTCTCTCTTCCCAATGTATTAGTCAGTAATCTGCAGGTGGTGAACTGGATGACTTGGATAGTAAATACCATAGTATCTACGCTGATCTAGAGAACATAAAAGAAAATCTTGAGTCAGCTCAATTTCCAGCGATGTCCTAGTTAGGCCTCTAGTTATGTTTTCAAGCCAATTATACAAAAGAATTACTCATGGTCTATTTTTCAAGATAAAATACCTGGTCCACAGTGGCACTGGTGTTTTTTTCATGTTCTTCCATCCAAAGAGCCACCAGGGTAAACTCTGCTTAGGTGTTTTGAGATCAGCTCAGGTGCTGTTGCCTGCTGTGAGTTTGGCTTCTAGCAACTAGAATAACGAGTTGGAAGGGACCTGTGAGGTCTTCTAGTCTAACCCCATGGACACATGGCTACAGTGCAGGTGATTGGGTGGTCTTAGGTCCCAAAGTCTGATGGGGTTCAACCGTGTTTAACAGTAACTACAGTATGTGGGAATAACTTGACAGACAAGGGAAAGAGATGCTGCCTAGGGGAAGGATCAGAGAAGGGAGGCACGATTCCCTAATGGCTTAACAGTCAGAAAAAATAACTTGGGAAGAACCTGCCTTTGGTGGATCAAGGTATAAAAAGAGATGATGAGAGATTAGTACTTTCAGACTTGCAAGATTCTGTTAATTTGGCTTTACAATAAAGTAGAATTAGCTCGCCCAGTCTTGTGTCCTGTCTGGGTTCTGGCTAATTCTACTTCATTGTAAGGCTGGTTTATATGGTAGGATGCATGACATCTGTGTTAGCTTTGGAAGTCATATTAATACTGGAAGCTTCCACGCTGCCACCTTCTTGTGCTTGAGAAAGTAGGAGGGAGGCAGGGGTGAAATGCTCCCGGTTCGGACTGGCTCAGGCGAGTAGGTAGGCTGGTGGCGGGCAGTTCAGAGAACCGGTAGCAAAAATACCTTCTTCCCCAGCCTCCAGCTTGCTTACCTTCGCACGCCTGCCTTGCTTCACTTGCTGTAATCCCTGCAATCCATTGCATCAGCAAGCAACTGAATCTCCTTGCCTGCAATCAAGCTCATCGGTGAGCAACTCTATCTGCCTATCTGCCTGCCTGCACGTTTTTCCCCCCTTTGGGAGCTTTAAAAAAATAGTTAATTGGGGTTTTTTTTAGTTGTTCTTTTTTTAGACCCAGCCATTTAAAGTTTAGGAAGTTTTAAATTTAGCTGCTTTTATATAAAAATAAAAATAAAATAAAATAATATTTGTGCAGCTTTTTGAGATTTTGTGTGTTTCTGTAGTGTTTCACTCTAACTACACAAACACACAAAATCTCATAATGCTGTATGTGGAATTTTGTGTGTGTAAAGTGTGAAAGTTGGTTTTTTGGACTTTTTGTGGCTGTGTGAGGTTCCTGCTTGTTGCAGGGGTCATTTTGGGTCTAGCACAGCTGCTTTTACATTGTGGGTGAGCCAGTTGTGTTGTGTTGTGTTGTGTGTGTGTAAAGTGTGAAAGTTGGTTTTTTGGACTTTTTGTGGCTGTGTGAGAGTCCTGCTTATTGCAGGGGTCATTTTGGGTCTAGCACAGCTGCTTTTACATTGGGTGAGCCAGTTGTGTTGTGTTGTGTTTTGTAGGTTAAAAAAGGGCAAAGAAGTGATGTCGACTTAGCCACGCCCACCTGACCAACAAGCCATGCCCACCCAGTCACCTGACCACCAAGTCCCACCCACTAATTAAGCCACGCTCACAGAACCGGTAGCGAAAATGTTTAGATTTCATCCCTGGAGGGGGGGATTTAGTAGAGGGAATGTAGTTAGACAAAATAGCATTCTTCTTTTTGGTCAAGGTCGGGACAGTCCTGCATCTGGAGAAGGAGTGGTTGAAGTGGTGTCTCGAGATGGGACACAGTTTGCTCACTTCTCAGACAGTCTTGGCCATTTTTGACCAATTTGCAGAGGTGCGTTTAAAGTTGGACTCTGTGATCAATCTTATTGCTGCGGCACAGACGAAAAAGCCGCAGGTATGTTCAACTGGCTGTCAGACAGAACGACCCGGCCAGATGGTGCAACCGAGGGAAAAAACAAGCAGACAATATATTGACTGTAAGCATGGAAAAAAAGCAAGAGATGGTGAGCTGGTTGGACCTGAAATCCCACAGTACAAGAGTGGGGGGGGGGGGGGAACAGGCGATTATTGAAGGAGCAGATTGTATTGAATATATATAATTCTGAGATAAATGTGGGTAGATGGTCTTCAAAAAGACAGATAGTGACCTCTTTGTCACAGCTTACTCGGTGTGACAAGGGGGCAGTAGATTTGGCAGCATATGAACATCTTCCACAACGTGATAATTATTTCAGAATTCTTTTTAATTTCAAACAACAGCTCTTCCCAAGCCTGCTTATGCAAATGAGAGGATTCTTGGCTTATTATCAAATTTTACCTACCCGAGTTTTTTCTAGTGGCGAGGCCATCCCACTAATTCAGAGAGCCCCTAGGGAGAGTGTGGCAGTGCATGGGACAGCTGTTTGGGAAAGTGGACTGAATAGGGAAAGCAGGCTGGCCAAGGTAGGGAGGAGATTTAGTGTTACAGAGGAAATGTCGATTAGGGTTTTGGACCCAGCTGAAGTGAAACTTCCTTCAATTGGCTTGGAACAAGATGATTCTGCCTGTTTGGAAACTTTTTCCTCACTTTCACAAATGGAGCAGCAAGAAGTACTTAAAAAACTTAAAGAGACGAGGAAACTGCTGAAGCAGACTATTTCTTCTGCCGCTCCTTTAGCATCGATAGCTCTACCCCCTTCAAGACACGAGGCAGCTCCGGAGAGTCAGCAGCCTATAAACCCAGGAAGCCTGATGCCCACGTCTATACAGCACAAGGTACCAGAGACAGTAGATTTGATAACACAAAGTGTTGTGGGACAAATATCGGAGATGGAAGGCACCCAGGAAGGAATCCCCCAATCCCCCTTAGTAGCAAAGATGATACCAAGAAACGACACAAACGCGGTGCCTCATGCAAAATCATTTACCGTGGAGGCAGAGATTAATAGAGCCCATGGACCTGCAAGTCCGAAAGTAACAGGCAGTGCAATGATGCCCAAACAGACTTCTATTGAACTCAGGCGATTAAATGGGTGTGTGTGTGTAAACGAGGGAGGAGGGGTAGGAGAGATTATCCAAGAAGCCTGACTAGGAAATAGCGAGCAACCACGTCCTTCAAGAGTGCACTTCCTCTCTTGGAATGTGGCAGGATGGAGAGGAAGTTGGTGCACAGATGATTGTATTAAATTTTTAAATAGGTACCATGTAATTGCCTTGCAGGAGACATGGGTTAGCAGCGATGAGACCCCAGTTGAGCTCCCCAGGTTTAATATTTGGCAGCTGCCAGCAAAGAGAGTAGCTAAAAAAGGAAGAGCCTCTGGAGGATTGGGCATTTTGGTGAAAGCCGAACTAGGATGGAAGGGAAATGAGATATGCTTGGAGGATGGCCCTCTATTTTTTCAAGCAATCCATTTGGAATATGAAGGGAAGTCAATGATATTTGCAAATGTGTACGTCAACCCAGCAATGGGGGATTTGTGGGAGGCTCTAGAGGTAAAAATATTAGAAATACGGAAAAAATTCACAAAAACACCTCTAATTTTGGCAGGAGACTTTAATGCGCGTGTGGGTCCCTCGTTGGAACCTTTTATTGAAAATGGTACAATTCCTGAGGGATATTTACATAACCAACAATCATGGGTCTCCCAAGACAGGAAAAAGAACAAAGATGGGGGGAAATTTCTAACTATGGTATATAACTGTAACCTCCAAATTGTAGGCCAGTACTCGGAGCTCAGAAGGTACCCCATAACTTTTTTTGGCCCCAAGGCATGTAGTTCTATTATTTTTGTGTCTCTCACAGCCTAGTAGCAGGGGCAACTTCGGTCTTGAGGTTACCAAGGTCAGAAAGTGATCACCTTCCTATTGCGACGTCCCTGGCAATCCCTTCAGATTTAAGGAAAAAGAATCAATCAATCCAACAAATAGGCCTCAACTTAGAAATAGCCCAAGAGAAAAGATTAACATGGAAGAGGGTTGATAGCAGAGCAGTGACTGAATTCATGAATTCACCATGTATGGAAGCCTTAGTGCATATATGCGCAAACAGTATGGGTGAACAAGAGCCTATAGTTTGTTTTGCGGAAATATGTCATAAATTGAAGCATTTTTCCATGACTACCAAGCCAATGGGCCAGTCTGATACTAGTAACCCATCATGGTTTGACAGTGACTGTAAGGAAAAGAAAAAACAGCTTAGGAAATCACTTAGGAGATACTTAAGCAGCCCAAACATGGAACTACAGAAGGAGTATATTACCATAAGGCAGAAATATAAGCAGCTACTGAAGAGAAAAAAGGCCTCCTATATCGACAACCTATGGGCTGGTCTAGAACAGGCAGCAAAGCTAGCCTCACCCACACTATTCTGGTTGGAGGTCTCAAAAATTATTAGAGATAGAAAACCAATAAGTGACCCAAACATTAGTGCAGAAAGATGGGAGAAGCATTTGGCCACGCCAGCAGCAGTGGAAAACTCTGATGAGCTTATATCCTCTCCAAGCCTGATACAGGAATATGAAGCCTTACCCCAGTGGGAAGAAGTGTCAGTCACGGAGGTGAGGAGTTTAATCTCCTCCATGAAGACAAACAAAGCTCCAGGACAGGATGCGCTCCCGGCATCGTTATTTAAAGATAACATAGCCTGGTGGGCGCCCGTCCTGGCGGGTCTCTTTACTTTTATCAATAGAACAGGGCAAATTCCTGCTAGTTGGCGTTCATCAATAATTATCCCCTTACATAAAAAAGGTTCTAGAGATAATCCTGATAAATTTCAATTAATTAGTCTAATCGATATTTCAGCAAAAATTTATGCTAAGCACTTGCTTCATAAATTAGAGGACTGGATAATGAGAAATAACATCTTAGCTGAAGAGCAGTCAGGTTTCAGGAGTGGAAGATCTACTATGGATAATTGTTTTGTGCTGGACCATCTAATAAAGTTTAAGTCTTGGAAAAAACCTCTGTATGTGGCATTCATAGATTTGAAGGCAGCCTTTGATACAATTGATAGAAAAATTTTATGGGATAAATTAGAGGCTATGGGAATAGAAAAGAAATAGTTATATTTAAATCGACTGTTATACACGGAAACCCAAGTAAGAGTTCGAGTGAATAGGTCAGGATCGGTAACAAATGCAATCCCATTAAAAAAGGGCGTCAGACAAGGTTGCATTTTAGCCTCAACACTTTTTAACTTATATTTAAATGACCTCCCAAAATGTCTGGAAGATACATCACTCCATGGGCCTAGTATAGGAACAAGACAGGTCAATTGCTTGTTATATGCCGATGATATAATTTTGTTGTCGGCCTCACAGGTGGGGCTACGAAGGTCACTTGGGAGGTTGGCAGCATATTGTATAAAAAATCGCCTGACAATTAATATAGAGAAATCAAAGGTAATGATATTTAGCAGTCAACAAAATATAAGGAGATGGGTTTTAAATGACAGAAGAATAGAACAAGTTCAGTCATTTACCTATTTAGGGCTAGTATTTCAGACAAATGGCAAATGGAATAAGCAGGTAAAAGCCGGAGCTCGGAAGGCCATGGCTCGGATGGCTCAATTAAACAAACTTATTTTAGAGAAAACTCCATCTTCATTAATCCCAGTGCTAAAGGTCTTCCAGGCGAAAATCGAACCAGTACTTACCTATGGGGCAGAAATATGGGGGTCAGTTAAGCTGCCTGGGCTGGAAACCCCTCAAAATAAGTTCCTTAGGAGAATTTTGGCAGTGTCCCCTGGAACCCCAGCATGTGTAGTAAGGGCAGAAACAGGAGTCCATGCGACTGGCACTAGAGCCTTGTTGAAGACTGTTTATTATTAGTTGAGAATAATCGAGATGGAGGAAGGAAGGTTACCAAAATTAGCGCTAATGGAGCAGATTATCTCAAGTAATAAAAATAACTGGTTATCAAGAGTTCTGAAGCAGGTATCTAGCTCTGGTATCCCTTTAAATTGGCAGCAGTACGACTATAGGCAGATCCGAAATTGGATTGCACAGAGATTTAAGGACATAAGTGCCCAATCGGATATTGCACAGGTGACAGCAGTAAAAGTTTGCCCCTGGTTATCAGCCAATAAACAAATTTTCAAAATAGAAAAATATTTAGCTGTGCCTTTGTTTCCCGTCCTGAGAAGATCCTTTACAAAACTGAGGTTGGACCAACTTGGAACAAATATGCTCTGGGGTAGATATAAGGGTATTCCTGTAAGGGAAAGGGTCTGTCTATGTGGGATGGGGGAAGTCGAAACAACGTCCCACGTAATTTTTGATTGCCCCCTATATTCAGACCTGAGGGAACATCAACTGGGCAGGATCTTTTATACCAGCACCCCTAAGTCTAAAGAGCACTTTTTGCGATATTGTTTGTTAGGTTCCAACTTGCAGTTGGTAAAATGGATTGCTAAATTTGTGGTAAAGTTGATGGGAAGGAGGACTAAGTTGGTGCAGCAAAATGCGGTAGATTGTAAGAATGATCACTTGATCTAACAATGTAATTTTAATAGCAGTTAACACTGATTGGGTAGATGCAGGGGCGACATTATAATATAAATTTAATTATATTTAAATGGTATTTTAAATTATTGTATTTTATCCCGATTTTATTTTAAATCGTATTTTATTTTATTTTATTTTTTAAGTTTTTTATTATATTTTTATTGTTAAGGAATAACAAAAAGGAAAAAAAAATCAATACAAAAAGTCAATAGTAAGGAAAGAAAAAAAAATTTTTCCCCCCAACGTGCTATACAAACGGAAAGGAAGTTTTAGGAACTTGAAGTCTTCAATTCTTCCAGAAATCTCTTTGATAAGGTACTGGTGCCGATTCATCCAATCTCCCAAGTGCAAAGTCCACAAATGGTTGCCAAGTGTTCCAAAAAACATTTTCTTTATATATACCACTTCTAATTTTAATATCACAAGTCAATTTATCATTTAATGCAAATTTCCATGTTTCATTGTACCATTCTTCTAATTTTAAGTCAACATTTAATTTCCAATATCTAGCAATTATAATTCTCCCCATTATAACCAAAATCCTCACCAATTCTCTTTCTCCAGTTGTTAATGTTGTTTCATTCAATATTAATAATAATATGGTTTCCAATTTCAATTTGACCCTCTTCTTAATTATTTCAAATATTTCATTTTCTATCCTAGACCAAAAAAGTTCAACCCCATTACATTTACACCACATATGAGCATATGTCCCGAGTTCCACTTTACATCTCCAACACATTTTATCCACTTTATTATCCATTTGAAAAAGTCTTATTGGGGTCAAATACCACTTCCAAATAACTTTATAATTATGTTCTTTAATCCTTATTGATAATGTCCTCATTATTCTGCTAACCCAATTCATATTCCAATTTTGATCAGAAATTTCAATACCCAGTTCTTTTACCCAATTCTCTTTCATTACCCTTTGTGAATTATTATCAGAGTTAATAATTTTATAAATTTTACTAACTAATCCCTTTGGCCCAATTTCATCTTTTATTATTCGAGATGTCAAATTTTCAAATTCCGTTTCCTTTCTGCTCTCATCGTTCCTTTCTTTGCATTTCCTATTCCATTTATTCATTTGAATTCTTTCAAACCAATTAATGTTTAATTTTCCATAAATTTCCTCTTTCCTCATTTCATTTTCTATAAATTTCAACCATTCACTAATTGTTTCCATTTTCTCTTCTATTATAATCCTCTCTCTGTACTATTTAATTTCATTGGGCAATTCTCTTTCAGTTTACCTAAATACAATGCGTCTGGTATTAATTTTTTTGCTACTCTGTCCCAATTTTTAGTCAAACTATTTAACCAATAATTGCAAATTTTAACCTTACCTTTAAAATTTTCCAAAAATCATTTGTAACCAAACTTCTTTATTTCCTTCATTTCCAAATTACCCCAAAGTTTAACATCTCCTTTTAAAATTTTTACTACTGTTTTTATATTAAATGCTCTATAATAGTTTAATAATTTTGAAACTCCTAAACCACCTTGTTTTTGGTTCTGATACCACATTTTCTTAATCAGTCTTGGTTTTTTATCCCCATTACAAAATTTATCTAATTTTTTTTGATATACTTCAATGTCCTTCTCGGTTAAAAAAATTGGAAGCATCTCGAATAAAAAGTTAAATTTAGGAAGTAACATCATTTTACATAAAGCTACTCTACCAAACCAAGATAACTTGAGTTTTTTATATTTCCCAATTTTCTCTTCAATTTCTTTTGTTGCTATGTCATAATTTAGTTTCTTTAAATTTTTAATTTTAAGTGAAAGTATAATACCTAAATATCTTAAATTATCCTTTATCCTAATTCCAAATTGATTTTGTAATTTTTCTAATTTATTTTCTCTATCAATTTCCATTAATAATTCTGATTTTGCCCAATTTACTTTCAAACCAGTCATATCTTCAAATTCTTCCAAATGTATTTGAACTCTTTTTATATCATTTGTAATATTATTTAAAATGACAAGAGTGTCATCTGCATATAAATTAACTTTGACGCCTTTATAACCTATTAATTCTGAATCTTCTTCAATCAAAGTTGTTAAAATTTCCATTGCTAATAAAAATAGGGTCGGAGACAGAGGACAACCCTGTCTTGTCCCTGCTTCCAAATTTATATCTTGTGTAAATATACCATTTACCTTCACTCTTGCCGTACCCCTCTGGTACAATTTGGAAATAATATGAATAAATTTATTACCAAATCCTAATGCAGAAATCATTTCTTTTATAGTATCCCATTGTATAGAATCAAAAGCTTTAAAAATATCCAAGGCAAGAATACCTATCTTATCACCATTATTCTCAGCAATATCAATAACATTTAATACTCTTCTAACTAAATCACACATATAACGCCCTTTAACAAAACCTACTTGATTATGGTTTATATATTTATCTATAAAATTATTCAATCTATTTGCTACAATTGCAGTAAATATCTTAGCATCTTGGTTAATCAATGAAATGGGCTGATAGGATTCAATTTTTTCTAGATCTTTACCTGGTTTCGGGATTAAGGATATAATTGTTCTATTCCAGGACATGGGAATATCATCTCCATGTAATATCTTATTATACAATATCTGTAATTTTGGGATCAAAATTTCTTTAAACTCTTTATAAAATTCTGCTGGTAACCCATCCTCACCTGGAGATTTTCCAAGTTTTAGCTTCTGAATCACATCTTTAATTTCCTCAGAGGTAATATCCTTTTCCATTTTTTCTTTATATTTATTATCAATTTTCTTCTGACCATATTTTTCTAAGAAATGTTTTAATTTACAATTATCAATTTCTTTTTTAAGATATAATTCTTGAAAAAACTTTTTAACAATTTCACATTTCTCTAATTTTTTATAACATCTCTTACCTTTTTCATCTATTAGGACACCTATTTCTCTTTTTTCTTTTTTATCTTTCGCCATTCTTGCTAATAATTTTGAATTTTTATTACCATATTCAAAAAATTCTCTTTTTAAATAGCTTAAATTTTTTTAAACTATTTCTGTATCTTCCGCTATTTGTTTATTTTTCAATTTTTTAAGTTCCTCCCATAATTTCCTATCCTTAGTCTCTAGAAATCTATTTTCCAGTTCTTTTATCAATTTCTTCTTTTCCTCTATTTTTACTTTATAATTCTTATACTTCCTACTTGATAATTTAATACTTTCTCCTCTAAAAATTGCTTTCATTGTGTCCCAAACTGTTCCATAATTAACTTCCCCATTATCATTCCAATCCCAATTTTCTTCCCATTTCTTAAGAATATGATTCTTATCTTCCTCGTTTTTATATAATTTTTCATCATATCTCCAACAATTTTCTTTTTTCTCCAAAAACATATCTAATTCTAATAACAATTCTGCGTGGTCAGAGTCTTTAAATATTCCAACATCCATATTGTCCACGTTATCCATCAGATTCTTAGATACAAAAATATAGTCAATTCTTGAATATGAATTAAATACCTTTGAGTGAAAAGTATACATTCTTTCGTTACCTTTAATCTCCCTCCAAACATCTACTACACCATTTTGCAACATCCAATTATCAAGTATCCCCATTTTTCTTATTCCACCATATCGGGTAGGATTGGTACTATCCATCTGGTTTCTAATTAAATTAAAATCACCAGCAATAATTACTTTCCTTACCCTTTCAGTTTGCAACAAATTGGTAATCTTATTCAAAAAATCTTTTTGATTCACATTTGGTGCGTATAAATTAACTAATGTTATTTTTTCCTCGTTAATACATCCTGTTATTATCAAATATCGTCCATCAATATCTGCTATTACTTTTTTTTTTTCAAATTGGACTCTATTTGATATTAATGTTGCAACACCTCTAGATTTTGAGGATCGTATTTTATTCTAATTGTATTTTAATTGCGAGTTATTCCAATCTTACTTAATTTGTTTTACCAAACCTTTGTAATGATTTGTCTTTGTAATTCTGCACTTGATATGGCCCAAAGGGCTAATCAATAAATAAAATTGATTGATTGATACCACCAGTTCATGGGGGCTCTTAGGAGGCGGTTTGAAGACCACCTAGCTGAACGGAAGGCGAGACTCAGAATGAAGGGCATCCAGCAGGGCCGAAGATCAGTGGCAGAATACACACAAGAGTTTCGCGAGCTGGCACCTTACATGACAGGGTGGTCAGAAGTGGCCCTACTGGAGAGTTTCAAAGATGGGCTGAATGAAGAAATATACAAGGTGTCAGGTTTCGATGTCATCTCAAATAAATTGCACTCCCAAATAATTAATCTTTGCTGAAGTATTCCATTTATTGAGTACGACAGATCTAGCCCCAACTTAGTCGTAGCCGATACTAACCCTCTGACCCCCAAAACCTTCCCTTTCCATTCCCCAATTCTCATCTTCTCATTGGCCATCTTCCAAGTCAGTCTCCTCAGCTTCTGACTTCACCCCATAGGAATGTTCCCCCCACCATTTCATCTCCTAGGGGATATTATCTACAAAGAAATAAGTAGGTGAAAAGTCAAGCCTCGTCTTTTTATGGCAGCATCAGAATGCTGACATCCGGCCCCTCTCCCTTCATTTTTCCAGGGAGGCCTGTTTCAGGGAAAAGAAAAACAAATTAAGTACTGTTACCCCCGTCCGAGGGTGTGTCTCACCCCCTCCCGCCTTACCCGGGTGATCTGCATGGAATTTGGCTATAAGGCGATCAGCTTGGATATTTGTGCTCTTCACCCAGGAAGCCTCTGACAAGGGGTAACCCTTCCACTTAATCAAGTATTGGAGGCGCCCCCCATGCCACCTCGAATCGAGAATTTGCTGTACCTCATAGTGAGTACCAGGGGCTCAGGGGGGGGGGTCACGTGGCATGGCCTTAAAGTTGACCCCACCACAGGCTTCAGGAGGCTGCTGTGGAAAACGGGGTGTATCTTCCCTAATAGCTGGGGCAACCGCAGTTGTACTGTAACCAGGTTGATTATTTTTTCTATAGGGAAAGGTCCTATAAATTTCGGGCCCAATTTCTTGCTCGGGAGTCTAAGTCTCAAATACTTGGTGGAGAGATAAACCTTCTCCCCCAGTCAGAATGGTCTTTGGGGAGTTTGGTGCTTGTCTGCTTGTTTCTTATAGGATTGTGCCGCCTTGGCCAATGCTCTCTTAACGTTCTCCCAGGTTTCCCTCAACAAATCCATCCAATCGGTCAAGCTGACTGAGGAAGGGGGCTCCCTTGGGTACTCTGGTATGGGGACGAAATCCATACCACTCACTATTTTAAATGGGATTAATCCCGTGCTACTGTAGACAGCGTTATTATACGCAACCTCCGCAAATGATAGGAGGTCTGCCCAATTGGACTGTTGGTAGTTGACGTAGCATCTTAAATACTGCTCTATCATGGCATTCAGTCTCTCCGCCCCCCCCCCCATTGGTGCTCAGGTGAAACGCTGAGCTGAGGCCTTGGGATGAACCTATAGATCGTAGGAACTCCCTCCAAAATTTTGCTGTGAACTGGACCCCTCGGTCGGAGATGATTCTTCTGGGTACTCCATGCAGGCGGTAGATGTGTTTCAGGAACAGTTTGGATAATTGGCGGGCTGAGGGTAGCCCACTGCAGGGTATAAAGTGTGCCTGTTTGGAGAATAAGTCTATTACAGTCCAGATCACTGTGTTGCCACCACTTCTCAGCAGTTCTACTATGAAATCCATCGCAATCTTCCCCCATGGTCTCGTTGGTTCAGCTACTGGTTGCAGCAGCCCGGGAGGGCATCCTGGTCATCCCTTCATTGTGGCACAGATGGAACAACTTTTTACGTAACTGTCTATGTCTTTTCTCATGTAGGGCCACCAGAACTGTCTCCGTGCTAAGTGCAGAGTCTTTAGGAAGCCAAAATGTCCTGCTGGTTTGACATCATGGCTCCTCTTGAGGATCAGAGTGTGTAGAGTCTGTGGGACATAGAGTTTTGTCCCCTTCCATGCTAGGTCATCCCTTTTTGTCAAGAGGTGTTGATTGTCTCGAAACCAGAGGTCCGCTGTTGTTTCAGTTTTTAGTCTTGTAGTTAAGTCACTTGCAGGTTGGCCCTGCTGGTCACGTCGTTGCCGTCTGGTGACTACCTGACCCACTGCTTGGGTGGAGGGGATGATGGCATTCACTACCTACTCCCGCTCACTGTTGTATTGGGGCATCTGGGAGAGGGCATCAGCCAGAAAGTTCTTCCCCCTGGGATGTGCTTGAGCTTGAAGTTGAAATGATTGAAGTATTGAGCCCACCGGACCTGCCTGGGTGACAATTTCCATGGGGTTCTGAGGGCCTCCAGATTCTTATGATCAGTCCAAACTTCGAACGGTTTCTGGCCTCCCTCTAGTAGGTGCCACCAAGTCAACAACCCCCATCTCACCACAAACGCTTCCTTCTCCCACGCCGCCCATTGCCTCTCCGTGTCGGTGAGCTTGCGGGAGGTGTAGGCACAAGGTTGTAGATTACCTTGGCTGTTCTTTTGGAGCAGCACGGCCCCCACTGCCACATCGCTTGCATCTGCTTGGATAACGAAAGGCTGTTCAGGGTCAGGATGCTTTAAGACAGGTTCTTTTGCAAACATCTCTTTTAGTGTCTCGAATGCCCGTTGGCAGGTCAGTCCCACTGTAGGGGTTGTCCTGGGTGGGGTTTCGTCACCGGACTCCCTGTCTTTAGGAGGTCCGTCAGAGGTTTGGCAATTCTTGCGAACGAGGGGATGAATTGTCTGTAGAAGTTCGCAAACCCTAGGAAGCTTTGCAGTTGTCTGCAGGTGCGAGGGGGCTACCATTGTAGAACTGATTGGACTTTGGTTGGGTCCATCTCTATTCCTTCGGTTGATATTCGGTAGCCTAGGTAGTCTAGTCGTGATTGGTGGAACTCGCATTTTGACAGTTTGACATACAGGCTTGCCCTCAGCAGTTTTTCCAGCACTTGGCGGACGAGGCGTACGTGTTCGTCTATGGTCTCCATGTAAATGAGCATGTCATCTAGGTAGACGAGGACCCCCTTATAGAGGTGGTCATGTAGAACTTCATTTATCAGCTGCATGAACACCGCTGGGGCTCCCTGTAGCCCAAATGGCATCACCTTGAATTGAAAACTCCCCAGAAGGCAGTTGAATGCTGTCTTCCACTTGTCTCCTTCCCTGATGCGTATTCGGTAGTAGGCTTCACGGAGGTCTAGTTTGGTGAAAACCTTCCCCTTGGCCAGGTGGGCTAGCATGTCTTTCATGAGGGGGAGGGGATATAAGTTGTGTATGCAGACAGCATTGATACTACGAAAGTCAACTACCAGATGCATAGAGCCGTCTTTCTTCTCTTAGAAAAGGACCGGTGCTGCAACTCGCGGTTTGGCTGGCTCAATGAAACCCCTTTGTAGGTTCTTGTCTATGTATTTTTGTATTTCTTGCATTTCACGGGGCATCATGGCATACAATTTAGGTTTAGGTAGTTTCGCCCCAGGGATGATTTTGATGGTGCAGTCGGCATCGTGGTGGTGGTGGGGGGGGGGGTAGGACGTCACACTCGGCCTCGCTAAATACCTCTGCAAGGTCTTGGTACTCTTTTGGGACCTGTTCTGCTTCATGGGAGCTGTCGGATGTGGGCCCCAGTTGCTTCGCAATGCCCTTCGGGAGGGGCCCTTGTGTCAGCGCCATCTTCTTTTGTTCAGGCGGGAGAAGTTGGGGCTCGAGTGTGTGGGGCGTCTGTCCTGGTTGGAGCGGCAGAGGTTGGGGCCCCTTTGCTATCCTCAATCTGCAGATCCCCTCTTGCCACCAGATGATTGGACCCCATTTGTCCAGCCACGAGAGTCCCAGTATGACTGGGTCTGTCATCTTGGGGGCTATTATGAACCAAATCATTTCCCAGTGATCTGCTAGCTCCAGCCTCACTGGCTCGGTCAAGTGTGTGGCGTAAGTTCCTCCCACTAAGGATCCATCAACTTGCTCAAATCGAATTGGGTGTTTGAGCTTTTTAGCTCGGATCCCCAATTTTAGGACTGTGGGTAGGTTGACCAGGCACCTCGTGCTGCCAGGGCTTGGAAAGTCCCTTGGGTCCCTGTTTTTGGGGCTGTTAGGCATATGGGGAAAAGAAAAGGATGGACGGGTTCACTCACCATCAGGTCGTTTTCACCCTCGTCCTCGCTGTCATAAGATTCGGGGAATTGATCTTCCTCATTTGGGATTCCTCTTGTTTCGGTCAGGTGAGTGAAGACCTCCAGGCCCTCGGGAGCTTTCCATGGCACGTGGGTGGCACGTTTGGGCCCTCGTTCCGATCGTGCCTTGGGTGGTGGATCTGGTCTCGGTCTAGGGGTTCCACACATTGCTGCCAGGTGACTAATCCCCCCACATCTGTAGCACCTCAGCGGGCTCTGTGGGACGACTGGACAACGGGTGGGCTGTGGTGCTGCAGTTCGTCTACTGGGTGGCCCCTGGTCCAGTTGGCCTCTCTCCTTGCTATCTGGTTGCTTCGACATGTCGTTGGCCCGCAACCCTCTGTTGACTTTTATCGCTACTTGGAACCATTCGGAGAGTCGGTTCAGGATGTCTCGATAAGCGGTCACTTGGGCAATTCTCTCATCTAGGCTTGTCCTAAAGAAGTACACCAGTAGTCACTCCGGTAGGGGAGGCAGGGTCCCAATGACTCTCCTGAATTCACGGATATGCTCTCTGATGGGCTTCCCCTTCTGCATTAGGTGTCTGAGCTCGTCCTCCACATAGGGGTCCTCCTCTGCCTCCTTGAACCGGGCTCATAGTAGTTGTAAGAACCCGTCTACGTCTTGCAGTTGGAGGGCCCTGTTCTTGTAGAGGGCTGCACCTCCTTGCTTCTCCCTCCAACCCTTCTGAAATGGCACTCACTAGGGCTCTGGGGAATGGGTAGAGGTGTCCATAATGCTCTATGTAGATCTCAGCAGTATCGAGGAATTGGGCTAAGTGGTCTGGGTTGCCATCGAACTTCCCTCTGAACCGGGGTGGCTCCTCCCTTGCTGCCCTCTCCTCCCAGTGCGGGGCTCTGTAAGTCTGGCCTCGGTGCTGATGGTCCTCTTCCTCATCTCTCATTCTAGGGTAGGGAGGTGCTGTCCCATCTAGGCTGCTCTGCTTGCTGGGCCAGGGGGGAACCCATGGATGCATTTTTGGGCTCCTTCTCCTTCTGCTAGGGAGGGGGGAAGGGCTGCGCTTCAGCCTACAGCTTCTCTCTTCCTTTGGTCTGCATGATGGCTCCTCCTCCCGAAGGATGGCACGGTCAAATTTCTCCTTCAATTCATCTATGGGGCTATCGAGTGGCTTCCTTGAAATTTCTTGGTGCCTGGCCCATATACAGTCTGCCCTCCCCAATTCACTTTGGGGTTTCCCCTTCTCCTGCACGTTCGGGAAAGGAAACTCAACCTCTGCGGCTTTTGGTAAAACCCCCGAGTACTTATCTGCCTTCTTCTTGGCTTGCATCACAATCGTCTGACCTTGGCTATCTTGCAACTTTGCTGGAGGAGACGGGCAGGGTTGAGATTTTGTGACTTCCAAGCTGGCTGGAATCAAGGCTGGCTCTTTTCCAGTTGCTTAAATAAAACTTTCTTCAGCCATGGCGTCAGTTGAATATCTCCATTCACTCCGTACGTGGACTGGTTCAGCAGCAAACAATCGTTTCAACTTTTCGAAGGCCGCTTGACAGTCCATAGTCCATTCAAGAGGTCATGGGGGCCTTGGTTTTGCCTCACCTTTAGTTTTCAGAAGATTTGTTATTGGCAGTGCAATTTTTGCCAACGAGGGGATAAACTGTCTATAGAAATTCGCAAATCCCAGGAAATTTTGTAGTTGTTTGCAGGTGCATGGGGCGGCCCATTCCAGACCTGGGTCAATTTTCAGCTGAGGTAGGACTTTCCCACGTGGTGAGGTCACCAAGTCTCCATCATGAAAGATAATTTTCCCTCTGCTGAGAAGAGGCAGAGTTACATCACTGAATGTCATTCCCTTCCTTTATCGTCCATCTCTTGGGGAAAAGGCAGAAAGGTGACCATTCAAAAATATAAATAAATGTGCCGGGGATGTGATGCCAACCAGCATTGAACAAAGTTCATACTTGTCAAGATCACGTGAAGTGTTAATACCACTTTATAATGCCTTGGTAAGGTCACACTTGGAATACTGTATCCAGTTTTGGTCGCCATAATGTAAAAAAGATGTGGAGACACTAGAAAGAGTGCAGAGAAGATCAAGAAAGATGATTAGGGAACTGGAGGCTAAAACATATAAAGAATGATTGCTGGAATTGGGTATGTCTAGTCTGATGAAAAGAACTAGAGGTAACAAGATAGCAGTCCTCCAATATCTCAGGGGCTGCCACAAAGAAGAGGGAGTCAAGCTATTCTCCAAAGCCCCTGAGGGCAGGACAAGAAGCAATGGATGGAATCTAATCAAGGAGAGAAGCAACCTAGAACTAAGGATAAATTTCTTGACAGAACAATTGATCAGTGGAACAGCTTGCCTCCAGAAGTTGTTAAAGCTCCAACACTGGAAGTTTTTAAGAAGAGATTGGATAACCATTTGTCTGAAGTGGTGTAGGGTTTCCTGCCTAAGCAGTGGGTTGGACTAGAACATGCCTGTTAAACTCCTGGCCCGTGGGCCGGATGTGTCATGTATGGCCACACCCACTTCTCGTCTCTTCTTGTCTAAGTACTGCAGACTCCACCAACCTGGTCTTCAAAGACAGGTGAGATGATCAACTCAATGGGTTTTTGTCCCTGTTTTTCAGGACAAACCCTACTGTCTCACAAATGTTTGGCTAGAAATCACTGTGAATCATGTGCTGGTGGGAAATATTTGTAATTTTGCTTTTCTGTTTTTTTTTTAAAAAGCACCTGAGGCAGCTAAGAATATTTAATATCTATTTCTGAAAATATTAGAGTACATCAGATTGAGATTAAAAATGACAAGGTAAGCATTTGAAAGAGGATAATGTGTTAGAGGCCTTTCTTTTGTGGGTGGATGTCTCAACATCATGTTCTGTCTTGAATGAAAAGATGTAACAATTAAATACTCCCTAAAACTGCAATCAAGTTTTGGGATTACGTCCATGTACTTTTCTTCTTCTTCTTTTTTACTTTCTATCCTGGTGGGCATTCCTGACATTTAATGGGTCTAAGTATTAACCAGGTCTTTTATGCTCAGTTTTTTCAAATTAGTAAAACATAGTCATTTAAATTATTACTGTCAAGTGACATACTTATTTAGGTGCTATTTCTAGCACTTTGATGGATTTCAAGCAGACTTCTGTGAGTTATGGAATGGCATTGTCAGAAGAAATATCCTTTTGGGTTCAGCACCAAATGGGGAAAAAGACCCTGGAAACATGGAGACTGCTTGGAAAGATGGTTTTTTTTTTTAATTGAAAAAGTTTTCAATTACAAATTTTTCCCCCTTTTCCCCCCCTCCTCCCTAACCCCCCCTCACCACCCCTTCCCCCCTGTGACTTCTTCAAAATAAAAACCTAATACATAACAGATTATATAATATTTTAATAATAATCCCTTACTCCCTCCTCCAAATACTGACCCTAACTTCTAGTAATATTATTAATATTATTACTTCCCCCTCTTACCAAACACTTCAAAATAACATTCCATTACAACACTATATGATAACTTCTGATCTAACACAGTAATATTATTATAACTCCCAATTTATCGATAGTCTGCCCTTTTTTTCCCCCTTCCACATACTTATATCTATATATTAATATAACATTTCAAAACAACCTTCCACTTTAAAACTATATAATAAATCCTACTTTAACATTTAATCTTTTGCGTATATTAATATAACATTTCAAAACAGCCTTCCCCATGAATTCTAGTTTTACATTTGTTCTACTCTATCCATTTCCTCCACTCCCATATATATATATCTTAAACATCCCTTTTTTTTAATCTATACAATCAATACACTAGCCTGTCTCCACCCACTTTCCTACAAAATTACCATGTACAACAATTCTTAATACTTTATTCTTCTGCCCATCCTACTAAAAAAATATTCCCTTATATAAACAAAATCAATGACTTTAAATTTATAATCCATATAATATCTTCTTTGATGTCTTTCCACTGGATTGCCAACTCCATCATCTGGATTAGGGTAACATAGCATCCCAGTTGCAACAGTGTATTCAAAATCCTCAGTTATCATCTGCCCCCATCAATAATAAATATCTTCACATATATATATAAAAAAAAGAAAACAACCACCCGAGTGACTTTGTAATTGTAATCCATATCTGTAATAGTGGCTTTCTTCAGGATTATTAATTCCCATCTCGTAATGGGGTAACAACCAGATCTTCTGCATGCCCCAGCATAACTCTCTTGCCTTATAGCTCCGCATAGATATAATACGTTAATCCATAAAACAAAAACAAAAACAAAAAGTAGATAATTCCAATCCAACAATTCATAGGCCCTTTTCACATCCCAAAATTACAGCATTGCAGAGATCTGTCGTTCTCCTCAGGATGATATCAACCACTACTTCGCCTCATCCATCTTTTCATATGTTCAGTCATGTATTTTTTCAAAATAACTGGCTTTACTGTTGCTTAGTTTAGAAATTTTTATTTTTGTGAGACCTGTTTCTTTTTTTTTTCCTTTCTTTTTGCGGGTTGGATCTCCATCCTGATTTCCTTCCTGCCAGTTGTATATCAACTGGTCGATTTTCATTCTGTTTTATAACTTGGTCCTGTTGGTTTTGTTTTTGTAACTCATATTTCTTTTCTGTAAGTTGTATATCAATTGGTTGGTTTCCATGATTATCTGTAACTTGACGAGTCATCACGTTAGAATCCGATGCCACTTCTCTCTTATTTATAAATAATCCATCTGAGGTATCTGAAGAATCCAAAGGCAATTCATCTGCAAAGGCCTCTATAACTCGATATTTTTCTTTTATTTCTAGCTCCTTCTGCTTGTCTTGTGTTGTGCGTAAAGATGTTAAATTCATTTTTAAAATTTTTTGATAAAATTCTTCCGCTTTTTCAACAGTATTTAATTGATATCTTTCTCCGTGATATCTCAATATTATACCAACTGGAATATTCCATCTGAATAGGATATTTCTTTTTTTTAAGCTCAGCCACCAAGAAACCAAATTTCTTTCTTTCCAATAATATCTTAGGCGGGAGCTCTTTATAAATCCAAATCTTTCTTCCAAAAAATTGCAAAGTAGACTTAAAGGATTTCTGCACAATATTATTCCTTAAATCTTTATCTGTAAAATAAATCACCACGTCTCTAGGCAATTGCCTTTGCTTTGCAGTCCAGGAGTTTATTCTATAAACTCTATCGATCCTACAAAGTACCTCCTCAGGTTGAACCTTTAAAATCCCAGCCAGAACCTCAGAAGATATTTTTCTTAAATCCTCTCTGTTATTTTCCTGTAATCCTCTCAGTCTGAGCGCATATTCAGTAAAATTATGTTGCATCAATAAAACTTCCTTTTCAATACGTTGCTGTATATTTTCTACATTACAATCAGCTTCCATTTCAGGTTTTTCTTCTAAACTATTGTCTTGAGTATTTATCAAATCATTCTCAATTTTTTCTATTTTATTTTCCAAATTGTCTTCAATTTCCTCCACTTTAGACTCTAATAGATTAGTATTTGTATCCAGCCTAATCATAAATTCTGAGAGACCATTAGCCACTTTTAAAATCTTTCGATGCAAAATATCAAACTTTAATTGCACCAATTCTTTAGTTTCCTGCTTAAATTTCTCAAAATTCTGATTCATAATCTCATCCCTTCTTACAATCTCCTCCAAAAGAAATTCAATTATATTAAAATCAGTTTTCTGAGACTGTAAGTTAAGAACATGTTCATATAATTTGTGGATGGGGGAATCCCCCCCCGCTTGTTTATCCAGCTTTATAAGCCTAAACGCCATATTTCCACACAGGCAAACTTTTTAGAAAAGGAAAAAAAAACCCCAAACCTCTTTCCAAACAGGATCAGTATCAAATCAAATCTCCAGGAAGGAGAAAACACAAAAGTATAGCTTTTTCTTCAAATGTAGCCAGAAGCATTTATTCCGCTACTTTGTAGCTTAATAAGAGACGGAAGGACTTTCCCTTTTCAGCTTTCCTGCTCCAGTTTCGGCAGTCGCCATTTTAAAAGCTCTTTTTTACTTTATTGAATATCCTTTGCAAAATCAGTATTAATACTTGCAATTTAGGGTCCAGATCCAGATCCAGATCTCATCCTCTTTGATTCATCTGTTGATTATCTTAGAAAGCTTGTCTTTGCAGCCTTGCTCTGCAGAAAGCAGAGGTCTCCCAATGCCCGGAGCAAACGGCGAGTGCTATAGGGAGCGTCATCCGCTCGCCCCCAGGAGTAAAAAAAAAAAAAACTCTGGGGGCTACGGAGAGCTCTACCTACACTCACCTGCTCTGCTCACATTTCCTCCTGGAAATTGAGTTTTGCGAGCTGCCCTTCCGCTTTACAGGCGGCTCTTTTACAGGCGAAGGGGCTGGCGGTCCCGAGGGACCGTCTGGTGGCTACGAAGAGCAAACCGGAAGTCAGAAAGATGGTTTAATGGTGGACAGGATCGCATGGTTTGAATTCCTGAACAGAAAAAAAGGGCAAAGATGCTGCGAGTCCCTTGGTTTTATGTCCTCCCTGGCTTTGAACTTCCTGGAGCCCCGATAGAGTATCCTGATTGGTTGTCAGACTCCCAGGGGGTGGGGGTCTTAGCTAGCTTTGCTGGCTGATGTAATCTTCCTAGGTGCCATGTGGTTAGTTTCTGTTGCTAGTGTCAGTGTTCCAGAAAACCCCCAACTCCCAGTAAAGATGCAGAAGTAAGCATTTTCCAAAGTTCTCTTTACTAGAATAGGTAAACTGGCACATCTGGGAAATCCTGAATCTGAAAAGCCCGGGCTTTCCTTCAGTAATTCAAAGCTTCCAAAACCATCCCCTTTCTCCCCAGTCGATCACATGCTCCAATCAATGTCCGTTCCACCTCGACCCAACCCCTGACCTTGACCGATAGGAAGAATGCTATTATGTCTACTAATTCCCCTCTCCTAAATCCCCCCTCCTACTTTCCCACAAATGAGGTGGCAGCATGGAAGCTTCCGGCCTAATATGGCTTCTAAGGCTGACAGGCGTCCCCCCCCCCCCTGCAGAAAGAACCACATCCTGAAAAATAAAACAGACAAAACACAAAAGAATGGGTTTTCTCTTAGCACCAATCCCTTTAACCACTCCCCCTCCTTGGAGGACCTTTCGGTTTGTCCGGAAATTTGTCATGAAACTATTTCACGAGTGCATCAGCCTTCACATCCCAACTCTTAACCCAAGTAGCTTCAGCCAAAGGGTAGCCGATTACAAATATTGTAATCGACCCCTGTAGTGTCCAGAGTCCAGGATTTTCTTCACCTCATAATGAGTCTCCCCTTGTATTATTAAAGGAGGGGGCGGAGCAGCTGGCAAAGGTCTGAGGGTAGATTCTCTGACCGGTTTCAATAAACTACTATGGAAAATGGGGTGTATTTTCCCTAATATGCGAGGGAGTCTAAGTTGGACAGTCACTGGATTAATCACTTTCACTATAGGAAATGGACTTATGAATTTGGGTCCAAGCCTCTTGCTGGGCACCCTCAATCTTAGGTACTTGGTTGAAAAATACACCTTATCACCTATTCGGAAAGATGGTTGGAGACCCCGGTGTTTATCGGCCTGGGCCTTATATTTTTCCGCTGTCTCTGCTAAAGCCTTTTTATTATTCTCCCAACCCCTTTTCAATGAGGTCATCCAGTCCATTAAGGACATGGAAGTGGGCGGCTCTCTAGGCACCTCAGGCATCGGCACAAAATCCATGCCCGTAGTTATTTGAAAAGGAGTCAACCCACTACTGCTGTGTACTGCATTATTATAAGCGAACTCTGCGAATGGTAGCAAGTCCGCCCAGTTCTCCTGTTGATAATTTACATAACAACTAATGTACTGTTCCACAATTGAGTTCAATTTTTCAGCCGATCCGTTAGTCGATGGGTGAAAAGCCGAGCTAAGTCCCTGGGATGACCCAATGGATCGTAGAAACTCCCTCCAGAACTTAGTGATAAACTGGACGCCGCGGTCCAATATTCTTCTTCTTGGGACTCCATGTAGCCTGTAGATGTGTTTCACAAACAGCTTTGCCAGTTTTTTGGCTGAGGGTAGTCCGCTGCAGGCACTGAAGTGGGCTTGCTTGGAGAATAAATCAATGACAGTCCAAATGACCCAGTTGCCCCCACTGTCAGGGAGCTCAACTATGAAGTCCTTCGCAATCTCCTCCCAAGGCTTGGTGGGTTCTGCCACAGCCTGGAGAGGTTCAGGGTGCTTCCCTGGTCGGTATTTCATGGTGGCGCAGGTGGCACAGCTCCTCACATAGTCTTCCACATCAGTTTTCATCTTTGGCCACCAGAATTGCTTCCTAGTCAAATGGAGGGTTTTTAAAAACCAAAGTGGCCCCCTAGGCGAGAATCATGACTTCTCTTCAGTACCAGGAGCTGCAGGCTGCAGGGCATGTAAAGTTTAGTCCCCTTCCATGCCAACCCATCCCTTAGGGTTAGATCCGCCTGGTTTTCTTTGAACCAGGAGTCATTCGAGAGCGCCGCTTTTAGCTCTGCTGTCAACTTGTCTTTGGGGAGATTAGAATCCTGGTGCGTTTGTGCTCTGGTGCGGGCTTGGGCGGCTGGCTGAGTCTCTGAGATCATGGCGTGAACTATCTCTTCCCGTTGGCTGTCAAATTGGGGTTTGCGGGAGAGAGCGTCAGCCAGAAAGTTCTTACCCCCCGGGATATATTTCAGGTTAAAGTTAAAGCATTTGAAATATTGAGCCCAACGAACCTGCTTTGGAGAAAACTTCCTCGGGATCTTCAGTGCCTCGAGATTGTTGTGGTCAGTCCAAACCTCAAAAGGCTCCTCCACCCGCTCCAGGAAATGTCTCCAGGACAAGAGAGCCCATTGCACCGCAAACGCCTCCTTTTCCCATACCGCCCATCTGCACTTAGTGTCCGTTAACTTCCTTGATGCATAAGTACACGGCATTAGATTGTTCCAGGGGTCCCTTTGTAGTAGAATAGCCGCCACCACCACATCACTTGTGTCCGCCTGAACCACGAAGGGCTTATTCAGGTCAGGATGCTGTAGGATCGGCTCCACAGCAAATAGGCGTTTTAACTGTTCAAAGGATTTTTGGCAGTCCATTGTCCAAGCTAAGGGCTGGCTAGGTTTTGGCTTGGTGGGAGATGGGCTGGTTTTTAGCAATTCTGTCAAAGGGAGTGCGACCTCAGTGAAGGAAGGGATGAATTGTCTGTAAAAGTTTGCAAACCCCATGAAGCTCTGGAGTTGCTTAGGAGTGTGTGTGGGCTGCCAGTCCAGTACTGCCCTCACCTTCTCTGGGTCCATTTTGATCCCCTTATTCGACATCCTGTATCCCAGGTAGTCAAGAGCTTCTTTATGGAACCCACATTTGGACAATTTTGCATAAAGTTTGGCCGCTGGGAGTTTTTTCAGCACTTGTCTGACCAATTTGGTGTGGTCTTCCATATTTTCGCTGAATATAAGAATGTCATCGAGATAAACAAGAACTCCTATATAAATGCTCATGCAACATTTTGTTGATCAGTTGCATGAAGACCCCTGGGACCCCCTGGAGTCCAAAAGGCATGACCCGGAATTGGAGTTGCCCAAGGGGCAGTTAAAAGCCTGGAGCTTGGTGGCGCGGTAGACTAAAGCACTGTTATTAACAGTTATTAACATCAGCTGCCTGCAATTACTGCAAGTTCAAATCTCACCAGGCTCAAGGTTGACTCAGCCTTCCATCCTTTCTAAGGTAGGTAAAATGAGGACCCAGATTGTGGGGGCAATAAGCTGACTTTGTATAAAAATATACAAAAGTATGAAGGCTATTGCTTAATGCATTGTAAGGCGCCCTGAGTCTCCGGAGAAGGGCAGCATATAAATCAAATTTTTAAAAAAAGCAGTCTTCCATTTGTCTCCCTCCTTTATGTGAACTCGGTAGTAGGCTTCTCTTAGATCTAGCTTGGTGAAAATTTTTCCTTTTGATAGGTGGTTCAGTAAGTCCTTCATCAGTAGGAGGGGGTAGGAATTTTGTATGCAAATGGCGTTGACAGAACAAAAATTGATACATAATCTTAAAGTACCATCCTTTTTCTCTGTAAACAATACTGGGGCGGCTATGCTGGATTTCGCAGGCTCGATGAACCCTCTGGCTAGGTTGGTGTCAATGTACTTCCTCAATTCAGTCATCTCAGCGGGTGTCATGGAGTACATTCTAGGTTTTGGCAATTTAATCCCTGGTTGTAATTTGATGGCGCAGTCTGTGGGCTGGTGAGGGGGGAGGAGGTTACATTCCTCCTCACTAAAGGCTTCGGCTAAGTCTGCATACATTTTAGGGATTTGGTGTTCACCTGGAGGCCTGTCTGAATAAACTGCTGCTGTTTCTGGCTGCTGGCCATTCTGGGTAGGTTGGTGTTTCGGGGGAGGGACAGGGGGTGTTGGGCCAACCCTTATTCTGATTTTTTGGTATCTATCTTCCCATCTGATGGTGGGGCCCCATTTGTCCAGCCAAGCCAGGCCCAGTATGATAGATTCTGACATCTTTGGGTTTACTATAAATCGTATAAGTTCATGATGTTTCCCCATCTCTAATTTAATCAGTTCAGTAATATGGGTGGCAGGGATTCCCCCAATCAACGTCCCATCCACCTGGTGAAATTTAATCGGGTGCTTTAAGGGTGTTGTTCTTATCCCCAGCTGTTCTACCACTTTAAGCCCGATTAAACATCTGGTGCAGCCAGTATCTATTATTGCTGGGAGTTCTGCTTGTTTCCCTGTTTCTAGCAGCACTAGTTTTACTTTAATTGAGAAGGGGGAGATGGGTGCACTCACCATCGGGACTTCATCTCTGCTAGCCCCATCAGGAGGGGCTCCTTTTGCCAGAGGCTCCTCGCTCTCTTCAGTGGGGAGGGGAATCTCCATGGCTTGTCTGGCAAATCAGCTGGTGTTTGCGCTTTCCTTGGAGCCCTCTTGCCTCGTGCCGCTGTGGCGGGTCGTTGTTGTGGAACTGGGGCAGGGGCCAGGCACTCAGAAGCTCGATGTCCTGTCTGTCCACAGCGATAGCACTTAATCGCCCCCCCCAGTTGAGGGGGGGTGATATCTGTAGCTTTTGAAATGGGCTTTCTAGATAACGTTTTTCGAGGCAGCTGCTGTGCTGAGGTTTGGCTAGTTGGGTGGACTTCTCTGTTTAGAGCAATGGACATGGTATACCAGTCGTGGAGATGCTCAGGCACCCCCTGGATCCCACAGGCTTTTCTGACTTCTGGGTCAATAGCTTCTTTAAAGTAGTGCAGGAGTATGCGGTCAGGTCAATGGCCTAGATTCCCTGCAACTCATCTAAAGTCCCATACAAAGACTTTTATAGGTTGATTACCTTGCTTCATGACCTTTAGTGTGGCTTCGTTTTCTTTTTCTTTCTTTTTTTTTTTTTAAAGAAATTTTATTGATTTTCCAAAACAAAAAAGAAAATATACAATCAATCTCTGCTATCAGAGGTACAGTGTATTTACAATATAGTGAAACAAAAATTGGGAAAAATAAGGCTTCAGTCTTAACTATACATGATACTATACAATATGACTATAATACATGTGCCAGGTCAAAGTTCTAAAGTCATCACTTCCGGTTTCCTCGTCTTCGGCGGCGACGGTGCCTTCTCTTAGCACCGCCACCCCCGCCGCTCGTAGAGCCGCTTCTCGATCGCGAAGCGGCTTGAAATCTTCAAAATCCTGAGGATTTATGAAGAAGAGGCAGCAGGGTACAGGTAGAGCCCCTGCAACCCCCCCAGGGAACTGTTTCTGGGGAGGAAACAGGCGCGGCTCCCTCTCAACCTGCTGAGACTCCGGGCGGCGTGGGACGTCTCTGCCTTTGCAGAACAAGCCGACTGCTGGAAATCTTCAAAGAGCGAGGGAAATAATCCAAATAAACACCGAATCCACCCGAACCCTGAAATTCTGAACTGCAAGTATTAGCCCTTTGCTGATTTTTTATACGGAAGTGAAAGTTTCTGAATGAGTGAAAGTGACTGAAAAAATATGGCGCTCAGTATTAGAGCAAACGAATCAGCGGGTGTGGATTGGTGAAGTCATTTTGTCTTGCTACAAAGTTAAAAAGTTGCTATAAAGTTGCTCCGGCAGCAACAGAAACAAGAGGAAAATCTCTCCCTTTTACCTGTTTTTGCTGCATTAGAGCTTTGCCTTGAGTAAATCTGGGGGACTTTTTTAGAAGGCACTGTGGAGGTAGCAGAAGAGGCGGAACCTCCCTTTTTAGAAAAGCTAGCCTACGTGGCAGGATGGCTTCAAAGAAGCAGGAAGGCAAAACAGGGGGGGGGTCCCCCACACGCAAACAGGACACGCAGTCACAAGCCCAAAAAAAAGATCTGGATATGGGAGATTTAAAAGAATTCATTTCAAATATTCTGGATGATAAATTTCAAAAAGCTCAACAAGAAATGGATGATAAAATAAATAAAATAGATGAAAAAATCCAAAAGTCTCAACAGGAAATTATGCAGGAAATGCAGCAGAACCAAAAGAAGGTGACCAAAAAAATAACAGATGTGGCGTCTGGCCTGGCAGGATTTATTATGAAAGTTGAGTCAAAAGTGGATGAATTTAAATTAGAAGTTAATGCTAAGATGAAAAATAATGATCATAAATTTTTTGATGTTGATGACAAGATGCAGAGAGTTGAGAATGAGATTGTTATGATGCAATTCCGGGCAATGGAATTTGCTATACGGCTTCGAGGAATTAGAGAAGAGGAGAGACAGGATCTGAGACAGATCTGTGCTGAAGCCTTAGCTGTGATTTTAAAAATTGATCCTGAGATGGTCCTTTGTAAAATAGATAAAATCTACAGAGTCAACTCGTGGGTGGCCAGACAAAGACAATTGCCTAGAGATGTGGTCATATATTTTACAGACAGAGCAATAAGAAATGATATTCTGCAAAAATCTTTTCTCACTTCTGTGCAAGTGAGCGGATCCAAGATTACAGTTTACAAGGAGCTTCCACCTAAGATGTTGAAATCTAGAAAAGATTTTGGTTTTCTTGTTAAAGAACTGCAGAATAATCAAATCCCATTTCGTTGGGACGCCCCAACTGGCATAATTTTGAGATATAAGGGAGAGAAACACCGTTTGAATACTGTGGAGAAGGCGGAGCAATTTTATACTGAAATTTTTAAAGAAAGAACACCATCCCCACGAACATCTACAGTCTTGGAGATTAAAGAGAGTGATAAGAAACAACCTCAAGAATCGCAACAACAATCTAAGCAGGAATCAGAGGAGTTGAAGGGTGCTGAAGGAGGTTTTCTGGATGAGCCTTTGCTGGAACCTTCTCCAATTTTGGAGCCGGCTTGGGCGGCTGAAGTCAAGGATCAGCGTATAACCCGAGCAAAAGCCAAGCAACTTAAAGAAAAGTTACAGCAGGAAAAGGGAAAGGCTGGGGCCATGGGGAATGCAGGACAGAAGATTTCGGATGAAATCCGAAGGTTCTGCTCTTTGCTCCAGAAAGAGAATAATGATGATTAAATGTTTATCTTGGAACGTGAATGGGTTGAATGTAACACAAAAAAGAAAGAAAGTATTTGCATATTTAAAACAACATAATAATGATATAATTTGCTTACAAGAAACGCATATTACAGCTCAAGATCAAAACTATTTGATAAATTCCAAATTAGGAACACATTTTATATCTTCAACTAACCAAAAAAAGAATGGTGTGGTTATTTACGTAAATAAAAAATTTACAGCTAAACTTATAGAAGCTGATCAAGATGGCAGGTTTGTAGCAATAGAATTACTTTCTGCTAATAATCAAATTCTTTTGATAGGAATTTATGCCCCTAATCAACAACAGGACTATTTTTATAAAATGCTGCATGCTAAAATACTCCAATGGGATTACAGATCTATTTTAATTATGGGAGATTGGAATGGAGTAATTGATTCTAAATTAGACAAAAAGACTTTGGCAAAGTCAAGAATTAGATTACCACAGACTTTTTTCGATATGAAAGAAGACCTGGAATTAAAAGATATTTGGAGAATACATAACCCAAAAGAACTGGATTATACTTTCTTCTCTGACAGACATAGATCCTTTTCCAGGATTGACTTTATTTTGTTGTCTGATGATTTACTTGTCAGCACAAAAAGAACAAAGATTCTGCCAAGAACTTTGACTGATCATAGCCCAGTGTGGATAGAAATTGAGACATGCAAGAATGAGAGACGTTCTTGGAGATTAAATGAAAACTTGTTCAGATATGAAAAAAATATAACAGAACTTAAAAAGTATTTGAAAGAGTTTTTTGAAATGAATTTGAATAAAGGCACCCCAATGGAAATTGTGTGGGACGCAAGCAAAGCTTATATGAGAGGGGTGCTTATATATATGAACTCTAAACATAGGTTGATTCGACAAAAGAAAAGACTTGAACTGGAAGCAGAAATAAAGAACAAGGAACAGTTACTTATTAAAAATCCAACAGATGAAAGAATACTTAGTGTTATAAAACTTTTGAAAGACCAATTCCAAATGCTTATAGCGGATCAAGTTGCAACAAATTTACAATATGCGAAGCATAATACATTCTGTAACGCCAATAAACCGGGCAGGTGGTTGGCTTACACATTAAGGAAGAAACAGAGCATACGGACTATTGATAGTATTGATATTGGAGGGAAAGAAGTTTTTCAACAGAAATTAATAAAAGAAGCCTTTTTTGAATATTACACTAAACTATATGCCAGAGAGGAGGTGCAGAATGGACTTATAGAAAAATATTTAGACAACAAAAGAGTTACAAAAATTACTGAGCAACAAAAGGAAAGAATGAATTATCCTATAACAGAGGAGGAGATAATAGCAGCAATAAAACAATTAAAAACAGCTAAAGCTCCTGGAACGGATGGTCTGACTGCAGTGTATTATAAAACTCTGCAGGCAGAAATGGTGGAACAACTTAGAGATTTATTTTGTAATATACAACAAGGGGGAAAAGTACCCCCATCATGGACTACAGCTTATATCTCTTTGATACCAAAAGAACAAGCAGGTCCCAAAAAACCAGAGAACTACAGACCGATATCTCTTTTGAATACGGATTACAAAATTTACGCAAAAGTATTAGCCAACAGATTGATGCCAGTGATTCAAAAGGTGATTCATGATGATCAAGCGGGATTTATTGAGGGTAGGCATATGAATGACAATGTAAGGCATGTAATAGATTTATTGGAATATCTTGAGAAGAATAAACAGATCCCTGCAGTGCTGGTTTTTTTGGATGCAGAGAAGGCCTTTGATAAAGTGGACTGGAATTTTCTACTAAAGACTTTAAAAAGGATGGACTTTGGGGACCAATATATACAGGCGGTCTCAGCAATTTATCAAGATCAAAAGGCTCAGATTATTATTAATGGAAGTTTGACAACAGAGTTTAAAATCGAAAAAGGAACAAGACAGGGATGTCCGCTGTCCCCATTGTTGTTTATTTTAACACTAGAAGTCTTGCTAAATACAATAAGGGATTCTAATACTCTGAAAGGTATAACGATAAGGCAAGAGGATTACAGAATAAAGGCATTTGCAGATGATCTGGTCGTCACCCTAACACAGCCAATGGAATCAATAATCCAGATGAAGGACATTATACAAGACTATGGTAAAGTTTCAGGTTTTAGATTGAATCAGAAAAAAACTAAGATGGTAGTCAAAAATATGACACAAGATCGTAAACTGGAGCTAGAAAGGAGGGCAGGTTTTGAGATTGTACCAAAGGTAAAATATCTAGGAGTCCAGGTTGCAGAATCAAATATGAAATTGTTTCAAAATAATTATGAGGTGTTGTGGCGAGAGGTGCAAAAAGATATGGAGACATGGAAAAAACTGCAGCTGTCTTTACTGGGAAGAATAGCAGCAGTTAAGATGAACATTTTGCCAAGATTTCTTTTTTTGTTTCAAATGATTCCGGTGCTCAAAAATGATAAACAATTAAAAGTATGGCAAACTGGTGTGAACAAGTTTGTCTGGAACGAGAAAAAACCAAGAGTAAAAATGAAAATCATGCAAGACGTTCCAGAAAGGGGAGGTCTTAAACTTCCAAACCTACAATTATACTATGATGCAACAGCCTTGACTTTAGTAAGTGATTGGTTTGGAGGAAAAAAGACTGGAATACTAAATGTAGAAAGTTTTGATTTGGAATTTGGATGGCACGCTTACTTATTTTATGACAGTAAAGTGGATAAAGTATTCAAAAGCCATATACTTAGAGATTCATTGCTGAGAGTCTGGAAGAAGCACCGAAACAATTGGGATTATAAAATACCGTTATGGCTGGATCTTGGTCATACTTTGTGGAATACAAATATAATGTCACTCGGGGGGTTTTTATAGAAAGAGGTTCTTTTTATAGATGCGGGCAGATGGCAGCTGAAGACATTACAGACATTGTTGGCTGAAGGGATTAATCTAACTTGGTTACAATATAATCAATTGCAATTGAGATGGAAAGAGGACCAAAAAACTGGTATTATGATGTATGAGGAAGAATTAGTTAGACATATAAAAGAGAAAGGCCCAATGCATATTAAAAGACTTTATAATGTTTTGTTAGAAAGGGATTCAGAAACTGAATTAGTTAAAGACTGCATGATTAAGTGGGCACAAAATTTTGAGGAACCAGTGATGTTGGAAACATGGGAAAAAATTTGGGTTCAGAATGTTAAATTTACACAGTCGCAGAATCTGAGGGAAAATTTCTATAAAATGTTTTATAGATGGCATTTAGACCCCAAAAAATTGTCGTGTATGTACCCTAATGTGCAGCCTAAATGTTGGAGATGTGATTGTCTAGACGCTACATATTATCATGTTTGGTGGACCTGTAAGAAAGTTAAGGCTTTTTGGATAAAAATTTGGTGGGTCATGCAGAATGTTTTGAAGAAAAAAATTCAATTTTCTCCACAACTGTTTTTATTGGGTATAGTTAAGGGTTTTACATTGGGTGAAACAAAATTGATATTGTACATGATAACAGCAGCAAGATTGTTGATAGGTAAATATTGGAAAAATGAAGCGCTGCCTACGATTGAGGAATGGACTTTGAAGATGGCCAGTTTTGCAGAGATGGCGAAGATTTCAGCATATTTAAAAGATTGTTCTCAAGAGACTTATGAATGGGAATGGAAGAAATGGATAGATTATGTTCAGAATAAATATCAAACTAGGAAGTATCAAATAGCTTTTATTTGAAAACGTTATATTAAGATAGAAATATTTTAAGGTTGAGGATGAAAATTTGTTAGAAAATGTTATATCAAGATAGAAATATTTTTAAGGTAATCAGGATGAAAATTTATTTGAAAATGTTATATTAAGATTGAAATAGGTTAATGTAATGAAGATGAAAATTTGTAAGGGGGAGGGAGGGGTTCAAGTTTTATATACAAAGGAGGGTTTTTCCTTTTATTTGACATGAGTATACTGTGAGGAAGTCTGGGGGGAGGGGAGGGTTAGGGTGGGTTAGGGAGGCTGGGAAGTTTGGGGTGGGTTGCGGGGTGTGTGAAAAAGGGGTGAAAATGTAACTGTAAAACTTTTGCAATAAAAATAAATAAATAAATAAAAGTTCTAAAGTCATGTTTTCATCTTATTTTTAAGCCAGTGGTACCAAATACCCCATACATCATAGTGTCTTGAGTTATCCTCATTTTTTAATTCGCTTGACAGTTTCGCCATTTCTGCGCACTCTAAGATCTTATTTATTAGAGTATCTTCTGAGGGTAAAAGTTTGTTTTTCCACCATTTTGCGAAGGCTAATCTAGCCGCAGTTATAATCTGGATTATCAATTGGGTTTTGTTGTTGTTTAGGCCCTCTTCAGTTATGCCTAGGAGGAAAAGTTCCGGAACTAGGGCTACCTCCTGTCCTGTTATTTCACAGAGCCAGTGTTGGATTTTGGACCAATACTTTTTAGTCTCAGGGCAAGTCCACCATAGGTGATAAAAGGTGCCGACCGATTTTCCACATTTCCAACATATGGGAGAGAGATTTGGAAACATCTTAGCTAGCTTCGCTGGGGCTAGATACCACCTATGAAGCAATTTGTAATGGTTTTCCCTAAACGTTGTCGATTTGGTTATTTTATAATTTCTATTCCAAGCTATCTCCCAATCGTTGAAATTTAATCTATATCCTAGATTTTTTTCCCAGATGTTCAATTGTCTTTTTGCTATGGACTCTGCCTTATCTTCATCTAATAAAAAGTGATAAATTTTTGTAAACATTTTTTTTTCTGGTCCCCAAATAATTTTGTCAAAATTTCCATGTTTCGCTGCTATTCCAAATTTATCTCTCTCTTTTTGAAATCTTGAATTGATCCGAATATAGTTCCACCAATCCAAACTAAAGCCCTGCTCCCTCAATAGCTCCAGGGATTTTAGTTTCCCTTCTTCATCGAGGATGTCTTTATATGTACCCCATTTATGATCATCTCTCCTGATTGGAGCCACCAATGATTCCATAATAGAAAGCCAAATGGGTACCTTAGTATAGATCTTCTGTCTAATTTCGATCCACGTACAAATGAGGGTCTCCCTGATTTTATGCTTATAAAAATAGGATTTTTTCTTATTCTTTATATCCCAGAGATGAGAATGCCATCCTTCTAGGAGGTCATGTCCTTCCAAAGTCAGAGTTCTCCTATCCTGTAACTTGATCCACTCCTTGATCCAAATTAATTTTGCGGCCTTTTGATATAGTTCCCAGTCAGGGAGCCCAAAGCCTCCCAAATTCCTTTTCCCTTGGAGTATCTTAAAATAAATCCTCGATTTCTTACCCTCCCACAAAAAGTTCCTGATGTATTTGTTCAGGTCCAAAAAGATTTTTTTGTCTAGTGATAGCGGAATATTTTGGAATAGAAACAGAATTTTTGGTAAGATGTTCATTTTGATCGCTGCAATTTTACCAATCAGAGACAATTTGAGCTTTTTCCATCTTTCAAGGTCTTGGTGTGTTTTCTGTAAAAAGGGAATATAATTATCCTCTTTTAGTGAGGAGAATCTTGCGGTAATCCATATTCCCAGATACTTTATTTTCCTAACTGTCTGGAGGCCTAATGATTTTTCCAATTCTTCCTTTTGTAAATCTGTCATGTTTTTCACTATAATTTTGGTTTTATTCTTATTAAGTTTTAGGCCTGCCACCTCTCCATACTCCTGGATTTCCTGCATTAATTTTACGCCGGATTCTAGTGGGTCTTCCATTATGAGGGCTACGTCGTCCGCGAAAGCTTGGGTTTTGAAGGTTTCATTCCTAATCTTTAATCCCTTGATCTCTTTGTTGGCTCTTATCTTTCTGAGTAGCACCTCTAGCGCCAAGATATATAGTAAGGGAGATAAAGGGCATCCCTGTCTCACTCCTTTTTGGATCTGGAACAACTGGGTTCTATCTCCATTCACTAGAATTTTTGCCCTCTGGTTTTTATATATGTTCTCAATCATCTTCCTAAAGTTGGTACCAAATCCCATTAGATCAATTTGATTTATCATAAAGGTCCAGTTCAAATTGTCGAATGCCTTTTGGGCATCGACAAACATTAAGGCCAGCTGTTGTTCATAATATTCAAAGGTGTTTAAAACTGTCCTCAAATTGTCCCTGATCTGTCTCCCTGGGAGAAAGCCATTTTGGTCTTTATGAATCCAGCGATTTAATATTTTTTTGAACCTCTCCGCAATTATATTCATGAACAGTTTATAATCTGCATTCAACAATGAGATAGGTCTATAGTTGGATATCTGTTTCGGGTCAGCACCTTCTTTCAGTATAAGCGTCAAGTACGCTTCCCTCCACGAATCTGGGATTGTGATACCCGCCAGGGCCTCGTTTAATATTTCTAGCAGCTCTAATTTTAAGGTGTCATCAAATTTTTGATATAATTCCCCGGGGAGACCATCTGGGCCTGGAGTTTTATTCTTCTTTATTTTAGAAAGGACCGTTTTTAATTCCTCTATGGTAATTTTTCCATTTAACAATTCCTTTTCTTCTTCAGAAATTAGCGGTAGTTTAGCTTCACACAAATACTGTTCTACCTTGCTTGACGCTATTCCTTCATTTTTGTATAGATCTTCATAAAACTTTCTTATACTCTCTAATTTATCCTCTTCCTTCGTCAGCAAGTTGCCCTTAGAGTCTTCTAATACTAGTATTTGGTTTTTTTTCCTTCTCTTTTTTTAGTTTATATGCCAGCCATCTCCCCGATTTGTTAGCGTTCTCAAAACAATAATGTTTGGATCTTTTTATTTTCTGTGCCATTTCCTCCTGGTCCAATAAGTTCAATCTATGTCTCGTCATCGACCACTATTGTTTGGACGCCTCATCTCCTGGACATTGCTGGAGTTTATCTTCGGCTTGCAATAGCTTATTGGTGAGCTCTTCTGTGGTCTTTCTTTTTTCCTTGTTTTTGAAGGCAGTATATGATATGGCTACCCCTCTCCCGTAGGCCTTCATAGCGTCCCACACAATTTCTTTAGCTGACTCTCGATTTCCATTTTCTATGAAGAAGCGTTTGACTTCTTCGTTCAATTTCCGAATAAACTCTTCTTCGTATAACAACTTAGTCCTTAGGCTCCATCTCTGTTATATTTTCTTTGTATCGTGGTGCCAGCTAATTTTGAGGAACTTATGGTCTGCCCAAACATTTGTGCACATGTTAACGTTTTTAATTTCAAGGCCCAGTTTTCTGGTAGTCCAGACCATATCTATTCTGGACCAGGAGTTATGTGGCATTGAATAGAAAGTAAATTGTCTGTCATGGGGGTGTAAAGTGCGCCACATATCGATTAGGTTAATCTCATCTACTAAATCAAAAAAGGTCTTTGGTAAGGGAGATCTTTTATTCTTTTTAGTTATATCACATTTATAATCATATTTAGGGTCTATAATTCCATTGAAATCCCCAACTATACAAATTTCATTGTTTGCCCATTTTGCCAGCTGTTCATGTAATTTCCGATAGAATTTCCCTTGTTTTTTATTCGGGGCGTAAACCCCCACCACTAACACCTTGGAATTGCCTCTCGTTATCTCTACTATCAGTATTCTCCCTTTTTCATCTTTATATTTACATTCTGCCTCTATTCCTTTCTTAACATAGATAGCCACCCCCCTTTTTCTTTTCTCAGCTAATGAGAAGAATACTTTACCAAATTTAGTATAATTTAAGTAGTTGGCTTCGTCCTTTTTTATATGGACCTCTTGGATACAGATTATATCAGGATTTTGTTTCGTCAGTTTCGACAATATTATCCTCCTTTTTTTGTAATCATTTAAGCCGTTCACATTGAGCGATGAGATCTTAGTATCGTTCATTCCTGTAGCTGTCCTCTAGTATCTGGTTTTTATTTGCCTTTTAGTGTTACTGCTCTCACTGGTCTAGATTTTTTCCCTCTTTCTTCTGTGTCTTCCTTTTTCTTCTCCTCTTCTATGTCTTCTCTAGTGATTTGTTCTTGCGATGCCTCTTCTTCCGTATTTTGTACTTCGTTTTCCTCCTTACTGGTTTGTTCCTCTTCACCTCCCCTTAGTTGTTCTAGGAAATCTTGGGCTTCACTTACACAATCAATTCTGATTTTCCTCCCTTGCCACGATATTAGCATTCCTTCTGGGAGGAGCCACCTAAATATTATGCTTCTCCTGTTTAATTGGTTTGTCAAAAACCTATAGTTTTTCCTCCTCTCCCTCACTCTCCTTGGAATTTGTTTTAAGATGTTCACTTCTTTTCCCCCGTATGTGATTTTTTCCTCCCTAGCTATGTTATACAAAATGTCTCTCACATTTTTCCTAGAGAAGCGAATATGGACTTCTCTAGGGAGCCTGTTCCTTCTCACGTAGTTGGTTTGAACTCTGTAGACCTCGTCGATCTCTCGGATTATTTCTTGCTTATCCTGTTGGAGCGTCTCTGCAATCAACTCGGCCATCCTATCTCCTAGATCCTCTTCTTTGTCTTCCGCTATATTCTGAAAACGCAAATAAAACGAGGCCTTGTCCATCTCGAGTTGAATTAAAGCGTCTTCTGTATCTTTATTCTGCGCCCACAGGGTTTGATCGACCATGTCCAGTTTCTTCTCGTTTTTTTCTATTCTTTGTTCTGCTTTTTGGATTCTGTTCTCATTGCTGGCAATCAAAATTTGGATCTCGTTCATTTTAGCATCCAGTCCATGTATATCTAATTTCAGTTTGGAATGGCTATTTAAAAGCTTTTCTTGCATCGCAAGCATGGTTTCTTGTATTGTTAATAGCGACGATTGTAATGTTTGCAACGTTGGAGTTGCTGGAGGTTTGTCAGTTTTCTGTGGACCTTCTACTACTTTCTGGGTGGCTGGAGATGACATTGCTAATGTGGGAATGGATGGCCCTTTTTTATTAGTTTTTGCGATTGTGGATGTCAGACTTGCCATTTCTTTCAGGAGTGCTTTTTGGTCTCTAATTATATTCTCAATCTTACACCATATAATCATCCAATGAGGCTTGCCACCTTTTATTCGAAGAGACTATCTTAAGTCCCTTCCTCCTTATTTAATTCCCACTAATCTCTTAATATGATTCAGATAAAGCTTGGTTTATAGATTAGTGTGATATGAGACTTCTACGCAATAAGTCCAGATAAGGTTCTTATAGAACTAAATAGAATCTTAATATAATTGTTAATTGTGGATATGTTAATACGTTAATAGGTTAGACAGTTGAAGGATTAAGTTAATCGATAAATTAATTAAACAGTAATCAATAAATTAATAACTTATTAAATTCTCTTAATAATTTCTAAGTATCTAAATTGTACCCTTACTATAGTATACAATATTACTATCAAGTAAATAAATATATAAAAAGCTATTACCAACAGGAATAAATATTTAAGATTTAAGCTATTTAATATTTGAGATTAAATAAATTCAAAGAGTAGAATAAATATACCTAGATAAATATATATATGCTGTATCAATTCAATAAATGCAAATCTAAAACCTTATATAAAACTATATCCAATCACTATTTAATAAGATCTATGCTTAAATAATCAAATTTATATATTCAATGTTTCCTAACATAAAGCAAATCTAGTTGAAAGTATAATATATAAATAAATATTTTTCTTTTAACTTATCAGAGGCAAAGTCAAAGTTCTGAGTATTAAAATCGCAAATACTCGAAAGATCAGGGGAGAGAAAAGAAATAGAAGAGTATCTATGGGGTAATATGGTGATCTCCCAGCGTTAAGTCTTTGCTTCTTAGCTCTACTAAGTTCTGGCGCTTCTCAGTGGTAAGGCTCACCGCTAGAGCGTCTCTTTGTCAATCCTCTGCTGCTTCAATCTTGTGGCTCAATGGATGCACTTCCTGTTTCCCCAGAGCTCTCTAAAGCTTTCAAAAGCAGGTCACAAATTTCTCCTTCTTCTTTTTCACTTCGATCATAAAACACAACCCAACCGCCCCGATTGACTTTTTCAAATCTTTTTCCTTCTCACCACACCATCTGGAACTCTTTATAAGGGCTTTATCCTCCCTCCGTGGATCTCAACCGCTCGTCAGGTTGTCGGGTCTTCGTAGATGTAGTCTTCTTGCACCCTCACCGTCGCCGCCTAATTTCAGCTTGAGCACTCCTCTCCCGACTCCGCTGACCTCCTCTTTCAGCGCAAAATCGCTCCAAGGTAAAAAAATGAGGCTTTAGATCTAGCACCGCACCTCCGATCTCCTTTTAAGCTTCCCATCTCTTGCCGGCTATTACAGCTTCAGGCCCGCCATTAGCGGCCGGCTCACCGCGTTGGATTGACAGAGCTGCCGGGTCCAGTGAGAAGTGGTCGCACCCCACTTTCCCACTTGCCTGGCTTCCCCTCTTGTCCGCGGGACTCTCCAGGTCCTACGCCCCTTAAGGGATCCCCAAAACGCGATGAAAAGAGGTGTGAAGGAGCAGCGAGCACTCACTCCACACCCTGTCGCTGCAAGTCACCAGCCGGAAGTCCCTGAAGACGTGGCTTCATTTTCATTTACGTGGTTTGGGTCCTCAAATTGGGACCGGAGCAGCATGATAAACCCATTGGCATAATTCAGTTCAACAGCACCCTCATTATGCAGCTGGGCTATCCATTCAGAAGCCTCCCCCTCGGACTTCCAGTTTGACGTCGCGGCGAGACAGTCAGGGAAATAGTGGGCTCTGATGAGCCCCGCAAAAACCCCGGCTGCCGAACCACCGCCGGTGGGTCTTTGGACCCGAACTGTCCTGCAGGGACGGGGTGAAAGAGAGGTGCCTTGGACGACCAAGAGGAACAGGCAAGTTCCTCGGAGGTGGGAGAGAACTCTCTGCATCGGCGGTGGGGGGCGGCAGCCATGGCGGCTGCTACGAAGCTGGGACAAACCGAAACAAGAGATGTGCAGGAGGAAAGTGAAAAGAATGGAGCTCTTTGAAGCTGGGTGAGTGACACCACCAACCTAGGCTTTTAACAACGCTAGAGCAATAATTAACATTTGAAAGACCTCTAGCCTAAATAGAGCAGCTGTGTATTACAGGGGCATAGAAGATTTTGAAAAGTGACTTTAGAAGGAAAAGACCTGGAGGCAAACTACTTTGGCTTTGAACTAATTAGAATAAAAAAAACATTGAGGCATATTGTATTTGGAAAGAATTTGTGTAAATTAGATTTGGACTTGGAAAAAAGAAGAGACTTAATACTTTTAAAATTTAAAAGAAGAAATGGACTGAATTGGACTGTTATATAACTACAATAAAATGGAGATGGATCTGATGAAAAGGAATGCGGATTGCAGAGTAACACCTTCCATTTTAAAAAGAAACATTGTAACTTGCCATTTGTCTGGGAGCATGGTGAAACTACGGAGAAACAGTTGTGAGTGGTTTGGATTAGAAATTTTCCCTTTGTCTACAGATGGTTTTTTGATGGAAAAAAAAGAGGAAATACAACGGAACCTTTATAATTGATATTATTTGGCATAGGAACAAAAGAAGCAAGATGGCATAAGAATGAAAGAAGGAAGACGATGTACTTTGCAGGAAATATAAAGAACAAAAAAGAATTAAAACGATACATGAAAGATTAATATTGGGAACACTGAATTTGAAATGGATTATAACTTGATAGACAAAGAAATGAAGAAATAAAATATCCATGGCTGGAAAGAAGATTAAAAACTAGTCTGATTAAAAAATGAAATTGTATTGTTTAGATGTACATTAAAAAGGAGGTGTTTGTATGGAAAATAAAATAATGTGATTAAAATAGAAAAATGAAGTAAAGATGGATAGTTTTGATAAAAAGGAGCTTTTTATAGATGAATAAGAAAATATATGCTTATGAGAAGAATCCAAGAAACTTTATTGACTATATGTGGATATGCTAGAGGTAAGAATTAAGCCTCAATGTTAAATTGTAAACAAAGCTGAGAATGAAAATAAGATCAGATATACTGAATTAGAGAATGTGAATGAATATGAATAAGTGAATGATATGAATGACTATAAAATAAGATGATTATATTGGGTATAATAGTAAAATTAAAGAAACTTATTTTGAGATTAAAAATGACCACACTGGGTTTAACAGTAAAATTCAGAAGATTATGCTGGGATGTACAGCAAAACAAGAACGATTATTACAGGGTTTAACAGTAAAACTTTGATAATTCTGCTGGGATTGACAGCAAAAAATAAAATGATTCTACTGGGTTTAACAGTAAAATTCAAAGGATTATGCTGGGTTTGACAGCAAAAACAAGAATGACCATACTGGATGTGATAGTAAGACTTAGATGCTGAAGCTGGGATTAATAGTAAAAATAAATATGATTATATTGGGTTTAATAATAAAAATAAAGATGATTTTGCTGGAAATTACAGTAATAATAAATGATCTAAGATGAAGATGATGTGTTGGGATAAATAATTAAAGATAAATATGTTTGGATTATTGGTTAAATTAGGATGACTATATTGAGATAAATAATAATGAAGATGATTTGTTGTGAGTAATTGTTAAGATACCGTTTAAGATAATAGTAAACTAAAAAGATAATGAAAAGATATTGAGTTAGGATCTAAAGATTTTTGGATTATGGTTTTTGGATAATGGGATTATAAAATAGATAGAATTTAGGGAAACAATTGTTTAAAACATTAAGTTGTGTTATTTGGAAATTAAGATTTGAGGTGAAAAATAGAAAGGTAGTTATTTTTGAGTGAACTGTGAGCTGGTTTTTTCTCTTTTATTTTTTTTATTGTGATTATTTTTACAAGTGGAGATGAAATATTATTAAAGATGAATTATTGATTGTACCAATTAATAACTGGATCAATGCTTCGTTCTAAAAGATGTATTTTATGTTTATGTTTTAAAAAAATAAAAAAAAATTATAAAAAAAAATCCATCTGAGATTGCCAACACTAAGTCTTGTTCTGATTCGCATTGCTCACCATACTGATCCACGTGAGCCCAGACCCTGGTGAGGAAATAAGATAGCTTGGCTGGCATCCCATCAAAGGTTGCTCTGAAGCGGGGTGGTGGTGGCCTTGCAGGTGGGGGGGCAGCGGCCGCGGCTGGTTGGGGTAGAACTTGCTGTGGGGCTGCTCCTGGTTGCATTCTAACAGGCTGTTGCATTCCAACAGACTAGTGTAAAGCTTGCTGGGCTGGAGGGGGGGCACTCTAGCCGGCTGCTGGATTAGTCCCCCCTGTGGTGCCAGGATCATTTGGCCATAGGAGGGGGGCCAGGGGGATCCCTGGAAGCTTGGAACAGACGGCACGGGATACCACTGGCACTGGATCCATCCCTGGCCGGGACAGAAAGCCCATCTGGGTGGTATGCTCTCCGCAGGAGGTAATGCTAATGCAGGCTGGCGAGGGTCCCAAAAAGGGGGTTCTTGCCTTCCATATGCCGGCTGAGTCTGATGCCCCACTGCTGCAGGATTGGAATGCTGCACTAATCCTGTTGTTTGGCCTCTGGGTGGGTAAGGGGAGGGTCTGCATCCTACGAATCCCTCCCCCATGTCCCGGATCAGGGAGGGTGAATGTTGGTTTTGCTAGCCTACAGCTCACCTCCAGGGGTTGGGAAAGGGGGGGCAAGCTCCCCACTTCCATCCGCTCAAAATTCTCCCAGAAATCTGAGGCCTCAGCCCAAGCCCCAAGTCGACGGGCTTCCTCTGCAGCCTCCATGGCTCATCCCATCTTTTCAGAAAGATTGGCAATTCCTCGAGCATCCAGGGCCCTGGCAGGCCTCCCTCCGATTTCTCCTTTCTCCTCCATCTTCACTGAGTCTTTGCATCACCTGGGGTTTTAGGTTGATGCTGGGGCTCAGTACCCCTGACAGCCCCCTTATGGGGTGCTGTTAGGTTTTATACAGATTCGGGATAATGTCAGCATTCCAGAAAACCCCCAACTCCCAGTAAAGATGCGGAAGCAGGCATTTTCCAAAGTTCTCTTTACTAGAATAGGTAAACTGGCACATCTGGGAAATCCCGAATCTGAAAAGCCCGGGCTTTCCTTCAGTAATTCAAAGCTCCTAAAACCATCCCCCTTCTCCCCAGTCATGCTCCAATCAACATCCGTTCCACCTCGACCCAACCCGACCTTGACGATAGGAAGAATGCTATTATGTCTACTAATTCCCCTCTCCTAAATCCCCCCTCCTACTTTCCCACAAATGAGGTGGCAGCATTGAAGCTTCCGGCCTAATATGGCTTCCAAGGCTGACAGCTAGATGGGTCCTATTGTGTTGCAGATGATGGTCCATTGACAAAGATGGGACAGAATTGAGTTTCTGCCTCTGGCCCATTGACAAAGGGTGGAGGGGGCAAGAAGGTGGGAGTTGCTTCATCTTTAAAACATGCTTCTCCATTTCTAATCCATGGAAACATAATATTCTGCCTTTTTAATACTTCCTAAAATATTTCATTCTTCTAGGAAAGGTGGGTGCTAACTTCCTACAATCCCTCCTTTTTTTTAAAAAAAACGTGAGTTTTGAAACATGTTCTTGGCAAAAGATTAAAATTGATCAGGTCAGGGAGGCTTGATGGGTGCTTTTAGTTGTTCTGATGCAAAGGGGCAGGCATTGATAGAGGCCTATCAATTGAAAGATTGATAGAAAAGGATTTCTATAGATTGAAAAGGATTCCTTCAGTGGCTCCCAAAAGCTTTCAACCATGAAGGTCTAGCAGCCAGGAAAAAAGTTCTGGTGAGAATTTTACAGTATCCAATTTCTATGCCAATTAATTTCAGATTTCAGATATCACTTTCTGTGAGCTTCCAGTCAGGTTTCAAGCAAGCACACATCGCAAAATTTTTCACAGCCATGGTTTTCCTTTAAATTACAGGCTGCCCATTTCATGGGTTTGTTACTAAACCTGCCTAGCTCTTACTTTAGTGCATCCAGGATTGGCGAGTCCGAATTGAGGTTAGTCTGTGCAATCTAGGCTTTTTTTTTCTTTTTCTTTTTTAAATTACACACAATGAGCCCTGGGACTTCTACTCATGAGACCACCAGCGCAATCGTGCTTTACTGGGCAACTGGGCAGCATCATTTGTGAGTCACAGTCAGGGCTTGGGTTTTGGATATCACTTTTTTTGCTATCTCTTCAAGTGAGGGAATTGCCTGAGGGGGATTGCCCCCTCCCCCATGGAATTAGAAGGGAGATGTGACTACTTGGGCTTTTAATTCCATAGAGCCAAAGTCAACCTAGGAGAAGCTTTGTGTGGAGGTAAGTGAAGGGAATAGTTTCAGTCTAATTCTGAATGGTGTGTCTCTCTGTGTGTGCATGTGTATGCAGCTACTTTTACAATACAGGCAATACAAACATTTTGGACATATTTCTCCTCCCCACCAGACAGAAATCTAAGATGTACATAACTTGCTGTGGCAACTGCTCCCAAATACAATTCTTATAATAAACTGATTACAATATAAATGGGAAAGAAGGAAAACCTTACAATGAATTTCCACCATCCGCCATAGTCTTTCCAGCTGTCTTCTGGGGATTGAAAAGAATCTTTTGGTTTTTACTTTTTTTTTTTTAAATTTGATTTATATGCCGCCCTTCTCCAGAGACTCAGGGCGGCTTACAATGCATTAAGCAATAGCCTTCATACTTTTGTATATTTATACAAAGTCAGCTTATTGCCCCCACAAACTGGGTCCTCAATTTACCTACCTTAGAAAGGATGGAAGGCTGAGTCAACCTTGAGCCTGGTGAGATTCGAACTTACAGTAATTGCAGACAGCTGGTGTTAATCACAATGCTATCAGTCTGCTGAGCCACCAGGCCCTACTTGTACATCTCAGTGTCTTTTTTTTCATGTCTGCTGGGTGACGTGCTTGGTGGTAAGGCTGGTCAGTCAGACTTGGGAAGGTCTGCTTCACTCTGGTTGCTGTGATGGCTTTCAGTGGAGGCTGAATTCAAACCCAATTCCTGGTTCAAACAGATGGAAGGTCTCCTCTGGAGGCAGCATCTAGATCCATGTGCTCTGCTTACACAGGTTGCAGAGTCATTTGTGCAGGGCTGAAAGACATTAGAACAGGGTCCCCTCCCCCCTTTTGTGGGTAATCTTCCCAGGAAAGGCATTGTAACAGGATTAGACATGGGGGGGGGGGTAGATAGCTGAAAGGAAACAACAACACATCAGTACTGCAGTTACTAAACAGATAATGCAGTTTCAACAAAATGGAGACACAACAGATGAGAAAGAAAAACCTGGATTCATATGCTTCAGGGAAGAGATGAACATGTAAAACCATTTAAACACATACAGTGAGTGCAAGACTGATTTTTTTTCTTGTAAATGAACGTAAAACGTTTCCTCATAAACTTGAGTTGTTACTTTAAGATACAGAGAGGGAAGGAGGGGAAAAAGTAGAAATAAAATGAAAAGTTCTCTTTACTCTATTCTTGTTGGCCAGACAAACACAGGGCAAAGGCTCTTTCTTTCTTTTTTCTCTCTCTCCCCCATTTTTCATTGCTTCAATCTTTTTTTCCCCCCTAACAATTTCAAATTCTTGTCTCTAGGGATCAGATACATTTTACAGTTACAATTACCTCGAGGGTGCACAAAGACTTAGACATACACACATAAAAACAAGGAGGACAAAAGAGAGGAAAACAGAACTCTAAGATTTACACACACACTGATCATTCCCGCCATAAATCTCAGTTAAATTAGGGAAGGCACAAATCTTAAACATACCATGTGGTTGCATAGAAGACAGAGAAAGAGACAAACAAAAACTCCAACGTTCCTGTTTATATATTTCCCTTTTCTTCTAAGTACCTTTATTTAGCCAAATTTGTCTCCCGGTGTTGTCCCTTAGCATAGCCCATTTCCTGCACAATTTCTGAGCTTTCCTTTTGCTCATGCCAGGTAATACTGGCATCCACCTGGCATCCCAGGCCACAATCAACTCTTCCAGGGGATTTTCCCTCACCCTCGAGCTACAGCTTCCCATGATCCTTGAAATATAAGGTTCACTTTGGCTTAGCCAGGTGAATCTCCTTCGTTTCAGAAAAAATAGTTCTGAGAAGGACACAGATTCCCTTTTGTGGAATCTGCCTGGGTTTGTGGATCAAAAAGGGATCCGGGAGGATCTCACTGCCCCTACAGCTAGTACCAGTATCTCCCCGTGCAATACACATACACCGGGCTGCTTTCTTCGGAACACGACTCCCTTTATTACTTTTAATACCCCTTTCATTTTTGCTTGGCTTTCGCTCGGCTTCCATTCCTTTTAAACACAAAGTTCCACATTTGGCGACCCCCCCTTGCTTTCTCTATCCTACCAGTCACAGCTTGGTGGAGCTAGCGGTAGGCAGAGGTGTGGCTAGAGGTCACTCAGAGGTGAAATCAGACTGTTTTCCAGGTGGAATCCCCTCCCACCCCCCCCCACACACTTCCTCCTTTCCTAACAGAAGGTCCTGTGTGCTCTGGCAAAACCCCCATACTCTCCAGACTGTTGGTCTTTCTGTGGTTAGGAAATGCACAGAGGAAGCAAGATCCAGCTGTGATTGGGAGAAGGGCCCTCACACACATACATGCAGGCATACACATATTTCCCAAAATTTAGAGGTACTCACCTTTCCAAGCAGCCTTTGAACTCAACACTCAAAACCCCTTTAAAACCTAGTTCCAAATGGCCAAGGTCCACGAAAACATGCCCACAGACTCAATGGGTCTCCTGCTAGCAAGGGAGGCTTACCTGGGCCAAGTCCATTGGTTAGGTTAGCGTGGAGTCCCATCTGGGTCGCCAAATTGTTAGAAGAAATAGCCTGGGTTCAGCTCCAAGTGGGGAAAAAGACCCTGGAAACATGGGGACTGCTTGGAAAGATGGTTTAATGGTGGACAGGATCACATGGTTTGAATTCCTGAACAGAAAAAAAGGGCAGAGATGCTGGGAATCCCTTGGTTTTATGCCCTCTCTAGCTTTGAACTTCCTGGGGCCCTGAAAGAATATCCTGATTGGTTGTCAGACTCCCAGGGGTTGGGGGTCTTAGCTAGCCTAGCTGGCTGATGTTATCTTCCCAGGTGCCATGTGGTTAGTTTCTGTTGCTAGATGGGTCCTATTGTGTTGCAGATGGTGGTCCATTGACAAAGATGGGAGGGAATTGAATTTCTGCCTCTGGCCCATTGACAAAGGGTGGAGGGACCAAGAAGGTGGGAGCTGCTTCGTCTTTAAAACACGCTTCTCCATTTCTCATCCATGGAAACATAATATTCTGCCTTTTTAATATTTCCTAAAATATTTCATTCTTCTAGGAAAAGGATGGGTGCTAACTTCCTACAGCATTAAGTCAGCGGTGAAATCCACTTACCTTTGCTACAGGTTCGGAAACAGGTGCGCACTATGCATACATGCACCTCTTCTGCGCATGTGCAGAACCTTCTGCACATGCGCAGATGGTAAAAAAACAGGATGTAATGACATCCCAGCGGGTGGGCAAAGCCTCCCACCGCTGGCGCTACTGGTTTGGTGAGCCGGATAGAACCGGGGAGGATTTCACCGCTGCATTAAGTGTGGAATGACATTAAAGCACAATACAGATATTGTGTACTCATTACTTAGTGACTGCGGGAAGTCCTAGAAAGAGCACAGGGAAGAGCAACTAAGATGGTAAGTGGTCTGGAGGATAAACCATATGATTCATTTAACCAATAATTTATATTCCCTGAATGATTCAGGGAACTAGGTACGTCTAGTCGAGATGAGGGAGTCAACTTATTCTTCAAAGCACCAGAAGGCAGGAGAAGAAAGAAGGTGGAAGCTCATTAAAGAGAGATCCAACTTAGAACTAAAGAGAAATTTCCTGACCGTGAGAACAATCAATCAGTGGAACAACTTGCCTCTCGAAGTTGTGGGTTGCTCCATCCCTAGAGGTTTTCAAGAAGAGATTGGACAGAATGGAATAGGATCTCCTCCTTGGGTAGGTTGGACAATGTCCCTTCCAACTCTAGTATTCTATTCTATTATTCTTTCTATGATCATGTGTATCCATCTCATCAAGCCCAAAGAAAGTCTGGAATGGTGTAGGATCTCCTTCCACAAGCAGGTGGGTTGGACTAGAAGACCTTCAAGGTCCCTTCCAACCCAATTTTATATTCTGTGAGATGAATCTGTTTGCTGGCATGTCTTTTTGTTACAGGCCAGTCAGATTGTTTCAGAATACATGGAATTTCGAACCTTAATTTTCCTCTTTTAAGTTAAATAATAATAAATAAATAAATAAGTAATAACTTAGGTAGTGTCATTAATGCCCTTTTGAATTCTCTTTCCTTTTAAGGAAGTATGAATGAAGACTCAAAACTATTACACCAACTGATGGAATACATTCAAATAAAGATAAAGCCTTGCACGAGTAATTTATTCTGAGGATTAAAATACGGATATCCTTAGCAGTATTTAGAAAACTTATGGTATTTATTTATCCTACTTACAAAAGTTGTTGCTAATTTTGTTACAATATTGCCCTCTGCTGGTCAGCCCAAAGAATCTTCAATTTTATTTTTCTATCTTGTTCTAGCTTAGTTAAAAGTATTAATATGTAAGTGTGGATACATGCTTAATAATACCTGACTTTTGGAATAGAGCATATTCAGTAGAACAATCAGCAAACAAGCAGGGGGAGGGCAGAGAATTAAACCTGGCTCTGCTTTTTATTTCAAACCTACTTTACTTTTCATTCATCATCTTCCAGATGTTAACTTTCCACCACTGCACAGTTTACAGCTGTAAAATTCTCAAGGTGCAGTGGAGAAGTACAGATGGACACAGGGTGAAGGAAGTCACCCCCCCCAGCTGCTTTTTAATTGCACAGCTAACTTCCACTCATACACTGAAAGAATGTATTGCGGATTGAAAAGACATTAATGAGACACTTGGCTTGGTTTCCCTGGGCTGAAGAACAGCCAAAGATGGACAGGAAAGGTCAATAGTTAAAGCAATTAATTTTCCAGGAGTAATGTTTTGGTCCCGGAGCTTGGAATTGAAGAAGAGCAAAAGGAAGGAGGAGCCAATAAAGGAGATTATTTGTAACTCAAGGTTGAAATGAAGGGTCGCTGATGTTCCCTAAACTTGGTTGTTTTCTTGCAGACATTTCATGACCCAACCAGGTAACATCATCAGTGCTAGAAAAGAGAGTGGTTTGTGGAGGAGGAGGAGGTCCTTGATGCTTTCTTGAGCTTGGTGGTTTTCTTGCAGATGTTTCATGACCCAACTGGGTAACATGGGGCTGCCCTTGAAGACCACCCGGAGGCTTCAGCTGGTGCAGAATGCGGCCGCGCGGGTAGTGATGGGAGTGTCCTGACACTCTCATGTTACACCCCTCCTGCGGGACCTGCATTGGCTACTGGTTGCCCTCCGGGTGAGATTCAAGGTGCTAGTAATTACCTATAAAGCCCTACATGGCTTAGGCCCGGGGTACCTGGCGGACCATCTGCGGCCAGCGACAGCTCCCCGTCGCCCGGTGCGCTTTCACAGGGAGGACCTCCTTGGGTCCCATCAGCCAGACAGTGTCGGCTGGTGACTCCCAGGGAGCGGGCCTTCTCTGTGGGCACGCCTACTCTGTGGAATCAGCTCCCCCTGAGGCTCCGGATGCCCCTGACCTTCGCTCTTTCTGCCGTGACCTCAAAACATGGTTATTTGGCCTGGCCAGATTGGACTGAAGGGTTTTTTTAAAGGGGATTTTATTGGTTTTTATATTTGAATACTGAATTTTATGTGTTTTTTCTATTGTTGTGAGCTGCCCTGAGTCCTTTGGGAGAGAGGGCGGCATACAAGTTTAATAAAATAAATAAAATAAACATCATCAGTGATAGAAGGGAATGACGCTTGCAGAGGAGGACGACTGTGGGATCTTTGGTGCTCAGTGAGCCTGGTTGTTTTCTTGCGGATGTTTCATTACCCAGCCAAGTAGCATCATCAGTGCTAGAGAAAGAAGAAGGTGCCTTCAGATGGTGGATTGAAGGTGGCTCTTAAAGAGTTAATAACAATGAGATTTAGTCAATCCATGATGGACCTCAATAAGGATGGTCACTCCTTGAGATGATGTCCAGTCACCAAACTCCCATACTTTGGGAAGTGGATGATGGACTACAAAAAGAAAAGATGGTTTTAGGTCTTGAAAGCCACTGAAGGACCCAGAAGAAAGGAAGGACAACCCATCAAAAGGATGGAGAGTTTAAGAAAGATTTTCTATAAATATACAAAAGTATGAAGGCTATTGCTTAACACGTTGTAGCCGCCCTGAGTCTCCGGAGAAGGGTGGCATATAAAAAAAAAAAATATTAGAATATCCCTGGAAATATTACAACCTTATTGGAGGTCATAGGTTGCTTGTAGTAGATTCTTAGCAGAGCTGAGATGGAAGTGGAACATCCACTTTTCTGGATGTTGATTTCTCAGTAGCTGTGAAATTGAAGGATCTTGTGCCCATGGCATTAACTGCAGCTGGAAGAACCAATCTGGTCTAGTGGCTAGAAACCAGGAGATGGTGAGTTCTAGTCCCACTTTAGGTACGAAAGCTGGCTGGATGACTGTACCAATCACCAGGAGACCATGAGTTCTAGTTCCGCCTTAGGCCTGAAAGCTGGCAGGGTGATTTTGTGCCAATCGCCAGGAGATGGTGAGTTCTAGTCTCTCCTTAGCCATGAAAACCAGCTGGGCAGTCACTCCCTCACCTCCCAGGGTTGTTGTAGGGAAGATAAACCGAGCAAGGAGCACTAGATGTGTTATGTTCCAACAGGGGGCTGGACTAGAAGACCTCAAAGGTTCCTTCCTGCTCTCTTCTTTCATCCCCTCCCCTTCCGTATTCTAACAAAACCATTCTAAAAAGATTTATTTCGTATTTCTTGCCAGCCCATCTAAAGAGAGGGAAGGCTTGCTTTCCCCTCACCGCCCGCGCTCTTTTAGGCTAGCAAAGAGATTGGCCTTTCCTGGTGGCCTCCTCTCCAAGCCCTCCTCGGCTCAGCTTCTCCGCAGACCCCAACGCTTCCCGGTTGGGGAAGGCAGGGCGGGGGAGGGGGAGGTCGGGCACCCAAATGCGGCAGCCGCGATGCTTCCGGACGGAGCGATTTCTGGGCGCCGGGTTTGTCTTTGCGAGCTCTGAAGCGAGCGCTCCTCCGCGGCGGAGGCAGGCAGGCAGGCAGGCGGGGCGGGCGCTGGGGCGGTTCGGCCACCGGGCGTGGCCAAAGCGGCCCCGAGAGGCTTGTTTGCTCGGCCAGCAGGGCGGCGGCGGCGGCGGCGGCGGGGACCCCCGTTTCCCGGCGAGGAAGAGGAAGAGGAACCGATGGGACCCCATTGGCGCCGGCCACAAGCTTGAAAAAGCCGAGTCAACTTGGCGCAAAGTTCCCCAGTTCCCATCAGGCTGCTCCAGCGGTAAGGCGGGGGGGGGGTCTTTCTTCCCTCTTAGGGTCCCCCCTCTTTTTGAGGGGGTGGGGGTCTTCTATCCCGGGTCCTCCCTTCGCTTTAAGGCCGAACAACCCTGCCTCTTCGGCGTGAGGGGGGAAGAGGTTTCCTTTGTTCCTCCCAATCGCGCGATTGAGGAGCTTTTTTTTGGGGGGGGGGAATCACTGGCCTTGTTCTCCACCCCCACCCCCGCTTCCAACGAGTCACCCCCCCCGCCCCCCCTGTCTACGAGGCCCATGTGGCCCAGCCCATCGCCCGCAGGAAGCCATCCGCTCTTCTGAAGGGCGAGGGCGGCGGCGGCGGCGGTGGTTCGGAAGACACCTTGAAGCTGGCGTTTGGGACGTGGGACCCGCGCTCCGTTTCGGGCTCGTTTCGAATCGCGGTTCGGGTTTGGGAGGACCGGTTCCGATTGGTTGCGGGCTCTGGCTTTTCTGGCTCTTCGTTTCGCTCCTTCCTCCTCCCCCCCTCCCCCTTCCCCTTTACCTTCAACAAACCTGAAACTTCCTCTTCCTGGATGCTTGCTGGTTGAATCTATTGGTCGCTCTGTTGAACGAGGGAAAACAGAATCCTGCTCCCCCCCCCACCTACCCCTTAAAGCAGTGTTTCTCAACCTGGGTAGCTTGAAGATGGGTGGACTTCAACTCCCAGAATCCCCCAGCCAGCAGCGCTGGCTGGGGGATTCTGGGAGTTGAAGTCCACCCATCTTCAAGCTACCCAGGTTGAGAAACACTGCCTTAAAGTGTTTCCCCATTTCCTGCCTTTTGTCGAAACTTTGACCTGCCTGGTCTTGACTCTTCAATCACCTGTTGGGATTCCCAAACAATTTTTGGATAAGAGTTGGGGTACTTGTCCTGGCAGAAATCTAGAAGTGATCAGGTCAACCCTGTGTGGCTTCTGCCTCTGTATTTTCCTCTGAAATCCAACCAGCTTCCATGAGGATCTCTGCTCCCGTAAACACCCCCCACCCCCATCCCAAGAGTAATCCTGTGAAGTGGGTTGGGCAGAGCCAGAAGCCTAACTGATAGCGAGTTCTGTAACTAGCTCAAACAAAAAGTCATTTTTTTGGTTCAGGTCTGCTTCCAATCATTTATATGTATTAATTCTAGATACAGGGGATATAGTCATCGAACCCTTGTCATGGTCAGACCATTCTCTCCTTAGACTTGACTTCCTGACCGCTACACCCCACTGCAGGGAGGCGGAACCGACTAGGTGGTTCCGCCCCAGGCGCCTGATGGATCCTGATAGGTTCCAAATGGAGCTTGGGCCATTCCCTGATACTCTGGCTCACGCGGGGCCACTGGTGCTTTAGATTGGGTCGTGCCTTTGCAGCCTCTGACCCAGTGCCGAATCGGCCCAGCTCCTTGGTTCTCCGAGGAGCTGAGGGAGATGAAGCGTCGGAAAAGATGCCTAGAGAGTAGTTGGAGGGCTAGTCGTTCTGGATCTGACCGAGCACTAGTGAGGTCTTATATCAAGACCTACTTAGTGGCGATAAAAGCGGCAAAGTGAAACTACTTTTCCGCTCTTATCGTGTCGGCAGATAATCGCCCAGCTGCCCTGTTTAGGGTGACCGGCTCTCTTCTCCACCTGGGAGCGCGGGAAGACCCCTTGCAAGGATGTGCTGAGGATTTTGCGCATTATCTGCATAATAAAATCGCTCAAATTCAGAATGGCCTGGACTCTGACTGGGTGGGTTCAGGCGAGGTGTCCGAGGCGGGTCTTGAGAATGTTATCTGGGAGGAGTTTGATCCTGTGATTCCCAAGGACATGGACAGGATACTGGGGAGGTTGAACGCAACCACATGTTTATTGGACCCGTGTCCCTCCTGGCTGGTACTGGCTACCCAGGAGGTTACATGAGGCTGGCTCCAGAGGATTATAAATGCTTCTTTGAGTGAGGGTTTCTTACCTCCCGCCTTGAAAGAGGCGGTGGTGAGGCCTCTCCTCAAGAAGCCCTCTCTGGATCTGGCTGTTTTGGCAAATTACCGTCCTGTCTCCAACCTTCGCTTTGTGGCGAAGGTTGTTGAGAGTGTGGTTGCGTGACAGCTCCCACAGTACCTGGATGAAACTGTCTATCTGAATCCGTTCCAGTCTGGCTTCAGGCCTGGGTACAGCACGGAAACGGCATTGGTCGCATTGGTGGATGATCTCTGGAGGGCTCGGGACAGGGGATGTTCCTCTGTTCTGGTCCTATTGGATCTCTCAGTGGCTTTTGATACCATTGACCATGGTATCATGCTGCGCCGGCTGAAGGGGTTGGGAGTGGGAGGCACCGTCCTACGGTGGTTCTCCTCCTATCTCTCCGACCGGTTGCAGTCCGTGTTGGCTGGGGGGCAGAGGTCGACCTCGAGGCACCTTGTTTGTGGGGTGCCGCAAGGGTCGGTCCTCTCGCCCCTCCTGTTCAACATTTATGTGAAGCCACTGGGTGAGATCATCCGTGGATTTGGGGTGCGGTGCCATCTGTATGCTGATGACACTCAGCTGTACATCTCCACCCCAGACCACCCCAATGATGTCCTTGAAGTGATGTCCCGGTGCCTGGAGGCCGTGCGGGTCTGGATGGGGAGGAACAGGCTCCGACTCAACCCCTCCAAGACTGAGTGGCTGTGGCTGCCAGCGTCCTGATATAGCCACCTGGTGCCATCGCTGGCTATTGGGGGTGAGTCATTGGCCCCCACGGAGAGGGCTCGTAACTTGGGCGTTCTCCTGGATGCACGGCTGTCTTTAGAAGAGCATATGACGGCCGTGGCCAGGGGGGCCTTTTATCAGGTTCGCCTGATACGCCAGTTGCATCCCTTTCTGGATTGGGACTCTTTATGCACGGTCACTCACGCCCTCGTCACCTCTCGCCTGGACTACTGCAATGCTCTCTACATGGGGCTTCCCTTGAGGAGCACCCGAAGGCTCCAGCTGGTCCAGAATGCAACCGCGCGGGTAATTATGGGGGCGACATGGCGCTCCCATGTAACACCTCTCCTGCGCGAGCTGCACTGGCTCCCTGTGGTCTTCCGGGTGCGCTTCAAGGTATTGGTTCTCATCTTTAAAGCGCTCCATGGCTTAGGGCCCGGGTATTTACGAGACCACCTTCTGCCACTGATAACCTCCCACTGGCCAATCCGCTCCCACAGAGAGGGTCTCCCCAGGGTACTGTTGGTCAAGCAATGTCGACTGACAACCCCCAGGGGAAGAGCCTTCTCTATGGGGCACCCGCCCTCTGGAACGAGCTACCCCCAGGAATACGACTGATCCCAGACCTCCGTACTTTCCGCCGAGCGTTGAAGACCTTATTTCAGCAAGCCAGGCTGGCTTAAAATTTTAATGGGCTATTTTATGGGTAAAGGGTTTTAAAATTTGGGGAAGCCAAAGTGATCTAATTCCGTTTTAATTTATTTTAATTTTTATACTGTATGTATTTTAATTTTGGCTGTTCACCGCCCTGAGTCCTTCGGGAGAAGGGTGGTATACAAATTTAATAAACCTAAACCTAATTCCAAAAATCCACTCAATATTTCCATTGCAGTCGCATGAGTAAGTTTAGTGGGGGGGGGGACTGGTTTCTCAGCTTGCACCCCCTAATATTGCAAAACTTTGAGGTACCGTGGCTCATCTGCAGAAGTAAGCAGGGTGAATGATTGCATTTAAGCTGAATTTGATTTGGTTCTGCCCCCGATTGACAGGGAGGGAAACCCTGGAGGAGTAGACAGACTTCATCCAGCCCTGGTGGTGGAAAGGGCTGTGCTGGCAGTCCTCAACTTACGACTGCAGTTGGTAAGCGACTCAGTTGTTAAGTGAGCTTTGCTCCATCTTATGGCCTTTCTTGCTTCAGTTGTCAAGTGACTCCCTGCAGCTGTTCAGTTAGTCACACCATTGTTAAGTGAATCTGGCTTCCCCCACAGACTTTGCTTGCCGGAAGGTTCACGTGAACTCCACCCCCCATACACTGGAACCATCATAAATTCGAGTCAGTTGCCGAGCATTTGAATTTTGATGATGTGATTGTGGGGCTGCTGCAGGTATCAGAAGTGTGAAAAACAAGCATGAGTCACTGTTTTTCCCATGCCATTGTAACTTTGGTCACTAAATGAACTGTTGTAAGTCGAGGAGTATAAGTCTTCGACTTACAACCGTCAGGAGGAAGAACCCGCAGTTTGAAGTTCAGCTGCCTTTTGTTGAAATCAGTGCAATTAGAATTATTAAAACTTCATGTCACTTGGGTTGAGATCCCTTAATCCAACTTCTCTGGGTGGCTGGATCAGCTTGGATGGGATCCTATTGGCTAAGTATTGTGCAGATGCTGCTTGCGGGTTTTTTTCCCTCACAGTCTGGATAAAGGGGTTTGTGAACATATGTTAAACATATGAACATATGTTTAATGGATTGATTGCCATCTGTCAGAAATGGTGTAGAGTCTCCTGCTTGGGTGGGGGTTGGGCTGGATGACCTCCAAGGTCCCTTCCAACTCTGCTATTCTGTAAAAAGAAAACTGGACAGCCACTTTGTCTGAAATTGTATAAGGTCGTCTGCTTGAGCAGGGGGTTGGACTAGATGACCTCCAAGGTCCCTTCTAACTCTGTTATTCTGTTAAATAACGTATGGAATAATGGTCCCCTTGAGTCGTGTTAAAAGCACCTTGAATTTATCTTGAGGTTTGGGACTGATTATGTAGCCACAAGATTTTGCATCTCCTTGTAGATACAAAGCAGTCTCATGGAGTGCAGTTTCAAATGTGGCAATGTTGAGATGTGTGTACTTCCAACATCCACATTTGGCTAGGGAATTCTGGGAGTTGAAGTCTGTACATCTTAAACTTACCAACTTTGAAACAAATATTGATGTAGGGCCCTAATAACACTTCCAGATAATCATAATCTTTCTTGTGGACATTGTTGTTGTGGGAGAAGAAACAACCTTTCACAGCTCTGAGTATTTTGTTTATGCAGGATATAGCAACTAAAGAATTTCTTGAGTGGAGCTGAACTCCAGGAAATGTCATGGACTGTCAGTCTTTTGAGAATAGTATTGAACTGATTTGCTGTGATTTTTTTTAAAGGAAAGCAGGAATGGGAAATTTATTTTCAGCTGAGCTCCAGATACCAAATGTGTTAAATCTAGGTTGTCTGAATTCTCTGACCATTCACATTGTTGGTTGTTGAGTGCAGTCTAAATTCAAACTGTTAAAAAAAAGTGGTTCAACCCTTTCTAACGTTGACCCCTTCAGACTCCACCCACAACAGTAGCAGGTTTGAAGATGTTCCCATGAGAACCCAACATACAGAAAGATAATTATTGTTTGATGTGCTAATTTGTGCAGGGGTACGAGGGCTCTGCAATTTGCACGCTGTTGCTAAGGTTGGGCTTGGATTGATAACGTGAAGTTTCAATCAAGAGATCTGAAAGTTTCTCTTCATCAACATTTTTAAAGGCAGAGTGAGTGCATTTATGGCTGGAGCTAACCTTTTAATGCATAATTCAGCTCTTTTTTTTTTCTTTTCCTGAGATAAATATAGGTTTCATTTTGTGGCATAGTAAAGCATTGATTCGGTTTTTTTCAGGCTAATTTTTCCCAAAAGTGTCTCCTTCTCAGCAGCCTGCTTTGCTAGTTTTCTCAGTAACTCTTAAAATAAATGCAGGGGGAGGATGTGCATAATTCATACCTCAAAATCTGCCAGAAGGCAGCCTCCCTCCTTGATTCTAGTTTCACTTTCTGCTCCATTGTTTGGTCTCCAGGTTTGCCTCTGAAACCCTTCTTCCATGCCCTCTGCTATTTCCCTTAGTAGAGTTAGCTAAGAAGGTGACAATTCATTTGGGGGAATTTCCTGATGATTTGCCCCATTCAGGTGCCAACCAGCTTCTTGGATCAATCAAGGTTGGTTGGTTGACTTAGATTAGGTGCCATCAAGTCATGGCTGATATTTATTTATTTAATTTTTATACCGCCCTTCTCCCGAAGGACTCAGGGCGGTGAACAGTCAAAATAACATACATATAAAAATGTGAAATAGAAGCAATTTAAAATAATTTTTTTTAAAAAAAATTTGATTTATATGCCGCCCTTCTCCGGAGACTCAGGGCGGCTTACAATGCATTAAGCAATAGCCTTCATACTTTTGTATATTTATACAAAGTCAGCTTATTGCCCCCACAAACTGGGTCCTCATTTAACCTACCTTAGAAAGGATGGAAGGCTGAGTCAACCTTGAGCCTGGTAAGATTCGAACCTGCAGTAATTGCAGGCAGCTGTGTTAATAACAGGATGCTTTAAACCACTGTACTACCAAGGCTCCTCAATTTGGCTCAATTTGCTACTGATAGCAGTAGCCATAGCACTTAGACTTATATACCTCTTCACAGTGCTTTTACAGCCTTCTCTACACGGTTTACAGAGTCAGCATATTGCCCCCAACAATCTGGGTCCTCATTTTACTGACCTTGGAAGGATGGAAGCAGTGGTGGGTTGCCACCGGTTCGCACTGGTTCTATAGAACCGGTAGTAAAACCGGCGGGAGGCTCCACCCACTGACCCCGACGTCACCAAAATGCTTCTGCACATGTGCGCAGCCCCTCTGCGAACCAGTATTAAAGGTAAGTAGAACCCACCCCTGGATGGAAGGCAAGTCAACCTTGAGCCTGGGGAGATTCGAACTGCCAAACTGCTGGCAGCTGGCAGTCAGCAGAAGTAGTCTGCAGTACTGCACTCTAACCACTGTGCCACCATGAAGATAGGTTTTCTCCATGAAGATCCATTGCTAACGTGGTCTTCAGGTCTTCCAAAGGTTGCACCCATAACCATCATAGCTGACATTATGGACCTTGCTGCTGATTGTCATCTTCTGTTTCCTTCCACCTTTTCCAAGCATCAGAACTTCCTTCAGAGAACTGGATCTTTGCATAAGGTATCCAAATTAGATAATTAGAGCCTGGTCGGTCATTAATGCCTTGAGTGAAAGCTCTGGCTTGGTTTGTTCGATGGTCCATTTGCTTGTTTTCTTGGCTGTCCAAAATACAGGAAATCCTCCACTTACATTAGTTCATTTAGCGAACGTTCGAAGTTACAACATCACTGAAAAAGAGTGACTTAGGAGCATTGTTCATACTTATGACCATTGCAAACATCCTCATAGCCATGTGATCAAAATTCAGAAACTTGGCAACTGACTTGCATTTATGATTGTAGCAGTGCAGTTGTTTCAGTTTCTGAGAGGAAAGGCTGGCTGTTACTCCTGTTAGATTTCATTTTGTTTTATTAATCAAGACTTAAAACTTTAAGAAGGGTTGTCTTCAGAAGCATCTTCTAGAGTGCCAGTTTGCTCTAGTCTAGTGGTAAAACCACCAGGCTACAAAGTGGGAGACAGTGAGTTCTAGTCCCAGCTTACCGTTGGTGGAATTCAAATTTTTTTACTATCGGTTCTGTGATCGTGGCTTGGTGGTCGTGTGACTGGGTGGTCGTGGCTTGGTGGTCATGTGACTTGGTGGTCATGTCACACACACACACACACACACACACACACACACACACAATTTAAGCAATTTCCCTTGTTTTGGAGACTTTAGAATCAGAAGGTACCTTGGAGGCCATCTAGAAGTAGATTAAATTTAGCCTTCTGGGAAAATTAGCTGATGGCTGACAATGTAATGTCCACGTAATTGGCAATGCCTTTAATATAGTTAAAGGACAACCTGAAGGCAACAAGGTTATTTTACCCGCAAAAATGGAAGGATACTTTGATTCCCACAATGGATGAATGGTGATGGGGTGAGCAGAGATGGCCAAATGTACTGCTTTCATTAAAGAAAAAAAAATAATTATTTTTGTTTGTACTTGGAAACTGTTTCTGGACTTTGTGCTTGAGTGGAAAAAAAATGAAACTTTGGGGTTTTGCTGATTAGATAGGTTTCTTGTTATGGAAATGGCTAGTATATATATTATGATGCAAAAGTAAGAAATAGTATATGTTATTATGCAAAAGTAAGAAATGGCTAGTATATATAATGATGCAAAAGTAAGCGGCTAGTATGTATTATTATGCAAAACGTAAAACGTTGAGGTTTTTTTTTATCTTATTCTACTGTGCCCAAAGGAGTTGGAAGTCAATATTTTTTCTCCCCTTAATCTCTTTTACCCTACACTTTTCTCTCTTCCCCTTCCCCTCCCTTATTTTACTCTTACTTTTTTCTTTGTATTTTTGTATTTTATATTTAGAGCTTGATAAATGAATAAAAACACATTTGAAATTAAAAAAATGCAATCAAAGGACAACCCAAACTGTAGTGGAGAAGGAAATAGAGAGTAATGTAGTTAGCTATGAAATTTCGACAAGAATATAACCAAAGGGCGAAAACTTGGATGATGAATTTCATGGGATGAGCCTGACCATTCCTGCCTCTAAAGAGTTAGTTCTCACCACAACAGTGAATAATGACTGACATTTTTTGGAGCATATTGAAGTGACTCATCTGTCTTTGGGGGTGAAGCTTGACAATAGGCTGGAAGGGATTTAGATCCCACATGTGCTGTCATTGGCTTGTCTTAATTCGAAGCCTCATTATGGACTGGGATTACCCCAAAGTCCAAACTATACAAGTAGTCCTTGATTTACCACCACAGTTGGGAACTGGAGCTTCCATTGCTAAGCAGTGCAGTCGTTAAATGAGTTACATCTGATTTTATGACTTTTTTTTTTTTTTGGCTGCGGTAGTTAAAAAGCATCACGGTTGTTAAGTGAATCCTATTTCCCCTACTGACTTTGTTTCTTGCAAGCAAAGAAACACACCCTGGTGGGGTGTGTGTGTGTGTATGTGTGTGTGTGTGTAAAACAAATGGGATCATGGGACCCCTAGATGCTGCAATGGTTTTAAATACATGCCAAAATGTTGAAACCCCCCCCCCCCCTCGACCGTGAAGATGCTGGGACAGTTGTAAGCATGAGGACCAGAAAAAAGTCTTTTTCCCCCCCAGCACCATCATAACTTTGGTCATTAAATGGATGGTTGTAAGACAAGGACTGCCTTAAAGTCATGGCTTGCAAATCACGCAGCAGCTGTATTATGGCTAAGAGAACATTGAGTGAGCCTTTATTGTTTTGTTAGCAGCCTTTGGCTTTTCTCAGCTGGATTTCCTAAATTTGGGGCAGGTGCTGAGATAAGGATTTGAGCATCCAGAGAAATTCCTGTACTAAGGTCTAACCTGTGTTAAATGTTACTTTTATTTCATGGCGAATAGCTCCATGGAGAGCAATGGATAAGAGCTCTCTTATTCTTATTGTTGAAGGAGAACTTTCCTTTAGGTGCTTACATACTTTTGGGTTGGGCTTCAATTGAGTTTTTGGTTTAAAGATAAACCAAAGAATAGGTTATCCCCATCTTTTCTAAAAAGATTGCTGGTGGTAGGCTATGCTTTAGGCCAGGGGTATCCAACCTTGGCAAGTTTAAGATTTGTGGACTTCAACTCCTAGAATTCCCCAGCCAGTGTAAGACCAGCCACACTGGTCTTAAAGTTGCCAAGGTTGGACATCCCTGCTCTAGGTGAAAAGGACAGGTTGAATCCATCAAATTTGGCCTTGTCTTCCTTCCTATATTTATTTATTTATTTATTTATTTATTTATTTATTTATTTATTTATTTATTTATTTAATTAATTAATTTGTATACTGCCCTTCTCCCAGAAGGGACTCAGGGCGGTGAACAGCCAAAATTAAAAAACATACAAATACAAAAGTTAAGATAATTAAAAGAATTAAATAATTGGCTACCCAATTTAAAACCCCAAATCCATAAAATTTAAAATCCCAATTAAAAACCATTTAGTCTAGGCCGGCTTGATGAAATAAAAACGTCTTCAGGGCTTTACGGAAGGTCCGGAGGTCCGGGATCAATCGTATTCCAGGAGGCAGCTCATTCCACAGGGCGGGTGCCCCCACAGAGAAGGCTCGACCCCTGGGGGCCGCCAGCCGACATTGCCTGACCAACGGCACCCCGAGGAGGCCCTCTCTGTGAGAGCGTATTGGCCGGTGGGAGGTTATTGGTAGCAGCAGGCGGTCTCGCAAATACCCTGGCCCTAAGCCATGGAGCGCTTTAAAGATGAGAACCAACACCTTAAAGCGCACCCGGAAGACCACCGGGAGCCAATGCAGCTCGCGCAGGAGAGGTGTTACGTGGGAGCGCCACGTCGCTCCCATGATCACCCGTGCGGCCGCACTCTGCACCAGCTGGAGCCTCCGGGTGCTCACCCATGTAGAGAGCGTTACAGTAGTCCAGGCGTGACGTAACCAAGGCATGAGTGACTGTGCACAAGGAGTCCCGATCCAGAAAGGGGCGCAACTGGCGTATCAGGTGAACCTGATAAAAATCCCCCCTGGCCACGGCCGTCATATGCTCTTCTAAAGACAGCCGTGTGTCCAGGAGGACGCCCAAGTTGCGAGCCCCCTCTGTGGGGGTCAGTGACTCGCCCCCAATAGCCAGCGATGGCACCAGCTGGCTATACCGGGACGCCGGCATCCACAGCCACTCGGTCTTGGAAGGGTTGAGCCGAAGCCTGTTCCTCCCCATCCAGACCCGCACGGCCTCCAGACACTGGGACATCACTTCAAGGGCATCATTGGGGTGGTCTGGGCTGGAAATGTACAGCTGAGTGTCATCAGCGTACAGATGGCATCGCACCCCAAAACCACGGATGATCTCACCCAGCGGCTTCACATAAATGTTGAACAGGAGCGGCGAGAGGACCGCCGCTCCTCTCGCCGCTCCTGTTGTCCCCAATACAATAGATCTAAAGTTCATGGAAGGAAACTCTGCAGGAAACTTTGCAACTGAACTTCTGAAGGAAAGTGCTCATTAGTATTTGCATACTCTACATTGGGTCTTTGGCTATGGAGATTCTCCATCATCCAGGTCATGGTTGTCCCAAAGGTGCTTTTTCCAAAAGGCAACTAGACTTGCTTGGTTTTGTTCTCTGGAAACATTTCACTTCTCATCCAAGAAGCTTCTTCAGATTCTGAACTGAAGAAGCTTCTTAGATGAGAAGTGAAATGTTTTCAAAGAAAACCCCCCAAAGAAACTCCAGTTGCCTTTTGGGAAACACCCCCCCTCCCCATCTTTGGGATACATTGGTTCTTTCCCAACCTGTTCTACTGTAGAAGTATTGTGAGCTTTTGTCCAAGTGTATTGGGTTGAACCTTCCATCCATATCTTGTGCCAGTTCAGCTGTGTTGCTTAAGGAAGATGAATCAGCACAAGGGTGGGAAAGCCTTATCTCTGTTTCAGCCCTTCCCTGCAGCTTCACTGTTCAGATAGGTCAACCACTAGGAGAACATCAGTTGACTTGACTGATCTCCAAAAGCCAAAAGCAAGGCTGAAAAAGGTTGTTGGACACCACAAAAATCCAAGACCAAAAGCTGGTTGGAAAGACAAGAAGACATCCCAGAAGAAGTCAATGGCATAGGTTTTATGCAGTGCTACCAGGATAAATTACATGGATGTGTCTATGCAGTCCAGCTTCATTTGAAAGACCCTTTGTCTTGACCTTTTGAATTTTGTTTACAAGGATCTAAAACCATTATGCTTCCCAGACTGGCCAAACTCTTTTCTTTGGAATTATGGTGGAATCAATATCTAAGATCCACACACTGTTTGGCTTTCTGTAGTCTGACTCAGTGTCTTAGCAGCTGCAGAACTGTGTTTTAGATGGTATGGTGATTTCCAATATCACTGTGTGTATTTTTGTGCAAAGAAAGTCCTTTGTGGCCCAGCTCTAATTTGAAGATAAATTTCTTAAATTAGGAGCAGCGTTTTGGCATGCTTTGATCGACCACAATTGGTGGACAAGACTTGGAGATTCTTTATCTATTCATCTGCTCCCATTTTCATTGTCTCAGAGACCATGCACTGAGGGGGAAAGTCAGCAAGAACCCATCTCATTGATTAGTTTCTTTTCATTGCTTCTTGTCCTGCCTTCAGATGCTTTGGAGACTAGGTTGTCCCCCTCCTCTTTGTGGCAGTCCATTAAATATTGGAAAACTGCTATCATGTCACCCATAATTGTTCTTTTCTTTAGACTAGACATGCCCAACTCCTGATTAACTTCAGTTGACCCTAATTTTCCCTTACAACAATCCCTCAAAACCATAGGTTTAACCAGGTTTTATTCCAGCTTCATACACATGAGGAACTTAATTAAATTGTAATTTGTATGTCTGAATTGTGATACCTATAGTTTTATTTATATAGCTTTAAATTTCAAATTTATATAGCTTTAGGTTAAAATCCAAATGGGAAATACCGGACACATTTTGCCATTCTGTTTCAGTCCATAAAAACTTTTGTGTTTTGCCTGCAAATGCCTTTTTTGTATCTTTTGCAAATACTTGGGTAGAGTGAAAGACGGAGAGCAAATGATAGCATTGTTGCTGGCTTTACTAAAAATAATACTCTTGCAAACTGTGTTTTGGGATGAGTGGTGAAAGGTTATAATTTGGAGGCTCCATTCAAAAAAATCCTGCTGAACTCTTTAACACTGGATAACAGATCAGGAGAGGGATAAACGCTTATGTCGAGTTCACCATGACTCAAACTTATAACTGCACTGACAAAACACACACATTCGTGAAGCATTCCACATTTTTGAGAAGAGCAACAAAGATGATCAGGAGGCTAAGACATAAGATGAACGGTTGCAAGAACGGGATTTGGCCAGTCTAGTGAAAAGAAGGACTAGGGTTGACATGATGGCAGTCTTCCAATACCTCAGGGGCTGCCACAAAGGAGAGGGAGTCAAACTATTCTCCAAAGCACCTGAGGGCAGGAGGAGAAGCAACGGGTGGAAACTTCTGACAGAAGCAACCTGGAATTAAGGAGAAACTTCCTAACAGTGAGAACAATTAACCAGTGGAACAACTATGAAGTTGTGGGTGCTCCATCACTGGAAGTCTTTAAGAAGAGTCTGGCAGCCATTTGTCCAGAATAGTATAGGGTCTCCTGCTTGAGCAAGGGTGTTGGACTAGAAGACCTCCAAGGTCCCTTCCAACCCTATTCTATATCTTATGAGCTGAATTGGGTTACTGGCATGCATATTTGTTACATACCGGTCGGAATGTTAGAGAATACATGGAATGCTTGGATAACTATTTGTCTGAAATGGGACAGGGTTTCCTGCCTGAGCAGGGGGTTGGACTGGAAGACATTCAAAGTCCCTTCCAATCCTGTTATCCTGTTAAATCATAATTAGAATGAAGTAGGCTTTGCAAACTTCATGTTCTGGTGAACATGTTAATGCTAGCCAGTAATTGTAGTCAATGCAAGACATGGTTGCAACACTAAGCGAGTCTAAGGATTGCATGAATGCCTGGTTTTGCACATGGGTGTGATTCTTGTAAGAGGAGTACAGTACGTTTCAATGAGATCATCATTTCTAACTAGTCATGATGATCTCATTGAAATATACTTTATTCCTTTTACTGGAATTAATTCATTGTTTGGATTAGTGGATAAGATTGCCACGTTTTGGATAGAGAAACCTGGGCTACTATTCCTCTTGATATATTTCTACTTCTTCCCTAGCTATCTTTGAAGGTCAGTTTCAAATAAACTTTCAGAATATTGGAACCTAAAATAAAATAAAAAATAATACCACCCCGCAATCCTGACATTTCTCTGAAAAAAAAAAAGTTCTACATTGCTCTTGGACTAAAGAAGAGAAAGGTTGGTTTTATATCAGATAAATAGAATTGCTGGGTTTTTGCTGTTAGTGGTCTATGGTTACAGGTAGTTCTTCACTTACAACGGTTTGTTTAGTGACCATCCAAAATTACAATGACACTGAAAAATGTGACGTATGACTTTCCCACATTTAACAACTGTTGCGGCATCCCCATGGTCACATGAGCAAAATTCAGACACTTGGGAATTGACTCATATTTATGATGGTCTCAATGTCCCAGGGTCACATGATCCCCTTCTGAGACCCTCTGACAAACAAAGTCCATCGAGAAGCCAGATTTACTTAACAACCAAGTGACTAACTTATCCACTGCAGGGATTCACTTAACCATTGTGGCAAGGAAGGCTGTGAAATGGCACAAAATTGACTTAACAATTGTGTTGCTTATCAACAGAAATTTTGAGCTCAATGGTGGCCGTACACTGAGGATTACATATGTCCTGGGCCATTGATTTTACAGACCAGAGCTGATGAGAACTGAAATCTGATAGCAATGAAAGGATCAGAATAACAGAATAACATAGTTGAAAGAGATCTTGGAGGTCTTCTAGTCCAATACTCTGCTCAAGCAGGAGATGCTATCCTACGCTATTTCTGACAAGTGATTGTCCAGTCTCTTCTTAAAAACCTCCAGTGATAGAGCACCCGCAACTTCTGAAGGCCAGCTGTTCCATTGGTTGATTGCCCTCACTGTTGAGAAGTTTCTGCTCAATTCTAGGTTGCTTCTCTCCTTGATTAGTTTCCACCCATTGTTTCTTGTCCTGCCTTCAGGAGCTTTGGAAAATAAGTTGACTACTTCTTCTTTGGGGCAGCTCCTCAAATATTGAAACAGTGCAATCATGTCATCCCTAGTCGTTCTTTTCACTAGACTAGATCATGGGCTTCCACCTTCAGTTGTCATTTGAAGTCTCAAGTGTGACCTCTAAAACCCTTGCTGTACCTCCCAGATTTCCAAATCATTCTAACCAACTGTTGTGGCTCCGTTACCTGAGCCTGTGTCATCGGCAGGAGAGGACTCCGAGAATGAAGGAGAGGAGTTGGCAAGGCCTCCCTCTCCAGGACCCTCCTCTCTGGCAATGCCTTCGGTGTCTGCTGAAGGGCAAGAGATAGGGCCGGGGCCAAGCACGTCCACGCAGCCACAGGCAGACAGTGATGAGGGAAATGAGTCTTGGCTCAGCGTTGCAGAGATAAGTGCGCGCAACAGAAGAAAAGGTGTGCCAGAGATTAAGCTGAGTCACTGGACCACACCCCACAGGGTATAAAAGGGGGTGAGGTGGCCATTCAGACTCTGTGACGGACAAAACTAACTACTATCGAGTCACATTGCATCTTTGGAAACAACATTATCGGCCTTGGATTTATTTTACGAACTGGACAATTCTTGACTGTGTGTATTTTGTTTTTGAGTAAAGTTCTTGGCAAGCAGCTACTGGGTTGCTGCCAAGCTTCTTATCGGACGAATTGGTTGTCTGCCAGTTTATTTAACCCCCGGCTGTCTGTTTGTGTGCGTGTGTGAGACGGGGACAGAACACCAACTTGAAATGTTTGATGGGATGGAGCGGTAGTGGGGAGGAATAATTAAGTAATGAGATTTGCAATTCCTGACATGATATTCGAAACAAAGTGTTGTTCTCAGACTGGCGGGGGGGGGAGGGAAAAGTAACAAAAACCCTGATATACCGCATGAATTTACATGTTTAAGTTACTTTGGGAGGTTAGACTGGTGAGGACTTAGAACAGCTCATAGTTTATCATGGCAACATTCATGCAAAGCTTTCTTTAGTGTGAGTTGGCCCAACCCATGGATTAGTATTATTCAGAAAATAGCCATACAGTGTAATTTTGCCAATTAACCCCTTATAGTGGATAGACTATAGCTTCTCTTTTTAAACTGAAGATGTTTTAATCATTTTTTTTTTCAGAATAGAGCTGGAAGGGACCTTGGAGGTCTTCTAATCCAACCCCCTGTTCAAGCAGGAGACCCTGTACCCTTTCAGACAAGTGGCTGTCCAATCTCTTCGTAAAAACCTCCAGTGATAGAGCAGCCACAACTTCTGAAGACAACTTCTGTTCCGCTGGTTAATTGTCCTCACTGTTAGGAAGTTTCACCTTAATTCCAGGTTGCTTCTCTCCTTGATTAATTGCCATCCATGGTTTCTTGTCCTGTCTTCAGGTACTTAGGAGAATAGGTTGACCCCCTCTTCTTTGTTGCAGCCCCTCAAATACTGGAATGCCACTATCATGTCACTCCTAGTCCTTCTTTTCTCTAAACTAGCCAAACCCAATTCCTGCAACGGTTCTTCATATATTTTAGTCTCCAGGCCTTTGATTGTCTTACTTGCTCTTTTCCAAAGTCTCAAAATCTTTTTTTGTAATGTGACCAAAACAAGATGCAGTATTCCAGGTGTGGAGCCCAGTATTCCAACCTTAAAACTAAGGTTTTATAAAGCAGCACTAATACTTCACGTGATTTTGATTCTATGCCTCAGTTTATGCAACCAAGGATTGTATTAGTTTTTTTGGCTGCTGCCTCACAAGGCTGGCTCATGTTTAAGTGATCATCCACTAGGACTCCAAGGTCTCTTCATCTTTACTGTTCACAATTTTCACAATAGTCACAACGTCCCCACTGTTCTTTCAAGGGGAGGGGTTAATTGCACGAAATGGGGAGGGAACCGGATGTTCACCTTGTTTGTTGTATGTTCTTTGATTTCTTTAAGGAGGAAGTGGAGGAAACGAGGGTGTGTATAGACATATAGGCCTATTAAAACTTTTACAGTGAGGAAATACAAGCATAGAAACCACGAATTGTTTCGTGACTCCAGAGATTCCCACCCCCAAGTGCTTCAAACCATTGGTAAATTCAGTGTAAATTCCTAATTCCTTCCAGTTTATGGATGCATTATGGTCCTGTACAACAGAGAAGGATTTATTAAAAATACACAAAGTCATAGCAAGAGGTATTTGGGGATCAGATTAGTGTTGCTACATTTGCCTAAAGTCGTTCTCTTGGCAAGAGAACTCAGAAAAGAGAACTTTTACTCAGAGGCTGAAAAAGACGATGTGGTTTTAAGGTGGTGGAGACACAAAGCTGCAGCGTGTTCTTTAAAGCAGGCTCAACCCAGCTAATATTTAAAGGGAAAACAACAGCTCAGAAAGAAGAAATCGCTCAGCCCTTCTGTAAAAAAAAGCACTCATTTCCACCTTTGCTGTGTCTGCATTCTGTACATCCTAAACAAAAGTCCAGGCAACTGGACTTTCTTGGGTTTTGTTTTCCTTGAAAACATTTTGCTTCTCATCCAAGAAGCTGCTTCTTCGAAATATTTTCAAGGAAAAATCCAAGAAAAGTCCAGTTGCCTTTGGGGAAAACACCTTTGGGACAACCATGATCTGTCCTGGATGATGGAGAATCTCTGTAGAATGATAGACCAGTGTTTCTTAACCTTGGCCTCCTTGAAGATAGGTGGACTTCAATTCCCAGCAGGCTAGCTGGGGAATTCTGGGAGTTGAAGTCCACCCATGTTCCAGTAGGCCAAGGTTTGATTGAGCGTTTTGGTGAAGATTTTGCTCAGTTGGGAACTTAAACAGCTTCCACTGATCGTGAAAAGCTGTGTTGCATTTGACAGAAGAACCCAGAAAAAGACAATGATAAACCACTTGTATATTGTCCAGAAAAATATGCAGATGGTATATGAGGTTTCCCAAGGCTGACCTTGATTTGCTAAAATGCTTAGAGCCTTAGCTCTAAGAAAAAATTACAGGAACTCAAGACCCCAAATCTCTGTTTAATTGCTCTTTTTTCTTAAATCTCCAAAGGCCTCCTCCTTTGTTGTATTCCTTGGAACGCCGTATTTTCAAAACCTTGGTGTCAGGATTCCAAATAACACCCCAAACAAAATCAAACTCTGAGGCTTGAAATTCCTCAAAGCTAACTTTTATTAGAGATGTCATATTGGCACATCTGGGAAAACCAGATGAGGGAAATCTGAGGACATATTGGCACATCTGGGAAAATCTGAGAGCTTCCGGGTTTTCTACACCCAAAAGAAAGTTCAAGACCTTGCCCCTCACCCATATGTCCACCACACATCCAATCATATACAGTCCGGAACAGAAGACATCCTCCTCTTCTCAGCACAGCTGCAGGGCACCTTGTCCTTTACTTTCTATAAAGAATTTTATTTTGACTACATATTTTCTTCACTCTATACTATCCCCCCTCCCAACTTCCCATGGTAGGCTTGTGGCAGGCCTGAAGCCTGAAGGCACAAAGGTAGAAAGATGGCTTCTAGGTCTGACACTTGTGGATGGGGAAGGGGTGGTCTGTCCCTTTTTAGAAATCTGTTTTCTGAAGAGGTTCTTGCCATCCCAGAAATTTGTGTCCACAGTGTTATGAACCATATCTGGATTTGGAAGCTGAAGTTCTGAAAATGTCCAAATAACTTTCAAGGTTCTTCTCCAAGGGGAGAAACAGAACGTCCTTAAAAGAGACAGTTTTATTTTGCTCGTAACTCTTTTCGAGCCCTTCGTTGTAGATCTGCTCTTAGGAAGAACACATGTAAAAAGGCAGAACTGCAAATCTTCAGCTTTATGTCTCCCAAAGCCTTCCGTACATGCAACCTTGTTTAAAATATCTCTTTAAATGTAGACATGGATGCAACCAAACCTTCTCCAGCTGAATCTTATATTTCTCTCAGAAAATTTTGGAATATTGTCTCTGGCTTCCAGACCCTCCCTTACTTCCTTTTTAAAATCAGTCTCAAATGTTTCCCACTGAGAATTCTTCTTAGTTAAACTGGGAGTAATCATTGTAATCATCTCAGTGAGTAATCATTTAGTTAAAAAAAACAATACTTCTAAAACCTTTTTTAAAATATGCTTCTCTTTTTATTAGCTTTTTGTCTTCTGAGAACCTTTGCAGAATGACTTCGCTGAATATTTTGACACAACTGCACATCTGACTTTCCAGATCTAGCTGTCTTCCTTGCTCAACTGCTCCATTGCAAAATACTTTCTTTTTTCAAAGGGGAAAAACAGGATCAACAGGCTGGGTTTGGTCTGATAGCAACGACTTCCATAGTGTGTTTGCTCTTCAGAGTAGAATAGAATAGAGTAGAAGAGAATGCAGAATAGAATAGAGCAGAGCAGAGCAGAGCAGAATAGAGTAGAGTAGAGTAGGATCATGGCATCCGGCCATCTCAATTCCTGGCAAATAGATGGGGAAGAAATGGCGGTAGTGACAGGTTTTATTTTCCTGGGCTCCAAGATCACTGTAGATGAGGACTGCAGCCAAGAAATAAAAAGACTCTTGCTCCTGGGGAGGAAAACTATGTCAAATCTAGACAGCATTCTAAAAAGCAGAGACATTACCTGCCAACAAAAGTGCTATGGTTTTCCCAGTTGCAATGTATGGATGTGAAAGTTGGCCTTTGAACTCTGGTGCTGGAGAAGACTCCTGCGAGTCCCTTGGACTGCAAGGCGGACAAACAAGTCAGTCCTAGAGGAGATCAACCTTGACTGCTCTTTAGAAGGCCAGATCCTGAAGATGAAACTCAAATACTTTGGCTACCTAATGAGAAGGAAGGACTCACTGGAGAAGAGCCTAATGCTAGGAAAGATTGAGGACAAAAGAAGAAGGGGACGACAGAGAGGTGGCTGGATGGAGTCACTGAAGCAGTAGGCGTGAGCTTAAATGGACTCCAGAGGATGGTAGAGGACAGGAAAGCCTGGAGGAACGTTATCCATGGGGTTGCAATGAGTCGGACACGACTTCGCAACTAACAACAAGAAGAGTAGAGTAGAAGAGAGTAGAAGAGAAGAGAGTAGAAGAGAAGAGAATGCAGAATAGAATAGAATAGAATAGAATAGAATAGAATAGAATAGAGGAGAATGCAGAATAGAATAGAATAGAATAGAATAGAATAGAATAGAATAGAATAGAATAGAATAGAATAGAATAGAATAACAGAATTGGAAGGAGGCCTTGGAGATCTTTTAGTCCAACCCCCTGCTCAGGTAGGAAACCTTATACCATTTCAGACAAATAACTATACAATCTCTTCTTAAAAACTTCCAGTGTTGGAGAATTCACAACTTCTGGTGGCAAGCTGTTCCACCGGTTAATTGTTCTGTCAGGGAATTTCTCCTTAGTTCTAGGTTGCTTCTCTCCTTGATCAGTTTCCATCCATTGCTTCTTGTCCTGCATTCTGGTGCTTTGGGGAATACCTTGACTCCCTCTTCTTTGTGGCAACCCCAGATTCCCAATTATCAAATTCTCAATGCTGGTGAAATTTGTTGTTATTAACAACAAATTTTCCCTAAGACAGAGGAGCAGGTGATGGCATCTTACATATCTCCATTAATTGTACATTCTACAAGCATTATGGGTATCTAAAAGAGCTGAAGTGGATAATTTATTAAGAGTGGAAATTAATGAATTAACCTTAATTTGGTTTAAATTCACAACATTTAATGTTCCTAATTGGTGTACTTGCCAATGGCTTGAACCACAACTGAATTTCACAGTCTCTAAAGTGCTCAGAATGATTTAACTATTTGTGTTTGAAAAACCCTCTGCATGGGCACATCCATATGTAATTACTTGGGAGGATTGCTAATTACATTTATTTTATAGTTGATTAATAATCAGACTTATATTTTGCTCTGCATTGTATTCCTTCATGACGTGACTAATTAATTATATGATGTCGCAGATTTATTTAATAAATTCCAGCATAGAAAAAAAGAGTGAACTTTTTTTTTTACTCCACTCACTGTCTGGATGAAGAAAATAATGAGTTTAATTAGCAGAATAATTGCAAGCTCTTGTTTTATGACTTCTGCTGAGCTGTTTGTGCTCACAAAAACAGCTGTAGTTGCAAAAAAAGAAGAAAAGAAACAAGAGAAAAATAGTCTTTTGTTCTCAGTCACCTTTCTGTCTTTCCTTCTTGGGTAACCAATATATGTTACACCTACCGTATTTTCCGGCGTATAAGACGACTTTTTAACACATGAAAATCTTCTCAAAAGTCGGGGGTCGTCTTATACGCCGGGTGTCGTTCTCCTGTAACCAGGCAGACCAGCCCGAAAGGCTCTGACGAGCCTTAAATGGCTCTGGCGATCCAAGCTCTGACGATCCCAGCTTTGCCTGCTAATCAGGCAATTCAACTGAGATCGCCAGAGCCATGGAGAAGAGAAAAACTTTTCCCCCTCCGGCTTGCTTACCTTAGCTCAGTGGTTGGGGGTCAAACAACCCTTTCACAGGGGTTTTGCAGGTGGTGCAATACAGAAAAACGAGCGCAGCCCTCGCCATCCGGAATGAATGGTGCTGTTGTGGTGGGGGGGGAGGGGGCAGCAGAAGCAGGAAGAAGCGGCGTTTGCGATGGCTGGAAGCTGTGGGAGTGAAGCACTACTTTCATTTGTACGGCAACAGCATTCCGCCTTGGTATATTTGTGTCAGTGGCGCAAGGCAGCCCTCCTCTCCTGTTGCCTGGGACTCAGAGTGGTAAATGGCGTCTGATCCGGAGAGCAGCTGGATTTTGCTCTCTAATCCGGATGCCAGATCGGCCCCCTGCAAACTCTCGTCTCTCAAGGAGCGCTCCCTGAAGCGGGGCTGAAAACTTTGGTTGGACTGCTTGAGAGGGAGAGCTTGCAGGGGGGTGATCTGGTGTCTGCAATGGAGAGCGGCACCCAGCTTTTTCTCTCCCCTGTAAGAGTGCTGTAAGAGTGGCAGCCCTCATCTCCTAATGCTTGGGACGCGGGGCGGTAAATGGTGACTGGTCCGGGGAGCAGCTGGATTTTGCTCTCATTGTGGACGCCAGATTAGCCCCCTGCAAGATCTCGTCTCTCGAGGAGCGCTCCCTGAAGCGGGGCTGGAAACTTTGGTTGGACTGCTTGAGAGAGGAGAGCTTGCAGGGGGGCGATCTGGTGTCTGCAATGGAGAGCGGCATCCGGCTTTTTCTCTCCGCTGTAAGAGCGCTGTAAGAGCGGCAGCCCTCATCTCCTAATGCTTGGGACGCGGGGCGGTAAATGGTGACTGGTCCGGGGAGCAGCTGGATTTTGCTCTCATTGCGGACGCCAGATTAGCCCCCTGCAAGATCTCGTCTCTCGAGGAGCGCTCCCTGAAGCGGGGCTGGAAACTTTGGTTGGAATGCTTGAGAGAGGAGAGCTTGCAGGAGGGCAATCTGGTGTCTGCAATGGAGAGCGGCATCCGGCTTTTTCTCTCCGCTGTAAGAGCACTGTAAGAGTGGCAGCCCTCATCTCCTAATGCTTGGGACTGCAAAATCCAGCTGCTCCCCGGACCAGTCACCATTTACCCCTCCGCGTCCCAAGCATTAGGAGATGAGGGCTGCCGCTCTTACAACGCTCTTACAGTGGAGAGAAAAAGCTGGATGCCGCTCTCCATTGCAGACACCAGATCGCCCCCCTGCAAGCTCTCCTCTCTCAAGCAATCCAACCAAAGTTTCCAGCCCCGCTTCAGGGAGTGCTCCTCGAGAGACGACAGTTTGCAGGGGGCCGATCTGGCATCCGGATTAGAGAGCAAAATCCAGCTGCTCTCCGGATCAGACGCCATTTACCACTCTGAATCCCAAGCAGCAGGAAACAAAGGCTGCCTTGCGCCGCAAATATAGCAAGGCAGAATCCTGATGCTGCACTTTCAGCAGACAGATGAGGGCTGCCTTGGCCATCAGCTGGCGCAAATATACCAAGGCGAATGCTCATGCCGCACAAGTTCAAGTAGTGCTTCGCTCCCACACTTCTTCCGGCCCTCAGTCTCTCAGGGAGATGCTTGACTTCCTCTCAGCCCCAAGACACTGGCTGGCCCATGAGATGAGAGAGAGAGAGAATGAGAGAGAAAGAGAGAGAATCAGAATGAGACAGAGAGAGAAAGAGACAAAGAATGAAAGAGAGAATGAGAGAGAGAGAATCAGAGTGAGACAGAGAGAGAAAGAGAGAGAAAGACAGAATGAAAGAGAATGAGAGAAAAAGACAGAGAATCAGAGAGAGAGAGAGAGAATGAGAGACAGAGAGACAGAATGAAAGAGAATCAAAGAATCAGAGAGAGAATGAGAGAGAGAGAATTAGAGTGAGACAGAGAGAGAAAGAGAGAGAAAGACAGAATGAAAGAGAATGAGAGAAAGAGACAGAGAATCAGAGAGAGAGAGAATGAGAGACAGAGACAGAATGAAAGAGAATCAAAGAATCAGAGAGAGAATGAGAGAGAGAGAATTAGAGTGAGACAGAGAGAGAAAGAGAGAGAAAGACAGAATGAAAGAGAATGAGAGAAAGAGAGAGAGAATCAGAGTGAGACAGAGAGAGAAAGAGAGAGAAAGACAGAATGAAAGAGAATGAGAGAAAGAGACAGAGAGAATCAGAGAGAGAGAGAGAGAGAATGAGAGACAGAGAAAGAGACAGAATGAAAGAGAATCAAAGAATCAGAGAGAGAATGAGAGAGAGAAAATGAAAGAGAATCAGAATGAGAGAATCAGAATGAGAGGGAGAGAGTGGGGAGAGAGAGAGAAAGGGGGAGAGAGAAAGAGAATGAGAGAGAAAGAGTTGGAGACAGAGAAAGAGAGACAGACAGGAGGGAGAGTGCCTGAAGGACCCCATCCCGTACTGGGAGTCCAGGTGCTTCAGCAAGCGGTGCACTGGATTCGTATTAGTGGTCAGCGAAATTTAAAATTATGAAGTTGGTGGTCCCTGAGGTCCAAATGGTTGGGGACCCCTGGCCTAAGACCATCGGAAAACACATATTTTTGATGGTTTTAGGAATAACTTTATTGTTGGGGGTCACCACAACATGAGGAACTGTATTAAAGGGTTGCGGCATTAGGAAGGTTGAGAACCACTGCCTTAGCTGCTTGCCTTGCTTCGCTTGCCTGAATCCATTCCATCAGCAAGCAACTCCCTGCCTGCAATCAAGCAGGCAGGGAGTTGTGGACTTCAACTCCCAGAATTCCTCAGCCAGCAAAACAAAGCTGGCTGAGGAATTCTGGGAGTTGAAGTCTAGAAGTCTTAAAGTTGCCAAGGTTGGAGACCCCTGTTCTATTGGGTAAGTTTTTTTCCCCTTTGGGAGCTTTAAAAAAAAAAGTTAATTGGATTTTTTTTTAGTTGTTCTTTTTTAGACCTAGCCATTTAAAGTTTAGGAAGTTTTAAATTTAGCTTTCATATAAAAATAAAAATAAAATAAAATAAAATAATATTTGTGCAGCTTTCTGAGATTTAGTGTGTTTCTGTAGTGTTTCACTCTAACTACACAAACACACAAAATCTCACAAACCTGTATGTGGAATTTTGTGTGTGTAAAGTGTGAAAGTTTTTGGGCTTTTTGTGGCTGTGTGAGGTTCCTGCTTGTTGCAGGGGCTATTTTGGGTCTAGCACAGCTGCTTTTACATTGTGGATGAGCCAGTTGTGTTGTGTTGTGTGTGTGTAAAGTGTGAAAGTTGTTTTTTGGGGCTTTTTGTGGCTGTGTGAGGTTCCTGCTTGTTTCAGGGGCCATTTTGGGTCTAGCACAACTGCTTTTACATTGTGGGTGAGCCAGTTGATGTTTTTTAAATTTTTATTTGGTGTGCGTTGGAAGAGGGGTAGTCTTATACGGCGAGTATAGCCCAAACCCTATATTTTAACAGGAAAATTTGGGGGTCGTCTTATATGCCCAGTCGTCTTATACGCCGGAAAATACGGTATATTCCTAGTAGGAACAAGTTACTTTACTATTGCAACTTGGGTGGCCTCGATTGAAGCTGATCCTACACGCCTTGGGGGGTTTCTAAGATACGTATGTGGATCCACGTAGAAAGGAAAGTTGGTTTAAGCTTACGATTCCATCCTGAATTGGCATCATCTTCCCATTTTCCCAGTGAGGAGCCACAACCAGATCATTGTGAGATTCTTTCCTACAATCCAAGAGCTGCTAAGCTGTTTTGCCTGGGACTACAGGAGGCTTCAGATGGGTCAGAGAAAGTGAAAAGGAAGTTCACAGAGCAGAGGAAATTCACTGATCAGACAAGAGGCGATGTGATCGGCAGAACAGGGTGTGTGCTTGTCGACCAGATGTCAGGCACAAGAAATAAGGAACCAAGGTTGTTCATTTGAACAAGTTGAATCCATGCTAGCTTGCTACAAGAATCTGAGCTACTAACAGTCAAAGCGAATTAGTGCGAAATAAGAGTCAACAGAATTCAAAGGAGCCTGGTGGAGCAGCAGACTAAAGCACTGTTACTCTAACACTGTTAGAGCCTTGGTAGTACAGTGGTCTAAAGCACCCTGTTATTAAGACCAGCTGCCTGCAATTACTGCAGGTTCGAATCTCACGAGGCTCAAGGTTGACTCAGCCTTCCATCCTTTCTAAGGTAGGTAAATTGAGGACCCAGTTTGTGGGGGCAATAAGCTGACTTTGTATAAATATACAAAAGGATGAAGGCTGTTGCTTAACGCATTGTAAGCCGCCCTGAGTCTCCGGAGAAGGGCGGCATATAAATCAAATTAAAAAAAAAATGTGGGCTGGACCTAGATCTCTTGTGGGCACAAAGGGATTCAAGACTTTCACCCCTTTCAGCTCCCTCAGGCTCAGTCATCTCCTACACCCAATTGGTTGGTGTAAAATATTGCAACTCAGCAGTCAGACTGTTTGGGAAGCCAAATCATTTTCATTTTATATCTCAGTTCTGAATTGGCTAAACTTGAGGCGAGAATACTCAACATACTCTAGAATTGTGAATTTGGGGGAGAATTTTAATCCGATTAGAATTAAAGGGGTCCAGTTATAGGAAAGATGTGATTGAAGGAGTAGAGAATATCTCAGAGCAGGGAGTTTTATTTTCAATTGTTGTAGACCTTGCCTGCCAATTACGCACAGGCAGTAAAAGAGTGGTGAGTTTGTGTTTCTCTCTCTCTCTCTCTCTCTCTCTCTCTCTCTCTCTCTCTCTCTCTCTCTCTTCTAAATCAGTGAAATAAGAAAAACATGTATATTCAATTTGGAAATGTAGCCAGTTTTTCTCCATTGGAAATCTGCCAGATATTTAATTTTTATTCTCAAGGGAGAGTAACACAATAACAGAGTTGGAAGGGACTTTGGAGAACTTCTAGTCCGACCCCCTGCTCAAGTAGGAAAATCCTATACCATTTCAGACTATTGGCTGCCCAATCTCTTCTTAAAAACCTCCTGTGTTGAAGCATCCACAACTTCTGGAGGCAAGGTGTTCCACTGGTTTATTGTGTGTTCTGTTTATTAAATTTTTCCTTTGTTCTAGGTTGCTTCTCTGCTTGATTAGTTTTCATCCGTTGCTTCTTGTCCTGCCTTCAGGGTGCTTTGGAGAATAGGTTGACTCCCATTTCTTTGTGACAGCCGCTCAAATATTGGAAGACTGCTATGGATGTCATCCATAGTCCTTTTTGTTTTTTCAAGTGGAGCTACCTTTCACTATGAACATAGTTGAAGTGTGGAATCCCTTTTTGAGATTGCAGATTGATTTTGAACAAGAACAATTTTTGCAACCAAGAAAAAAAATATATATACTGTATTTTTCGGACTATAAGTTCACACCAAGATTTTGAAGAGGTAAACAAGGAAATAAAAGTTTTTGCTCTTCCCAGCCCACAGGACCACTCTGCAGGCCTCCCAGAGCCTCTGCACACCCCATTTTTGCAAAAAAAAAAAGGGCCCGTTTTTCGCAAAAACGGGACACGGGTGGGACTTTGGGAGGTCAAAAATGGCTGTATTTGGTCTATAAGATGCATCAACATTTCCACCCTCTTTTAGAGGGAAAAAAGGTGTGTTTTATATTCTGAAAAGTACGGTATACATCTCTTGTTTTGCTACATTTGTCTTACGCATCCTCTTCCTCCTCTCCAATGGCAAACAGCTCCATGGTCCCACCTGCCTCCTCAATTGGAGGAAATCACTTTGCCGAGAAGTGAGGCACAATGCTATTTGTCTTCTGGGTGGCTTCCTTCCTCATCTACACAATTTCATCATTCCACGCTAAGCGTGTCTGGTTCTTGGAGAGATGCTCCTAAGCAGGGCTAAAAGAGCCAGAGAAGAGTGGACAGGAACCTGATCCAGTCAGTTGGAATCAGTGAGGAAATGTGCGGAAGGGAGGATGAGAAGATGGGGCCCAATGCGATGTGATGCAATTTTGCTGAACACGGAGAAACTTGATTATCAGGAAACATAGATAGGATGCAAACATCTGAAGAGGAAGAAGGGAAATAAGATTTAGTGCTTGCATTATACAACCACGTTGTGAAAGCATGTTGACTTTCCAAGTGCTGGCAGTTGCCAGTTGGGTTTGATTTCATGCTTTCGAAGCAGTACGGATAATCCTTGATTTACAGCAGTTCATTCACTGACTGTTTGACGTTACAACGGCACTGAAAAAAAGCGACTTACGACTGTTTTTCACACTTAGGATCATTGCAGCATTCCCAAGTGATCAAAATTCAGACATTTGGCAACTGATTCATATTTATGATGGTCGCAGAATCCTAGGGGTCACCTGATCCTCTTTTGTGACCTTCTGATAAGCAAAGTCAAATGGGGAAGCCAGATTCACTGAACAATCATGTTCCTAACTTAACAACCACAATGATTCACTTAACAGTGGCAAGAAAAGTCGTAAAATGGGGCCAAACTCACTGAACAAATGTTTTGCCGAGCAACAGACATTTGGGGCTGAATTGTCATCGTAGGTGAAGGACAACCTGTATTTTAAAGTCCAGGAGATCTTGCCAGCTGGCAGTTTGGGAGTTGGGATGTGCCCACAAAGTAGACCTTTTGTTTCTTTCCTGTTTTGAAAGTAACTGCAGTCTAGGCCTTTATAAATCAAGGAGGGAAATGTTTCCTTCAACATTTGTGTGCTATCAGAAGTTGAGTGGGATAACTTGGCTGCTATGCCATTCCTTTCTCAGCCTTAGCTTGGGGCTCTGAGTGACATTGAACAGATTCTTCTGAAATGTTCAAAAGCCCATTGTGTCACAAAAAAGACTATGGTTTTTCCTGACCCATCTCTCCAACTCCAGTTGAGTTACTTCATTGTTAGGCTAAACTTTGGACAATCTTTCCCTAAATATTTAAGTGGGATGAGTCACAAAAGGGCAGGAAACGCAGAGTCTAGCCCTCAATTTACAAGCACAATTAAGCTCAACATTTCCAATGCTAACCAAGATGGTTATTAAGTGGGCTTTGCTCCATTTTGTGAATTTCCTTGCCATTGTTAAGTGTTAATCACTGCAGTTGTTGAGTGAATCTGGCTTCCCCATTGACTTTGCTCTTCAGAAGGTTGCAAGAGTTGGTTGCATGACCCCAAGATGCTGCAACCATCCTAAATCCATGCCAGTTGCCATGCATCTGAATTTTGATCACTGACCCTCGGGATGCTGCCGTTGTAACTTCAAAAAGGTCACTAAGGGAATGATTGTAAGTCAAGGACTAATTAAAGAATTAGGTCCTATCTCACTTGTGAGGTTTTTTTTTTTTTTTAAGTTTCTAATAGGACACAAATTCCCAACTGAATTACTTTGCTCAAGGACAGCCATTTGAGAGAAACATCAAAGGGACTGTATATCTCTGTGTATGTTTACATTCCCTGGTTATCTGTTGCCACTGATGGAATCCTGACCATGGCAGCCATTTTCTTGGCACCCAACTATCAGCTGTTTACTCAGTGGCTGGTGACAGTTCTCAGGAAGGGAAGCTCAGACGTGACTGTGAGTTGACTATCCTCATTTCTACAGCCTCTTTATACAGCCGCCATTTGCTTCTCCTTTTCTGTTCCTCCTCCTTCCCTCCCTCCTCCTAATTTTGTGTACCTGTGGCACTTCTATCTGGAGATCTACTGTTGGGAAAGAAAACCAGATTTGGATCCCAACTGTAAAAGCCACCCACAATGGAGATTTCATTACAACCAAAACTATTGTGGATGGGTGTGGTGTTCAAACACATCTGTCCCCTTTCCATGTCATCCCCAATGTTTCCTTTGTGCAAACTTGATGGCAGTTGGTTTCTATATCTGCCAGGAAGCGAGCAGGGCAGGGTGCTTACTCTCCCCTTTTCTAGATCTTCTTTTTCCTAGCATATTCAGTGTCAGCTTTGCCCTTTTTCTAGATATGAGTTCTAGTTTGGTGGCTGGGTATAATTTCTCTGCAGAGGAAAAGGCTGGGATCCAAAATGCAGAACTGAGACTGTACTCAGACTTCTCTTTTCAATATTTTATTTGTCAATTCAGCCTGGCTTCATTGAACTTTCGTGTGTTGTGATGGACTTTGTTTTAATACATGGTCTCTGTAGAAATAGCCTCTGTTCCTACAGGGTAGTAAAGAGCATGTCATTAATATATCTTGCACAGGTAATCCTGGATTTTATGACCACAATTTGAGCCCAACATTTCCATTGATAAATGAGACAGTTGTTAAGTGAGGTTTTGCCCCCTTTTATGACCTTTCTTGCTGGAGATGTTAAGCGAATCTCTGCAGTTCTTAAGTTCGTAATATGATTGTTAAGCAAACCTGACTTCCCCTGTTGACTTGGCTTGTCCGAGGGTCAAAAAAGATGATCGCGTACTCCTGGGATACTGCAACCGTCATAAATACGAGGCAGTTGTCAAGCGTCTGAATTTTGATCGCCATGGGGCTGCTGCAATGGTAAATATCCTAAGTCACTTTTCTTAGTACCATTGTAAATTTGAATTGTCACTAAACAAATGGTTGTAAACTACAAATTTAAGAGATGAAGCCTTGTTGGACCAGATCAAGATCAGGATATGGAAAATGTTAGATCGGGCGAGTGAGGAGACAGGAGCCAGATCTATGTGAACAGCAGCTCTTTAATACACAGTGAGAATCCAGCAAATGTACAGTAGAACAGTTCTCCTTATATAGCTTCTTGCCCAGGGTGCTAGCCAATAATCATCGAGCTTTTTCCTGCTTAATTTTCCCTCCCAAATTAGATACATAACACTCCTCCCCTCCCAGAAGACACTTAGGCAGCTATTTACATACACAATCATGCAGGTGACTAGGGCGTTCCTTGATTCTAATGGACCTGCGTAATTCAGTCTGAGGCGGGGATTTGGGCTGGTCGGAAGGACTCTTTGTCTCTCCCAGCCCAGCCAATGGAACCTCCTGGATTTTCTTATGGGCGTTGCACCCTCTGGATGGGCCTGGCTTCTCGAGAGGGCAGCGCTGGACACCGAAGTCATCAGGTAAGTCCTCCAGCCACTTCGGGTTTGAGTTAGCTGTTGGAGGAATGGTTGGTGAGTCAGGGACTGGTTTATCTGTTTGGTAGTCTGGCTCGGTGAGTATTGTTTGGCCCCGGCGTTTCCTTAACTGGTCTATGTGTCTGCGTCATACCCTTCCATTTCCATTTCAACAAGATGAGACCTGGGTCCAGTAATGTCAGAGATGTGCCCCGCCACCCAGAGGGGACCGTCCATGTAGTTCCTTATTTATTTATTTATTTTATTAATTTAATTTGTATACCGCCCTTCTCCCAGAAGGGACTCAGGGCGGTGAACAGCCAAAATTAAAAAACATACAAATACAAAAGTTAAGATAATTAAAAGAATTAAATAATTGGCTACCCAATTTAAAACCCCAAATCCATAAAATTTAAAATCCCAATTAAAAACCATTTAGGCTAGGCCGGCTTGATGAAATAAAAACGTCTTCAGGGCTTTACGGAAGGTCCGGAGGTCCGGAATCCAATCGTATTCCAGGAGGCAGCTCATTCCACAGGGTGGGTGCCCCCACAGAGAAGGCTCGACCCCTGGGGGCCACCAGCCGACATTGCCTGACCGACGGCACCCCGAGGAGGCCCTCTCTGTGAGAGCGTATTGGCCGGTGGGAGGTTATTGGTAGCAGCAGGCGGTCTCGCAAATACCCTGGCCCTAAGCCATGGAGCGCTTTAAAGATGAGAACCAACACCTTAAAACGCACCCGGAAGACCACCGGGAGCCAATGCAGCTCGCGCAGGAGAGGTGTTACGTGGGAGCGCCACGTCGCTCCCATAATCACCCGCGCGGCCGCATTCTGCACCAGCTGGAGCCTCCAGGTGCTCCTCAGGGGGAGCCCCATGTAGAGAGCGTTACAGTAGTCCAGGCGTGACGTAACCAAGGCATGAGTGACTGTGCACAAGGAGTCCCGATCCAGAAAGGGGCGCAACTGGCGTATCAGGCGAACCTGATAAAAAGCCCCCCTGGCCACGGCCGTCATGCTCTTCTAAAGACAGCCGTGTGTCCAGGAGGACGCCCAAGTTGTGAGCCCCCTCTGTGGGGGTCAGTGACTCGCCCCCAATAGCCAGCGATGGCACCAGCTGGCTATACCGGGACGCCGGCATCCACAGCCACTCGGTCTTGGAAAGGTTGAGCCGAAGCCTGTTCCTCCCCATCCAGACCCGCACGGCCTCCAGACACTGGGACATCACTTCGAGGGCATCATTGGGGTGGTCTGGGGTGGAAATGTACAGCTGAGTGTCATCAGCGTACAGATGGCATCGCACCCCAAAACCACGGATGATCTCACCCAGCAGCTTCACATAAATGTTGAACAGGAGCGGCGAGAGGACCGACCCTTGCGGCACCCCGCAAGCAAGGTGCCTCGAGGTCGACCTCTGCCCCCCTGCCAACACATACTGCGACCGGTCAGAGAGATAGGAGGAGAACCACCGCAGCACGGTGCCTCCCACCCCCAGTCCCTCCAGCCGGCGCAGCATGATACCATGGTCGATGGTATCAAAAGCCGCTGAGAGGTCTAATAGGATCAGAACAGGGGAACAACCCCTGTCCCGAGCCCTCCAGAGATCATCCACCAATGCGACCAATGCCGTCTCCGTGCTGTACCCAGGCCTGAAGCCGGACTGGCACGGATCTAGATAGACGGTTTCATCCAGGAACTGTGGGAGCTGTCGCGCAACCACACTCTCCACAACCTTTGCAACAAAGCGAAGGTTGGAGACCGGACGATAGTTTGCCAAAACGGCTGGGTCCAAAGAAGGCTTCTTGAGGAGGGGCCTCAACACCGCCTCTTTCAAGGCGGGAGGCAAGAAACCCTCTCTCAAAGAAGCATTTATGATCCTCTGGAGCCAGCCTCGTGTTACCTCCTGGGTGGCCAGTACCAGCCAGGAGGGGCACGGGTCCAATAAACATGTGGTTGCGTTTAGCCTCCCCAGGATCCTGTCCACGTCCTCAGGAGTCACAGGGTCGAACTCATCCCAGGTAACATTCTCAAGACCAGCCTCAGTCACCCCGCCGGGATCTACCCAGTCAGAGTCCAAGCCTTCCCAAATCTGAGCAATTTTATCGTGCAGATACTGTGCAAAATCCTCAGCCTGCCCTTGCAAGGGGTCTTCCCGTGCTCCCTGATGTAGGAGGGAGCGAGTCACCCTAAACAAGGCGGCTGGGCGGTTATCTGCCGATGCAATAAGAGCGGAAAAGTGGTTACGCTTTGCCGCTTTTATCGCCACTAGATAGGTCTTAATATGAGACCTAACTAGTGTTCGGTCGGATTCGGAGCGACTGGCCCTCCAACCACTCTCTAGGCGTCTTTTCCGGTGCTTCATCCCCCTCAGCTCCTCGGAAAACCAAGGGGCCGGGCAGGTTCGGTGTTGGGTCAGAGGCCGCAAAGGCACGACTCGGTCCAGAGCACCGGCGGCTGTCCTATCCCAGGCAGCCACCAGATCTTCAGCCGAGTTGTGAGCCAGAGTTTCAGGAACTGGCCCAAGCTCCCTCTGGAACCTATCAGGATCCATCAGGCGCCTGGGGCGGAACCACCTGGTCGGTTCCGCCTCCCTGCAGTGGGGTGCAGTGGTCGAAAGGTCCAGTCTCAGGAGAGAATGGTCCGACCATGACAGGGGTTCAATAACTATATCCCCTATATCCAGACCACTCCGCCACTGACCAGAGATAAAAACCAAGTCCAGAGTGTGTCCTCCCACGTGAGTGGGGCCATGAATTAATTGTGTCAGGTCCATGGCTGTCATGGAAGCCATAAACTCCCGAGCCATCCCAGACGCCTCACCGGTAGATGGCAGGTTGAAATCCCCCATGACCAAAAGTCTGGGGGTATCAACCGCCACCCCAGCAATAACGTTGAGAAGCTCGGGCAGGGCCGCTGTCACGTGGCAGGGAGCCAGGTACGCGATCAGCAGGCCCACTTGCATCCCATGGCCCCACTTCACCAGGAGAGACTCACATCCGGCTATCTGAGGTACAGTGGCCTCCCTCGGATCAAGACCTTCCTTTATAACGACCGCCACCCCCCCCACCCCTGCCCTGGGCCCTTGGCTGATGGAATGCGCGGAAACCTGGTGGGCACATCTCTACGAGGGGGACCCCCCCTCTTGGCCCAACCAGGTCTCTGTAATACCTGCCAGGTCCGCACCCCCCTCCTGTATTAGCTCACAAATGAGGGGGGGCCTTATTAACCACGGACCTGGCGTTGCACAACATCAGTCTAAGGCCTGGGCTCTGAGACTCTGGACAGCCGGGGAGACGAGAAGAGTCATGGGGGCCGAGGCATGCCACCGCTTGGAGATAGCGGGTGCGTGCCCCCAGCACCTGATGTGGCCCCCTACTCCCGCCATATCTGCCCCTCCCAACCACGGTCCTGATAGAACTGCCCTCCACCCTATCCACACTGAGCTCCTCCACACCCCGCTCCCCGCCTTCCATTCCATGCCCCTGTAACGAGCCTGACCTATGCCCCTCCCTCCCCACCCCCCGCCCTAAACCCCTTAAAAGATTACAAAAAGACAATTTTAAAAAACCCCACAACCCCCTCTTTGCGGCATGCCATTATGAACACCGGGGACCCAATGGAGAAACTTCTAGCCTTACTCTTGGCTTCCATATACCCGTCAGGGGAGTAATTGAGATGCAGCCTATCTAGAGTACAGTGGAGTCTCTGGCCCATTAAGAGCTCTGCCGGACTTTGTCCCGTAGCCATGTATGGAGTAACATGTTGGGCAGTCAGGAAAGTATCGATTGTGGCCTGCCAGTCTCCCGGGCCGAGTCTGGCCAATGCCTCTTTGGCCGATCTCACAAATCTTTCAGCTTGACCATTACTGGCCGGATGAAAAGGTGCTGTGAGTGCATGTCGGACCCCAATCCCTGCAAAGTATCCTTTGAATTGTGTAGCCGTGAGTTGAGGCCCATTATTGGATACCAGTGTGTCCGGTAGCCCATGTGTGGCGAATAGTTTCTGGAGCGCTTTAATTATAGCCTCCGCAGTGGTAGAGTGCATTAATATTATCTCTAGCCACTTAGAATAAGCGTCCACCACTATAAGAGGAGCCTTGGTAGTACAGTGGTTTAAAGCACCCTGTTATTAACACAGCTGCCTGCAATTACTGCAGGTTCGAATCTTACCAGGCTCAAGGTTGACTCAGCCTTCCATCCTTTCTAAGGTAGGTGAAATGAGGACCCAGTTTGTGGGGGCAATAAGCTGACTTTGTATAAATATACAAAAGTATGAAGGCTATTGCTTAATGCATTGTAAACTGCCCTGAGTCTCCGGAGAAGGGCGGCATATAAATAAAAAAAAAATAAAAAATTAAAAAATAAGAAAAGTTTGACCATGGAATGGACCTGCAAAATCCATATGAATATGCGACCAGGGTCCCTGGGGTCTTTCCCATTCTTTAGCTGGGGCTGTTGGGGGAGCAGGGCGAGACTCCTGACAGGGGGTACACTTGGCCACCCATTCAGCAATGCTGTCGTCCATGTTGGGACACCATACATAGCTCCTTGCCAACCCCTTCATCCTCACAATTCCTGGGTGCCCAACATGCAATGTAGCCAACACTTGTTCCCATAGACACATCGGCACAACCACCCGGTCACCCCACAGCAAACAACCCCCTTGAGTAGACAGCTCATGCTGTTTGCTGATAAACGGTTTAAATTCCCCACCCATAGAGCCAGCTGGCCATCCCCTATGTACCCAGCCAATAATAGTTCGCAACACAGAGTCCTTAGCAGAGGCTCATGCAACTTCAGCAGAAGTGAGAGGCCCTGAGTCCATAGAGTCAATAAGCAGAACAGGAATACCCGGGGTCGGGTCTTCCAGCAATTCTGGCAGTGGACACCTGCTGAGGGCATCGGCATGCCCAAGGCTCTGACCGGGGCGATGGATGAGGCGGTAGGAGTAGGCAGCCAGAAAAATAGCCCACCTAGTCAGACAGGGAGACATGGCTGCCGGAGTGGGGCGATCTCCAGCCAAAAGTCCTAGCAGGGGTCGGTGATCAGTAACGAGTTCAAAGGTCCGTCCGAACAGGTATTTGTGAAACTTTTTAACCCCTGCCATAGCTTCCAGGGCCTCCCTGTCCAGTTTTCTGTAGTTTTGCTCAGTGCTAGACAGGGTGTAGGAGAAATAGGCGATGGGAGCTTCTAGTCCGTTCGGCAGTCTATGACTCAAGACAGCCCCCACGCCAAAAGGGGATGCGTCACAGACTAAGACAAGGGGAAGTAGTTCATTATGTTGGATAAGGAGGCTGTCGGCAGATAGAAGTCCCTTGACAGCTGCAAACACCTTGGCTTCCACCTTATCCCAAACCCACAGGGATTTTTTCACTAACAATTTGTGGAGTGGTTCAGCCACTGTGGCTTTGTTCTTTAAGAAAATTGAATATAAATCCCAGGAATGCCTGTAGCATCGCTTTGTTCTTTGGAGTTGGCACGTTGTGGATAGCTCTTATTTTACTTTCTGTGGGGTGAATGCCAGTCCCATCTACTTTGTACCCTAAAATTCAACGGCAGGCACTGCAATTTGACATTTGTTTCGCTTAACTCATAGTCCTGCGTTTCGAAAAATAGTCAGCACCTTCCTTAAACTGTCCCCTAGTTGTTGCTCATCTGCTGTGGTGACAAGGACATTGTCAAAATAGGGGACGAATCCTGGTAGTCCTTGCAGCAGACGCTCCATCACACTTTGGAATAGTCTGGGGGCTACACTAACCCTGAACTGTAGTCTTGTGCATTTGAAGGCACCTCTATGTGTTACTATAGTCTGTGCCTCTGCGGTAGTGCTATCTACTGGCAGGTGCTGATACGCCTGCGCAAGATCGAGTTTAGCGAAAACCTTGCCAGGGCCCAAGGAATGTAATAGGTGCTGCACAATGGGGATAGGATAGGCGCTTTGTTGGAGGGCTTTGTTTAGGGTGCACTTATAGTCGGCACAGATGCACACTGACCCGTCAGACTTAAGCGGGGTGATTATCAGTGTTTCCCATTTTGCATGGTCAACCAGTATTAGGATGCCCTGCGGTATGAGCTTATTCAGCTCCTGATCTACTTTAGACTTGAGCACAAAGGGCACCCTCCTTGCCTTCATTCTAATGGGGGCTACATTAGGGTCCAGGTTAAAAGAAATAGGGGTCCCCATATACTTGCCAAGACGGTCGTCAAAAATGTCCTGGAATTCACATAGTAGGTTGTCCATCAAGCTGCTGCTGGTAGAGTGGATTCCGGTGACCCCCATGCCCAGGGCTTTGAACCAGTCGAGGCCTAGAAGACTCGGTAGATGTCCGCTGACCACTGTGATGGGCAGCTGCTTGTTGAACTGGCCGAATTTTACCTGGAACGTCCCGCAGCCTTCAACAGGAATGCGATTCCCCTGGTAGTCATTTAGTCTCAGGCACTGGTGCTTCAGCTGGTGTTTTTTGAAATTCGGGATTGCAGCTTTAAGCTTGGCCCATGACATGATAGTGATGGATGAGCCAGTGTCTATTTCCATTTGACATGGAGATCCCTCAATTTCGACGGTTACATGCAGCTTTTTCTCTGGAGACATGGTAGCTTGGCTGATGCGGGTCTGAAATGTCTCAGGAGTTTTGGAGTAGGCGCTTCGTTTTTGCTGGATGTTTCTGTCCTTCTTTTGCGGCCACTGCTGGCTGGCTTGACTGGTGAATGCTCTTTGTTTGTGGCTGGATGGCTGACTTGCCCTGCACACCTGTGCCAAGTGTCTCTTTTTGTCACAGCGCCTGCAAATGGCATCTTTGAACTGGCATGTCTGCCTCTGGTGGAATCCCCCACAGCTAGCACAGCTCTCTTTCTGGTCACTCTCATTACACTTATTTCTGTCCATCTTGAAAATGTCCACATCGCCCTCTTCCTTGCTATCAAGGTCTCTGCTACCTTGTTGGATGATTCGTGTGCCCTGGCTTCATCTAGTGCGATGTGAAGGGTAAGGTTTGTCTTAGCCAACAGTCGTCTCTGGAGGTGAATATCTCTAATGCCGCAGATTAGTTGCTCTAGAAGCACATCATCTAGGTCTCGGTACTCGCAGTGTGTGGCGGCCTTACGCAGCGCTGCCATGTAGGCATTTATCGGCTCTCCGTCCCTCTGTAGTCTTTGCCAGAACTCGTAGCGCTGAACAAATTTGGATGGTACCGGGGCATAGTGTGTCCTCAATGTGATCTGTAAGACCTGCCATGGTACAGACTGTACTGGTGTTGGCTCCAACAGCGACTTGGCTGTGTCAAACACTTCAGGGCCGCAGTGGCTCAAGAAGAGGGCAGGCTTCCGATTGTCAGACAGCCCTTGGAGATCATTTGCTTCAAGGAAGCATTCAAACCGCGTCATGTACAATCCCCACTTCTCTTTCATGGGATCGAATGACATTGGTGGTGCAACAGCGGACATCGTTCTGTCGTGCTCGGCTCGTGAAGACTTTCCCGCCTGGCTGGATTCGTTGGTTGTCAGCTCTTTTTGTGCAACCTGTCTACCTCAATCCCACCCTCATCACCAGTGTTAGATCGGGCGAGTGAGGAGACAGGAGACAGGTCTATGTGAACAACAGCTCTTTAATACACAGTGAGAATCCAGCAAATGTACAGTAGAACAGCTCTCCTATATAGCTTCTTACCCAGGGTGCTAGCCAATAATCATTGAGCTTTTTCCCGCTTAATTTTCCCTCCAAAATTAGATACATAACAGAAAGTCCTCCATGACCATCCAGAATCAAAGGCAGTGTCACCCTGTAAGGTCTCCTCCTTTCATGTGAATCCTCTGATTCCTCCAATTGAACAAATGCTGGATTACTAAATTTGATTGAAAGAAAACTATGCTCAAAAAGTAGGACCAACTGCACTGCTGAAGGCAGAGCCCTGGTTGGCAATATTGAATGAGCTGGAAGGGATCTTGGAGGTCTTCTAGTCCAGCCCCCTGCTCAAGCAGGAGAATGTATACCATTTCAGACAAGTGACTGTCCAATCTATTCTTAAAAACCTCCAGTGATGGAGCACCTACAACTTCCGAAGCTGTTCCACTGGTTAATTTTCCTCACTGTTAGGAAGTTTCTCCTTAATTCCAGATAGTTTCTCTCCTTGATTAGTTTCCACCCATTGCTTCTTCTCCTGCCTTCAGGTGCTTTGGAGAATAATTTGACTCCCTCTTCTTTGTGGCAGCACCTCAAATACTGCTATCATGTCTCCCCTAATTATTCTTTTCTCTAGACTAAAGGTAAAGGTAAAGGTTCCCCTTGCAGATATGTGCTAATCATTCCCGACTCTAGGGAGTGGTGCTCATCTCCATTTCAAAGCCAAAGAGCCAGTGCTGTCCGAAGACGTTTCCATGGTCATGTGGCTGGCATGACTCAACACCAAAGGTGCACGAAATCCTGTTACCTTCCCACCAAAGGTGGTCCCTATTTTTCTACTTGCATTTTTATGTGCTTTCGAACTGCTAGGTTGGCAGAAGCTGGGACAAGTAACAGGAGCTCACCCAGTTACGCGGCACTAGGGATTCTCTAGACCAGTGATGGCTAACCTTTTTGCCATCACGTGCCAGGAGGGCGGGGGAGGGTAGCGCGCGCACATGCCCACGCGCATGCATGCGCAACCCCCTCCCCTCTCCCCCCCGCTCCTGGCACATGATGGCCTCGTAGGCCCATTTTTCTTTCTTACCTGGTTCCAGATCCTCTCTGTGTATCTGGGAAGGGCGAAAACAGCCTTTCCCACTCCCTTGGAGGCCCTACGGAGGCTGAAAGGGCCCATTTCCCAACTCTCGGTGGGACAGGAAGTGACATTTTTTGCTGTCCCCAGCCTCCAGAACCTCTCTAGGAGTCTCTAGGAGCCTCTCTAGGAGTCTCTAGGAGCCTCTCTAGGAGTCTCTAGGAGCCTCTCTAGGAGTCTCTGGAGGCTGGGGACAGGAAAAAATGTCACTTCCTGTCCCACCGGGAGTCAGGAAATGGGCCCTTTCAGCCTCCGTAGGGCCTCCAAGGGAGTGGAAAAGGCTGTTTTCGCCCTTCCCAGATACACAGAGAAGATCTGGAGCCAGGTAGGAAAGAAAAACGGGCCTTCCCCATCCCGCCCCCAGGCCCTCCAGAGGCAGGAAACAGCCTGTTTCCCTACTTCTGGTGGGCCCAGAAGGCCAGAAAATCAGCTGGCCGGCATGTGCATGCGCCCCAGAGCTGAGCTGGCGTGCCCACTAATATGGCTCCACGTGCCACCTGTGGCACGTGTGCCATAGGTTCACCATCACGGCTCTAGACCATCCAAACCCAAATCCTGCAGCCGTTCTTCATGTGTTTTAGTCTCCAGGCCTTTGATCATCTTAGTTGCTCTTTTCTGAAGTTTTTTCAAAGTCTCAACATCTTTTTTGTAGTATGGTGATCAAAATTGGTTGCAGGATTCCAGGTGTGGCCTTACAAGGGTTTTATAAAGTGGTACTAATCAGGGATGGGTTCTAATTTTTTTTACTACTGGTTCTGTGGGCGTGGCTTATTTTGTGGGCATGGCTTGGTCATGTGACTGGGTGGGTGTGGCCAACTCAATGTCACTCACGTCAAGGGGTCCCTCGCCTGGCCCCTCCCCTCCCAGCCATTCCTTGTCACACCCAGCCTCAACGTATCCATAGTTCTGTAAAAATGTTGTTTACCTTTTTTCAACTTTATTATCTACATACTATAGATGTACTTTCATGGACCACTGAAAGGAGGAAATGGCTCACATGCTTTGCCCAAGAGTGTGATAGGCAACAGGTTTTTAAGGGGCTGCCACAAAGAATGTATAGGCCATGTATTTTCCAAAGCACCAGAAGGCAAAACAAGAAGCAATGGATGGAAACTGAACAAAGAGAGAAGTTAATTTTTCTCCTAAAACTAAGGAGAAACTTCCTGACAGTGAGAACCAATATAGGTGCAGAAATATTTCAGTCATAATTTCACATATAAAATAGCCATTCGTGCATATTGTTTAAAACAGTAATTACTATTATGGCTGATGTTTGACAGGAAGCGTAAAAGTCAAAGATCACAAGAGTGCTTCTTTCTCTGTATGTATACAAAACATCACATACCAGGAATAGCATATTAAGATGGACTTGTGCAACCTGATGTACAAAATAAACACACACCTATTTATGCTCTGGACTATAGACATTGAATGCATGTAAATCCCTGAAAAATATGTGGTAGCCCTGGGCAAAAGAAAGGCAGTAACATCATTCTAGATGTAGGGACAGTGTAAAATATTAACACATGATAAATAAGGGAACAATTAAAAATAATAGCACAGAGGTTTTTTCTCTCTCTCTCTCTCCCTTCCTCTTTCTTTCTCTCTCTCTCTCTTTCTCTGTCTTTTTGGGGGGAGAGTGTTTGTGGCTATGACAACTACTTTCAAAATTGTTACTGGATATTTCCTGTTACATGAAACTGCTAAAAGGCTTTTGCAGTTATATCATGCAACAAAACATTTTTAATGGTAAAAGTAAACTGACATCTGAAGCTACTTCCAAATAACTATGTAAGAGAGGAATAAATCTTTTTCTGAAAATTACTGGCGCAAATACACAAAATTAGAATGTGGTAATATTATTTATAATAGAATTTTGGTGAAGGAAATAGAGTAGCAAGGAAATTGACACATTGAGAACTACATGAAAGGAACACGAAAGTGATAAAGTCACTGTATATGAGTTGGGTAGCTATATAAATTTGTTTAATAAATACAGTGGGAAAGGTCTTTGGGGATTCCGGAATTTACATGGCACTAATTGGATTTTTGATCTCCCTTTTATTTTGAGACATAATCGACTAGTTTTACACTATAACTAAATTACACAAGAGAATGTAGTATATATACCAAAAATAATTCAATAACAATTTAATCTGATACATTGGGTTAAGTGATGTAGGGCTTGATCTAATTTCAGGCAAGTTCAAGTCTCTGTTAAGAAATACCTGCATTCTCTCTCTCTCTTCCTTTTTTCTTTTTCTTTTTCTTTCTTTCTTTGCCTCTTTCTTCTCTCTCTCTCTCTCTCTCTCTCTCTCTTTCTTTCTCCCTCCCTTTCTCCTTTCTCCCTTTCTGTGAAGAACCCCAGAAGATCTTTGGTAGGAGGAAGAAAAGCCAAACGTTTTGAAACTCAGAACATGCACATTGATAATCTGGCATTCTTAGAGCTCCACTATTGATTAGTTTAGCCTGAGCAAGGATAGCTAGCAGCCACTTAACAATAAGCTCTCAACTCAAACTCAGGGCACCTGGGGATCTCCCTAAACAGTGAGGATTTCTTTGTTTCTTTCTCCCTTGAAGCCCCCCCCCCCGCAGCCCGTTTTTGCTTCCAGGGGCTGCAGGGAGTCTTGCTAGGCACCCCCCCCATGCCCCATTTTGGCCTTAGCAAGCCTTCCTGCATCCCCAGGGAGCCAAAACGGGGTGCGGGGGGGGACTCCTGTAAGGGGCGGGGAAGGAAAGGTCGTGAGCCCGGTGGGGGGGGTAGCACGACTTACCTATAGGCAGGAGGCGGCAGCTCAGTTGGGGCGCAGGCCAGCACCATGTGGGAAGGCAGCTTAGGCAGGCAAGCCGCCCAGGTGGTAAGGAGGAAAAGGAAGTGACTGGGGGGGGGGGAACCGGTTCGGGGGCGTGGCCAGCCAGCAATTAATACTGGTTCTCCGACCCTCACCAATTTATCGCTACCGGTTCTCCCGAACTGGTGCGAACTGGTAGCAACCCACCACCGGTACTAATATTTCATGTGATCATTTGCTTTGGATTAAGAGAGCATTGCAAAACTATTTGAAACTGAACATCCCTATTTTTCTTCTTCAGTTCAGGAATGTAGTTAAGCCCCTTAGTAAGCTACTTTGCTGTAAAGGTAGACCTCGAATTACTACCACAATTAAGCTCAAAATTTATGTTGCTAAGTGGTGAGTTTTGCCCCCTTTTACGACTTTTCTGTACGCAGTTGTTAAGTGAATTGTTGCATTTGTGAAGGTTGTAACTTGAATCTGGATTCCCCATTTATTTTCCTTCTCAGAAGGTCGCAAAAGAGGATCATGTGATCCTGGGACACTGCAACCATCATAAATATGAGTCAGTTGCCAAGCATCTGAGTTTTGATCATGTGACCACAGGGATGCTGGAATGGTTGTAAATATGAAAAATGGTCATAAGAGAACCTTTTTCAGTGGTGTTGTAAGCTTGATTTACAACAAAATGGTTGTGGTCACTAAATGAACTCTTGTAAATTGAGAACTACCTGTACAATTCATGGTCTGGTAAAGAACCCATTTCTCTACTTTATCATGGAAAGAAAAATAATAATAATTAAACATGTGCTTGCTTTTACTTCCTGACTGAAAGAAAGGAATATAATAAAAATAGAGATTTCCAGGACATTCTCTTTTATGGTCCTTTGGTGCTGGAAATGAATACATTTCTATCCTGCACAGAATTTGATTACTGGCCTTTCACAGGGACCATAGTACATACCCACTGAAACTGTTGTTATTTTAGCTATAAACTATCTTGAAACTCAAGTATTATTGTGAAATTACATTGCAGGTAGCTCCCAGGTTTTTTTGTTAAAGACTGATTGGGACTTTACAAATTACTACACTTAATAGTTGTTGCTATCATTATGCAGATCTCAACTTACAACCACAGTTAGGAATAGAATTTCCATTGCTACATTAGGTGGGGATTAACTGAATTGTATCTGATTTTATGACCTTTTTTGCCCTGGTTGTTAGGTGAAACATTGCAGTTGTTAAGTGAATTCACCTTCCCCTATTGTTTTGGCTTGTCGGCAACTGTCTGGGAAGGTTGGTGATCACATGACCCTGGGATGTTACAGCCTTCATTGATTGCCAAGTGCCTGGATTTTGATCACATGATTGTAGAGATGCTTCAGTGTCATAAGTGTAAGGTCATAAGTCACTTTTTTTTCCAGTGCCATTGTTAAGTTTGAACAGTCACTAAACAAATAGTTGTAAATCAAGAACTATCTTTATAGTAAGAAACATAATGTACAGAAAGATAACTGTAGAAGACACCCAGTCTGAGAGTGAGGGAGGGGTCAAGGAGGTCATCAGTCTTGATTCCCTTTGCACCCACAAGAGATCTAAGTCCAGCCCTCCTTGCATTCTGTTGACTCTTATCCAATGCAATCCTAAATTGCATTAACAGAGGGATTGAATCAAGATCATGTGAGGTACTAATACCACTCTGTAAAGCCTTAGTAAGTCCACACCTAGAATACTATATCCAGTTTTGGTCACCACACTATAAAAAAGACGTTGAGATTCTAGAAAGAGTGCAGAGAAGAGCAACAAAGATTATTAAGGGACTAAAGGCTCAAACATACGATGAACGGTTGCAGGAACTGGGCATGTCTAGTCTAGTGAAGAGAAGAGAAGAGAAGGACCAGGGGAGACATGATAGCAGTGTTCCAATATTTGAGGGGCTGCCACAGAGAAGATGGGATCAAAGCACCTGAAGGTCAGACAAGAAACAATGGATGGAAACTGATCAAGGAGAGATTCAACCTGGAAATAAGCAGAAATTTTCTGACAGAACAATCAACACATGGAACAGAAGTTGTCTTCAGAAATTGTGGGATCTTCATCACTGGAAGCTTTCAAGAAGAGGCTGGACAGCCATTTGTCAGAAGTGGTGTAGGGTCTCTGCTTGGATGGGGGGGGGTTGGATTAAATGACCTACAAGATCCTTTCCAATTCCGTTATTCTAAATTCTAAATTTATCCTCTGCCAACTTGCTTTGACTGTGAGTAGTCCAGATTCTTGTACAGAACTAGCATGGAATAAATTTGTACCCATTTGAACACTGTCAGATGTGCCTCCGTTCAAAACTTAAAAAAGAAAAAGCCCAACTCCATATCTGTAGAGAAAGATACTTTTACTGAGTATGAGCTGATAGCAATGAAAGAAAAGTAAGATCGGAGTCTAAAGGCGTGAAAATTACATATTGAAAGTATTCCCCAAACCCCTCCCCACAAGGACCCTGGCTGAATGTCCAATCCCCAGCTCCCCAAGGTATCATGTGAGGTGCATCTTCAGATGGCCCCATCCATTTGGTATGCCAGAACAGTGGACCTTGACTGACTATCAACAAGTCCATTCAGCTGCTCAGAAGATGATGAGAGTATCCCTCCCTTTTCTTCCCTTTTCAGTCACATCACGAGACATCTCCACCAGCTCGCTTCCCCCACCCAAATACCTATACATTTCTCTCCCCCCCCCCAATTGCTATGGCAGCTGATAGCAAGCAAGCATCATAGAGATTGACTCTTCCATGACATTTTAGTATGTGTTATGTTTCTTACTATAAAGGTAGTTCTTGATTTAAAACTATTTGTTCAGTGACTGTTGGAAATTAACAATGGCACTAAAAAAAGGTGACATGGCCTTGCACTTATGATAGATGAAGCATCTCTGCAATCACATGGTCAAAATTTGGGCGCTTGGCAATCATCATGTATTGATAATGGTTGCAACATCCTAGGATCATGTGATCACCATTTGCAACCTTCCCAGACAGTTGCCAATAGATAAGAAAGATAACTAGAAAATGACCAAGCTGAGCCTGAAAGAGGGTTCAAGCATATCATTAGTCTTGAGTCCTTTTGTACCCACAAGAGATGCACGTCCAGCTCACTTTGAATTCCATTGACTCCTATGTACCGCCAACTTGCTTTGACTGTTAGTTGTTTAGATTCTTGTAGAGAATGTTTAGCATGCAACAAACTTGCATTCATTTGAACCATCTTGACTCCTGATTTCCTGCGCTTGACATTAACTCTGTGTTTTCCAATAACATCACCACTCAATGTGATTCATGACAAATCCTAATTTAAAATAAAAATGCACAGAAATTAAGGCAGGAAATATGGTGAACCTTAAAAGCGAGGAAGTCATAAAAATTCCTGAGCTTTCAGCCATGCCTGGAAGCTGTTGCGTATGTATTGCATACTATTTATTTATTAGCTTCCCATAGCTGAGTGTGCCACTGGGAGATAAGCTAACAGAAATTTTGCAAGGTAATCCATTTAACTTGGCTACCATTTTAGTTTGTTGCTAGACAACCAGTGACCTCTTGCTTCATCCTTTCAGAGATATTTCCTTATTGGATGCTTCAAGGCTTTCAACAATGACAGAACTTACAATATGCTGCCTTCTCTCGAAAAGCTGGACTACGTTCAGAGATGTTTCTGCCTTAAAAATGACAGGTTGAACTGTCAAACATCACAGCACAAAACATTTTAGGACATTCTGTACATTATGCCATAAATGATAATCATGTTTGTCATCAAATGTTGGGTAAAATTTGCCAAATTTCAATTCCACATGGATTTTTGGCCCATTTATGTCCCTGGGTTCAAAATATTTTGCCCAATGGTATAATGTTTCGGCCAATTAAAGGTTTCAGGAATCAGAGTTTTAGTAAGTATATAGATTTTTTTGAGAAAAGCTGTTGGCACATTATCCTTTCCATCTGGAATTTGGCATGAGAAAGCAAGGCAGATGTGGTTGCAAGTAGGGGAAATGTTAACAGCTGAAGTTTGATAAAATTGCACATAATTCTTAATTATCAGAAACATTTGCAAAAGCATTAATGGATGCTTCAGTTTCCTTGCATTCTGGAGGGAGAAACCCAGTTGAAGACTGCCTTAAATCTGACCTTACAGTCATGTTTGTTTGCAAGGATTTGTTACCTTGGGATAGATAACAGCAAAAGTGTTTTAATCCATACTTCTCTTAACCAGTCATTTCTTTATTCTTAAAGATTTATTCTTAATTAATTAATTAATTAATTTATTTATTTTGGTTTCATTAGGCAGGGAACGATTGTTGCAATCTTGGCAAAGGATGAAAAAGTACATGATGTTGGGTTTTGCACAATAAATTTTCATTATAGTAGTGAATAATTACAGTTATTAAAAAATAAGAGCTTAACAGCTGCTGATGTCAGAGTCATGTTTATTTCTAGGTTTTTGTTTCACCACTTCAGCTTTTCTTTATTTTTTTCTTACTGACACCTTCAATGTTCCCAAAAAGAGAATATAGACTCCCCCACCCCCCCAAAAAAAGTAGAACAAGGGCAAAGAGATCTCTTGAACACCATTCAAACTTCATATATAAATTTGACCCCTTGGAAATTTGCTTTAGAATGCAGTGCTCTAAAGATTTCTTTGGGGCACATTCTCCTAATTTGAACCTTTTTGGATAGCTACATAAAACTCCCTTTTATGACTCTGTAATCCCTTAATCTGGAGTAGAGTCAAGGCGACTGGATGTATCTGAGCATTTACTGGCTGGCTGCCTGTCCTGACACCTACCTGGAGTTCACAGCAGATTTTTTTTTCTTTGCATCTAGGAGAGAAATATCTGCTGCTACCTACGAGTAAACTCTCAACCTTCCAAGTGGGAGGTGAGCCACTAGGCCACCACACCGTCTTATTTGGATAGCTACATTAGCTGAATCCAATAACTTCTCTCTTGCTAACCAGCAATTCTCTCTCCCTGGTTCTGCACAGTTGCTGCCCTCTAAAAGATGCACTACTACCGGTATCCTTCTGCTGAAATCAGCTGTTGGTATAAATATCTCCTCTTCAGCTACAACATCATCTTCTGGGTAAGTCCCAAGTCTGTGTGTCTGTGTTTGTGTGTGTGTTTGACCTTGGCCACTGAGAAAGTAAAGACTCACCTAAATTGAGCCTGCTTCCTTATGATTTCATGAAGATGCTAATTTCATTTTCTCAGCCATGGTTGATCTTGCCTTCTTGTGAGATCATCCACAGGAAGTTCTGAACTGAAGGAGCTTCTTGGATGAGAAGCGAAATATTTTCAAGGAAAAGAAAACACTTCTCAGTCTGAGTTCCAGCCCTGGGATTTCCTAGCTGGTGTCTCATCCAAGTAAGAACCGTCTCTGACTTTTCTTTACTTCTGGGAACAGACAAGGTCAACCAACTGAAGCCCCTATTCAGATGCCTCACCATTACAATATATGATTTCCAGTATATTTTGGCCCTGGGTATTTCTTTTTTTATAGCTTGTTCCTAGTAAAGAAATAAGCGAATGGTATTTCTATGTACTAAGCAGAGCTGACTCTGCTTAGCTTTTTTGAAATCATTTGAGGTTGGCCAACTGGGTTACTATGGTTCCATGATAAATACCTGAACTTGCAAGAACATTGTTCTGAAATCATATTATTATTGCTGTCATTCTGCAGACACAGAAAAAGATGCACTCAGCCAAAAAATAACTTGTGCCATGGTCCTAGCTAGTGGTCTTCTTCATGAATATAAATTGCTTTACAGATTGCATTGAATTTTCCTTCATTTTTAAGGTGGTTGCAGAAATATGAGCCTTAACAACAGCTCTCTTGGGTACATTGAAATAATTTCCTGAGTTGCAGTTAAGAAGATAGTAGTGTTTTGGAGATGTTAGCCGTAGATTCTAATTAATAATATTTTGCTAAATGTAATTAATAGTAAAGATGGCCGTAACAATGAAAAGGCTTGTCATTCTACATTAGAAGAGAATGTAGAATAACTTTACTGTCACTTTGATTCAGAGAATTAGCCAGAATATAGGAATATGACTGTTAATGGAGAGATCTTTTTCTTAAATAATAGACCTATGCTGTTAAAGGTCAATAGCCCTAGGAAAGCACATAAGTAGTTCCTTGACTTACAACCGTTTGTTTAGTGACTGTTTGAAGTTACAATGGTACTGAAAAAAGTGACTTTTGATCGTTTTCACACCTACGACCGTTGCAACATCCCCATGGTCATGTGATCAAAATTTGGCAACTGGCATGTACTTATGACAGTTGCGTGGTCTCTATGTGATCGCCGTTTGTAACCCTTTCTAGCCGGCTTCTGATAAGCAGAGTCGATGCAGGAAGCCAGGTTGGCTTAACAGTTGCCCAATTTCACTTAACAATGACTGCAAAAAGGTCATAAAATGGGGCAAAACTCACTGAACAGCTGCCTTGCTTAAGAATGGAATTTTTTGGCTCCTGATTGTGGTCGTAAGTCGAGGACTCCCTGCAATGGGAATGGTTTGTTTAAAACAGTGGGTCTCAACCTTCCTAATGCCGTGACCCTTTAATACAGTTCCTCATGTTGTAGTGACCCCCAACCATAAAATTATTCCTAAGACCATTGAAAATATGTGTTTTCCGATGGTCTTAGGCAACCCCTGTGAAAGGGTTGTTCGACCTCCAAAAGGGTCCCGACCCACAGGTTGAGAACCACTGGTTTAAAAGATGGGCAATCTTGTCAGATGAGATGTTTTTTTGTTTCTGTCGGCCTCCTACATCTGTAAATTCGAATTTCAAGAGCATCATCGTTGAAAATCAGCAGCAAAAGGTTCTCATTTTCAGACAGGAAATTCACAAATGCTAGCCAGTGCCCTAAAATAGATTTAAAAGCAGTTTAGAAAGCCCACACTTCCATTGTAAAGTGTAAAGGGAGGAAGGAGAGAATCGGAAACTGTGTGACATAGCTTTCAATACGGCGTTCCATCCAGATGGTCATCGCTTCGGAAGAATTTTGCTGATATAATCCAGATCTGATATTTCTGGGAGCAGAATTAGGAATATCTGGATATCTCTTATGGCAGTCTTAGTGTTTGTTTTATGGCACATTTTCTTGGCTAAACTTGGGCAACCTTAGCTTTTTTAGGATTGCACAACAGCTGCCAAGGACAAAGAGAAACATGCACTTTCCAAGGAAAGATAAAGCTGTTTTGAAGAGTTGTGGACAGGTGTTAAGTTTGAGCCTGCCCCGAAGGCATTTTTGGGAATCACCTCTGAAGCGTTGTACATAGTGTAAGAACCCTGTGTCCATTAAATCATGTTTCTACATCAGGGTTATGAGTTTCGCTAGCTTCTTTCCTGACTTTCGCTAAGGAAATGATCATTCTTAAGAGAATCTCTGCTGATTTGTTTTGTTGGCTGACAAAGTCCTCATGAAGTTGGAGTCCAGCAGATCAGGAGCCTCCAATACTTGGTGAAGGACAGTTTGCTGAAAACAGTGCCTTTATTAGTTTTGAATTATGATCCTTAAGGATAGAGGCTGCAGGTTTCCAGCTGGGAGAAAATATTGGATTGATTGATTGAATTATTCAATTGCCATCATGTCAGTGTCAACTCTTAGCAATCACATAGATAGATCTCCAAGATGAACTGTCCCTTCAGGTCTTCCCAAAGTGTATTCATCACCATGGCAATTGTACAGATTAAACCGTATCCTTCTGCAAATTAAAGAACACAATGCCATAATTAAGACTTTGAACTGTCTAATTCTTTACCCTCTGAAATAAGGTTCCCCCTGAGATCTATGTAGCTCCCACCTTGATAGTTCATCATGTCAAATACAGGAAATCAGGAGTCCAAGCAATTCAAATGAATATATAGGTTTATTGCTAATTTATAATCTGTACAAGAATCTGAATTACTAACGCTCAAAGCAAATAGGTGGTAGACAAGAGTCAATGGAATTCAAGGTGGGCTGGACTTATGTGCATGAAGAGATTGAAGACTGATGATGCATTTGACCCCTCTATTCCTCGGCTCAGCCTAGTCATCTCCTACACATGATCTTTCTTACTTTTACTTTCTCAGCATTGGAGGCTTTTCCAAAAAGCTAAAATCCTCACATAATGTATTGTAAAAACAGCATCTCTAAAGGAATTCCACTCTACTGTTTTTCTATATATATTCAGTGCACCAATCGAAGGATGGATCTTGTTCCCTTGGTACTTTAAAAGGCTTGTTTAACACCTAAGTGGAAAGAACAAGTTGCGGCCAATGGATTTGGATCCCGTCCCTTCATCCACCTATTTGAGCAATTCCAGCTTGCTTCCACTTTTATGAGTATGCAGATCTACAGTTACTTCCTGTCTCCCAAGTGCAACAGTCTGGCCTTTTTGAATAGCTACTTGATTTCCGTAGAGAGAGTTCAAAGGGTTATGGCATTGTTCTTTGATTTTCAGAAGGATACAGTTTAATCTTTGTCTGTGCAATAAGAGACACTTCAGATCTGGGGTTTCAGACTGAACTGAAGTCTCTTCTGTGCGTGTCATCAATAGCACTGAGGACACCAGAATAGGACAACTTGCCATGACCAACTCACCATGGGACAAGTCACCATGGACAACTCATCGTGGGCCAACTTGCAGTGGGATAATTTAACAAATCAATTCAATGATTTAAAATAAATAAAATAATTTAATTTTTATCATTCACATTTCATTCTGTCCCTTCTTTTGCATCCTTTCTTTAATGACTGTATTCCATCATTTCTTTGATATTAGTGTAACTCTTGTCCCGCAACAAATTCTGCTGTGGCAAGTTGTCTCGCAGTGAGTTGGCCATGGCAAGTTGACCATGGTGAGTTGGCCATGGTGAGTGGGCTGTGGCAAGTTGGCTGTGGCATATTGACTGCAGCAAATTATCTTAGACCCGGAGACACAGCTTCTAAAGGAAAGCCGCACAAGCCACAGCTGTGTGTGAAGAATAAAGAAGCGCTAATAAATCCAAATGCTCTTAAACTGGAAAAAATCATAAGGTATAAAGATATCCTAAATGAACAAGGAGACTTAAAATCAAGACAGGAACTAAAAAAATCAAGGAATCGATTTGGACTGGTGGCCATATATCCAAATACAAATGAGATACAAGAAAGGTGTAGAAATATATGAATTCTATAAAGAACCCCTAGAATTAGATGAGATATTTCTAGGGACAGATGATAAATTAATAAAGAAAATATAAAGCTACTTATTTAATTTTAAAATGGAAAAAGAGAGTCTAAAAGAAACTATGATAGTATGAGCCAAAAATTTTGGATATACTATAGAATTAGACAATTGGCAAAAACTCTGGGAAAGAAACTACAAACCAATGATGTCAACAACATATAAAGAAAACCTTTACAAAATGTTCTACAGATAGCATTTGCCATTAGCAAGAATGGCAAAGATGTTCCAAAACATATCGCCAGAGTGCTGGAAATGTAAACAGATACCGGGTTCCTATTACCATATCTGGTGGACCTGTCCAATGGTGATAAAATATTGGTTAAAGATAAAAAGGTGGTTAGAAGAAATGACAACACAACAAATAGATTTCAAACCAGAATTTTTCTTACCAGGAAAATATAATAAAAGAATTATATATTTAATATTACATGTGATAATGGCAGTGAGAATTATGTACGCAGAAAATTGGAAATATGAAAATATACCTATAGATGAAAATGTAATAAAGAAAATATTAAACTGTGCTTAAATGGACAGGTTAACAATGAAAATTTATTTATTTTATTTATTTAGTTCGATTTATATGCTGCCTTTCTCCAGAGACTCAGGGCGGCTTACAATGCATTTAAAAAACCATTATAAAAACATTTAAAAATTAAAATGGTGCCATGGTCACCCACGCCCTTGTTACTTCTCGGTTGGACTACTGTAACGCCCTCTACATGGGGCTGCCCTTGGGATGCACCCGGAGGCTACAGCTAGTCCAGAATGTGGCCGCGCGGGTTGTTACGGGGGCTTCTCATTACTCCCGTGTGACACCTCTCCTGCGCGAGCTGCACTGGCTGCCGGTGGTCCTTTGGGTCCGTTTCAAGGTGCTGGTGCTAACCTATAAAGCCCTACATGGCTTAGGCCCGGGGTACTTGCAGGATCATCTCCTGCCATCCTCCCATCGTCCTGTGCACTCGCACAGAGCGGGCCTCCTCAGGGTGCCGTCAGCCAGACAATGTCAACTGGCAGTCCCCAGGGGGAGAGCATTTTCTATGGAGCGCTGACCCTCTGGAATGAATTGCCCACCAGGCTTAGGACAGCCCCTGACCTCCTCTCCTTCCGTCACGAACTGAAGATGTGGCTCTTTCATCAAATGGGCTGACCCGTTGGGGACTTTTACATTGAAATAATTTTAATTAATTTTTAATTGGATTTTAATTTTTATGTAATTTTCGAATTTGTTGAATGTTTTCTTTGTAAGCCGCCCTGAGTCCTTCGGGAGAAGGGCGGCATATAAATTAAAATAAATAAATAAATAAATAAATACCCATTCACACCATTGGTTCCAGAGAGCTGGGGCAGCCACAGAGAAGGCCCTCCTCTGTGGGATCTTACCGGTCGCTGGGAGCTATGTGGTAGAAGGCGGTCTCGAAGATAACCTGGCCCTGAGCCATGTAGGATCAAGGATAAAGAGGAAATCAAGGATAAAGAGGAAACAGAGTACTATTTAACTTGGGATCTATTCTATAAATGGTTAGAAAATAGAAGCAGAAGTTAGTAATTTATAATTAAGGATGATTAATAAAATAAAAGTGTGTATGTATGTATGTATGTTTATATATATATATGTGTGTGTGTGTGTGTGTGTGTGTTTTTCCTCTAGCCAGGTTTTTCCTACGTAACCTTGGTTACGTAGGAAAAACCTGGCTAGAGGAAACACACACATAAATCCTACGAAGAAGTAAGAAAAAATATATATATTTGTTTTCTCAGGTTTTCGCGGGTGTTTGTATGTAGGTCTTTGGTTATTCGGGTCTTCTCCCACGTAAAATTGGAAGTGTCTTGGCGACGTTTCGACGAAGTCTCATTCATCATCTTCAGGCTGGTGTTCTCGGCTTCGTGCTTCCAGGAGCAATGGAAGCACGAAGCAATGGAAGCACGAACACCCCCACTAGCAGTTAAAAGGAAGAGACAGCTGCGATCTCACATTGCTCCTGGAAGCACGAAGCCAAGAACACCAGCCTGAAGATGATGAATGAGACTTCGTCGAAACGTCGCCAAGACACTTCCAATTTTACGTGGGAGAAGACCCGAATAACCAAAGACATATATATATATATATATATATATATATATATATATATATATATATATATATATATGTATGTATATATGTATATGTATATGTATATGTATATGTATATGTATATGTATATATATATGCAATAATACCGTAAGCAATATTATCACTGGATTATATTTGATTATAGATTAAATTGTATAGGGCGATTGGAAGGGAAGATTATATTGTATGTATTATGAGAATAATGGTTATAATTATGGTGTGTATAAAACTATGTGTGTTTAAAAGAGATTTGATACAGACAGTACACTGTCGTTGCAGAAATAGAAATGTTATGTACAACAAAGGAAAATGTATAATAATAATGATTTTTTTAAAAAGGAAGAAGGGGCTGTTAAAAGCAGAGCTTTTTTTGGCTGCCCCTCATGGTAGCTAAGAGGAAATAATTGAATAATAACATAACCACCCATTGAATAGTGGGAATGTTTCTTTTTTTATAAACACTCCAATTGATTGAGACTTGATGGCACAGCATAACTTGGTTGGTTGTTGGTTGGTTGGTTGGTTGTGTTCTATCAAGCAGATCATTCTGGTGATCACACAGATGGATCTTCTCCAGGATGATCTGGACCTAGTCCTTCAAGTCTTCCAAAGGTGCATCTATCAACTTTTGTAATGGAGTCCATCTTGTTGCTGGTCATCATCATTTTCTCTTTTCTTTCCATCTTTCCCAGTATTATAGAGTTCTCAAGAAAGTTTGCATAACAGCTGAGCTCCAGATATAAAGATTATATCTGGAGCTCAGCTATTGGTGTACAGGAAATCCCTTCCACATTGTTCTAAGAATCCTTTATGAATCCACAAGTCAAATTCAACTCAAAGGATCTTCATTGTGTTGGGTGTTTGGACAAGAATTAGAATTAAGATTATGGCTTTAAGCAACCACATAGTTCCATTTCCTCTATGATGACTTGTTCCTAACCTGACCTTTCAGGTCTTCCAATCCCTGAGGTTCTGGCTCATGCCTCGACCGGAGACCTAGTGGCTGCCTGGGATAGGGCGGCTGCTGGAGCTCTGGATCGAGTCGTGCCTTTGCGGCCTCTGACCCGGTGCCGATCTCACCTGGCTCCTTGGTTCACCGAGGAGCTAAGGGAGATGAAGAGCCGGAAAAGATGCCTAGAGAGTAGTTGGAAGGCCAGTCGTGCTGAAGCTGACCGGACACTGGTAAGATCTCATATTAAGAATTACCTAGTGGAGATAAAAGCAGCAAAATGTACTCATTTTGCTGCTCTTATTGCATCATCAGATAATCTCCTGGCCGCCCTGTTTAGGGTGACCCGCTCCCTGCTCCACCAGGAAGCGCAGGAGGACCCCTTGGAGGGAAGAGCCGAGGATTTTGTTCAGTATCTGCATGACAAAATCACTCAGATTCAGGAAGATCTGGACTCCGACTGGGTAGATCCAGCGGGGATGACGGAGGCAGGTCCTGAGAATGTTATCTGGGATGAGTTTGATCCTGTGACCCCTGAGGACGTGGACAGGAGTCTGGGTAGACTGAAGGCGACCACATGTTTGTTGGACCCGTGCCCCTCCTGGTTAGTGCTGGCTTCCCGGGAGGTGACACGAGGCTGGCTCCAGGGGATTATAAATGCTTCATTGGGTGAGGGTGTCTTTCCCGCCGCCTTGAAAGAGGCGGTGGTGAGACCTCTCCTCAAGAAGCCTTCCCTGGACCCGGCAGTATTGGCTAACTATCGTCCAGTCTCCAACCTTCGCTTTGTGGCGAAGGTTGTTGAGAGTGTGGTTGCACGACAGCTCCCCCAGTACCTGGATGAAACGACATATCTAGATCCATTCCAGTCGGGCTTCAGGCCTGGGTACAGCACGGAACCGGCATTGGTCGCGTTGGTGGATGATCTCTGGAGGGCTCAGGACAGGGGGTGCTCCTCTGTCCTGGTCCTGTTAGATCTCTCAGCGGCTTTTGATACCATCGCCCATGGTATCATGCTGCACCGGTTGGAAGAGTTGGAGGTGGGAGGCACCGTACTATGGTGGTTCTCCTCCTTTCTCTCCGACCGGTCGCAGTCTGTGTTGACAGGGGGGCAGAGGTTGACCCCGAGGCCCCTTATATGTGGGGTGCCACAAGGATCGGTCCTCTCGTTCCTTTTGTTCAACATTTATGTAAAGCTGCTGGGCGAGATCATCCGTGGTTTTGGGGTGGAGTACCATCAGTACGCTGATGACACCCAGCTGTAGATCACCTCCCCAGACCACCCCAACGATGCCCTTGAAGTGATGTCCCAGTGCCTGGAGGCCGTACGGATCTGGATGGGGAGGAACAGGCTCAGGCTCAACCCATTCAAGACCGAGTGGCTGTGGTTTCCGACGTCCCGATATAGTCAGTTGGTGCCATCGCTGACTATTGGGGGCGAATCTTTGGCCCCCACAGAAAGGGCTCGCAACTTGGGTGTCCTCCTGGACTCACGGCTGTCTTTAGAAGAGCACTTGACAGCCGTGACCCGAAGGATTTTTCATCAGGTTGGCCTGATTCGCCAGTTGCGTCCCTTTCTAGATCGGGACTCCTTACGCACGGTCACTCATGCCCTCATCACCTCCCGTCTGGACTATTGTAACACTCTCTACATGGGGCTCCCTTTGAGGAGCACTCGGAGGCTCCAACTGGCGCAGAGTGCGGCCGCGCGGGTGGTGACAGGAGCGACGTGGCGCTCCCATATAACACCTCTCCTGCGCGAACTACACTGGCTCCCGGTGGTCTTCCGAGTGCGCTTCAAGGTTTTGGTTATCACCTTTAGAGCGCTCCATGGCTTAGGACCTGGTTATTTACGGGACCGCCTGCTACCACCAACAGCCTCCCACCGACCAGTACGCTCCCATAGGGAGGGGCTCCTCCGGGTGCCGTCGGCCAAACAATGTCGACTGGCGGCCCCCAGGGGGAGAGCCTTCTCTGTGGGGGCACCTACTATCTGGAACGAGCTCCCCCCCGGAGATACGGAGGATTCCGGATCTGCGTACCTTCTGTCGCGCGCTTAAGACCTTCCTATTTCATCAAGCTGGCCTGACCTAAGTTTTTCCCCTTTTTAAATGGAAATTTTAAATCCCATTGAATAGTGGGAATGTTTCTTTTTTTATAAACACTCCAATTGATTGAGACTTGATGGCACAGCATAACTTGGTTGGTTGTTGGTTGGTTGGTTGGTTGTGTTCTATCAAGCAGATCATTCTGGTGATCACACAGATGGATCTTCTCCAGGATGATCTGGACCTAGTCCTTCAAGTCTTCCAAAGGTGCATCTATCAACTTTTGTAATGGAGTCCATCTTGTTGCTGACCTAAGTTTTTCCCCTTTTTAAATGGAAATTTTAAATCTGGTTTTAAATTATTGGGGTTTTAAATTTGTTCAGCCAAATTATTTAATTCGTTTTAATCTATTTTAAATTTTGTATTTATATGTTTTATTCCATGGCTGTTCACCGCCCTGAGTCCTTCGGGAGTAGGGCGGTATACAAATTCAATAAAATACATAAAATAAATAAATAAAATGCACTCATTGCTACTATAACCAAGTCTATCCATCTTGCTGGTGCTCATCCTCTTCTTCTCTTTCCTAATACTGGGAATAAGAGAAAGGAGAGGTATGGAAAGGAGAGAAGCAGGGGTGAAATGCTACTGGTTCGGGCTGGTTTGCCTAAACTGGTAGTAAAAAATGGTACAGGTTCACCAAACTGGTAATAAAAAAATGTAAGAACAAAGTTCCGACGATCAGCTGAGCAACACCTGATCGTTGGAACTTTTTTAAAAAAACTTTTTAAGCATTTTTTACTACCAGTTCTCTGGAACTGGTAGTTAAAAACCCTTTAAAAAGTAAAAACAAAAGTTCCGACGATCACGCGTTGCTCAGCTGATCATCGGAACTTTTTTTTTTTTACTTTTTAAGCATTTTTTTTTACTACTGGTTCAGACGAATAGGTAGCAAAAAAAATGCTTTAAAAAAGTTTAAAAAAAGGCTTGGACGATCATGCGGCACAGCTGTGATTGTCTGAGCCTTTTTTTTTTTACTTTTTAAAAGCATTTTTTTACTACCTATTTGCCCAAACCGGTAGTAAAAAATGCTTTAAAAAAGTAAAAACAAGAGGTTCTGACGATCGCATGGCACAGCTGATTCCTCCCCCCTTGCTGTTCTACTTACCTTCCCAAACCTCCTTTTGGCGGGTATTGCACATGCGCAAACAGTGTGCGTTTGGTTTGAACTGCACACGCAATCCAGTTCAGATTTCACCACTGGAGAGAAGTATTTGGTGAAATGGTTTCTGGGTAATGCAGTGTGTATCAACACATCTGTCTGTGGGTCTAATGTTATGTGGATGACATTTCAGTGCAGCTGTGAAAACTTTTGTCACTGTTAGGAAATTCTGGTCAATTCCTAGTGAAGGTGGATGCCACAGTAGCTGTCTAAATCTCTGCTATGAGAAGCATTTTTCAATCTTGGTTTATCATCTGATGTAAAAATTGGGTGATCAATTGTTGCAACAAATATTTGTGTTTTATCAGGGAGCAATTGCTGAATGATTAAAAAAAATGTCCATCTCATAAATCAGACCAATCTAGTAAACTGTTAGCTTTTTGTTAGCCTAAATATCTTTCAGCGCCTTGATCTGACTAAGTTCATTGCCTGTAATCCCCATATGTGGAACTTGATTAATAATATCCAGAGGAATAGACTGTCTCTGCATATCTCAGTAGAGTTTCCAAATTTAATGCTGGAACTGGGTCTCTATCTTCAAGCCTTCTGTAATCTGAAAAGATAAATTTATGTGCATAACCTTGGATCTTCAGCCTACATCACAGTCATCTTCAAATTGCTTGATAATTTTTAGTTTTTAGTGTTTGCTGTTGCATTCTGTTGAACCTGCTCAGCTTCTGAGGGGTCTTCAAGGGAATCCCAGTGTAGAGTGCATTGCAATAGGTGAAGGGGATCAGGGCATGTGTGATTGAATGATGGGCTCCTGATTCAGGAAATTGTACTGCTGGTGCACCAAATAAAGTTATGCACAGGTACTTTTGGCCACAGATGCCCTCTGCTCATTGATCAGGAGTTGTGAGTCCAGGAAGACTCTCCCAGGTTATACACATTTAATGAGAAACAGGAACCCAATCCAAGGTTAAAGATGGAATATTCCCAGATCCAGAATGCCATAATATTTACCCCCACTCAGCCTTGGTAGAATTAAGGCTCTCACGCCTCCAAACACTGAGACAGAATCTTGACAGCCTCATTGGTTGATCTGAATTGACAGATATATTGGATATCATTGAAGTATTGATGATCCCAAACCTTATACTTGTGGATGATCTCTCCTACTTTAATAACTGGACAGCAGGTGATCAGAAGGATTTTTGAGAACAAGTTGCTGTCACTCTAGATCAGCCAAGAACCTGATCAATTGTAAGATCTATTGCACTGGGAGACAGAAGCAGGTTTTCCTATCCCTCTGTAACTAGGTAGGGCTGGGTGGATGGCTTTTTATGTCTCTGTAAACCAGCCTCATGATTTGCACCAATGAGTTGCATGAAAGGAGAAGTGAAGAACTTTGTTATTTTCATGTGCCTTACTGAAACATCAAAAACTCTTAGACCAAGGTGCATGATTTGAACAGAGCTCCATAGGGAAGGGTTGCTCCATCCTTTCAAAAAATTGCTATCCTTAAAAAATGGCTGAGGCACGCAGCATTGTCCACATATGAATCACATACATCTGAGTGGCTGTGAATTTGATTCAGCAATGAACCTTTTTCTGCTGTTCAATAACCTGGAAGATCCTCCTGAAAACACCTCTGAGACTTCAGGACAGAATGAGATGCAGAATAGCAGAGTTTGAAGGGACCTTGGAGGCCTTATAGTCTTCTAGACCGTGTTCGAGCAGGAGACCTTATACCATTTCTGACAAGTGGCTGTGCAGCCTCCAGTGATGGACCACCCACAACTTCTGAAGGCAAGCTGTTCCACTCGTTGACTGTTTTCACTGTTAAAAAAATTCTCCTTATTTCTAGGTTGAATCTCTCCTTGATCATTTTCCATCAGTCGCTTCTTATCCTGCCCTCCGGGTGCTTTGGAGAATAGGTGGACCCCCTTTTCTTGGTGGCAGCCCTTCAAATATTGAAACACTGCTATCATGTCCCCCCCCCCCCCCCGTCCTTCTTTTCTCTAGACTAGCCATACCCAATTTCTGCAACTGTTCTTCATATGTTTTTATCTTCAGGCCTTTAAACATCTTAGTTGCTGTTCTTTGCACTCTTTCCAAAGTCTCAATATCTTTTTTTGTAATGTGGTGACCAAAACTGGATGAAGTACCCCAGCTGTAGTCTTACTAAGGATTTATAAAGTGGTACTAATACTGCATGTGATTTTGATTCTGTGCCTCTGATTATACAACCAAGGACTTGTATTAGCTTTTTTGGCTGCCACCGCACATTGCTGGCTCATGTTTCACTGATTGTTCACTAGGACTCCAAGGTCATTCTCACAGTTACTATTTTTGAGTAATTTGTACTTGTACCTTTGTTTTTTCTTGCCTATGTGTAAAACCTCAATGGAGAAAACCTTTTTCTCCATTGTAAAACACAACCAGTGACTTAGTGACTGTTTCAAGTTATGACCTACTAGAAAACTGGATGCAGTATTCCAGGTGTGGCCTTACTAAGTATTTATAAAGTAGTACTCATACTTCATGTGACTTTTTCATTAGACTAGACATACCCAATTCCTGCAACCATTCTTTGTATGTTTTAGCTCCAAGTCCCTAATCATCTTTGTTGCTCTTCTCTGCACTATTTCTAGACAGAATAGGAAGAATGTTGTATCCTCACAGGCAAAGCAAAACCAAACGATTATGCATGTACTCTCAAAAAACATCTGTTAGCAGAAAAACAGCAGCCGTGTCCATTTGTCGAAGCAGAAACATTGAATCCATTCTGGTCCTTTGCCAGCTGGATCTTGAGAAGCGATCCTTTCAGTTGATGAGAGACTATAATTAGACTAAAAAAAATAGGCCAGAATTTATTGTATCCTTTCCATCCCATTTCTTGCTTGGTAGTAAATAGAAAAATTGATTTCCTTGTTTGGAAACTATACCTAATTAGAATCCCATTTTTCCCTCTCTCTTCCACATGTTCATGATGTCCTGACTAATCTGCAAGTTGTCAGGAGAAAAGTGGAAAATAAAAGGTCTGAAATTTGGACCGTTTTGAAGTCTTAGTAATCTGGTAGCATTTTGTACAAGATGCACAAAAGGAGTTGATGACAGAAGAAGAGGTCCTCCTTAAGGAAGATAGAAACGATGTTCCTCAAACAGGTTAGGGATGATTTGGATCATGTCATATAAACTAAGATACTCTTCAGAGCTAAATATAAATTGGTTCCATATCTAGACATGCTTGCTCAAAACTGGGAAATGCATAGCAAGTAAGAAATCTGGCAAAGCAGCAAAATGGCTTTTAAGGGTCATATTTCATTCTTAGAACATATAACATAAAATAATAGAGTTAGAAGGGACCTTGGAGGTCTTCTAATCCAACCCTCTGCTCAAGCAGGAGATTCTATCTGATTCCAAACAAATGGCTGTCCACCAGTCTCTTCTTGAAAGCCTTCAGTGAAGGAGCAACCACAACTTCTGAAGGCAAGCTATTCCATTGGTTGATTGCTCTCACCATTAGGAAATGTCTTCTTAGTTCTAGCTTGCTTCTCTCCTTGGTTAGTTTCTGTTAATTTTGGAGGGAAATTAAAGCGGGAAAAATCTCAATGCTCATTGGCTAAGACACTTGGATAGTAGCTATATAAGGAGAACAGTTGAACTGCAAAGTTGCTGGATTTTCACTGTATATTAAAGAGTTGTTGTTCACTTTGACCTGGCTCCTGGGTCCTCACTTGCCTGACCTAACATTGGCGACGAAGGTGGGATTGAGGTAGACAGGTTGCGCAAATAAGAGCTGACAACTGAATCCAGCCAGGTGGGAAAATCTGCATGAGCCGAGCACAGCAGAGAAATGTCTGCCTTCGCACTGCCAACGCTGTTCGATCCCACGAAAGAGAAGTGGGGATCGTACATGATGCGGTTTGAATGCTTCCTTGAAGCAAATGACCTTCAAGGGCTGTCCGACAATTGGAAGCGAGCCCTCTTTTTGAGCCAACGCGGCCCCGACGTGTTTGACACAGCCGAATCGCTGTCAGAGCCAACACCGGTGCAGTCAATGCCATGGCAGGTCCTGCAGACCACGTTGAGGATGCACTATGCCCCCGTGCCTTCCAAATTCGTTCAGTGCTATGAGTTCCAGAGGGACAGCAAGTCGATAAATACATACGTGGCAGTGCTACGCAAGGCCGCCATTCATTGCAAGTACCGAGATCTAGATGATGTCCTTCTAGAGCAATTAATTTGCGGAGCCCGGGACATTCGCCTCCAGAGGCGACTACTGGCCAAGACAAACCTCACCCTTCACATTGCCCTAGATGAAGCCAGGGCTCATGAATCATCTACTAAGGCAGCAGAATCCTTTCAGCAACCGGCGCCACCTCAGGCAGCACAAAAGGCTACCCCTATCCACAGGGAATCAGCCCTGACCGATAGCGATGAAAGTAAAATGCGGGCTATCCACAGCACGCCAACCCTAACAAACCGGGCGGAACTACAGGCATTCCTGGGACTTTTAAACTTTTATGCAATATTTCTAAAAGACAAGGCCACAGTGGCCAAACCACTCCATAGACTCCATAGTCTACTTGGGTTTGGGGACGGAGGGAAGCCACGGCGTTTGCGGCTGTCAAAAAACTCCTCTCGGCTGACAGCCTCCTGATCCAATATAATGAAATGGCCCTTGGCCTCATTTGTGATGCCTCCCCTTTCGGAGTGGGGGCAGTTCTGAGCCACAGGCTGCCGACATGTCTAGAAGCCCCCATCGCATACTTCTCTCACACCCTGTCCAGAGCTGAACGGAACTACAGCCAGCTGGACAGGGAAGCCCTGGCAGCTGTTGCCAGGGTCAAGAAATTTCATGAATACCTGTTTGGGTGAACTTTTGAACTGGTCACAGACCACCGACCCCTGCTCGGACATTTGGCCGGGGATAGACCCACTCCTGCGGCTGTGTCCCCCCGTTTCACTAGGTGGGCCATTTTTTTGACTGCCTACTCGTACTCATACCGTATCATCCATTGGCCTGGCCAGCACCTAGGACATGCCGATGCCCTCAGCAGGTGCCTGACCTGCTGCAGGACCCGAACCTGGACATCCCTGTCCTGCTTATTGACGCTTTGGACTCTAGCCCTGTCACTTCTGCTGAAGTCGCAAGGGCCTCTGCTAAAGATTCTGTATTACGAACCGTTATGAGCTGGGTGCATAGGGGGTGGCCTATCAGTCTGGTCAGCGGGGAATTCAAACCGTTTGCATGTAAACAACATAAGCTGCCTATGCAAGGGGGTTGTTTGCTATGGGGTGACCAGGTGGTGATTCCACACAGCCTAAGGAAGGAGATTTTAACAACATTGCATAGCAGACACCCAAGTATTGTGAGAATGAAGGGGCTGGCTCGGAGCTATGTATGGTGGCCTAATGTGGACAATTGTATTGCTGATTGGGTGGTCAAGTGTACTCCTTGTCAAGAGTCTCGCCCCGCTCCCCTGGTTGCCCAGTCCAAAAAGTGGGAGAGACCCCGGGGACCATGGTCCCGCATTCATATTGATTTTGCTGGCCCATTCCATGGTCAAACCTTTCTGATCGTGGTGGACACTTATTCTAAATGGCTGGAGATCATTCTAATGCACTCCACCACTGCGGAGGCTGTAATTAAAGCGCTCTGGAAACTATTCGCCACACATGGGCTACCTGACACCCTGGTGTCAGATAATGGACCTCAACTTATGGCTACTCAATTCGAGGGGTACCTAGCGGAGATAGGAGTCCATCACGCACTCACAGCACCTTTCCATCCGGCCAGTAATGGTCAAGCTGAAAGATTTGTTAGATTGGCCAAAGAGGCCTTGGCCAGACTTGGACCGGGAGACTGGCAAGCTAGATTGATACTTTTTTAGCAGCCCAGCATGTTATCCCATGCATGGCAACGGGACAAAGTCTGGCAGAGCTCTTAATGGGCCGGAGACGCCATTGCACCCTAGATAGGCTACACCCCAATTACTCGCCTGAGGAAGCCGAAAGTAAGACTAGAAGTTTCTCTATGGAGTCTGCTGTCTTTGCGAGAAATTACGCGGAAGATCTCCTCTGGGTGGCTGGGCGGATCACTGATATTACTGGGCCCAGGTCATATGTTGTAGAAGTCAGTAATGGAAGGGTATGGCAAAGACACATTGACCAGTTAAGGAAATGTCTGACCCAAACAATGCCTGACAAGCCAGAAAGCAAAATAGACAAACCAGTCCCTGACTCACCAATCATTCCTCCAACAGCTAACTCAAACACGAAGTGGCCGGAAGACTTACCTGATGACTTGGCTGTCCACCGCCGCCTCCTCAAGAAGCCAGGCCCATCCGAAATGTGCAACATCCATAAAAAATTCCAGGAGGTCCCATTCGCTGGGCTGGGAGACACAAAGGGTCCCTCCGACCAGCCCAAATCCCCACCTCAGACTGAATTGCACAGGTCAACTAGAATCAGGGAATGCCCTAGTCACCTGCATGATTCTGTATGTAAATAGTTCGGTAAAATGCCTTCTGGGAGGGGAGTAGTGTTACGTATCTAATTTTGGAGGGAAATTAGAGCAGGAAAAATCTCAATGCTCATTGGTTAAGACACTTGGATAGTAGCTATATAAGGAGAGCTGTTGAACTGGAAAGTTGCTGGATTCTCACTATCTATTAAAGAGTAGTTGTTCACTTTGACCGGGCTACTGGCTCCTCACTCGCCCGATCTAACAGTTTATCTTATATAGAAACACAATAGGAACATTAAAAAAACTGATATTTAATTTATGAAGGTCTTCCTCTGGTGCGTTTTTGATTCCAAAATAGCCACAATAATGATTTATAATTTTAATATTCTATTCGACCTCAAATTTCCCTAATCTTAGCTGGAACTCTAAATATTTCTTTCTCTCTCTCTCAAATTACTCTTCAATATTTTTTTCGCATGAAAATTCTGTTTTCCTCTCTGACTTTATGCAACAGTGAATTAGCAGAAATGGTGCCCAGCTGTGTTGATTGTTTTGAGCTCAAAATAAACTTCCTTTGAACAGACGGGGTGGAACGTGTACTAGTGTGATGGAAAAATAAAAGATATATCACATCTCAATATCTACTCTGGTTAACAGGGGAAATTGGTTCTAATACAAGAGTTGCCAGTCCTATCTGAAAGTCTGCCTGTTTGTCTCTCTGTATGAGTGTCTGTCTACTTACCTACTCACCTACTTACCAATTTACCTATCATCTGTCTGTATTCCTCTCCCCCCATTTGCTGTTTCTACTGTGTTGCTTTCTCTTCCGTAGACTCATATTTATTCCTTTTATATGGGGAATAGATAAGAAAATTTTCTTCTACAGAAAACAAGGATGTGAGATAGAATGGTCCAATTTAACAGACTCCTCAACAAATAGATTTTGGAATCAAAGGATGTATTATTATTTTTATTTTTTTGGGGTAAAAGTATAGATTAGTTCTTTGACTGGTCCACACAATTTTGCCACCAGTTACTCAAAGTTCTCTCTTCATATTGTGGATTAATATGTCCCCCCCTTCGGTTACCTTAAAAAAAATGATTACTGGAGAAAGGACAAAAGTCATCTGTTGGGATTGCCATGGCATGTTGACCTTGTAATATTCAAGCTTGAATCAGTTGCTTCGTCGTGCATGAAGTGTTCTGACACTTTCAGAAATGTTATTAGCTTGGAAGAGTCTTTTTTTTTTTTTTGCTCAAGGAATTTTTTTTTTTGAAGTTGAAAGTGTTGCTTGGGTCTCAGAAGACTTTGGGAATGTTGAGATGGTATCTGAATGCTTTCAACTGTTTCAGCACAACCCTAGACTTCTGTTTTGTCTTTCCCCCCATTTTATTGCTCCAGAGAATTGTAGTTGAAGATTATGCCTTCTGCTTACATGCAGGCTGCTTGGTCAGATGCAGGCTTGGACAAGCCATGCTGATAATTTACTTGCAGAGTTTCTCTTTTCCAATAGACTTGTGGAGTCAGCAAATAAGGGGGCTCAGGAAGGCCATGTTAACTTGCTAGCTCAGCTGTCTCCCTGGCCTTTGGAAAGTGAGAATGGCCTTTGTTAAAAAAAAAGATAGCAGAAGAATTGACTTGGTACCATCTGTTATCTCATCCTGGAGACTTTCTTCTCTTCCTGTGCCTTCAACTACCAGATAGAGTCCTTATTCTCCTTTGTTTTTTTTAACTAATTCAATGTTTCTTTTTTTAATGTCACCATTTCCTTTCAGGACTCCCATTCGATGCAAGAAACCTAGCCTCTCTTTCTTCCTTCCCACATATTTTCAATTAGCAAGCTTCACTCTCCTTTGGATAGAATATTTTTTATTGGCCAAGTGTGATTGGGCACACAAGGAATTTGTCTCCAGTGCAGAAGCTCCCAGTGTACATGCAAGCAACAAAATGATATACCGTAAGATACTAATAGGAGAAGGTAATAGGAAAGATGAGAAGGATAATAGTAATACAGCCCTACTACTCACTTCACTTGCTCCTCTTCTCTTGCTTCACTTCTCTGGCTTCACTTCTCTTGCTTGTTTCCATACAACTGAGTAGCCTTTCTGAGATTGGTTGCCCAGAATATTCCACACCCTAGCTTTGTACAATCTTTATAACCTGGTGAGTTTTATTTCCATTCTTTTCCTTCTAATCCCCAGAATGGATATTGGTTATTTGTCACCACTGTTGGAAATGAAAAGGTTTGAGCCAAGTTATCCAGCATACAATGATTGCATTATCTCTTTATTAGACAACTCACATCCAGTGTGGATCTTGTTGGTGCAAATTTGCTAAGGCATGTTCTTTTTGCCCCCCCCCCCCCCAACAACATGCATCATAGACCTAAAACATTTACAGGGAAATCACATGGAGAAGCTTTTACACATGAATTTGCTGAACCTTCTGTATCTGGTGTTTGCTGACTGTTTTGTATCGGTTGCACAAAATAATATCTATGTTTTTCTTTTTTCCTTTTTTTTTAGTTAGCTGGTGTTGTCTTTCTTGGAGCTGGTCTTTGGGCATGGAGTGAAAAGGTAAGGAAATGAATTCCTTTTAACCATCATAGGATCTAGACTCTTCCCGGTGCAGAAATATGACACGTCTATCTCTAGAGAGCTAGATTAGAAAGACTAGTAAATAAAGGAATACATGACAAAATGTGTCTCCATGCTGATTTTATTCATTGGTGTGAAATCAGTTCTTCATTCAGGAATGAAAAGTTTAGTCTTAATCCTATCAATGTCTCAAAATGAAACCTAGCTAAGTTAAGAGTTTTAACTTCATGTTTTCCTAGGAGTAGGTTTCATTAAACATGACTAGGCCTACCTCCAGTAAGCTGGAGTAGCTTGTGTTTTCAAGCCAATGTTCTTTGTATATATAACTTCTTACTTCGTAAGAAGAACTTCTTCTTAAAGAAATTAAATTCAGAAGTATGTTTTTGTGCCAATTTGTGTCCTTCATTGAACCACTCCATTCACAAAGGATACCAGTTGTGATGTAATCTGAGGCCAATAGAATGTAAATGAAAATGCCTTGGCTGAAGTACAGTACTTCGTAGGCGCTGAAGATAGTTTTTGAAAAATGTTTTCAAAACCATCTGTTTGAAAAAAATAGGTAGGTATTTTAGCATCTCTAGAATGCCAAAGAGCCATTACTTTATACTGAAGTCCAAGGAAACCATATCCATAATCACTTCATCAAAAAGGCAATAAAAGTTTGGCATAATCAATGGAACAGTTTGACTTCTGAAGTTGTTGCAGAATTCCATGTTTGTTCAGGTTCGACTCTGCAATTCACATTTCCTTTTTGATTTGCCAACACTTTCCCCTGTTTGTATAGCTGGTGCCATTATTTAAGCAAACAAACAGCAACAACAATGGCAACCAAAAACAACCAGTTACCAAGAGTATGTCCTTTATGACTAACATTCCTACAAAGCAGTTAAAACAATTTCTAGGGTCTTTGCCTCTCATCTGGACGCTGCAATATACTTTCTTCCAAAGTTTGTTTATGTTAGCAAGCGAATAAATAATTTCTGAATGTTCTCTGGTGGATGTGCAGGCCAATTTAGAGTGAACAGTTTGGTTCATCAGAGAACTAGAAACCAAGTTCTCTAAAGATACTGTACTTAAGAATTGGGAATATTTAACTTTGAGAAGACTAAGGAAGAACATGGTCATGGTCTTCAAACACTTAAAAGGACATATACAGAAGAAGGTGACACCACTTGGATGTTACCAAAAACTTCTCAGGTGGTAGTCTCTATTCATTGGGTGTGTTCAAGCTGAAAGTAGACTAGCTTGCCTATCTTAGTCTGTCTAGGTTTTTTCCTGCACCGTAGTTTTTGCACTGAGTAGTGTACTCAAACAGCTATTCTTTTACACACAGACACACACACAGATGTATAAACACACAAAGTTAAAAGATTAATATGAAAATATGGGAAAGGAAAAGAAAAGAAGGGAAGGAAGGAAGGAAGGAAGGAGTTGGAAACAATAGAAAATGAAGAGAAAGAAAAGAAACTTAAAAAGTGACTTCTCATCTTCTTAATGGCAGTTATAAATATACTTGAAACTGTTTCGCCACTTCTAAATAACATGGTTCCCTTCTCCTCATATTCAACCCTTATTAATCAATAAATTCAGAAATTGATTCGTATCCCTGTTCAGCAGAAACTCCATAAAAGTCCTTTCCTTTCCAGTCCTTTATAAAAGGACTGTTCCCTCCCGGATCAAGGAAGTCAATTCAGCCATTTCAGCAATTCTGCCATCTTCACAATTCTTTCCTTTGTTGTTTCTGCAGTCTTAGCTTAAGCAGCTCTTTCTAACCAAGTGTTTTATGATTGCTTTTATGCTGAATGCCCAGGTGTCTAAAAACAAGAAGCAACTCTAGAGAATTGATGGCTTCTTTGTTGAGAAGTGCTAGTTAATGAACAGCCATCAAATGAATAGCTATTTGGCTTTGTTGTCACAGAAGCAGGAAACCACTGCAGAACACCAGCAAACCCTGCCCCAAACAGCAATAAAATCACTCTGTGCCATCTTCAGCTCATTTGTTCCATCTAGTGGAGGCTTCTTATGTTTCCTTGTTTGTTTGTTTATTTATTTATTTATTTAAATTTATATACCACCCTTCTCCCGAAGGACTCAGGGTGGTGAACAGCCAAAGCTAAACACATAGAGTACAAAAATTTAAGAACAGTTTAAAAAACATATTAAACAATTTTGGCCCAACAATTAAAATACCCCTTTTAAAATTAAAATTAAAATTAAGCAATTGGAGAAGTTAGGCCAGCCCGGCTTGTTGAAATAAAAAAGTCTTGAGGGCCCGGCGGAAAGTACGTAAATCCGGAATCCTCCGTATCTCTGGGGGGAGCTCGTTCCAGAGGGCAGGTGCTCCCACAGAGAAAGCTCTCCCCCTGGGGGCCGCCAGTCGACATTGTTTGACCAACGGCACCCCGAGGAGCCCCTCTCTGTGACAGCGTACTGGCTGGTGGGAGGCTCTCGGTGGCAGAAGGCGGTCTCGTAGGTATCCAGGTCCTAAGCCATGGAGCGCTCTAAAGGTGGTCACCAACATCTTGAATCACACCTGGAGGACCACCGGAAGCCAGTGCAGCTCGCTCAGGAGAGGTGTTACATGGGAGCGCCATGATGCTCCCACAATCATCCGCACGGCCGCATTCTGGACCAGTTGGAGCCTCCGGGTGCTCTTCAAGGGGAGCCCCATGTAGAGAGCATTACAGTAGTCCAGGCGGGACTACTTGTTCTCAGATGGGCTGGCTTTCTGAGGCTCCTTGGCCAGCGATAAACTTGGTTTGTCATCAAGGACACACTGATCAAAAACATGAAGCCTGTTCGGGTTCTCTGGATTTATTAGTTGAACACTGCCCCGGTTTCCAATAAATTTGTTTCTTGGAAAACATCATTGTGCAGAACTCAAGATAATTATGTGAGAGATGGCCCTCTTTTGTGTCTTTTTAGAAAGTGACTGAAAGTATTTTTAAAAACATCTCAGTAGAAATAGAATTGCACTGTGCTTTCTGGGTGCACGGCAAATAATTATTATCTGTTAAAAGGCCTCCCTTCAAAATCCAAAGTAAATATTAAGTTGCATTTTGTTGGACCAATGGTTTAAAATATTGAAGCAAATGAGATCTGCCCCCTTGCCGAAGGAAAATGTTAAAACACATTCCTTTTGGGAACAGCATTGGCAAGCAACATTTGCTTTTCTCTTTTCATTTATTCTGAAAATCCATTTGCCCATTTAAAAATATAGAGTCTTGGTAGTACAGTGGTCTAAAGCACCCTGTTATTAAGACCAGCTGCCTGCAATTACTGCAGGTTCAAATCTCGCCAGGCTCAAGGTTGACTCAGCCTTCCATCCTTTCCAAGGTAGGTAAATTGAGGACCCAGTTTGTGGGGGCAATAAGATGACTTTGTATAAATATACAAAAGGATGAAGGCTATTGCTTAGCGCATTGTAAGCCGCCCTGAGTCTCCGGAGAAGGGCAACATATAAATTAAATTAAAAAAAAATACCTTGTATTATCCCTTCATTTGAGTATTCTTATTCAGAGTTTCAGTAAAGACCCCAAACTACTTCAATATCAATGTTTTCTCGGGAGCATCTGAGAAAAGCGTTGTGCTGCCGTGATGTTGGCCACGCCTCTCCCGATGGCTATACAAATTTGATTAATAAATACAAATGAACTGTTTAGTGTAATAAGAATTCTGTCATACCACTAATACAATCCTGCAAATAGAAAAGTTTCCTTGGATTTGCAACACTAGTTTGCTAAGAAATGTTTGCAAAATGGAAAATGATGGAAGAGGAGCAGGAGGAGGAGGAAAAAGGAAGGAAGGAAGGAAAGAAAATTTCATTTGGTCTTTTCTTAGGCTGACTTAAGGTCAGAATGATATATACAAATATCCTTTTGTGGATTTTATTTTTTAGCCCAGTAGTTCAGTATTTGGGATTCAAACTGGTCTCTCCAGAAAGTTAACCTTCCTAATCTGATTCCATTTTTTCATTCCCAACTAACCAAATTCTCAGCAAGCTATTTCCTAGCTAGTGTGAATTTGACATTGCAGTATAATGTATATGCAGACTGTTTGATTATAGAAAGCTGATACATGTTACAAAGAAATTAATGATTTTTTTTTGAAAGAGGCAATTCATGAGATTGATGGTGGATTGATTGATTGATTGATTCATACGTTTGTTCATTCATTCATCTAACTATACGATTTTTGGCCACCCGTCCTGCCATCTCCCCTCTACCCCCCATAGAACCAATTTGTATCCTCTTCTATATCCCCATAAACCTATTTAAAGAGAGTAAATGAAATGAGACTCACGGAAAATAGGACTTTGCACTTGTGTAAAGGATAAACATTTTCTGGAGGGACTTCCGGTCATGACGCCAGCATGAATGGAGCGAAGGAACGGGGCTCCATTCCTGAAGCCCGACTTTCCCAGCCAGGAAGCCTAAAAAGGCACTATCAATCCGGAAAGATTGATAGAAAAAAAGAGGGGAAACTTTGAGGACCTTGGGGGGGGGAGGCATTTCCCCCGAAGGTTCAGGAGAAACCCCTTGATTCCGGCAGGGAAGAAACCAGCCATTTTGGCTGGCCCAAAGCACTGACAGTCGCGGAGTAGGAAGCGAAGATTGAGAAAGCAACATAATGGCATCGGTAGGAGAGAAAACCCCAAAAAGGAGATACAATTATACTGTTGAATGGTGAAACTGAAATATTGAGACTCTAAGACTTGAGGCAGGAACACTGCCAAATAGACATGGCGACTAGGAGGATGGAGAGGAGCAAAGGAAACAAACTGACAAGCAGTGACAGCACAAAAAGGAGAAGTAGCAGATGAAAAGAGGAAAGAAACTCCGATTAGATACATCTTGAGACAGAGTGGATTGGTGACTAGAAACTGCATTTATCCATTTCTTTATTATTAACAAGACTGTAAAATTTACTGAAGATCTTAAGGATTGAAAGGGTTGATATAGTTAACTGTGTAAATTGAGTGGTGACTCAGGACGCGGTGAATTTATTGGCTGTCTAGAAGGAATAGAAGCAGAAAACAAAAAGATTGGTGATTAAAGCTGTCACAATTGGATAATCTGTAGAAAGATAAAAACTTTATAATTGGAGAGAACTGAAGAGCTGCTATAACTTTATAAATTAGAATTATAAAAGAACATTGGTACTGAACAAAGAAGGAAAAAGAAAACGCCATCTGAGGCTAAAGGACTGACAGGATAAAAGAAGCAGGATATATAAAGAATGACGCAAGACTGAGTGGAGATTGTACAGATTTACTAAAATGATATAAGAGACATAAGCATGTGGAAGAATACTGGACTGGAGGATAATTGAATAAATAAGGAAAATAAAAGATAAATATAAATAAACAAAAATACAAATAATATAAGAAATCTAAGAAATAGACTCATTTGTGAGAGATGAAATAACTGCCCAATTGAAAGTAGTTAAGATAAGATTGTGGAATATTTATAATAAGTCTATAAAGTTTTGTATATTTAAGCAATTAATGAGATATATTTGAAGGTTCACATCTGAAAATTAATTTTGGGTATTTTAGATTAGCTTTAAGTAATTAAAAAATAAGGTATATAAATTGTGTGTGTGTGTATTCAAACTAAGGAGCTTATATTCATAATAAAATACATATATCTATATAATAGTATATTTATATAACTATACGTATATCTATATTATGTTATTTTATATGTTAAATCTTAAGTAATAAGTGTATAAATTCTTCATATAATTATATATAGATAAAGCTATACATAGACTTAAATAAATATATAGAGTATAGAGAATAAGGATTTTAGAAGTATAGTAAAATATACATACTTCTATATCTACACACTTATAGCTATACCAGTAGCATTTTTATAGCTAATATCTCTAGAGCTAATACATTATATATATATAATGTATTATGCGCATATTCTTTCTAGCCAGGTTTTACCTACGTAAGCTAGGTTGTTCTGCAGCTCTGACTGTGTGAAATCTCATTCACCAGCTCAGAGATTTCACACAGTCAGAGCTGCAGAACAACCTAGCTTACGTAGGTAAAACCTGGCTAGAAAGAATATGCACATAAAAGCCTACGAAAAACAGAAAAAGACACATTGTACCTTTACAGGGGGAATATCTGAGAAGTGGGTGTGGCTCACCGACGAAGCCTTATAAGGCAGAAATAGCTATCTGAGTCTCCCAGAGAGCAACGCAGAGTTGCAGTTTGTCAACAGAAAAAAAAGCTCTGAAGCTGGTGAATGAGATTTCACACAGTCAGAGCTGCAGAACAACCTAGCTTACGTAGGTAAAACCTGGCTAGAAAGAATATGCACATAAAAGCCTACGAAAAACAGAAAAAGACATAATGTATTATATATATATAATGTATATGTATATATATAATATATATATACTGGGAGCCAGTACAGCTCGCACAGGAGAGGTGTTACATGAGCGCAACAGGTTGCGCCCATAACCACAGTGCGGCCGCATTCTGGAGCACTTGGAGCCTCCGAGTGCTCTTCAAAGGGAGCCCCATGTAGAGAGCATTACGGATATTCTGGAAAAATCTACTTTGGACAGAAAGAAGATATTTAAAAAATGGATGACAAAATAGGAAATATCCAGCAAAATATCTTCAAAAACGATCAAAGAATTAAAATAGTGGAGAGAAAAATGGAGCAAACAGACAGAAAAATGGAAACAATGGAACAAAACAAGAGCCTTGGTAGTACAGTGGTCTAAAGCACCCTGTTATTAAGACCAGCTGCCTGCAATTACTGCAGGTTCGAATCTTGCCAGGCTCAAGGTTGACTCAGCCTTCCATCCTTTCTAAGGTAGGTAAATTGAGGATCCAATTGTGGGGGCAATAAGCTGACTTTGTATAAATATACAAAAGTAAGAAGGCTATTGCTTAGCGCATTGTAAGCCGCCTTGAGTCTCCGGAGAAGGGCGGCATATAAATCAAATTTATATATATATAAATAGTAGGGTGTGTCCTACTGATGAAAGCAAATGAGCTAGAAATGGATCTATTTAGGTCTCCCACCTAGCAGTAAGAGCTTGCTAGCTGTTAGAAAAGAAAAAAGCCCAGAACCGAGTGGATGTGATTCTACTGAGCTGGAGCTACAAAAAAACCTTGGTTACGTAGGGAAAACCTGGCTAGAAGAAAAACATATGTGTGTGTGTGTGTGTGTGTGTGTGTGTGTGTGTGTCTTTGGTTATTCGGGTTTTCTCCCGTGTAAAATTGGAGGTTTCTTGGCAACGTTTCGACGAAGTCTCATTCGTCATCTTCAGGCTGGTGTCTTCGGCTTCGTGCTTCTAGGAGCAATGTGTGTGATCGCAGCTGTTTCTTCCTTTTAACTGCCAGTGGGGGTGTGAACTGATTGGGTGGGAGCTTGGCTGTGTTCTGACTGGGTGGAGGTGTGTTCTGATTGGTTGGGGTTTGGCTGTGCTCTGATTGGATGGGGGGTTGGCTGTGCTCTGATTCGATGGGTGTGTGTTCTGTTTAGGTGGGGGGCTTGGTTGTGCTCGGGTTAGTCTGAGTAGCAGGGGGATTTGAGCTGGTAAGCTGTGTTCCTGTTGTTTGGCTTCGTGTTCGTGGCCGTGCTACCTCTTCATGGTGGGTGTCAGTCTGCTTCATGTATGGATTGGAGGGGTTTAAAGGGGCTAATGATGCAGCTGTGGTCTGGCTTCTGGTCCGCGGTCGTGCCTCATCCTTGGTGTGGGTTTTAGTCTGCTTTCTGCGTAGATGTGTGGTGGTTACAATCCTGTGTGGCTCTCGTGAGTGTGGGTCTGGTGTCACTTTTTGTGTTAGGGACTCGTTTGTCAATAAGGGCGGGTTTCCAAATGGCTGGTAGGTGGGAGGTATCATCTCGTTTATTCATGCTGTGTGGACGTTTTTCTATCTCGATGGCTTCTCTGATTATTCTGTTGTTAAAGTGTTCGGTTTTGGCGATAGTTCTGATCTTTTTAAAGTCAATATCATGTCCTGTAGCTTTGAGGTGTTGGACCAGGGAAGAAGTTGGTTCCTCTTTTTTGACTGAGTTCTTGTGTTCTTCAATGCGTGCACTTATTCTTCTGTTGGTTTGTCCGATGTATGTGGTGGGGCAGGCGGTGCATGGGATTTCATATACTCCTTGATTTTCTAACTCAATTTTGTCTTTGGGGTTTCTTAGGATGGTGGATATTTTTCGGTTTGTGCAGAATGCTGTCTTGATGTTGTGTTTGTGGAGGATCTTGCTGATTCTATCTGTGGTGCCTTTTATGTATGGGAGGAGGGCTTTGCCGTTTTCTTGTTCTCTGTCTTGGATTTTAGTGGGGCTTTCTTTTTGGATTATGTTGGTAATCTTATTTCTTTGGAATCCATTGGATGTTAATACGTTAGTGAGAGTGTGTAGTTCGGTTTTTAGGTGTTGTTCGTCAGGTAAGCGTTTTGTTCTGGAGATGAGTGTCTTGGCTACGGAGTTGATCTGTGCTGGGTGGTGGTGTGAGAGTGCGTGCAGATAGCGGTTTGTGTGTGTTTTCTTCTGGTAGATGGTGTGTCCTAGGGAGCCATTGGATTTCCTGTAGACTAAGACATCCAGGAAGGGAAGTTGGTTGTTCGCTTCTGTTTCCATGGTAAACTGTATTTTGGGGTGTAGGCTGTTGAGATGTGTGAGGAAGTTGTCCAGTATTTCTTTCCCATGTGGCCAGATTATGAAGGTGTCATCTACGTATCTGAGCTAGAGTTTGGGTTTGTGATCAGATTTTTCTAGAGCTTGGGTTTCAAAGTGTTCCATGTAGAGGTTAGCAATGACAGGTGAGAGGGGTGATCCCATGGGTGCTCCTTCTATTTGTTGGTATTTTTGTCCGTTATAGATGAAGTATGTGTTGGATAGGCAGTGGTTGGTCAGATCTAGGATGTGCTTTGGGGGGGGGGTTATATTTGTTTTGGATAGCTATCAGGGCTTCTTTGATTGGCACTTGGGTGAAGAGGGATATGACATCAAAGCTCACGAGTAGGTCGCTGGGCTGTAAGTTTTGTTTTTTTATGGTCTCTATGAACTGGAATGAGTTTTTTACATGTGAGTTGATGGATTCTGCATAGGGCTGTAGTTGTTTTGTGAGAAATTTGGCTAGGTTTTGTAGAGGTGAGCCTATGGAGCTGACTATAGGTCTAAGTGGGGTTCCTTCTTTGTGTATCTTGGGGAGACCATGGAGCTTAGGGCATCTGGATGATTTCTCTCTGGGAATGATTCTTTGCTGGATCTCTTCGCTGATGGGGGAGGCTTTTATTTTGGATCTGGTGGTTTTTTCCAGGTAGGTGGTGGGGTCTGTGTTTAGGGGTTTGTATATGGAGTCTTGGAGTAGGTTGGTTAATTTGGTTTGGTAGTCAGATGTGTTCATAACCACCGTGGCATTGCCCTTGTCTGCTGGTAGGATTATTATGCTCGTGTCTTCTTTCAGGTTAAGTAGTGCTGTCTGTTCCTCTTTGGGTAAGTTGCTTTTGGGTGGCTTGCTGGTGCAGAGGATGTTGGTGATTTCGAGTCTGATTCTGTTTGCGTCGTCGGGGTTGACTTTGGTCAGGCTGGTTTCAACTCTGCATATAATGGTTTCAGTGGGGATGCTTTTGGGAGCGACTGCAAAGTTGAATCCTTTGGAAAGGACATTGGTTTCGGCTTTGGTGAGGATCCTATCTGAGATGTTATGCACTGTTTGTTTCATGTGTGGCTGTGTGTGTGTGGGGGGGAGAGGTTTGTTTCTGGCGTTCTTGTAGTCTTCGGAGTTTGTTAGTGTGTGTGTGTCTGTCTTGAGGGTGGTCTGTGTTTCGGCTCTCCAGACAGCGAGTTGTTTGGATTTGTCCCAAAGTGCGGGGTGGATCTTGTTGCTGAGTTTGAGGTGAAGTGTGAGGAGATCTTTGTTGATTCGGTCTAGGAGGAATCTTTTTGTGTGAAGTTCATTTCTGATTAGGGCCAATTCTGTTCTTTTCAGGATGTGTTTGGTGGCTGCAGAGTTGGAGTGGTATTTCAATTGGAAGCATGTGGGGATTAAATTTTGATCACGGCAGTTGCGTAGGAATGCAAGGTCACATAAAATGGAAGCTCTTTGGACTTTGATTTTTTTATAGGTCCTGGTCAGATGGTGGATATCCTCCCCGTAGAGGTACGATATTTGTTTTCTGAGGTTTTCGCCGGTGTTTGTATGTAGGTCTTCGGTTATTCGGGTTTTCTCCCGCGTAAAATTGGAGGTTTCTTGGCAACATTTCGATGAAGTCTCATTCGTCATCTTCAGGCTAGTGTCTTTGGCTTCGTGTTTCTAGGAGCAATGTGTGTGATCGCAGCTGTTTCTTCCTTTTAACTCAGACTAACCCGAACACAACCAAGCCCCCACCTAAACAGAACACACCCATCCAATCAGAGCACAGCCAACCCCCCATCCAATCAGAGCACAGCCAAACCCCCAACCAATCAGAAGACACCTCCACCCAATCAGAACACAGCCAAGCTCCCACCCAATCAGTTCACACCCCCACTGGCAGTTAAAAGGAAGAAACAGATATATATATATATATATATATATATATATATATATATATATATATATATATATATATATATATATATACATACATATATACATATATACATATATACATATATACATATATACATATATACATATATACATATATACATATATATATATATATATATATATATATATATATATATATATATATATATATATATATATATGTTTTTCTTCTAGCCAGGTTTTCCCTACGTAGCCAAGGTTTTTTTTGTAGCTCCAGCTCAGTAGAATCTCATCTACTCGGTTCTGGGCTTTTTTCCTTTCTAACACCTAGCAAGCTCTGACTGCTAGGTGGGAGACCTAAATAGATCCATTTCTAGCTCGTTAGCTGTCGTCAGTAGGCCACACCCACCTCCTCCCTGTAAAGGCATAGTATCAATTTTCTTACTTCTTCGTAGGGTCTATGTGTGTTTTTCTTCTAGCCAGGTTTTCCCTACGTAGCCAAGGTTTTTTTGTAGCTCCAGCTCAGTAGAATCTCATGTACTCGGTTCTGGGCTTTTTTCCTTTCTAACACCTAGCAAGCTCTGACTGCTAGGTGGGAGACCTAAATAGATCCATTTCTAGCTCGTTAGCTGTCGTCAGTAGGCCACACCCACCTCCTCCCTGTAAAGGCATAGTATCAATTTTCTTACTTCTTCGTAGGGTCTATGTGTGTTTTTCTTCTAGCCAGGTTTTCCCTACGTAGCCAAGGTTTTTTTGTAGCTCCAGCTCAGTAGAATCTCATCTACTCGGTTCTGGGCTTTTTTCCTTTCTAACACCTAGCAAGCTCTGACTGCTAGGTGGGAGACCTAAATAGATCCATTTCTAGCTCGTTAGCTGTCGTCAGTAGGCCACACCCACCTCCTCCCTGTAAAGGCATAGTATCAATTTTCTTACTACTTCGTAGGGTCTATGTGTGTTTTTCTTCTAGCCAGGTTTTCCCTACGTAGCCAAGGTTTTTTTGTAGCTCCAGCTCAGTAGAATCTCATCTACTCGGTTCTGGGCTTTTTTCCTTTCTAACACCTAGCAAGCTCTGACTGCTAGGTGGGAGACCTAAATAGATCCATTTCTAGCTCGTTAGCTGTCGTCAGTAGGCCACACCCACCTCCTCCCTGTAAAGGCATAGTATCAATTTTCTTACTTCTTCGTAGGGTCTATGTGTGTTTTTCTTCTAGCCAGGTTTTCCCTACGTAGCCAAGGTTTTTTTGTAGCTCCAGCTCAGTAGAATCTCATCTACTCGGTTCTGGGCTTTTTTCCTTTCTAACACCTAGCAAGCTCTGACTGCTAGGTGGGAGACCTAAATAGATCCATTTCTAGCTCGTTAGCTGTCGTCAGTAGGCCACACCCACCTCCTCCCTGTAAAGGCATAGTATCAATTTTCTTACTTCTTCGTAGGGTCTATGTGTGTTTTTCTTCTAGCCAGGTTTTCCCTACGTAGCCAAGGTTTTTTTGTAGCTCCAGCTCAGTAGAATCTCATCTACTCGGTTCTAGGCTTTTTTCCTTTCTAACACCTAGCAAGCTCTGACTGCTAGGTGGGAGACCTAAATAGATCCATTTCTAGCTCGTTAGCTGTCGTCAGTAGGCCACACCCACCTCCTCCCTGTAAAGGCATAGTATCAATTTTCTTACTTCTTCGTAGGGTCTATGTGTGTTTTTCTTCTAGCCAGGTTTTCCCTACGTAGCCAAGGTTTTTTTGTAGCTCCAGCTCAGTAGAATCTCATCTACTCGGTTCTGGGCTTTTTTCCTTTCTAACACCTAGCAAGCTCTGACTGCTAGGTGGGAGACCTAAATAGATCCATTTCTAGCTCGTTAGCTGTCGTCAGTAGGCCACACCCACCTCCTCCCTGTAAAGGCATAGTATCAATTTTCTTACTTCTTCGTAGGGTCTATGTGTGTTTTTCTTCTAGCCAGGTTTTCCCTACGTAGCCAAGGTTTTTTTGTAGCTCCAGCTCAGTAGAATCTCATCTACTCGGTTCTGGGCTTTTTTCCTTTCTAACACCTAGCAAGCTCTGACTGCTAGGTGGGAGACCTAAATAGATCCATTTCTAGCTCGTTAGCTGTCGTCAGTAGGCCACACCCACCTCCTCCCTGTAAAGGCATAGTATCAATTTTCTTACTACTTCGTAGGGTCTATGTGTGTTTTTCTTCTAGCCAGGTTTTCCCTACGTAGCCAAGGTTTTTTTGTAGCTCCAGCTCAGTAGAATCTCATCTACTCGGTTCTGGGCTTTTTTCCTTTCTAACACCTAGCAAGCTCTGACTGCTAGGTGGGAGACCTAAATAGATCCATTTCTAGCTCGTTAGCTGTCGTCAGTAGGCCACACCCACCTCCTCCCTGTAAAGGCATAGTATCAATTTTCTTACTTCTTCGTAGGGTCTATGTGTGTTTTTCTTCTAGCCAGGTTTTCCCTACGTAGCCAAGGTTTTTTTGTAGCTCCAGCTCAGTAGAATCTCATCTACTCGGTTCTGGGCTTTTTTCCTTTCTAACACCTAGCAAGCTCTGACTGCTAGGTGGGAGACCTAAATAGATCCATTTCTAGCTCGTTAGCTGTCGTCAGTAGGCCACACCCACCTCCTCCCTGTAAAGGCATAGTATCAATTTTCTTACTTCTTCGTAGGGTCTATGTGTGTTTTTCTTCTAGCCAGGTTTTCCCTACGTAGCCAAGGTTTTTTTGTAGCTCCAGCTCAGTAGAATCTCATCTACTCGGTTCTGGGCTTTTTTCCTTTCTAACACCTAGCAAGCTCTGACTGCTAGGTGGGAGACCTAAATAGATCCATTTCTAGCTCGTTAGCTGTCGTCAGTAGGCCACACCCACCTCCTCCCTGTAAAGGCATAGTATCAATTTTCTTACTTCTTCGTAGGGTCTATGTGTGTTTTTCTTCTAGCCAGGTTTTCCCTACGTAGCCAAGGTTTTTTTGTAGCTCCAGCTCAGTAGAATCTCATCTACTCGGTTCTGGGCTTTTTTCCTTTCTAACACCTAGCAAGCTCTGACTGCTAGGTGGGAGACCTAAATAGATCCATTTCTAGCTCGTTAGCTGTCGTCAGTAGGCCACACCCACCTCCTCCCTGTAAAGGCATAGTATCAATTTTCTTACTTCTTCGTAGGGTCTATGTGTGTTTTTCTTCTAGCCAGGTTTTCCCTACGTAGCCAAGGTTTTTTTGTAGCTCCAGCTCAGTAGAATCTCATCTACTCGGTTCTGGGCTTTTTTCCTTTCTAACACCTAGCAAGCTCTGACTGCTAGGTGGGAGACCTAAATAGATCCATTTCTAGCTCGTTAGCTGTCGTCAGTAGGCCACACCCACCTCCTCCCTGTAAAGGCATAGTATCAATTTTCTTACTACTTCGTAGGGTCTATGTGTGTTTTTCTTCTAGCCAGGTTTTCCCTACGTAGCCAAGGTTTTTTTGTAGCTCCAGCTCAGTAGAATCTCATCTACTCGGTTCTGGGCTTTTTTCCTTTCTAACACCTAGCAAGCTCTGACTGCTAGGTGGGAGACCTAAATAGATCCATTTCTAGCTCGTTAGCTGTCGTCAGTAGGCCACACCCACCTCCTCCCTGTAAAGGCATAGTATCAATTTTCTTACTTCTTCGTAGGGTCTATGTGTGTTTTTCTTCTAGCCAGGTTTTCCCTACGTAGCCAAGGTTTTTTTGTAGCTCCAGCTCAGTAGAATCTCATCTACTCGGTTCTGGGCTTTTTTCCTTTCTAACACCTAGCAAGCTCTGACTGCTAGGTGGGAGACCTAAATAGATCCATTTCTAGCTCGTTAGCTGTCGTCAGTAGGCCACACCCACCTCCTCCCTGTAAAGGCATAGTATCAATTTTCTTACTACTTCGTAGGGTCTATGTGTGTTTTTCTTCTAGCCAGGTTTTCCCTACGTAGCCAAGGTTTTTTTGTAGCTCCAGCTCAGTAGAATCTCATCTACTCGGTTCTGGGCTTTTTTCCTTTCTAACACCTAGCAAGCTCTGACTGCTAGGTGGGAGACCTAAATAGATCCATTTCTAGCTCGTTAGCTGTCGTCAGTAGGCCACACCCACCTCCTCCCTGTAAAGGCATAGTATCAATTTTCTTACTTCTTCGTAGGGTCTATGTGTGTTTTTCTTCTAGCCAGGTTTTCCCTACGTAGCCAAGGTTTTTTTGTAGCTCCAGCTCAGTAGAATCTCATCTACTCAGTCAGAGCTTGCTAGGTGTTAGAAAGGAAAAAAGCCCAGAACCGAGTAGATGAGATTCTACTGAGCTGGAGCTACAAAAAAACCTTGGCTACGTAGGGAAAACCTGGCTAGAAGAAAAACACACATAGACCCTACGAAGAAGTAAGAAAATTGATACTATGCCTTTACAGGGAGGAGGTGGGTGTGGCCTACTGACGACAGCTAACGAGCTAGAAATGGATCTATTTAGGTCTCCCACCTAGCAGTCAGAGCTTGCTAGGTGTTAGAAAGGAAAAAAGCCCAGAACCGAGTAGATGAGATTCTACTGAGCTGGAGCTACAAAAAAACCTTGGCTACGTAGGGAAAACCTGGCTAGAAGAAAAACACACATAGACCCTACGAAGAAGTAAGAAAATTGATATATATATATATATATATATGTTTTTCTTCTAGCCAGGTTTTCCCTACATAGCCAAGTTTTTTTGTATATATATGTCTTTGGTTATTCGGGTTTTCTCCCGCGTAAAATTGGAGGTGTCTTGGCAACATTTCGACAAAGTCTCATTCGTCATCTTCAGGCTGGTGTCTTCGGCTTCGTGCTTCTAGGAGCAATGTGTGTGATCGCAGCTGTTTCTAGTAAATTACTTTCGCCAGCAGATGGTGCTGCAACTTTAGTTCTAGGCAGCTCAGATAATCTTTCTGCCTGCGTGGCAATTGCAACTTTAGAGTAGGAGTGATTATGTAAGACATGTGACGTGTGCACTGCTGTCTGTTCTGATTGGCCTGACACAAAATCCACCAGGGGGAGTGTCTTTGGCTCCGAAGAAGAAGGAGCCAAAATGACGCTTTTAGAGATTTTGAAGTCACGAGATTCTCCCTTATCTTGCTCAAGCATAGATAAAGCCATTTTTGCCTGGGATAGCTCATGTTCATAAAACTTTATATGGTTATTATAGGCTTTTATAGTTTGCTCATCCAGGGCGAGCTGAGAGCTTCGAGGAGAATAATGAATTATTTCTCTCTCTGGGTGGGGGTGAAAATGCTCAGCCGTTTGTGAATGCTTTGGCCTTGCACCAAGCGTTACAAAATCAGAAGGCTCTGGGAGGACTGTTTGAGAGCATGCATATTCAGAAGGAGACACTACTGACTTTGGTTGTAGCATGTTATCTTCAAAAGCAGTTTCTCTCTTATCTCTCTCCTGATGCCTTTTTAAGAGCATTTGGTCTGTTTCTTCTCCCACGGCTTCCATGGCTTCTAGTTCCAGGCGTGTGGCTGTAGCAAGGGGCTGGAAGTTTGAAATCCTCCTTTCTGCCTCTTCTTCATAGGAGAAGTTGAAATCATTAATAAGGAATGCTCTGAATTTCATTTTTCCCTTTTTCTTCTGTTTTGGCATCTTAGCAGATAATTAGTTAGCGTTCTTTGGTCGCAAAATAAATATCTGTCTAATTAGCCTAGAGGTCTTATTTATTTATTTTTTATTTTTTTTAATTTTAATTTGATTTATATGCCGCCCTTCTCCGGAGACTCAGGGCAGCTTACAATGAGTTAAGCAATAGCCTTCATTCTTTTGTATATTTTATACAAGGTCAGCTTATTGCCCCCACAAACTGGGTCCTCATTTCACCTACTTAGAAAGGATGGAAGGCTGAGTCAACCTTGAGCCTTGGAGAGATTCGAACCAGCAGAAATTGCAGGCAGCTGTGTTAATAACAGGGTGCACTAAACCACTGTACTATCAAGGCTCTATTGTTAATTATCAAAGTAACGAGCAAGGAAAAAAGCCATAATTTCGACCATCCTCTGGCTACCAGATGTCAGGGTGCTGATTAATCCCATTCTGCCTTTGGGATAATTGCACCTTGATTTCAAGGGGTGGATCGAGACTCTTCCTTGCAAGCATACTTTAAGAAAACAAAACCCGAAGATATTTTCTAAGAAAGCTCATTTATTTGTTATAAAGAAAATAAAACATCTAACTGATCTAATTAGTTACATTTTGAAATAAAGTTCATGCCAGCTGCTTCTCAGCAGCCGGACCTTTCTTTGGCAAGAGAACAAAAAAAAAAAAATGTGTGAAGAAATGTGGGTGGAGTACATGCGCAGTTTAGCTTACTGATAAGGATTCTTGGCAAGCTACGGAAAGTCTGATAGTCCAGAAATAATGAGCTCTGCTGGTAAATACAAAAACGCAGTGACACCACTATACACAGATGAGGAGGGAAGAATCTTAATGATCGAGATAAAAACAGAACAAAAAACAATACTATTAGTCTCAATATACGCACCAAATGATAATCAAAAAGAATTTTATAGAAAGATACACAACAAAATAAGAGAATTAGAATATGAAAATATATGGTTAATTGGAGACCTTAACGCAATTATGGATATTAAAAAAGATTACAACAGCAATAAGAAAAATAAGACAAAGAAAAGGACTTTACCAGATACATTCCATGAAATGATACAAGAATTATGCTTACACGATACATGGAGAGAAATAAACAAGGAAAAGAAACAATATACATTCTATTCAAATCCACATCAATCGTGGTCTAGTATTGATATGGTATGGATGACACCAGAGCTCAGAAAAGAAACAGAAGAGGTGGAAATAATGACAAATATCTGGGCGGATCATAATCCATTAAGGGTGATGTAGAAAGGCCAGAAGAAAAGAAAGAGATGGATGATGAACAAAGAAATATTAAAAGAGAAAGAATATATACAAATGATTGAAAAAGAAATGAATATATTTTTTAGGATAAATACAAAAGAAGAAACATCACTCCAAAATTTATGGGACACTGTAAAAGCATATATAGGAAGGCTCACAATTGCATACACAGCAAAAAGAAAACAAAGCAAAACAAAACAAAACAAGATAATTTGCAAGAAGAACTTAAAAGATTAGAACTAGACTTACAGAAGGAACCCCAAAATAATAAAATTAAAGAAAGAAGAGATTTAATAAGACACAGGTTAAATTTGGTTTCACAAGTTGATATGGCACGGAAAATTAAATTGGCAAAGCAAAACCACTTCGAACATGCAAACAAAACAGGGCGATGGTTAGCATACAAATTGAAAAAAGGAAAAGAGAAAAGAATAATACACCAGTTACAAGATGAGGAGGGACAGATACACTATAGAAGAGATGAAAAAAAATATAGGAAAAAAATTCTTTCAAAATCTATATTCCCAAGAAAATATATCAGAAGAAGACATTAAACAATACTTAGACAAGATCTGCTAGAACTAGAGGAAATACAAAGAGAGATATTAAATGGGACAATTACTATAATGGAACTAGTGGAGGCAAGAAAGAAGCAGAAAAATAACAAAACACCAAGCCCAAATGGACTTCCGGTAGAATTATATAAGGCAATTCAAGAACCACTAGTTGAAATATTGTTAGAAATCTTTAATGAAGCACTCATGGAGGCAGAATACCTAATTCCTGGACAGAAGCCCTCATCACCCTTATCCCAAAAGAAGACACAGATCAACAACAAATCAAAAATTACAGACCCATCTCACTACTGAACGCAGATTATAAACTATTCACATGAATAATTTTGGAAAGACTCAAAGAAGTGATAAATGAGTATCCACCCTGACCAGAATGGATTTTTACCAAAAAGGCAAATATAAAACAACATGAGAACTATAATAGATATATTAGAATATTATGAGGCACACCCAGACAAACAAGCGGCACTAATATTTTTGAATGCCCAAAAAGCCTTCGATAATTTAAATAGGAGAGTTATTATTTTGCAATTAAAAAGCATGAAATTCGGAGAGAAATTATTTAAAATTAAAACCAGGCTCAAGGTTGACTCAGCCTTCCATCCTTTCTAAGGTAGGTAAATTGAGGACCCAGTTTGTGGGGGCAATAAGCTGACTTTGTATAAATATACAAAAGGATGAAGGCTATTGCTTAACGCATTGTAAGCTGCCCTGAGTCTCCGGAGAAGGGCGGCATATAAATCAAATTTTTTAAAAAATGGTAGAAAAGATATATTCAATACAAACATCAAAGATAATAAATGGAGACACCACCGAAAAATTTAATATAGTAAAAGGAGTGAGACAAGGATGTTCCCTATCTCCCTTATTATTTATACTTATATTAAAAATATTGTTAATTAAAATTAGAGGTGAAAATGAAATAAAAGGCTTGAAAATAAAAAAAAGTATAAAGTTCAAGCCTTCGCTGATGATCTAGTATTTATTTTAGAGCAACCATTACAGACAGGACCCAAACTAATACAACAAATAGAAGAATATGGAAAAGTAGCAGGACTTAAAATTAATAAACTCAAAACAAAGGCATTAATGAAAAACATCACCAAAAAAATAGGAGAATGAACTGGAAGATAAAATGGGCATTCAAATGATGAAAAAAATAAAATATTTTTATTTTTTAAAGATATAAACAAATTAATAACGAACTATATCTGGCAAGGGAAAAAATCAAGAATCAAAATAAAATCATTATAGGATAGTACGGAAAGAGGAGGTTTCGGACTCCCAGACTGGGAAACATACTACAACACAACAACTCTTACTTGGATCAAAGACTGGATGGAATTAAGGAATAAAAGAATTTTAATATCAGAGGGACATGATTTACAGATAGGGTGGTATGCCTTTTTATGGGATAGAAAAATAGACAACACAGTTACTTCCAGAGACACTTAATTAGAGATGCACTATTACAAACATGGGATAAGCAAAGGATAAAAAAGAATCATTACAATAAAACTCCAGAATGGTTTTCAACAATGGAGGTGCTAATTTATCCAAATGTATTGGATATTGATAAAATTAAAAGATACAAAGATTTACTAAACAGTCAAGGAGAATTGAAAACAAGACAAGAATTAAAAGAACAGGGTACAGACATTGATTGGTGGCCATACATGGAGATACAATCTAGATATAGGACAGATTTAACAGAATATGGATTTCAAAAAGAGACACGAATTAGATAAAATTCTTCAAGGCACAGAGGACAAATTGATAAAAAAAATATAATTATTTATTAAGATACAAAATGGATGAGGAGGTAGTTAAAGAAAATATGATAATTTGGGATAAAAATTTTGGATACAATATTGAATTGGATAAATGGGAGAAATTATGGAATAAAAATTACGAACTGACAATGTCTATAAGAAAATATGTACAAAATGTTCTATAGATGGCATCTTCCACTGGCAAGGCTGGTTAAAATGTTGCCCAACACCCCATCAATGTGCTGGAAATGTAAATGTCAGATCCCTAAAAGTAACACTGCCAATCAATTGGGAGAAGGGGGAGACTTGGATTCGATTTACTAGCATTGCCTGTGTCAACAGATATTTTACAACCTATATCTTGGCGCCAGAGCCCTGAGATCCTCTTAATGTGGAGGAATGTTTATGATAGCCAGGTGGGATGTTTCACTTTAAAGGATAATGGTGTGAATACATGGCTATTCAGGTTCTCAGTAGAAAATAGTAAAGAAGATAGTGTGAAAATTTTCACACTTGTGTATTGGCTAAAATCTGCATTCTGACTTAAAGGGAGGGGTCTCTACTGCTTTAATCCTACTTGTCTTGCCTAAGGGTATTCAGATCTTGCTTTAACTTGGTTGCTATCACTTCTGCTTAATAAAAGGATCCTTTTGAACTGCCACGTTTCAAGAGTCTTTACTTTCTTAAATTGGAAGGAGAGGCAATCCTTACAGTAAACAACATCGGGGAACTTATTACCACATATGGTGGATGTGCCCCAAAGCAAAACAATATTGGAGTAAAATTAGAATACAATTAGAAGAGATAACCAAACAGCATATAGAGATGAAGCCAGAAATATTTTTATTAGGAATCCTCCCAGGGACTTACAAAAAAAATAAAATATTTAATTATACATATTATAACAGCAGCAAGAATAATATATGCACAGAATTGGAAAAATAACAATATATCAACAGAAGTTAATTTGATTATAAAAGTTTTCTAACAAGTGTGTGCAGAAATGGACAAACTTACAAAGGAAATACAAGAAAAAGAGGAAACAGAATATTATACAGTGTGGGAGAAATGGTATGAATGGTTAGAGGAGAGGGATAAAAGGCAAGAGCAAATGAGGAAGATATAGAAGTGGAAATGCAGTAACAAACAAGTGGAAACAGAAAAGATGCAGATCGTAGGTATGAAATTGTGAACATTGTTATCTATATGTATATAGGTAAATAAATCAATATTAGAATTATATGTATAAATACATTGAAATAAAGGAGAAAAAAATGGATATGTAAGAAATGTTTACCGAATTGTTGAAAAGAAGAATATTGTAAAAGATTCTTTTTCATTTTAAAAAACCCCCACAAAACTGTTCAATAAAAATTATTTTTTTTAAAAAAGGCTAAACATTTTCTGTACTTTTGTAGAACCCTGGCATACTCATGGCACTTGATTGTCATTGGGAATGCCTGCATTGTTTGTCACACGTGAAGCTTCAGCAGGACTTCGTCCTTGTTTGTTTGTGTTCCATTTTAGGGTGTGTTGTCTGACCTATCCAAGATGACTCGCCTGCATGGCTTTGATCCTGTGTTCCTTATCTTGTTCGTTGGAGGGGTAATGTTCGTTCTGGGGTTTGCCGGCTGCGTGGGAGCCCTGCGTGAAAATATTTGCCTTTTGAAATTTGTAAGTTGCTGGATTCTGATGTATTTTTGTTGCAGGGTGGGGTGGGGGAACCATTTGTGCAGAACTGGACTACCTTATCAAAAAATCCAAACCACCATTAGAAAGCAGCAACATTTCTGCCATCTAATGACCATCTATTTCTTTGTATCCCAATTCTAACAGCATTACTGGAAGGCTGTCACTTAATTGGAAAGTTCTGAACAATGCCTTAGAAAATTTGCATTTTCATTACCTTACATTGAACATGACTTTCTCAAAGTAGTTTCCAGACTACTCAGCAGACTACCCTGCTTTTGGGAATACTGGAGGTTGTAATCTCATCACAATTGGAAAGAACCAGGTGATCAAATATATAAGGAAGTATATGTTACTAGATTCCTGCTAATGTCATTATTTTGATGCAGATTTGTTCCTGTTTCCAGTTACTCTGGAAAAGAGATTAAGCTCTTTGTTGTGGTTGTCTCTATAGGAGAAAATAAAGTACAGAATCAAACCAGGTTCCAAAGTATGAGCACAAACTCACATATTTACATGAGAAAGTAGTTCCAGCCTACATTCTTTACCATAAAAACAAATTCTTAGAATTCAGTATGACTGAGAAACACTTCCATCAAACCTAAGCATGAGTGTCTGCTTTTGCCTTGTGGGGCAATTGAATTCATATCTTGGATGTTCCTAATAATATCAGCCAAGTGTCTATGGAGATTCTCTCATCCAGGTCATGGCTGTCCCAAAGGTGCTTTTTCAAAAGGCAATTGGACTTTCTGCTTCTTCCCTGAAGACGTTTCACTTCTCATCTACGAAGAGGAAGAACTGAAGAAGCTTGAAATATCTTCAAGGAAAAACAAAGTCCAGTTGCCTTTTGAAAGAGCACCTTTGGGACAATATCAACCAAGACACAGGAGGACAAAAGCCTTAATGAACCTTCTCCAACCTGTTGCTCTCCAGATGTATCCCAGAATTCCTGCCCTAAATGTCAGAGATAGATATACCATCAGTATCTCATATTTGGGATAACAAAGATAATTTTCACAATGTGTGTAGTTGTGTGTGAACCAGGGGAATATTTCACGAGGTAGGGAATATCAGAGAAGAGGACTTCTTTTTGATAGGTAAGGTGACTGACCATTCCTATGATGCAATACTTTTCTGTTGTATTTATCAACTTATTTATTTATTGCAATTTTATATCTTGCAAATTGCTGAAAATGAAACTTCTGCAGAGATAAAGCATAAAATGAAGCAAAATACAAATCCTAACTGTAACAATATTGCTTTTTTGGGATTCACATTAATTGGCTGATGAACCGCTAGGTAGAAGAAACAAAAAAGAATGGTGAGCCGCTTCAAAGGCCTCAGTTTCTCTCTTTGTTACCAATTCAGTTTGTCTCGTGGCTCAAATCAATCTGATATATGTGTTATTGAAGACTGCTGTTCTCCTGCTCCCATTTTTTTCAAAGAAGCAATTTTCTCTATCTAGCTTTCCTTGTTGTCAAAGGCTGTGAATTATGGCATGATATCTTAATAGATTTTGAAGATTGTTACAAGCAAAGCATGGGGTGTTAGTTGATGCCACCATCTAGGAGGTTTTGCTGGAGTGGGAAGGTCATGGGGAGTTTTTATTTTCCTTATGAAAATAGAGAGATGCCTTTTTTCTGCAGGAAAAGTCTTGATTTGTTTCAAGGATTTTCAGACTTTTTGTCTTTGGGGGAACCTTTGGCATCTATAACATCCAGAGCCAAACTCAAAATTCTCTTAAACAATCATGGGGAACAGCCAAGATATATCGCAGTTGGGAATTATCTACACTCTTGTGTAATTGGAGCAGTTGATCCTTTCAATGCGGTTGGCCATTTCCATGGAATAATCTTCCAATTAAATTGCTGATGATCTCCTAAAGATCAGCTTGAATTCTCTGGAGCAGTTGAATTCTCAATAAAGGCTCCCAATAAAGGAGAATATTTGTAGTTCAGAGTTGAAATGAAGGATCCTTGGTACTCTCTGAGCTTGGTTGTTTTCTTACAGATGTTTCATGACCCAAATTAGGTAAACTAGATTGATGTTCATGATGATGACTAGCACTGATGATGTTACCTAGTTTGGGTCATGAAACATCCGTTCGTTCAGAGAGCACCAAGGATCCTTCCACTGGATTTCTTCTGTTTTTGATGGAAGCATTCTTCCCCTCCCTAAAATCGGTTGACTCTTTCTCTCTCTCCATTCCTTCTCTCTTTGCTGTAGTTCTGTGGGACCATCGTGCTCATTTTCATTCTGGAGTTGGCCTTGGCTGTTCTGGCATTCTTGTTCCAGGACTGGGTGAAAGACCGAATAGAAACTTTCTTCAAAAACAACATTAAGGCCTACAGAGATGACATTGACTTGCAGAACCTCATTGATTCATTGCAAAAAATGGTAAGTTGTTGGGTTAACCATGGCTGATCTACATCACATTTTGTTTTAAATTGTGGAGCCAGTAATGAATGCTGTCCTCTTTCTTTCTTTCTTTCTTTCTTTCATTCATTCATTCATTCATTCATTCATTTTTTCCCCAAAGATAAAAATACAAAATTTAAAAAAAGAATTAAGAAACAAGACACAAAAAAGAAAAAAACCTGTATATTACAGATATAAAATTTACAGTAGGCATGTAACTTCCACTCTGGTTGAATGCTGATACCTGTGTCTCAAATCTAATAGGTTCCCCCTCTCCCCTTGCATTAGGGATCTACAAATTGCTATACATTTTCCATCAGTGCTTGCTAAATCACTATTTTACATCTCTTTCTCTTAATGAATATCCCAAATATACAAATGTATTGTTTGTCAATCAAGCCGATCCAATACCTGTTCAGTGTAAGAAAGCTGTTAATTGTTGAACCTCAAAAATAAATTGAACTTCAAAGCCTTCTGTTAAGAGTCCATTATTATATTTAATTCCCAGAAACTCCACAAACTGCTTCCAATCTCTTATAAATCTGTCCAAAACCTTTGCCTCAAATCAGTGCAATTAATTTCGCACTCTCTGCTAACTCATTCAATTTCAAAATCCATCCTTCCACTGTCTGTATTCCTTTTTCTTTCGAATATTTGGCAATCCTTGCAGTTGTCACCATATGCAGAAATTAGGTTCCAAACTGTTTTATCCACATTACTTAGAAAAAAAGACCTCATTTCTAAGGGAGGAAGCACTTGATCAAGGAGAACAGCAGGGTAGGTGACCACAGAGGGGGAAGCACATCTGTGTAAGTTTGCAAGTTTTTCTCCTGGGTTGTCTTTTCAAAACTTTTTCTTCTTCCTAACATAGAGGTGGGCAGCTCGGAGACTCCTATTTAATTTCATGTGACCTTCGGCATAATTTCCAAAGCTTTTGCAAGCGATCTGTTCAGATCTCTGTTAAGAGTGATTTGTGTCTTCCATAGGAGACAGTGGAATAATAATAAAAAAGATTAAATAGCCACATTTTAGTTCTCTTAACCTCTGAAGACTTTTGTCCATGGAAGCTAAATTTAGTTCCTGGTCTTCATGGTCCCATCCATGTCATTTTCCAGGGAATAATAACGAGGTACAGATAATCCTTGAGTTATGAATATCATGGAGCCTACCCATTATAGTCATAAATTGTGATGGTCATAAAACAGATCAGTCATGTGATTTTAAAATCTTTATGGCGGTCATTAAGCAAACACAGTGATGCTAAATGCTGTGGTGGTTAAGCCAAAACCCATTGTTTGCAAAAGTGCAGTTTTGCTGAAAACTGGAAGGAAGTCCAAAAACTGGAAGGAAGACAAAACCATTATAACATGGGGTCATGTGACCAGAAGACACTACAAATGACTAAAAAATATGGCAATGTGCCAAATATCTGAAGTTATTATGGTGGCAGGGTGACTGTTGAAATTTGGATCCAGGTCATAAGTCCCATTTTCCTGGTAGGTCATAACTTGAAACAGTCACTAAGTCACTGGTTGTGTTTTACAATGGAGAAAAACAAGGTTTTACACATAGGCAAGAAAAAACAAAGCTACAAGTACAGATTACTCAAAAATAGTAACTGTGAGAATGACCTTGGAGTCCTAGTGAACAATCAGTGAAACATGAGCCAGCAATGTGCGGTGGCAGCCAAAAAAGCTAATACAAGTCCTTGGTTGTATAATCAGAGGCACAGAATCAAAATCACATGCAGTATTAGTACCACTTTATAAATCCTTAGTAAGACTACAGCTGGGGTACTTCATCCAGTTTTGGTCACCACGTTACAAAAAAAGATATTGAGACTTTGGAAAGAGTGCAAAGAACAGCAACTAAGATGTTTAAAGGCCTGAAGATAAAAACATATGAAGAACGGTTGCAGAAATTGGGTATGGCTAGTCTAGAGAAAAGAAGGACTCGAGGGAGAACTTGATAGCATCCTTCCAGTATTTAAGCAGCTGCCACACAAAGAAGAGGGAATCAAGCTTTTCTCCAAAGCACCTGAAGGCAGGAGAGGAAGCAACAATGGGTGGAAACTAACCAAAGAGAGAAGCAACATGGAAGGAGAAACTTCCTAACAGTGAGGACAATTAACCAGTGGAACACCTTGCCTTCAAAAGTTGTGGGTGCTTCACCACTGGAGGTTTTCAAGAAAAGATTGAAGAGCCACCTGTTTGAAATGGTACAAGGTCTCCTGCTTGAGCAGGGGGCTGGACTAGAAGATCTTTCCAGCTGTATTCCGATTCATTACTTTTCCTAGGATGCTATTTAATTTTGTAGTCTAGGCTTCTGCTCTGGAATGAAGAGCTGTTCTTAAACAGTCTGATGTTGCTTACCTTCTTCATGCCCCATCTCAGCAGTTGTTGTGTATATCAGATGCTCAAATGCATTTTCTCTCTTTTGTTTCCTCTCTTGTAGAACCAATGTTGTGGTGCTCAGGATCCAGATGATTGGAACCTCAACATTTATTTCAACTGTAGCAGTGCGAGCAAAAGTCGGGAAAGATGTGGAGTCCCCTTTTCCTGTTGTATCCAAGATCCTGCAGTGAGCTACTTCCTGTCTCCTTGTCCCAACTTATTCTCCAAAGCACCTGAAGGCAGGACAAGAAGCAACAGATGGAAACTAATCAAGGAGAGAAGCAACCTAAAACTAAGGAGAAATTTCCTGACAGAACAATGAATCAGTGGAACAGGTTACCTCCAGAAGTTGTGGGTGCTCTATCACTGAAAGTTTTCAAAAACAGTTTGAACAACCGTTTTTCTGGAATGGTTTAAGGTTTCCTGCCTGATCAGGATGTTGGACTCGAAGACCTTCAACATTCTAATCTGATCCCTTGATCAGGCAGGAAACCCTATCCCATTTCAGACAAAAGGTTGTCCAATCTCTTTTTGAAAACCTCCAGTGATGGAGCATCCACAACTTCTGGTGGCAACCCGTTCCACTGATTCGTTGTTCTCACTGTCAGGAAATTTCTCCTTAGTTCTAGGTTACTTCTCTCCTTGATTAGTTTCCATCCATTGGTGGTTGTCCTGCTTTCAGGTGCTTTGGAAAATAGGTTGGCCTCTCCTTTCTGACAACCCCTCAGATATTGGAGCACTGTTATCATGTCCTCCCTAGTCCTTCTTTTCATTAGACAAGACCTAACCAATTCCTGCAACCATTCTTCATATATTTATCCTCCCATCTCCTAATCATCTTTGTTGTTCTTCTCTGCACTTTTTCTAGAGTCTCAACATCTTTTCTCTAATCAAAGAAGTCGATTTAGCTATTTCAGCAAATTCCATAATCTTCACCAACCATTCCTCTATTGTGGACAATACCAAATCTATCTTTGTGCATACAGTAACTTTGTTGTGGTTATCATATATAAAAACAAAGTTCTATTATTTTTTCCCCACTGATTGTCCATCAGTCCCAAGAGGAAGACTTCTGGCCTCAATTGCATATTAATCTTTAAAATCCTCTGACTCAGAATACATGTCTAAATCCAGAATTTTACAGTTTTTTTACACATCCACCAAATAATGACAAAATATCCCTTCACATTGTCATATTTCAACATAAATTTTATGCACCTTTATACATTCTAGACAATGTCTCTGATTACTCCTATCAATGGTACGTCATTTTGTAAAAAATCTCTTCAAGGTGATAACATAACATAAATTTCAATTCTTTTGGCTGCAGTCTTTACCCTTATTTCATGCATTACATATTACATATCCATATCCATATTACAACCAAATTTTTTTTTAGCTCCCTTTATCATACATTCTCTTACTGGTTCCTTAACCGTATTTTTTTAAATCAAAAAATCCACAAATGACAAAGTAATAAATTGAAAATAAATTGGTGCTACATCATTTTCCAGGAATGCTTCATATGTTTCAGCTTTGGTCTCTGGTATAAGAATTGATCATGTCACATGCATAAAGGCTGATTTATAGGATTGCCCACAACTGCCCGTAGCTCTTGCCACATATCTATGCTGCAAAGGGTTAGGGTTAGCATAGGTTGCAGATGGCCACAGATGGGTCAATGCAAACACCTCTCAAGGCCCAACTGGGCATTGTGTAGAGATGCACATCCCGCATGTTGATTGGTTGATCCATCGTCCTGTTCTGTGCTTTGCTGTTCAAGTGCTCCCTAGTCAAAATGTTAACATTTGCAGATGTATGAATGCAACAACTGTGCAGCCGTCTACGAATGACCGATGTGGATGTTCCCTCGTGCAGTGCCAGAGAAGCCTGCTTGACACTTAACCTTTTAACCAGATTGAGCCATTTACAGAATTTAGATTAATAGTGAAGGATTACACAGGTGTACTTTTGTTCTGGAATATTGTGAGACAGTTTTGGTCTGCTATGATTGCTATGTTGGAAAATTGAAGCAAAAACGATATCATTGAGAATCCTTGGTGGAAAGGTGAAATAAATCTCTTCCCTGAAGTGTTGTGAGAAGTTATGTCAACTCCTTTTCTTCTCTCTCTTCAGCAAAATGTGGTGAATACCCAGTGTGGCTATGATGTCAGAAGTATGGTGAGTATTTCCTAATTCTCCCTTCCCTTCCCTCATTCCTCACATCCTTTCATCATCCTAGTGTTCTTTGGGCACCAGGGACCAGTTCCGTGGAGTGAGGGTTTTTCCGTGGACCGGAGGGGGCATGGTTTTGTGTTCTGCCCACGTCCCACAGATGAGGCTTTGCTTGTTTGTGCAGACTGGCCTGTCATGGACTGGTGCTGGTTGTTATTATTATTATTATTATTATTATTATTATTATTATTATTAAAATTTCTATACCGCCCTTCTCTTTTCGGACTCAGAGCGGTGAACAGCCAAGATAAAAACATCTGTACAAACATCAGTTAAAAAATAAGTTAAAATAATTTATAAAATTTGGCCTATAATTTAAAACTTGTCAATTAAAATCAATATTAAAATATTAAAATATCCATGGTTCATGGATTAGGAACCCCTGCTGTAGAAGATAGGGGATTTTGTGTGGAAAAAAAGAATAAAGCAAATGATTAGCCGATGAAACATGCCCCCAACAACCTGGGTCCTCATTTTACCTACTTCGGAAGGATGGAAAGCTGAGTCAACCTTGAGCCCAGTGAGATTTGAACTGCAGAAATACAGGCAGCTGGCAGTCAGCAGAAGTAGCCTGCAGTACTGCATTCTAAACACTGTGCCACAGCAGCTCTAAAGCATGGAAGACTTCTTACCTCCAGGCTGGTGTGGTTCCTTTGTGCAGCTGGTGAACTGAAGCAGCATTAGAGGCCTATAGTGTTTTAACAGATTTGTTCCTTGAACCTTGTGTTTCTCAGAATGGATAAATCGCCATTTTGTTTAGAGCTTTGGATGCCCTATAAGGATCAAGTTGACTTTCAGATTGCTCCCTCCGGTGTTTAATTTTGAGAAATACACAATATATTTTTTTGTCTTGTCCCTTATGGATGAATGGGTAGCTTTTCCTCCAGGTCCTCTTTATTTATCACAGCAAGCTGGCATGGTGCCTAGTTCAATCCCACACCAAAATCCAATTGTTCTCAGCCTTGTTTTCTGTCTGGCAATCACCGATTTTCCTCCTGATGTTCGGATTCTGCAGGACGGTTTGGTTGAGTCAAAAAATATTTAGGGTGATGATGTTGGTGGAAGAAAGAGATTCCCTCCAGGATTGCCCACAAAACATCTGCATGAATGGTTCTTCGTGTCCACATCCGCTCAATTCAATTCAGTTCATTTCTGTCTGTCTGATAATTGTTGGTAGCAATTTGGAGGAATTTTGCTGAGTAACGCACATATCCATCGCATTGATGACATTTGCTGACCCAAGGGCCCAAATATGAGGTTTACTTGGCTGAAACTAGCTTTTCTAGGAAAATCATTGTAAGCATTTTATTAAGCAAAGCAGATTGTTTCCTGTTCTTGTTCTTTGAGTCTTCTTTTTATTGGAAAAAAAATGAATGTCACCTCATTGGTTGTTTGTTTCACATCTAATTCTCCTTACAGTCATTCATTTAGTGATCATTTAAAGTTGCAACATGGCTGAAAAAGGTGACTTACAATCGGTCCCCAGACTTAAAATTGTGTCAGCATCCCCATGGTCACATGATCAAAATCCAGGCGATGGCAACTGGCATGAATATATGATGGTTGTAGCATCCCAGGGTCACATGATTGGCATTTGCAAACTTCCCAACTGTCTTCTGACAAGCAAAGTGAATGAGAGAAGCCAGATTTGCTTAATAACTTCACATTTCCCTAAGTGCAGTGATTTCCTTAACACCATAGCAAAAATGGTTGTGAAATCTCATTTAACAAGTGCCTTGCTTAACAATGGTTCCAATTATGGTCATAAGTCAAGGACTACCTGTATTTTTGGCAACATCACAGAAATGGTTTGCCATTGTCTTCAGGGATTTTTCAACCAACCAACCAACCAACCAACCAACCTACTAACCAACCAATCTACCTACCTACATACCAACCAACCAACCAACCTACCAACCAACCAATCGACTAACCAACCAACTGACTGACCGACCGACCAACCTACCAACCAACCAACAAAAACAATCTAAATAAATAAAATAAAAACTTCTCTTGTTCTGGAATTTTTTTGGTGGGTCTCCATCCAAGTACTAGTCCTCCTTTGGGTCCTCCATCTCACCCATCTCCATTTCTTCTTTTAGCCTTCATCGAATTGGAATGAACGAATCTTCATGAGGGGCTGCATCACTGCTCTGCTAACCTGGCTGCCCAGAAATATTTATATTGTTGCAGGCGTCTTTGTTGCGATTTCATTATTACAGGTGAGTGACTGCAGGCTACATATTTAATTTATGCATTTCCCAACTTGTCAAGGATTGACCCCCATTCCCATCATCTGTAAGAGATGGTCTGCAACACATTTCATTACAAACGAGTTTGAGCTGAAAACTTCACAACATGTCCTGTTTTGTAGGCCAAATGGGCTTTGGGGGGATCATTTTCTAACATTATTTTGAGAATAAAAGAGGCCTTGGAAAGTGAACCTGCTGTGAAGTTTTGTCCTGAACAGAGTTTGAAGCCTGATACCAGTAATTTGAGTGACACTACAATTTGTATATTTCTTACAGAGGGACACCAAGTTAGAGATGTAATGATGTCATTCAAAGATGCTATGTTTTATCTAAAGTGCAGTGCAATGTAGAATGAGGAAGTATACAGCTCTTCCTTTTTTTATACTTCTTTTGCTACCGATGAATTCTTGGCCATAGTAAAAGCCAGGTTGAGAGAATTGAGCTGCATGCTGCTTTGGAAAACTTCTATATATTAGACTGCAAAGGCTAAAACCTTTTCTAAGGCTATGACTCTGTGAAAATCCACAGATTTCAATTGTTTCAATAACTGAAGAGAAGGTTTCAAGGTTTTTCTGATCTTACTAGAAGTGTTTTGAGCTCAGAATATTTCTGGTGGGGTTAGAACATCCTGCTTGAGGTTTGAAAACAGGTTATTCTGAATTCTGCTTGTTTTGCACACATCTGTAACAAGGCCTGTCCAGAAGGCTTCTCTCAATTCTTCAATTCTTCTTCAAACCTATCACAGTCCCTCCTTTCATCTCTAAAAGCTTGAGAAGAAGACAGCAGAGGAGTACGGAAACACCCCACTATATCATTTAAAGTTGGAGAAATATCATCGCCAGTTTCAGAAATACCAGGACAGAGGTTCAGCCAGAATGTCTTTCTTTAGAACCTGGTCCCAACGGTGTTTTAAATGAAGCAGTGAAATGTTTTAAAAAGTGGGAAGTCAAATTGTCTTTTGGGGAAAAAAAAACCTTTGGGACAACCATGAAGAATATCTATAGACCTTTCGAATCTGGCACCCAAAACTTTCTAATTTTTAACCCAGTTGAAGTGGGGCATTTGAAAGTGGAACATTTTGAATTCAAAACACTTTATGTGCCCTGAAACCAGAGGTGGTATTCAGCCGATTTGCACCGGTTCAGGCAAACGGTTAGTGGAAATTTGGTGTAGTTCGCCGAACTGGTACTGACCTCTGTTTGGCCATGCCCCCAAACCGCTTGCCCAGTCCCTGCTCGCTCACCCTGCCCGCCCACTTGATGCTCGCCCTGCCTGCCTGCCCACCTTGCCCCATCCTGCCCCACCCCGCCCAGCCACTACTTGCAGAATCTAACCCCTCACCGCTGCTGGCAAAGGTAAGGCTGAAGGGCATGGGCCAGTGGGTGGGCGGGGGAGGGAAAGCTGGCGGAGGGGTGATACCAGCGGTGGGTGGCACGGGGAGGGAGGGGAGTACGTGGGAGATTGCAGCATTGGAGCTCTTCCTGTGTGTTTTCCCAAGCCAGCCTGGCCTGTGAGGGAAGCACACGGCAGATCGTAGCATCGGAGCCCTTCCCGTGTGTTTCCCCCAGCCAGCCTGGCCTGCAAGGGAAGCACGCGGGAGATCCTAGCTGCAGTTTACTTGTGAGCAACATTGGCCAGGAGAGGCATGGAGAAAGGCCAATGGTGCTCATGAGTAAACTGAGGCTCATAAGGGGGGGGGTCGAGCCTCACTGCTCACAACATCTTCACCTGAGGACATTGCTGGCAGCTGCTTCCTGCGTCAGGAGGTCTGTGCTCTTCTCGCTGCTGCTCGGCCTTGATGCGCAGAGACAGGACGTGGCGGGGTTTTTTTGCCGCCTTCGAGCTGCAGGCGGCGAGCAGCAGAGCGAGTAAGTCAGTGATCTGCCGGCTGCCTCTAATCTGCAGTTTACTTGTGAGCCCGTTTACTAGTGAGCATGGTGCTCATGAGTAAACTGCAGATTAGATGCAGCTAGCAGATTGCTGGCTTACTCGCTGTGCTACTCACTGCCTGCAGCTCGAAGGCAGCGAAAAATCTGCCACCTCCTGCCTCCGTGCATTGAGGAGGCCAAGCAGCAGTGAGAAGAGCACGGACCTCCTGATGCAGGAAGTGGCTGCCAGCAAAGATGGCACAGGTGAAGAAGTGAGTGGGGAGACTTGAACCCCTTAGGAGCCGCGAAGCACTCGCTGCCCCTCTGACACCCGCCAAGCCTCCTCCCACTGCGTTTCTCTTTCTCCTCACCAGAAGTGCTCACAACTGACAAAACATCTGTTATTTTTGGGGATACTGCAGGATTGCCCCAATCTGGTCTTCAGTACCTGGTTCGTCGGCCTTTGGATGTCAGATTCCCACCACCCAGCACCAGTTCAGAGGTTCCTTCCTCTCCCCCACCCCCCATGGACAGAGGGAGAGAGAGAGGGAGGGAGGGAAAAAGAGAGAGAAGAGAGGGGGGAAGGGAAAGAGAGATAGACACAGAGAGGGGAGAGGGAAAGAGAAGAGGGGGGGAAGGGAAAGAGAGAAGAGACACAGAGGGGGAAAGAGAGACAAGATACAGAGAAAGATGAGAGAGAGATGAGAGGAGAAGAGAGAAAGATAGAGAGGGAGAGATGAGAAACAGAGAGGGCGAAAGAAAAAGAGATGAGAGATGAGAGAGATAGGGAGAAAGAAAGAGATGAGAGAGAAAGAGAGAGATAACAGAGAGGGAGAAAGAGGAGAGAGAGGGAGAAAGAGGAGAGGGAGAGAGGGAGAAAAGAGAGAGAGACAGAGAGAGAGATACCTGTTTAAAAGAAAATAGAAAAATAGCTCTTTGAGTGTTTAGGGTTGCAGACCCCTGAGTTAGGCAAACACCATAGTCGTTAAGTGAACCTTGTGGTCATTAAGCGAACACTGTTGTTAAACAGTGTTAAACTGTTTTAACACTGTTAAACACAGTGTTAAACAGTCGCACGATGCCAAATAATTATATCTTAAGGGTGGGGAGATGGGAGAGAAAGGCCTGTAAGATTATGCTGATACTGAAAACATGTTCAGGGAATATTGTGCGTGTTGACAAATGGAAGTATATTGTTTGTGAGTTTTTACATGGAAGCCATGTATGTGGAGTTGTATGGATGGGTGGGATGAACAATCCCTGATCTTCCTTAACCCTTTGGTTGGACCTCATGCATAGAGAAGATGGGCGTTTCCTTCCTCTTGTGGAACAGTTCCAATTAATCCATTTGAGATGCTATGAGATCTGGAGAGGACACTGGCTTTGCTTCAGAAGGAACTCTCATCAGATTGAAAATCTTTACCTAAGTGGATTTATAAAAACAAACAAACAAATGCTATTCTTTTCATTCTCTGGTGTCGAGACTGGATTCTCGTCATTTCTTTATTTTAGACTTTTGTAAAATTGGTCTTGTTATTTATAGAGGTTTGGAAAAGAGAATGTATTGTTCTGCAGCATAGCTAACATTGCAGGAAGTGGTTACACATGATACAAAATCACATTCACTGACTGTCATTGCTAAATTTGATGAAGTATAGTTCTAAAAAAAAAAGTCACACATAGAACTGAAATACGTTCTATTTCCCTCCCTCTCTATGATAGCATTTAAAACTGGTTTTCCTAAATATTAAGGAAGAATTGGATGCATTTAAACATTCAAATGTGTTGACAGGAGAAAACAACACAGAATGCCTTATGTATAGTCCACTTTTCTTCTGTGGATAGTTGGAGTACTTAGACTTATTGGACATTAGCTCAACCTGAAAAAAGGGTCTACAACACGTCTTTGGAGCTTGGAACACATAAACCATGCATGATGTCTTCAACAGTTTATTTAATCTCATATTTACTGCTTCTCTGAAAGCTGAACTGCCTATAAAAACTGGAAGGCCTGTTAAACAAGTCCATTTTCCCCAATGGGCATTTTTAAATGGAAACCAGAAGGTATTGTTGGAAACTGGCAAAAACATAGAAAACCTCAGTCACATGACTGTGTGGGATGTTGTAACTGGTCATGTGTGCGTGTGTGTGTGTGCATGGCTGTCAAAACTCTAAAAAGAGATCAAGTAGCTGTGCGGAGATCAGTCGTAAATTTGAACACTTGCTAAGCAACTGGCCATTAAGCGAGGACCACTTGTATTTGGTTTGCCTTAAGGGTTCAGAGCTGTATGGAATCTGGTTTCCTTTGACACTTTGGGGGATCGCAAAAGGTCCGGAATGCAGGAATCCTCGTAGGGGGAACTAGGATCGTGACCACCAAGCCACACCCACCAGTCACATGACCACCAAGCCACGCCCACCCAGTCATATGACCACCAAGCCACACCCACCAAACAAGCCACACCCACAGAACCGGTAGTAAAAAAATTTGAATACCATCACTGCCTGAAACCACATGAAATATTGATTAAGTGCCATCAGGTCTGTGTTGACTTAGCAACCACAAAGACAGATTTTTTACATCAGCGGCCACCAAACCTTTGGGCACCAGGGACCAGTTCTGTGGAGAGAGGATGGGGCTGCGCTTGTTTCTGGCATACCATGGACCAGTGCTGGTCCTAGACCCTGTTCTACATGACAATCTGCCCCTAGCTTGATCCTTCAAATCTTCTATGGTGCACCAATCACCACTGAAACAGAGTCCGTCCACCCTATTGCTGCTGCTGCTGCTCTTTCTTCTTCTTCTTCCTCTTCTTCTTCCTCTTCTTCTTCTTCTTCCTCTTCTTCTTCTTCTTCTTCTTCTTCTTCTTCTTCTTCTTCTTCTTCTTCTTCTTCTTCTTCTTCTCCTTCTCCTTCTCCTTCTCCTTCTCCTCCTTCTCCTCCTCCTCCTCCTCCTCCTCCTCCTCCTCCTCCTCCATCTCCTCCCTCCCCCTCCCCTCCTCCTCCTTCTTTTCCTCTTCCTACTTTTTCCTGTTCCTCTTCCCACCTTTCCAAGCATCAGAGCCTTCTCCAGAGAATTAGGTCTTTGACTAACATCTCCAAGGTACAATAATTTTAGGTTGATCATTCGTGCCTTGTAGACATAAAAGAGCCAACGAGATAATATTGGTTTCTGTTGTTATTTGGGGAAATGTGTGAAATCACTTATCTACTCTAAATTGGACTTCTCTCTCTCTCCCCCCCCCCCATTTTTCATTAGATATTTGGGATTTTCCTGGCTAAGACGCTGATTTCTGATATTGATGCAGTGAAGTCCGGCTTTTATTTCCCAAGATAAAAACTATCCACAAAGACCAATTGATCTTCATTCTTTGTACCACGATTGTAAAGGGAAACGAAAGGAAGCCGGAGGCTTAGAAAACATTGAATTCATCTAGAACTTAAAGCCACTATATGTCTTTGGTTAAAATGCTGGATGGCCTCCTGCTCTAATTTTTGTGAATTGTTTTTCAACATTGTTTTGTTTGAAGGAGACACATTCACCTCCAGCCTTCCTCTGCATGCTGATGGGTGAAGACCAGGGCGTGCAACCCCAACCTCTTCTTAGTGATGTCCGTATCAGGACCACTGTCTCTATTTTCTTTTTTCCTCCTTTTTCTTTACAATATTTTGAAGTTAGAATGTTACATTCCAAATGTTGATCAGTGCCTAGAAAAAAAAGAAGAAGTCGCACGATGCCAAATAATTATATCTTAAGGGTGGGGAGATGGGAGAGAAAGGCCTGTAAGATTATGCTGATACTGAAAACATGTTCAGGGAATATTGTGCATGTTGACAAATGGAAGTATATTGTTTGTGAGTTTTTACATGGAAGCCATGTATGTGGAGTTGTATGGATGGGTGGGATGAACAATCCCTGATCTTCCTTAACCCTTTGGTTGGACCTCATGCATAGAGAAGATGGGCGTTTCCTTCCTCTTGTGGAACAGTTCCAATTAATCCATTTGAGATGCTATGAGATCTGGAGAGGACACTGGCTTTGCTTCAGAAGGAACTCTCATCAGATTGAAAATCTTTACCTAAGTGGATTTATAAAAACAAACAAACAAATGCTATTCTTTTCATTCTCTGGTGTCGAGACTGGATTCTCGTCATTTCTTTATTTTAGACTTTTGTAAAATTGGTCTTGTTATTTATAGAGGTTTGGAAAAGAGAATGTATTGTTCTGCAGCATAGCTAACATTGCAGGAAGTGGTTACACATGATACAAAATCACATTCACTGACTGTCATTGCTAAATTTGATGAAGTATAGTTCTAAAAAAAAAAGTCACACATAGAACTGAAATACGTTCTATTTCCCTCCCTCTCTATGATAGCATTTAAAACTGGTTTTCCTAAATATTAAGGAAGAATTGGATGCATTTAAACATTCAAATGTGTTGACAGGAGAAAACAACACAGAATGCCTTATGTATAGTCCACTTTTCTTCTGTGGATAGTTGGAGTACTTAGACTTATTGGACATTAGCTCAACCTGAAAAAAGGGTCTACAACATGTCTTTGGAGCTTGGAACACATAAACCATGCATGATGTCTTCAATAGCTTATTTAATCTCATATTTACTGCTTCTCTGAAAGCTGAACTGCCTATAAAAACTGGAAGGCCTTCAGATATGAAAGCTGAGTGTCATCCTGCCCAGTCTATTGTAAATTAAACAGGAGTTTAATTTTCTGTGGTCCTTTAGGTTTTACTGAACTAGCTTTTCCAATTCTTTGGAGAAGGTAGCCTAGTGGGGCTTGTAGCTCAACAACAGGGCATCTTCTAATAATGGTCAAAGCCTGCCGGTTGGAAATTTGAGGACTTGCAGGTTCAAGATGAAGGGCAGATCCAACTTAGAAGACAATGATCTGGCACATATCAGACAAAAATTTTGTTTTCTGAAAATGTGAAGAATACAGTTGAGTCTTATGGAACGTGCACTATTTTTTCCAGGAAACTAATCTGTGATTGTCATGGGCATTGATGACTGGAGCTTTTACACCTTAGAGGGTTCTTCAGTAATTTCAGTTTATATTCCTCTAAAATACAGCTTTGGGACAATGTAGTCAATTATGTATTTCAGGGATTATTAGAATAATTTCACAGTACGTCATTTAGCCAATACACACTTACTTGGGAGAGAGTCTTATTAACTAGATGTATTTCCATATGGGCATTTAGAGGATTACACTGGACATGAAACACTTTGACTACTTTAAGAAAATATCTAAGCATTAAAGCTGATTAGCTACACTTGGACTGATGTCTTCAGATTGGTTCAGGTTTCTAATTCAGTTTAGAAAACTGAGTTACGTTTATTATTAGATGTAGTCTTTTAAGTGTAGATCTGGTCTTGATTTGGAGGCATTCAACAATTTACATTGCCTTTCCAATTTGATTTGACCACCATATACTATTTAATACTGCAGTATCTGGTGGTCAAATCAACTATAAGGTTTTACAAAGCCTTAATAAGATCACACCTCGAGTACTGTATCCTGTTGTGGTCACCACAATATAAAAAAGTTGTTGAGACTTTGGAAAGAATGCAGAGAAGAGCAACAAGGAAATTAGGGGTCTGGAAGCTAAAATATGAAGAACAGTTACAGAAATTGGATATGTGTAGTCTAATGAAAAGTACAAACATCCCTTTCACATCAACACCAGAACTGTTTGTACATTCATCCCTAAATTTTAACAAGCATCAATGATTCTGAATGAATTTGTGATAACATATTTTGTATCCAACATCCTGATTTCTCCAATTCAGCAAAGTGTGATCCTGTTTATCATTACAACCTTAGTAGTAATTCAAGGCAACAGTGAAAAGAGAATGCATGAAACATACAAAGAACAATTGGAGGAACTGGGTATGTAGTCTAGTAAAAAGAAGGACCAGGGATGACATGATAGCAGTGTTTCAATACTTGAAGAACTGCCACAAGGAAGAGGAGGCCAACTTATTTACCAAAGCACCTGAAGGCAAGAGAAGAAACAATGGATGGAAACTAATCAAGGAGAGAAGCAACCTAGAACTAAGGATAAATTTCTTAATAGTGACAGCAATTAACCAGTGGAAAGGCTTGCCTTCGGAAGTTGTGGGTTTTGAAAGTTGTGGCTTTCAAAAAAAGAGTGGACAACTATTTATCTGAAATGGTATCTGAAAAGGGTTTCCTGCGGGGGGCTGGACTAGAAGACTCCAAGGTCCCTTCCAACTCTGTTATTCTATGTTCTATTCATGTGTAAGTCTCCATGTTGAGTATTTGCACACCACTACAAAAATGCATGTTTGAGTGTCCTTTGAAAATTATTAGGGTGCCAAAGTGCATAATGTGGCTTGAATTTTACAACTTTTCATTGTGCTTGGTTTTTCAGGAATGCAACTTTCATAATCTGACACCATATGAAGCTTGAATTTGTATAATTTTATATATTTTTAAAGCTATTCATTTCCATAAAAATGCACTGTTTATACAATTCTCTTGTCTAAAATAGATCTTTTCTCTGCTAGAAAAGATGAGAGAGAGAGAGAGAGGGAGAAAGAGAGGAGAGGGAAGAGGGAGAAAAGAGAGAGACAGAGAGAGAGATACCTGTTTAAAAGAAAATAGAAAAATGGCTCTTTGAGTGTTTAGGGTTGCAGACCCCTGAGTTAGGCAAACACCATGGTCATTAAGTCAACCTTGTGGTCATTAAGTGAACACTGTGGTTGTTAAACAAGTCCATATTCCCCAATGGGCATTTTTAATTTATTTTTAATTTATACACTGTTTATACAATTCTCATGTCTAAAATAGATCTTTGCTAGGAACACTGGGTGCTACTGTTTTGTGTAAAGTTGGTTTTAAAACACATGCGTCTCTTGAGAATTTACAGCCCTATTTTTGTGGACTAATGAAGCAATAACATTGCCAAGGTGGGGGGAAAAGTTGTTCTTGCAATGTGTCAGATGTTTTTTCACTGGATACAAATCATTCTGAGTTGTGTTTGCTGAATATCCATGGCCAGAGAGGACAGTTTCTGACGTGGACTGGTGAAAAATGATTCATTTTGGGGGAATAGGGGACAGCCAGAATTCATGCTAATTCTGGTTTCTGTTGAAACCAGAATTAGGAGTGTTGATGGCTTTCAGTACTGAATCGCAAGTGTGTTCTGAGCATCTCCATTTCTGGAGCAATTAGGCTGAGAATGACATATTGGTTTTCAGCCATTGGCTCCTTGACATAGCTCTTTTGTCAACTCAAATTTCTGAAACTGTCCATTTTCCAGTGTCTATTTACCATAATCCATTACAGAACACACACACACAAAAAAAAGGGGGGTGGGGGGGGTGGGGAAGCTGTCTCATTTTGAAGACTTCCAAGGTCCCTTCCAAACCCTTCTATGTTTTTAGGCAATCCAGTTAATGTTTCATTGTCACCACAATGCAAAAAAGATTCTGAGAATTTAGCGTGCAGAGAAGAAAAAGACAATCATGTTACATTTGTGTTAATGGTGCTTCCATGTTGAAAGGATTAACCGATGACATTACCATTGCCCAGGGAACACCCAGTTGGGGACTTTTTTCATGTCCCGCGAAGGAGCTTGAGTGAAGGATGGGAGCTCACACTACCCCATAGCAGCACTTGGGTCTCAAACACAGGCTTGCTGACCTCCAACCCAGTGTTTAATCGTACAAGCCACCATACTCTTCTACAAAGATGATAAAGGATCTGGAGCCTAAATCATATGATGTAGGGTTGAGAGAATTACAGTAGGTAGGTCTACCCCCTCGAAAAGAAGGATTAAGGGAGACATGAGAAATGTCTTCTAGTACTTGGGGGGCTGTCACAGAGAAGACTCATTCTCCAAAGCACCTGAGGGCAGATCAAGAAGCAATGGGGGGGAAGCTCATCAGAGGGACATCCAACCTGGAAATAAGGAGGACCTTCCTGGCAGTGAGAAAAATTAATCAATGAAACAACTTGCCTCCTAGAGCGGTGGGTGCTCCATCACTACAGGTTTTCAAAAATAGACTGGACAACCATCTGACTGAGATGGTATAAGGTCTCCTGCCTTGAGAAGAGGACACGACTAGAAGACCTGTGAGGTCCCTTCCAGCTTTTTGATGCTATGTTCTATTGGTGGGGCAACCAGCCAAGCAGTTCTACCAAACTCAGCTGTTGGCCCTATGAATAATTGGACAAAACAATATTTGAGACTTGAAAATGATAAATTGTTCACCCAGAGGATAGTGTCAGGATTCTGGCAAAGAAACAACAGCAGTGACTATAGCAGAGCTTCTAAAGGTTAAGATACTGGCTGGAAAATCCATCGGTTGATGAAATACTCAACATTATTCGTATCTGTAGCAATTAGTTCCAGAACTGCATGGAGGGTCATCCCCTTGAGGCTTCCTTTTCCTTCCTCTTGGCTGAAGGCATTTCAAGCAGGATCCCCAGGAACGGTTTCCAGAAAGATATCTTGGGGAAATAAAAGGGATATTGAGTGAAAGCAAGGAGCATGTATATTCCTGGGCTGGGCTGGTTTAATATCTTTCTGAGTCTCTTCCTCAAAGATAGTCGCATTGAGGATAGACCTTTCCTGTGGTTTTGATAGCGACAGAAAAGGCATGTTGTAAATTCACAGCATGCAGTAAATTCTTGATTTCCTAGAGGTGGTGCCTAACCACCAAATGCTACCTTTTATTGTTATTGCTGTTTTTGTTGTTGTCTTCTCTGACCATGCTACTTAATAGAAATTAGTCATGTTCAAAATCTGGTGTAGAGGGCACCCATTAGGGAGGTGCACAAAATGGAAAACTCGAACCCCCTGACTTCAGAGCCAAAATAGTCCCACCTGAAATGTTCCATAGACTGGAAAATCTTCAGTGGGGTGCTGCCCTTACTAGCATCTTCAGTGCTGGATGGGATTAACACCAGGTAAACAATCAGGCAGCAAACAACAGACTAATCAAGGAACTACCACGGACAAAACCAAATAAGATAGAAGGTAGAAGATAACCTTTATGGTCACTTTTGTGTGTGCACAATGGCACACATTAGCAAGCCATCTTGAGATACCCAGAAACTATGTCAGAGTGCTTTTCATAGATTATAGCTCGGCCTTCAATACCATTCTGCCAAGCATCCTTATCGAAAAGCTGACTTACTTGGATTTTCCCACTTCCATCTGCGACTGGATCAAAGACTTTCTGAGGGACTGGTCACAAACAGTGAGGGTTGGGTCTGTCATATCCACCTCCCTGAATATTAGCACCGGCTCTCCACAGGGCTGTGTGCTCAGTCCCTACCTGTATTCACTGTACACACGATTATGTATTGTCTGACCCATCCACTGTGATCATTAAGTTTGCAGATGATACCACCATATTGGACCTTATTACAGGTGGAGAAGAAACAGCATACAGGAGGAGGTTCAAAAACTATCCACATGGTGCTTACAAAACAACCTACATCTGAACAACAGCAAGACAAAGGAGATGGTGTTAGACTTCCGGAAGAAGGATGTCAGGGCATCAATCCCATGTTTGGCTCTGGGAAAAATCACCCTGGTTTAGAGGAGATGGATCGTGGCTTATTCCAAGTTGCAATATTCTGATAAAGAAAACGCCAAGGAAAGTTTCTAATAAAACTCATTTATTTGTTATAAAGAAAATAAAACACCTCACTAACTAAGAAAAAGTTAATTGTTACATTTTGGCAAGCAAGATCTCCTGCCGGTCCAGCCGGACCTCTGGCAAGGTCTGGCAAGAGGAACCTGCCCCACTTTATATTGAGGGGGGCTGTGTGGAGAGAGTTTCCTCCTTTAAATTCCTGGGAGTCTATCTCAGTGAAGATCTCACCTGGAAAAACAACACAATCCAGGTGGCCAGGAAGGACCAACAGAGACTCCATTTCCTTAGGCTCGCTGCCTTAGAAGAGTGAGGAAAATCCTCAGGGATGACTCACACCCTGGTCAGCCCTTCCATTGGGAAGGAGATATAGAAGCATAGGCAGCTGCACAAACAGGCTGAAGAACAGTTTTTATCCATGGGCTGTCAGACTCCTGAATGAAAAATAACTCTACAACAACATAGCACGATTGACTTGTGGGACCGGCACGACATGCAATAAGTTTACATGGTGCAATACGATTGGGTGTTTGTTAGTAGGATTCACTGGACTAGGGATTTCTTTTTTCCACTGAATTGTATTGTGTTGGGGGGGTGCACGAAGGGAGGCTCAGCCAATCTCATTGTACACATGTTCTCTGAAAATAAAGGTTTGAATTGAATTGAATTAAAATGAAATTCTCTCTCTCTCTCTCTCTCTCTCTCTCTCTCTCTCTCACACACACACACACACACACACACACACACACGACTTCGCAAGCTAAAGTATTCCTTCCCAGGTGGATTCTGGTGACCGCCTACACCTATCCATGCAGGTTTCTTGGCAACTTTAAGGAGTTGGTTTGCCATGGCTTGCTGTCACTTGTGGAGATCTGCATGAAGCAGTTATGAAAGAAAAAAACCCAGCAAGTTCAGAAACACTGTTAAAATAGGAATATAAGACAGTCAGTTTGACTATTCTGCATTTTCCAACAAATGCAGAGCTGCATTGGATACTTAGGAAAGATTTAGAATATCCAAATTCTTTTCATTATCTGCTTCCAGTAAGTACCAAGCTTGAGCAGAGATTCACAGAGAATGAGGAAAAAGGGTAGGAGCACTCCACCTCCTAACCAGCCAGTCATGTCAATTAATTTAAGTCCAGTGATCAGTGGGATGAAAGATGTTGCCCTCAGATCTTTTCCATCTATTCACACTCAAAACTTCTCTAACATCTGATCTGATTGGATCGTTCTAACCCAGGTATGTTCCTGCCAAGGCTGAGTATTGTCTTCTCTGTGCACAGCTGGAAGGGGTGAAGGTAGAGCAATGAAGGATGGAGGGAACCCCTGCCATGAAGTGGAACCTGACAGCCTGAAGTTCTCAGGGTAGCACATCAATTATATCAACAACTACTCTTATTCAAAGCCAGAGAGCATAAAGCAAAGAAGACTTTTGAAGATGGGAAAAGCAGGAAGAAGTAAGGAATGTAAACTCACATGGATATAAAAGTGAACTGCAGCCTCATGCTGTTGAAGGCAATCAACTATTCTACATGGCTTTAGTTTGCAGGAAACATTCTTAGCTAGCTGAACCATATTGAGCATTTTTTTTTTATTTTTTAAAAATTTATTTATTTAAAACAGTACATCAAACAAAAAAAAGAAATAGTCAAACAAATGATCGCGACAGAAACTTTACATGATATTTACACTTTCTACGGTATGTAGGCTTCAGTCAAATTTAACAAATATTAAACATAGTCCTGGTTATACTTGACTTTTTGGGTGTCTGTTGTTCAACCAAACATACCATTTGTCCCAACATTGGAAATATACGGAGTCCTTTTGATCTCGCAATGCTTTAGTCATATAGGCACAAATATATGGTGTCTGTGTGTATTTATCACCACTTCAGCAAGAATATGTTTCGCCCAACATTGGAAGAGGAAAGATCTGCCGGCTGAAGATTTGATTCTGGAGAAAATTTTGGATTATGCGGAAGCCGACAGACTAACCATATTGAGCATTTGATAGATTGTGGGTGAGTTTTAGCTCAACAACCAGATTAATCTATATGGTTAGGCTAGGCTAGGATGGAAAACAGGGTAGAGTAGGGTAGAATAGGACAGAACAGAACAGAACAGAACAGAACAGAACAGAACAGAATAGAATAGAATAGAATAGAATAGAATAGAATAGAATAGAATAGAGCAACAGAACAGGACACAATTCTTTATTGGCCAAATGTGATTGGACACACAAAGAATTTGTCTCTGGTGCAGAAGCTCTGTACATATAAACATACAGTGTACATACAAGCATACAAACACAAACTCGGTGTACACACATAAGCTCTCAGTGTACTTACAAATAACATAATCAATCATAAATTGTAAATCACAAGATAATCATAAGATACAAACAACAAAATGATAAGTCGTAAGATACCAAATAGGAGAAGATAATAGGAAAGCAGAGAAAGATAAGTGCAGCCCTACTATATGGGTAAATATTCTCAGACACAAGAGAGTGCTGTGGGAATTAGAGGTTTAGTGGAGTGATGGCATGGCGGGGGGGGGGACGGACTCGTCTTTGTGTTTAGTTGAAGATAAGCTTGTGAAGTTGGAGGCTGATTCAGAGAAGCTGATACCCAACTGGTGATCAGAAGGGCCACAGATGTCACAATCTGATCACCTTGAAGTGAATGTTCCTCCACTTTTATTCCTTCCTGCCCCACACATGCCTTAGGATTGAATCTTTGGTTATAGATTCTTTTTTTTTATTATTTGTTTTTTATTCTTTTTTTTTTTTTATAGATGAATTGACTTACTGCCTCTCTCTATCAGTTCACCCGGTATATTAACATGTTTCTAATTATTGGCATTTGTAATTCTGTGCAAGTTTTGATTTCAGGATATTTGACAACCCAACTCGTACAATAGATCTGCTCCTTGGACATAAAAGATCAAAGGATGGAACTTTTTAGGTACATTTTAAATAGAACATTCCATCCAAAACTCTCCTCCTCTTCAAGACTACCACTTAAGGTCCAAAAAGGCTAATTCAGAACCACAAGTGCTGTTTGATTAGATTTTCACTGATGTATCAATTCGTCTCTTAATGGTTATTTCCTCTTCAACTTGTCTTAGATTAGGGCTGTCAAACTCGCGGCCTGCGGGCCAGATGTGTCACATGTTGGCCATGCCCACGCCCAGTTTAGGGGAGGGAAAAAAAAGTCCCAATATGTCATGTGATGCTGCTGTGACGATGTGAGTTTGACACCCCTGTCTTGGATGATCTGAGAAAGATCAAACATATCAACAGGGTGGTTTATAAGAATAAAGGCTGAACTAACAAGGAAGATGGAATACTACATTAAAGGGATGCAAACAGTGATTTGTGATTTCTAGTCTCTAAATAACACGAGGACAGGCCAAGAAGTAATAGATGGAAGCTTATCAAAGAGAGATCCCACCTGGAACTTAGGGAAATTTCCTGACAGGAGAACAATTTGCCTTCAGAAATTCCGGATGCTCCATCACTGGAGGTTTTTAAGATAAGACTGGACAGCTATTTGTTCAGAATGGTATAGGATCTCCTACTTGAGTGGGGAGGGGGGGTGGACTAGAAGTCTTATTTTATTTGTTTAGTGCCATCAATGCACCTGGCATTTTTCAAGGTACACACCCAGGCAAAAATGAGGTTGCAGGCCCCTGGGCATTAGAGTCAATGTGGATTTTCTGTCTTTAGTCACTCCATTACTAGAGTTGGATGAACAGTAGGAGAAACACCTAACTTTGGGACAAACTTCCAAACATTAGAAGTTATTCAACTGTGGCACCATCTGCTCAGGGAAGCGGTGGCCTCTGTTCCTCTGGAAAAACTAAAACAAAGGCAAGACGCCATCTGTCAGTAACGTTTAAACTGCAACTTGCATCACAGATCCTACACTGAGCAGAAGATTAGATTAGTGGCCACCCATGTCCCTTCTGACTTTTTGATTCTACCGTCTGGTGGAATGTCATGCAAGACCTCTGCAGAATGTTCTTTTTCCCCCCTAGTGGATAGTTTCTCAGATGACTATAATGTTGTGGGGAAAATCTCATCAGACCAACTCTATCCTGCACCAAAAATAACATTCTAGAACCAGATATTACATGAAATTATTTAGCATTTATTTGAGCAGAGTTCTGCTTACACAGAAGGCACAATTGAGGGGTGCTTTTTGAGGTCTCATACAGGTTGGCTATGGATGCTATGATTCTCCTCTTATTTTCAAAATACCTTTCCTGTAACAAGTTTTAAGACATGTATATTTAAAAAAACTTGAAATTTTGGGCCAGTCGCTCTCTCTCAGTCCAGTCCACCTCACAGGTTTGCTGTTGTGAGGAGGAAGTAGTATGTCAATATTAGGTAGGTTGACCACCTTGAGTTATTGAGTACACTGAGAGCGTATGCACCAAGACAAATTCCTTGTGTGTCCAATCACACTTGGCCAATAAAAAAATTCTATTCTATTCTATTCTATTCTATTCTATTCTATTCTATTCTATTCTATTCTATTCTATTCTATTTATAAAGAGCCTTGGTGGTGCAGCAGACTAAAGTGCTGTTAAGTAGCACTTAGCTGCCAGCTGCCTGCAATTACTGCGAATTCAAATCTCAGCAGGCTCAAGGTTGACTCAGCCTTCCATCCTTCCGAGGTAGGTAAAATGAGGACCCAGATTGTGGGGGAAATAAGATGACTTTGTATAAAAAAGAACACCGCTTGGGGGGGGGGGCGAAAGCCCTACTAAGCAGGTATATACAAAAGTATGAAGGCTATTGCTTAACACATTGTAAGCCGCCCTGAGTCTCCGGAGAAGGTCGGCATATAAATCGAACCAATAAATAAATAAAAACAATAAAGTCGAGATAAAAAGCTAGTCAATTAGAAATGAATATGTAGGCTGAGAGGAGTCTTACCATAGCAGATGGAAATGTCAACCTAGCAAGAACAATTTCTTGTAGTTTTCAGAAGTAGCCTTTTAACCAAACACCACGATAGCTTAGTTCAGAAACCCAGAGCTGGTTTCGCTGCTTGTGTGCCAATGTGGGTTTTTTTCCCAGTAAAGTTTTATACTTTTGGTAAAATAATGTCTCAGGAGTTTCTTTTTCTGGATTCACCAACTGGACAGTTAACAGCTGGGGACAGAAATGTTCCATATAATTTAACTCTCTGTCTTCATTATTTAGTTTAAATGCTTCTCCAGAAAACCCCTGAATTTAGTACTAAGTAAAGTCCCTTTCTGTGTTGGATGCAAATCATCTGTTTTATACATCTTTTCATCAGACCAGATACAGACATCATGACTATCATAACTCAAACCTTCTGTTTACACCATTCCTAGATTTAGATAGATAGATAGATAGATAGATAGATAGATAGATAGATAGATAGATAGAATAGATAGATAGGATAAATGGATAAGTTGGGAGAGAGGGAGAGAAAGAAAGATAGATGATAGATAGATAGAAAGATAGATAGATATAATAGATGGATAAGTTGAGACAGAGACAGAGAGAGAGAGGATGGGAAGGAGGGAGGGAGAGAATAGAGAATGGCTTTATATTTTGCACAAAATATGCAGCATTAAAATTTAGAAGAAAATTATTTTAGGCTCAATCATTTTCAACAGAGGTTTCTCTGACACTTGGACAAAAATATACCCAAAACTGACTCTCCTCCGCAACAGTGTAGGGCCTGCAGGAAGAGAGAATTGGATTTTCTTTTATTTTGATCCATTCATTAGCTGCCAAGGAAGGCCCAACCCCATCATTAACAGTCACTGTCTTTTGGTTGCACTTGTTCTGTGGTTTTTAATCTGATCGGTCCTTCTCGTTGTTTTATAAACAAAAATTTGTGCATGCCATTCAGGAGACCCAAGCAGTGAAACACCTGATTTCTATAGCAACTAGCAATTAGGTCACACTGCAGAATGAAGCACTGATTGCCTTGTTCAATAACTTCTGTATTCCATTTAAGTGCTGAAGCTCTCCCTGAAGTGGACAATGAACAAAAGAGGGATCACTAATTTATTTTATATATTTTTTTATTTTTATTATTCATATTTCTATGCCGCCCACTCTCCGAGGACTCTGGGCAGCTTACACCAAAGACATACTAAATACTAAATAGCATATTGCCCCCAGCAATCTGGGTCCTCATTTTACCCACCTCGGAAGGATGGAAGGCTGAGTCAACCTTGAGCCGGTGAGATTTGATCCACTGATCTGCTTAACTAGCAGTCAGCTGAAGTAGCTGCAGTACTGCACTCTAACAACTGCGCCACCTCGGCTCTTAATTCATCAACTAAAGCCTTTCTGGATAAAATCTATCCACCAAAAAACCCCCAAACCTAAATTCTTTCACCTCCCTTTATCATGTAATGAATAAGTTGCTCACAAGAGCTGAGACAAACATGAGCAGTAAGAATTTGGAACCATAGAATTAAAGATATTGAAAGAGTGAAGGAGTTGAGTGGGTAAAAAGTACAACATCCAATTAGTCAGAGTTATTCAAGCAAATCTATTGGTCCAAAACCTAGAAGTATCATGGAAGAAAAAAGATATACAGAGGGGCAGTGGACCAGGTAAAAGTAATTATACCCAGAGAAACAGGAGCATGTTGGTTCACAAGTTTAGGGTGCTGGGTTGGAGGTTAGCAAGCCCGCGTTCAAGACCCAAGTGCTGCTGCTTGGAAGGGTAAACTCCCATCACTCACTCCAACTCCTTGGGGGGGGGACCTGAAGGAGCCCCCATGAATGGTGATGTCACCAGCTAATCCTTTCAACCTGGAAGCACCTTAAACGGTTCCTCCAACATGAATGGGATGGAGACCCAGAGAAACAGTTTATGGTTTCTGTTTCCAACATGGGAAGTACAAAGCAAGTTGAAACAAGGTTGGTCACAGCAAGTGTCTTCCCCTTACGCTATACATTTGCCTTTAGGAGGATTATTTTATCACATTTCTAGCTAACAAGGAGGTGGTAGAGTTAAAGACACAATTCAGCAAGCCTGCTATACAGTTTGTTGAATTATGATAATTTCAATCTAGTTGGGTAAACAAATCCAAATTCTTCACTGATATGAAAAACAGTTAACAATAACAGAGTTGTGATGGGCATCTGAGACAGCAAATATTTGTTCCCAGATGTTTTGAAGGTCATCTAATTACAGAAGGATTACAACAAACAAAGTTTCTAACCAGGCAAAATAATTAATCCCTATTGTGTGCTCATTTATGAAATCTCTGTCCTGTCTCAATCCAAGATCAAGTATGGCATAGCTCTTTTTCATTCTGTTTTTCCCCCCAAGATGATGGGGACTTTGGCTGCCTGATCTTGCTGCTGTAGGAAAAAGTTTATGAAAGCAATTGGAAATTCTTTTGCGTGATCACGTTTCAGAGTCACAATAATGTCGTAGCTGCATTGGATACTTAACTGGATGCTATGATGCATACAAAAGGCAACATGCCCCTGAATCAAGCAGTTTACAGTCCAGCCATCCCCAAAGAGAGAAGAGACATAGCTAACAGAAGAAAAGTACAAGCAACTACTGGTTATTCTCTATACTGAATCAATTCTATTCTGGTTGCCACAGTACAAAAAAGATGTTGCGGCCCTAGAAAGAGTGCAAGGAAGATCAACAAAGATCAACAAAGGATCTGGATATGATATGATGAACCATAGAGGGTTGGGCAGTTAAGAATATTAAGGTTGTTGTCAAAAAAAATCAAGCTTTTAATAGTGTGCCCCATACCATGTGTACCAATCAAACAGGTGGTAATGAAGAAGGGGAACTCAGACACATAACGGGTTACAGTATATAGAAGACAAACATAAGGTAGGTAAAAAAGGACTCAAACACTTAAATACCAAGGCACAAAGTATGATGAATAAACAGGGTGAACTAGAAATCCAAATACACAAGGGCAGACATGATATTGTTGCCATTGCCATCATCCCAATGAAACTTCCATTGAACAGACAATTGGGCTAGTTGAACTCTATAATTCCAGCCAACTGAATGATTTTATGATTTCAGCCTTCACATCTTCCCTCAACCCAACCTAACCTACTGAATTTTTGTTCTAGAAGAAACTGGTGTAGCACTTAGCACTTAAACTTATATACTGCTTCAGTGCACGTTTTTTTCTGAGCCCAGTATGTTAGCCTTCTCTAAGCGGTTTACAGAGTCAGCCTCTTGCCCCCAACAATCTGGGTCCTCATTTTACCGACCTTGGAAGGATGGAAGGCTGAATCAATCTTGAGCCAGTCAGGATTGAACTCCTGGCAGAGAGCAGAGCCAGTCTGCAATTCTTCATTCTAACCACATGTCTCTTGTGGTGTAAGATGTGTTGTAAGACATGTTACTCACACCACTTTGATCTCCTGGAAGAGAGGCAGTACACAACAGTACAAAACTTAATATATAAATTTTAAAAAATCAAGCACAAGTCATACAATGTGGTTTTCCTTTCATCTGAAACATAAATATTTTAACAGAGAAAAGAGCATTTGAAAAAATAATGCCTATATTTCGATGTCTTCTGTCAAGAAACACAAAATAAGATCATGATGAGAAACATTATACATATCCACCAGAGTATTTAAGTACTGATTTATGCATGTAAATTACTACATTTAGTGTTCATCAGGCCATTAATGTGCATGGCTAAACCAGCCCTTTGTGGCTTCTGACAAAATGCGGAACTGTTTCTATTAAAAATGTAGTCTATAAACCAAAGGGTGCATTTAAATGGGTGACAATTATATCTGACCACTGTGGCATATTGTCACTCAGAATAAATGACATAAATGAGCGTTAAATGGAAGGCTTAACCAGAATCAAAATTAGCTTTACTGATGTGCTTGTGAAATGTATATTGACATTTGTTCATAGATCTCCTGTTGCCATGCCTTTTCTGAACAGCTCTCTTGCAGAAATATGCGGAAGTGAGAGGTGTTTTTAGTAAGCAGCTCTTCCTTACAGTGATGGTTGCTAAAAAAAAAATCTGTTAACTTCAAAGGTTCAGATTTCTATAATTAAAATAGGAACATCCTTTTCAAAATTCTGCAGATACCAAGGCACCCAGTGATAGGCACAATAATGAATGTACTCTAGTTAATGCAATCAGCCCATTTAGCTGGGATTTGCTAGAAGACACATGTTCTCAGGAGTGCATTGTGTGGAGTTATTTAGGGTCAATATTGGCTCACGGGTAAATAGAAGAGACCTCAATTAATGTGGGAAGCTTCTGAATTCAGTGTAGTGGAAAGGTACCAGAGAATGGAGAATCGAGGTCTTTGTTTCCTTGCTTTAAGTTAAATAGCATTGTTAGGTTGTTGGCATTTAAACAAAAGTTGCCAGGTGCAAAGAATCATGACTGTAGGTTAAGTCCCTGTTAAGAAGGTTTATTGCTCAAGCTAATAATACACAAGAATTTAGTCAACTAATGGTCAGCACTAAATTGGCACTAGATAAGAGTCAATGGGATTCAAGGAAGGGCTGGACTTGGAGCACTTGTGATAATGTAAGGATTCTAGGCTGAATCCTCTTTTGACTCCACGGACCCTAGGCTCTGCCTGTTCTTCTCTTACAAAAGTAGTCCATTTATTTATATACAGCCCCCCAGCTGGTAAGAATCCTAGAATAGAATAGAATACAATAGAATACAATAATAGAATAGAATAGATTGGAATAGAATAGAATAGAATAGAATAGAATAGAAGTAGAGTAGAGTAGAGTAGAGTAGAGTAGAGTAGAACAGAATGTAAACTAGACTAGACTAGATTAGACTAGACTAGACTAGACTAGACTAGACTTTATTGTCATTTTGAATGTACGCTAATTGGTATACATGAAATGTCTGGATGAACTACAAAGTTTCTCTTTTGTGAACATTCTGGGCTCAGAAAAAAACGTGCAAACGTCTGTCATTGTTTTTGCATTCTTAATTATTTCTGCTTCCATTAACAATTGGAACGCTTAGGAACGACTGTCCCAAAGGTGCTTTTTTCAAAAGACAACTGGACTTTCTTGTTTTTTTTTTTCCTTGAAAACATTTTGCTTCTCATCCAAGAACCATCTTCAATTCAGTTTAGGAATGACTATGGGTAGTCCTCAACTTACAGCCATTTGTTTACAGACCATTCGAAGTTACAACGGAACTGAAAAAAGTGATTGGTTCTTGCATAACCATTGCAGCATCCCTGTGATCTCTAGCATGTATTTATGATGGTTGCAAAGTCCCATTTGTGACTTTCTCAACTGGTGTCATCCCCCTCCCATTTTCCCTTAAATCCAATTTTGTGAATCATTTATCAAAGGGCAAGGAGTTCACAAAATTGGATTTAAGGGAAAATGGGAGGGGGAAATGACATCAGCTGAAAAAGTCACAAATATAAAAGATGGCTTCCAGGTCTGACAGCTGACTTCTGACAAAAAAAGTGTTTCCATATAGGGTTGATTTGGTTTCTTCCTTTGGTGTCAGACCCAAAACCAAGACTGACATGTGGTCGAGCAAACCTCGACCTTCCCTGCAGAGGATTGCAAGGCTGGAGGCTTCATCTTGCTGCAATCAGCAGGAAAATCCCACCCATTTCCCTGCTGATCATTCTATTCTTGGGTAGCTCTGCACAGACACATCCCAAAATGCTCCCTCCGAAGCCTTCAGCCTTGCAATCCTGTGCAGGGAAGGCGGAGGTTTGCTCCAAAGCTGTGGCAGAGCATTGCACTGGGAGGCCTCTGCAGAGAGACAGAATGAGAGGCAGCTCCCAGCCTGTGCTGACTCAGCTGATCCGTGGGCCGCAATTAAGGTGCCGAACTTCCATAAGGTGACCAGGGAAGGGAAGGGCTGCCTCCTGTGCTGCCCATGGTCACCCCTTCACTAGGGCTTATTTGGGGGGGAGTGGAACTCAAGATTTGCCTACCTCTTCAGCATTCTTAAGGCCTCCGCTAAGTATATATGGGTGCTGGAGTTGCAACTGTGTTACCTACCAAGTGAAATTGAAGTTCTCCAAGCTTAGGACTGGGCTTTAGGTTTTGACTGGTTCTGTTTGCTCTATTGATTGTGAGTATCAGGAGTGCATGTAAAAGGAGAATCAGAGATACAAAAATCTGTGTACGTTAATACAAGACTTAACAGGAAAAAGTTCCAATAATAATGGCCTCAGTTTTGTCCTGGTATTGAAATGAAGACCAGGCAGAACAGCAGCAATAGAGGCAGAGATTTTAGAAGTCGGGTCAAGGGCTCTTGATTTGGGGCCTCCAGAATCTTCCTTTTTTTTAAATAGAGATTTTTACACTTTCTGGAGACCTATTTACTTCCAGGAATGCATATTCTTAGATTACTCAATCAGTGGCCTAAAGAAAGTACCATGAAGATCAAAGAGAATAATCCTCCTCCAACTTGGATGGCACATGTTGTGTGGACTTCAGCTTCCAGAAGGATCACTATTGAAAATTCTGGAAGTTGGTTCAAATCTCTGAAGATCCACCCTGTTTATGAGGGAATGTAAAGGAAAATGAGGTTCTTTGGAGGGGTGAGGTGATTGTGAAAGCATAAAAGCCTTTGATCCTTTGTTTTGTCTTCTTGAAGCTATGTCTATTTGACTCTTTCAACATCCTTGATCTTGATCAAGGCAAAACTTTGGGAAGGGGGAGGAGATGGCCCCATATTGTACTAATGGAAAAAGCTTTCAGTGACAGGAAGCAAAGAACAAAACAAAAACACAAGAGAACAGGCAGTCATTAAAAACTATCTTCATTTGCTGTAGAATTTGTTGAAAATGTTCTGCATTATTTAACTGGGCTTTGGATTCAGTTCCCAAAAGGTGGTTCAGCGGGCCTCTGTAGCTGCTGAGCGATCTTGGAAAAAGTTGAGATGTGAGAAGATCCTACAACCATTAGAAGTGAACTGTTAATAACATGACAAGGAACCAGGCCATTTCTATTTACATCGGAAGTGCAGTGTTTATACATATATACATATACACAAGATATGTACCTGGTATTTCTTAAGCTACTTATTCCTTTTATTACCCCACTCACCCACTTTATGGTCTGTTTCTGTTGCTCCCCTCTGGGAGGAGGTTTTGAAGTATTTATAGCAGGATTACCAGATTCTGTAATAGCTTTGTTTCTTATGCCATCCATCTGGTAAATTTGCAAGGTTTGTTTTTCTTGCCATGTATGCATCCAAACTAGTTGTGTTGTGTTGTTTCTCTGTGTCATATAATATATGTGGGTATATGCATAGTTTTGTATTTATTTATTTATTTATTTATTTATTTATTTATTTATTTATTTATTTATTTATATTTTTGACATGTTTATGTGGTGTATATTGGAGATGGAGAACCTTTGAGAGCTGTATGCAATGAAATTACATTTTAATGTATGCCCATTAGTGTACATTCAAAGCGACAACTTCTCTTCCCTTCCCTCCTCTCCTCTCCTGGGGGGGGGGGGGGGAAGAGGGATCTTCCTACAATACTTCTACTTGCAAATCTTAGTCTTTTCTATTTTATCTTTAACATTGCTGTCTCTCGAAATGATTGATTATACATCAATAATCCAAGCAGGGTTTTTTTCTGTGGTTGTCATTTCTTTCTTCTTATATTTTCTTGAGATATTCTTTTCATATTCTTCTGATGACCAGAAACTTTGACCTAGAAAGGGTGGTTTAAGTTCTGGTATCCAACACTCTGCTCTGCTCAGACTTCTGGTGAGGTCTCACCCAAGCAGACCTGTTTCTCTTATTATTCTTAATAAAAGGTTATTGCTGAACATTATTTCATTATGGTCTGATTGCTCAACTAGCTCTCACAATGGAGCTATGTTATTATATTGTTAACAGTATTATCATCTAAACCAACTTTATCAACATTCTGAAAACATCATAGTAGTGAGATTTTACTGAGATAAAAATGTTCTACCCATGATGTACCACACAAGGATGCAGAGATAAAACTAGCCTCACATTTTTTTTATAGGTATTTTGTGATTTCTCCTTCTCCTTCTCCTCCTTCTCCTTCTCCTTCTCCTTCTCCTTCTCCTTCTCCTTCTCCTTCTCCTTCTCCTTCTCCTTCTCCTTCTCCTTCTCCTTCTCCCCCTCCCCCTCCCCCCTGATTGCTTGACAAGTTTGGTTCATTCTAGACCAGAGTTCCCCAACGTTTCCAGCTTTGTGGTCCAGGTAGGGGGAGAGGGGATGGTTTTTGCATGCACAGCTCCACTTGCATGAGTGGCATGCAAATGGAGTGTGTGCCCACATGTTTGCCTGCTGCTTGGACAAGTGAGGATGAGCATGTGCCAGTTCCATGGCCCAGTTGCAAACCCCTCGCGGCTGCTAATGGGCTGCAGGCCACAGGTTGGGGACCCCTGTTTTAGACCTTTCAGGATTCACAAGTGAAACTCACTAATGGTTAGTGGTTTAATTTTCTTCCCCCCTTTTTGAAAAGGGTTATTTAGCGGCATCACCTGGCTGATGTCGTGACTCAAAAAATAAGCAACATTATGTCTGGTTAGTTGTTGGATGGGAAATCTCCAAGAAATGGCAGGCTTGAAGATTAGACTGGTAGGTAAATACACACACACAAACACACACACACATACCCCAAAAGACTATTGCCAAGAAAACTGTGTGAATGTTCTCCATGAAGTTGTCAGAAGTTTAGCTAATCTAAGAAATACTTTTTATGCTTTTAATATGTTTTATATTTCCTTTATCACACCCGCTAGGAATATTAGTTCTAATGAGAGTTGGAGCTGATACTAAAATTTCTTCAGTACTAGGTTAAGATATTTATATTTATCAAATAATTTGAAATTGATTTTGTTTGTCTTTATGCATTTGCACTTTCCCTTGCTTGGGTTGCTTCCATTATGTCGTTTTTGCCAAGCATCAGCTGGAAAGGTTGAAGGTGGGTCTTAAAATTTAGCTTTTTTCTCCTGTACTCTGAATCTAGGTGACCCTATAATATCTTTAAAATTGTTTTAAACATTTCTTGCAAGTGTAAATTCATTCTAAGTTGAGTTTTCCCTAAACTGTTGGAAGGAAGTAGCCTGAGATTAAAGAAGAGATGTATGAACATGGTGGTCTTTTTAAAACAAAAACTATTTACCAGAATTTGTGTATTTAATGGATGTATTTATTAAGTTTATAGGCCACTCATCTCACTGTTGAGTGACTCTGGGTGATTTTAGCCTCCAAATTATTATGTTTTCTTTTAAAATAAAATCCAAAAGAATAGCAGGGAGGAATAAAATTGATCAATTATCCATCTCTACTATCTATCTCTTTAAAAATGTAGAGCCTTGAATTCAGGGTTTGGGGTGGTGGTGTTACTGATGAAATACAGCCAGGCATATCTGGATGTAGGTAAAGAAGAATTTACTCATTATTTTTTAAAGCAGGAGTTTCTAAATATTGCATAGGACTTCACAAAGAGGATGGAAGAGAATTATGTACAGGGTGAGAAATTATAATGTGGGAAATTATTTTAATTTGTAAGTACAGCATGTGCCTCCCTCCCCCTCCCTCTCCCTCTTTCCCCTCTTTTCTCTCCAATAGTAAGTCCAATACAGGTAGTCCTCGACTTATGATCATAATTGAGCCCAAAATTTATGTAAGACATGTTAAGTAACTTGAACCTGGTGGTCAATCTGCAGAAGTCTTGGATTTATCAATAAGGAGGCAAAATTCAGTCCCAAACTCAAACATACGAACTGGCAATGAGTCCATTTCCTAAAATGCCATTTTGTTGTTTTGTTGTTGTTAGTTGCAAAGTCGTGTCTGACCCATTGTGACCCCATGGACAATGTTCCTCCAGGCCTTCCTGTCCTCTACCATCCTCTGGAGTCCATTTAAGCTCACGCCTGCTGCTTCAGTTTCATCTTCAGGATCTGGCCTTCTAAAGAGCAATCAGGGTTGATCTCCTCTAGGACTGACCGATTTGATCAAGAAGACTCGCAGGAGTCTTCTCCAGCACCATAGTTCAAAGGCCTCAATTCTTTGGCGCTCAGCCTTTCTTATGGTCCAACTTTCACAGCCATACATTGCAGTTGGGAAAACCATAGCCTTGACTATAGGCATTTTTGTTGGTAGGGTGATGTTTCTGCTTTTTAGTATGCTGTCTAGATTTGCCATAGATTTCCTCCCCAGGAGCAGGCATATTTTAATTTCTTGGCTGCAGTCCCCATCTGCGGTGATCTTGGAGCCCAGGAAAATAAAATCTGTCACGACCTCCATTGTCATCTTTGGAAGCCATATTAGGCCAGAAGCTTCCATGCTGCCACCTTCTCATGTGTGGGAAAGTAGAACGGGGGATTTAGTAGAGGGGTTGTCTTTAGACATAACAGCATTCTTCCTGTCAGTCAAGGTCAGGCCAATCCTGCATCTGGAGAAGGAGTGGTTGGAGTGCTGTCTTGAGATGGGATGGATGGTGATTGGAGCATGTGATTGTCTGAGGAGTGAGGGGATGGTTTGGGGTTTTTTGATTTACTGAGGGAAAACCCGGACCTCTCAGATTTGGGTTTTCCCAGATGTGTCAGTTTACCTATTCTAGTAAATAGAACTTTGAAAAATGCTTGCTTCAGAGATTTACTTGGAGTTGGGGGGTTTTCTGAAATGCTGACATTAACCCGAATCTCTCTTGAAGTGTTCTGTCCCCGTCTCACACACGCACACCAGCAGTCGACCAAGAGTTAAAACAAACCAGCAGACAAGAATTTCCTTTGATAACAGAATTGGCAGCAACCCAGTGGCTGCTTGCCAAAAGTTTTTACTTACAAAGGGAGGTTTTTCTCCTCCGCCGAAACATCAAAGTAAGTCCACAAAAGCCAAAGAATAGTCAAGTCCAGTCCAAAAATCAATCCAAGCAGAGCATATAACAAAGTTCCAGAAATGCAGAATGACTTGCTAGCTTTCAGTTTTGTTTGTCACAAGGCTTGACTGGCCACCACGCCTCCTTTTATCCCCTGTGGGGTGTGGTCCAGTGACTCAGCTTAATCTCTGGCATGCCTCTTCCTCTGCTGCGCGCACTTATCTCTGCGATGCTGTTGGGGGTCTAGCCAAGACTCATATCCATCGCTGTCCAACTGCGGCTGCTCCGAAGTGCCTGGCCCCTGGCCTATCACTTGGCCTTCGGAGGACACTTGAGGCATTGCCAGAGAGGAGGGTCCTGGAGAGGAAGGCTTTGCCAACTCCTCTCCTTCACTTTTGGAGTCTTCTCCCTCTGATAAGACAGGCTCGGAGGTCGGAGTCACAACATGAAGCACCCCGAAAGGGGGCTGTCAGGGGTGCTGAGACCCAGCATCTACCTAAACTTCAGGTGGTGTGAAAACTCAGTGAAAATGGAGGAGAAAGAAGAGATCTCAGAGGGGGCTGTGGGGACGTATACTCAAGGATTTACCAACACCCTGGTTTCTCCTTGTGAAGAAATGGTGAAAACCGTTGAGACTGCAAGGCGACCCGAAGGCTAGGTGCGCGACCCAAGGAGTAAGATTCCTGAAAAAGTTGCCAGTCTGATCCAACTCCAGAAAGGGGACCAGAGGAGGGACTGCTTGGATATAATGCCGCTCCCAGCCCAATGGAGTCACCCCATGAGCCAGAGTGGAGAAGAGGGACAGCTTTGGGATCCAAAGACTCCCGGGACTGGAACCTGTTTCGACCCTTGTGAAGCCAATCATTGGCTGGGCTCCCTGAGCATTTTGAACAGATGGAAGTTGGAAGTTACACCCCCCCCAACCTCCTCAAGTGAGATGGAGTTTAGCCCAACCTACGTTCATCTTCCCCAATCCAGGACCTGGCAGAGGAATTAGCGGGGCACAGGCACCTCTCTACCCAGCCAGGGATGAAATGAGGAGCGGATCAGCACAGCATGGCCATTCCGCAGTTGGGAGACATCAGACACAGCCGGCATGGGGAATGTGAAACCTCCCTACTGGGCCCCCTCACCAGCATGCCTTTCCAAATAGGAGATAAGGTGTATTTGTCAACCAAATACCTAAGATTGAGGTTGCCTAGCGTGAGGTTTGGACCCAAATTCATAGGTCCCTTCCCTATAGTGAAGGTGATTAACTCAGTGACTGTCCAACTTAGCCTCCCTTGCATATTAGGGAAAATACACCCCGTTTTTCACAGTAGCTTATTGAAACCAGCAAGAGGGTCTAACTTAAGGCCCTTACCAATTGCTCCCACCCCTCCTTTGGTAGTACAAGGGGAGACTCATTATAAAGTTAAGAAGATCCTTGACTCTAGACTATACAGGATTCAGTTACAATATTTGGTACACTGGAAGGGTTACCCGTTATCTGAAGCTACTTAGGTGAAAAGTTGGGATGTGAATGCTGATACTCTAGTAAAGCAATTTCATGATAAATTCCCTGAGAAACCAAAGGGTCCTCCTGGAGGGGGGAGAGGGGGTTAAGAGGTGATGTACAAGGCGTTAACCCCTTTTTTTGTGTTTTGTCTGTTTTATTTTTCAGGGTGTGTGTTAAATTGGGTGAATGAGGATGCAGCAAGCCAGGCAGTGAGTGACAACAGCTCTGTTTATTAGGGTGAGAACCCAGCAACTGACCTAGGGAAACAGCTCCCTTTATATACCTTGCAGCTGTGGTGGTAAGCCAATCAGCTGAGGGTCAGTTAATTCAAACTTCCTGCCAAACAAACCTATTTACATAACACTCCTCCCCTCCCAGAAGTCACTTTGGGTTTTATTTACATACAAAGTCTCTCAGGTGATCAGGGCGTGTACATAGCCTGGTCGACCTGCGCAGTTCAGTCGGAGGGGCGACGTCGAGCAGGTCAGAGGGACTCCCTGTTTCTCCCTGCTCCGCCAATGGAACCTCCGAGATCTCTTCTGGGCGGCGACTTCTCCGGCTGGTGGAAACTCCTCGCTGGGGCAGCTCCGGACACCAGGATCGTCAGCTAAGTCCTCCACTGCACTCGGGCTTGACTTAGTTTGTTGTTCTGGCTGGTAGTCAGGGAGGGGTTCGTTGAAGTTTTCCTCGGCATCTGTTGCGATTTGCCTTCACAGTTGGTCTATGTGCCTGCGCCAAACTCTCCCGTCCCCCATGTCTACCCTGTACAATTTGGGCCCCGTGATCTCCGTGATTGTCCCTGCTTCCCAGAGTGGGCCCTTTCCATAGTTTCTGGCATGGACTGGAGTCCCTATGGTGAACTCCCTGAGTTTCCTCTCCCCCACCTTTGAAAACCTCGGGGGAATAATTGGGATTTAGCCTATCCAGTACCCCTCGGAGCTTTCTCCCCATGAGTAGTTCTGCTGGGCTTTGGCCTGTGGCTGTACAAGGCGTGGAGTGCTGGGCTGTTAGGAACCGATTTATCCTTTCCTGCCAGTCCCTGGGGCTTAGGCGTGAGAGGGCCTCTTTGGCCATTCTTACGAATCTCTCAGCGTGTCCATTACTAGCCGGATGAAATGGGACTGAGAGGACGTGTCTGACCTCCAACTCCGCTAAATACCCTTCGAACTGTGTGGCCGTGAATTGGGGCCCATTGTCTGACACTGGTTACCCCCGGTAACCCATGGGTAGCGAATAACTGCCTCAGCTCCCTGATAATCGCGTCGGTGGTAGTGGCCATCATGAGCTTAATTTCCAGCCACTTGGAAAAGGCATCTACTATGACCGTGAAGGTCTGCCCGTGAAACGGCCCACGAAATCTATGTGGATCCTGGACCAGGGCCCCATGGGTCTTTCCCACTCCCTCACTGGTGCTGTCGGAGGATCTGGCCTAGACTCCTGGCAGGGTTGGCATCTCCCTACCCACTCGGTAATGTCTGCGTCCATGTTGGGCCACCAGACGTAGCTCCTGGCTAGTCCCTTCATCCGTACAATCCCAGGGTGCCCTTCATGCAACAGTGTTAAGACTTTTTCCCTTAGGCACAAGGGAACAATAACCCATTTGCCCCATAGCAAGCACCCCCCTTGCATTGTTAGTTCGTCCCATTTGCTCATGTACTGTTTGAATTCCCCGTTCCCAGTCTTTTCCGGCCACCCCCTCGTCACCCAACTTGCGACCGTCTGGATCACGTGGTCTTTGTTGGAGGTTTTGGCTACTTCTGCTGATGTGATGGGTCCCAAGTCCAAAACATCTATCAGCAGGATGGGGATGCCGGGTGTGGGGTCATCCAGCTTGTCTGGTAGTGGGCAGCGGCTGAGTGTGTCGGCGTTTCCCATGTCCAGCCCTGGTCGATGTACCAGGTGATAGGAGTAGGCTGCGAGGAAGATGGCCCAGCGTGTCATCCTGGGCGATAGGGCTGCTGGTGTTAGTCGGTCTCGCGCGAGGAGACCTAGGAGCGGGTGATGGTCGGTAATCAGGTCGAAGTCCCTCCCGAACAGGTACTCATGGAACTTCTTTACTCCCGAGACGGTGGCGAAGGCCTCTTTGTCAAGCTGACTGTAAATCCTCTCGGCGCTTGACAGAGTTCGGGAGTAGTAGGCGATGGGCGCCTCTAGGCCATTCGGAAGTCTATGGCTCAGGACGGCTCCCACGCCGAAAGGAGACGCATCACAGGCTAAAACAAGGGGAAGCGTTGAGTTGTATTGGATCAAGAAACTCTTGGCTGATAGCAATTTCTTGATGTTTGCAAATGCCCTGTCCTCGGCCTTCTTCCATGTGGAGTTTTTGGCTAACAGTCTGGGTAGGGGTTCAGCCACTGTTGCCTTGTCCTTTAAGAAGATGGCATAAAAGTTAAGCAGTCCCAGGAATGCCTGTAGTTCCGCCTTGTCTTTAGGGATGGGGGCCTCTTGGATTGCCCTGATTTTACTCTTGGTGGGGTGTAGGCCGGTGCCATCTACTCAGTACCCCAGGAACTCTACGGAGGGGACGGCGATCATGCATTTGTTGCATTTGACCCGGAGTCGAGCATTTCTGAATTTTTCTAAGACCGTTCTCAGCCTCCCCCACAGTTGTTGCTCGTCTTCCGCCGTGATGAGTACATCATCGAAATATGGAACCACCCCAGGGATCCCCTGCAGCAGCCACTCCATTGTACTTTGAAAAAGTCCAGGGGCTATGCTGACTCCGAATTGTAGGTGCGTACACTTGAAGGCGCCTCTATGTGTTACGATAGTCTGTGCTTCCGCGGTAGCGCTATCTACCGGTAGCTGCTGGTACGCCTGCGCAAGATATAGTTTGGCGAAGATCTTGCCAGGGCCCAGGAAATGCAGGAGGTGGTGCACAATTGGGACCAGATAGGCACTCTGTTTCAGGGCCTTATTAATTGTGCATTTATAATCAGCGCATATGCGCACTGACACGTCCAGTTTCATGGGTGTCACAATTGGGGTCTCCCATTTGGCGTGGTTGACTGGCACAAGCACCCCTTGCTTTATTAGCTTGTCCAGCTCAATGTCTATCTTGGGCTTTAGGGCGAATGACACCCTCCTAGGCTTTAAATGGATTGGGGCAATGTTGGGGTTGAGGTTGAATGAGATAGGGGTCCCCACATACTTGCCAAGCCTTTCGTCGAACATGTCCTGGAACTCCTGCATCAGGTCGTCCCTCAGGGTGCTCTGGATGTTCCTCACTCCGGTGAATCCCATGCCCAGGGCTTGAAACCAGTCCATGCCCAGGAGGCTTGGGAGCTTGCCGCTGATGATGGTGAGAGGGAGTCTCTCGCTGAAGTCCCCGTATCGTGCCTGGAACTCGCCTATTCCTTCGACTGGGATGCGGTTCCCTTGGTAATCTTTAAGTCGGCATCGCTGTGTTTGGAGCTGCCGCTTGTGTGCGCTGGGGATGGCTTTCTTGAGGGTGGCCCACAACATGATGGATATGGGGGATCCTGTGTCGATCTCCATCTGGCACTCACGACCCTCGATCTCGACCGCAATGTAGGTCTTCTCGCCAGAGGATGTGCAGGTCTGGCCGACGTGGATGGTGTAGGCCTCTATGTCTTCGATTTTCGCACCCTTCTGGCTTCCGCCATCTTTATTGGGTCTCTGGCACGGCACCATCTTGGATTGGCTGGGTTGGCCATGTGGTTTGTGGCCCTTTGCTTGCTTGTCTCTGCAGACTCGAGCGATGTGTCCCTTTTTCTTGCAGAACCGGCAGATTGCATCCCGGAACTTGCAGTTGTGTCGGGGGTGGGGGCCTCCGCAGCTGGCACAGTCGTCTCTGGGTCCTCGTCAATCCAGCCTGGACTGCTCTGTGTGGTAGACTTCCTCCTCGGACTCCCCTTTGCTCCCGGTGCTCATGGCTTCACGGTGTACGGTCGCCGACCTCTGCGCTGTCCGGCCATGGATGGTCCCTTGCAGTCTCTCGGCGGCCTTTACGGACGACTCTTGTGCTCTTGCTTCATCTAGGGCGATGTGCAAGGTCAGGTTCGATCTCGCAAGTAGCCTCCGTTGTAGCTGGACGTCTCTCACTCTGCAGATTAGTTGCTCTAGGAGCATCTCATCTAGGTCTCGGTACTCGCACTGGTTTGTGGCCTTACTCAGGGCAGCGGCATACTCGCTGATCGACTCGCCATCCTACTGCAGCCTTTGCTGGAACTCGTACCGCTGGACGTACTTGGAAGGCGTCGGGGCATAGTGGTTTTTCAGCAGGGTCTGCAGTGTTGACCATGATATGGTGTGGATCGAGTTCTGCTCCACCAGGGCTTCGGCTGTGTCGAACACTCGTGGTCCGCAGTGGCTCAGGAACAGAGCCTTCTTCCTCACGTCCAGTAGTCCTTGCAGGTCGTTGGCCACCATGAAGCACTTGAACTGGGACATATAGGACCCCCACTTCTCCTCCTTGGGGTTGAACGGTGCTGGTGGGGTGTAGGCAGACATCGTTCACGATTCTCCTGTGCTCCACTCACTTGCTTGGCTGGATTCTGTGGTCGGTTGTTCCGCTTCTCTCTCAGAACGTGATTTCAGTTCTTTTCGGTTGTGGCTTCAGCTCTTTCCTTGGCTTCTGGCCTCAAAATCCCACCTTCATCACCAATGTTAAGTTGGGTGAATGAGAACGCAGCAAGCCAGGCAGTGAGTGACAACAGCTCTGTTTATTAGGGTGAGAACCCAGCAACTGACCTAGGGAAACTGCTCCCTTTATATACCTTGCAGCTGTGGTGGTAAGCCAATCAACTGAGGGTCAGTTAATTCAAACTTCCTGCCAAACCAACCTATTTACATAACAGTGTGTTTTTTTTTTCTGCAGGGGGGGGGGCACGGGATGCCTGTCAGCTTTAGAAACCATATTAGGCTGGAAGCTTCCATGCTGCCACCTTCTCCTGAGTGGGAAAGTAGGAGGGGGGATTTAATATAGGGTTATCTGTAGACATAATAGCATTTTTCCTGTCGATCAAGGTCAGGCCGATCCTGCATCTGGAGAAGGAGTGGTCGGAGTGCTGTCTCGAGATGGGACGGATGGTAATTGGAGCATGTGATCATCTGAGGAGTGAGGGGGTGGTTTTGGGGGTTTTGATTTACTGAGGGAAAACCTGGACCTCTCAGATTCGGGTTTTCCCAGATGTGCCAGTTTACCTATTCTAGTAAATAGAACTTTGAAAAATAATTACTTCAGAGTTTTACTTGGAGTTGGGGGGTTTTCTGGAATGCTGACATCCATTTCTTCCCGATCTATTTGCCAGAAATTGATAGGGCCAGATGCCATGATCTTAGTTTTCTTAATGCTGAGTTTCAAGCCAACTTTTGCACTCTCCTTCTTCACCCCCATCAAGATGCTCTTTAGTTCAGTGGTGGGTTCCAACCGGTGTTACCAGCGCTTCTCTTCACTCCATCGTGGTTATCAGGGATGTTAAACTCATTCTTGAATAGTTCTTCTGCGTAATTTTGCCACCTCTTCTTTATATCTTCTATCTCTGTTAGGTCCCTGTCATTTTGGTCCTTTATCATGCCCATCTTTGCATGAAAAGTTCCGTTCATATGTCCAATTTTCTTGAAGAGATCTCTGGTCCTCCCAATTCTATTGTTTTCTTCTATTTCTTTGTACTGTTCATTTAAGAAGGCATACTTATCTCTTCTAGCTGTTCTCTGGAATTTTGCATTCAATTGGGTGTATCGTTCTCTTTCTCCCTTGCCTTTCACTTCCTTCTTTCCTCAGCTATTTGCAAAGCTTCCTCAGACAGCCATTTTGCTTTCTTGCATTTCTTTTTCTTCGGGATGGTTTTAGTTGCTACCTCTTGTACATTGTTGTGGACCTCTTCAGTGGTTCTTCAGGCACTCTTAGTGCCTGAATTCAGCCAGTTCGCACCACTTCGGGAGAACCGGTTGTTAAATTTCTGAGCAGTTTGGTGAACTGGTTTTTGGAAGAAATCATTAGGGCAGAGAACCGGTTGTTAAATAAGTTGAATCCCACCATTGGGCACTCTGTCTATCAGATCTAATTCCTTAAATCTATTTGTCAGCTCTACTGTATATTCATCAGGGATATGATTTCATTCATACCTGAATGAATGTAAGGGGAAGTGCTTTCCCTTACTTTCTTCAATTTAAGCCTAAATTTTGCCATTTAAAGTTCATTAAAATCTACCCAACATCAAATTGATCATGAATGAGTGTTAGGTTTTAAGAAAAAGTTTGCAAGAGAAAGGATGAAGAAAAGAACAATGGGTGCCCCAATACTAGGTGGCAATTTGGTCTCAAAATAAGAATAAACTTGTGAAAGAAAACCCAGGTAACTTGCTCCGAATGTGTGGAAAATAGAATTGAATCCTAATGCCTATTTAATTTCTCCATAACTCAACGTAACAACTTGTGTGTGTCTGTGTGTCAGTAGGAGAAGAGCAGGCAGAGCTGGGTTAAGCGTGTCATTAGCTGAGAGTCATTATGTTCCCACAAGTGCTCCAAGTCCAAACCTTCTTGAATTCTGTTGACACTTACCTGGCACCGGTTTAGTGCTGAACTTTAATTGACTAGATTTTTGTGTATACACTTAAATCTTTGAACTGCAATTTAACATACGGTCTTGATCCTTGGTGTCTGACCATGTCTGTATGTAGATTAGTTTCCTTTCTAAATTTTCTCACAAGCTCTCAGTGGACCTGGGGGAACACAGGCTCCAGCAAACTCTTCCTGTGCTATTGGGTTAGGATGGGTTGGGCTGGGCTGGGCTGGGCTGGGCTGGGCTGGGCTGGTCTGGGTTTAGTTGGGATGGGATGTTTTGCTCAGGAATTTGTTCACTTGGCTTTCCAATATTCCCTTCCTTCCTCTACCAGAGAGGAATTATTAATTTATGAATAACAGAGTTGGAAGGGATCTTGGAACCCCCTGCTCAAGAAAGAGTCCCTAAACCATTCCAGACAAGTGGCAGTCCAGTCTCTTCTTAAAAACCTCCAGCAATAAATCAATTGTGGGTATATTCTGATCAACCGAGAATCTCTAAGAGACTGTATGTTTGGTGGAGCCCATTAAGGCTTGTTTTCTTGCTTGGTACTATCTATATATCATGCCAGGTGATCCCACCTGTACGGTAATTTTGTCATCGCACCTGATTGGTTCAGGAAGAATGATGTAGAATGGAAACACGAGAAATTGCTTTATCCTGAATCAGACTGATGGTCCACCTGTCTCAGGGTTGCTAACATCAATTTTCTGTTGTTCTTCAGCCCTTCAGAGTAGAATCTTTCTTGGCCTGAGCAAAGAGTCAGAGATTCAACTAAGACTTTCCTACATGCACAAGGAAAACAAGGATGCACCATACATGCAGGAGGAGTGTCTTTTGCAATAGGAAAGGATGTGTTGACTAGTGCTTGGGGTTTATTTTTCCTTTTCCTTTTTTATTCATCAAAGAATCCAAGACTTGGATTTTTTTTGGTCTTTTGCACTGTATTTTTTGGAATTACATGGTTCTTTCCAAAACTACAGAGTTTACGTGGGATGCCCTTGTGATGATAATAATACTACTACCCTGGCAGCACTATAGAGAACATTAATAATTTCTGCTTAAGTATAGCAATTGTCTACAGATTTAATAACATAAAAAGGGCTAATCCTGAAAAAGCAGGATACTGATGTATCTCTTATTTTCAGTGATGAAACCTGGCATTCAGACATCTATATAGGCAGTCCTCAACTTATGACCATAATTGGGACAAAAGTTTCCATTGCTAAGCAAGGCAGTTGTTAAATGAGTGGCACTTGATTTTATGACCATTTTTTGATATGGTTATTAAGCTTCTTGCATTTTGCATGCTTTATTTATTTATTTATTTATTTATTTATTTATTTATTTATTTAATTTTATTTCTATACCGCCCTACTCCCGAAGGACTCAGGACAGTGCACAGCCAAACAATAAAACACATACATACAAAATTTAAAAGTAGAATTAAAATCAAATTAAATAGTTTTGGCCCAGACAAATTAAAACCCCAAACTATTTAAAACCAATTTTAAAATTTGAATATATAAAATACTAAAAGATATTAAAAATTAAAAATCTTTTATAAAAGAGGGAGAAAATTAGGCCAGACCCGCCTGATGAAATAATAAGGTCTTTAGAGTGCGGCGGAAAGTGCGCAGATCCGGGATCCTCCGTATCTCCGGGGGGAGTTCGTTCCAGATAGTAGGTGCCCCCACAGAGAAGGCTCTCCCCCTAGGGGCCACCAGTCGGCATTGTTTGGCTGACAGCACCTGGAGGAGCCCCTCTCTATGGGGGCGTACCGGCCGGTGGGAGGCTATTGTTGGTAGTAGGCGGTCCCACAAGTACCCAGGTCCTGAGCCATGGAGCGCTTTAAAGGTGGTAACCAAAACCTTGAAACGCACCCGGAAGACCACCGGGAGCCAGTGCAGCACACGCAGGAGGGTGTTAGGTGGGAACGCCATGTCGCTCCCATTACCACCCATGTGGCCGCACTCTGCGCCAGTTGGAGCCTCCAGGTGCTCCTCAAGGGGAGCCCCATGTAGAGAGCGTTTCAATAGTCCAGGCGGGAGGTGACAAGGGCATGAGTGACTGTGCGTAATGAGT